>OX439484.1:191378469-193778469 GCA_949320155.1 Melangyna quadrimaculata | reverse complement strand
GGCTGAATTTTGAGTGAGATTTTCAATTTATTAGGGATCCATGAGTCAAATTATTTCAATTCAATTGTTATTTTAAATTTTAACTAGGATATGTTTTCCGCGAGAAAAATCTTAAGGTTTTATTAAGATAAATAAAAGAATTCGAAGAAAGAAATATAAATAAAGAAAAGTATACCAAAAGGTTTCAAACAATTTTCGGAAGTGGAATTTGTTGTTATTTTAAGAAATTTGAGCTTTTAAAACCTTATGAAAATCGGATCAAATTTTAACAACATTTCAAAAATATATTGCAGCCCTTGATTTCCTTACGATTTTCTACATGACTCGATCCGACCCTGAGGCTTTGTACTTGTTTCATGAGAGGGAGATTAATAATTTGAAAAAAATATGGTATTATATTCTCGTTTAATTATTAAAATGTCGTCGTCTCCTTTCCCATATGCCAATTTATTATCCGCGCATTCAACACACATCACAATACACAACAACAACAACACAAAAAATTTATATAAAAACCCTGGTCTGCCATCAACGACAGGATGTTGTTATTGACTATTTATTGCTATTTCCGAATTAAAATACCCATTTATGCGAGGTAATTTCAATTTAATAATAATAAAATGAAAAACAAAATTAATGACAAAAAAAAATGTTGTCTACGTAATTATTATTGGTAATTAAATATTTTTTTAATAAATAAATATGTAAATTAATTCATGAGTAGGAGCAGGTAGGTAGGTACATATTTATAGAGAAGACACACCATGTTGTTTGTATACATAATATGTAAAATTTTAAACAAATCGAAAATAATATTTCGCAGAATTTGTTTTTATATTTGGCAAAAACCACAGGAAACGATTTGTATGTTTTTTATATATATTTATGTTTATGTAATAAGTTTCACTGGAAAAGGTTAATTATATTAAGGAGAATTTTTATTAAAGGTTCAAAATATAATTATCCTCATATCCAAATTATTTAAATTTTTAATTAATACTCGGTATGAGAAAATATAAAATGATTTAAAATGAGGAACCTTAATGTAGCAAGACCGTTGCATATTGGTTTTAAACACTGCAATAACAAAAACATTCGTGCAGTGCGGGTACAAATTGGGATCTGCGTTCAAAGTTTGGGTGCACAATAGCGTGGCTCATTTTCAACAGTTTTTGCCAAATCACTCCATGCAACTCATAGTTTATGCTTTATGGTTTTCTGTATTCATCCTCATCATTTATTTCGGGAAGCCCCAAAAAATTATATTTTTTGAATTCGGGACGCGAATAGTTGGCGACAAAAAATACCGAATTCTTGTAAGAAGATAATTCTTCTTTAAGACCATATTATTTTATTCATGTTTTGTGGATCCAGTGGCCCTGCTGCTCAGACTCTTCAAGAATGGAAAGTGGAAGCTCCTTAAGATATCGGATGTACGGTAGGATGGGTCCTACCAAACATTATGCTAAGGTAGTACCTGAAAAAAGTTGATACTTTTGTCCGGCAAAAACACATTTTCATGATAACGACCTCACTATTTGAATGTATAGTAATAAAGGCAAGTGCTTTCAGAAAGAAAAAAACTTTCACAGTATGACGACCCGAAAACAAATTTCTTGAAAGCGTTTTCTGAAAGTGATTTCACAAAAAAAAAAAAAATTACTGTGTGAACAGCTTCTGAAAGCGTTTTCAGAAACTGTTTGTGAAAGCTTTTCGCTTTCTTGAAAGCTAAAGTATATTTTTCATCCGATTTTTAAAGAACATTTACCACCTCTATCCTGCGAAATGTGATCAAGGGAGTGCCACCTTTCAATTGATATAGTAGATGATATAAAAAACCAATTTTATAAAGTCGACATATTTGTTTCTTTAAACGAGATTTTCGGTGAAACTAAGCACCGTTGAGACATATTCGATATATAGGAAGTGCCACATTTCAATCGATCTATCGCACGATACGGAAAACGAAGTCGATTTGCGGCCAAACTCATAGATCATAGATCCCCAAATGTTGACCCTCTTATTTTTGTAAACGTGATTTCCGGCTAAACGCATCTTGGAATACCACCATTTAATCGATGTATAGCAAGATAGGAATATTTATATTTTTATTTGCAAAAAGCACTTTCAGAGAATGCTTTCGCTTTCAGAAAGAAGCTTTCCATTTTATAGTGTGACGGGACCTTGAATAAAGGAAGACAAATAGTATGTATGACTGATTATATTTCTTTTCTATTTTGAAATCTATAGTGATGCATTATAAAATTACTTGCCCGGCCCATGTAAGAGAATATAAAGTCAATTTTGAGGCTAGTGCAATCCTTATAGATTACTGTAGTCTAAGAGCCGACAGCAAATTTTGGGAGTGGATGTATAACCAAAATCTGAGTTTTAGGGTTTAAAGGGGCATATTTTGTGATATCGAAATCAAAAGTCTGGCAGGTTTTTTTCTCAGCCTTTAGCGGGACGGGAAATTGAAAATACAGATATTCGAAATTTCTTATCGGGGTATTATCCTTTTAATTATTATTTTATTATTTCAATTATCATGATGCTCTGTCATTTTCCCTTAGTACAAAGACTTTAATCTTGGTGATCCAACTAATAAAACTCAAGATATAAGCTTTTTAGTTGAACCTCATGCGTTTTTTCTTGGAGATTTATAAAACGCAAGAAATCAACAAAACAAAGTCTCCAAAAAAAGACGATTAAGGTTCGCTTTAAATGCTTATATCCTGAGTGCTATTAGTCGGATCACCAAGATTAAGGTCTTTGGACTTAGGGAAAATAACAGAGCATCATGATGTGTTTTAATAAAAAATAATCGAAGTGATAATACCTCTGATAAAAAATTTAGAAAATCTCTATTTTCAATACTCTGCCCCCGCCAAAGACTGAGACAAAAACCCTCATACCTAGATTTTGGTTATACATCCACTCCCAAAAATTAGCTGTCGGCTCTTGTTCTACTACTAGTTTTCCAGATCTGCAAATCATTTTACAGTTTTCTTAAAAATATGATGTATGGGGTTATTTCCGAAAACTCCAGAATTGTGAACTTATGGTATATAAATATGGCTTTCGGCATCTTTTAATTTATGTTTGCCAACCAAAGTGGGTGTGGCAGCAAAAGAGAATACGTATTGCTGTATTTTATTATGCTCAGTATCTTATCCTATTTAAAAGTTTCATCAACATTATTTGTTGTTTAGTTCAGTTCAGAATTGATTGAATTAAGACCACCTCTCCATACATCTGCAACCATAATGCTATTTGTACAAAAATACAAGAGCATCTTTAAATTAAATGAATTTCACTTGAAGTTAATAATCATATAACGGAAAATTCAAATACGGGCTTTCCTACTCATTAATTGCTCATATTTTAATTGCATCCGCAAAAATAAAATGATCATAAAATAAATGATCATAAAAGCCTACTGTCGTTAAAATCAAAAATGACAAAAAACAATTGCTCTGTAATCTAATTATTGTTTTTCGTTTTGCCATTATAATTATTCAAATACTATAGAATACACGTGTTTTTACAATTTTATTTTCTTTCATTTCTTTTTTATTTATTTAAAAACATTACTTTTATAAAAATTTTTTTTTGGAAAATTACTCTTTAGTTTAAATTAATTTTTTGTTTGCACCCTTATAAGCTTTATGCATGATCTGTGTAAATTTTTAGCTATCCATAGTATACCTACCAAGTACCGCTATCGCCAAAAAAACCTAAAAACTACCGGAGTAGATCCAGATAAAAACAAAAATCCATCCCTTATCATCGTTGAGTTCTACTTCTGAGCTTTTGACATCTCGTATATCTTTTCCTCGCCCTACTCTACTTCTTTAAACAAAAAAAAAACCGCTTGCGCCTAAGACAAAAACAACTTTTGTGCTTAAATATTGTTATTTTGAAAGATATTGATTCTGTTCTTAATAAAACAATAAAAATGGAATCATTTCTTTTAAATATTATAATACCATCCGCCTTTAATTCCTCTCTCTCTCTACTGCTGAATATCATCATAATATTTGCTGTATTGATCGAACCAAAATACCAAAACTCTCACTCTGCCTTTACTTTTGTTAACAAAATAAAAAAAACTACCAAACTAAAAATATGTCTGTTTTGAAAGCTTCGCAATCCCCCGCCAGTGTTTGTAAATATTATTCTATAATCTAATAAATTACTGTATATTTTATTTTTATTTTTTATATTTTCTAATTTAACTCTTTTACAGTAGAAGAACAAAAATGCGTCTTGTTTTTTGCGATTTGTTTTTTTTTATAATTGAAATAGTTTTTGAATGGCTTGAATCTCAAAGGCATGCAGAATTTTTTTAATTAGTTTTTCTTGCACTGATACTCTTTTCTTTGCCAATGAATAACATTTTTTCTCTCATCTGCAACTGCAACCCTAGTTATAAGTAATTACACGAATTTTACTTAATTTTTTGTTTTTTAATTTGGATTTTTATGCTTTTCAATCAAAATTTTTTAATTGGAAAAGAAAAAAAATATGGCAAACAAAGATAATTTTTGTTTTTGTTTAGTGCCATTGTGTGCAAGGATTTTTTTTTGATTTTGAATATTTTTTTTTTCTGAACCTTACTTGAGAAACTTTTTTCTTTGCAAATTAAAAGTAAATAAATATTAAATAAGAAAAGCTTTTATCCATGATGCTTTTGTTTATGTCCTTATAATCAGCTTTAGCTTAGATTTTTTTGGTTTCTTATATATAAAATTAACTGCTTATATATTTAAAGACATAATCCTGCTTAGCGAATAGTGTCAATTGAATAGTTGGATTAGTAAAAAAAAAATTAGATAAATGTGCATTTTTATAGTTTTTTTTTTTCTGTTTTGGATTATTCGCCTAATTTAACTATTTCAATTGACCAGTTTTGCTGAATCGTTACAGTGGTGATCAAGTATATTTTTAAAATGCTTTATTGCTTTGTAAATCAATGCATGTGATGTCCCTCTCTCCTCTGTCAAAGACATATTAATATTTTACACGAAAATTTGTGGTGAAACTATTTAAATATGTGTGTTTTAAGATTAAAGATTAAAATAAATAAATTAATATATAAATTTTAATGATGAATATTGAATATGTACGTTTTTGGTTTACATATATAAAAACTACATATTTTTATATAAATTCTGACTAGAATTAAAAAAACTTAAGAAATAAATAATTTAATTTCTGAAATATCTGTAGTGAATTTTTTGTTTGAGAGTCCAAGTTTTGCTTTAAAACTCATATTTGATCTCTATATGCAGTTTTGCACAAGAAAAACTTTAACTCGTCCAGTGATTAATGATTTGCACCTAAATTATTTAAATTTGATAAAATTGTCTTATGGAAGTTATGTTAAGATAAACCAAACCTTCACAATAGAACAATGAAAAGCTATTTTTGTTCCAAAGTAGGTATTCAAAGCTAATAAATTTTAACTAAAGTAAGGAGTTAAGTCTATATATACCATAGATTTTTATATTAAGTTGAAACGTAACACTTAAAAATGCACTCTTTATACGATTTTCATTTTCAAACTCAGAACATTGAGAATATTAAAGAATTTAATGATATACTATTTATATACATTTCATAATGGAGTTCTATATCACATTTACTTTTGTTTGAATATTTATCAATTTAATTATGTACTTACAATACGAGTATAAGTTCCCATGCATTGATATATTCAGCACCATCTGTCATGTTCTGTTTCAGTAAATATAAGTTAAGGGAGGGGGGCGTATACGTACTTTTTTAATTAAAAAAAAATTAAACATCATTATCTGTATCAATAATTAATAGCTAAGGGGCGTATACGTGCTTTTTTAATTTAAAAAAAAAATATACTGTACAGAGGTTTCAACTAACATGTTTTCTTTTTCATTTCAAACCAATTATTATTGAAATAAAATAATATGTAGAAATAAATTGTAGGTACTTTAAGTGATGATACAAAATATGAAAACAAAGAAAAAATAGATAACCACAGAAACCAAAATTTAATTAATTAATTTTAATAAAATGATTTGGATAGGTAGTGTTTTTTATGCAAAGTGCTTAAATTTGTATCTAAAAATGTTGAGCACTTCTTGTTTTTTAACCTATTACTACTTTGAAAATTCAAGCAAATCAAGATAATGCTGCATTTCACATAAAATGATCAGAATTAACAATAAAACCTAAGTTTAAACGTGTTTTTTTTTTTTTAATTGTTCGTGCGTTTGTGTTAGATTCAATTTACATATATATTCATATTTACTTCTAACTCACACCACGCTATAAATGAGATGACAAATTGGTATTATCCAGTAGCTTGAGGTAAACAAAATAAAAGAAAAGATATTCTCAGTTTTACATACGCATTAGGCATAGTACACAAGCAAAGTTATTTAATTTTATTTGGGAAATTAAACCAAAATAATAATATGCAGTTAAAAAAATTATGTTTACATATTCAAAAAACAAGAAAAAAAAATCTGTAGGCAGGTATGTAATTTTGAGGTGTATTTAAATTACAGGGTGTCCCCAATCAGCGGCCCAGAGGTCTTAAGTTATTTTCTATTATCGGCTCATTTTTTAGTTATGACGGTTTTTTGTTATTATTTTTGGTCTCGATTGGCTGTACTTGCTAATATGCAACCGATTATTGATTTTGTTTTGTATTTGCACAAAGACAACGACCAGTTATTACCCTGCCCACATTTTTTTTGTCGAATCTATTTTTTTCACTTTAAGGCCGTTTTTTTAACTTTGGTATTATTTTTCTTAAAAAAAAAACACTTATTTTTCTTATTATGAAAGTCTAATTTGTCCTTAAAATTAAAACAAGAAAATACATTTGAAATTATAACCAAAATAAACAATTTGAATATTTGAATAAAATCGAATAAAAAACAACGTCTTAGTTATTGAGTGTTAGATAAAGCCAACAATTAAAAAAATTAGTAAAACTGTTAATAATCCTTTTATATTTGTTTTATTCAAAAATTAAAATTTTCTTGAATTTCTCCTTTTGTTAATAATTTTAAATATATTTTATTACTGGACACATACTAAATATATTTCAAATAACGAATTGGGCTTTAATAACAAAAATGAAAAGAAAAAATGATACTTATTAATATGGTTTTGTAATAAAATTAAAAATGATTTATCGACTTCAAATTACGCCAGGAACCCATGGTTTTCCAAGTTTTGTCTGCCCACGTAACAACCTAATAAGAAATTTGGTTCTTCTAAAAAAATAATTTTTTCAAAAATTCTTCGAAGATTTTCTTCGCTGTGTTCTGTCATTTTAAATGCATTCAGGTATTGTTATTTAAACAAAAATATTTATTTATGAAGGCCGATATTTTCCTTAGAAATCCACATTGCAGATTTTTTTTTCGTCATTATTGCAGATTTCTGAGAAATATTTATGGCAAAACTTGCTCTATTAGAATATGCTCAAAAATCTTTCAGATTATCTAAAAGGGAGAAATTGGTTTATATCCAATCAGCGATGTTTACAGTTTCGAAAGATTTTCACTTTTGAAAATTTACCTTGCCGTGAGAACTTGAAATAAGTTTTAATGAGCTCTTTAAATGAGGTGTTATTACTACCATACCAGATTTTGAAATTTGAAGTGTAATCATTAAGAAGTTGATAAGAACTATAGCAATTTTATTGTAGACTACGCAAAAAAATCACTTGTAGGTAATAATCTGTGCAGATTTATTTCTGACATTATCATATTTATTCCATTTTTGCAAAGTTAGGGGTTTAAATAAATAAATTGTTACGTATGTGACTTCGGTCACAATTTTATCACTTTCCCAAAATAGATTCTTGTCTTCTCTCTTGTAGATAATGTACTTCCTAGTTTACTCTCTATGCTATTATAATAAATCAATTATAATATTTTGTATACTTCCTTTTAAATCAATAGATTAATTAATTAAAAACCTAAAAATATCACCACTGTATATACTATTTAAATAAAAATATAATAAAATAAATGTCTCATCACATAAAACTAAAAAAATGTTCACTCTACGTTACGTAATATTAAAAATAATCTTAGTATTTCTTAATTTATCTACCTTTATATAAATAATAAATCGTTGCACACAGTTTTTGTTTTTGATTTTGTGTAAAATAAGTTTTAAAATATAAATATTTTTGCAATAAAAATCAATCCAATTGGACTTAATTATAATATGTTTTGTTTATTGTTCCGTTTTTTTTTTGTTTCGATTTTTTTTTTGATCGAATTATGAAACATGTTTTTTGTTTTGCATAAAAAATATAAATATTCATTATGACCTAGATTATTAAAAATAATTAAATTAAAATTAACATCAAATATTTCCAACAACCCCCGCCCATAAATATTTTAATTCTTTTTTACTCAAGCCTTGTATTTTCTATTCCCACTTTAAAAAATAATCATCAAAAATGAAATTAAAAAAAAAAAAAAATCGAACCAAACCAAAAACAATGAAACAATGAAACAACAGTTCCGCCACGCTGGATTGTCGAACCAGCTGACGTAAACGTGGAACGAAATAGACACATAATGTTGCACTGTCAGGCCCAGGGTGTACCTACCCCTAGTATTGTTTGGAAAAAAGCGACAGGTACGGGTAAGAGATGCTTTCCGGTCCAGTAGATCTACAAAATTATATCATGTTACATTCATTGTTCTCTATCTATGGTCTGTTTGTGTGTTGCGCATACAGGCAGCAAATCGGGGGAATACGAGGAAGTTAGGGAGCGGCCATTCACCAAATTACTCGGAAATGGGTCGCTGTTGCTGCAACACGTAAAGGAGGACCGTGAGGGGTTCTACCTGTGTCAGGCGAACAATGGCATCGGCACTGGTATTGGAAAGGTCATTCAGCTTAAAGTTAATTGTGAGTCCTCCATGCGAGAAGGACACCTCTCTCTGTGCCTACAAAATATATGTACCTACGTGTTCGGTGTGATGTACTTTTTTTTTGTTGCAGCTTCTCCCTATTTTTCATCGACATCGAGGTCGGTGACAGTGAAAAAGGGCGATACTGCACTGCTGCAGTGCTCGGTCAGTGGGGACAAGCCAATCAATATTGTTTGGATGAGGTCCGGAAAGAATACCCTGAATCCGTCGACAAACTACAAGTGAGTTTTGTTTGCTGCCTGTTTATGGTAACCTTGTAATTTAATCGGTTGCATGAGTTACAGAATTTCGGTGAAGCAGGAAGCTACTCCAGATGGGGTGTCAGCTGAGTTGCAAATCCGCACTGTCGAGGCAAGTGACAGTGGTCCGTATTTCTGCCGTGCCAGTAATTTATATGGAAACGACCAGCAGTTGGTTCAGTTGCAAGTCCAAGAGCCACCACAAGCCCCGACTGTGTTAGAGGCAGCTATGGTGTCCAGTAGGTCGGTAAATTTAAAATGGCAGCCTAGGAACACAAACACTGCTGAGGTGTCAAAGTACATTGTTGAATTCAAAGAGCTTGACCGTAAGTGTGAGTTGAGGTATAAGCGTTTGAAAGCCTATTAATTACAAATTGTTATTTCAGCCCTTTTCATAGAGCAATGGCAGCAAATGGAAGTTACAGACCCACCGCAGTTTACGGCATTGATTGAGAATTTAAAACCAGCGACTCGTTATTCCATCCGCATTATTGCCGAAGGAACTGCTGGTCGTAGTGCTCCAAGTCAAGAATTAACAATAAAAACAGAACCACAAAGACCAGCGGGGCCACCGCTGAATCTCTCTGTCAGGCCATTATCTTCCACCGAGTTGCTAGTGAGTTGGGTTGCTCCTCTTGTTGAGCTACGTCATGGCGACATTCAAGGCTACAATGTAGGATATAAGCTCTCAAGCTCTAGTAGTTCGTCGTTTAATTTCACTTCAGTTTCTGGCGATGGGGAGGGTGGAACGGGTGAGCTGCTATTGGGTGGCCTCCAAAAATACGCACGGTACAATATTGTCATCCAGGCATTCAATCAGGTCGGACCGGGGCCTCTTTCTGAACCGGTCTCTGCACAAACGATGGAAGATGGTAAGTTTTTTTTTTCGAAAAATGATAATTTGATAATTATTTGCTTTACTTTAGTTCCTAGCCGCCCACCGGATGACATTCGCTGCGCGGCCCTCACCTCACAATCACTTCAAGTTTCCTGGCAACCACCGCCAATCTATCACACCAATGGACTACTTCAAGGCTACAAACTTCTGTTCGAGCCAATTTTAGATGACTTATCACCCTCCAAAGACGAGGTGGACAGTCGTAAGACAACTGCCCTGACCACCGTCTTAACGGGCCTAAGAAAATACGCCAACTACAGCATACAAGTTCTAGCCCACACAAGAATGGGCGACGGAAGTCTATCGAATCCACTTTACTGCCACACCGAAGAAGATGTCCCCGCCGCACCTGCGGACATCAAAGTCGTTGTAAGCTCCCCGCAATCCTTGTATGTGTCATGGCTGCCACCAATAGATCCCAATGGTGTTATAACTAAATTCAATCTCTACACAAGAGTGGTAAATGGCCGCGAAGAATTGAACAACGAAAAACGAAGTCTCCCCTCGCAACAGGCCAACTACGAAGCCAAAAACCTACATCCTCACATCGAATATCAGTTTTGGGTAACTGCTTCGACTCGAGTGGGAGAGGGTAAAAGCTCACGCGTTGCATCACAATTAACTACAAATAGAGTTCCTGCGCGAATAGTTTCATTTGGAGGTCCAATTGTCCGTCCGTGGCGTTCAACTGTCACCCTCCCCTGTACAGCTGTGGGAAAACCCAAACGTGAATGGTATAAGTCCGATGCACCTCTGCGACAAGGTGGACTTCATAATTCACAACTTCTGGACTCAGGTGATCTGATCATTTCCAACCTCCAAGTGGCTGACAGTGGTAACTACAGCTGTCAAGTTGACAACGGCATCGGTACAGATCGCCTAACACACGTACTAATTGTACAAGTTCCTCCATCGGCGCCAGTTTTGTACGTTACAAGTGCCACTTCCAGCAGCATATTAATGCACTGGAAATGTGGTTTTAATGGAAATGCCCCAATCACCGGCTACACCCTATTCTATAGACGGTCTGTTGGCAATCTGGAAGAAATGTATTTATCAAGACACGCTTCCAGTCACGAATTGAAAGGCCTTGTTTGTGGAAGTACATATCAAATACATTTAACTGCGCACAATAAAGTCGGTACATCACCGACCAGCATAACACTGCATGTTCGAACTCAGGGCCAATCACCGGGAATGCCATCAACTGCCAATTTACTATCACCGAATTCGACTTCGGTTGCTATAAGACTGCACACTTGGCCGGACAATGGCTGTCCTATGTTGTACTTTGTACTGCAATACAGACCTGTTTCTGATGGCATCGAAAAAGACTGGATATTAGGTAAGTCTGTCAAAGTTCATTGTTTGTCCGTGGTTATCTAAGAAACCACACGTCCGATTTTAAAAATTATTTTGGTTTTTGAAAGGTTATGCTAAGAGGATGGTTTAAGGCTAACATATTTTTGAAAAATTTTACATTTTAAGGGTGAAATTGGGTAAAACAAAAATGTATTTTAGTTTGACCTTTTTATTTATCTTATTAGTATATACCTTATTATCGTCAAATGTTCGACCTAGGTTATATTATATTTAACGTGGTCTTAAACCAGCAATGGCATAGTCTAAGTTGTATGCACTTCTTCTAAGTGCTTATGCATTATGCAAGATAATTTACATACATCGTGAATTTCTCATATTTCAACAGCTTTAATTTATTATTTAAAGTTCTAGGAAGCAAGTTGAAATCTCACTTAATATTCATGTAGGACAGACCTACTACCTATATGAGATGGCTATTAATCTTTGAATTTATATTATCTTCTTGCGTCATGTCCATTGAACTGTTTGTACTTGATTCATAGGATTTCCGGTAGCAAAATATACAACATATCTATTATATGCAAATGTCTTCATAATAACAATGCTTCTTGGTTGTCTCTCCCTGCTGCCTCTCGTAGCATAATCTAAGAGTTCCAGGATCCTTGAGAAATTCATTCACCTAATTACCCTTGCGTACATGATTCTCAGTATACCATTCAACCATTATTATCTTATAATGCTGCATCATCAGATTTTCTTCTTCTTTTTTTTTTGTATATGTATTTAAAACAATATCCTCTTATCTCTTCTATTATATTCTCTTATGCTGCTGCAGTGTCAAACGCACTTAAACCACAACGAAGATTCACCATTTCTGGATTAAACCCATCGACTCTATATCAAATGAAAATGGAAGCCCACAATGTTGCCGGAGTCTCCAATGCCGACTTTACATTTGTCACCTTGACCAAAGACGGTGACCCACCACCACCCGAGATAGTGCAACGAGGTCATCGCTCCAACGTATTCTATGGCAACATCAATCTGCTGATTCCCAGCATAGCTGCCGTCTCGGGAATGATTTGCACCATAGCGCTTGTAGTTATATGCTACCGGCATAGTAAGTTTGAAGAGGACCCTTTCTCTGTTGATATTGTACGTATGAGTAATTTTTTTTTATTTTAATGGTCTTGTCCCGCCAATAGAACAAAGCAATCGACTACAAAAGGAGTCCTTGGAAAATCGACAGAACAACGAAGCTGCACAGCGTGAACGCTACTATGCAACGATTCATAAAGTGTCCCTGCAGAACAATGAGAAAATTCCTGGTAAATTAAAAATAAAATGTATATGTATGAGTATGAGTATGAATATGAATTTGTAAAACAATCACACTGAATCCCAATTTATGCATATTGCACATAAATTAACTGTAAAGGAACGCATGTCGCGTGTACATAATAAAGTAATTGCCCTGCGGCTTGCACGGGTCTAACAACACTCTCTTCTCACAGATAGCTTTTCATTTTTAATTTGAATTTTGTTGTTGTTGTTTTATTTTTCCAACAGAGACATCTGAAGACATCTCGCCGTATGCGACTTTCCAATTGTCTGAGGCCAGCACTCTGGCACAGCCACATCACACCGGACCTGCCAACACCTTGCTGCATTCGTTCATGTACCATGAGCGGGCCCTGGCGGAGGGTTGCTCATCACCACCACCACCCGCGGTACTTAAATCAACCACCCGACACAATTCCTCGTCCTCACCATATTACAATATCGTGCGTTATACCGTTGTTTTCGGTTTGAGTTAATTTTTTTGTATTTTATTCTTCTTCTACTACTATATTTTGCTCTGGTTCTCGTAATTGGCCGCTTCATTATTATGTGACTTTCAATTGTTTTGTTCGTATTGTATATTGTACAATTATCTCTCATCTCTCAGCAGTCAGCCAGTACTTGAAGAGCAGCTCCTGAACTGATGCTTGATGCTATGTAGTATAGTTGGAGAGTAGCGAGCGCTTGGTATTATATACACTGAGGTTCACTGGGTTAGACAAGCTTTTAAAAATTCATCTAAACTTTGATTTTTTTCTTTTTTTTTAAAGCAATTTATTTAGGGTTTACCCATCAAAAATATACACATAGGTACGTTAAGGATCGACCGGTAATGTTCGGTCCCATTAATAAATTAAATCTAATGATATCCGCATAGAAAATATGTATCCTTTCAACGTAGCTAGGGGTGCATTGGCATTCAATACCTGCATTTGGAAAAAACATATAAAGTGAAACTTTGACATTATGTTTTCGACTTTCGGAAATAGCAAAAGATCAAACGACGCCATCATTTTTTTTTGTTTGTAAAAAATGAAACCTAATTTTTTTTATAAAATTCAGTTTTTTTAACTCAATTTTTTTTTTCTAAAATTATTTCCTAGAAAAAAGTCCTAACTTTTCTAGAAAAATTTCCATAGTTCCAGGAATTTTTTTGTAAATTTTTCTGTCTTAAAAATCATTAGCAAGAAATCGGCCATAGTTTTCAATATTTTTTAACATTTTTTTTTTTTTTTAATCTGCCTTTTTCCAATTTAGAGAAAAACTATTTGCAGCTTTTTTCGCTTTTAAGGCTTTAAAGGCCATCACATACTTCGTATCGTCTAAAAAGTAAGTCCACATTTCGCGACGATTAAAAAATTTGCTGTAATCCTGGGAAAAGTATATTGTTTTACCAATTGTTGAAAGTTAAGGAAATAAATTGAGACTTAAGTGAATTTTATGTAAGCCAAACCAAGTAAACCGCAGTGTATATAATTTTCTTTTGTATTTAAATCTGCGCCACTGAATGGCGCGTGTTGTTTATTTCTTTTTTAATATTTTTTTTTTTTTTTTGTTGTTTTGTTTTGTAATTTCTTCCCTTTGTAAATTTTACATTTATATTTTGAATTTTTTTTTTTAATTTATGCGTCGCTTATTTTGTAGTATTTAATTGGTACTTTATGAATAGGTACTCTTATGCTAAATGATTTTTTTTTTATTATTTTCCTCTTGTTGTATATAATATAGACTTCGAAAAACCGCAGAAGGCATTCACGAAAAACTGAACCTGAAAGTGAAGAATCTGAATCAGATCCAGACCAATTGACATCGAGTCGAACGGAGTCATCAAATCAGCATGAGGCCAAAATAAAGCACAGTAAGTTAAGGAGCTATTTATTTCTTTATTTAAAAATAAAACAAACAAAAAATACGTGAGTTAACGTTAGAATTTTCGCTAACACATAATGAAAAAAAAAAACTTCCACGTGTGAAGCACAAGCGAAGAAATTCGTGTTGTGAAGTCAATTGACTGGAAAAGTTTTGGAAGCACGTATTTGCTTTGATTTTTAAAATTGAACAAATCGTAGCATGTAGAAATACGTTTGAACACAGGTTTATAAAGTAATTGGCAGCTATGGTGAATAAAACTTCCATGGGAACATTTTTTTCCTGCAAAAATTTGGAAACGCCAATTCTTTTGCAATGCTCCTTGTAAACACATTTTTGGCCTTTTGAAAAGACAGGCAGACGTCTATGTCAAATTTTTCCCGGGTAGCAATACAATTCGAGGAAAACATTCGACAATAATTCACGTTTCCGATTTTCGATTGGACGCAAAACATTCCCATTGAAAATTTATTCGAGATAACCTCGCTCATGATTAAGTAGTATAGGTCCTTCTGTAGAACCTTGTAATAGGCCCATATTGTTTGTAAGTTCAAGGAATCGGATTGTGTTTGACCAATCTTCTACCAGCGACCTTTGTTATTTTCTAGCAATCTGATGAGAATGATGAGGAATATATGCAGAATCATTTTTAGTATGATACTATGTTAAAAATGGTTTTTTTCTTATTTTAAACGAGTTTAGCATCGTACTATCTCTTAACATTTTACTAAAGTTAAAATCACCAAATGGCTATTTTATCTTTTTAGTATCGTACTAAATCCATATGACACTTTCACGATTATAAATGACAAAATCAGGGATGTTTGTGAATTTTTTGCACGATATGTCACTTGTTCAGGAAGAAATTGGTTTAGTAAGATACTAGTTAAAAATTATTTAAAATTTAGAAAATTTTAGTAAACTGTTAAAGAATTAGGAAACTGTTAAGTAGTATCATACTAAACCCTTAATAAGAGGCTGTTTAAAATTTTGCGCCAATGTCTTTACTGTTTCTTTCAAACAAAATGGCTCAAGTCGTTAAAGTTATAAGCTTTGAGAATTATCTCCAATTTTTATTCCACATCTATCTAAAGCCGATAGCCGAGTAAGCTGCTGATGCGAAACGAAAAATACCATACGAAAAATTTCGCTGCGCCATTTGTTATTGGCTTCAAGTTTTGTGGTCCTCTATTTAAAAAAAATCATAGTGCCCTACTAACTTCACAGTAAAGTTAGCCAGGTCAGAGGGTATCTAGAAAACTAAGCATGCTAGAGACTTTAAGTAAGGCTCCGAATTTGCAGTTTATTTTGCATTTCATGAAATTTTTGTTAAAAAAGTCCTCAATTTGTAAAACAAAAGACATACTGCCCTGTTAACTTCACTGTGAAGTTAGCAGGTCATATAGTGTATCTTGAGAACAAAGCATGCAAGGAATTTTCTGTAAGGCTCCAAATTTGCAGTTTATTTTGCATTTCAAGACATTTTGGGTCCAAGTTTTGTAGTCCTCAATTTGAAAAAAAAAAATCATACTGACCTGCTAACTTCACAGTGAAGTTGGCAGGATAGTATGACTTCAAAATTTGGAACTAGAATTTCTTAAAATGCTAAATAAACTGTAAATTTAGTCTCTAGCATGCTCGGTTCTCGAGATACACTATGTTACCTGCTAACTTCAAATTTACCCTGCCAACTTCACAGACGTTATTTATTCTGCGGTACGCTGTTCGACCAGCGAAATTGATTATTATACCAAATTTTTTTGAGAAGTCTCCACTCTCGTTTCGTACAGAATTAATTGCCCGGACCATTTTTTTTTTTTTTGTGCGGAAATTGACATTTAGGTATGTTCGTATTTTTATTTATCAAGTCTATTTAATTTTTCATTAAATTTTCTTTTTATTTATTTGAAACTTGTGAAAATATTATATTTTTCCGCTTTGCTTTCGTAAGCAAGTCGTTGTCTTGTTGGAGACCACAGACAAATTTCGTTTCGCATCAGCAGCGTACTAGGCTAAAAATTTGTTTCATTTATTTGAAATTTGTGAAACTCTCCATGAATATTTTTCAATAATTTTTTCGTAAGCATTTCGTTGCCTTGTTGGAGGACATAGAAGAATTTCATTTTAACGAAAGAATTTCAAAATTAACGTTCTGAAATAGATATTAGTCAAAAAGTGCATTATATATGAATACTTTGAAAACATCAAATTCTAAGCCCCCCCAGTTTTTCAGTGGTGAGTTTAAGAGTGTTAAATAATTTACAGTTAACTTAAGATGCGATGTTTTAGTTGAGGTTGCATGCGGAACAAAAAAAAATCCAGTATCTTTAAGCTCGGGTTTAAGTTTATTCCCGTACTGAATAACTGAATCTAAGTCTAATCTATATCTAAATTTTTAGCTCTATAACCTATAATGTCCATTTTTTCAGTGACGAGATTAAAGTTGAACTCGAGTTTACTCACCAAATACGAAGTTTCAACTCGAATTTAACTCAACAACATATACCTATTAAAAATTAAATTAATAAATTCTTCTATGTATAAATGTGTTACTTTACGTATAGGTATACTTATATTTTTCTCTTTCAGTCATTCCAGCCCAGCACTAAACATTTCACTATTTTTTCTTTTTTTTACTTTTTACCTCATCTACCTTTCTTTTTTATGTTTAATGTCATATTTACAGGTATCATCTACCATGGGGCACAATCAAGCACATCCTCCGATCTCTCACCAATGTCCGAACAAAAATCATTGCCACGTCGCGGCAGATCAAGGTATCATCAACAATATCATTTTACGACAAACACCACACCCAGACACACAAAAACCACCAATCCGAATAGCAATAAACAAATTCTATCACCACGTAGTAATAACAATTTGAAATTGTCCAATACGTTCAAGTCACAAGACTCCATACAGCAGTGTAATATCTCGACATTAGTCAAATCACCAATAACACCAAAGCCCGGTGGAGGAGGAGGTGGCAATCTGCCACCGCCACTGCCACCAATGCTGCTTGCCCCAAAGCCATCATCGACCAAAATCGATTTGTTAGATAGTAATAATCCAGCTTCCCAATTCCGACCCATTCCACACAAGACAATCCCCTCCAACACAGACACGATCCTCAATCCTTCCACGGCACCATTGTCGTCGAAATTCTTTTCTGCGACAACGTTGCAAAAATAAAAAGACCTCCTGACAAAATTAAGACACAAATAATCAAATCTGTTTTGTTCGTACTCCTTGTGATGGTCATCACCACACCCACAGCTTTTCTCACTTTCAAAACCTACATAAAGTTATTAACGATTGCCATCAGGTGTGGGCTGGGCCCCTGGGAATCCTGTTAGGATAAATAGAGTATACTTTTCGTTCTATGTTAATATACGGTTTCTGTAGCATCATTTTAGCATCATTCATTACGAATCAGTCCAAAACATACAAATTTGAAAAATCAAACCACACTGCCATCTAAAAAAAAATGTTAAAGATAAAAAATAAATACATACCAAAAAATTAAAAAAAAAAAACGAAAAAGATGTTGAGTTGATATATGAGAGATATACTGTGCTGCTTATCCCGAACAGGGGAGGAGCCATGCGAGCACTACTTCCTTTGCAATTACAAGAGAATCTCGCCAGCGGCATCGGAGCTGGCAGTGGCTTCCATCAGATACCAATCGAAGGAAGCACTCCCGATAGGCCGGAGCTTTCGGAAGCCGAATGCGATATTGATACCTTGAAGAAGCTGAAGTTGGGTTTGCGATCATCGTTATGGTCGCGACCATCATCCACTGTCAGCAGTATTATCCAACAACAGCAACCACAGCACTATCACCCACAGCAGCACCATCCACCGCCATCACAACAACAACCACAACAGCAACAGCAACAACAGCAGCAACAGCAACACCAGCAGCTTCAAGAGCAACAACCACAGCAGGGATTACCTGCAAAACGTCATTCCGATTATTCGATAGCGGTGTGAGATACGAACCAAGCTTTAATTTTTTAAGCCCACGCATAAAAGGGCATCATTTTTTAATGAGGATTTTTGTTCGTCTTCAAATTTGCCTTTGTTTAAATATTATTTTGTTGGTATTTAAAGGACGGATAGTTAGGTTGGTGCAATAAGAGCATCATTATAGACTTGTCAAAATGTATTTCTGTAAACTAAAATTTGGATTTTCATTGATGAATAGGGTTTTCCTATGGTTAATTATTCGAGTTCAGCAGACAGATCGAATTTCATCTAGAAATGTTCATATTTCTGAATTTCTAGAGCCTCTGATCGGCCCGGTGTCAAAGATGACAGAAAAGTCATATAACTTTTCCTGACTGCTTGACCCACAGTATACATATCTAAGGTATTATATTGCGCAGATTAAGATGGCTGTCCATTGTGTCAACAAATTTATTGTGACAAATTTTGTTTACTATTGATTTTGACACATGTGCAGAACTGAACGAAAATGAAAACCCTAAAGGTATTACCTTTAATATATGTACCTTGGCTTGACCAACTTGTCAAAAAAAATGTCAGGTTGTAGTTAACTGTCAAATTTTGACAGATTTGTGATAAGAATGTTATTATTCTATAATATTAATTATTTTTGAGGAACCATCAAAAATGACAGCCATTCAAACGAAACTGGCAAAATGCCTGCAATGCTTACCATCAGAATGCAAAAACTTCTGTCACAACTCCTAAAATTTGACAGCTGTCACATATTTACGACAGCGACACGTCGCACAAGTACCTACCTGTCAAAGCTCATAGATTTGCCCATAAGATTTGCGATGCCAAACAGTTTGAGTTTTGACAGCAAATAGTGAAAATTATATCAAACTTCAAACAATTTTCGCGTTATGTCACCTGTCACACTCGATATGTTTTTGTGAGCTTGAATATTACCGTATTACCAATCTTATACTTATTTTTATCTTCAAAAATTTGTCAATCACTTACTCTTTATTTGGTACCTATAGGCCAGGTATGTAAGTATAGACTTTAATCTTCGTATTTTACCAAAAACTACTTCCTGAACTTATTTTGACAGGTTTTTGATGCTATCTCCTAAGTCCCGGTCTACGTTGAACGATTTTTCCAGTGCCGACAAAAAATTGTTGTTGTAATCGTGTGCGATTGAGAAGTACAGCCGAGAAGTTCCTTCCAGTTTCGGCCGATTTTTCCATTCAGCACTGGAAAAATCGTTCAATGTAGACCGGGACAAACTAACGTTCTTAAAATAAACCATTTCTATTTTCAGTTGATTTAATTCATTTAAACTACTTTCTATCTCTATCTCTCTCTCACATCATTATCATCATCATAAGAAATTTAAAAAAAAAACTGAATATTTGGCAACTTTTTTTGGGACATGAAAGATTCAAAATTTTTCGACAATCATTTTCACTTCAATACAATAAACTCTCCAGCAGCAAATCAAAAATAAAAAAATAATAAAACATTAAAACCAACATAACACATAATTCACAGTCCTTCATTTCCCCTCACTATATCCCTGTCCTGCCCCTATAGCCCTTCCATTATTCCACCATCAACAAAAGTAAACAAAATAAAAATTCCTCCAAAAAATCTACTTATTGAAAAAAAAAAAAATAAAAATAATAAAATAAAATTTTAACTGAACTGATTTATGCAAGTAACTATGTATCTTTTTCTAATGTATATTTATATTTTTTTATACACATTCCAATGTGAATTTTTGGTCTATCCAAACTAAACTAGTAACATTAAAAAACAAATTAACAAACAAAAAAGGAACGAAACCAAAAACCAAAAAAAAAGAGAGCAACAACAAACAATGACAACAAATAAATCACAAAATGAAAAAAAAAAAATACATTAAATTAAAATTAAAAAAGAAAACTTAAATCAAATAAAATTTAGTTATATAGAATAAATATTAAAAATTGTTAGTTTCTTGTTTAAATAAATTAATAAAACTTATAAATAGATATACAAAACAAAAAATGAAAATAATTGCCAAACAAAAAAAAAATCAGTTAAACTATAAAACCAAAATGTGGTAAAGTAAATTTAATATCTAATAATAATAAATTAACGTCTATAATGATAAATAATATGTGTAATACAAAACAACAACAAAAAAAACAACTGAATGTTACAAAATACAAGCAAAATATAAGAAAAGAAACTAAATAAACAATTTTTAAAACTAAAATAGGAATTAACAGAAAGAAAAAAATAGTTTTTCACACGTTTCGGAAACCATGTGCCAAAATTTTAAAGTTAAAATTAACAGAAAAAAAATAGTAAGAACAACAAAATAACATACAAAATATTTTTTTTTTAATAAAAAAATTCTAGTTATACTCTCGATTTTTATTAACACAAATTATATAATAAATATATATATATATATACATATATATTTCTATATATTCAAAATTAGTATTACATATAAATCAAAATAAAAAAAAATAAACAAAATTAAACAAATTGACAAAATAAAAAAAAAAAAACAAAAACATTTTTTACGAATTCAATGTATAAGTGAATGCAATGAATAAAAAAAATTATTATTAAAGAACTAAATCAAAATAAAATAAAATATATTGTTTATTAGAATGAATGTGTTATAAAAAAAGTGAAACTATTCATGCATATAGATGTCAACTTTTTGTTCTTAAAATTCAGAACCGAATAACGAAGTAGAAGCTATCGCGCCACACTCTCTGGCATTGTGTTTGCTTTAAAATCTAACGTTTTTCTTGATTTTATGAACTAGAAAAAATGTCTATAGCCGAAAAAGTAGGATATTTTAAATTATTTAACGGCTTCCCTAGTTTTGACAGAATACATACGAATGGGATTATAAAAAAATTTACTACAAAAAAGAATGCAAGTTTTTTTTAAAGATTCGGTTTTATTTTAAATTTATTGATGTGTAAAAGCTTTGTCTAAACGAACATTTGAATTTTATTAACACATCCAGGAGAATCATGTTTCAAACTGATGATATTCGTATAATGTCGTACATATTAGGCATGTTCAATGAACAGGATTCCTGAGCAGAAATGTTCAGTTTGGCTGTAAAAATACTGAATAAAAAAATTTGGTATTCGTTTCCTCACCTTTTGACGGAACAAAATGACTGTCAATTGACACCACTACATTTTGTTTGACGTATCGGAAAAATCTCCTTGGCTTAGCCCAAACTAAAGCGAAATCGGATACAAAAAAATAAACGATACACAATGAGAAAGAACAGCAAACAAAACTGCCCTCAGCGAATGTTTAGCGTCGGCTTAAAAAATCGGGTGGCACAACGGCTCATGAAGAACCAGGGCCTAGTGACTAACAACTCGCAAACATTGCTGTGTGCGCCTTTCGACAGGAATGGAAGGGACCTACAATTTTATGCCGAATCTGAACGGCTAGACGAGAAGCACTTATTCGTGACAAGTGATACTCTTGGAGGATTTGTCAATTCCTCGCAAGAGGCAGTAGCCCTAAAAAAAAAACTTTTTAGTTTTTAGATGGACGAGGCTGGGAAGCGATCCCAGACCTCCAGCGTGACAGCCACTAACCATTACGCTACGGGCCATTACGCTAGCGTCGGCTTGGAAAGGCTATTATAGTGCCTTTTACATGAGCTGCGAATAACTCTTTTTTAGCTATGTCTTTCGATGAACTGAATAAATTATTTTATTTTCAAAATTTTAAAAGAAATCACTACGAAAAATTAGTATACATAACAAAAAAGTACATTTTAATATTTCCTACGCGACCAACAGCAAGCTTCTGCGAACTATCAAATGTTAATCCGCAATTCACAACTACAGGACGCATTTCACATACCGACGAATAAATAATTTTCTTTATTTTTATTTTTATTTTATCAGCGACCAAAAAAATAGGCATATGAATGAAACGTCAAAGTTCGCGACCATTCGCAATTCGAATTCGCAGTTCTCGGCCAATGTGAAAGGTACATACATGTAAAAAGGTACACGAATTGCGAACTGCGAATTACGAATTGTTGGGAATTTTGACATTTCATTCTCACGAGTCGTCGCCGATGACGACTGGCGAATGCTCATACAACATAAATAAGTAAATTCGATACATGAGGTTAAATTCGAGCTGAATATTTATTTGGAAGTTTGTGGAACGCGTCCTGTTGTTGTGGATTGCGAATTTACAACTGACAGTTCACATGAGCTTATTGGGCTTTTCGCGAAACTATACAAAAACCTAAACAAAAAAAATGCATACAAAAACCTAAGTCAAGGGCAAACAATGCAATAAAAACAAATATAAATACACAACTACAAATGCATTCTCTGTACACGTATACGAATTTATTCGTTTGCCTCAAGTTAGAGCTCTTTTTTTTATTGCTGGTCGCGGAGAAAGTATTAAAATGTAATTGTGTGTTATTTAAACAAATTGTTCGAAGTGGGTTTCTTTAAAATTTTGTTAATTAGATCATTGATTCAATTCGTCAAAAAGTTAAAACTAAATTAAATTAATTTTTCCTCTTGAAATGCTCAAAAGGAATTATTCGCAGGCTGCAGGCACTTAAATAAGTCACTCGAATTTAAGCTCAAATTGTAGAAGTCACTTTATATACATATTTTTTTGGCGTCCAGAAAAATACGCATGTGAATGAAACATCAAAATTTGCGACCTCGTAATTCGCAGTTCTCATCTCATGTGAAATGTACTTAAAGCGTATTTACGCAACATTTTAAGCATTGCACTGTCGTTAATTTAGACCCCTTTCACACAAGGAAACTGTTTTGCCGGCGACTTTTAGTTTCTTGGCGAGATGGGCGTAAAAGGAACACAACAAATTTGCCCTCACACCCTTCTCGCCTACAAACTAGCCAGTTTCTGGCAACTCAGTTTCCTTGTGTGAAAGCCGTCTTAGAGGGATACATGACGAACGCCTCCCTACCTGGTATATTGTTAGTCTTATAACGGGCGCTGTTGCACAGTGGTGAATTTTGTAAGGAAGATTGGACAAAATTCCATAAAAACTGAACCTCTTACCCGATTTTTAATTCAAATTTAGTTCCCAAAAACAACTTCATACTTCTTATTCAATTTACTTGTAATTAAATTTTGGTTCTATTAACTAGAAGTTAAACAACAAAAACATTAAATTCAATAAATCAGAGAATGTTAATAGAAACATGATTATTTAACTGCATAAATTAGAAACAAAAATAATACAAACAAATTTATAATCAAATTTTAAAAGTTATTATTGGCAAAACAAAAAATTGCCTATAAGAAAATTTTATATATTAAAATATATCTGTATATTGAAAATATTTGTATAGTATAAATGACCTATTTCTTAAAATAATTTAACTAAACAAAAGAACAAAACAAAAATGTATATGTTATCAGAAAAAAAAGAAGAAAATAAAAAAAAAAAATATATATAATTTAAGGACTAAATCGTTCCGTAGGATTAAACCATACAAATTATTATTGACTCTGAAATAATAACAAACAACATTTTTTTCTCACTGGATGAGTACCTTAATTAAAAAAAAAAAACACACAACTGAAATGTTTGTATAGTAAAATGGCTTAATTTAAAAAAACAAATCTTTTTTTCAAACTTCCTCAGAAAATAACATACCACTATTTTTATAGTCTAACAAACGGTAATAGACTGGTTTAATTTAATTTCTTTTTTTTAAGAAAAATTCAAACACATAAATGAATATTTTTGTCTTTCCTAACCAAATATTCAAAATAAATTTAAATTCTTTTCTAAATAGCTTGCTTGTTTAAACATTAGTATAACTGCAAAAAAAATACAAACAAAAAATGGCCAAAAACTGCAAACTGAACAAAAACTGCATTTTGAACACAAATTTATTCACTTCTAATAAAAACAAACTCAAAAACGCATTTATTTATGGTAGGAATATTTTTAAACAATTTCAATTCCAAAAACACATACAAAAATAATAATTATGTAAAATTATTATTATGTTGATTGATACGATACCAACAAAAAACAAACAAATTTGTTCTTCCATTTTAATTCAGGTTAAACGTTTTATCCCAAAATATTATAAGAACTTTGTTTTTTTTTATAAAATAAAAAAAAGTAAAATATTCTTTGTATTTATATATTATGAGAATAACTTGTTAATTGTTTTTATTTTTAATTTTTATACATAAATAAAATAATAATAAAAAAAATCACAAAAATCAAAGAAAAAACCGATGAAGTTAAATAATTGTAAATTTATAGAAATAAATAAAAAAAAACAAACTAATTTACTATAACATTAACAATTTAATTAACACATCGAAGAGTACGAATTTATAATCCAAAGAAAAACCAAAACAAGTAATTCATTACAAGACAGAAATAATTTAGTATTTAATATACAGAAACACAAAGTCACGCAAACACACACACACACACAACAATCAAAATGTAAAACAAATTAATATAAAAATGATTAAAATTACTATTAATGATAATAACAATAAAAGTGAAAATGAAAACAACCTCAGAAAAATTAATTAAAATGCAAATGTTTTATTTCATGAAATATGTATGTTGGTCGAAGGATGAAAGAGTTAGTACCTATATGTATGTGGATCTTACATAAAAGTATTATTTATTTAAAAAAAAAATTTAACAATTAAGAAACTTTGTTGATTGTAAGAAAACTAATCGTGTTTGACTTACGGTAGGTACTGCGACTTAACCTTTTTTCGAATTTCTAAACAATAAACGCTGGAAATGGTGATGCTTAGTTATTGGTTACAATCAGAGCTGAAAGGTAATTACATATTTTGTGACTTAAGTTCTACTTAAGTACAATTCCTCTTACTTAGAATTTTTTAAGTACAAGTACAATTCCTCGGTACTTGTACTTGAAAATTTTAAGTTAAGTACTTATAATTCCTTTTAATTCCTTTTGTAAAAAAAATTAGAAATATTAACTTATGCTAGGTTTCCACTTGTCATTGAAAAGACGCAAATTGGCAAACTTTTGAGGACAGGGTGTTTTTTACCAACACAATAAGCAAAGAAAGTAGTAGTAGCGAGCAGCTATAACTCACCCTGTCTTGGAAAGTTTGTCAATTTGGGTCTTTTCAATGACAAGTGGAAACCTAGCATTATCCTATGTACAACATATACCATGAGTGGCCTCGTTTCGTAACTCACAAGTTTAAAATTTTACAGGAAAGACGGAAATGTCGCACTTCATTTTTTGTTGTCTTCTTTATAGGAGTGTTCTCTCCGACAAAAACCAAGAACAGGCAACAGGATATAAATGTACTTGAGTAACGAGCTTTGCTAAAATTGATAAAAATCATTTAGAGTTTTGAGTGAGATTCAATTTTGTCTTAAGTGAAAATGATGTGCTGTCAAATTTCCTATATATGGTATTCAAGTCATTCCCAGTAACAGATGGAGTTGCGAGGTCTGAACCACATGTGGCCGACGATATGCAAGTTAATGAACTTGCCGTTAAGTGTGAATCAAGGGCTTACGCAGGATTTAGATAAGGGGGGAGGTCAAACTCAATCAAAAACCAGATAAGCTGAATTTTATATTTATATCTATTTTTTTTTTAATTTAATACCGTACGTTTAAAATTGGGGGCCTACTTCAATAAGAAGCTTCTAATATAAAATCGAAAACATAAGTAGTTAGTGCAAACCGTCATGCTCGTCTAATTATCACACTATGACTTAGCACGGTTTATATTGAAAATTGACTATTATGAACCATAGTTAACCCACCAGATCATTTGAGTTAATAAATATTCGATCAATGTTTCTAAGACTGAGCCATGTTGGTATAAAGTTGTATTGGACGGTTTCAAGTCTGAAATCCACAAAATAAATGCTGGTGTGCCCCAGGGCTCCGTTTTGTCTCCGACTCTCTTCCTTATTTTTATAAATGATCTTTTGTCTGAAACTTCTAATCCATTAAACTGTTTCGCTGACGACAGTACCCTCAGCTTTTTATATTCGTTTACAGATTCACATCCATGTCCTTCGGATGTGGAACTTGAACGGCAGCGTATGATAAGCTCATTAAATTCTGACCTAAACAGCATCGTTCAATGGGGAATCAAAAACCGCGTAGAATTTAATGCTTCAAAAACTCAATGCTGTCTCCTGTCATTAAAGCGAAACCCACTCCCAATGCCGCTATCAATGGACGGCACTTGCATCGAGGAAACCAAACAGCTCTCAGTTCTCGGTATATGTGTCACAGACCACCTTTTGTGGAATGACCACATATTTGATGTCGCCAAAAACGCTGCTAAGTGTTTAGGTTTTCTCCGTAGATGCAAGAAATTTGTTTCCCCTTCTGATCTGGCTGTGATCTACAAAGCCTTTATTCGTCCAAAACTTGAGTACAATTCGCATGTCTGGGCAGGAGCTCCAAAAACTCACTTAAGTTTGTTGGACAGAATACAAAAGAGAGCTTTAAAAATGATAGGTGAAGGATCTATAAAGGAAACAATTACATCTCTCGAACACCGCCGTAATGTTTTATGTCTTTCCTTATTTTACCGTTATTTTTATAAACAGTGTTCAAGTGAAATAGCCAGTTGCATTCCTCCCCTTCTCGCGCTTCTAGGAATGCCCATCAGCTTACCCTCGAGCCCAACTTCGGACGTACTGTTAAGTATAGAGATTCTTTCTTTAGTCGAACCACAAGAATGTGGAATACTTTACCTGGCTCTGTGTTTCCCTCTTATTACAGTATTCAGACATTCAAAACAAATGTTCATCGGTATCACTTTTTAACCCTTTCCAATTTCCTGAACGCTCGCACTGTGTGTAAATATTTTAAGGGTAATAATAATCCCTTTTGTGCGCGCAAAGTTAAAAGTTAAAATAAATCCCTTGAAAGAAAACCCCTTAAAAGCCTAAATCCTCACTATGTTGCATTCATTTTATCGCAATTGGATTTGTTTTCATGCAAAAATCACCACAAAATTAACAAATAGCTGAAGCTCTAGGTGTTTATCACACCCTCTCAAGTAAATCTTAAGATCGTCGTAATATTTTCTATTTTATTTTGATAAGATTTAAGAACTAGAAGTAAAATCAAGATTTGTTCCTAAAAAGTATTGATGAACAAATTTTGTTTAATATTTGAAACATTATTTAAAGTTTTTTAATTCCTCAAAGAAATATCAGCAAATAAATTTCAGCTAGGAAGGAAGCAACATTTTTCATAGTGAAATTTAATACCAAATTAAAAAACGGTAAATCAATTTTTGTTGTTGTTGCTTTTCATATAAATTTGTTGTGCAATGTTACATTTCTTGTTTGACCATTTTTCAAAAGTTTGGGTCCATTTCTCCATTTTAAATATGGCGCCATTTCTATGATTTACGTATATGGCAATCGAAAACATTTACCATTGCAATGCTACAAAGCTTTTGCTCCTTAATCCGAATTCCACCTAAATTTACGAGGATAATTTATCAAGAATAAAGAAGTAAGAGCATCTGACCTTCTCTCGAACGATTTATTTAAAAAATTATATTTCAAATCTAACTTAAAACTTATCTTAAAGCTAAAATGTATGCAATTTTTAAACAATTATTGATTAACTTAAAAAGGTGACACACCAAACAAACTTAATAAAATTTCTCATCTTCCCAAACCTTTCAATTGCCTCATGAATCCTACATTAGGCTGAATACACTCTCTTTTCGACTTAACTAAATTGTAAGCGTCTTCAAACGTATAATCACACTTGATTATCAAATATCCTATAACTAAACTAGCAGACCGTGATACTCCCGCATTGCAATGCACCAGAATCGTTTCTCCAACTTTTCGAGCTTCATCAATAAAATCACACGCCAAAGGCAGGACTTCTCGACACAAATCGGTCTCTGGCAAATCCAAGCATTCAATGAATTTCAGACTCAGAGGATAATCAATTATAGGACTTGGTATTCCCACTCCCAAGACATGTGTTATCTTATACCTGTGGATGTTTTCAATATTCACAGAATCTTGAGAGCCGAGATATAAGAAATCCTCCAAAATGCAAGCTGGTATAAGATCGGGTTTTGTGTCAACAACAAATCCAAATGAGTTCTCTTCGAGCAGTTGTCTGTGAATATGGCCGTTGGAGAAAGACTCGATGTATTTGCTTCCGCTTGCTGTAGTGATCGTGGTATTAGTTGGTTTGAGCTTGTCTTTCTTTAATTTCAGTTGTTCCAGCAGACTCATGATGGGTGGATACCACGTCGTTAGCTTCTTTGAATATGAAATCCGTTTCGTCGTAGTGCACTTTACAGAGATAAAGACCAAATGGTGGAGCCAATACTGCCTTGGGGTGCCAAGTTTCCTTGGAAGGAATCGTTAGCATTTCATAAACGTCCTTAAGTGTTATTCTTTGGTAGGCCACCGACACCAGGCATCCGATAATTCGACGAACCTAAAACAGTAGGTATTTTGCTGTTACAGATTTCATTCATTTGCAAAACCCAACACTTACCTGCTTGTATAAGAATGATCTTCCAGAAATCTCTATATCCCAATAGTTGTACAATGACTCCGCGCGATCTGCATCCAGATGAACAGCCAGAGATCTGCCAGGATACGCTTTGATATCAGAAATCGATCGGATACTGAACATAGGTCCTCTCTGGGGAAACAACAATTTGAGTGAATTTACAACGAGAACAGAATTTTTAGAACTATTACCCCGCCCTGCTTGCTGGTACTCATGAAAGTACGAAAGTCATGTCGTCCCTTGAATAAATTTGCCGCTTCTCTGAACTTTTCAATGTCAAAGTTGGGATCCCTGAAATAAACCCAAAGATACTCTTTAAATGTATAGAGTCTCAGTTGTAAAACTTACTGCAAGAAGTAGCAACGCTTGTATTCATCAACTGGGATGAAGTTTTGATAGTTTTTATTCTTTAACTTGACACCAGGAGCCGAAGTTTTGGCAACAGCCAAACGATACAAATATGTTCGTCCTTTGGCTTGGTAGCGACAGTGGAATGTGTTCGGAACAAGTCTCGTGCTGACGATACGTATCGGCAGGTCGTGTTTGTCCAGAGTTCGATTAAGAGTACCGGTCATAACATCCTCGTTGTATGGTTTTCCATCAATGCGTTCTAGGTCGACATGGATTGACGATTGAAGAGCATGCACTCCCGAATCTGTTCTGAAAATTAAAATAAAATAAGCTTCAAAAGATTGTTATAATTGTGCTCTTTATTTACCGACTGGACAAATGAGTAGCTATTGGATTTACAGGCCGGAAAACTTGAAGTGCGAGTTCTAAACTTCCCTGAATCGTCGATGTGTCTATTTGTGGGACTCCTTTAAAGATGACTTTTTGGATGCCTCTGTATGAAATTTATTAGGTATACATTTAAAAAACTATGACAATGGTTTACCTGCCTAAATCTTGTACCAATATATGATATATTTAACAAATATCTGTTCATAGTTTTGTGTTTTAAAAGTATATTTCTATTCTATTAAATTTAGAGCAAAAAATAACGAGGAAAACATCGGCTGTCTATAAACTGTCAGATTTGACACTTCTGTTTGACATTTGACTGGACGATTGGGTTTGAGAAGCATTGGTGATTGAAATTTTTAAATTGAGTACAGTTTAACACAAGATTTTATGTCGTGTTCCATAGCCAACAAAATCGATTTTGTAAAGAGGTAATTAATGACAATAACCGTGTTTTTTTGTGCCTTTATCCCCGCTTACATATCTCCTAAAAAATAATTTCCATGTAAAATACAACAACAATTTTGACAATTCCGAAATTATTGTTGTATTTAACACGGGAATTATTTTTTTAAGCAGATATGGAAGCGCAGATAAAGGCGTAAAAAACACGGCTAATTTTGATTCACCAATTTCGGATTTGATGGTCAGACTTCAGATCCATTGTTGAAAAAGATTTAAAAACGTGATTTGATTTGTGTTTGTAATTGTGTTAGTGCAATTTTCTACTGATGTCGATAAGAAAATGACACTTATTTACTTTGGTGTGTGTGCAAGTGCGTGTGAAAATCTGAAATCAAGATTTCCCTTCAAGCAAAATCACGGACCCGAATTTCTCGGTTCACTTTGGAATCACTTGGGACTCCAAAAAAAACTGAGTGTCTCGCACACATTAACAAATTTTCTGTGTACGCATGTAAAAAGAAGAACAAGAATCGAGGGAATTTTCTTATGCACGGAGAAATAGAGAGAGTACAGTAATTTTGTTTTAATTAACACCACATTTTTTTAGTTCAGTTTTGTAGGTAGCGTGGCCCGTGGCGAAGACCATTGCTTTTTTATCTTTTTTTCTTGTGAAAACTTAAGAAAGTTGTGAAAATATATATTGTACCTTTTATAATTGATAAATAAAAATAAAGTCTTGAAATGAAAAAAATTCTGTTAGCTTTTTTGTTTTTTTTTTTTTTTGTATGCAATGTAAACTCGACTAGATGGGGAAGTTTCTTTTTAATACAATACATTTGGGTATGCCTCGATTCATTCATTTTTGTTGGTCCGTTTTGGATTCCATTTGGGCTCCGTTTTCTCGGAGTACGATGAATTGGAATACTCTCATCTCTCACAATACATTTACATAATGGCTCCGGGGTGATTCTAATTTCCATACTAATTTGATCCGATTTGGAATCGTTTTGGATCCGGTTTTGGGTCCGTTAATGAACTGGTTTCGGATCCAAAACGGACTCGCTTGCTTGAAGGGTTAGTCCCGATCTACATTGCCCGATATTTCCACGAAGATTTTTCCAGAAATCGTGTGAAATGTACACACAGAACGATTTTTTCCATGAGATTTTTTCCTTGTCTTCTTCATTTTTTATTTCTGTGCTCTTCATTTTGCATTGATATTCACTCACACCATCAACCCAATGGCACACTGACACCGAACACACACAAAAAACTGGAAAGAGGGCGAAAGAGAACATAAACAGACTGGAAAAATCGTCTGAGTTTTCTGGTACAAACGATTTGATCCCTACCCCTCACTTTTCACTCCCTTCACCAACGAACAAAAGATCGGCACTGGAAAAATCGTTCAATGTAGACCGGGACTTACTTAATTGATCTAACATAAAATCAGACCACCAAAAAATTCGATTTTTTTGTTGATTTGAAAGTGAAATCGAACAAAATAATTTTATTTTACTGAACGAGTTCATTTTCATTTTTTTCCAAAACTTCTTATAACCTGAACGCCAATGTAAAAATTTTGACAATTCGTGTGTCAAAAAATTTTTTGGAAAAAAAATCATTTCTGTTCTGTGATTCAGAGAATTGAAACGGGCCGGTTAAAAGAAAAAATTCTCTTAAAAAATCTCAGGAATCACCAAGTTAAAATTAAAATTTCATAACAATATCTCCAGAACCTAATACAACAACCGTCTAACTCATTAAAAAACCAATAACAATCAAAATGGACCTAAACGACTCAACACAAACAATGAGCGACCATGAGAAGGAGGTTAATGATTGGATCCGTTTCGGTTTGAGATTAGGTGTCAGTGCGGCCCTACATCCACTTGAATATTCCAAAGTCCTAATTCAAGTTGAGTCCCTCATAACTTCTATATAACTGCGTTAATCGATAGCTTTGTTTTTTCTCATTATAGCTGGGCTATGAACCCATCGCTCCAAGACCAGGAACCTCTATCCTTGGCAAACCCATCATGTTCCTGCCGAATATAATCCAATATGGTAAGTGCAAACACACTTCATCAGTTTGTGTTGACGTTTCGTTTGAAAATGCAAAAACAATCTCATTTAGCGGGTTACATAAGACGAATGGATGGCTTCATTGGAATGTATCGTGGCTTGACACCCAAATTGGTGGGTTCAGTTGTTGGTATGCTCTGCAGTGAGCGGATTGCAGACAAACTCGGTCTCCCAGCTGAAAAGAATGATGAAACCATATCGGAACTTTCCATAGACACAAAATGGCAGGAGGGAATCGTCTCCGATGATGAACTGTATGCGTAAACTATTTAACTGCAAAAAACACTTGACTAATCGTACCCTCTAGCTACTTTCAATTCAAGACAGCCCTCAAACGGGACGTGGTCCTCAGTGTCAGTGGCCTGATTGTGTCCCATCCATTCCATGTAATTTCCGTGCGAATGATGGCTCAGTTTATAGGAAAGGAATCGATGTACCAGTCGATATTCGGTTCGATCAAGGAAATTTTCCGCACCGAGGGTATTTTTGGCTTCTTCTCAGGAATCGTGCCGAAAATGCTCTGTGACGTTGCTTGCTTGGTGCTGACAAGCTCGACTGTCTACATGGTGAGCAAGTATCTGGTTAAAGATAAGATCTCGAGGACATATTGTGCCGGAGGAACTCAGGTATAATTCTGCGGTTGTGTTGTTTGTAAATCTTAAGATTGACGGTTTTTCTTTCTTAAGTTCATCTTCGCGACCATCCTGTATCCACTGCAGGTCGTGTCCACCTGCATGGTTGTCACAGGATCAAGGTAAATTTGTCAAAAATCTCGGGAACCCCTACTAAACTATTTATTTTCAGACTAATGGCTGGCCGTCCACCAGTAATGCCTGAGTATGTAGGCTGGAGAGACTGTTGGAATGATCTACAGACTCGTGGTGAGCTTAAACGTGGAAGCTCGGTATTTTGGAGGTATAAGCGCCCCATGCGGTTGTGAAGTATAATTGTTTTCTTCGTCTTAATCAACTTATATTCTAGATATGTTGTCCAATCTGGTTCGATGAGACGTCCAGGAAACAACATGGCGCCACTTCCAACTATATCAAAATACTACTGATAACAGCAACGTGTTGCATTTATCGAATTGTTAATTGAGTAGTTGCATTGCAAAATTGATGCGTGTGAACTATTCGATAATTTATTATAATTTTTTGATTTACTTTCCAAAAACTACTCCCAGAGAAGCATTTGGTTGGCCCTCGTTCCACGGGCGGGAACGATTAGCGGTTGACTTTGTTCTTTATTCTTTCTCTCAGAGCAATGGCCATTTGCCTTTGTCTCGTGCGCGTTCGACTCGTTGAATAAAATGTAATGAAACTTGATTATGATTTGTTTTTGTTGGACTTTTTTGTTTCGAAAAAATATTGATGGAAATGATAAATCATTTAAGATAAGGATTTACTGTTTTACGTAAATCCGGAAAACTATTTATCTGCAAATTTGTTTTTAATTTGATTTATTTTAACTAGAACTCATCGTATTTTTAAAACATGACTGAAATGATAGTTGTTTCGACTTTTAAAATTAGGAACATTTGAATGCTGTAGAATTTGCTTATCTGGAGCTATAAAATTTTCTGGTTTCATCATCAATTATTCCTTCTTATCGTTACAACAAAATAAGGGTAACTGAACTGATCTCTTGGGGGAGCTGTGACTCAGTTTTTTTTTTTTTACAGTACAATTAACAAAATTGGCAAAATTTGGTTTACCGTTCAACAGTTTTTTTTTTTCTATCTCATTGGTCAGTATAAGAGAACCTCAGAATTTTAACAGTGATATCTTGTTTTCCTGAACTTGCATAATTATATTTTTCAGTTTTGGCTATCACCTGAAATGAGTTCAACTCATTCAATAAGTGTTTGAATAATAGATTTCAGAACTTTTCGAGCTTTTGATGATCACACAGACTTTTTTGTGCGCGAACATTAAAAAGAAAAGTTTTGTTTACTTTACATACAGAAATGTTGTATTCTCAAATCGACAGGCATCCATTTCAGAAAAAAAAATTCAACAAGGAGCTCCAAAGTCGATCTCGAGAGCAAATCATCGAAGTCGGACATACACCATGACTCGTATGATTAGTTTGCGGAAGATTATATTATAAGGCTACCCAAGAATTTTATAGATCAGTACTCAGACTAAGGGTCGAAATATTCACAAATTAAATCGTAATCGGAGTCTTGGTACTAATCCCGAAAAAGCTATCATAGAACTCATCCCATACAAATTGCTACTACGAAGGGATTCGGTGAAAGATTTTTCGGGAATCGTAACAAGTTTCCGATTACGATGGAATTAGTGATAGGGCTGAATATGTGCATTTCATTTTTGCCCCACATACTATTCCGATTGGATTTGCATGCGAAAATAAATGAAGCGCTTAGAAGATGAAGGACGTAAGCGACATTTTTAAACATTTGAGTTATAATCATTTAAAGTTTATTGCGTACTACTTTTTTTATGAAAATAATAAAAATACTGTATGGATAATTTAAAGTCAATAAAACTAAGGTGAATTTAATTTTAGGAATCTTTTTTATTTAACGCGAATAGTTGTTGAGATATTTACACTTTTGTGCATTTAACACCTTTATCTAGAAACCTTTTATTTATATAATTTAATTTTGTTTTTATAAAGGTGTTAAGTGACTTTTTGATATGTTGTAATTTACTTATTTTTTGTTTGTTTTTTTCTCTTTCCCTTTTCCAAGATCTGCTGAAATTGCATTTAAATAAAACCCTTGATGAATTTAGCCATCATGTTAAGCCACCTGCGTCGGAATATTCAAATTTGAAGTAGTGTGTGTTGGCTTTCGCCTCTTGCCTGCAAATGCACTGATTTTTGTGGTGTTCACCTATAATGTCTTATCTTAAAGTGCCCACTTAACACCTTTATGCACGAAATGAAAAGTTCGGATAAAATTATTTTTGTATAAAGGACTTAATATAGTTAAGGTGATTGCATATAACACCTTCATCTTTGGCTAAATATGAATCTAGAGGCGATAGAAGAGTACAGACGAGTCAGAAATTTAAGTTTTCATATAACACTTCCATCTGTAGGTAAAAAGCCAAATTTCAAAAAATGTCACTTAACACCTTCATCTTCTAAGCGCTTCAAATGTATTACAAATAAAACACAAGATTCATCTTTGCTTTGTGTTTGGAATTACAATTTCATTCTTATCACAAACCATTAACACTTCCTACTAAATATGAGTTTTTTACTCAGACCAGTAGATGGCTATTTAAAGTGATGAATAAATAAAGGAAGAGATATGTACATGAATAAAAAGGAAGAAAGCAATGAATTTAAAACACTGTTATCATGGGGGTTCTGATTATTTCATTATAATGACATGATCTAATCGGTGGTGCTGGTGTGTTAGTTTTTCATTAAATGTATTTAAAGCTCCTACTTCATGTGACATGTGGATATAATTGTTGCTATCAAAGCTTTAAGCACAGCATCTTGAATACATACATTACTATATAAACATAATGTATGTATGTATATGGATTCGTTAAAATAATTGATCTCGGGTTTTTGATAAAATTTTATACATATTCCTACGATAGGAAAGACGAACAAAGGATGTCGAAAATTTGTCTGTCCGCTTGACTACCTCATGTTAGTCGATTTACTATAAACTTTATACGTAAGGTTAATTTTCCATATAACTTTTTTTTTTTTCTAGGATAAACAGCTATGCGATTAACGTATGCAAATAGAAATAGCCGTTAAAAATAAGATGGCGGCATCATGACACTAGTTGCAATTATTTAAAATATGGTTTTTGGCCCGTGTTCTGATATTCTTTCGAATACCGAAGTCAACCTTAGTCTCGCACTTTTTTGCCATAAGAAGTCGAAATGACTAGTAGAGTTATGTTTCCATATTTATTATATTACTTAAAAAAAAAAAAAAACGATTTGTTGAAGAAATTATACCGTAGGTATTCTTTTTTCTTTAGCTCAAACTATTTCCTGTTTTTTTTTTTTATTGTACAAATTAACTTAATGTGCAATTGCCTTTTTTTAACTATATGCCTGTAAGACCTCAGGTCTTTTAAATGCAATACATGGCACTAGTTAGAAGGAATAGAAGGAAAGGGAAGATTTTTGCTGGCACAGTGGAAATATTAAGGGTGGCATCCAGTTGAAACTGGTGAATATAGAATACTACCTAGACTGGGTCTCGAACCCACACGTCCAGGATAGCAGTCAAACACTATCCGCATTGCACATAAACATAACTAAACGTTATACCTTAAAACATTTTTAAGACGGAGAGTTTCAAGTAGAGTCATGGTTGATTTAAAAACTTCCTTTTGTCAAGATTAATATAAGTAATTTTGTTTTGTATTTGAAGAATTTAAAAAAAAATAACCAGAGTAAGGGTTATGTACCTAAAACCGCATGTTAAATATTTTGAACCATGAAATATATATAATATTTTGAAATTTTAAATATGAAATTCGTTGTATCTATGAAAGTACAGACCTCCTTCTACTTGTATAATGATTGTTTACATTACATATGCATGTAAATATATCAATTTAGACTATTTAAAACTTTAACGTCATTTTGAACACTATCGTTGGGTATAATATTATTATTACAAATCAGTTTGATTTTTTCCTTAACAATCAAACTCGACGTTATATCTGCAGATAAACAGATGATCTATGGCGTTTTCGATCCCCATTGTGATCAAATAAACAAATTCCAGAGAAAAACTCAAATTTTCGAAATCACATTTCACATTTAAGAGAAATTTCGAAAAATCTTAACATCAATCTATTTTTCTCCTCAAGCGAAACCACATAAAGTAGCTTCCTTAGAAAATAGCCTCTAGTTTTCCAACAGTCTCTATCCAAAAGATCTCCGAAGAAGATCTTAAATTCCCTAAAACTGGGGTACCGTGCGTGTGCTCTCGAAATTTAAATCGAAGTGTATACTGTATATACTTTTTCTTATTTATGTGGTTTAATTTTATTTTTATTTTGAAAAAAAAAAAAAACAAATTACCAGTAATTTTTTTTTATTTAAACTTTAAGTGCGGAAGCACGAAAAAATAATTACCTGTAATGATCCCATATAATGTACACTTATGTATATACAAATCAAGCAAATGAAAGTTATTTATTTATTTAGTGTTTATTTTTTCCATTAAGAAGAAAAAGTGTTATTTTTGTACTTTTTTTTTTTTTTTTTGTGTACCAAAAATAAATGAATGGACATCGTGTGGCCTCTTGCCGTATAGGTAGATTATTCAGACATTTCTGGTGTGTCTGGCTTTGGTGTTTCTATAATTCGTCAGACACTACTCTCTCTCGAATATGTCAATGTTGAGTTGTATGGCGCTTTTTTCTTAAAATATCTCAAAATCTAGACAGTTTTGAAAAAGCATCCGTAAATATAAATCTTCTAAATGATTGACATAGTTTTTTTGTGTTTATAATAATTTTGCAGTTTTTGTTTTACAAAACAATAACGTGCTGTCACGTGCGTGCGTCGTGTGTTTTTGTAATTAATTGAAAATTCATGTTTTTTTTTATAGATGTAGAAAAAGGGCTTTGAACTTTAAATTTGTTTATTGAAAACAAATGAAAAACTACTACAAAAATAGAGTTAAAACTTAAAAGTTACAATATTGCATGTTTTGAGTAAAAAGGGCCTTATAATGCAAACAAAAAATATATTTAATTTTCAATTCTTTTTTCTTGTACCATGTAATTAAGATTTGCATTAAAAATATACCAAATCGTACAGGTATTACAGTCCATTTTACTTATAATGTTGTATGGAAGGTACCAGTATATCTTTGAAGGTTAGACCAAAAATTTTGTTTTATCTTCTAATAAATCACTTCAAAACCTTTAGTCCAAATTACAAAACACACATATTTATATATGCATACAAATAGGAATTAAGACCGAAGGGCACAGTTTTGTTTGTGGTCTCCTTCATCGTATTAAAATATCTAGTCTTTTCACATTAAATTCAACCTGTTGGAAATTAAATTAATCCTTTTGCAAATTGATTTCACCTTGAAATTAATCTTAATAATATGCATTTTGGTTTACAATGGGGGAATTTGATTTGCAAAAAGGTGAATTCCATTTTCAAAAGAATGAATAATTTAATTTGCAAAAAAGTGATTTTCCTTGAATTTCTTTAGCACTATTGGGCCCTACCAATAATCAAATTTAGTAACGACTTAAATGTTTAAGTAAAATGGACCATAATTGTATGGGTTCTAAATGATAAACCAACCATGGTATGACCTAAATATTTATGTGGATCCTAAATAATGAATATTACATGGTATGGACTCTAAAATATGAAACATAAAATGTATGGTTCATTTTGTATAGCCCATAGCATTATGGTCTGCTTTCCTGAAATATTTAAGTCGTTACTAAAATTGATTATTGGTAGGGCCCTGACTTCTCATTGTTTCTTTAGAAACATGGTGGTTGTTTAAAAATATAAGCATTTATTGTGGAACAATTCATTGTTTTGTTGCCAATAAGTTATAAAACTAATAATTATTTCTTCGGATTTTTTTATATTTTTGATGGAAAATTTCATATTTGTTTTCATATTTTCCCTTGTGGACAAAAATAGAAATGTGTTAATTTATTTAGATTTTCTATACTTCTTACAAGCAAAACAAAAAAGAACTTTCTTGTATTTACATCATGTTTGCAGCCTTTAGCTGATCAAAAGATTTTTCAGTACCTATGCAAATTCCAGTCATATTAAATAAAAATGTACATTTACCCACACGTTTTGAAAAACTACCAACAATAGTAGAGCAAAGAGCTTCGTTAAAACAAATATTTTTGAAAATGTCTTACAATGTTTTGAATTCAGCGTGTGTACCTAATGTAATTTTTGAAAATATTTGTTGAAGACCATAGTTTTTAAGACAAGTAATAATTATATTTCTACACGCCGACAATCAGATAGATGCATCAGTTCGACGTTGTGATTACTTTTCAAAAAAATAAATAAAAATATTTTTCGACGTGATATTCGAATTGAGTTGGGTTTGTTAAAGACTGTGGGTGCGTGGTGGGTGGTGGCGGTTGGCGTCGTGGCGTGTGCTGTTAAATCAAAATAAAAAAACGTCGACAAAATAATATGTCTGGACGTAGGGGACATTCACTTCCGCCACAAATTATGGAAAAACCATCTCGGGGCCGGTGTGTCACAGCCATTTGCTTCTCGTGGAAAGTATTAACGTGTGTTGTATCGCACGTGACACTCATTTCTCTTGTGGTTGGATATTGTGTAGGAGGAGCATATTTGTTCTCGTTCTTGGAGCAGCCACATGAAGTTAAGGTAAGATTGTTAATTTTTGAAATGAAATTATTATTACATATCATAAGCTGCAAGGAATTGGTTGAAAATTAATTGTTTTGGACTTCGGTTCACTTTGGCGTATACGTACTATTTTATGTTTTTTTTTTAAGATAAAACAGTACACCGTAGTCGTTGAGATTTGCTATAATGTTGGGTTTCCAATAAAGGGTGTTTTAATTCATGGTAAGATAAATTCATAGAATATTTTGAATTAGATAGTAGAAAAATACAAAATTAAGTTATTTTAAGAAAAAGTGAAATCTTTAAAAAAAAAATTAGTTTACCTTATTGAAGAATAATGATGCATTTCATGTTGTATAACAAGTTTCGCTTTAAGCTGGTGATTTGTGAATGAGCCACCTTCAGTGACGGATCCAGGGGGATGACTATAGGGGCTAAAGCCCCCCCACAACCGATTCCTAAAATAATTTGAGATATGGAAATCAATGCATTATAAAGTGTACAGTTTTATATTCGTCTAAAATATTGTTAAGATGTAAAATTTGTTGGACAAAAAAACGTGGTAGGGGCTGAACAATTTAATTTGTTTTCTAAGCCCTTAGTTTGGAACTAAAGCCAGAAAACGAATTGGACAAAAAACCGAGTGGGGGCTATGAATAATAGACATGTTTCATGCAACGACAATTTTCCGTAAACAAAAAACCCAGACAATCGAAAAAAAAAACAGCTTGGGACTAATAAGGTCTGAGAAAATTGGACAAAAAACATAATCAGGTTTAAACAACTAACAGCCGAATCTATAATGACATTTTAAATGCTTCTTAACTTTAAACTTCCTCTAAATATCATTTAAGTGTGAAAACGATATCTATAATCAATTTTCACATTTGAGCAACGTAACTTAAACCCCTGGTAACTTAAACGCCATCCACCGCGTTTAAAGGCTGCGGAAAGCCTTATAATATATTAAATATATTTTGACACATGAATTGTTTTTTTTTTTTTTTTTATGAAAACAAATTGTGCGTAGGTTCAGTGTGCACTGTGCCTGTGCTTGTGATTGCCGAGTTTTATTGGTTTTTATTGTTTATTTTTTTTTTTAAAGAAAATAATATAAGAGAATGATGGTTGGTTCCATTAAAATGAGTTGCTGAAAATTGTTTTATTTGTTTATGTCCCCACAAACTTGCTTACCAAAGAAGGAAATAAATTTGTGAAAACCAAATAAAAAAAACAAACCAAAATGGAATGGTTTCATTTCTTCCGTCTTCGGTGTTTGACGATGCATACACACATACAAACAGTTGCTTCTCTTTCTGGCTTATTATTTGTACGCTATTTATTGTATGCTTTTTTTGCAATCTGACAGGAATAGCCTGAGAGTGAAAAATGTACTAGAAATTTGTAGCAGTTTTGTCAATTTTCTTGCGTTACGTTACATTACGGCTGTTTAGTTAAGTATGAAAGGAATATTGATTATAGATACAAATTTAAGTAACGTCATTTAAAGGCAACTTTAAGATTTAAGCAAGCTTAACTAAATAACCTCTAAAAGGAATTTTAACCTTTACCTTATCCTTATTCGAGAGAGCTTTTGGGACTTAAGTCTCATGTCAAAGTCCGAAGTTAGGGCTAAAGCTTGAAGATATAATTAATCGGGGCTTAACATTAACATGTCAAAAGCAACAACTGTTTAGACTAAAAAAATAAATAATTTAAGGAAAGAAACGCAATTGAGGCTAAAACAATAGGAAAACAACGGGGTGTTAAGCTTAGTGTAAATGTCTAATACTTTAATTGTTTGATACGGCCTTGGCTGGGATTAGAGAATTTGGGGCTTAGTTTTCAAACTTTCAAATGTCAAAGGCAATTGTACATACAAAACATTTTTAAGCTAAGCAATAAAATACAAATTCTCTAGTCAAGTAGCCAAATTCCAAAAGCGTTAGAACCTCTGTGAACTCAGAAAAATCTTGCAGGTATAAATATTTTTAATCCCTATTAGACATTTTTTGAACAGGAAAAGAAAGTGTAGGTATGCAACGTACACGACAATTCATTCAGATTGCAAAAATGGGCCGCCCAGGTTATTTTTCAATTTTTTCTTTCTAATTCCGGAAAATAAGACCTCAGAGAGGACTGATACTGCCAAAGCACGTATGAGATTTTGCCAGTAAGACCACTTAAATATCATTTTTCTGAACTAGCCAATTACAAACATTTTTTTCAATAATGTGAAGTTGAAAGAATACCTTCATCTAATTTAAACAAACACTTACATAATGTAGGTAGGTACCTGGTACCTATTCAATAAATTATTAAGCAATATAAATAAACGAATTTGTTGGTGTGGCTTGAGGCTGTAACGTTGCTAAAAATTAAAGCCCCACACAGCCAAATCCTAGATCCGCTACTGGACACCTTATGTTCATTTCCCATTATTTATGCATATTTACCTAACAGTTGATCTTCAGTTTCTAGCAGTTCAGAAAATAATAGATAAAACTATCAAAAACTTTCCGAATTATTTTCTTAAAGTTGTAACGGGTGTGACAAGTAGGTAAATATCTCAGGTGTAATATCGCATGAACATAATATGAAGTTTGGTAAAATGCTTTCATCATAAGTTTCTCATACCATTAAAAGTTATGTCGTCTTGTATCTAGTAGGCAAACTTGTGACGGGTGTGACACAAGACACAACCTTTAATCTGGACTGAGTAAAGTTACACAATTCTATGAAATATGATCAAAAATATTCATCTTTTTAATTTTTGTTTTGTTTAACGTATGTGACACTTACCAGACATTCTTATGCTAACAGTTGATCTTCAGTACCAACCAGTTCAGAAAACAAGAGACAAAACTATCGAAAATAATCCGAAATATTTTCTTGAAATTCTGACGGATGTTTCAAAAATGTTACAGGTGTAATACCCATGAATACAATATGTAATAATACAAATTATTTTGGTGAACTGCTTTCCCAAAAAGTGTTATTATTTCTCACGCCAATAAAAGTGATTTGTGGTATGCCAATAAGTGTGACGGGTGTGACACAACCTTTAAACATTTAATCTGGGCTTAATGTAGTTTTAAAATTCAATGAAATATGATCAAAGTATTAATTTTCAAAAAAAAAAAAATGTTCTAAACAAAAATACGCACATTTTTATGTTACGTGTGACGTGACACTAAATACACACAAAATCAGTTTGTATATTTACTGATTAATAACCGATTTGCACCAGAGTGAATATTTGTGTAACAAATTAAATGCAGCTTTAAAGCTACAATCTGTGATTTTTAATTTTATTTCCAGGTTAAGAAAGGCATCAAAAACATGCGTTTAAATATCACTGATTCCATATGGAAAATGACAGAGGCTCAAAATTATCTCGAAGAAAGTAAATGGACAGAAAATGTAAAAGGTCAACTTGCAGCTTTGGAAAAACAAATATTAACAGCAATGAAAACAGATGGCTGGGATGGAAATGAAGACACTGAACAATCACAATGGACATTTGCTGGAGCTTTATTTTATTCGATTATCGTTATAACAACAATTGGTATGTACAAAATTTATATTTTCTTAAAAATTTATAAACTAACTAGGTATAAACTTTATTTTATAAAAAAAAAAAAATCTTAAATTAAAAATTAATAACTTTTACACGATAGAATCATTATTTTCTAAAGAAGTGCAGGTACTAATTTACTCGTATGCTTTTTTATGTTTATGTAGTTTAGTATCAGAGGACTTTTGTTGTGAACTTCTTGCATTTGAGTCCTTTCCTTCGGCTTTTAGCGCACTGTTTGTATTGTCAGTGCCATTTTTGCTTAAATCTTCATAATCATCAGAAGGAGTTGATGCTTGTGCCGCTCCATTATTGCTGTTGTATGGTGTTACGCCATAAGGATTTCCAGCATGATGAGGATGAGCAAATGGTTCTGGGAATGATGGATATTGTCCTGCTCCGGGATACCCACCCGGGTAAGGATATTGTCCAGGGTACTGACCCTGGTGTTGCCCTTGCTGTCCACAACCTCCAAACTGTCCACAACCAATGTATTGCCCTATTTGCGGTTGACCACCTAGAAGCGGATAGCCACCTCCTCCTGGGAATTGGCTTGGGTATCCTGTTTGTGACGGATATCCACCTTGGCCGGGATATCCTCCACCTTGTTGGGGAAATCCTCCAAAAATTTGCCCTGGGTAACCTCCTTGTCCTTGAAAACCTCCCTGTCCCTGAAAACCTCCTGGGAAACCACCACCTTGCGCTCCTCCGTATGATGGTCCTGTTTGGGGGAATCCTTGTAAAGATCCTTGATTTGGGTAACCTGCCTGCTGGTTTGGGAACCCACCATTAATAGGAGCCTGTGGATACCCACCCGGGTAACCATTTCCTGCTCCGGGAAAACCCTGCTGTCCACCAGGATAGGGAAATCCACTGTTTGGATTACCTTGAGGTACATTCACACCTGGTTGTTGTCCATAACCCGGAGGGTAGTTATTTGGAGGTGCTCCGCCTCCTTGACCGAACGGAGAATATCCGAAATTTGGTGCTCCGTTGTAGTTTCGCAAATCGTCGGGATTTAAATAATCTTCCTGAGATGTCTGTCCTGGAGGTGGTTTACGAGTGGTTGGTTCACGATCTTTTTCACGGGCATAGAAATTATCATATTTAGGCACTTCATCATTACTAAATGCCCGTTGACTGCGATGACCTTTTCCCCAGACCCATCGATTTTCTTCTGCTTTTGCACTAGCAATTACAACAACAAACACTGCAATCCAAATCCGCAACATAATCTGGAAATAAATATTTTTATTTTAAATAAATTTCAATCATAAATTGAATAAACGAAAAAAAAACTTGATGTTCAACTATTTTCACATGAATTTAAAACAAAAATTACTTAACTTTGGGACTACGTAGATGCACTAAATTAAAAAATATATATATAGGTTTCCTATTGAATCACCTTTATTTAACTGAAACTAAGTACATACCTAGCTATTTGAATAATCCAATTGAATACAAAGGTGATGGTTATACAGCGCTGCGATCGATGTAGCAACTCCAAAAGACTTCGTTGAAATAACTTGCAATGTATATTTCAGCTTCTTTTATAACTTTAATTTTGTTCTGTAACTAGCTATACCTTTAGCACACAACACAACTTCTGAGTGGGCGAAGATAGTTCAATGGAACATCTTCAAGCATTTTAGTTTTCTGTTTCTGGCCCACACTGACCCACATCCACAACTTCCAAATGAAAGAATATAAATGAAAAGGTGTGTACAATATGGAAAATTAAATAAATGTTTGTGTAGATTTTCTAACTCAAAATGTCGATTTAATTGGGATCAGGGGACAATAATTATATTGTGTTAAAACAAAAAACAAGTCAAAATCTATTAGGGAACGCTTTAGTGAGCACAATGAAGCTAAAGATCTGTATCATCGTTAAATTCAAATTTAAATTTGGTAATAAATATTTATTTATATGATATTATTCCCGAACTTAAAAAAAAAGTTCTTGAGCTATGTTCATGAAATAGAAATTAAAAGGTAAGACCGGACATATTCCAAACATAACCAAGGTCTTTAAAAATCCCAAAAACAAATATTTGACCTTCTGCAAAATTATATGAAACATAAACTTGTTAGTATAAATACAAGTATGTACCTTTATAACAAGTGAGGATCAACAAAAGCATTACAAAATTGAAATGCGTAGTCTGGGACCCATTATTCGCAATAACAGTAACACAAGATATAGACCCAAAGTTAATGGCCACGTTTTTCTTTTGTGAGTTAAAAGAGCTACTGAAAACAATAAATTATAATTAGCGGAGCTTCATTTCGCTATCGAATCTCTATCAAAATTCAACTAAAATCAAATAAATAAAAAAGTGCTAGCAAAGTATCAATTAAAAATTCCTACACGGATAGGTAGCGCCAGCTTATCCCGTGGTTATGTCGTGAAGGGTTTTTTTTTTCAAAACTCATGTTCAGTCTGGTTTTCATAACACAGCATTGATAATTAATATTAAAAACAAAATTAGTATTTTACAACATACACATTAAAAAAAAATTAACAGCCTGGGACTTTGCATTCTGTTGTTATGTACTTATATTTCAGATCGAGTTTCTGGTTGTTCATTTGTCATAAAAAGTAAGATGATTACGTATTGGCGAGAAATTTCGAACTGAAAATTCAGCCGAAAGCTTTTCTATATAAAATCTAGGCTCTCCATAGAAAACTGATATTTCAGATAGTTTTGCGTTCAACGACATAAATTAAGTGTTAAATTTTCAGAAGTTGTCATATTTTTGCATTGAACGTACCCATTACTTACTACTTACTTTACTTAGGTCTTCGGACCTATTACGTCCGTGATGTTTCCTTTACGGAACATAGGGCCTCCACTACACCTACGCGCCATCGTGTACGATTTCTTGAAATATATTTCAGCTCTCTCCAACTTTTCCCCAGTCGTGCCGATTCCTGTTCGACCGTTCTTCGCCATGTACTTCTAGGCCGGCCCACTTGTCTTCCCTCCTGTGTGAGCGGGTTCCACTGCATTGCTTGAGATGCAATGCACCGATCGCCTTTTCGAAGGGTATGGCCAATCCACTGCCACTTTCTTCTTCGTATAATGAAGTCTATGGGCTCCTGACCCGTTCTCGCATGAAGTTTGGCATTGGAGATACGGTTGGGCCAGAAAATCCTCAAGATGTTTCGTAGACATCTATTAACGAAGGTTTGCAGCTTTCTAGTGACAGTGTCAGTGACTTTCCAAGTGCTGCATCCGTAAAGCAGAACGGATTCAACATTGGAGCGGAGCAGTCGTAGCTTGGTCTTTAAGCTGAAAGAGTTGTTTCTCCATATTTTGGACAGCATTCCGAACGCAGCCTTTGCTTTTCTGATTCGGCTGTTTACATCCAGTACAGTTCCGCCACCCGTAGAGACAATACTCCCAAGATATTGGAAATCCTCTACCATCTCTACCGGTTGTCCAGAAATATTTACTTGGATTGATGAGGAAGTTCCAAGGCTGATCCTTTTAGTTTTTGCCGAGTTGATCTTAAGCCCTACGATTTCTGCTTCTCTGTCCACCCTTGTTGTCATTTGATGGAGATCTATGATCCTATGAGAGAGTAAGCATACGTCTTTCGCGTAGTCCAGATGTTTGAGGTGAGATTGCAGAGTCCATTGAATTCCTCCATTTCCATTTGACAAAGCTGCGTGCAGTACGTCACTTATCACCAACAGGAACAGTATTGGTGACAGTATACAGCCTTGCCTAACTCCACTTTGGATTTCAAACTCCTCTGACAGCCTACCTTTGTGCAAAACGTGACACTTGGATCCATCGTATGTAGCCTTGATAATAGCAATCAATTTATCTGGGATGCCCCTCCTGCGGAAAGCAAGTCAAATAAATTCTCTATTGACACTGTCGAACGCCTTTTCAAAATCGAAGTGAAGTAATGATCGATATTCAACGCACTGTTCGATTATGATCCGCAAGGTGTTGATGTGATCAACACAGGAAGATCCAGTGCGGAAACTTGCTTGTTCGGCGTCGAGTGTGTCTTCGAGGTGATCTTTAATTCGGTCCAATACTATATCCTTGCTATTATCTTGGCTACTGCAGGTAGAACGCATATTCCTCTCCAGTTTTCGCACTGTGTGAGATCTGCTTTCTTTGGTAGCTTGACAATTATTCCTTTTTTCCACTCTTCAGGAAAGCTCTCTGTTTCCCAAACTCTCTTAATAAGTGGGTGCAGTAGCTCGCTCGATGTTGTTGGGGCTGCTCCTAAGAGCTCTGCAGGAATACCATCAAGTCCAACCGCTTTGTTGTTCTTCAGTGCTTTGATGGCGTTGATAATTTTTTCTTTACTGGGGGGTACGGTGCTTATTCGGGAAATTGTTACTTCGGGTAGATCAGTGGGAATAGGGTTCACTTCACTGGCGAAAACGCGGTTTTGAACCGCAGAAAAGTGTTCCCTCCACCTTATGAGCTGATCCTCATCCGAAATTAGCAGGAATCCGTTTGTGTCTTTAACCAGTCAGGTCTTTGGTAATTCTGTAGACGGTCCTACTGTCACACCTGCTAGCGGCTTCTTCTGCTTCTGTAGCCAATGCATTGATGTAGTTACGCTTATCACGTCGCCCACTACGGTGAACTTCCCTCATCTTCATGCGGTGCGTAGACTCATGCTCGTTTCTCCCTGCTGCTGGGGTAGCTGCGATGCGAGCTTTAAGGTGTACCCGTTGACAAACACAAATCAATTTCAATTGTTGTCCCATTCGTCACAAATAAAAAATCAATTTTGAGATTGAAATCTGAGTTCATTAATGGAAAACACCATAACATTACGATGATTGAAATGTCCAAAAAAGTGGTTTACTGCATGAAGTCCGTAGCGTCGGTCTCTTTGCTTGTGTGTCCTGATGTTCATTGAATAAGGAACCTATAAACAAAACAACTAATTGGGGCATATTCATAGTCGCCGATAAACCCCGGTTTTACTAAACTATGTACAGTTTAAGACATTTTTAATTAATAAACAATCCGATTCAACTTACAACTAACTTGTTACACTACACAATAGCTTCAAATATATTGAAATAATAAACTTCAAAAAATAGAATCAACGTCCCAAAACTCATTTAGACCTGGATTTAACTTAGACACGTTTTAAAAATTACTATGAGTTATGCCCCAAATTTGGTGTGAAGCTCATCTAGAACGGGTAGGTACAATACGATGATTTCGACTGTGTCAAGTTTTCTCGAAAACAACTGTAAAGATTTTGATTAAATTTCGAACATGATATATCTAGAACAGTTTTTATAATACTGCATACCATACCAGTTTTTTTTGTCGAAAAATTTAATAGCGGAAAAAAATAAAGTTTTGATGTTCTTTGAGCAAATTGCCTTTTTTTTCATATTCTCGAATGACTTGGTAAAATTTTTCACAGTTTTGCATTTTGGTACTTCTACCTTAACAATTTTATAATAGATAAATAAATCACAAAGAGTTTTTAAAATTATATATTCCATTTCTTGAAAACTACCCTGTTTCACAAAATTTTGAAAATATACATATACTATACATAGGTAGGGTGCATTTCTTTAAAGTGATCATAGAAGTCCATCCTCGAATTTCATATTTCCATTCAAACACAGAAACAAGTTTTGAAATTGGATCTCTTTTTTGTTTGTATGCCATTTCACCCTATAATAGCTCAAAAAAAAGTTATCCCTAAACACCCAAAAAAAATTATCATTGTATTTGTGTTTTTTTCAATTAGGGTGAATTGTTGAGTTGTTTTGCATGTGAAACTCTTAAAGCCTTGCCACGCGACCAGTTATGAATATGATGCCTTCCATGAATTTGAAATCAGAATTGACGTGATCGAGCGTAAGTTAAGATACGATCAAGGTCTTTGGAGAAAATGCAATATTTTATTTCTTGAACAAAGTAGGTACCTCGTGTCCAGAATATTTAATTTGGAATAAATCTCTTAGTTTTAGAAAAAATATTTAAAAGACAAAAATTCTAACAAAATCAATCTGAACCAAAAGTTTATTAATTTTTGCAAACAGAATGAGTTCGAAAGGGAACAAAATATATGACAAAACTCATGTTGCCAGATGAGCCGTTGACCGAGGTTTGAATGGATATATGTACCTATATAAGGACCCTGTTTTCATGAGTATCGGAGGATTTCATAAACAAAACAAAAAAAAAAAAAACATTTTAATTGCCTGCATTCTTCGATTTCGGTTCAAAAACAAAATCATATAAAAATAATTAGAATTCATTTCACGAAATTTCTTTGATCCATAAGATATTTCAGCGTAACCAACCACGGACAAAATACGCGAAGGTACTTAAAAATTTATTTACTCTGGGTGATTTACTCAAAACAAATTTCCCCATAACTTATTTACTAACGGAAAATCACTTACACTCATACTCATTTTATTCCCAATTCACTTGGTTTTTGATGATTGATACAAAATGAATAATTATAGTTTATCATTCACCCCAAGTTAAATGTTGTGGTTTATGGGATCACGTATCCAGTTGTAGAGGTATCCTACTTGAAATTCGGACAAAGAATCTTCAGATTTACTGTAGTATAGGCAAGACTCACTTTTTATTTAGATCCATTTTAAGTCGTTTTTCTTTTTATTTAAATAACCTTAAACACTTTCAGTTGATGCAAAAAGTTGAACTTCCGCCCGGCATTTAGCATGGCAGATAAAAAGGCATAAACCTTATTTGCATACTAATATGGAAGAGCGACTTGAGACGCCTTTAAGGTTCGTCAAACATGGGCACAAAAAATATGATTCAATTTTTGTTTGTTTTATTATTATTTTTTCGGTAAGAATTTAAACAGAATCACAATCTCTTCTCATCACAATTAATTGTTCGTAAACAGCGCATAAAACATTCTCATTTAATTTTTAACGATCAATTGGCCTTAAACGAACAATTTTATCGTATTTTGTGTATCAAAAAATTTACAATAATTTAAGTCGACATTTTGACAAAATAATCAGACGAATAGGTTTGCATGTATAATTTTTAGTAGGTATAGTCCCGTGATCATTATTATCATAATAAACAACAACAACAAGAAATCAGGGGGTTATGAAAACTGTCATCAAACAGAAATTGCAACTTTAATTCTATTGCTGGATGTTGATGCCTTCGAAAAAACTTGTCATCCAACTGTGACGTTGATGATGCAAGATTTGCAACTTTAAAGACCAAATGGATGAATTATTGGAGTCAAAATGGTCTATGTGCTATTGTCTTTTCTGACAAACTGCAATGGCAAAACTTACGTTTCATGCTCAAATAAGTCCACTAACGATCACTTCTTGTTGGATTGCAAAATTGTAGGCGTACCATGTGTCAGTCGCCGCCGGTCGTCATGAGTTCACAATACAAAAAAAAAAGATTTTGCGGAAGAATGTGTAACCCAGTAACCTTGTCTGAAATAGGTTTTTTTTTTTGGTGATTGCCAATCCAAAAAAGGAAATTGCTCTTGCGTAAAGTTCAATGTTAGTTTGTGTCATTGAACGGATTTGGGAAATTTGATTGTGGTTTTTAGTAAAAAATAAAAATATTCTAGTTGTACGAACAGGTAGGTAGTATAGTTTTATAAATACTATAAAACTATTGTTCCTTAAGAAATCATATCCGTAAAGATCTGTACACGATATTTCCTTAGCCTGTATTAACAATTATTATACCTTTATACTAAAGAAACATATTTTCGTAACTTTTAAAATCGCTTTAAAAGTTGCTTAGAAAAAGATATAAATATTATAACTAAATTTTATAATAGTTAAGGGTTCAAAGTACGTGTACAAAAATCAGTGCCATCTTAAGTGTCCTACTTTGGGCACAGCAATGATGCAAACTTTGCTTGTTGCACTTAGTTAACATCATGTTTCTTGCCAAAACTAATTGACCAATTAGATTGACCTATTAGATTCCAAATTTTAAGCAGAATTTAACAATTTTTGACTTATTTTTTTTAGTGCTTCAATATTACTTGGTTTTTCAGATTTTTTTTTTAATTCCTGATTAGATAGCAACACAGACAGAACATGCAAGAATTTAATACTAATGCTTTCTTGTAGAAAATTTTATAACAAACAAGTTTATAGTTTATGGTTTTTCCTAAGTTGCATATTTTCAAAGTTATAAAGGAAAATGTTGGAAAAAATGGGGTTATTTTAGCGATATTTTCACTGTTGCATTTTTCCTGCAGCGAACACAAGTTTTTCGAAGTTGAAAACTTAGCTATAGACTACTCTACTCAGAACTACATCTCGCTTTGCGAATTTATTGTCGAATTTGACTGGGCTAGAACTGTTAAGTTGAGAATCACTTTTATACGACAGTAGATAATATTTGTCATATGCAGTTACCGCCAAAAAAATTACATGTTTTGTTTTCATATAGTTAAAATATGCTGTAATATAAACTGAACATTTTGGAACAACTTTTACGCATGCTTTGTATTTAAGTTTTAGTACGGTGCCACTTAACATTTTTTCAATTTTAAAACAGCTTACTAATTTTTCTAAATTTTAAATGTTTTTAATTTATTGTCATAAAGTCATAATAAATCAATTTCCCTCATAAACTTCAGCTGAACACGTCCAATAAAGTGACAACAAACATGCCTCACATAAGGATTTAATACGAAGGTAAAAAGATAAAAAGCTACATATATATAAAATGTAAGGAGATAGTAGTAGTAGAATACAATTTTTAATCTAGTCCCATATACTGAAAATAATGAACATATGTACATAAGTATGTAGTTCTAAATCGACGAAATTGTTCGCCATTGCAAAACAAATAAGAGAACATTTGATAATATTTAGCATAACAACTTTTGCGGAAAAACATCAGCATCCTTTTGTAACTTGCAATATACTATCTACTTCCTACATACAGGGTGTTGCCTAGGTTATTAACAATACTTTAGAAAATGATATTTATGGACATGTTCTTAGAAGATAATCGTCTATCTCTCGTTTTCTTTAAAATGACTTAAAAATTCGAAATTATGTCAAATCGACATCAGCAACTTGAAAAAATCCGGAAATCTATTCTTTATTTTGTACTTCCCTCTTTCCAAGCAGTTTTTAGTGAAACCAGATGGTTCTAAAACTTTTACTAAACAAATTAAGTAACTGACTTGCTCATAAGAACAAAGCTCAAGATAAACTTATTGCTATAATAATAAAACTATTGCATATTAAAATCCAAACCAGTATCGACTTAGATAATAGCGCACAATTTTGAAAAAAAAAATGTTTTCATAATGTTTAGTTTGACACAACTTGGTTTGAAAAGAAAATTAATAAATGTATTTCAAGCTTTATTAAAATCTGTTGCATGGTATTTTAATTTATTTTGAATACTCTTTAGGTCAATGTACCCCATCCAAGTAGTATTCCTAGTACCTATCCCGTTCCTATAACTAATAATAATATGTTATCTGTTAATAAATCTTTTGTTAATCCAATTTCAAATAATACATCAATTAAAACTACACAAAATATTGAAAATAATGAATTATTTACCTTTGAAGAATTAATTTCCTTAAAAAATGAAATGCTAAGTAAGCTTTCAAATTGTAAGACAAAACAAGAACAATTTAATGTAATTGCTGATTTAAGCATCAAATATCTCTTTAGCAACAACAATGGCAAGTAAATTAAAGGTCTGTTTGTGGAATGCCAAGAGTTTGAAGAAAAAACAAACTGAGTTTTACGATGTTCTTACTAAAAACAACATTGAATTAGCAATATTTACTGAAACTTGGTTAAAGGAAAATGTCAATGTGAACTTTAAGGATTTTTACTGACACAGGGTAGATAGGGAAATTGAAAAAGGTGGTGGGGTTTGTATATTCGTGAAAAAGACCATTAACCATAGTCTACTCAAACTAGAAAAGACTTTTTTGTTTGAAACCGTTTCAATCGAAGTTGATTTGCAGGGGATCGGGAGTGTTAAATTCATTGCTGCATACTTTCCAGGCGCTAGAGTTAAAAAGGAAAATATTACAAAATATAAATCTGACATCTTAAGATTATTATTAAGATGTTATAAAAATTTCCTCATTTGCAGTGACTTAAATAGCAGACATTCCTCATGGGGTTGCCCTCGGGACAATAAATGGGGCAAAACTTTATTTGACCTGAAGAATTTTGAAGATTTTGATATCTTGTATACCAAGGATCCCCACCTATATTCCATCAAATGGTAGAGGACTCCCTTCTACTTTGGATATTATTCTTACAAACCGGCAAGATTTATTATCTTGTCCATTTGTTAAAAATGATCTCACCTCAGATCGCCTTCCGGTGATCTTTGAAATGAATTCACAAGCAAACCACTGTAGCCTAAACGGAAATTATAATTTTCAAGGAGCAAATTGTAAAAAATTTAAAAACACCTTAAGCAATAAATTTATTACAAATTCTCATAGCTCTATGAATAGCATAGAGGATATTGATGAAAATATTAATTAATTTGAACATGCTATAAACGAGTCAGTTGAAATCACAGTTCCTCTTTCAAACACGAGCAGCTACTACGATCCTGTCCTAAATGATTATCTTAGAAAAACTATTACGTTTAGAAACACCATACGTCGTAGGTATCAGAGACAAAGAACTGATTTTCTCAAATTTCAACTCAAACTTCTAAATGAATTGGTACTTAAGAAACTTCAAATAATCAGGAAAAAGCATTGGAACAAGCCTTTATCTCAGATAAAGAAACATGATAAGCTTACTTGGAAACTTTCAAAGATATTTAAAAGACGAAATGCGAAAATACCTCATTTAACAGTGGATGATAATAAAATTATTAATTTAAAAGGTTTTTGCGACCTATAGTGCAGATGTGTTTCGCTCTGACAACAACAATTGAGCTCTTCAGTAATGTGTCTAAGAAAGGCAACAACAATTCTTACTGAAGAGCTCAATTGTTGTTGTCAGAGCGAAACACATCTGCACTATAGGTCGCAAAAACCTTTTAAATTAATATTCCATATTAAAAAGTGCACTTAACAAAAAAACAAAAACAATTTTTCTATTGTTATTGTTTATCTTCTTCTTATTAATATGCCAGACCACGGGCAATTACAACAACTATCTGGGTGCAAGAATTTAACCAAATTCCCCTGGAAATTATATAATTTGCAGCACATCAGTGCAGCTTATTTTATAAACACGTCGGTAGCCATCGACTAAAAACATGTGTCTAAGAAAGGCAACAACAATTCTTACTGAAGAGCTCAATTGTTGTTGTCAGAGCGAAACACATCTGCACTATAGGTCGCAAAAACCTTTTAAATTAATATTTCATATTAAAAAGTGCACTTAACAAAAAAAACAAAAACAATTTTTCTATTGTTATTGTTTATCTTCTTCTTATTAATATGCCAGACCACGGGCAATTACAACAACTATCTGGGTGCAAGAATTTAACCAAATTCCCCTGGAAATTATATAATTTGCAGCACATCAGTGCAGCTTATTTTATAAATACGTCGATAGCCATCGACTAAAAACATGTGTCTAAGAAAGGCAACAACAATTCTTACTGAAGAGCTCAATTGTTGTTGTCAGAGCGAAACACATCTGCACTATAGGTCGCAAAAACCTTTTAAATTAATATTTCATATTAAAAAGTGCACTTAACAAAAAAACAAAAACAATTTTTCTATTGTTATTGTTTATCTTCTTCTTAATAATAAAATTATCACAAGTTTAGAAAAAGCAACCGAGTTAGGAAAATTTTTTGAAAGCAACCACTCTATCACTAGCTCCTTTAATAATTATGTCACTACTGAAATAGTAAACAAAAGTATAGATGAAATAAACCATGTTTCCATTGATCATCAAAATGTTCCTGATATATCACCTAGTTTTATTAAAAATATCATCAAAACAGAAGTTAGAACTAAGAAAGCTCCAGGTTATGATAAGATCTCTAACCAAATACTTAAAAATCTTCCTGAAAATTGTTTATTTTTTCTAACCTGTTTATTTCATAACTGCTTATTGTTAGGTTATTTTCCTAAACCAAATAAGACACTTACAGAGATATCTTCATACCGCCCTATAAGTTTGCTTAGCTGCTTGGGAAAACTATTCGAAAAAATTAACTGTCTTAAAATGACAGAAATCGTTTCAACCAAAAATATTCTCCCGCCAGAGCAATTTGGTTTCTAAAAAGAATATTCCTCAACTCACCAGGTCATGCGACTAACCAAAGATATAAAAAAAGCACTTAAGAACAAAAAATCTGTTGGAATGGTATCCTTTGACATTGAAAAGGCTTTTGATTGCGTATGGCATGATGGCCTCATTCATAAGCTCCTAGTAAATGGTCTTCCCACGTTTTTTAAGCGAAAGAAAGTTTTTTATTGAAATCTCGTTAAGTAAATCTCCATTATACTCAATTAAAGCCGGCGTCCCTCAAGGATCTACCCTTTCTCCACTTCTATATAATATATACGTATCTGACTGAGCGTTTTTCGCAGACGATACTTGTATTTACAGTATCTCCGAAAATTGTCAAAAAATTGTTTCTAACCTTCAAACAGCACTCAATGCTATTGAACTCTACTTTTACAGCTGGAAAATTAAAATAAACCCTTCAAAAACTCTAATATTCTCTTCAAAAACTCAAGCTTGTTTTTTTACAAAGAAACGGAAGCAATGTAACCTGCCACAAAATAACCTTTTAGTATGTAACGCTCCAGTACAATGGGAAACGACAATCAAATATTTGGGTGTTACCCTAGATAAAAGCTTGACATTTTCTAATCAAATTTCGGAAAGTATTAAGAAAGCTCAATTTTTAATCAAAATATTGTATCCACAAGTGGTTCTTCTACCTGCTTTATACATCACCGTGCTGGTAAATTTGTGCTGAATGCCACTACAAAAAAATCCAAATCTGTCAAAACAAGATCCTTAAAACCATTTTAAATCTCCCTTTGCATTTTTTAACGATAGGGCTACATGAAATGGCTATTGTTGCCACAATTAAAGATAAATGTTGCATAGTTCATAATAACTTTATCAATAAATGTCTGTTAAACGAAAATCCAATATTAAAAAATATTGCAGAATAATTTGCTAAATTGTTTTATGTAGTTATAAGTTTTTAGTAAAAAGTCCAATGAGTTAAAAAAAAAACGTCTTTCTCAAAATAATAAACACTATACCTAAATTATTCCTTCAAATTGTTAAATTTATAGTTGCTACGAATATATATTGTTCTCATCTCTATGCATTAAGTATCTTAAGAAATGTGTCATGTTAACATTGAATAAATAAATAAATAAAATAAGTATTTCAAGCTTTATAAAAATCTGTTGCATAGTATTTTAATTTATTTTGAATACTCTTTAGGTCAATGTAATAGAAAATTACCCAAACAAACGGGGTAGATAGACCTCTCATAAAAACAGGCCCATAAATAAAGAAAAAGAAATTTAAATAATAAAATATTAAAATTACTTTGGTTTTTAAGTGGAGTAAATGAATATAATTCAAATAAAAAGTACAAGTGACCTCAACTCCATAAATTATTGTGTTTCGCCCAAGGTATAACAGACTGACTGAAGAGCCCACTGGCCCATGAATAATTTCCCAAAGTATTGTTCAATATTTATTAAACAGGTTTTCTTGACAACCCCAAGAGTTGTAAAAACAAAAAACTGTGTTTTTCGGTTCTCAAAAACCAACTAAGGAATCTTGCATTTGCTTCTAAACTACGTGTTAGCTCTGTATGGATTCGCTCGCTGCACAATCTACACCTTCAAACGTATTCATTTCCTATTTCCCTAATAATTTATAAGATCTGACTATTGTTTCAATATCTAAAAAAAATAAACACTTTTCTGAAGAACGCACAGAAGATCTTTTGCATGATGGCTAGTTCAGGGTGACCCAGGTTACAAAAAAAAAACACAAAATTTGTTCGAAGGGGGATACGGGGAATTGAGGTTTTTCAAAAAATGCTTTAAACAACACGAGAGTGACTTCAGGGCATAAACAAAATAAACCAAGTGATTGAACTGAGCTTATACAGTTTAAAAATATCGCAAGCACAAATGCCTAGAAAGCAACCCGCTTAGAAATGTACGTTTAATTTATTAACGGGTATCTCTATATCGAAGTAGTAGCCCGTAGCGTAATGGTTAGTGCGTTCGACTGTCACGCTGGAGGTCTGGTTTCGCTTCACAGCCTCGTCCTCGTCGTTTTTTAGGGCTACTGCCTCTTGCGAGGAATTGACAAATCCTCCAAGAGTATCACTTGTCACGAATAAGTGCTTCTTGTCTAGCCGTTCGGATTCGGCATACAATTGTAGGTCCCTTCCATTCCTGTCGACAGGCGCACACAGGAATTGATGCGAGTTGTAAGTCACTAGGCCTTGGTTCTTCATGAGCCGTTGTGCCACCCGATTTATTTTTTTTTGTTCTATATCGAAGAATTCCTATGGTCTAAGGATCAGAGGTCAGATATCTCATCGCATTATGAGTTACCTTAAACTTGAAGTATTTATTTTATTCATAAACTAACACGAAGCACTATTTTGCAATGTTCTTTTCTGATCTATCAATATTTTTCAATGAAGCTTTTTGCGCAGTTGACTAGCAAAATTTGTCTACCAGTTTTATTTCTTGAGACCTAATAACTTTTCGCCCCAGACGTTGATATTTAGATGTGCCCCCCTTTTTTTTTATTTCTCAACCAATTTAATATTTTTCATTACAGGATATGGACATATTTCTCCTCGAACCGAATGGGGAAAAGTCTGCACGATATTTTATGCCATTGTTGGAATACCCTTGATGTTGCTTTGTCTGTCAAATATTGGTGATGTTATGGCGACATCATTTCGGTAAAAAAAAATTCATTAACATAATTTTAAAATCTTCCCCTGAATAAATGCTAATTTGTATTTAAAAAAAGGTTTACATATTGGCGAGTCTGCTGTTATGTCTGTAGCCGAGAGCCTCGTCGCAATCGAAGATCAAGAGCCCGATCAAGAGCCTCCAACTATCGATATTCATCACGTTCACAACCAGCTCCTTTTCGAAGATCTATGAAAGTATCTCCCCGTTCAGCTGATTCGGGTTTTGGAACGTACGAGCCAGGTCTTTCACATGCCTATTCTGATCCTGAGCTAAGAACAATCGGAAACATGGAAAATACACGAGATTTCTATCGAGGTGGATCACATCAACCACAACAGCATCACCACCATCAACACCAGCATCATCACCCGGGGCGAGGCCCACCGTCTCGGGATACCCGTGCGAGTCGACAGACAGTGTATGAAGAAGAAGAATACGATCAGCGTGGATCGATAAACAGAAACTCGCGCTTTAGTAATCGCCAAAGAACACGAGATCGTATGCGTGATCGACATACAGTTGAACGAGAACGTAACATCGGAAGATCAAGGCAACATTTTGATTCGATAGAAGATTTTGAATTGCCCTCGCACAAACGAGCCCAGAGTGTCCGATCGATGCGAGTTCCAAATATTAATCCATCACGTGAAATGAATAACAGAAACTATTCGCAGACTCTTCCAGCCAATACACGAGGGCGTTCAATGCCAAATAATGCTCCAAAGGTTCGAGCAAAATCAGTTGATCCTCGATCGTCAGCTCATTATGAAGATGTTGATGAGGAAGTTGTGCGAAAAACTCCAATTCTTTGTAATCGTTATGCAATTGATGAACTCGATCGCAGGTTATTCAATGATCATAGACACCAAAAAGGGTCTCCCCGCTCACAGTCAATGCCCAGACACCCCAAGGCCACAATGGACCAACCAACATATGTTCCTGGAACTCCACACAGTCAAAGGCGTGGAAGTCTAAATGCACCGATACCTTCGAGATACGGTAACCGATTAGAACTTCCAGAACCAACACCAACGCCTAGGAACCGTAATAAACATCAGCAGCGAAGACCATCACGCTATGAAGATTTTGAAGAAGATTTTGAAGACTTTGATGGTTCATACGATGACCTTCCGACTCATGTGCCACGTGAACGAGATCGAAGACCACGCCGTGAAAGACAAGGTAATTAAATTTACTTGATCAGTAAGTTTTTTTTTGTCAAATTAATAATTCGTTATATTTTTTTAGAACCATTACCACCATCACCGAGAATTATGTCACCAATGGGTTTTGCAATCCGTCGACAGACTAGAGCCCGACCAATATACGATGACGAAGATTCATATTTTGAAGAGGAATGGGATAGTTATGGTGATATCTCACCCAAAGATCGTCCCGTTCCAATATGGCTGTGTGTATTTCTTGTCATCAGTTATATTATAGCTGGAGCATTTTTGTTTCATCAGTGGGAGGGTTGGACTTTCCTCGATTCGGCATATTTTTGCTTTATAACCTTAACAACTATTGGTAAGCTAAATCAACACAAAATCGTCTAAAAGTAACTGAATTTTTTTGTTTGTATTTCAAGGTTTTGGAGATTATGTACCAGCTAGAGGAGTTAAAGACAATTCCCGTGAATCAATTGCTCTATGCTCGTTGTATTTACTATTTGGAATTGCTCTTCTTGCCATGAGCTTTAATTTGGTACAAGAAGAATTTATAGCCAATGTCAAAGAAGTTGCTAGACGTCTCGGTATTCTTAAAGAGGAAGAAGATGATGATGATTAATAATATTTTTTCTGATGGTAAATTGTCTCCTAGTCATTCCGAGATCATTATTGTTAAACAAAAAATAAAGCAAATAATTTGTTGACGACACCATGGAATTCACTATTTTGCAGAAAAGATAAAGTGAATAAAATAAAAAACAAGATTTACAATAAAATGTACAATAACTTAAGATTTGTTTTACTGCATGTGAGTTAGCTTTATATGCAAAGTAAAAAAAAAATCCTATACAAAAATGACATGACATGAGAAATCATTAACGAAAATTTTTGTTCTGCAGTACTCTGTTCGGCTGGCGAAGTTGATGATTTTACCAGATTTTGTTGTCTCCAAGCTCTTTTCGCACTTTTTGTCCTGTACATACTTCCTCATGAAGTGATGTTTTGACATTTCTCGCTGGTGCACACTTGCGTATGCGTTGTGAATGTTTGAAAACACAAATGCCTAGAACAAAACCGTCGAACTTTCGCCAATTTTTTTTTTTTTTCGGGAACTGGTTCATCACTCGTGAACTTCAATTATTGCAATTTTAATAAAAAAAAAAATTATCAGTTAAAATTAGTAATAACCCTTTTTTATACAGTTTTTCGTTTCGAGTAAACTGCGTTTAAGGCTTAAATTATGGAGTTAAAGATACAAATTACTTCTTGAAGCTTAGGTCACTTGAGCTTTTTAATTAAAAATTAGGTTCTGGTCACGTGTTCTCAGTTCTGAAAAGTTGGTTACAGCTGCCGATGACGATTTGTCGTGCCTCCATAGCCCCAAACAACATAAGTTATTTTAATCGAGACTGAAAACAAAAAAGTGCAATAGAAAATTGCTAGCTGGGCACCTGTCCTTTATAATCTCATTTCTGATAACGACAAAAGCAATCGAGTTTCGTCAGTATTATTTTAACGGCATTAGTCACAGAGTAAATCACTTTTAACCACTCCCAAACATTGTTAATATTGGCAAGATAAATCGGGGATATTTTGTCTTTTGACGCAGCAGCATACCGACATTCGAACAGGGTTGCGAGCTTATGAGTTGGAGAATTGTGAATGAACTCGGATTAATGAATACTTAATCACAAACTTATTAGTTTAATTTTAAACAATAACGAAGATGAAGGAATTTAAAAATTAAAATAACTTCTTTTAAGGTGGAGTGACTGAATATAATTCAATTAAAAGTGCAAGTGACTTCAACTCCATATATCATATCGCCCAGATATGACAGTGGGCTCTTCAGTTAGACTGTCATATCCAACTGAGACTCAAATTTTGGTCGATATTTACCGACTCTTAGAAGGATATGACAGTCTAACTGAAGAGCCCACTGTCCCACTCAGTCGAGGTCACTTCTACTATTAATGCATACTCTTCATACCTGCCTCGGAACAATATCATTTTCCTACTCGATTTTATTCATTGTTGATGTTTATTTATGTATGTTAATGAACCGAAACACCCTGTATATTAAATAAACGATTTTATTTAATTTTTTTTTTGTCTTACGCAAATACTATAAACGTATCTTTATTATCCTTATCTTAATTGTCTGTCAGTCCATATTATGAGTGAAACATCTCACTATCTCTACACAAGCAAAAAATGTATGTATCTTCATAAGACTTGTTAAACCTGTTGCTGGAATTCTTGAATATTAAGACAGTACATTGCGGCGGATCTCATTGTAATAATTATTGTTGCTTAATTTAAAATTATCTGCATAAATCAAAGTTTGTGCGTGCATATTATGATCTTTGTTTTTCTTAATAAATAAATAAATACGTCTGAAAAAAAAATATTTTTTATCACCCTTTATTCTCACCTTAATATTTTATTGAACTTGTGATCTTGTTATCTTAACTCAATATAGTTAAAGATTGAAAAAACTGTGAAGTGAATTTCTGCTTTAAAAAAAAATCTTTAAGATATCAAACGAATTTGATTTTGCAACTGATGTAGTTATTATTTTTAAGTTAAGTGCTTTGTATTAAAAAGCTAACAAGCACAGAAAAAAATTTAAATTATACTAAATTATTTATAAAAATAAAACGTGATTTCAGCTTTTAATTTCGAAAATAACGATAGTTATCATGAGAGTACTTTTGATTACGTTCGTCTTAGCCCTGAGCTATAATAAAGTCTACGCCCAGGAGTCATGCTGTGAAGATTATTGTTTCGGGAAGGATAATGAGCAATTCCAAAGACGAATGTACACTTCAAACACTGCCTACCAACTTGTTAAGGGTAGCGACTTGGATATAGGTTTTCAAGTTCCAAGTAAGAGTAATATACAATTGCATAGATATACATTATTATATAAATTAATTTCATATTTGTGATACAACTTGACTATGTTTTTACAATATTAGACTGTTCAGCTACAAAATTTTGGATGTTAAGCAGACATGGCACCAGACTGCCATATCGTGATATCATACACAATGCACCAAAACTTAATGAGGTAAGGAAATTCGCAGTTTTCATTAAATAACATTGTTTGAAAAGTGCTCAGGGGAATAATGTCCTCTCACGATAAATGTTTGTTGGGTGTAAAATTAGACCAGTCAACATGATCGTTTAGCAAAAACTAAACAGCGAAGTACCTAATTTAATGATAATTTAGTCTTTTTTTCTGTAGAGATGAGTCAACCATGGTATACACTTTTTTTAGCGTGGCGGAAAGTGCGTCATGTGACTTGACTTATATTCTTTTTATTATTGATAAAACTTAAAAAATAATTCTTTATTTAAAAAAAAATGCTTAAATGCAGCTTTAGTGGTCTGGAACAATATGCGGGAACCTACTTACAAAACAAAGTTAAAAAATATGCACGACTGGAGCGCACGAACTTGCTCTCGTAGCTTAAGACTAGACCGTAGTTAGACATTCACATTGACAATGAAGATATAGTATTAGTTTGATAATATTTTTATATCGCTAACGAGAAAATAGCAGTTTTAAAATTTTAATTTTTTGATTTAATACAAAAAAAAAAAAATTGGAAACAAAATTAAAAAAAAAATAATAATTTTTTTTTGGTTTTATTTTTTCGTAAAAAAAAATATATGTACATAGAAATTTTAAATGGATTATTTTGTAGTGAATATAGAAGCTCGAATTGCAAAATAATGATAAAATCAACTAAATCAATGATGAGATATTCGTAAATATAACTAAGCAAGTATAAAAAAGGCAATTAAAAAAAAAAACTTCAACTTTATTTCCATTATTCGAATGTTTTAATAAAAATATGGTGTGCAAGATTATAAAAACTGTTTAAGACATTACATGTACGAAGTTTAATCAAAAGCGTTGGAGCTGTTTTCTAGTAAACTTGATAAAACCGAACCATTTGTATGACAGCAACCCGTTTTAGATGAGCTAAGACAAATATTCGAATTTCTCCTCTAGCGAATCACATAAAAACGTTTCACACCAAATTTGAAGAAAATCGGTCCAACCGTTTAGAAGCTAGCTGAATGTGCATCAGGACGCACAGACAGAAAGACCGATGGACGTCTACATTGGACCGACCCCATATAGATAGACCAAAAAAAAAACGATGAAGTAGATCACATTTTTGTATCTATAACGGATTGTTGTTGACCCCCAAAATGCATTTATTCCTTGTCTAAACTAATTTATTGAAGAGCAAACGCTTTCAAAGTCAATGGTTAAGAAAATTCTAAGTTTATGAGTAGTTCAGAGTATTATTAATAAAAGTATTAATTATTGATCAATTTTCATTTCATTTTCACTGTGAAGTTGGCAGGTCATTATAATGTATCTTGAGAACTAAGCATGCTAGGAATTTGCAGTAAGGCTCCACATTTGCAGTTTATTTTAAATTTCAAGAAATCTTAGGTCCAAATTTTGAAGTCCTTTATTTGATAAAAATTTGATACTGCCCTGCTAACTTCACAGTGAAGTTAACAGATCAGAGTGTATCTCGAGAACCCCAGCCAACTTCACTGTGAAGTTAGCAGGTCAGTATGAAATTTTTTTCAAATTGAGGATTTCAAAATTTGGAATTATAATTTGTTGAAATGAAAAATAAACTGCAAATTTAGAGCTTAACTTCAAGTCTCTAGCATGCTCGGTCCGTCTGTCTGTACCTAGACCTGCAGCCTAAGCAGCTGAAGCGATTTTCTTCAAACTTCTTATGTGATTCCCTAGAGGGGAAATTTAAATGTTTTGTTTGGCTAAACAAATAACGGTACCTGTCAAACAACCAATATACAAAAATTGATTAAGTTTAAAAAAAATTAATTTTCAAAAAATATTACGAAGTACTAAAATAAATATTTTGGTAAAAAAACAAAAAAAAATTTATAACGGTTATTAACGGTACCTGTCATACAACCGATTTTTTGGTTTACAAATTTCTCGTTAACTACACCGATTTCAACCAAAACTTTTATACAAAAGGTCGCTTACAATTTTAACAATTTTGCATGTAAAAATTTTCAAAAAAAAATAATTTTTGGATTTTTAAAAAAATATTGAATTTTTTTTTTTTGAAAATTCAATATCTTGAAAACAGGCTAATGTTTTTTTTTAATTTTGTGAAAAATTGTATTTTATTAAATACTAAAAGTGGGCATACCAAATTTTATTTTAAAAAATGTTCAAGATTTTTTATATATAATTAATTTAATATTAATTTAATTTAGTATTGATCAATTTAAAAAAAATGCTCTAACGATTTTTGATTTTTTTTTTCATTAGTTCATATTTATTAAGCAAATAAGATGGCATACTTTTTATGAGCTCTATCTGTTTTAGCTATTAAAATAACTAATTTATAATAATTCATAGTTATCAATTATATTTTAAATTGTTTTTAAAACTTTTTTTTTAATAATATCATAATGTTATGGAACCAATAAATATGAACATTGTCTATTTCAAGCTACGTTAAAGTTGTTAGCTAGGAGAGTAAGTTTTGTGCGATCCAGTCGTGCCCATTTTTTTAAATTTCTTAAAAATAAGGACTTCAAAATTTGGACCTAAGATTTCTTGAAATGCAAAATAAACTGCAAATGTGGAGCCTTACTGCAAATTCCTAGCATGCTTGGTTCTCAAGATATGTACACTTTACGACTTGCTAACTTCACAGTGAAGTTAACAGGGCAGTATGATTTTTTTTTTCAAATTGAGGACTTCAAAATTTGTAACTATAATTTCTTGAAATACAAAATAAACTGCAAATTCGGAGCCTTACTTCAAGTCTGTAGCATGCTTGGTTCTCAAGATACACTATGTGACCTGCTATCTTCACTTTTTGGTGAACTGCAAAATTGGGAATAGAAATGCAAAAAAAAAATGCAAAAAAACTGCAAATTACGGCGTTGGTTCCGTTACTCTAGGTGAAAGTTGCCCTGCCAACTTCACAGACGTCTATCATTATTTGTTAAAATATTTCAACTCTTTTTTCAGATTAAGACACAAATACTTAACAACTATTTAACTCAACAAACAAAACCAAATACTGGAGCATTGTGTATGGAGGATTTTCTATCAATTCAGTCATGGAAGTTTAATACAAGTATTAAACCAGAAATTGAAAGATTTTTAACATTTCAGGTGAGAAAACTTCGATTGAATTTATTTGTTAAATTAGATCAGGCACTTTTTAATCCAGAGTACCCATGTATTTAATTATTATTATTATTTTTTGTAACTTTTATATGTATATACAGTGCTTTATTTCATTATCAAAATGTTACTTAGCTTGCGCTTAAAATTTGTTTCAGGGTTGGGAAGATTTAAAATATTTAGCGACAACATATCAGAAAATTTTCCCCAATATCCTACCAAAAGAATATGACGCGAAAAAGTTTGTGGTATCTATACGAAGTCATTAAATTATTTTTGAAAATATTTTTTTTAACCTTTATTTGTTTTGCAATTCAAGTTCCATCATACTCAAACCCAAAGAGCTGAAGAAAGTTTCAAGGCATTTGCTGAAGGTCTTTTTGGACCAAATGTCTATCAAAACATTCACAGAGATATTGTTCCGGAAATAAATGACACTCTACTTCGAGAATACTTAAGCTGTCCGATTTGGAAAGAAAATAATAGGAAAATTTTTAATACAAAAGAAACTGAATATTATAAGTTCAGGGAAACAGATCTTATGAAAAAAACTTTGTCGGATATTTCAAGACGACTTGGGTAAGATTTATCAATTGCTTTATATTCTCCCAGAAGTAACAGAAGTTATAAAATGAACCCACATAATGTAAATAGTTTGACTAAGCATCATACAATGGAACTATCGCTATCTTTAAACAATTCAGGCATATGCTGGACATACATATATCACGAGCTAGCCAAACGCATCAGAGTCAATTTGGTTCGTGAATTTTTGACTGGCCGAATGTCAAAACGATTCGGCATCGGCACTGCACCAAACCTATTGGACTTTCAGTCAGTCGGAAATCCACGAACGAAATCCGCTCGCTCGTGTTTGAACAGCTTTGCAAGCGTTTTTTCAAATCATCTCTAATTTTTTTTTTTTTAAACAATTTAAAAAAAAAAAATCTTGGTTTCCCTTTTAAGATTCCAGGATTCCCTTGAATTTAAAGACATCGAACTTATGTGGGATATATGCCGATTAGAACAAGCTTGGTACGTCAATCAATCGAGTGTTTGGTGTGCAGTGAGTAAAATTTATTATAACTGTTTAACTTATGTAAATTAATTTAAATTATACAAATCTATTCATTCGATAAAATTATAGGCGTTCACACGAAAACAAATAATAGTTTGGCAATATCTAGACGATCTTAAATATTACCTAAATTCCGGCTATGGTCATGAAATTAACTCTCGAGTCTCTTGTAATCTTGCTAAAGATATGCTTTCGAAATTAAATAACGATGATGATCCAGATGCTGTTGCCTACTTTGCACATTCGACCACAATTGAAACATTGATCACAGCTCTTGGAATAAGCAAAGATACTGTTGCACTTACAGCTGATAATTTTGAATCTATGGCTGATCGCAAGTGGAAGACTAGTATTATCAATCCATTTGCTTCTAATTTGGTAGCAGTTAAATTTGAGTAAATAAAATTTAAAACATTGTGTTACTTATAAACGTTAATAACAATTTTTAAAGATGTTCATCAGAAGAATCAAATGAATCAGAAGAAAAAGCTATGTTTTTCCTAAATCAAAAACGTGTAGATTTCGATTGGTGCAACGATCAAGGACTTTGCAATATGTCAAATGTATTGAAGCAATATGAACACTTTTACAAGGCTAATTGTACTGAATACTTCTGCAGAGTATCTAATGGAGCAAAAATGAATGTTGTTGGGTTAACACTGTTATCATTATTGAATATTATAGTTACTTCAATAAGGAAATTATTTTCATTTAAAATATTTTAGTAAGTTTTCTTTTTGTTAGTATGAAACAAAAATCAATTCAAGAAGTAAAATATATGTATATTATAAGAACAATTTCTTTCTGAAAATAAATTTTAGTTTTCAACAAAAAATAAAAGCCAAACTTGATAAGTTAAACATCACATAAAATATCAGAATATATATCAAAATATGCATTTTGCATAAAATATGCCAAATATGCACTAACGATAAAATGAAAGAAAATTTCAAGAATCGTTAGATAATTTGACTATCAAGTTTTTTGAGTTTTTTGACAACATTTGCATCTCTCTCTATTTTCTTTGCCGGCTTCTAACTGTGCATGGAAATCCAAGCCCTAGTCATAATTAATGTATATATTCAATTAACCATAACTGGCTTTTTTTTGAACAAAATTAATCGAACACAATCTTGTTCAACTTTTTGTTTTGTGTGTGGTTTTTAAAGACTAAAAAGTCATGATATTGAGATGAAACAAAAACATTTACTGGCATATGCTTCTAGTTTTAGGATTTTTAAAAAGATATTTTTGTAAGATTCTTGTATTTCGTAATAAAAGGAAATACAAAAAGACAATCATTTTCTATTATTTAATAAGGGTGTCTTCTGATTCATTAATCATTATAAGCAGGGAAAGGATTTTTTTTTTTTTTTAAAGACCACGCCTCTTAACCCCCCCCCCCCCCCCAGATACCGCACGCGCTGGGTCCATTTTCACCGAGTACGACAGCAATTACGATTGCAAGTCATATCGGCAGTTATATTAATTATTTGATGTTAGATAATAATATAAAAAAAAATCGTTACTTAGTTATGTTTAACAATAACACAGCAACTTGTTTTACAGCGAAACGAGTAAGTATCAACGGAAGTTAAAAGAGATCAGGTCTGCTTAATGCAAGCAGTTGAAAAATTTAAAATTGAAAAAAAATATAAAACTATTTAAAAAATAAGGATTATGAAATCAAATAAACAAAATTATGTTTAGTTTACGTTATATTTAGTTTATAAACAAAATGCAACATTAAGAATAAAACACAAAATTAAACCGATCACGACAGTGGAGCACTGGTTCGAAATAACTTTTTAAGTCCTATTTTACACATGTTAAAATCAATTGAGGACACATTTAAATTATAGAGTTTCCTCATTCGGTTAAGAGGTTCATGCATGCCATAATTAGTTCTATGAAAATCTACGTGAAAAAGTTCAAATTCTCGCAGGTGGTGAGAACCTCCGCGGTAGTTCAAGCCTATACAGGATTGCAAATCAGGAGCATCAATTTGACCAGTAAAAAATTGGTGAATAAATATTAAGTCATTATTAACCCGCCTCTGATATAAAGTTTGGACCTGCAGAAGCTGAATCCTATGTTCATATGGTGGCAGATTATATGGATCAGTCCCTTTAATGCAAATCGAATGAAGTTATGCTGTATTGCTTCAATACGGTGTTTATGAATAACGTAAAAAGGAGACCAAACTTGTGAGGCATACTCAAGATGGGGTCGTACATAGCAATTGTATAAAGAGAGGGTAACATACGGATCGTTAAATTCCTTAGCCCACCGTTTTATAAAACCAAGCATGGAACTTGCTTTTTTTACAATATAATTAATATGCTCTGTGAATTCTAGATTAGAACTAAAATGAACACCAAGGTCTTTGAAGCTTAGAACACGAAATAGTGAGTGCTGTGAAATGGAATAATCAAAAGCACTCGGTACTCGTTTTCTAGAAAAAGTAATAGTTTGGCATTTAACTGGGTTAAGAGAAAGACTGTTTTTGTCACACCAAAATTTAAATTTGTCAATATCTGCTTGCAAGAGAATGCGATCACTGTTAGATTTTACTGTTTTAAAAATTTTCATATCATCAGCATATATAAGAATATGACTAGTGTATACATGATTTAACATCATTTCTAGCCAGAATGAATAGAATTGGGCCAAGATGACTTCCTTGAGGTACACCCGAGTGAGCATTGAATGAATCTGAAAGACAGTTTCTAAATTTTCTATTTTCAAGGTATGACCTTATCCATTCTATAACAATATTCGGAAAACCAAAAGCTTGGAGTTTAAATATAATAATGTTGTGACTTAGTTGATCGAATTCTCTTGAAAAATCAGTGTATATGCAATCCACTTCACATCCATTTTCTAATGCATTAGAACATTTGTACATGAAAGTAAGGAGATTTGTTACCACAGATTTCCTTCTCACAAAGCCATGCTGTTGTTCATATATTATATTTGTAGTATAAAATGCTAAACTTTCACAAACAACTTGGCTCAAAGAGCTTTGGAATACATGAAAGTTTCGATATAGGTCTACAATTCTTGATATCAGTTTTGTCGCCCTTTTTAAAAACTGGAGTAAGAAATGCATTTTTCCAAAAACAAGGAGATTTTCCTGATTTAATAGAAAACTCAAACAAAAATTTAATGGGATCAATTAGTATATTTTTACATTTTCTTAGAAGTATTGGAGGAATTCCATCTGGCCCAGATGAGTAATCATCATTTAACGATGAGAGAACCTCTAAAATAGAACTTTGTTGCGCCGGTATATTACTGAAACTTGTTTGGGCATAGATATGTAAATTTCTAAAATAAGTTTTATCAACATCAACAGATGTGTCGACAAATGAATTTTGAAAATTTTTCGCAAAAGTGTTGCAAATATCAATGGGTTTTTGCAAAGAACAGTTCTCGTATGTGAAATTTGCCGGGTAACCGTCAGAATTTTCCTTTGAATTAACAAATTTCCAAAATCTCTTAGGATCATCCTTAAAAGATGTATAGAGAGTCTTCGAAAGGGATTTAAATTCTTTAAATATTGCAATGTAAGAGTTGTGGTCGAAAGACGAAAGGGTTTTTAAATATAACTTCCATGCTTTGTTCCTTTTGTTTCTGAGTAGTTTCAGCTCTTTCGTATATATATAAAAGCAGGCGTTCAAATTTTTCGACATTTTTATGGGGATAGTATTATTGATGCAGTTATTAAGGATGGTATAGAAACTGTTAACTGCTTCGTCAATATTATGAGACACTGATATACTATCAATACCAGATCTAGTTAATTCATCTGAAAGCAATTGAAAATTTGCTTTCCTGAAGTCAAAAGTATATAAACAATCATAAGTGTTACTGTTTTCAGTAAGGTGACTGCTCAAGTCAAAAATAATATCCAAAGGAGGATGATAGCTATCTATATTAGTAATTCCGGGACTAGATTCTAGAACCAGAGTAGTAACAGCGTCTGAGGAAAAAACTAAATCGAGAATTTGATTTTTGTAATTTTTAATACAGCTAACTTGCTGTAAGTCAGTTGAGGTAATCCTATCAAGAAACTGCAGCTCAGTTTGGGAAGAAGTTAAAGAAGCTTCTTGACAAGATTCGTCTTCAGAAGATACCCAATCAATGTGTGGTAAATTGAAATCTCCGAGAAGTAAAATATTGCTGTTAGAGCAAAGACAAGTCAACAACAAAATCTAAGGCCCTAGAAAGTTCAACGTAATCTGCGTGTGGACTTTTTGGAGGTATGTAGACATTTAAAATATAAACAAATTTTGACTGTTTAGCTACCTTAATACAGACTAATTCAATAGAAAGATTAAAAGGGAATGAAACAGACGAAGACATAAATTTATCGCGAACTGCAATCAAAACACCGCCTCCCACTTTTTTTAGTTTGTCAACATGACAATCATTTCTATATACTAAAAACTCTTGACTAAAGAGTTCCGTGTCTAAAAAACTTAAATAAAGGCAAGTTTCCGTCAAAACAAAGATGTCATGTGACAATGCTTGGGAGTTTATGTAGATATCAGCGGTTTTACTGCGAAGTCCTCTTACATTTTGGTAGAAGAGGGTAATCCTGCTTAGTTTTTTGCAAATTGAATCAAAATATGATGTGTGCGTAAGTATTTTAAAAGACGAGATAAAACTATTGTGTTTGCTCATTTTGGTACATTTTATAGACGTGATGGAGGGAATAATATTGTTAGACACTTGGTGAGAAACAATATCGTTTGGCAAAATATCTGGTTCCAAGCGAGAAATAAAAATAGATCTCGGTTTAGAGACTGCTTTTAAAGGTTTATGTTTAGTGCCGTTATTTGATTCATTTACCTTGATTGAACCTTGATTCACAAACTGAACAGGAAATTCAATTGTATTATTGGTACTATGGTGTTTGGGATTGTTTGTGAGATTTGATTTTTTTGGGGGTGGGCCAGAGTTTTTAACAAGTAATGAGTTATCACGTCCTCTTTTATTACTTTTTTTTGCATCTGATACGTGTTTAGCGTGTCAAAAGACTAACAGAAAAAGGTTCACTTACCAAATCATCAGTCGAAGTGGCACTATTTACCATGTAATTAGCGAAAGTAAGGGAATTTAAATTAGATACAGCAATGTTAAACATGCTGAGCAGTTCTTCAAAACCTTTTGAAAGGTTCTTAATATCTGCTTTAAAGGAAGACATTTTGAAAGCTAATTGAGATACAGCCAACTTGCGGCAATCGGTGCAATACCAAAAAGCAAATTTAGAATTTGATATTTTGTCAATAAATGCATTAGTTGATCCAATGCACTTTGCATGATAAATATTACCACAAGGTCCATAACAGGCAAAAAGCGGTGAAGACTGCGATCTATCTGAACAATTTTTTACCGAGCAAACCATTGTTTTTAATTTGAAAAGTTTAAGGAATTTACTTGAAGAGAGAAAAAATAAATAGAAAAAGATTGAAAGATTTAGCTAACTTTGCCTTTTTTTTGCGTAATCGTAAGAAAGTATCGATTTTATACAAACACGATTCATGTCCTCCTGATTCAAAATATATGTATTTTATTTTGCCTCCTTTTGCCTTTTTAAACCCGTTAGAGCTTTTTTTTTTGTCAATTTTGACTTACCTCCCTTTTTTTATCAAAGTTAGTTGTTTTTTTTTTAACAAAACAATCTTAGAATTTCACTTAAAAACATAATTCTAACACAATCTAAAGCGCACAGAAAACGAATTTGCTTGCCCCCAACATACAAGAAAAAGAAAGTAGGTAGTGTAGACTGTGGACTGTGCCCCTTTTGATTTTTTTAGGTCTGCAAAATCCTTTCCCTGAGTATAAGATATAAGATTTGTTTTGCTTCAAATATGTAAAAGACCCTTTGGTGATGAACCAATCAGCCCAATTCTAAATATTCCTCGGGAAAATAACTCCCCGGGAGATTTGTTCCCCCAAAATTTAAATGCTCGTCACATCAAATATATTTACATTTACCATTTTGTGGACATTTAGAACGTAGTATTATTTCTCATATTCGAAGTTTGCTTAGATTAAGGATAAGGGAAAATGGAAGCATTTCCCCGGGAATTTTTGTTTAGAATTGGGCTTGAATATATCACAAACTACTGATACCACAGACAATTTAAGGGCAGTTATGCAAATTTTCATCAATGTCATTAGATTCAGAATTGAGAAATACCCTAAAGTCATGTTCAAATTGTATCAATATAATTTTTTTATTTCGATAAGTCCATCCCTTCCTCTTCTTCCCCTTCACCCCCTCCAACAGAAGTTGAACACATTGTTATGGTACATCCAACGAACTTAATTTAAAAAGGTAATAAAAGAACGGATTTCTGGCCTTACATAAAAGTATAACAGGGCATTGTAAATGTTACCGATGTTTTTTATTAATTTGTTTTAAGTCAATTTTATCGAGAACTGCCCCTTCCACCCAAAAGCCGCCACCTGGGACTAAAAGACTTGCATTTCTTTTATTAGCCTTAATACACCTTTCGACTCATATAATTTTTTTTTTGGTTCACTTTCGCACCCCAAAATTTGTTGTGGGCTCTTAGACTAAAACTTGAATACATTTCCTACAAGGCTAATCCATGACTCAATGTCTTTCGGTACAAGTTATGCACCAAATATAAACAGCAGGGTGTTTGTTAATCTACTTATAATGTTTTGCAGACGAAAAGACAATCAGCTATGCAATTTTGCCGTAAGTTTACAAATAGATTGATTGAACCGTTGTTCCTAAACATTGTAATCACATCAGCATACAAAAAAATTAAAATAGCAATAACATTTTTTTTGACTTTTTACAAAGTTTACATAGTACATATACATACTTGAAATTAAAAAAAAAAGATTATACATACACAACAAAAAATCAAAATAAAATAAAAGACTGATTATACCTTCATACATATATACGTACCTACTTGTACATACTTGCCCGTTAATATTTGTATTTTTTGTCTTGATTGTCACAATTAAAATCAAACAAAATTATATTTGAATTTTGTTAAAAAATAAAAAGTGCATTTTATTTCTTTTCGTTACAATAAAAAGCTTAAACTTTTATTTTTTAGTAAAGATTGTTTTTGGTTGTCATCATTGTAAAAAAAATTACTTTTTTGATTGTAGGTACTGAAAATATTAGTTTAACATTCTATTGTTTAAAGCAGTCGTAAACATTACAAAAAAAAATAATAAAACTTCAAAAACCACTGTTGCGATTGAGTCCAAAAACTAGAACTTTGATTTGGCATGTAAAAAATAAGGACCTTAAAAAATATTTTTTTTTTTTTTTTAATTAATAAATTAAGTAAACTATGGCAGTAACTAGGACGGACAACAATGATAGAACAGACGTTATACTTGAAGCACCCGATGGGCAAAACGTTTCTGTGCAATTTCCGTTGTAGAAATCGTTGTAGCGTTTCATTACACTCGACCAATCACACATTCCCACACTGCACCAATTTAGTCTAACTGTGTTTTGGTTCAGAAGGAACAGGACTTTTTCTGTATCACCCCCATCAGCAGGACAACTAAAAACAAAAAAACAAAGTTAGTAAATTTTAAAAAGTATGCAAATTATTAAGAAAACTAACTCATATTTAATTGCAACTAAATTTGAAGCAAATGGATCAATTTTGCTGATTCTCCAATTTCGTTCGTCCATGCTTTCGTAGTTGTCAGCTGTTAATGCTTCGTTGTCCTTGTACCAACCAAGAGCTGTAATCATTGTTTGAATAAGAGTTGAATGGGCAAAGTGTGTAATAGCGTTTGGCGCAGTTTTGCTATTAAGATGATAAAGCATGTCCTTGATGATTTCGCATGGCAATTTGGAGTTGATTTCATTTCCGTATCCTGATTTCTTGTAGTACCTCAGATCATCGTAGTATTCTAAGACTTTAAGTTGTGGCTGGGTAAAGGCCTATGAAAAAATCAATTTAATAAGACTATTAGTTAAGAATTCGACTTATATTTTTGTTTGAATATGGCTTACACCACACCATGCACTGGTACGATCAACATTCCAAGCTTGCTCATATCGACACATGTCCCACATCAATTCAATATCCTTGAACTCTAAAGGGTATAGGAATCTAGTAAAAATATGAATGATAAGTAATTTTAAAAAAAATAAAAACTACAAAACAAAATATGCAAACTCACCCAAGTCTAGCGGATATATCAGAAATAGTTTTATTCATAAGAACTGAATTTTTGAACTTCTCAAATTCAGTGCCTTCCTTTTGGTTGTTATTTTCTTCCCATTTGGGGCAGTAATCATAGGGTCGCAATAACGTATCATTGCCATCTGGTTTCGATACATGTATGGTTTGCCAAATATTTGGACCGAAAAGACCCTCGGCGTAGGCCTTGAAACTTTCTTCTGTCCTTTGAATTTCAGTGTGACGGAACTATTTGCATTTTCAAATCAAGAAAACATACAATCTTTAAAATAAAACAGCTGGTTTTCTTTGTATATAATCTTACCAAAAAGTTTTGAGATTTATAATCTTTGGTAAGGATATTTGGATATTGCCGTTGGTAGGTCTTTGCCAGTAGTTTTAAATCCTCCCAGCCCTAGAATTAAAGTTGCGGAAATTTAAACGAAAGATTATTATGGTAAGTTGGTTATGTAGTGCATTATGATGTATAGGTATACATTAGGGTGGGTCAAACTGAACAAAGTTGCTTTGATTTGAATATACCATGAACTATTGACTCAAAAAAATCCATTCTCAAATCGGCTCAAAATTTAAAGTTTTGTATGGAAAAAAAGAGAAAGACTTCAGAAGTACATAACTTCCCGACTGTTGAGCTTGGTAGAAATCGGTTGCCATATTTCAATAGGAAATTTAGTTTTCTAAAAAAATATTTGAAACTATTTTATTGATAAAACCTACCGTTAAGAAGCTAATCAGTACTTAAGCCTAAATTATACAGATTTCGCTCTTAGAACGTCAATGTTTTGTCAAAAATGCAATTTTGTGCTACAGCTTGTTCTAAGGCCAAGAATGTAATCTTTTGTAAACATTTTAAATCAAATTATTTTACAGATTGTTTTTTTTTTTTTCATTTTTAAAAATCGGATAATAATTTTTTTTTTCAGAATTGTTTTTAATTTAGTTGATTTAGCTTTTTTTATTTCTTTTTTTTTTTCATATTATTTTATATTTTTGCTCATATTATGATATTCCAGTTTGGGACAAATTTAAAAGTGGTAATTTGCTAAAAATTGACAAAATATTAAACAACGGATATCTTGCTATAGTTTTTTTTTAAATGTAGTATTCCATGTTTTAGCGTTCTTTTAAAATTAAGTTGTTTGAGTAAATAGTTTTTGAACATTAATTTTCTAAAAAAGAACAAAAAGTTCACAAAAAAAACACGAATTTATAATTTACATGCCGCCTCCACCACTGCATGGACATGGATTTTAGCGACTTCATTGGATTTATTCTATACATGGTCAATGTTCATAGTACTGCCATCGTTCATGGCCAGTGGAAGCGGCATGAGACATGACGTTAATAGCCCCTCTTCACTAGCCCACTGTGTATTAATACATGTCAAATTGAAAGTGATAGAATTACAACCATTCCTAAAACTCTTTCCACACTATTCTACATGATTTGTTTCCCATTTTTTGACATGTATTAATACACAGTGGGCTAGTGTGGAAGGCTTTTAAATGAGAGCACCTAACAAACGTTTTGTTCAGCGACGCTGTTCCGAATAGTTAGGAACGAAAAAGTACAACTTTTTGCTGATCAATGACAATTTATGTTCGAAACTGTTCTGATTTGCTGTTCAGTGAGTCTGCTCCGAACAGTTTAGGACAGAATAGAACAGGATACCTAATCTGTACTTGCTTTTTAGGTAGAACAACTTAGAACAGGTTTTCTGTTTTAACTTGTCTGACGTTTCTCACGAATTTGTTCTTTTATGTTCTAATATGTCTTTTTTCTCACTGAACAATCATAATGTCACGATTGGACGTTCGTCGCCAGAATTGAACTCGACGACGACCAATTTATAAACATTTTTCTTACATTTTACAAAGTTTAAATCACGAAATTGCTATTTTATCTTTTTAGTATCGTACTAAATCCATATGACACTCTGATGTTTATAAATATCAAAATGAGGTTTTTGTAAATTTTTGACATGAACTGTCACTTTTTGGATGTCGTCAGCTGAAGTAAATGAAGGAAAAAGGTTTAGTATGATACTAGTTGAAACGTATGTTTTTAAAATTTAGAAAGTTTTAGTAAGACGTTCTAAAATTAGAAAAATGTTAAGTAGTATCATACTAAAACCATAATATGAGGCTGTTTAAAACTCTGTTCCTTTGTCAAAAGTGAAAAATTGTAAAAAAAAATCTGAAAAAATCGTCCAGAAGCTCTCAGTTAAAAAATCACTTTTAAGAAAATATGTATTTTCGCCAAAAAGGACTTTTAGGATTTTTTGTATGTCACGCTGCGCAGACAATTTCAACAATTTCCTTTTCAAAAATAATAGTAATAGCTTTACAAAATTAATTTTTTTTCTTAAGTTCTTCATCTCCGTTATTCTTTATATGCTTCATGTATTTTTTTCAAATATTTTCTTTTAATATTTTATCTTTACCTGAGCAGTCAACATATTTTCCTTCTCCGGTGTAATACTTGCATTGAACTTCCATGTTTGTATGGAAAACAAATCTTCCATACATAAGGCACCAGTGTCCGGTTTTGTTTTAAGAACTTTATAATTGTTCACTATTTTACTCCTCAACTAAAAATACAAACAATAAATATAAAATTACATTTACATTTAACCAACAAATTTATAATTTAGATTGATATCTTATACCTCTTCAAGATGACCTGCTTTTTCTATCGTTTTAGCTGATGGTAACCTTGTGCCATGCCTGCTTAGTGTCCAAATTTTTGTTGGTGAACAATCTATTTTAATATTTAATTTTATTTATTAAGATTAGTACGTTTTAAAACATTTTATATTTTTGTTTCTTACTTGGAATTATATTTCGTTCGATGTCACTGCCTTTTGCCAATAAGTAAGCTGTTTTTGATGTGAATCGAAGAGTTTGAGGCCGATCTTTATCGGTTCCAAAGCAGTATTCTTCGCAACATTGTTTTTGTTGTGGGTTAGCTTCGCATTGACTTAAAGCTAGTATCACTGTTATCCAAAGCACTTTCATTTCTAAAAAAGAATTAAATTATTATTTTACTGTATTTATTGTAGATCAGAATAAAATATTCATTTTCAAAATAAAGCAGGCTAACAGAACGACCCTTGGTTTAAAATTTATATTGCTGATGGTAAAAATACAGGTGGTCAAAGATATAAATAAACTCTTAGCCCGGTTCTATTGCCGTAAGCAATTGATTTATAATTTTTTATCAATGAATCCAAAAAATACCTAACATAAGTAAATTGGGAAAAAAATTAATCTTGGATACCCAAACGCCAAAAACTAAACTTTTACTGAAAGCGATTTTTACTAACGAATGCTGTATTTAATCAACTGCCTTAAATCGTATACAAACAAAGTGAACAAAAAGAAAAACAGAAAAAGAATTTATAAAAAAATGATAAAATAAAAGCGAACTCATATTTGTCCAGTGAATCAAAACTTTAACTTCAAATATGATAACCAAGTAAAATAGACAATTATCATCAGAATTCCATATTGTTAGCATTTTACTTGTTATTTGATGGCTATAGATTTCAAACCCAGCTCGAGAATTTCAATTGAAAATACGTATACGGTGATGAATAGCAGAAAAGCAAGAAAAACAAAGTAGATCCCACAATTTAGATAGTCTTCATGCTGGAGTAAGTTGCCACAGTGACAAACCTAGTATGTGTACCTATACATTATACAAGGTTTTAACTTTGTATTTAATATGGGACTAGGTTATTTATAAAATCACAGTCTGCCAGTTTTGAAAAATAAAATTTTCGGTGTACTTTTTTCTACAAACTATTTGTTGATCCGAAGTTATAAGGGTCAAAAGCTTTTTTTTTAAGTTTCATTGTTAAAAAAAAAAAAAAAAAAAAAAGGAACATCGCCTCTAGAGAAAGGTTTGCTCTACACAGTACCATTTTTATTTTTAAACCATTAGTTTGTTCTATCTGCACGTCTAAAAAAAACTTAATTTTTAAAGTGTAAAAAGTAATTGAAAAAAATAAAACGGGACAAAATTTTAAAACAGTAACGGACATCGCCCCTAGAAAATTATTTGCACAACATTTTAGTGTTTAAAATTTTCGAATATCACTGATACTTTTCGAGGTCTGGAACTCTAACCTCCAGTTTCACAGTGTAAGTTTAAACTCCAATTTTGGTTTAAACTTCAGATCAACAATTTATTCTCTTTCACAGTTTCGATAAAACCTTGAACTGATTTCAATTTTTAGTTTAAGTTAACCGAGATCATTCTGCCGTTTAAACCTTAGTTCAACGTTTCCGACCACTATACATAGTACATTATGGAATTTATTTACTCATTTTTCATAACCAATTCCATTAGAAAATCCATGTCTGCTGTTAAAGTTGTTATTTCTCTTTTTTTTGCACAATTATTGGTTTATTTTCCAGTTTTTTCTTTAATTTTGTTCGTGTCACTTGAAAAAAAATGTCGACTTATTATTATCAACAATCCAAAATGATTGTTGCTCTTTCGCGTGTTCTTTGCATCAGAAAGAGAAAGAAAAGACAAGGAAAGTTATGTACTGTTTTCATCACGTCACTTGGCGAAGCAAAAAGTACAATGCTGTCAACTCTTTTTCATAAAATCTAGGTAAACGAAGTTCAACTGATCTGAAGATCAGATTTCACTGTGAAACCGGACTTGTTAAACCAAAAATTTAAACTCAGTTTAAGGTTCAGCCAGCGTTGTGCTAAAGTGCCCAATTGGGCCATTTGGCCCCAAGATTCTTATTTTGGTCACATGCCCCGGGCCTTCACGAAATGGCCCCAAATTCGTAAAATTCACAAACTTACGTAACTTATTTTGCACATAATTTAAAAATTTTTGAAATCGATAATTAACAAGTGATCGATAATATTTATTAAGCCCAGTCAACAATTACAAAAGAAAAAGGCTTAGATCCCAAAGCGCGATGTAGTTCTGTATTTTCGATATGTTGTTGGGGCATGTTTGAGTAGTCTGTAGCTAAGTTTGCAGCTTCGAAAAACGGGTGCTCGCTGCAGGAAAAATGCAAAAGTGAAAAAATCACCCCATTTTTTCTGATATTTCAGATATTTTAATTTTAAAATTAGATCCAAATCGGTCCAATAGTTTTGGCAAGAAATAAATATTATAACAATATTTTATTTTAGTATAAGGGTTACAAGTACTTGTAGTTATAAACTCACTTATGACCTTTAAAGGTTTTCTGAAAAATGTTACTTGTGGCGATTTTATTCAGACTCCAGAATTGATAAAATAATGTCTAAGATAGGTTTAAATTATTTAACAATGCCTAATAAAATAATTCTACTTAGGTATGTAAAAATATCTAATGTTGCTTTTTATAAACAAAAAATGGATTAAATCACGAAAATAATAATAATAGTCCGGGAGGCGACCGTAAGACTACCTATCTCATCGCGGCTTTCAAAAAAATGGACACTAATCGATAGCTCTAGGGTACACGATATCACCAGAAAAAAGTTGTCCGACCACTGGTTTCGTAAAGAGGACATTCCAAGCTTTCATTTGATAACCAATTTGTGGCTGCACCTATGAGATAGGTTAGCCATCAAAAATGGTACCGGAAATTAGCATTTTTCGAACTCATGGCACCTGAAAAACTATGTTTATTTTTTCTTCAAAATCTCTCAAAATTGACAATTATTATTTTCAATGATGGTTTTCAGTGATAGCTATAACTGATCTCTTATTTGGTTAATATAAATAATAAAAATCGCTAAAGCGATTGCATTAGCTCGAAGGCGTTTGTTGCGTTGCTCTTGACTTTCATTAGCACGTGTGATCGCAGCCTGGTTTCTTAAATTTTCATTGTCCGTCACTTGATCTTCTACCGATCTTTTTAACCGACGATTCTGGCCTAATTATGAATTCCGAGTCCGTCGACCAATATATCCTCCTCTTCGACGAAGTAGTAGCCCGTAGCGTAATGGTCAGTGCGTTCGACTGTCACGCTGGAGTTCTGGGATCACTTCTCAGCCTCTTCCACCTAAAAACTAAGAAGTTTTTTTTTTCAGGGCTACTGCCTCTTGCGAGGAATTGACAAATCCTCCAAGAGTATCACTTGTCGCGAATAAGTGCTTCTCGTCTAGCCGTTCGGATTCGGCATAAAATTGTAGGTCCCTTCCATTCCTGTCGAAAGGCGCACACAGGAATGGTTGCGAGTTGCTAGTCACTAGGCCCTGGTTCTTCATGAGCCATTGTGCCACACGATTTATTTATTTTATTAATTTTTTTCACGAAGACGAACAGCAAAAATGGTATGAAAAATGCTTTTTTTAATAAAATAGTTATTTGTTTTTATTAAAAAGAGCATTTTTCATACGATTTTTGCTCTTTTAAAATCGCTACAAAAGTGACTAAAAAAAATAAAATAAATATAATAACGATATTTTACCATAGTTAAGGGTTCCAAGTATGTGTACAAAAATGTATGCCAGCTTAAATGTCTAACTTTGACCACAGCATTGATGCAAACATTTCGCGGTGCACTTAATTAACATAATCTCTCATGCCGAACCTATCAGACCGATTTGAATAGGGTGTCAATATTTCATTTTGTAATTCCCTAAAGTATCTGAGTCCACATTTATAGTAGAATTGGACCATTTTTTATCTGTCAGTTTAGTGCTTCAAAACTACTCTGATTATTACAGCTTTTTTCTGACGTCAACGCTGTATAGCAACACAAATATAACACCAGAAAGTTTTATATAAATGTCATCTTGTGGAGAATTTTATAACAAAAAAAATTTTGTCTCAATGTTTTTTTTTTTTTCCTAAGATGCATGTATCCAAAGTTATATACAGGGTGTCCCGTAAAGGATGGTCCAAACTAAATATGGTGATAGGCCAGATCATGACCTTTCAGAATTTGGTAACTTGTTCATACCGAATCATAACGGTTTTCGCGGAGCGGCTATTTTTCGAAATTAAAAAAAAAAACGTCAATTTGAACTAGTTTTTTGCTCACCCTGTCCATAATTGACTTTTGTTTTTTACAATTTTTACACTTAAACTTTGGATAATAGTTTGACTTATTTTACTTATTAAAAAAATGTAGATAAACTTGAACTTTGACCAAACTCAATTTTGGACTCAATCTTCTTAAGAGCTCCATGAATAAAATTCGTATGACACAATACAGGATTTATCTTCCAAAAATGTCCCGTTTTTCTGTAGTTTTTAAAAAGCGGTGCTCAGATAGAAAGTTATAACCGTTTGAACCCAATAAAACAGGTTAAAAATAAAACAAAAATAAAACATTTTTGTTCAAATATATCGATAAAATTAAAATATCTTTTCAAATATAACTCTGACAAAGCTGAATTTTGGTGGAGAGCTTTTCGAGAAATTTTCAAAAATACTGGACTTTTCCCCTTTCACCCTACAAAATCGAAAGTCCTTTCCCAAATTTAAGGTTTTTATTTAAAAAAAATGCGTAAGACATCAAAATGAAGTTCTCCACCAAAATTCAGCTTTGTCGGAGTTGTTTTATTGGATTCAAACGGTTATAACTTTCTATCTAAGCACCGCTTTAGCGAGTTTTATACCTTTTTAAAAACTACAGAAAAACGGAATGTTTAACTTGGTTAACATCTTGTTTCTTGCCAGAACTATTTGACCAATTTAAATTGAGTTTTCGAATTGCGTCTTGTAATACTATAGACTACTCGATTCCCAATTTTCAGCAGAATTGGAAAATGTTTGACCTATTTCTTGGGTGCTTCAAAATTACTTAGTTTTTCAGATTTTTATTTTTAATTTCTGGTTAGATAGCAACACAAATATAACATGCATGAATTTAAAACTAATGTGGTCTTGTAGAAAATTTTACAACAAACAATGTTATAGTGGATGGTATTTTCCTAAGTTGCATATTTCCAAAGTTATAAAGGAAAATGTCGGAAAAAATAGAGTAATTTTAGCTGTTGCATTTTTCCTGCAGCGAGCACAAGTTTTTCGAAGTTGCAAACTTAGCTACAGACTACTCCAACATGCCCCAACAACATATCAAAAATGCAGAACTGCATCGCGCTTTACGAATTTATTGTTGAATTTGACTGGGCTATAAGAAATATTAGTTTTTAAAGTTTTTAAAATTCCTTTGAAAACCATGAAGCATTTTTCGGGTTCTGAATAAAAAGGCTTTAAATATATACGTATGTATATGTTAATGATGGTATGTACATAACACTAGGTGGTTATCAAATCTCGAATGGGAGTTTTTTTAAAGAATTCACAACTTACCCTATGTAGTATCGCAAGTAAGTGTTATGTTATTGATCAAACTCAAATTTCACTTATTTTAATGTTAAGTTTGTCCATAACACTTACAAAAGCTTAGTTAAATTTATTTTCCGCATTTTCGTTTTCGCTGCTACAGAAAAGAATGTTCCGTTTTCGTTTTTTTTTTAATAAAAAGATTAATTCGATTTCAATTAACCCAAAAACTGCCTCGGCATAGACTGGGTGACACACATGCCATTTGATTGTTTTTTTTTTTTTTTTTTAAGTGGTGAAGGGGTTGGAAGCTTTTGTAGGGTGAGTATTAATTGATAAAAATATTTTCTGTGATCGTAAAAATTAATTTTTTTCGAGAGCCACGTGTTTTGTTTGTATTTCTGTAGTAAATTGTAGGTACTCAAATAAAGATAATTAAAAGGCAAGTATGTCTTGTTAAATGGAAAAGATAATTCCCCGCTGTCAGCAATTGAACTTGTTTCTTTCTTTTGTAATCATCTTTAATACTGCTTCGTTTAGTTTGTTATAATTTATATGTCAATTGGATAGCATTTATTATAATTCATGATCAAGTTCAGAAAACACATGGATAAATAGACCAACAATATATAAATACATATGGGTGATTCTCAGATAGAAATCTGATACTTTTAAACCCCTTGATACATTTGTATATACACATACATATACTACTCATGAGTGCAAATGTACACACTGCACATTAGAGAAGGGCCTTTTTTATAAATGTTTGAATTTCTTTTGCCCTTCACCCATCTAATTGATACATTTTTTTAATAAACACTATTCGCGCCTGAATGTGTGATATATTTTAATGAACTGCGTCATGTCTCCAAAAATGATTGTATTGGTTGCCGATTGAACCATTTTTCTCAAAAAGAATTTTCTTATAAAGGATTTTTAAATAAGGGTGGGTAGATAGAATAAAACACGCTGTGTGTGAGGTATTAACCAATTTGTATATTTGAAAAGCCCTTGTATGCCTTTATGTACGAAATATCTATGAAATACCGCGGCTTCTTACAGTGGCATGGATCCGAGTGGTCCAATTTTCAATGACTCTTCCGCATAGATTATGCTGAATTTCAGTGACTCGATGGCTTGTGTTATGCTCACCTCCAGGGCGTCGGTCGATTGGTTTACTTGCATAGACTTGTGACTTAGGAAACCCAACAAGAAAAAGAGCAGAGGGGTCAAATTCGCATGACATTTGTACCCAATTCACGTCACCTGTCTGGCAGGTAGCGCCGCGCCGCCGGCAACCGTGCTTTTACCATGTTGATTTGGCATCAGTAACTGAATAATAGAGTTTGTTAAGTGAAAAAAAAACTAGATTAGAAGAGAACAGCACAAATTCTCAGAACAAGTAAGAACAGAAAAGTACACCTTTGTATGGTACATGTGGTTGATAGTTTCCGATCAGTTGTGAAGAAGCGCCAATTTGAATTTGATTTGGTTGGAATAAATAAAGAATTATAATTTTTTTTGAAAGATATGGATCTTCCGATATTTCCGACATTTTTATATGCGAACTATTGGAAGATTCTAGCAGTGATAATATTTTCACTTAATCATCACTCACTTTGCTTCACCTTAAAAGCATTAGGTGTAGAAAATATTGTAGGTACCATCTTTTTCTGAAAAACTTCATGGTGAAAGAAGGTAGAACAGCTTGGTGCAGAGTTTTTTCTTATTTTTTATTTATTTAAATTCGTTTTTTACTAACGTGAAAAACAAACTTATACTATTTACATAATAATAATACTTATAGTTAGGGCGTTAAGGCCATGTTGCCACGATGGCAACACTGGCAGGTGATATAAGGGTTGCCTTCTGACCATGTTTTTATATGAAATTTCACACAAATTAGCCTATAAATCGGGAACCAGACATCGGTTGATGTCGTGGAATGTCTCGTTGGATTTAAAATACTTGAAGCCATAGGAATATGTTCATTATTTGACCCCTCTCCCACCATTGTAAGCGGGGGGAGCAAAATATCCTCGGCGAATAAGGGTTTTTATTTGTCAGAAAATAATAGTTATAAAATGAATATTCATAAAATTTTAAGATGAACATCGACGTAAAATTCTATACTCTACATCATATCCGAAGTATATTTTTATCCCTGTATTAGTTTTTTGAATAATCGCTTTCAAAATGGGGGGAGGGAAAGTGGGAGTATATCAAACCACTATATATTTGTCTTGGTATAATCTAAGCATATGAGACATGACCTTAGGGTTATTTTTAATGCCCAATCTTATGCAATCAAAATAATTTCAATATAATTTCTCTGGAAAAAATTATAACCTTTGTATAAAATGATGCTTAAATTTTCAGTGAAACGAGCATAACATTACCAAATTTAAACGGTATGGTGATGAAACTTGGCACACATGTCTCATTTGTCGTAAGAAATTAGAATCAAAAGAGTCCATAAAAATATTTAGGCGAAAGGGTGTTTTTTTTGAGTGAAAGGGAAAAGTGAATTACTATTACGAGTAAACCCCTTCCAAAACTGCTATTTTGATCAAAGTTGGAAGAAATGTTTTATTTCTTGTTAGAACCAAGACTCAAAATGATCCATGCAAATATATTGGTTCCAGGGGTGTTTTTTTAGGCGGAAGGAAAATATGGGTTATAAAACCAACATTTTATTTTTATGTAATCGGGGTACAAATATTCAATATGGTACATTATTTTAAGATATTTTTTAACGCTGAATCCAATTTAAGTACAATTAAGAGGATACAATCATCATTAAGAAAGTAATCGTCGTTTTAATGGAAAAATTAATGTATTTTTTAAGTAGAGCAGATAAAACATTTTCCCTCAAAAACCACCTTTGACAATAGATATTTGAGTTATCGTTTTTTATTCTTGGTAATAATAAAAAACAAAACATTCCTATCAACTTTTATCAACGTACTAGTTCTAGGGGGGTTTACGGGGCATAGTTTTACACTTTTCTGTTTCACTCAAAAAAAACACCCTTTAGCCTTAGATATTTGTATGGACTCTTTTGATTCTTATTTCTTACGACAAATGAGACATGTGTGCCAAGTTTCATCACCATATCATTGAAATTTGGTATTGTTATGCTCGTTTCACTGAAAATTTAGTCATCATTTTATAAAAAGATTATAATAAATATTTTGATTGCATAAGCTTGGGCATTCAAAATTACCCTAAGGTCATGTGTCATATGCTAAGATTATACCAAGACAAATATATAGTGGTTTGATATACTCCCTATTTCCCCTCCCCCCCTTTTGAAGGCGATTATCCAAAAAACTAATACATGGATAAAAATATACTTCGGATTTGCTGTAGAGTATGAAATTCAACGTCGATGCTCACATTAAAAATTTTATGAATATTCACTTTATAACCATTTCTTTTTGACAAATAAAAACCCTTATTTGCCGAGGGTATTTTGCTTCTCCCCCTTACAAGGGTGGTGGAGATGTCAAAAACTGAACATATTTCTATGGCTTCAAGTGTTCTAAACCCAACAAGATATTCCACAAAATCAGCTGATGTCTGGTTCCCAATTTATATTCTAATTTATGTGAAATTTCGTGTTAAAACATGGTCAGAAGGCAACCCTTATACCTCCGGTCTGCCAGTGTTGCCACCGTGGCAACACTTCTTAAAAGTAAATCTAGGATGTGGACTATTAGTGTACCAAAGCTCATCCCGTCAGAATGAAGTGCAAGAGGTTGGCTCCCTTACCGCCCTAACTATTATGGAACATACAATCTTGTACTTTACTTTTCTGATATTTTCTGTTCTTTTCAGATGTCACCAAGACAACATGGCCACCACAACTCACAAGCCCCCAAAATCTACACATGCCAATTACAAAAATCCTTTATTAATCGGTCTATTTTTTTAGACCACCCTCCCCTCGCTTGACCAAATCTTGTTTGAACTGGATATCAAGAAATAATTGAAAAAGATTACCTTCTTAATAAAATTATTTGTTAAATTTGGCTTTAACAAATTTAATAATCTTATGTGTCAAAGGTGTTGTTCCATGAATATAATGTATTCTACCCACCTTAACTAATTACCTGCGTTTTCATAAAACTTTATTACTCTTACAGCGATAATTATGTTTTAAGGGTAATATTCATATGTATATCTTATGATAAATTACCCCTTTTTTTACACTTTGAATTATTTGGTGGTAATTTGTGAGCTTTATATCTTCAACCTATTATTCTTTTATTATTCACATGACATCTTTGGTATTAATGTCATAATTATAATATGTATGAATAACATTGTCCTACCCTCTTTCTTTATAGGGCTCATCGTATAAGCAGCAGCATATTATTAATTGGCTTAAACATTTCAATTAAATCAGACAAAACGAAGTACCTTGTCAACAAAATTATAAATGTTTTATGTTTTCATTTAGGTTTTCGAATTCATAAAAATGTGTCCCAAAAATGAAAAATGGGACAGAAGGGCGTTCAGGTATCTTAAAACCAATTTTTTTTTTCACTTCAAACACTAATTTTAATCCAAGTAAAATCTTAACACTAAAATTTTCCAACTTCCTCAAAAAAAAAATGTCAGAGCATTATTTATTAATTAAATCTATTAAATGGATCCAATCAAGCCAAAGGCAACGAAAAAGGAACCTTGGAATTTGTAACCAACATAAACGTTGCGAATGAGGACGAATCGATATTTTGTATGATGACCGATTATAGATCTTAGGTTTTCAAGCTAAGACCAGACAGATAGAGTCTTAACACACATTCCCTGAGTTAAATCACCCTACACACTTCTGTATGTAGGTCACCAAGTCACCAACTTTAACCCAACAGGACTATATACCTACTTTGCTGATTTAACTATCTTATGTTCCGTGCCAGAGAACTAATAAATGGTCACGTCGTTGGGTAGATAAAAGCGAAGGTCATCAACAGCGGAGGAGAAAGCATTGTATAGCGTGCCTTCCATGAAATTTATTTATCGTTTTTTATACGCGCAGTCAGTCATGTTTTTTCTAGTTGTTAATACCTATATGATGTTGACTCCTTATTGTATGATGGGCTTGGTCGAGGATTTAGTTTTTTTCTATTCCTCTATTCCGCTCTGAATGATGCACAGAACACACATGTGATTCACTTTGAGTTCTGCGAAATCTATTAAGTCAGGTCAACTATAGCTATAGGACAATGGAATAGTTTTTTTTTTTGCAACATTGTTTTGCTTCTATTGAATTTCTAATCCACATTAATGTACAAGTTTTTTTTAATAGCTTGGGAGTGAAGTCACATGACCTCAATTCAAAATGATTACCTACATGTTTTAAGGATTATTAAGTTGTCCTGGAAGGAAAATATGTCATCATGATTTTTTGTATGACATCGAACATCAGAAACGAAAGTGAATTATCCCAGTAATTGGTTATTTATAAAGTTATATGTCAGTTTAATGTCATTTTAATATGTCATTTTGTAGATAATTGTAATGTCTACAAGTTGTTTTTAGATCATTTTGTGAAAAAATAAACTTCTCGGGAGTTATTAAACAAAATAAAAGAAATTTAAGATGGCGGCATTTTCCTTCCGGTACTACTCCTAAAGCTTGGTTCTTTAATAGAAAAAAAGATTTCCAAAAACAACCCCAAACAAAAATTTCCTATCCAAAAATATAATTCATATCCTCCCATATTACATTTTTTTTGACTAAATATACTGCACCCAAATGTTTTCGATCGTTTTTCTCCAAATGAACCAATTGTACAAACAAAAGCGTGATAATCTTTTTTTATGTAGATTTTCATGAGCTACAATGTGTACTCACAACTTTTTTGAAAAGAAACTATAGTTTTCGAGAAGTTTAGAAAGAAAGTGCATTTTACCCCCATTAACCATTAACCACCCTAAAATTGTTAGCTCCACCCCAAATTTAGGGTACTTTTCAGGAAATGTTGAGGACAAAAAAATGAAGCTCTCCACCAAAATTCAGCTTTTTCGGAATTTTTTTGAAGTGAATATCTTATTTTCCTAAACTATATAATAAAGACAAAATCTCAAAACCCCATCAGAAATTAAAATTAATCTCTGAAAATTGTTTTGAGTTAAGAACTGTAAAAAAAGCAAAAAACTTATAAAAAACAATCATATAAAATGAAATTATTATACATATATTGTAATCATACACAACCTAGTATACCTAGGGACGCTACGGGGTTGGCTACGAAATCTCGCAAATTAAAATCTCGCAATCGAGATCTCGCAATAAGAAATCTCGCAATTACAGAAACCCGCTTTTCAGAATCTCGCAATTACAAAAACCCGCTTTTTATAATCTTGCAATTACAAAAACCCGCAAACTAAAATCTCGAAAACTAAAATCGCGCATTCAAAAACATATAGGACTTATTGTAAGTTACGTTTTTCGTTTGTGTATGTTGTCAGTTGGTGTGCTTTCAATTTATGTGCAATAAACAGTACATTGGGTGGCCCGCTTCGCGGGTTCAAGGATTTGAACTCCCTTTTCGGGTCCCGCTCACGAGACTCCTTCGCTTTTAGGTCTCGGATTTTTCATTTTCCATATGCAGGATTTTATTTTTCAGTGTGGAAGTTTCCAACGTGATGTGTTAGTGCGAGATTTTAGTTTGCGAAATTTGCTAGATTTTTGGTTGTGAAATGTTTATGGGAGATTGTTAAAAGCGAGATTTTGTTATTGCGAGTTTATGAAAAGCGGGTTTATAAGTTTGCGAGATTTCGTATTTCAAGATTTATAAAAAAATGCAAGATTTAGGATTTTAGTTTGCGAGATTTCGTAGTGCTCCCAGTGCTAATTGCGAGATTTCGATAGCGAGATTTTAATTAGCGAGATTTCGTAGCCAACCCACTTACTAAATAGGTACCGTTATAATTTTATAATTTGTTTAATAGTATTTTCTTACCAAAACGATTATAAAACTATTTAATGAAATAAAAAGAAAGTTAGAAGTTTTCTTACATAATTTCTAAACATAATTTAAAAAAATGCTTGGCAACTCTAAAATTAACAGCTTGCCATTTCTGTAATCTTTTTAAACTGCCATACTGTGGGAATGTTTTCCAGTCATAAATACTACACAATCACTGTCGATTGTTTTTAAGTTATTAAGAAATCATCGGAGGGAGGTTAGATGAGATGTCAGAATACTGATAAGAATCATCCAGCATGTTTAAGGGTAATTACCCGATTAACTGTCAGTACAGCTTCTTCAACACTTATAGATAGCTCAATGAGATCAAAGTTATAAATTTCATTGAAAAAAGTCAAATCAAAACAGACATTTCTGTTGGAATGCGATTTATGTTCTGGCAATGACCCATTTCGAAAAATAAAAATAATTTATTTTCACATAGGTATGTACACTCTCTGTCACTTGTTTGAGGCCACTATTTTCACAAAAGTTTTTTCTCGATAAATACCTGTAGGAAATATTTTTCCAGAAAATTTTTGATATGTGTGAGTTGCTATATATATTTTGCAATAAAAAAGGATAAAGTTAAAGAGTTTACTTGGAAAATCCATAGAAATTTCCCAAATTATGTGAATGTACAGCAAAAAATGGATATAAAAAGTTGCATCACTTGATTGAGGCCAATCCAAAAGTAGTTTTGCAAAAGTTTACATCGCCGATTTTTATCAAACAAAAGTTTAAAATATTTAAGAAAGGATAGAAAACTGTATTTTATTTTAAATTTCAAGTTAAAATGATCTCTGGAAACACGTTGACAGAAGCAGAAAAAGGATCAATAGATGCTTTAAAAGAACTGGGATTCTCAGGCCGAGAAATAGCTAGGAGACTAAATAGAAGTAAGACCACTATCAACAACTTTCTAGCAGACAACGAAAACTATAGACAAAACGAAAAGCTCAAGCAATAACAATCCGAGAAAGGCGAATTCTACGCACTATCAGCGTCTAAAATAAGGTCAAAAAGTGGGGTATCAGCCAGTATTTCGACGATTTTAAAGATAATTAAAACCAGTGGTAACATCAAGAGTATGAAAATCAAAATGAAACCAGTTCTACGGCAGCTACAAAAGAAACTACGGATGAATTTCGCCAGGCAGCATGTTGCCTGTAGCAATGCATGAAAAAAGGTTGTCTTTTCAAATGAAAAAAAGTTTAATCTTGAGGGACCTGATGGTTACGACTTTTATTTTCACGATTAAAGAAAAGGAGAACTTATTTTGTAAAGACATCACAGTAATACATCAGGTGTTATGGTGTGGGGAGCTATCGCCTATTATGGAACAATTTAATTGGAGTTTATAACTACAACAATGAACGAAAATAGTTACAAATGCCTGCTGGAACGGGTATTTCCAAAGCTAAAGAAAATGTTTGAACCTCATCCTTGGATATTCCAACAAGACAACGCCCCTATCCATACTTTCAGGGTAGCCAGAGGCTGGATTCTGTCGGAAAACGTTAAACTTTTACCATGGCCACCCTATTCAATGGACTTAAACATCATCGAAAACGTTTGGGCCTGGCTATCTCGAAAAGTGTATGATGCTGGCAGACAGTTAGATAAGATAAGGACGTCTTGGTCGAAGCTAAATGCGATGCCTGGAGCCAGATTTCACTCGATTGTTCCAAGACACTGTATGATTCAATTCCAAACCGTCTAATATAGCTTATTTCAAAAAATGGCGGGCATACTCATTATTAATTGACAAAAATATTATACAATAATGTTTAAACACAAAAAAGAGTAAACATTTTTATAGTTTTGTTCTTTTTTTATAAGATTTTTCAGGTGGCCTCAATCAAGTGACGCATTTTTGTATACCCATTTTTGCAGTACATTATTGTAACTTGTGAAATTCCTATGGAATTTCCAAGTCACCCCTTTAAATATGTCCTTTTTAATTGCAAAATATATTTACCTACTCACAGGTATCACAAATTTGCTGGAAAAATATTTCCTACAGGTATTTATCGAGAAAAAACTTTTGTGAAAACAGTGGCCTCAAACAAGTGACAGGGAGTGTATGTATGACTGCCATTAATATTCGGTTTTCTGATGAAAATTAATTAAAATTCATTGGGAATCTATAAAATAATATATTTACCACCATTTTCAGTCAGATTAAACTACCACAAAATCCACACATTATTCCGCAGAAAGAGGAAAACAAAAGCCATTCTAACACAAGAAAAGTTAAGAAATAAGCAAACAAATCGTTTAAGTTAAGAAATAATCACTCTATTAATATTCGGTTTTTTGTTTAAGTTATCATTAAAATGGGTAAAAAGTGCAATGGTGGTAAATATATTATTTTATAGACAACCAATGAATTTTAATTAATTTTCAGCAGAAAACCGAATATTAATGGCAGTCACTGTACATGACTGTGCAAAAAAAAAATACAATCTTCTCAAACATATAATGATTATGTCCAGATACAAAATTTCTGTAGGTACCAAAGTTCTTGAAAAAATAATATGAAAACAAATTTCAAGTTAAGCGGAAAAGTATAATATAAATGCCACTTAAATATTTGTAAGACAATAAATTTTGTAAATTGTTATTTTTTTTTTTGTTTAGTGAAAAACTAAGTTTTTCAAAATTCAAAACATCTGTCGCCTGTTCTTTTTGATTTAACTTGCCAGCTGTCTTATGAATAAAAATCAAAACAAATTGATTGAAGTATAGAGTGTTATATGTACGTACTTAGATGTGCGATTTCGAAAATAGTTTCCAGTGTTGGCATCAGTGTTTCCTAAATATTCAAAGCGAAAGCGATTTTATTTTATTTATTTTAAACGTTCTTTATTTATATAGGTATCTACATAATGTAATAAAAAAAAAGTATTTTTATTCTTAGACAGCAAAAAATAATAAATAATTCGCCTTGATATTGCGGTGGCTGAGTTTAAGTTTATTTTATTTGAGTGAAGAATTTAAAAGAGCAATAACCCTAAATGATGTAAGTATTTTTTGGAGACACATTCTGAAGGCGGCTAAAAAAGAAAACTAAACAAAAGATCAACATAATCGTACATTTATTTCTATTTTAGATAATTAACATAATTTTTTTTAAATTTAGAAGTTAGAGAAGCTGAAGAATTTTACTTAAAAAATAACAAACATGTGCATATTTGAAAAATTGGGCAATTCGATATTTGATTAATATTGATTGCATGATATCATCTACATTATGTAAACACTTTGAGAATTTTAAATTTAGAAATTATTCTAAGATAAATTTTCAATTAGAAACTCAAAGGGTAAAGCATTCGCAGCATTTGTGTTGTATAAAATTATATTTAGGTATATTTTTTCTTAATTATGTACATTCTTTATAGTTTTCATATTGCGTCACGAATTAAAAACAAAAATCATCGGCACTTACGCAAACGAGTGTGGCAATTGGTCAGGAAGCTATTGTCTGGAGGATTTTTATTTAACGAGTATTGTGCCGTCATGTTCGTATGATTACTTCATATTATGTTTTACTTCCTACATTATTTATAAAAATGTTCCTTCCAGGGGAGTGACAAGTGTTTTCCCTTATGCGGGTAATTCGAACGACGTGTTTAGAATACATAGTTTCGTTAAAAATATGATGATGATGATAATAATAAAAAACGAAGGGTAACTTTGAATTTGGTAAAATTGTCAATGTGAAAATTTTAATATAAATAATGTAATGCTTCATTTAACAGCAATATTAAATATTGGGCTCAAGCACTCTCCTACCATAAAAAATGTGAAACAAACGAAGGTCTTGTAAGTCTTTGTCGAATAAACAAAATGTACGGCTAGTTCACAAAAATTACATCGCATGATTCAAGGACATAATGTTCTCTTAAATACCACTATTTTAAATAGAACAAAATAGTTAGAAAGAAAAATTGAAACCAAGATTAGCCACCTACTAGGAAAATTGGAGTTATGAATATCTTGGGCAGGCACGTAGCCAGGGGGCGGGAGAAGAGGGACATCACATTAAAATAGTCAGTACTATATTTAATCGAATCGGTCATTGAGTCAACGACAACGAGCGACAGACGCTATAATGGAACATGTTTTCCTAACGTGTCGTCGCGTCGTTTTTAACGTGTTTATGTTTACATTGATCAACTTCAAACTATTTAGTATGCAATTTTAACTTGCGATATAAATAGTAGGTAAGGGCAAGTTTTAAACTCGAAAAAAATTTAATTGGAGATATTAATCAGACCTAACATCGTAACAATAATATAAGTGTAGCTATTAATTAGTTAATAATTTATTTAAAAAATTAATGAATAAATAAATGAATAAACATTAAAAAATTAATAAATATATTATTAAATAAATAAATAAATAAATAAGTAGAGAAATAAATAAATAAATAAAAAATAAATAAATAAATTAATTATTAAATAAATAAATAAAAAGAAAATAAATGGCAAAACTTACAAACTAAATAACAAGATTTATAAGAAGTAACAAGGTTTCGTGTTTTGATATATTATCTGATAAAGAAAAAAAAAAAAGAATAACAAGATTAGTGAATCAAAAGGCACTAGATCATTACAAATCAAAAATGTATGAAAAGGTAAATAAATAAAAAAAATAAGGGTGATTCTTTGTTAAAAACTCTTTTTTAGCACCCAAAATCAAAATGTCCCTTCCTTAATTTAAGAAAAAATTATATACATTTAAGTTTTGTTATAAATTATGGAATAAATTAATGATTTAAAGTGCGGGCACTTGATTTTAAGCGTTTTTGAGAATTTGGGCTTGATACGGAAATGACGCCTTTGATACGGAAATGATGATGCATCAGTTATAAAATTTTCCTTTTCAAATATTCCTTTTAACAAGGGCCGTGTAATATAGGATGCATTTAAAAGACTTACGGTATTACAGGAATTTATTTAAAATTGTTAAAATCTAAATTCAATCGACTTACGGAAATGATTTTGTGGTACGGAAATGACACTTAACTAGTAAAGATAAATAATTTGTTACGTTTTCGCTTCACCACCTAACTCAGATTTACGGTCTGCAATCGCCTTTTAGAGTTTTTAAATACATGCACAAAAATTTTAATGATTTGCAATAAATTCATGATTTTTTAAAGAAAAAACACATCTAAAGTCATTTCCGTAACCCTTTTCTTATTGCCGTAACCCAATAAAGGCGACGGAAACGACGCGACGGAAATGACGAAAATATGTTTTTTAACGTTTTAGACAAGAAAAATTAAAAGTATTTAACTACTCGTACGTATCCTTTATCCTGGAAATCAGTCAAATTATAATTTATGCATTTAAAAACAAACAAAAGATCCATTTTTCCGCCCTGAAACAAGGAGGAGACACGCGACGGAAATGACATTTGGACCATAAAAACAATTATTTTTTTATTAAATAACTGCAAATATTAAAAATTTAGAAATGGACCAGTTAGAAACGATGCTTGCGCTGTTATTGACTTCAAAATAAATACGTTTTTTTAATTTGTTGAACTATTTTGGGTCGGGGCCACGAAAATGAGCTTTTAGTGGAGAATCACCCATAAATAAATAGACAACAGAAAACAAATCATGTGAATAAATTATAGCATATATTATAAGACGTTTAATTGGACTACCAAAGGGTTATCAGAAGTATCACAGATTGTATAGAAGCGGTCGCTTAGCTTTTGAATTCTTTTATAAATCAATTCAACACCTATTTGATTATGCAGATCATGAGTGGAATGATACCTAGTTAAATTCAGCATTATTTTTAATATCTTATTTTGGCACACTTGGAGTTTTTTAATGTGACACTTTGCACAATTCCGCCATACATGACATCCATATAACAGAATTTCTTGGAAAACAACCTTGTGTATTATAATTTTGTTTTCAATACTCAAGAGAGAGAGAATTTCGATTTATTAATGGGTATAGCATATTAATAGCGATATAAACTTTTTTTATTGTTTTTGAAAATAAGTCGTTTGTCAAGGTTGACTCCCAGGTATTGCACACTAGACACTCCCATTTTATAAAAATTCCATTGACTTTCAGCTCGTTACTGGGAAAATATAATCGCTTTCTATTTTTTGTGAAAAAGATTGATTTTATCTTTCCAGCATTTAGTTTTATCTTCTATCTGTGAAAATAATTCGTTAAAATTTCAAGTGCATTTTAAAAATTGGTCTCAATGTTGAGACCAATATCATGCGATGAAAGTATGCAGGTGTCATCTGCATAAATTCCTGTTTCACAATATGGAAGCTGTGGAAAATCAGAAGTGTGGAACCTTGAGGGACACCATAACTAACATTTACTAACTGGGAGTTCATTTTGTTAACGTGTACACCTTGAAACATCTTCCAGACAAAAAACTTTGGACTATTTTAATGAGAAAAATCGGTCTTCTGAATGTTTCCATTTTATAAATAAGAGCATTATGCCAAACGGAATCGAAAGCTTTTTCAATATCTAACAGAAGCATACCTGTAGACAAACATACCTTCGGAACGATTGGTTCTGTTTGTATTGGATATCCTATGCACTTGATGTGAAGTACGATGGTGACTGCTAAATCCAAATTGCTGGTCGGGAAAGATATGTTTTTCCTCAATGATGATACTAAGTTTATTCTTTATTACTTTTTCGTATACCTTACTGAAGCTACTAAGAAGGCTTACTGGTCTATAGCTACCAGGATTTTCCCTATCTTTACCGGCTTTAAGTATTGGTATGCCTTTTGCCAATTTCCAGATTTTGGGAAATATTGATTTTTCAGACAGGCTTTGATTAGGAGCGCAAGAAATTTTTTTCCTGATTTTGGCAAACGTTTTAAGTACACATTTTTGATTTTATCAAGACCATCAGTTTTCCTCACTCGTAGTTCCTTAATTATAGCTGTAATATCGCGTACAGATAGTAACTCATCGTGCGATGTTTCAGTTATGGAAGATGCGATTCTATTACAAGCAGTCTCCACTTAGTTTATAGTGTTTGCGTCACTTAGATTTTGAGATACTTCATGTTTTTTTTTAACTATTAAGCAAAAGCATTAGTTTTTTTTCACTTTCCGTATATAGAATATCATTAGATTTTTTCAGTGTGGGAATCAGCCTGGTTTTATTTTTTTATAATTTTGGCAATGTTCCAAAAAGGTTTATCATTTTTGCCAAGCTCACTAAGGTTTTTGTTCCATCGAGCATTTCGATTTTTTTTTTTTTTATTTTCGTAAAAATAAGATTGTTGAAAAACTTCACCTGGTGGCGATGTACTGGTAAACGATACCGTTGCCATTGTCTTTTGATACTGTTTCTTGCACGAATATACTCGAGAATATAATCGGGAATTTTTATTTTAAAATCTTTTTGGGCACCTTCGGTACAGACAATTCTACCGAGCTTAGGATTTTATCACAAAAAACTGAAACAAGTAAGTACCTTCTTTCGTTGAGAAATTCTCAAGTTCCGTGGGCATATCAGTAAGTTTTGATTCTAAATCCGATTGAAATAGTGACTAGTTAGCGTGCTTAAAATCAATATACATAAATTGTTCTTCTATTACACTTGCATAAAGAACTCGCAACAAAACAGGATTATAATCAGAGTGCAGCTTATCAAAAACTATAGGCTGAGAAACAGTGTTAGCTAAATTAGTTAAAAAGTGGTCTTACACTGAAAAAAAATAAATAAATTGGGTGGCACAACGGCTCATGAAGAACCAGGGCCTAGTGACTAACAACTCGCAACCATTCCTGTGTGCGCCTGTCGACAGGAATGGAAGGGACCTACAATTTTATGCCGAATCCGAACTGCTAGACGAGAAGCACTTATTCGTGACAAGTGATACTCTTGGAGGATTTGTCAATTCATCGCAAGAGGCAGTAGCCCTGAAAAAAAACGCTACGGGCTACTACTGAAGGACTTCCTCTTAAACCAGTATATTGCGAAAGAAGTTGAATCTGTCAATGTTTGGTCCATATTGAAGATCTGTCACAGTTTTTTGTCTCATTGACTCCCTCACTTTTCATATTATAAGATTTTAAAAAAAATAGAAAAATTCATATAAGTTTATAGAAATCTGACAGAAAAATATTAACGAAAAGATTTTTGAAATATTTATAGTAGATTTTAAGTCTATTTTACTTTTGAATAGACTCTTGCAATTAGCCCCTCTGTTCGATTTTGTGCTGTCGTTCGGAAGTTATGCGTACATACCTTTCGTCGATTCATTTTTATTTATCCAGATATCAGATGGCATACCTACTTTATTTTGGCTCTAGTTATTTTAAATGTTGTTTTACCTATTTATGTATGTAAATTTCAAATTTATAGGAATAACTTGTATTTTAACTTGTTTTAAAAGCTTTGTAATGATATCATAATATTAGGTATTGAACCAATACGATATGTTAAAGATGTTAGCGAAGAGAGCAAGTTCGTCCGATCCAGTGATGCATTTTATTTTTCTCCAATTCACCAGTTAAAAAGTTGAATTATTTTGATACATCAAGAGTAATTGTACTTGCTTCACAAACCTAATTTCTAACCGGCTAATAAATCACAAAAATATCAAGTTATATCGAAAAATAGTAGTGCGTCTATAATCGACACATAACTTCTTTGTTTATCAATTTTGTATTCTTCACTGTTTTTATCTATTATTTACTATTTACTGGTGAAACGGTTTAAATGTGATGGGAAATTGGCTTGCCTTGGCTCCCATGGAAATATTACCATTCCTTTTATACGCCTTTTAAAAAATGCACCGATACTTAGCACTTAAATCATTCCATTAGAAAGCCCGAAGAACAACGAACGACCCTCTCTGCAACGAAAGAAAACTATTTTCTAGTACTATGTCGCCTTAAATATTCAAAACGGAACCCTAATGCCTGAACTCCCACATGTCAATCATCTTACGTACATATGTACACAATCCGTAGCGTAGATCATTATTAAGATTAAGTAATTACAGCACACAGAATTCTAATTTATATTCAATCTGCAATGTTTATTATAAAACCACACCTGGAACACCGCATATTTTTATCATTTTGACAGAGCCAACGTGCCATCACTCAATAATCGCCTTCATTTATAAAGAATTCTAGAATCTATATACTGTAAAACCCGCTTATAGTCACATGAACATTAACTAACAAATGTGATATGAATCGGGTAATGCTTTTATCCGATATTGAAAAGTTGAACCAAACGATTGAAAGTCAACATCGAACGAAAGACAATCAGCAAGACTTTGGTTTCCTTCCACTTCAACTTTAAAGTATAAAGTAACATACTTTTATCTAGGTACCCATAGAAAACTACGTATTCGAAGAAAGTAGATCAAAATAACTAAATGAAAATATTTGCTTCTTATTGAGGACCTAAATAAGATAGTGTGACTAAATGCTAAAATGAGGAAAATAAGCGATTATACCCGCGCAGAAAAACATTCTAGTTTTTGACATGGCACTAGAGAGCTTGAAATAGATTCTGGCAAGGCCCTAGGATGGCTGAGTAATGGCCAAAACTAGGGCCTTGTCGATTATGAACCCTTTTGCCTCGTCAGAGAAACCATTCTAGCCCCGGACTAGTAAAAACTAGATTTGTTCATATGTTTCCTAGAAACATTAAAAAAAAGGGTATTTTAGTATCGGTTGTGATCCGATAGTGAAATAACTCAGATCAAAAATAAAAACCTGAATAATAAAAATAATAGCGCATACTTGAGAGATAAAATCATTTGGTTAGGCCCACTCTCTTTTTATTTCATAATTGGTAAAATATTTTATTCATTGAAATAGTCTAAGAGCCGACAGCAAATTTTGTGAGAAGATGTAGAACCAAAATCTGAGTCTGAGTATGAGGGTTTATAGGTGCATATTTTTGCAAGAGCGTGAAATTTTATTTTTTTTTTGAAACCAAAACTGATCAATTATAATACAAGTTAAAATTTGTATTTTTCGATTCAATTTGTTTAATTAAAATTTTGCATTATGTAATGTATCAACAACGATAGTGCTTAGTCTGATAGGATGCTGAAAACATCCATCAAGTTCTTACTAGCGCGAACCTCACGTGAGTATGAAACATTTTCCTCGTCTAAATTTTACTTACTGAAAACTTGCAAGGGCGAGACGTATAATTGACAAGTTTTTCTCGTCTAGATTTACCCTAAAGAAAACTAACTAGTGCCATGTTGAAACTAGACAGAAACTGGGCATTTTGCCAGCCGGGTAAGCAAGATGTGCTCTTAAGCGATGTGATTGTAACGAGGTTTTACTGTATCTTAATATTTGATTGATAGGTCAAAACTTTAATCAGCAAGCGTATAGAATTACTAGTATTGTTTACTATTTGAATTATTTTATTATTTGTCTTAGACGTTACATGAAATATTTTGTAATTAGCATATATTTTAATTATTTTTTTTTTTCATAATATCGTTTCCCAACAAATACAAATTCACACCCTTTCCAGGTGCTTGATAAATATCAATAAAAATAAATATTGACTTTTATTGGTGAATAAAAATCGTATACGTAAAGTATCAATATTTATATACTATACATACATATGGCAACCCTATACTTGTCAAACCTTTCACATTTGATCGGATAATTAGAAACACTTTTGTAATTACATAAAACTACAGTCAAATTGCGCATCTTTCATCAATAAAACTCACTTACAGTTAGATAAAATTATTAGATATTCATCTCTATACGTTTGTCAGTCCATAAATTATTAGAAACAAAAAAAAATGCAAACAAACTGTAGAATGTAGAGCAATGCATAGTTCTGGGATGCAAAATGAAGGTACTAGGAACTTATACTTCTACTCGTTGCTGGTACACGTTGGTATACATTTTACAGTTTTATTATTTTTTTTAAGGTTAATCAACTTGACATGAATCAGCCGGTCCGATATTGTTCGGTCGGAGTGTGTCACTGTGTCAAAAGAATCGTTTATTTTTTTTTTCTTCTGACGTAATTTTTTTTTATGAAAACGAACGAAGTGTGAGGATGCGCTTCGACGGACGAGTGGTGAACTTGTTGTTTATTTTTGAATTTATTATTTTTTATATGCTCCCCGTTAGGTGTTTGAAAGACCAGACAAGTCGTTTCATTACTCAGTGTACATAATATATTCAATAAATTGAAAGACAGCCAATGCATTAATTTTTTTTCTGCACCCCCACTGATGCATTTGAACAAGTTGTTGCATAACAATAATACGATGCTTTATGAGTTTACCTATGGTATCGTGTCTTGAGTTGTTTACACGTAGAGACGTTAATGCTAAAAAGTAGAACACCATTTAAACGTGTTTAGACGTTAATGTGTTTAGACAATGACCCATTCTTAATAAACAAAGTATTAAGATAAATGTTTCTTTACTTTTTCCTAACTAACGCACACCCTCGATTTCCAATTAATTAGATTTGAAGGTAATTTTGCAATGGGATGCCTAAAGGGTGCAAGGTTGAATGTTTTATTTCGTTATGGTAAATATATTTTTCGCTTTTTAATGGTTTTTAGTTTTTCTTTGTTCTGAAAAAAAAACGAAATTGAAATGCAGGTAATGATGTCGACGCAAGGTCCGGAAGAAAATTGTCCCAAAGAACGTGACTAATGAAATATTTGAGTTAACAACGTAATTCCATTCAGAGTAAAGAACTATCCACCGAAAAAACAGAAGACTTAAGTTCGATGTTTGGAGAGTTTTTACTTCCTAAGGGGGTCTATGGGTATAGTTGTGATATTTAAACAAAAATAATAATGGAACTTAAAATCTGTTTTATTATTTTCTTCTGAAAAATTAGGTTTGTTGAATTGTGAAAGTTTTTTCAAGACCAATGAATGTATGTTTGTATATGTATGTTAGGGCTGTCGGATACAATTTTGTTTGTGTTAATTATTTAAAATGGGTAAGCTGGGTCTGGTAGAGTAGAGAATGTACAAACAAACATAGATAACTTTACTTCTGGGACATTTTTCAAAATTATACTTTCAGACCAAGTGGCCGTTTTTAAGATAAACAAGCAATTATTTTTTTTTTCAAAAATCAAACAAATGGTCAAAAAATTAACTTTGATATGGGATTGCAACCGACTTAAAATCATTTTTTCGGCTCATCAAGGATGGTAGTGCTAATAATGAAAAAGAATAAATTACTGCCCCTTAAAATTTCATAAAATGTCTTTTAAGTCCAAAAACGACTGAACGTCTAAGAAAAATTGATTATTTTTTCAAACTGTTTTTGACTACAAAGGCCTGCACAGGTTTGGGAATGAGCTAATATATAAATGTAATTTTAAGTGTAAGATTTTGTGGTAAAGTCGAATCTTGTTTGTTTTTGCCATCAGATCCCGTTTTCAAGATAATTCGGTTTAAAAATTAAAATAAATGTGTTTAATAATTTTTGGGGTTATGTTATTATTTGAAATCTGCACTTTTTTGAAAAAAAAAATTAATTTAAATTCTTACATATGTAACTCCAAAAATTATTGAAACACGATTCGATTTTCTAACCAAAATACCTCAAAAACTCGACCTGATGTCGAAAAACGGATGACGCATTTGAGTTCAACACAACAAAAAAAATACCCTTCAAAGAATCTTACTTTCTCGTTTTCATGTAGGGCTGTTTAATCGCAAAAGTATCTTGCAACGAACTTAAAAGACAATAATAAAATTTTCCATTCGCTGAACACAACCAGATAAGCAAAAGATTTAATGTTCTATTTATTTGGATGCATTTTACTTTAAGAAACAAAAATGAACTTGATTTTATTTATTTTTCTCTCTAAAAATAACACTTTGTCAAATCGCAAATTATGTAAAAACTATACAAACACAAAATGCATAGTGAAGAAATATAGATGCTAGCAAAATAATAAATTACCAAATATTGCACACCTCCCACAGTCATACACATATGAGGTAATAATAATTTCCAAATATATATCAGAAAATAAATATTTATCATATCGTGACTTAGTAAATTAAATTGCATTTTTTTTTTTATATTTTTCTGTTTGTTTTAATTTCAAACAAAAATTAAAAGCGATAAAATCGATAAAATTTTTCTCAAATTGGCCTTGATTTGGCACGATTCATTAAGTGGTTTTATCATCCATGAGAAATTTGCTAAAATTATATTTCAGTTTTTAATCATTTTAGTTCTTTTGAATAAATTATGCAAAAAATAATAGAGCATTTATTTTTTTCTTGGAAAATATGGAAAAGAAATACGAGAAAAGAATTAAATCACGGTTTTAAAGCAAATTTATTCATAATAATAGAACATTTTGGTTTCGCCAAAAACTACTAAACGAAATGTTCAATGCCAATTAGTTTTAATTTTAGTACCTAGTTATACCAATCGTTCAAACTTCTTTTCGAAACTCAATTTTCAATGTACAGTGTGATTTAATAGAAATAAATGAAACTATTGTATGTACCTACATATTCTTAACTGTCAAATCAGAATGCCCAATTTAAAATTATTTGTATTATTATATGGGATAAATTAAGATATCAACCTAATTTAAATGATTGACGCGTGTCCAATTGAGAATTGATAAATGAAAAAATGGAACATATAATTCCTCACAAATAAGATTTTTGGTCAAGCTTTATAAATTTATACAAGATCAATATTTTTTGTATTGATTTTCATCGTATTTGGCATACACCGTTATTTTTAAATAAATATAATATTATTTTTTTCTAGGAAATCATCTAAAAACCGTAAGTCCAAAGTTTGAAGAAAATCGATTCAGTGGTTTAGACTTCAGGTTGAGGTACAGACAGATATAAATAATTGTGGGACCCACTTTTTCCGCGTTCTCTATCATCGTAATGTAAGGTCTGAATAATATTTGGAGTTCAATTTTTTCTAAGAATAATAAGTTTGCCCTACAAGTTAAAATTGAAATGTACAGGCACAAAAAATGTAAAAAAAAAAAATAATACATTCACACAGGCCGAAAACCGTAGGTGTCACTCATTAATGTCGATTAAAAACATGCACGAGCCTATAACCAAATAAATTCTTTTTAAACATTCCTTGTATATTACACGCAATGAATTTGTCAACTGTGTCTCAAATCACAAAAAAAAAAAATCATTCCGAGGCCATCAGTGCGTCACAGCCATTTGCTCCCTCTAACGTGTGGGAGGTACTAAATAGTACTTTGAGGACCCAAATGAAGTCAATTCAGATTGTTTTTTAATTATATAAATTGAATGGAAAATGATAAAGGACACTGTGGCGTATACGTGGTATTTTGTATGTATTATTCTATTATAAATTACATGTAAGGTGTAAGTTTCCTTATGTGCCGCCATCGTCAGTATCATTTGCCTGTTATAAAATTATTAAGGAACATCTTAGGTATATTTGTCAAAAATGGCTCTTACGATAGTCTCCCTTTTGGAAAAAAAAACAAATTTTACCAAAGAATTTTACTTTTTTATTTTAGACTTTTTTTACTGATTTCAATAAAACATTTTATAAAGGAGCTTCTAAGAATTCAATAATACTGCATTTCCATTACGTACATGTATATTTTTTTTTTATTTAAAAAACTACTATTGTTTTTTTTTCTCAATCTCTCAAACTCAAAAAAGTTATAAGTAAATAATCAATTGAAGTAATTATGTACATATTTCATTTTTGCGGTGAAAATTAAATCCCCTGACAAAAATATGAATTTATACTCTCTCAGCACATTTATACCCACTTCTTTGTATAAACATTCATTCATTTCTTTCAATAAAATAAATAAATGCCTAAATAAAAATAAACTTAAATAAAACTCAGAGTGCATCTTCTATTGTGAGATAACATCGCGTCAAAGCCAAAGCGCAGTTCTTGAAAAAATAACAAAAAAAAAAAAATGAAAATAGTCGAACTGCCTGGAATATTAATTTTATTCATGGCGGATATCGGTTTGTTGTCTTATATGTTAATGCGTGATTGAAAAGTGCATGAAGACCATACAGACTGATAGCATCACTAAAAATCTGAAAGCTGATGTTGTTGTTTTTTTTGTTGTTTATGTTGGCGTTGGTGGAAAAACTATAATGATAGGCCACCCATTCGATTAAAAGAACTGTTTGATTTTTTATTGCTGCAAAGCATATAGGGAATGGTATGGTGGATTCCCCTTTTACAAATTGTATTATTGTGCATGTGCATGTTAACACAGCTTGTTCACGCAATTAGGTACAATTTATTAACGAAGAAGGTTAAGAAATATTTGGTGTGATTTATTCTTATTTCTTCAACCCATTTATATCTTAATTTAAAAAAAAAAATCAAACAAAACAAATTAAGAGTAAAGTTTCTGTTTTTTTTGTAATGAAACCACTCGACCAAGAAATTCATTGAACTACCTACATATATAAAACTCTATTGTCTAAGCGACCCGTTTAATTTGTACAACTACAAGTAAATGTTTAAGAAATATATCTTCTTTTGGGAATGTAAAACTTTGATTCAAAATTATTCCACAGAGGTACCGACTGTATCTAACTTTCTTTGTGTAAGTTCAAATCTTCTTTTTAGGGCCCAGTTATAGCTATCATTGGAAACGATCATTGAAAATATTAATTGTCAATTTTGAGAGATTTAGAAGTTAAAACAAATGATTATTGTGATGCCAAAGTAAAGCTTATTGACTTAATAATTATTTCTAGGTAAAACGAAATTCAATTTGACACACCTTTTCTCATAAAATGACTTTTATTTTTTCAATGATGAACTACCTTACCAATATAGCTGGCACCTTAGGGGCCAGTTATAGCTATCATTGAAAACCATCATTGAAAATATTAATTGTCAATTTTGAGAGATTTTGAAGAAAAAATAGGTGATTATTTTGATGCCAAAGTAATGCTAAATTACTCAATATTTATTTCTAGGTAAAACAAAATTCAATTTTGCACAACTTTTCTCGTAAAATGATTTTTAATTTTTCAATGATGAACTACCTTACCAATGATCATTGAAAAAATTAAAAGTTACGTTGTGGGGAGGATATGGGTCAAAATGAAATTTTTTTGGAGGAGAAATAATTTGAAATCATAAGCTATCTTTCTGCATTAAAATTTTCAATGATTATAATTTCCAAGGGTCTCAAAATCAACAATTAACTTTTTCAATTATGGTTTTCAATGATAGCTATAACTGGCACCTTAGGGGGCAGTTATAGCTATCATTGAAAACCATAATTGAAAAAGTTAACTGTTGATTTTGAGACCTTTCGAAAGTATAATCATTGAATATTTTAATGCAGAAATATAGCTTACGACTTCAAAATTATTTCTCCTTCAAAAAAAATTAATTTATCTTTCCCATAACGTGACTTTTAATTTTTCAATGATGAACTACCTTACCAATGATCATTGAAAAAATTAAAAGTTACGCTATGGGGAAGATATGGGTCAAAATGAATTTTTTTTGAAGAAGAAATAATTTTGAAGTCGTAAGCTATATTTCTGCATTAAAATATTCAATGATTAAACATTCGAAGGGTCTCAAAATCAACAGCTAACTTTTTCAATGATGGTTTTCAATGATAGCTATAACTGGGGCCTTAGAGGCCAGTTATTACGTTACGTTACGTTTCTTACCATGCACAATTTTATTGAAATCGGTTAAAAGGTTTCTACGATTTTGTTTTCCTAATTTTAAAGGGGAACTCCCCGTTTTTCAAGAATATTCTTAAAGTGAATGTATAGATGAATGAAAAAGTGTACATGTGTAGTATAGATTTTACACATATCAACAGTGGTCATTGTGATACGTTCATAAAAAAACTGTGAAAGCGCAAGGCTATTTCACTTTCACAGAAATTGTCCATTAATGAAAAAGTAGAGAAGTCCATTGTATAGCGTAAGGTTTATAACATACATACATTGTCGAAAATTTAAAGAATGAGCTATCTTCAAATTTTAATGTCTGCAAGCAAGAGAAATAATAAAACAAAATGTTAAAGTTTATTTGTTTTTGGTTCAAAAATAAAAATATATGCACAGATATCTTAATTTTTTTTGTCAGTTCTTGATCTAATTTTCTTTTAAGATACAAAAGAACACTTGCAATGTTAAAAAATTTAATTTTCTCTATAACGAATTTTATATAAAACTTCTTTATAACGAAGCAATTTTCTGTTCCCTCGAAGGTTCGTTAAAAAGAAGTTTGACTGTATTTTGTATAAGAAATTAATTTTAACTGCTGGGTGATACACTAATCTAAGAAGTTTCATTAAAATTAATTTGGGTTCCTCGGGTTCGATTATATCAAAGGCACCTACCGCCAACAGGGAAAAATTGTTATAACAATCAATCTCTGTTAGACGGCTTTCACACAAGGAAACTGAGTTGCCAGAAACTGGATAGTTTGTGGGCGAGAAGGGTGTGAGGGAAAATTTGTTGTCTTTCTTTTATGCCCCTCTCGCCTAGAAACGAAACTAAAAATCGCCGGCAACTCAGTTTCCTTGTGTGAAAGAGGTCTTAACTATACGAACAGAAAGCACTTGGTGTGACAGGGTTTTGCATGCCTAAAGTATTTGTTTTTAATGTTAAACGAAAATACGAGTATAATGCTTTACCGACACCACAGATAAGCAATACCTAGATGGGAATCTACGGCTGTCAATAGGGCTTTTTAGAAAAAAAGCAATATATCTCTGTCTCATAGCTTCTAAACGTCAAATCAAAATTTTGGGTTAATGACGTTTAAGTGCTTTGCGATATTTGTTTAAGTGGTGCGTTCTTTTTAATTACTATGGTCAGAAACAAAAGTTTCAATGTCAAATTAAAAAAAAAATAATTTTTGTTTCAGGAAGGTTCAAAGTTAAAAAATTGGGAAGGGGTTGAAAAAAAAATCGGAAAATAAGATATAATAAACAAAAGACAACATTTTGATTGCGTTAAATTTATTGATACTTAATTCAGTACCAAAAATGCATGGTTCTTACAAATTAAATCACTATCAACTTCATTTTAGCATGAAATGGAATCGTAATATAAAACATTTGTAATTTATTTTTGCTTTTGTTGTTAATTTTTTATGAGCCACACATATTATGAGCCAAAAATTTCGATGATAAATCAAAATCAATAATAAAACAATTAAATTTATAATAAATTATTACAAAATTGAAAACAATTCCAAATCGGAAGACAAAAAGCAAACACAATCTAACTCCAAAATGAAAACTCAAAGTTACTTTTTCTAATAAAAAGAACGATGAAGTTTAACTAGTTAGAAATAAAAAGAACGCACAAATGTCATTAACCCAAAATTTTGGCTGTCAGTTTGGAGTTTGACAATTTGGTAAAAATCCCCATTCGGTTTGCCTACAAGCTCAAACGTCAAATGGCCGTGGTGAACATCGGATTTTTGCACTAGTGTACATGCAGACGACCGTGGTGAAAATCGGATTTTTGCACTAGTGTACGTGAAAAAAAAATCCGAGTTTCACCTCGGTTCGTGAACAAAATGGCGGATAATTTAAGAATCCAAGGGTTTGTTTAAATGTGCTAGGTTCTTGTATGCCGATTTCCTTTCGACGATTGCAGATTAATTTTTTTTGTTGTAAGGAAGTCGCAAAAAAAATCGTGTAGCCGGTGTAAATTTTCTATATGAAAGATTTGATTTTTGATCTTTGCTATCACAGATTTGATTTTTTTGTTGAAATGAAAGTTACATTTAGGTTTAACCATTGTATATGAAAACTATAGTATTCTCATGGAGTCGTTTTTATTTTCGCTGGATTTGTACGGCTGGTGGCGCATGTGTTTGCAACATGTTCTATGATTTTGACAGCGTAGACATTAATTTTTAGAAAGAGTAAGTCTTGTTATATTGTTAGGGAGTAAAGGAGTTAGATCTCGACTTTCAAATTTGTTTCCTCAACAAAAAGTGTTGAGAGAAGTTGGTGGATTTCGACACTACGTGACTCAGTAGTCGGCGCTTCTCATGATATTACTATAGTTTTCATATACAATGGTTTAACTACATATACCTACCTACTTTTGCAAAAAAGTACAAAAGTGAGAATTTAAAATGTTCGCTAAAGAAACCTTCTTGCAAGAAAACATACAAAAATTGTTTTGACAGAAAACGTTGTATAACTTCTTATTGGCTGTAGAGCTACTAGCGATGTTGTATTTGTAATGCCTGTAAAATCGTACTGCACTATGGATGGCTTTTGTGATAAAACACGCCTATTGTGTTTTTTCCTCAATCAGAATTGACTTTATTGCAGTTTTTGCAATTAAGAACAGATGAGATTCACACCATTGTGGGTGCTTTCTTTTATCCCCATACAAATTAATTCTGGCAGATGAAGGTTTTGTTGGTATTCCAAAGGTTTCGCATCGGCTTAGGAGACCATTTTTGTTGCAACACAATTTAAATTGTGTAAAGGATCTTTCAAATCAACGTTAAAGGCTCTTCCAAACCAATGCGAAACATTCGTTGCGGCGAAGTAACATTCGCATGTGAAAATTTATTTACATGGTGATAAATGAGAGTGCCCACACCAACGCGGCGGAGAAACATATGAATTATTTTTGACTGACGAATGTTTCTTCGCCGCAACGAATGTTTCGCATTGGTTTGGGTGAGCCTTAAATCGGAGCGAAACACTCACGACAACAAAACATTCACTTTTTAAAATTAAGTTACATGAAAATAATTGAGAGTAGGTACCCACAATGAAAGCGGTGCGATTTTCCATATGAACCCGATGACTGACAAAAATGTTGTCCACGCATCGGTTTGGGGGACCTGAAATTAATTTCTAAAAATTTACGTCGGAATTTGACGATGGTGAATTTAATTTTTGTTGATTTCTCGAACCTTATTATTGGTTGGCGAGATTTTTTTTATAATTATTGTGCTGTAGAGCTGAAAAAAATTTAAATTATGTTTTTAAATTTCATAAACATAATTAGGTCTTTTGCCCTTTGCTATACTCTGCTCAAACAGGGCCCCTTCGGAGGCGAGAGAGTTCTACAAAAAATTCTCATCGCGCATCGTCTGCCCAAGTAGCTTTTTGGCGAATTGGAAGAAAGAAACATGAAAGCACCAAAAGATTTTTCATTGAAATTCAAGGACTCGGTCAAGTTCCGCTTGCCATGCGGGCATTGTGCTTGGTGAAATAATTATTTTTGTTGTTAATTTATTTTTTAATGAAAATCACAAACACCGGAATAAAAATCTTCGCACAGCACATTTATGAAAAAAAAAAATGAACTGTCAAACAAATCAAATTCACCGCGTTAAATTGTTGTTGCAGTTCACATCTATTCATCGACACGAACTGAAATTACAAAAACAACAATGTAAACAAATGGGTTTTGGGGGGTGATACGATTCCTATCTAGGTATTGCTTATCTGTGACCGACACGGAACTCGACAGGCATACAAATTTGTTATGGAACCGTCTTGTTATGGACTGACTCTTCCGACTATTTTTGACTTCTCTGAAATTTATCTCACTCCCACTTCATGGTTAGAAAGTGAGAAAAGTAGTAAATTTAAAAAAAAAATTAAAAATTTGTGGTTTTTGTTTGACGTTTTCTTTTGTAAGTTCAGAGGAGTCAGTCGAATGTGAACATCGTCTTTTAGTCTAAGACGGTGTTCACATTGGACTGACTCCTTCGAATTTACAAAGCACATCAAAAAAAATCCACAAATTTTTATTTATTTTTAAATTTTAATACTTTTCTCCCTTTTTAACTTAGAAGTGGGAGTGAGATAAATCTCAGAAAAGTCAAAAATAGTCAGAAGAGTCAGTCCAATGTGAACAACATCAAAAAACAAACGTTTCAATTAATTTTGACAGATCTAGATAGACAGAAAATATTGATTTTTTTCCGTTAGAAAACAACATCTAGGTAGGTATAACACCATAGAAAACACAACCAGACCAACAGTAGGTAACAGATGAAACTTCCAAATCATGTGCCCATCATTTTATTAACTACCTATTCCTAGAATGAAAAATTGTTCGTAGGTATTGGATGCGAAAATGACCTCATCCTTATCTAATACCAATATGAACTTGAACTGGTAGCGGTAGGTAGTAGATTGACATTAATTTCAATTATAGCCTACAGTCTCTTCATATACGACACCCCTATCTGTGTTTTATAAAGATTATGTATGTTCATACATACATAGTATAGCAAATTAATAATAATAATACCTTGCATTGGAATTTGGAATAGGTACCTATCTGCACATTTTTTGTTTATTTATTCAAGATTATACCTACCTACATACAACAAAACAAAATAAATTAATAAAAAGAAGAAGACTCCAACCGGTTTAAAAACTGCCGTACCGTAACAATCTTGAATTTAAAGAAAAAAAAAACAAACAAAAGAGTGAAGTCTGCCTGCAGAACACTAGACAATTGGAAAGACTATAGTTTTATATGTAGGCACATAGGTATGTACATACGTATACGTATAATCCCTCTAAATAAAAAAAAGAAAAATGAGAGGTTAATGTAACACAAACTAAGAGCGTTATCAGATACCTATAAAGCTATTTCAATTTTAGTAATCTGATCAGCATAAAACGTTGCACATCAATATCAGCATAACAAAAACAAAAATGCGACGGAATATCGCATCTTTAATTCTAATCACAGCAAAAAATATATAAACAAAATGACAATTATTGACAGCCACTTGTGAGAGAACCCTGAACCCACTCTGTACAATTTGTTTCTTGTCCCACGTCCCGCACTATCAAGTTAATAAATCAAAAATAAATAAAAAATATTTCCCATCTTATAATAATAATTTGATTTAAATTACACCTCCACTTTGCCATGCCACGCAACACGGTATCGAAATTTAAAAAATATAAAATATCAACAGAATGTGCGATGGAGCGATGGTCAAAAGATACAACATAAATATCGAAAGGGGTGTTGGTGGGAGGTTGTCAGAATAAACTACCAACTTTTCTTTGTTGTTTATTTTTATTTTGAACTTGAATTTGACACTTAAAGTATTTTCCCACGTCAAAGCATTTTGTTTTTAATAGAAAAAAATACCTAATGGTTGGAAGGTACCTACATATACTATGTACCTACATATGTACGTGTATTGAACAAAATTCTAGAAACAACATGAGCTACTGAAACATTCAACAAATCTTAAATATTTTAAATTGACAAAGCGTTTTTAACAATTTTATATTGTTATGTTAATTTAATAATGTTCATGTCAGTATTATAATGATTAATGATTGAACACAAAACACAAATTTCTTATATGTTGACGTAGGTATAAGCCTTAACTCGCTTGGAATAAATTGTACAAATCAATTTATAGTTGATGTTCTTGTTTCTTTAACTTAATATTATTCATCCAAGCATGTTGTAAGTCATCCCCCGGTGAGAATGAGAAATCGCAATTTTGTTGCATTCAAATGCGACGTATTTTTTTTTGTTTATCTTGAGTATTAATTTGACCATTTTCAACTTATATAGCAACAAAAATCAACAGTATTCACCTTATTTTTATTTATTTCTCTTGTCGAAAAGAATTTATGGATAGAAAAAAGAGCAAAAACACCACTGGTACATGCACCAACTATGCTGAATCTTTTGCTGCACGCTTAACCGAGTTTTGAAATTTTCTATTCACTTAAATGAAAAGTATCTCACAATTTGAAATATAAACTAATTGTCGTATGTATTTTGTTTAACAAAAAAAACACTACAAACATAACCGCAACCGAACTACCGAACGAGTAATTATTGGATCGAAACTCGAAATGAAACTGAACCAAGCCAAAAAACGAAGCGGCTAGAGAACCCGTCGTCGAAGTCGTTGTAGATTTTAGTTGGCAAATGGTATGTATGGTATTTAAGTTGTAAATATGTTGGATAGGTATAGCCGAGTTGTGTGGGACTTGTGAGTTCGACGCGCGACCGGCTGTCTGTACAAGAAGAGGATTGCCATAGTATATTTTATAAATCAATTTTTATTTTAAATCAAACAAGTATTTGGAAAAAAAATCCTTGTTTCAAATCATACCCATGTACATCTACAAACAATTATTATATCTCTCTCCTCTCACGAACTTTAACGGTCGTTATAGGACTATTCGAAATGCCCTTAAATATAAAAATATAGGTACCTAACTGAAAAGTAAGGGTAAATATTTGCTGCCTCACTATAATGTAATCCTAAATTTTAACTTAGATACTATTGATTTTGAAAATTAAGGGAAGCAACGCAAGTTCAGATTAACTAGTATAAAATCATTTAAAAAAGAGCATTTACCAAGTCTTGAAACCAAAAATCATTATACACATTATTTTGAATTCCATCTTTAGACAGAGAGCCTTTCGCAATGAAATATTCGCAATGAAATATTCGCAATGAAATATTCTGTACGTACCGTTAGTAATGGTCATTATTCATTATTCAAATCATGACTTGATTCCACTCAATCAAAATCCTTTGGGCCAGTTAAATTGCGGGACAAATAAATTTTATTTTCTTGTAATGTTTAAATAAAACCTACACACATATATGTATGTATCTAACTAAAACACCATTTAATAAAAATGATCGCAGGACTGAATCACACAAAAATGTGAATTTTTTGTTACACTCTTTTAAAATACACCATCGGTAACCCTGATGATGCTGCTGCAGTGAACGGTCGTCGCCGAAGATGAATAAATCGATACCTCCACTAGCCCATCCAAACTTCCTCCTCCACCAAATATGAGTTGAGAGAATAGTCGTCTGGCATTGTTGATTTCTATTGTTTTCTGAAAATTCCAAAGGAGAATTCAACTCATACTCAGGTTCAAAAAAGACACAAGTAGTAGTAGAGTGAAATAAAAGGTTCCATTGATTTATATAATATATAACTAGCTCAACTGTTTCGATGTTTGAGGATTGATAGTCCCTGTTCTAAATATTTTCCTGAACGTTTGTATTCTTTCATTGAAATTTCTCTGCATAAAGATAGAGTAAATAAATCTTTAAAAAAAGACAAAAGGGTAGTTCTGAAAGGAATTGAGTTGCAATTTATTTGTCTCGTAATTTCTATTTACTTATGCCGTTTTCCATTGGCTTCACTCAAGGTTTCACTCAAGGTTTCACTCATTCTGAAATCCAATGGAACAGTTCAAGATGCTTCTACTCAATTCTGAAGTTTGGTATCTGTTTAGGTGAATCGCCAAATAAAAATTATTTGCTACCACACAAAAAGTGAAATGTAAAACACGAGTGTATTAACTCCGAACTTCCAAAAAATATTTTATGTTTGATATTTTCTTAATTTGTTTATTGAAATTTACCAAAAACTTTGATTTTGGATTCAAATTAAATTAAAATGGAAAGTTAAAAAAAACATGAAGTACATTGCAGTTTGTTGTGACGTTTGTGTTTGAATGTATTAGTGCTTCTTGAGTGGATTCTGATTTGAAATCAAGAATCACATTTCTCTTCTCTGAATCGTCAGAAGCGTACTTGCCAATGGAATGGTTTCAGAAGGCTTCCGGACGCTTCCGGACGTCCAATGAAAAACGGCATTAATGAACAAAAATATCACTTTCGATATTTCTTGTAATACCTTTTTGAGTGTTGAACAACGTGTGTCGCACAAGTAAACACTTAATGGTTAATATTTCCGGGATTATACATTAAAAAGAAGACAACAAAAATATCACTGCAATTAAGTAGGCTAATTTAATAGATAAGAATACAATTATAATCAGACAATAAACAACTTATTAATTGTTTTCTTTCATTTATATTTATTATTATTTATTGACACAAAATTGTCATTCTGTTTAAAAATAAATTATATCAAATAACACCTTTTTTATTGATGGCTACAAAATGAAAGCTGTTTTTTTTTTTTAATATCACTAGATTAGCTTGTTATTCTTTTTTACTTCTTCCAGAAAAAGTTCTACGGCTTTTTTGAAATCCCAATCTGCATCGTCTAGAAATCTAGAATAAAAATAAGGAAAAAATAATTGTCTGGCGTTAAAGCACTCACAAATAAACACTTACCTTCTGCACCAAATTGTTTTCATTGTAGTAAGTTCTTGAAACATTATCAACAAACCTTCTTTGTCTTCACTTGTGAGCTTAGTTTCTTTCTTATTCATTGGATTTCTGGCGAATTTGAATGAGTTCTGCATTTGCCATTCTGATGGATAAGACACACTAAAAAGATCATTAATAATTTGATATTCAGTCGAACACCCCAGCAGACCCTATAACATTCAAAATTCTGGTTAGTTAGGTTAAGTAAAGAAATTAAAAAAAATATATTACCGTGTCCTTTACGAAAGGTGTTAATACAAACATTCTGCTAAACGCCAAAACAATGTCCGGTTCTAGAGCAGACGGCGCCAGGTCTTTTAAAACTCCCGTAATAGTAATTACAAACATATTGTCCTGCGAATGATATTGTATAAAAGGAGCTGTTTAGGTATTTCTTGAGGTCTTGATCTCGTAGATGCAATCAAAGGCGGAAAAATATCGGCATAACGATATAACTTTTAAGAAACTGAGCCGAAAACTTATATATGTAAGTCAATCAATACTACTCGTAGAAGAGATGTTTTTTTTCGTAAATTGCATAACGCTTAATAGATTCCTTAATGATTCAACAGGATAATTTTTTTTTTAAATTCAAAAGGTAAATTCTCTTTTGCAAATGAAGATTTGATATTTTAGATTAGATAGATTGTTTTAGGTCTAGTTTTTCAGTTGAGTTAAACCAGAGTTAGTTAACTCTAGTAATAGAATTGTCTTTAGTTATGTCATGAAGCAGTTTTTTAAGTGAAGGATGTATTCAGAAAGTCTTACAAAAAAGAACGGAAGTGAATCCAGAGTTACCTCAGGCTTGACTTAAGCCCTGCACTGAAAAACTGGTCTTTAATTTATTAAAATAGTCGTTATGTAAAAACTAAATTAGCTGGCCATTTTCGTATTGCTGTGAGCTAGGCTATTCGGATCCATTTTTGAAGCCTAAATCTTAATGGCTAGGTATTAAAATCCGGGAGTAATAATTGGTATATTTGAGGAAACAAATATGTAGTTAAAAGGGTACAGACGAAATCAATTCGATGTAATCCAAATATCTCCAGCACTGTTTTTATCTTTTTGTTTACATACGGATATAAAGTTATTTAAAAAAAAAATAATTCTAAACTTACATTTAATATAGTGGTATCGGTCATGAATCCGACAATATCATGTTCAACATTTGGAATTGCCACCAGAACTTGGCAAATTTCTTCATATCCACTATGCAAAGAAGCCATAGCACGGGAGAAGTCTGACATTTTTAGAATATTTCTAGCTAAATTCGAATACCGAGAGATTCGTTTTGTAGTGTGATTAGTAGCTTTAGCCAAGCTATAATTGCAGGTCATCGAGAATATTGCTTTGGGGTGATACATTTCTATGGGAAATACAAAATTAAAAATATTTAATGCATAATAAAGAACAAGATGATTACCTTTTAAATCAAGTCGATTCTCTGATTCAAAAAGCGGAAAGTAATGATTTACAAATTGTTGAACCATATCATACCCATTGAGATCACAAAGAAAGTTCTTCTTAGTTTTCAAAGGGGCGAGTGTACCTAACTCGATGTTATCCTAGAATTGTTCACAAAAAATATAAACGATGTTTAACAATTTCAGGTTATACATATAGTTGAAGTACTTACTAATTTGGTGATCTCGGGAAACATAGCCTTAGCAGCTTTAATATAGTCCGGCGCATAAGTGTATGTATCACAAAGTGGATTACCATTTAAAACTAAAGATTTTATCGGAAGTTTTTCCAATTCTAAGAAATCACTGAAATCCTTTAAGTTATTGTGACTTAAATCAAGAACTCTTAAATGTAACATTTGAAGAAATGGTTTGGCAAAATTACAACTCCATATACGATTTTTTCCTAATCGCAATTCGAAAACTTTCTTTGCAAATCTATTGCTCGCTTGGGTTAGAACACGATTAAGAATTCTGGGTGATCGAAGATTGAGTTCTACATTTTCAAGACCTTTAGAAAATAAACGTTTGAAAGTGTTTTGAAAGAAAAACAAAATTTACAAACCAGCAGCTGAATTCAAATCTTCTAAATTCAGCAAACGATCTTTTTCAAAGAATCGTTGTGTAATAGCTTTAGCTATAGCCTTAACAGCATCCAAGGGATCGGTGTCGAAGTTCTTAACATTCATTCGCAATTGCAATATCAATCTTTCGGCATTTGGATCTGGTCCTTGAATTTGGAGTTTACAGTTGGTAACTAAAAACTTTAACTGGTCATAACACTCTCGAACAACAAATGTGTGCTCTTGTGATTCTTCCTTTAGCCAAAATGAATTTACATATTTTTATATAAGTAAATTTTAGTGAATTGTTATAATGACATTAATAAATTACGTTATAGTTGCAGGGATATATTTCACCCAGCTCTTGAGGAAGAGCATCAAACAAAGCATCTAAAATTTCTCCTTTTCCGTAATTATTTGGATTTGGTATCTAAAAAGTAAAAATATAACTAAATACAATTAAACTTACGTAACTGGACAATATACACTCCTCGTCAACTGAATACGCACAAACATTTTTTAATATACTTTATCCATTTTTTCCAAACAGTGATGGTTATTATGCCATCTGTTGATGCTAACTATTCCCTTAAGATGTTAAGCAGATAATTCCGAAAGAATTATCCAAAAACAACCGTGAGTTTTTCTTCAACCACTTGCAAAGTGTTTTATATGCAAAGTAGGATTTTTTTTTTTTAGTCAACTGAATAGGTACAACGCCATTTTCTTCGTTGTTTATAAGTTTTTTGGAGTGCTTGACAGTTTAAATTAACGATTTTAGTGTTTTCAGTAAAATTTAATTCTTGATTTCAAATTTTAAGAAAAATGGGTAGATCTACGTGTCTTAACAGTGTTGAAAAAGCTAAAATCGATTTACTTAGAGACCAAGGCCTAACTGGACGTGCAATAGCTGATAAAGTTGGCCGAAGTTTTAATGTAGTTTATTCTTACTTGAAAAATAAAGATGCATACGGCAAAAACATGAAGGGAGGTAAGAAAACAGCAACAACAGCAGCTGAGAGACGAAGAATTTTAAGATGTGCATCAAATTCTTCTGATTCTGTGGCAAAAATAAAACAAAAAGTCGGCGTAAACGCAAGTTGCTCAACAGTATTAAGAGTAATCAACAACTCAAGCCATCTTAAACGAATGAAACTTAAGAAAAAACCACCACTTGACGAGAGACGGAAAATGTTGCGATTAGATTTTTTGACGTGGTTTTTTCAGATGAAAAAAAGTTTAATTTCGATGGCCCTGATGGGTTCAACTTCTATTTTCACGACTTAAGAAAAGAAAAAAGATTTTTAAAGCGCCATCATAGTCGTGAAGGAGGTGTCATGATATATGGGGAGCAGTCAGTTATTATGGAACAGTTGAGCTCGAGGTTGTAACATCAAGAATGACAGCAGCTGGGTATAAAGTAATTTTGGAAAGAAATTTTCCTAAATTTTCTAACATCTTTGGACCCATAAACTGGACCTACCAACATGATAATGCGCCTATTCACTCAGCGCGCATAATAAAAACATGGATAGAGGAGCAACAAGTGCAGTTGCTTCAATGGCCGCCGTACTCACCTGATCTAAACATCATAGAAAATGTCTGGGGATGGTTAGTACGCAAAGTTTATGAGGGTGGTCGTCAGTTCGAAGACAAAGAAACCTTAATTTCTGCAATCAAATTAGCGTGGAGCGAAATTTCGTTAAATTACATTACATACCCACTACTAAACTTAAACAAAAACTTGTTTTATTCCATTCCAATACCAATTTTAATTTTTGTACCTATTCAGTTGACTCAAAAAAAAACTTCTACTTTGCATAAGTTACACTTTGGAAGTGGTTGAAGGAAAAACTCACGGTTGTTTTTGGATAAAACTTTGAAATTCTGTTATTTATATGTTACGAAAATTTTTACCATCAACAGATGGCATAATAACCATCACTGTTTGGAAAAAATGGATAAAATATATTCAAAAATGTTTGTGTGTATTCAGTTGACGAGGAGTGTATAATAGATACTGTCATCTATCCTCTGCACATATTCTTGAAATAGTTCAAGACTAAATACTTACAGTAATCAAATTCCAATTATCATTGTTTTCATATTTTTTCAAGCGATGCGGCTTGTAAGGATCAATCAGCTTTCCAATAGTATTATCATCATCATCGTCCTTTTCCGGTTTGGGTAGAGTTCGTAATTCTTCTATAGTTCTACCATCCTATAACACACATTTAAAATCAATTGACGCACCCAATACCATACTGATCTCAGCTTACCAACTTGACGAAATTTTTAAATAAATTTTTCAAATTCAAAGGATAATCTTCACCTTCGGTCACCGGATTACCTTCGAGGAAGAGTAGTTCCATTTTGATTTCTAACAACTCTTTGCAAATTCGTGAAGATGAATAAAGCTGATGATGGAATAATGTTGTAGTATGTGATAATTTGAAGGTATAATTTATGACTTACCCGATTTCCTCCGAGATCCAATATATCAAATTCACAACCATTGAAAACTTTCAAAGGTTGCAGACTTGAAATGTTGTTGTTTTTCAAGCGCAAACCATTGACACGCCGAAATTGTTCTTCATTTCGGAATACTGAGCGGCAAACAGCTTCAAGAACTGCTTTATTTTGAAGGTTAATCACTATATCGCTGAATTCTACAATTATATACAGTTGAAATTGAATCGATGATCCCTAGAAACATATTAATCATTCTCACCTGCGTTTTTGCCGAATTCATTCAAATTCAAGATTCCGCCTTTTTCTAATTTCTTGAAAAGACCATCTAAAGCCTTTTCTATACGCTTCGAGGGTGATATCTGTCCGAATTTGTATACAGCAACATTAAGTATAACTTCTAGCTTCAGTGTGGTTCCATTGGGCATTGTGAGGCATAGATTTTTTAGAAATAATTTATCTAAGGCCGGTGTACATTGCCGAACTAGGAATCGATCAGTTTGTGGTCCTTCCTTTGGGAACAAATTACAAAAAAAAATATGTACCATGTAGCAAGTCTGTTGATCTTACCTGGTAAACCATCGGAAAGAATTCCTCGTCACCAATAGCTTTAAATAAAGCTTCAAGAATCGAGCGTTGGGAGAATTTACCACGATGATGGACATTAATAAGATGCCATACAAAACCAAGAGTCATCTGTGCTCGATCATAGGCGCTTTTATTCATATAAGAAACTGCCGACTTATAGTTGAGGACGATGGGATCATCTTTGGGAAATGTTATCGTTTCCTCTGGAAGCATGAATGATTTTGGGGTATTCATTATCATACAAATATTTGGATTTACCTGATGGTTTTGTCCAAGCCATTCTTAAAGTATAACTTCTAAAGGTTATTTATTTATTAAAAATTAAATGCTAAAATTGTTTTTTTTTCTTCAGTAATGAGATTACATACAAAAATTTGTTTGTTTGTTTGACAAATGTCAAATTTGGATATTAGGTCTGTTTGGGAAATTGAAAATTTTCACAAATTACTGTAAATAGGATTTTCTGACAGTTGGTTAAAATTTTAAGGTGCCAAACAGACCTATTCAGGACTTCCACAAGAGATCTGTTTGGCAACTTGAAATTTCTTGCTAAGACCACTTCCACACAAGGAAACTGAGTTGCCAGAAACTATCTAGTTTGTAACAATTGTAAGTGAGAAGGTTGTAAGGGATATTTGTTTCCTTCCCCTTATGCCCTACTCACCAACAAACTAAAAATTGCTGGAAACTCAGTTTCCTTGTGTAGTGACTAATTTGAATACATTTTTAAAAATTTTCACAAACCTCTGTTTTAAGACGCTTCAAATATTTTGAGATTTAATAAATCTTTGTGGTGTTTCCAAGGCAGAAAAAGATTTAAAAAAAGATTATGACAAAACATTAAAATGGTTTAATTTTTTTGAAATGAAGTGGAAGTGACATAGTTTTTTTTACATTACCATCTGTCAACAATAGAAAATGGCGTTTAGGTTACATATTAATAGATTTCTACAAGGTTTAACCTTTATTTGACCTTTATAAGCAACGAAAATGCAATAAACGATTACCTATAAGACCTGCATTAATAATAATACTAAGACTTCCTGCAATAAATTACATCCATAAGTTGTATTTTTTTAAGGATAAGATATTAATATTTATATTATAGTAATCTACTTCAAGTCTTCAAGACTTCTCCTAAGTAACCAACAATGATACTTACCTACTTTTAATTGTACTTGTGATAAATTATGTTCTTCATTATTATTAACATCATCAACTGCAAAGATATCTGGATCAAAATTCAAGTGTTGCCACTGCAACAGCATTATCAACAGGAACCTAAACAAAAATTAAATAAACCGTTTTTTAGAATATGCACATCTTTTTTATTGAAAGCCTACCTTATGTCCGGACTTATTTTATTTTTCATCAACTTCTCCATTATTGTAACTGCTCGGAGGCAATATTACTGGCTTGCTTTCGGCTGGTTTACTTCGACCACTCTGGGTGCGTCTACTTGATGAAGCTGCATTTTTTCTTCCACGTCTTCGTATTCGTCTTCCACTCATTGCATTGAAATCTTTTTTTGGCAAGCGATTCCATATTTCTGACGGAGTATTTCGTTTCTTTTTTTCCTTCTCTTTTTTCTCTTCTTTAGGTGCATTTGCATGTCCTGCTGCTGCTAAATTTGTTGCCTTCTGAAGTGATGGTATATTTTTTGGAGCCACAACACTCATGCACCTGTAAGTAGGTCCATAAAATATTAAAATTACCATCACCCAAACAACTTTTTGAAAATTTTAAATCTTGCCGCTCGCACTTGGCATAATCGTATCCAAAAAAACCGCAATACTGGCACAATGCAAGAAATCCTTGAATAACCTTTCTCTGGGTTTCTTCACTTGAATTGTTTTCTGTATCCTTTTTGTCATCATAAGAGCATGTCGTAGCTAAAACTACTGACTGACCTGAACTACTTGGAGCAGTAATGTCTTGCATAGGACGTTGGACAGATTTCAAAACTTGCTGGGGACCTTTAAAAGTAGCAGTTTTTGGTTGTGAAGACTTTTTAATATCTTTTTCGGCTTGAGAAATAAGCTGGCTGGTCGATACCTGTGTTGAGAAGCCCACATTAACAACAAAGTCAATAAGGGCTCCGGGACTTTCAACGCACTGAATGGTTGTCTTATCATTGAACGGTACCTCAACTTGCTCAAGCAAATCCTGAACAGTACAAGATTCGCGTGGCAAGGTGAAAGTGATCAAACGCTGATCACCGGAAGCCAAAATTACCAACATCTTAGCACAATTCTTGTCTTCTTTCGAATGATTCCGATGAATACTACGGTTTTGAATGACATATTGAGTTTGAATCTCGTAATTGTTGTGCGATGTTTGTTTCATGCTTCATAAAGTAATTTCTGGTTGGCTAGCTTTTGGCAACTTTATTTGAACTACTAAAAGGTTTAAAGGATTATGATTTTTGTGCTCACGCCCATTTCATACATGCTCGTCAACCAGCTTAAAGGTACCTGCTATCAGGTACATAATTTAAGGCAAAATAGGAGAATAGGAGGAAACTAACGGTATTTTCTGACCTCAATTTTTAAACGGTCTAGGGCATTTATGTATAGAGCCTAATTTTTAGCCAAGATGGTTTCTGAAATTAAAGCACATGGGAGCTATATTATTATATTTTTATGAAACCGGATAACCGATATTCGAAAGTCGATTGTCGGGCATGTGTGAAATGGTCTTTATAGCTTGCAATAAAACCCGTACCGTTTTGGGTTTTTATTAAGTTACCATCGTCATTTTAGTTGGCTTTTTGAGCACTTTGTGGTTGTTCTATGTTGTTCGATTGGTATTTAACAAATGTGTTGGATTCCTGAACTAAAAATCCCACAGTTACGACAAAGTCAATATTGACTACTTGGCTATCAACGCACTGAACTGTTGTCTTATTATCGAACGGAACTCCTATTTGCTGTAGTAAACTTTGAATATCACAAGATTCTCTTGGCAAATTGAATGTGATTAAACGCTGTCCACCGGAAGCCAAAAATATCAACATCTTTGCTTTATTCGCGTCTTTTTTAGAAGAATTCTGAGCGCGGCTTTTAATAACATTTTGAGCTAGAATAACGTAGTTGTTGTGCGATGTTTTTTGCACACTTGTCATAGCATTGTGGGGAGCTTGAATCTTAATGGCTCTGGTTTTTTGTTGGATAGCTAATCGGCCAGCCCCAGTCAATGTCGTTGCCGATTGGATAGCTTTTGATAACTGTATCTTCTGGGCAAAACCACCTGTTAGATTGGTTGTATTTGGTTGAATTCGTTGTCCTTGAACTATTTTCTTATTTGAAGGATTACGCTTTTTATAGTTACGGTTACCTTTTTGGGGTATGCGAGCACCATTTTCATTTTTGTAGGTGGGAAGAGTTGTGGACATTTTTAGAATACTTGTATGTCTGATTGCTCGTGGTTGCTCTTGATTCTTTTTAACGACAACAGCTTGAATACTATCTTTCGAATCCATGTTGTTCGATTGTTATAATTAGCACTCTTAGTGTTCAATGTGGTGTTTTCAAATTGAAGTTCCTGTTCTCGACATATTACAATGATGGTATTGTCCAAGATATTCTATAGCGTTCAATACACGATACAATTATTGTACCGATTATCGTAAAAAAGTTGAATCGCATGCGACGATTGTATCGTGTGTGTAAACCGAAGTATCCGCTGTACCGAAATCGCATGGTCGAATGCTATCGAGCGAAAACAAGAGGTAGCGTGCGACTAATTTGGTGGAGATCGTACCGTTTGTTTACGTTTGTACGACCGTTGAAGCCGAAGCTTCTGTGTTCGCTGCTAGTAGGTAAACACATATGAATGAGAAAAATGGTTTCAATAGCAGACAAAGAATTCTGGTTGGAATTTATTGAAATTCATAGCTAGATATGTCTTGCTTTTGGAATGTTTACATTCCCGAATATAGCAACAACTTTTTTGACAGTTGATGAAATCGCGAGTTAATCGTATGGTGTGTGTGCTCACGTGCGATATCGCTACCGATATCCGTACAACTCAAATCGTTACGATGGGTTGTATCGTGTATTGAACGCTTATAAGCTTATTTATAATTTGAAAAGTTTGAAAAAAAAACCCAATTTGAAATGTGTAAACAAAATGCGCCGTTCGAAATTAAATAACAGCAAAACTTAAAATGTCAAATTCTGGATGTGTTCGATTCGTGGTTTCAACCAGATACAGAACCCAGACCATGGCCCATGTTCCAGCAACAACCGAGGTTATTATGTTCGTCGTGTCCATACGATGAAGATAAAATCCTATCATTTCAATCTACCGACCCTTATTTCCAACCCTTGAAATCCATCTATCTTCTACTCACACAATAAAAAATATGTCATAGTGATTCCGAGAATATTGTTGAAAGTGGTGCAGCGGTGGATTTTGTGTGGAATCAACCTATCTCTTTTTCACGCACATAAAATCTACCTGTCTCACTGGATGCACCTAGCATTGAAAATTCAATGTGGATTGGCACATAAAATCAATTCACAAACAAGTCTAGTTCTATGTAGTTATGTGTGTTACTTGTGCCTTTTATCTTTAAAGTAGTTACCATGTAAAAACATAAACAATGTACAAAATATTGTTTTTTTTTTGTTTCAGTGTATTTTGAGACGCTTCAAAGTTTACGTAGTTGATATGATAGTTCTCATAGGTCCGTAGGTACTCAATATTCCCAGTATATGGTATGTATTTGAGTTACTGTTTCATCAGCTGTGTTTTTACGTCACAACAAAAACCTTTCCAGATAGCTTCCAGATAGCTCACGAACCACAAATACACATATTTAAGGTATTATCAGGAGCAGCTTTCCAAATTTCAATATGGCTGCCTTATGTGTAAGTACACAGTAAACAAAAACTAATTTTTTGTGATTGTTTTGTTTGAAATTCAGTTTTTTTTAAATTTATTTAAATGATTTTAATTTTAATTAATTTAAATGACAACATGCGCAGAACTAAACAAAAATGAACCTGCTATTGATATTACCTGTAATATATGTACCTTGTGCGGTGTCCACATTGGACTGACAGTTCCGACTATTTTTGACTTCTCTGAAATTTATCTCACTCCCACTTCATGCTTAGAAAGGGAGAAAAGTAGTAAATTTAAAAAAAAAATTAAAAACTTGTGGATTTTTTTTTACGTTCTCTTTTGTTAATTTGGAGGAGTCAGTCCAATGTGAACACCGACTTGCTCACGAACGTGCTAATGAACCGCGTTCAAGATGTCAGAAAGTTAAAATTTTACACTTATCAAACAGAACTTTTGCAGCTGCGTTTTCAAACATGTTATCGATTATTTTTTCGATAAAGCAAAAACGGTAATTCCGGTTGCTATAGTTTTTGAAATTTGCTTACAAAATATTTTCACTTTTGATATCTATTTTCAATAATTGTTTTTCTTTTTCTAATAATTTACCGATTTTTTTTATAAATGAGAATGACCGAACAAAATATAAAATGGCCCAGTGATCGTATTGCCCAAGGTGGCATATTTCACGCCCCGAAAGTCGAATATAGTAAAGAAACTAGCGATTTGTTAAAAAGTAAGACTTCGTCTTATATGACATGCTTCTTATTTTAAAGCCATGTTTTTTATTTTTGTCAGTGCTAATGGAAGAATCAAAGCTAAGCATGCAAATAAGAAAGCAAATCAACTATCATTTGCGTAACGGCAATCCATTGCCTCCACCGCCCCCTCCAACTAAAACCACTTCAAAGAATATGGATGACAACTCCAGAGCGCTCTATATAATCCATAGGGCTCATGCTGCTAAGAAGAAAAGCCTTGATGCTATTTTGGCTAGCGGGGCTTATGAAATGCCAAGGTTTATCATAACACCCATCATCTTTGCATTATGAATTCAATTGAATTATTTTGTTATTCTATATTAGATATCGCCCAAATCCAGATGGAAAAGTGCCTTCTAATAAAGCTAAACTTAAGTTGCAAGAAGTGATGAGTGGAATTCGACAATCTGAAAATTGTCTTAAGCCAAAAAAAAGACCTGGACCAATAGAGGAACAAAATTATGATCCAGAAGATCTTATAAATGAAAGTAAGTCAAAAGAGGCTCTATAATCTGTGAGTTTCATCATCAGTTAATGAATCATATTTTATTTTGCAGTACTTGATCAAATCAGCGAACGTGCCGATTGGCTAGCTGAAATGGAGGAACTTGGCGAAGGCAAGAAATACCGTGACGATATCAAAGCACAGATAGCTGACCGCTTGAGAAAAATTAAATTGTTAGAAAAGCAAATTGAACTCAAGAAACAAGGATATCGGTTAATTGATTGAAAAAATATTCATTAAGTTGAGATTTAAAACTTAAATATATCCATTTCCATGTATGTATGTACACTTTCTTCAGTTCTCAAATTGTATTTTTGTTATTATTTGGTTTTTTGTTTGCTGAACAAACAGTGACAAAGGAAAAAGGACATTTTGGTCTAGCTTTTGCCCACGAATGCGATATATATCGTTGGAAAGCTTAGCCCTAGTACATCATTTTTTTTTTTTTTTTTGTATGGACACAATTCAATAAACCATGGGGCTTAGGCAATATATGGCAACAGATTGCAATTAGAGCAAAAATTAATTGCAATATTGTTCCATTGAAATGACAGTATTGGCCAACTTTCGATGAACTGAATATACCCCAAAATAAAGAAATTTTCATACCAATGGCCAATAATATGATGGTTGGCCAATAATTCGCTTAACAGTGTGAAAATTCTACTTTTAGTATTCGATTTAGCGAATGGTAATAGTTGTGCTTGTAGTGCCCATAATTGAGATAAACAACGTCGGAAAAGTTAGTTCAAGAGCATCATTTCTTAACATAAACACACAACTATAAACCATGGGTGTTGTTTCATAAAGAATGAATATATCACTCAGCTCAAAAACACTTTGATTTATAGATCAGCTTTTCTTTGACTTTTATCAATTATAATGAAAAATAAATGAATAGAGTTTTCTATTACTCGTTTGTCATAATTCAAATTAACTGGTTGTATTGTTTCATTTGGTGGTTTGTTCTGGAATTTTCTCTATCAACTTCGACTTTTCATCAGGTTATGGGCCCAGTTCCCGCAAAGTTTTTTTGTTTAGTGAAATAATTTAAGGATTTATTCCGAAACAAAACCGAAATGGCTTCAAACGTTGTATCCGTAGAAAAGCTGAAGGGACGAGAAAATTTCGATGTGTGGAAAATTGCGGCCAAATCCTATTTGGTTATAAAAGGACTATGGGGTTGCTTCGAGACCGAATTGGTAGCCCCGGCCACGGCAGCACAACTGGCAACTGACTTGAAGGCGAAGTCTAAACTTATTTTGTTACTTGAGACACAAAATTATTCTTACATAGCGGACGCTTTATCGGCTAAAAGTTCATGGGATAGCCTGACGAATGCATTTGAAGATACTGGTCTATGTAGAAAGGTGGATTTGCTGAAGCAACTTGTCCAATTAAAGCTGAACGAGTGCGAATCCATGGAGGACTACGTTAACAAGATGGTAATGACTTCAATCAAAGTTCGAAAAGCAGGTCTGAAGATAGACGATGATGGCTGGGCTGCCTGAAGATTTCAAAGCATTAGTCATGGCAGTTGAAAATTCATCAAAGGTGCTAACTAGTGATGCAGTGAAGACTCTTTTACTTCAACAGGTAAAATATAATGCGAATTCAACTGCAAGCGCTATATTTGTTAAACCGAAGTTTAAGCCTCAAAAACATAAGACGCAACCAAAATTCAGATGTCACAACTGCGGAGAAATTGGTCATTTCGCAAGACAATGTCCAAATAAGAAAAAAGTAAGCAACAAATCAAATGAAATTGCTATGTTTTCATCTTTTTTAGCCAAAAGTGAAGATCAAGAAGGTCCATGGTATGTAGATTCCGGAGCATCAGCACATATGACAATGTGCAAGTCATTCCTGAAGAATCTAAGATCACCAACCCACAAGGAGATTGTTGTTGCAAATAATGCCAAGTTGGCAGTCGAAGGCATAGGTGATGTTAGTTTGACTCTTGTGGATGGTAAGAAGAAAACGAGTGCTACAGTATACGAAGTGCAATATGTTCCAAATTTATGCGCAAATTTACGTTTTGAAAAAGAATGCTGTAAAATTTTGAACGAACGTAACGAGGTTATAGCATCGGCATCCCTGATTAACAATATGTACCGTTTAAATTGCATTATGCCTAAACAATCGCTTATGAACTATTCTGTCGCTTTGCATGCACAAAATGATTCTAATCTGTGGCATCGTCGTATGGCGCACATCTGTGAGAACTTGGTGAAATTGAAGAATGCAGTCAGTGGTGTATCTTTTGTTGGTAAGATGGAAGAAAATGCGTTATATGCATTAAGGGGAAGCAAACAAGAGAACCCTTTAAGTCAACTGGTACCCGTGTGAAAGCTGTTTTAGAATTGATCCATTCTGACGTTTGTGGACCAATGCCGGTAAAGTAATGTTCAGGATGTAGATATTTTGTAACATTTGTGGACGACTTTAGCCGAAAATTATTTTTGTATCCACTGAAGCAAAAATCAGAAGTTTTCGAGATTTTTTTAACATTCAAGGCTTTTGTTGAAAACCAGTGTGGAAAGAAAATTAAAATTTTTCGGACCGATAACGGCACGGAATACTGCAACACAAAGTTTCAACGATATTTATCTGGATGTGGGATTCAACATCAAAAATCAGCCCCGTATACCCTGCAACAGAATGGAGTTGCTGAAAGGATCAATCGAAACATAATTGAACGAGTGCGTTGCATGTTGTTTGATACCAATCTTGGCAAACGTTTTTGGGCTGAAGCAGCATCAACGGCAGCGTATATTTTGAATCGGATCCCTTGCAGAGGTGAAAAAACAAAAACACCTGAAGAACTGTGGTTGAAGGTTAAACCAGATTTAAAAATGTTAAGGGTGTATGAATGCAAGGCAATGGTGTATATCCCATGCGAAAAGCGTCAGAAGCTGGATGCGAAGTCAGCTTCTGGATACAGTACTGAATCAAAGGCTTATCGTCTGTACAATATGGTCACGCAAAAAGTTATTGTCAGCCGCGATGTTATCTTCGTTGAGAATGCAAAAAGTGAAAAGGTAATTGATGATGATACAAATTTGACCAGCACATTTGTTTCATTTTTTGAAGAACCAACTGATCCAGATGCCGATTCTGGGGGAACTTGAATATTGAATAACATCCCCACCAACGAAATGTTAGCCGACATTTTAACAAAAGCTTTGCCATCTGCAAAACACACAGTAGATGCCTAACGATTAGGTTTAGTTTAAATAATTATTAATGTTACTATTATTCATTCAGGGAAAGTGTTGTTTTATAAAGAATGAATATATCACTCAGCTCAAAAATACTTTGATTTATAAATCAGCTTTTCTTTGACTTTTATCAATTATAATGAAAAATAAATGAATAGAGTTTTCTATTACTCGTTTGTCATAATTCAAATTAACTGGTTGTATTGTTTCATTTGGTGGTTTGTTCTGGAATTTTCTCTTTCAACTTCGACTTTTCATCAATGGGGCTTAGGCAGAATATTACAAAATATAAAACAATTCGTCTTATGCTTACTCGAATTTGCAAAGTGTGTCAGGCAACTCCCATTGTTTAGGACAAAAAATATACTCGTACGTTGGTACACCTAATCACTTTCATAGATCTCGTTTCTGGGCAATAAGGCACTAGGTATACTTGGTCACTTATATTTTGTCCTCCTTTTGCAATCACTTCTTTTTATTACTGTTTCCGTTTTTGTTGCAGAGCTGTCTTCTCACTCTCACCAAAACACGGCTCTAGAGGCGACAGTTGGCGTTTAAATAAACCCAAATATTCGAAATTCTCTCCAATCTCCACGCATCTCATCATTATGAAGAAATTCGTTTGAATTAAACATCAATTGACGCATCCAGGGACGTGTCGTTTCAGTAAAACGACAACCGTAATAAGGGTGATTATTGTCCAACCTGAAGATTTCATGCATCAGTAGTTTTTATTGAATAAAATTAAAAACCCCCTTTTTGTCATACTCTCATAATTTATATATTTTATTTCTCAAATGGAAGAAAATCAATAAAGGTAAAGAATAATCATGCGGTATTTATGTTCTCCGCTATTGAATAAATAGTTTTTGTTAATAGTTTTATTATTTACAAAAAAAAAAATTGAGATATTAAAATGCTTTCAATGTGTTTTTGAGCCAAAAAATTAGCAAAATGATCTCTCGCTAAAATTCCAAAGAGTTTTTGTGTACTTTATTTGTTCGTTATTTCGTTCTTAAATAAGAAATTACGTATATAGATTTATATAAAAAGCGAATATGAATGCGTCTAATATTTCTACGCAAAAAGCTGAAAAAAAATAATAATATGTATGTTTTTTGTTTAAATAGTCTCAAATAATTTTGGCCTGTTCGGTGGCGAAGTTATACAAATTTGTGGGATAAGTACATATATAAGTTAAGGAAACAATTTTAAAGCATTTCCGTTCATCCTCCCGAACAAAGAAAAAAACAACAATTCAATTCAAACTTTGGATTACACGCATCATCCTTAGCCATCTCATTATGAAAATAAACCGTTTGCTTGCTCTTCCCGGGCAATTTAACATGCTGGCATATGTGAACGAAATTCACCAGCAGCTTCAGCAAATCGATTCCGAATCAAATAGGAGCTTATAACTTCGGCGACTTCGTGTGGGCGATCTTCATGTACGGCATGACCACATCGAGCTAGTACCTGCATTTGGAATTTTCCTACAAAAATGAAATATCTTTTAAGTCATTTGATATTTTTTTAATTTTGCAAATCAAACGAACCTTGCATCTGTCCAACTGTTAAAGTTTTATCCAAACCATCAATGCTTGCTAGTAACAACTGCTTCGGCACTCTCAAACTTAGAAATTTCTCACTTAGACCTGAGAACCATCCAACCCAATATTTCTCTGATTTGGATAAATCAATACGCCAAGTATATCTGAAATAATTAATTAATAAGAACATGAAACCAAAATTTCACGAAATTAAGTTCTTACTTCTTATTGGCCTCATCATTAATGGGTTCTGGTTTTTTAAAATCAATACTTGGTGGCAATGGTGGTACTGATGACGATGTTGGCGATGTGGGAGTTTCTGCATTCTCGGCTCCTTCTTCATCTTCGGATATTACCAGAGGATGTGTATATGTCGATGGTTCGGTTGATTCTTCGGGATCATCTAGTAGGGGAAGCTCATTGGTGGCAAGCTTCTTCGTTGTGCAACTGGGAAGCAAAAAAATAAAAATGTATTTAACTAAAACTCAAAGGATATATGTGCTGTCTTGATTGTCTATCTTGAATTCAAAGAGTCCAATCATTCTTAATATTTATCTAGTTAATGTTTTCTTAGAATGTCTTACTTGATTATTTGTCCAGGCATAGATACCTTGGCACTGTCGATGTTTCGGATTTGTCCACTGCGAATGCACCACTCGATGGCAGTCGGTATACTCTTAAAGAAATTCGGTCGTGACCGTAGGAAGCTCTGCATGCTGGCAAGAGCCTCCATGGCAGTACCTTCGACCACATCTATAACGGTGACACCAACAAGCGATGGAATGAGTTCCATATGTGCAATGTGCACAGCAATAGCGCCGCCCATTGAATGCCCTACCAAGTGTATAGGTGGACAGGGTGCATCGTCGGGATAAAGTTTGCTAATGAGTTTTCCAACGTCTCTGTGAAAAAGTAAAACATAAACTCAATTATTTGACCCTCAACTGGGACTATTTGCAACCGATACTAACGTAGCAAGTGTTTCAGCAGACAAGTCTTCCTCATCGTCGGTAATTGTGTCACCGTGTCCTCGCATGTCTATAGACAAACACTGACAATGGATCATGTGTGTGATTTCCACCTATGGTAAACTATTCCATTTATCATTTTCTAACCAAAACCTCCGAAATACTTACACAAAAATGCGACCAAGTGAGGGCGGAGTATCCGCCTCCATGCAGCAACAGAATAACTGGGCCGGCTTTTTGCGGTTGACTGGTGCGGTAAACACGAAATACTGTTTTTTCATCGATTTCTACGTCTTCCTTTTCGGTGAAGTACTCGCTCCAGAGTGTGGGTTTATAATCCCTTGATTTGGACTTTTTAAACGAATCTCTAGAATGATGCCAAGGACAAAATAGTAATTATGCAAATTTATTAGTAAACACTTTTCAATAAACCAAAAGTAAAATAATAATAAAAATAACAGAGGGGTTGGGCGGATAAATGCTCTTACGATCTTCCGATTCTACTACCGGGAATTGTTGGGGGTAGACGAGACTTCAAAATGGATCTTTGGAGATTGGACATTATAAGTTTTAACTTTGATGTTTTGTTTTATATTTTTACTTTTCTTTAAATAAATGAGAAATAATGCAAATGTATGAATTTATTATTAATGCGATTTTTAGTATATGTGCGAAATGCGAAAAACCTTGAAAGCCGCGTCCACAGAAATGTCAAAATATTTGTTGACAGCCGTATGGCAGCTGATTGGTTTGTTCCACAAGTGAACGAATGTGGAGGTTAAGGCTGAGTGTTGATGCCGACCAATTACTCGGTGGCTCCATTAGCACTTTTTTAGGCAATGGCAAGAGAGAGCAATGGGAATGTCAATTTATTGCTTGGGAGGTCATTGCATTGCCAGGCAATTTCCATTAAATTAGCTATTTTTGAACATAAAACTTTAATTCTCAAGTTTTTATTCACGGGTTCTCATATTTTCAGCTTTAAATTTAAAAATTACGGAGAAGCCGGAAAGAAACCATCTTGAAAAAGGTGAAGAGACAAAATTCATTGGATCGGAAATGGAACCAATCAATAATTGCCTTCCACCAACCGGGCAATGTTGCCATTACTAAAGCAGCTCCATTGGCATTATTCAAGGCATTGGCAATGAGTGCGGAAATTTATTGCCTTAAATATTGCCAATAGAGCCCCTGTGATAGAAAAAAGTGTGGGAACTCTCATTCATCACCATGTAAATAAAATATGACTGGCGAATGATTCGCCACCACCTGAATGTTTCGCTTTGGATTAGGAATGCCTAACAGCCTTATTCTGGCAACCTCACAATAACCTCATAACTCGTGGTGACCTCGCCTCATAAAAACTTAAAAATTATGATCTGCTCCCTGCCAGATCACAACTCACGTTGTTCTTGTGGGGTTTATTACTACCCCGTTTACATGAGGTATTCGAGCGAGCTTAAAGCTCGCTTGAGCCCTTTGTATACCTGCGTTGACTTGAAATGAGCTTTAACCGACTCGATTCCACTTCAGGAGCGGAGTCGAGTCGAAACTGTTGGTAAAACACCTGGGTCGAAGAGTCGGTCTTGAGGATGTGTTCACCACAGTGTTTTTGGACATGTGCGAGTAAATTCATTTATTTGTTTTGATAGCTATGTGAAGTATGTACTAAAATTCATTAAATTTGAACTGTTTTTGTGTAAAATAAATATATTGTTGCCATTCCATTAAATGTAATCTCAACACCATATCAACCCAACATCAAATGGGGCTCTCAACTCACGTGACCAAACACCTGGCTCAAAAATCTGACCCTAATTCATCTCGAGCTCTCCATTCTGTTTGTAAACGGGGTATATGCGGGCTTCTACAGAATCCGAAATTGTGACCGCCTTATACAAAAACAAACTTACAAAATATTGTGACCTGTGAGCCTCACAATTTCAATTTTTCGAACTTTTTTCAATTTTTCGAACTCTGGCGGGACGAGATTTCGAAGCAATTGTTGTATGTTAGCCTCGTATGCTACTTTATACTTAAAGCAGATTTGACAACCATGACGAGTTTCCGTGAAGTTCATGTTTCGTTTTCTCGTCACATTATACATTACGAAACACTCTCAACAACGCTTCAAAAATTAAATCAAATGCTTTTTGATTTTATGTTAAAATGACCAATCTGATATAGGCTCTTGTAGAAATTTCGGTAGTGAACACTTACCGGAATAATGGCCCTATGCCGTTGTGAGGCTAACAGGTTAATTTGTTGTGAGTGAAATTTCTTATAAGGAGGTCCCATTTTCATATGTTGTGGCTCACAATAAACCTAGCAAGAACAACGTGAGTTGTGATCTGCCAAGAAGCAGACCATAATTTTAAAGTTTTTATGAGACGAGTTCACCACGAGTTGTTATTGTGATTTGTGAGGCAGACAGTGAGGTTGCCAAAATAAAAGCTCTCCCAACCAACACAGAACATTCGCTTCGCTTTGGTTTGGGAGAGCCTTAAAGGGTAAACTACATATACCTTCTTTTGCCAAAAAGTACAAAAGTGAGAAATAAATATCTATGCTGGAGACAGTTGCAAAAAAAAAAACAATTGAAAATTGGGTATTGTGGCGTAGTTTTTCTGTCAGAACCATTTCCGTATGTTTTTTAACGCATTTAAAATAGGTTTGCAAAATGTGGTAGAAACCATTTTGATAAAGGTAAAACGTCTAAATCTATTGCCTTAGCGATGGAAAGCAATTATTGCTTTTCATAAACCGGACAATATTGCCCTTACCAGTGTCCCCATTGGCAGTATTCAAGGCAATGTCTATAAGCGAGGCAATTTATTGCATCAAATATTGCCAATGGCAGCCCTTGGGTGAGAATCACAGACCTCGAGCGTAACTATAATCTATTTATTTAAACGGCACAATTAACCTTTTTAGCTAGAAGCTGTCTGCAGCATCGCTTTTTATTTGTAAATTTATCAATTTTTTACATAAGTTGCATTTTTATTTCTTTCTTTCTTTTCGATTCAGAATGTGGAGAAATATGTAACCTTACCATTAATACCAAAACGCGGCAAATGTAAACTCCCATAAACTCCATCACCAACGATAATCAACCACTTCCAACTTCGCTTTCACCAACTCATCTTTCAATCCGTTCCACCAACTTCAACCAGTTTAACCAGTTTGAATCGAAACAGTTAATCCCATATTTCTATCTCTTTTCATCCACCTTGCTAATCCCCCAACAATGCGCGACAAATGCCGTTTTGATTGCGGCTGGTGTATTTTTTTCAAACGGAAGGTGGATAATTTTTTGTTCGGATACATTTTCAGTTCAATTGAATCGTCCGTTATGAATGCAAGAGCAAGTGCAAGTGTCGCGCGTGTAGTTTTGTATTTGTTGTTCTTTTTCGTTTGTCGCCGCTGCAGTGTTGCAACATAAAAATAAAATATATTCTAATTGATTTTGTATCGCAAAGAAAATTTAAAAATTGTATGAGTAAATATTTAAGGGAATACAAAATAGCAAAGTGCTTTTAAAACTCTTCGGAGTGAATTTGTGTGTTGGAATAGTTCTTTTTTTTCTGTACGTGAATTACTCATTTCTTCCATTGTCCCCCTTCGTTCAAAGTGCATTTTTTCTACCACCACCATCTCACGGTTACAATATTTTTTTTTGTCTTTAATGTCCAAGTTGCAAGTTATTTTCTTCACAATTTATAAAAATATACTAAAATTCTGAAAAGTGCTTGAAAATAGAGTAAAATTAAAGACTGGTGGTAAAGTTTCCAAAGTGAAATATCCATGAAGATTTTGTAAGGAAAAACTACTAACGAAAAACCAGCCTACGGGTTTAGTTTTTTTTTGCCAAAAGAAACATTGAATTCGTTAGGTTTTTTGCACGTTTGTTGTTTTATTGGTTAAAGTTTTGCTAATTTTATATAAAAATAAAACAAGTGGTAAATCAGTGTTTGATTTCTACCCTGAGCCGTCGCCGGTTCCAGATCGACGTTAACCGAAGTGTCATCGACGTCGCCGGGGCACAATCCAAGGGTGGTTGTAGTTTTATTTTTCGGTGGTGGATTATCAAACAACAAAAAAAGCAAGCAAAGCATCTGCTGCAGTGCTAGCTACCTAGCTACCTACCGACCGGGACCGGGAGGAGGAGGAATCTGTTACAAAAATTACGTATACACAATCGATAAACCTGAAAATAAAAAGTCTTGTTTTTGTTTGGATAAATAAACAAAAAGCAACGTGGATTCTAATTGGAGGTAAGTTCAATGTTCACCAAAGAATATTTTACCTAGTTAGGTAGGTGATTCGTAATTCTGATAAGATTGCACAGATGGTTTTGGAATGGCTCCATTTTGTTGTTGTTGTGGTCTATATTTATGGAGACATTGACTGCCAGATGGAGAGCACACTCATTCTTGGTTAATACTAGTCTTGGACATGGAACTTCTTGATGGATCGTCCATTTTTAGCTTTGACGTGTTTACTAAGAAATCTTGGAAAAAGAACCCGTTGCCCCAGTACCTAGGTAGATATATACTCGGAGTTCTTTGTTTTATGCATCGTTGCTGCGGCAAAAACAGATTGCAAAGTAAAGAGAAGAAAATTGTATTAAAATACGAAAGAAACAACAAAAATCCCTGTAGGTAGGGTACTAAACTACTAATCGTGTGTTGTTGTTGTGTTCTTTGATGCGCACCAACCATCATCATCATTATCGTCGTATATTCACTTGGTTGCAGTAGAAGTAGTAGAAGAAGATGAAGATAGAAGAGTAAGAAGCTGGAAAACCTAGGTTGAGTTGATTGCACTTCTTGTCTTTGGTTGTTCTGCCTGGAAGGTAGTTAGGTAGGTACCTACCTCTACCTAGTTCTTTACGAAGCTGGAACATTCATTATTTCTCGGACAATAAACGACTGCATAGCACAAGTCTCTAGATACAGTACCCAAGTAGATAACTATGTATAGACTAGACTTTTCTCGAGTGTGTCGTTGATGAGTAACAAACAATAATCAGTGGTCAACTTATATGTAGGTACCTATGTGTGTAGGTTAGGGTGGTCCTTATAAAGGTCATTGTCTTATTTTGAATGACGCACCCCCCCCTAATTTGTTCTAATTTTAGCTCAATTTATTAACGTTAACCGGTCCCCAAGATGTTGAAGAAAGTTTTATATGGGAAATCTCATGTATTTTTGTACAATATTTTTGTTTAAATGGCTATAAGTAGGGAAATAACGGTTGTAATTTTTTTCTGATACATCTATAGGTATATGTAAATAGCCTTAAAATAATTTTGTGGTACCATTTGCTCAAAAAGTATCAAACCGATTTCGATAAATTTTATATGGTTGGAAAGCCATAGGTGCCCAGATGTGCAGAATGTACCCGAAACACGCATTTACACACTGTCGGTCATTTTTGTTTTTGCACCGATCACTGTGTATCTTTATTCAAACAAAAAAATTAAAAACTAAAAAAATGTTTTGTGATTTAGTTTTCAATAAATTTAATAAATTTCAAACAAAGACATTATTTGTTTCACTCTAGACTCTAGAGTCATGTGAAGGTGAAAAGGCTATTACAGTCCAAGATATGTATGTACATATTTTACAGGTAATATCACTAGCGTTTTCATTTTTGTTCAGTTCTGCGCATGTTGTCAAAATCAATAGTAAAAAAATTGAATTTCAAACAATCACTACAAATTTGTTTTTGTTTACATTGTACTTACACATGGGGCAGCCATCTTGAAATTTGACAAGCTGCACCTGATAATACCTTAGATTCGTGTACTTTAATTATAGCCCAAGATACATATATTACAGGTAATATGTGGGGTAATCGAATTTCGGCCAGTGGGCGATACTAGTTTTTATAAATATGTAGGTATGACAAAAATGTGACCACATGTATAGTCTAAGAGCCGACAGCAAATTTTGGGAGTGGATGGAAAACCAAAATCTGAGAATGAGGGTTTATAGGTGCATGTTTTGTGGTATCGAAATCAAAAGTGCGGCAGGTTTTATGTTAAGCCTTTGGGGAGGGTGGGGGGTTGAAATAAGAGATTTTCTAAATTTCTTATCAAGGGTATTATCACTTCCATTAATTTTTTGAAAATATATCATGATGCGCTGCCATTTTCCCTTCGCCCAAACACCTTAACCTTGGTGATCCGACTCATTGAACTTGTGTTCTTTTTCTTGGAGATTTATTAAACGCAAAAAATCAACAAAACAAAGTCTCCAAAACAAGTCGATTAAGGTTCGTTTAAAAAGCTTATATCTTGAGTTCTAGTAATCGGATCATTAAGATTAAGGTGTTTTGGCGAAGGGAAAATGACAGAGCATCATGATGTATTTTCAAAAAATTAATGGAAGTGATAATACCCCTGATAAGAAATTTAGAAAATCTATATTTTCAACTTCCCACCCCCTCCAATAGCTGAACAAAAAACCTACCAGACTTTTGATTTCGATATCACAAAATATGCACCTATAAACCCTCGTACTTAGATTTTGGTTATACATCCACTCCCAAATTTGCTGTCGGCTCTTGTACTAGTACATGTGTGTTCCAAAATTCTATTTTTTTTATCAATCGTTACTAAAGTTAAGAATTTTCAAATTTGGATTTCCAAAATACATGGGATTTCCCATATGGGTGATTCTCTGTTAAAAGCTCCTTTTAAGCACCCAAAATGCTCCCTACCTAAATTTAAGAAAAAATGATGTACATTCAAGTGTTGTTATAAATTATGGAATAATTAATGATTTAAAGTGCGGGCACTTGATTTTTAGCGTTTTTAAGAATTTGGGCTTGATACGGAAATGACGCCTTCGATACGGTAATGATAATGTACCAGTAAAAAAATGTTCCTTTTAAAATTTTCCTTGTAATAAGGGCCGTGTAATTCAGGATGCATTTAAAAGATTTACGGTATTGCAGGAATTTATTTAAAATTATAAAAATCTAAATTAAATCGATTTACGGAAATGATTGTGTGGTACGGAAATGACATTTAACTAGTAAAGATAAATAATTTGTTACGTTTTCGCTTCCCCACCTATCTCAGATTAACGGTCTGGAATTGCCTTTTAAGGGTTTAAAATGCATGCACAAAAATTTTAATGATTTGCAATAAATTCATGATTTTTTTAAGAAAAAACATCTTAAGCCACGGTAATGGCCATTTTCCATTTCTCATCGCCGTAAACCAAAAAAGGCGACGGCAATGACCCGACGTAAATGACGAAAATCGATGTTTTTTATCATTTTAGACAAGAAAAATAGAAAGTAGGTATATTTTTTTTTAAATTTTGTATAACTAACTGCAACATAACCTCACAAGACTGTTACAAAATATTTTTTTTTTACTATGACTTACTAAAATTATATGCACCTATGGAAATGACGAAATTGATGAAACACGTGACGAATACAACCACTTTCTTTAAAATAACACACGAAACTGATGTCTCACCCATTTAATTGAATAGATTTCAAAGAAAGCATGATTGAGTTTCTTCATTTAGTCTAAATCCTATAAACTGACGGCCGTTAATTTGAATTTATGTATAAGCATTTAACATTTTTTTTCTTGTCTCGACGAAACCTACATGCCCTAGCTTTTCGGCACACCGCTTGTGAACCCTGTAGTAAAACTATATCGAAAAAATTGGAATTTTGCAGTATATTCGACAAATTTCGAAACGCATGCGCGATCGCAAGGCATCAAAATATTTGAACCATTCTTTTTTCTTCTTAAAATTAAGTTCATAAACAAGCCACCTGGAACTGTTATATTAACAAATTAAGACGTTGGGGTAGTTCAAATATTTTTGTTTTAAATACCATTTTTCAAAAATGTTCCAAACTTCAGAGCGCATGCGCGATCGGAAGATATGAACCGATTTTGATTATTTTTCAAATCTCTCTCTTGCCAATTCGCAAGTTTTTCGCTGTATTACTATTTGAAATTCGAAAAAAGTGTTTTTCGGGCCACTCTAATATAAAGGGTTTTTTAACAGGGACGCAACAAAAGTAGAGCAACAGGGACAGCAAACGACGCCATATTTCTTGCTGCTTTTTTGACATTTCTCTTCAATAAGGTTTGCCATTTCATGATGGAAAGACATACGAGCCAACAACGAGTCAAAATTATTAATATTTACTACCGAAATTCGGAGTCAGTGGCCTCAACGTTAAGAGCGCTACATCCAATTTATGGTCGTCATAATCGTCCTAGCAGCTCATCAATTGAGCGTCTAGTGGAAAAATTTGAATCCACAGGCACAGTACAAAATGTTCCCGTGCCAGTGAGACAAAAAAGTGCCCGTAGCGTCGAGAATATTGCTGCCGCAGAGGCTTCAGTTGCAGAAAGCCCAAATGTGTCTCTCACACGTCGTTCTCAAGCTTTGGGCATCTCTGTGACGTCGTTGTGGCGAATTTTGCGAAAAGATCTTGGCCTACATCCTTACATGATTAAATTGACGCAAGAACTAAAGCCGCTTGACCACCAGAAGCGTCGCGTCGTATGTTCGTGAATTGGGCTGAGCAACAACTTGAAAATGATTCGGATTTTCATCGAAAAATCATCTTCAGCGATGAGGCTCATTTCTGGCTGAATGGCTTCGTCAATAAACAAAATATGCAGTATTGGTCAGGCAGCAATCCACACGTACTCCATGAGTCATCATTGCATCCCGAAACAATTACGGTTTGGTGTGGTTTATGGGCCGGCGGCGTCATTTGGCCGTACTTCTTCGGTGGTGATCAAGACCGGAACGTTACTGTGAATGGGGATCGCTACCGTTCAATGATAACCGAATATTTTTGGCCCCAGTTGGATGATATGGATTTGGAGGACATGTGGTTCCAACAGGACGACGCTACAAGCCACACAGCGAATGTCACAATCAATTTTTTGGAAACCAAGTTTGGAGAACGTGCTATCTAACGAAATGGTCCAGTCGCTTGGCCGCCTCGGTCGTGCGATTTGACGCCGTTAGACTATTTCCTGTGGAGCTACGTCAAGCCTATGGTCTATGCCATCAAGTCAGCGACGATTGATGAACTTCGTACGATTATCGAACGTGAAATTGCAGCAGTATCGGCCGATTTATGCTTGAAAACCGTCGAAAATTGGGTTCAGCGTCTGGACTTCTGCAAGCGTGCCCGTGTGAGCCATGCAAAAGAAATCGAATTCCATACATAATGGCATCAAACGTTCTTTCACAGGAATAAAGAATTTCATTGATATCCAAAACCGTAGCGCTCTTATTGAAAAACCCGATACATACCTGTGTACTTGTAAATTATGTACTAAAATCAACAAAAATCTTTCAAGCTGTTTAATTTAAAATTTTTGTAAACACTACTCTTTGCACACTTTTTCCAACTTTAAGTTGAGCAGAAAAAAAATATTAAAGGGTCATTAAACCAAAGTCAGTGGATATAATACCGTTATGTATTTCTTAACATAGATCCAAAAACTCAGCTGCATAAAGTTGCATAGAGCTGCGCCAAATAATTTTATTTGAAGAAGTCGGTCAATTTTGTCTGCGTTTTTTCCTTTCAAAGGTAGACAAATATTTTGGAAAATATGATTTCTCTATGAGTGTTAAATTTAAATTAAATGAATTCGTAAATTTTTTGAAACGGTTTTGTAGCTCTGTAGTTGTAGCTCATTGTTCCAATATGCTAAGGAAACTAGTAACCTCATAAATTCTACAGTCAACGATATCAAAAGCCAAATAGCAGACATTCAACCAACAGACATTCCAATGCAGAAATAACTTAATTTGTGAACCACGAGTTTTTTTTAACAATGGTTGACGGAAAAGTTTTAAACGCATTAACAGAAACAAAGTCTTCGATATGCAAAAGACACAAAAAGGCTTCAATAACAATCTAGATGAATCAAATAACGACGAACTTAAATACGAATATGGAATCACTACGTGCATGCTAGAATCAAAAGCATGGAATTTATTTACTTAGACAAGACGGAGAGAACGTTGATGAATCTATTGGGATCAAGGAGGCAGAAAAAAAAGAAAAAATAGATCCAAAGTCATTTTCGCGATGAGCTTGGGCTTGATGTGGAAACAATTCAAGGATATTTTTTGAACATTCAGAGGCAGTTGATCGAATAACTGGAGCCAATAGAGAGGTTATAATGAGACTCAAAATAATACTTAATGTTTTGAATTGCAGCGAACAAGTGAATGAAGATACATTTGGGGAGTATACCAAGGAAACAGCAGAGTTAATTAAACAAAAGTATCCTCAAAAACAGCTAACACCAACTCTTCATAACATTTTGCTTCATAGCCAAAATATCTAAGAATTATCACTACCACTTGGAGAATTGTTAGAAGAAGGCCAGGAGTCCAAAAATAAAGACTACAAGAAATACATATATCAAGGATTAGGCAGAATGATGACCTATTAAACATGCTTGCAGCCTCATCGGATCCACTTATTTCTTCCCTGAGGCATGTTAGAAACCAAAAAGAGGTGAAAGCTGAATACTTTCCGGGAATGATGAGTTTATTACAAACTACCTCGAACTTAGATGATGGTTTCCAAGAGATCTAAAATTTTGTATATAGTATGTATGTACATTTTTGGTATGTTTAATGATTTTTCCACTGTTTGTCTTGTAATCTATCTCTGAAATATTTTACTAATGAACTCTTGTCTACCAAAAAATAAAAAAAAATCATTTAATAACCAAAAAAAATGACTTTTTCCCCACTGTTTCACTCAAATTGGTATGCTTTCTTTTTTTCCAACTGTTTCACTAAAATTGTACTCAGATTACTTCGAAAGTTGATTTTTGACATTTGTAAGGTAAAAAAACAATTTTGTTAATCACCTTAATTAAAACTTCTTATTTCAACAGCAAATTTTGAAACACCCTGTCAATTTTTTTAACTCGCCACTTGAAAATGTCCTTCAATATAAAAAAAATTGTGGCGATATCTCCATTGGTTTAAAAATTATTATTTAAGCAACCAAAAAGGTCAATATGGGCCACTGTGCGACGTTTGTAAAATGCTTGGGGTCATCTGATTGTTTTTCATTGTTTTTCAAGTACATATTCGCACTCGGAGTCGAGAGCTTTAGGGTGAGACCAATTTGTAGAGCCTTCCCAAAAGTCTTAAAACGCATTTTTGAGGACGTCTGTCCGGGTTTTGGGCCACTTAGAAGTCTGCCGAAACCATAATTTGTAATCAGTGAGTCAAGCATGATTCAAAATGAGTTGCATTTGAACTGATTTCCCTGTAGATTCATATTTTAAAAAAGTTGTAGTTTTGGTGGACTTTTTCTCGGTAACGGGTGGAGTCCATTTTGAGCTGGCAGACGTACGTATTCGTTAGCACCTTCTCCAGCATTAATATCTTTTGGTTTACTTTTTCGCCAAAAGTTTGCTACGAGATATCGGTTTAATAGGTTATGCAAATAGATGAGTTATATGCACTATTTGAGGTGAAAAACGAAACTGAAACAACTTTTTGAACGACAAAAAAAAAAAACTTACAGCTTAATTTAATTAAAATAAGCAGGTTCGTTTACTATTATTGTAAAAAGGTTACCAACTTATTTTTACAATAAGAATGCCAAAGTCATAAGAATTGTGTAAGTGATTTTATATATGAATCAGTTAATTTTTAGATATTTTTGTAAAGAAAAACCCACATTTATAATAGTTTCCACTTATCAAAATCTATTTTTTCATTTTTATACCTTTAAGAAAAAATCATAAACCCACACTTTCAACCACTTGAAAATCGACATAAAAAAATATGAACCTATAAAATTTCTACTTGAAAAATCACACAGAAAAACGAAAGTATGTAATTGTTTGTGCATCCATATTTTACTCTCCACGGGAGACAATCAAAAATACCTAAGAATATCACATTTTAAAGTAGGTAGTATACCTACCTTCCATACCACCCGTCATTATCGTCATTATTTTCATCCTAAACGACAAATGTACACAATCTGTCATTTTCATTTGACTGCGTTAAGCCTTAAGTTGCTTAACTGACAATGACATTCCAATTATTTGACCAATTTAGTAATACAAGACAGAGAGAAAGAGAGAAAGGGGCAAAGAAATGCGCTTCAAAAAACTCTCACTTCTAACGAGTGCATCATCTGTCAACATTGATGACAGAATCTTTTCACTTGTAACTTCTTGTCATTTATATCTTTCAAATTTTTAAACATTAGATATAGGTATACCTAACGTATAATCTAGGGTCCCCTGTATTTGTTCAGATGCACTATCAAAGAAATAAACAAAAACAAAACACCTCAAGTGGAATTCGCGTCTTTGTTTTGGGTTAATACGTCTGTTTGTTAAGTGGAGAGTTGGACAGTAGGTGCATTTTTTAGATAATTACCCTTTCTCTGGATGGTCAGATTATTGTTGAAAGTATGCTAAGCGCAATATCTAAGTTGAAGCACCCTGAGGGAAGACAACAAAGACGAAGACTGCGACGCATCACTTTGTGTAACAAATCTGATTGCACTTTTGTTTTTTTTTTGAGATAAAAAGGCGAGAGTTAAGAAAGGCAGAATGTTGATGTAAAGATTTACATAATTTATTTGTTGTATTTTTAATTTGACAAGAGGAGTATAGTTTGTGTTTTTTTTTTAGTCCCACAAAATGATAAATTTGTGCACTTATGATTTCTTTCATTTATTTACTTTCCTTTGTACATAACCTGCTGACGTACATCTTCCATTGGAATTTGAAGAAAATCGAAACAAAACAATTTTTTTTAAATTATCAAGTTCAAGAACTCAGTTTTTCATGACATACGAAGAAAAAAAAGTCATATTATTACTTATAAACTTATACTACATTTCCACCGAGCACAAACTGACATTTTGTAAGATTTATCATAAATCTCCCTAGAATCTTCAAAATGTTGTACCGTACAATTTTCAATCTCCTCAAATAATTTTTAAAATAAATCTCATTTAAATCTTCTTGAAAACATTGGTTTGTAAAATCAAACATACTTTTTTTCGGAGAACATTCGTGGAACAGACCCATTTAACGCCATTTTTCTTTCGTTGACAGATGGAAACATTTAAGGGCCCTACAGACGATCAATGTTTATTGTCAATATTCGCTGAAAATGTCATTTTTCGCTGGGTATTGATCGTTTGTATGCTCTTCAATGTCATTGTCAATGAATATTGACCACATTGATGAGAAACAAAATCGATTTGGTTTTCATCAATGTAAGTGTCAATGTCAGGATGGGTTCCGAGCAGCATCAAGGTATTTATCGATGTTTGTGTTGTTTTGTGCAGTTGGAGGTAAACAAAAACAAATAAAAATTAAGTTTGTGATTTTCGACTTAATTCTCGCGAATTTAAAAGACAATTTTTTGAATTATTTTCAATATTCATTGATACCTGTGGTTGCAACATTTCATCAATTATTTTTGACAGAAAATATCTTCAATAATTATTGTCAATAAATATTGATCGTGTGTAGGCCATTTTAAAAGAAACTTTTCATCTCACTTGCACTTCGTGTATCAAATAATGAAACCCCATTTGAATCGTTTGTTGTAATCCTCTTTTTTTTTCTTTGTCTGCACCAAAAATATTTATTAAATCCTAACTGAGATAAACCTTCGGTGGAAACATAGTTTTAGGTCTTCGCATTGGATTTAATCTTGCAAACAGAACCTACCTTTTAACTGGTCTAGACGCATTCATGCGAATTGTAATTTTTATTGTTTGACAGCAATGTTCTGTCAACTGAATATTTCCTTTTCCCTTTCCACTTCATAAAAAAATTTTAAATCACTTTTAGGCACGTTCAGGAAATTGAGATCTCACATATTTGGCCTCTTCCTTTGCTTTGAGTTTCTGTGATTTCTAGTCCGAAGTCCTGTCAAGTTCATTTAAAAATATGAAACTCCCTTAGACGGTGTTCACATTGGATTGACTCTTCCGACTGTTTTTGACTTCTCTAAAATTTATCTCCTTCCCACATTATGGTTAGAAAGAGCGAAAAGTAGTAATTTTTTAAAAAATTTGATTTTTGTCATAAAAAGGTTATTTTTTTTTGCTGAGAAATCCTAGGAAATGCCAAAAAAAGTTAGATGAGTCAGTCCAATGTGAACACAGGCTTGTAATTCTAAAAATAAATGTGAGAAATTGTAATAATGACATATACCTACATACCTTCCTCAATCTATTATATTCAATTTAAGAAAAAACATTCCCTGTCGTTATTATCATATTCAGTCTGTAAAAACATACGTTCCTGTGGCCTTAAAACCTAACTAAAATGAACTCATCGTTTGTATGGAGTCTACCGCAGCACTTTCACCGCCCTTCAATTTTGTTTCGAATTTATTTGGCTGCCCTGCAACTGACGACTCTGAGACATAACTGATCATAACTCACCAAGTCTTTTACTTTTTTTACTTTGTTGGTGTGTAATATAAGTTTACTGTATCTACACAACTGACGCCGTCATTTCCACCCCCATGTTGCAATTAATCACTTCCATATGCAAATAGGTACTCCGTTTCCGGAGTTGCCCTCACATATGTATATTATGAGTTTCATGAATTATAATGCCCACTCGACTTCTTTTTTTTCTTGTTTTTATTACTTTTTGAAAAAAAAATCCTTTGCGGTGTAACACTTACACATTCAATCCAACAAAAACATATACGTATGTTTTGCTTCATTAAGAATAGAACACTCTTGTCAATGATACCTTTCACCAAATGTCACAGCAACTGTCAGTGCCACAAATCATACAAATAATCAAACAAAGCCAAATCATTGCCATAATAACGATCTCTTCATTGACAGTTCTGACACACGTTCAATGTCCAGAAATCTCGAGGAAACAAAAAAACGAAAAAATCAATTTAAATTCTTAAAATAAACCAGAACACACAAAAATGATTAAAGTCAACTTCAAATTGTTAATACCTATACCGACCTACTCTCCCATGTGTTAGCAATAAAATAAATAAACTTGATCTTCTTGAATTTGAAAATTAGAAACACTCAATAAATTATTCTCTACAGGAAGTTAACACAAAAGCCAGGTTGTAAAAACAAACTGCTTCCTCATAAATCGAAAATGAAAGAGAAGTGAAACATCATCTTCAAAAATATGCATTTTTCGAAAACCCAAAAAAAAGAAGAAATTTAACATGTGAAATAATATTTTGAAAATGGAAACAACTTCCCGCCAATAGGCCATCAAAACAGAAAAGGAAAGATCCAACAGAGTTCATTCGATCAATTCACACAGCATAGCAATGGCTGCTTGTCTCCTGTCAAAACCAATGACAGCCACAAACTGACAGCCAAAACAAAAAAGTGTTGTCGGACTTCATAAATCGAACATGCCATAATAGCCCTTCTAATGAAGAGATTTTCCAACGAAAGATCATCCTGAAAAAAAATATTCACGAAAAACAAACCCGTGTATATTTCGAGGTGAAGATTGAATTATACACACATCACACATAATATCTCGCCCTAAATTTTGTTGGTCGTGTATCAAATGTAGATTGATTTTTTCGTGTACATAATTTGATGAAACATATTCATTTGGTTGGAAACATATGTAATAATAATTATTGATGATGGGAACGCATAAAGTAGAAGGGCTGAATATGAGTTGAATTTAAATTCTTGCAAGAGCACTCTGAATGCACAATATTTGTACCAGTATTTACATTTTTTCCATTGACTATGTGCGACGCAGTACACATCGTCTTCAGTCGTCTGGTTGAATACATAATTAGTTTTCGTGGAAATTCTCTTGCGAACAAAGCGCAATGGTTCAGTGATCTTAGAATTCCACCTTTTACCATCAAGGGTTGTTCACCAGACCATTGAACGTGATTGCAAATAAAAAAAAAAATTCTTGTTGAGAATGGAAGTGAAGTTGGACACGATTTTATGTATGTATTTTGTTCTTTGCGAAAGAGATTAATTGAGCTGTAGAGATTTTCCAGCAACTCATACAGAAATTAACAATAAAAGAAATGGTGACAGAAGTCTACCTTGTGGGACTCGATTTTTCAACTTCACTTCAACTTTGACAGCTGTTTCAGGTGTGTGAATTATTTGTGAACTTTTGTTTTTGTGTACAAAAATGTATATTTTTACCTTAATTCAAGACAATCCTTCTATACTCATGTGCTAATAGCACTAAAAACTTTTAGGGTTATGTCTTCATTCGACTATCTTCAGCATAGCGTTAGGTTCATATTCGGCGTTAAAACAAATGTGTGAACAAACAACAAACATTGTCTTTAACACTTCCAATAGAAATATGTGTTAAGACAAAATAAACAAGTGCATTGTACCATCTGTTATATCTTTTTCCATTAAAACTCTAAACAGTCAATGAGTTTATGTATCATCAAATGAAAACGAACATCAATATCAATAAACCTTCGTTCTTCATTTTACAAATGAATTGTTTCTTTGTTATACATATACAAACGTAGTGCAGTATGAGAGTGGAAGAAATGGATAATATTCCTTTAAGTGAAAGCAATTGATAAAATGGAATTGAATAGGGGCTATGATGGAACTAACCAATAAAAATTAACATTGGGGAACACCATGGGAACACACAAGAAACACCGTTCACAAAAATAAATTTTGAAGTTCATGAGGATTTAGTTTAAATTGCGGGTTATTCAATACCTAAACAAAATTAAATTGATAAAATTTAAGTTATGACCTTATGTGTATGAAGTCATTTGACTTAATTCTGGGAATATGCGTGTTTTTTTTTGCAAGTTCAGATAGATATGTGTTACTTTTGTAACGACCTAGCAAAGTCATCAAAGCAAAAAAGACCATCACTATCACAAAATGCACAAAACGCCCCTTCAGTTTTGGGGCAAGGATGCATATAATCAAAAAGAAATCCAATATAGAGAACTATTCCTCTTAGTGAATTGGTGGTTCAGGAAAACAAGAAATCACAAATTTCGATTCGTCAAAAGCTGAGCAAGCGAATCCTTAACATTTTTCCTCAGTATTTTGACAATCAAAATGAGGTTATTTGCTGAGGAATCCTTTTCAGGCAATTGAGATTGCTGTGGCTTTATAAGAACTCATTTTCGTGAACACGCCTAATGTAATAAAAATGTAAAATAAAAACGAAAAACTCAATTTTATATTAGATTTGTAAGATTTTTGAGTAGAAATTGTCAGTCTGTCAAAATTTTAAGAAGTTACTAATTGTTGACAATTGTCAGTTTTGGTCAAGCCTGGAAACATACCTATTCTTAAAATAGTGGTCGTCCTTTTTTGTTTTGTAGAATGTTAAATTCGTATACTCAGATATTTTGACGTTTCCATACAAACTATCGATAACAAAGTGATTTTTATCGGAACTTAGACCTCGATTACACGATTCGTTTTTTCGGTTGTTTCACCTTTTTGACAGATTGGGTGAGGGGTGTATATGAAGGAAATAAGGAAAGCAGGAATGAAAATTTCAAGACTTTTTCTGTTTGAAATTTTAAGTTTCTGATTTGGCAACCACAATGCTCCTCGATGTTTGCAAAAAACAATTTGAACAAAAATTATTGAATTGGAAAATTGTTTTTCGTTATTGTATACCTAATATACGAAATATTTTCATTTATTATTTTCTGATTATTTTCTTACAAAACAACCCCAAATTCCATGAATGTCAAAATAACGAAAGGAAATACTTACGTATTTCCGCGAACCATATAATCATGAACGTTTGTGCCTGTCAAAAAGACGAAACGAACAAAAATACGAAAGTATAATCAGACTCTTAAAGCGGAATACAGATTTATAGATTATTTTTGTCGTCAAATTGGTAACTAGAATCAACAAAATTTGTGAGCAATAAATTGGATTGTCGTGCAGAGTAGGTATGCCCACTATCAAAAACGAACAGATTTATCAAATATGATCGATAAAAGGCGTGTTCAGGAAAAGGAGATTTCAGAGAGCAACATCAATCTCAGTTGCCCGAATCTCAGCAAAAAATCTCAGTTTGCTGTCAAAATACTGAGGAAACAAAAATTGAATTCGCTTGGTCAGCTTTTGATAAAGCTAAATCTCAGATTTTTTTCCCGCCAAATGTGTATCATCCTTTAGTTAAGAATTGTAGAAAAAACCAGGTAAACTTTTTGCGTTCTCTGTGGATGATGATTGGAATTTAGTCGTCTTTTTCGAAGAAGTCGTATGTACTGTGCCGCGCCGTCGTCGTCCGAAAATCCAAGTCAAACATTGACTTTCTGCGGATGAATTGTCACTTTGCAGATCTCGTTGTATTTGGAACGTACTCGTTCATACAAAACGAGCCTCGTCGCGGAATATGATTTGTTCTTGCTGAAACCGGAGACCTGCTTCAGAACCCTAGTGTAAACTTGAGTGTGTCTATAATACTACGTTTTCACCAGACACAACCGATATTTAGGTAAATAGATTTATTTGGTGTTTCCACTACACAAAAAGATCAAAAAGAGGATTATGACAAAATATTTAAATGGGGTTTTCATTTTTTTGGTATGAAGTGGAAGTGAGATAGAAAGTTTTTGTTTACATTTTCATCTGTCAGTAAACGAAAATGTCTTATAAATGGGTCAGTTCCACAATCGTTCTCCGAAAAAAAAAGTTTGTTTGATTTGTCAAACTAATGTTTCCAAGAAAATTTGAATGAGTTCTATTTGAAATCTTCATTTGTATGGTAAATCTACGAGATTTCAAAGGAGATTTGTGATAATCTTGCTAAATACCGGTTTATTGTCTGGTAAAAACGTAGTATAAAGTTTAACTTGTCATGATAATTTGTCTGAAAAATTAAAAAAAACAAGAAATTAACAACAGTTTAAATAACATAGTCGCCATGAACTATTAAAATCTGACCGTTCATCCTTATAATGACAAATCCTACTTAGACTTTAAAGATAATTTTATGAATTATAGTTGACGCTTTGCTGCATAGTTTCAAGTCCAAGTAAAGTACCTACCTAAATTTGTTTTTATTTTCACAAGAGAAAAATTGACAACGACAAAAATCATCTTCCGTAATTTCCCATAATTTGTGTGAAAACATTTGAACTATAACTTCCCTGATCATCATCATTGTGCATTGTTTACATGTTGTTGCTATTAACTAAAAATCAGCTGCGTCTCACGAGAAGGAGTGAAAAAATATAAAAAAAAAAACATTTCCTAATCGAGGCTATAACCGCACTTTAACCAAAAATTTAATAAAAGACTTGCAACAAAGTATATATTTTCAAACCATAAACATGATTGTAACTTTTTCTCCGAACATTGTCTTCGAAATCACTGATTATGATGAAAGCTCATCCTTGGTATTATACTTTATAACACAACATCCACCACCGCTTCCACCGCACCGCACCGCACCGCCCGCCATGCCATCGCCACCGCCACCACCGCCACAGCTCGTTACATCATCCCAATGTAAACAACGCGTAATCGTAAAAGTGAATTGTTTACCAAGAGGCAGATCAGTGCAGTATACGTAGACGTAAACGTATACAATATAAAAATGAACGAAAAGCCGTGGTCGCGCGCCGGCTCCACTCATCTTAACATTATCGTTTGCCGGTAAAGTTTGAAGGCGCACGACGCGATTTTATTGTAACTTGTAAACTGCAATCACAACAACAAAAAGTGAACTATCACCGCCACCAAACTGCCACAACAAAAATTAAATCCGATCACTCATTCTCATTCATTCATTCATTATACATTCATTGAAATCAAACAGAATTTTAGAGCTCGATTCGAGTGGCGGCATAAGCATTTGCAGTTTTGTGTCATAGAAACTTCGTCACTTCCTTAAAAATGGGTCCACGAAAGCTATGAAAACGCGTCACACCAGTATATGTAAGTGCTCGCGCGCCATGTTATTCGAATCGAAATCGGTTAAAGAACAGCTATATCTGGTCGCCATTGTTGATGAGTCAAGTACTTTATGTCGTTGTCGACGTCGTCGTCGTTGTCTGCCTACGCGTCATCGTACGCCTTGGAGTTTATTTTTTTCTTTTAATTGCCTCACTTGAAAAGTGAGTGGCTTTATATTTCATTCAAACTCGGTAAAGACACGACACATCAGTGTGCAATGTGCAACTCTGAGATTGAATATCTTTATTTTTTTTTTGTCGTATTCGAATCTGACGGATATCGTTGTTGTGCGTGCGGTTTTATGAAAAGCGAAAGGACTCCTGCCAAAGCATGGCGCACAGCGTACTGCAGTGCAGCGCGGTGGCGGCTCCAAGCAACCGCCACAAGTGGTCGAAGTATTTATCAAATCAAAAGGGAGACCGAAGCAGCACACGGGTCGTTTAAGAATTGTGACAACAATGAGTTGTGTTTCATTTTGATTTTTTTTTCTGGGGAAATAGGTCAATTTAGAAAGGTCTTGAAAATTAAAAAAAAAAAAAAAATAGAGCCATCACGCATAGGACTTCTCCTTGTAGGTATGTAGAGTAGATATGCTTCTCAACACACCCTAAGAGCTGATAGCCTTTTAAGCTGTATCTACATAATGTTCCTATATACAAATTATAATATTGTATCATAAAGATTAGTCCAGTCTTAAATAGATTTATCTGCCATAAAATTAAAGGTTGACTGTCTGTTTAGGATATTTTAATTACCTGTTTTTCCCCCTAATTTGATCTTTTATTTAAAAAGAAATATTTAGAGAATTTATACTACTGTTATAGGACGCCCCGCCGCGCCGCTGAAGTTTGATTATATCCGACCTAATTCAGTTAGAAGCGCACCCAAATGTGGCGTGTGTTGTAAAATTAGTTTGAACATAATTTAACGAGTTTTTTTTTTAAATAGCTCGAAGGGAAAAGCATTAAAAGTTCTAACGAGAATATTCGGACTTCCGAATTTACTCGTATACGAGAAGAAATAATAAAAACAAAATAAACAAAAACTGAAATAAAATTTCTACCAGGAATGTATGTTCGTAAAAGCTCTAGATTGAGCAACAACGTTACAACATTCCAGGAAAAATATTTGTTTTATTTTTGTTTGCTTTATTCGGACTGATAGTGATTAGAGAACCAATATTACATCACGTTATTTTAATTGAAAAGAATATTTTTTTATTTTTCTTTTTTTTATAGCATCCAACACAAAAATTAAAAATGTCATTATTTAAAAAAAGAAACAGACAAATATTTCTCCATCCTTTGTTCAAAGGATTTTCAACATTTGTGTTTTATAGCAACTGTCAGAAATTCCAAGTCCAGGAACACTCCAATTATTGATAGCTAAGGAGGAAGGCACCAATCGGGTGCTATAAAAAGAAAGTTTAATATTTTTTTTTTCATTATGGGGTGGAATATGAGTTTTTGTTTGTTGCTATAAAAAAAAACAAATATTGAATTTGTTTGGCTGGATTTGCATGGACAAATAGTCGACAAAGGACTACGATTGAAAGAATTTTCTTAAGTGGATTTTTTAAATTTGTTGTGGCTGCTATGAAAAAATGTAGAATATTTTTTGACTAGATTATTTTTGATGGACAATCATAACCAAGTGGCGGACAAACAAATGCATTTACTATCATCCTTCTGAATTATCATTTCGGGTGGTAGACGAGCTTTTTTGTTTGGTTTGGGAATTTAGCTATAAAAAAAAAATGTTGAATATCTTTTGAACTGAGGGTTGAAAAATAGATTTTTTTGCTGAACTATCATGGGCAAACAGTGGGAAACGATTGAGATTGACACAATTTTTCTAAGAGAATTTTTTTTCAAATTTTATTTTGGGTGCTATAAAAAAGGAATATTGAATATCTTTTGAATAAAGGGTTGGCAAGCAATTGATTTTGAAGGAATATTATAACCAAGCAGTGAACGAACGAACTTATTTAGGCACATCCTCCTTAGTTATCATTTAGAGATCAAGATGAGTTTTTTGTTTTTTGGGGTGTTGCTAAAAAAAAACTGTTGAATATCGTTTGAACTAATGCTGGATTTACATTTATCTTCGTCTGCAAATATGGAGAAAACTAGAGCGGAACAGATGTATGCCAAAAACCCGAGCGTGTGAAAGAGAACCATCAAGAAGATGAACATGTCGTCTTCATATCTGCATTATGGCACTTCCTATAATCTGCATGTACGAAGATCTTCTGCATTTTGGTGTTCTCTCTCAACCTAAAAAATGTTAATTTTAATCTGGCATCCCGTTTTTTTTTGGTGAAGTCAGACGAATTCACTATAAAGGTGGAAAAATGATTTTGTTTGCTGTACTTACATGACAAACAGTGGACAAACGATAACGATTGACACCGTTTTCCTAATAGTGGATTTACATGTATCTGTATCTGCATAATGCAGAAAAGACAGAGCAGGACAGATGTATTCAAAAAATCCGAGAGAGTGAAAGAGAACCATCAAGAAGGTGAACATGTTTGTCTTCATATTTGCATTATGGAATTTCCTATTAATACAGAAACGAAGTTCTTCTGCATTTTGCTCTTTTCTCTCTATCTAACAAATATACATTTTGTATTTGGCATCCATTTTTTTTTCCGAAACCAAATGCAGATACATGTTAATCCACCATAAGTCACCTTTTTTAATTTTTGTGTTTGGAGCTATAAAAATTAAAGTTAAACCATTTTTTTTCCTGAGGTTGGATCAACGATTATTTTTTCAGGACAAACATAAAAAATTGGTGGACAAACGAACGCAATTAATTTCACTATTCTAAGTTATTAATTTGGGGTGGTAGACGACGTTTTTTTTTTGTGATAGTTGCTATAAATAATAAGAAGATGAAGAAATTTAAATATTAAAATATTGAAATTACTTCCGTTTTAAGTGGAGTGAATGAATATAATTCAATTAAAAAGTACAAGTGACCTCAACTCCAGAAATAATTGTGTTTGGCCCAGGTATAACAGTGGGCTCTTCAGTCAGTCTAATATACCCTACTAAGACACATCGACAAAAATGTGTGTCTTAGTATAGGGTATAACAGACTGACTGAGAGCCCACTGTTTTACCTGGGCGAAACACAATTATTTCTGGAGTTGAGGTCACTTGTACTTTTTAATTGAGTTGCTATATATAGAAATGTTAAATATTTTTTGAGCTAAGATTTTTTGTTGGTGGGCAGTCACAAAAAAGCGGCAGAGAAACGAACCCACCTGACCTGACGAGTTATCATTAACTCGTGGATTAGGAGTAAGATTTCTGCCACTTACGAGCTAGCTTAACCAACAAGGAAGGTGGTTTTACGAAGGGTTAAAAAAGAAAAGTAAATAATATACGTTTTAATTCACGAGTTATCTCTTAATCCATGATTAGACGAGAGCTCGAAAGTTACAGGTGAGTTAAGTGCTGTTTTTATCAATATGGCTGCTAAAGTTTAAATTGATACGGTAGACTAGTTGTTTGGGAACTTGCTATAAAAAGAAGAGCTAAATATTTTTTTTTTTTCTGAAAGTGGGACAAACGATTATTATTTTAGAATTGCACTTATAAGTCACAAACACAACGCAATTATTCTCATCCTCCTAAGTCATCAATTGGGGGCTTTAGTTGAATTTTTGTTTATGGGGCGTTGCTATACAAAAAAGTGGGGGGGGGGGGGGTGGTCAAATGATATTTTGGTTGGTCAAACGTAACCTGAAACACCCACCTCGAAAATTGTGGGGTCATATATCTGACTTAACACAGTTATCACGTCTTTTTTGATTAGTTAATACGATGATAAGTTAAAACTAGTCAAGCTATCTTTAATGTCGCCTCATCAAGATTAGACAAATTATCCTAAAACAACTACATAATTTCCTGTTTTTGCTAAAAAAAAATTAAAAAATGTAATCTTTACCTTTCTAGGAATTATTTATCTTAAAAGCCAATTTTGATTTAATCTATTTCTTACTCTGTCATGCATCATTACTTTGCCTTTGGTATAATCAATCTGATACCCATGCAAGCTGATTATGTAAGACTTCACATTTAAACTTTTTTTTTTTTTATTCTGAAGCTGAAATGTAATGTACGTAGGTACATACGTATACCTCATCTATTTCACTAAATTGTAATCCATTTATGTATTAAAATGCAAATAGCCTCAAGCATAGGATATGTTTGACAAAAACCAATAAACAAACAAAAAACTTTGAATTCCAAAGACCAAAGTGCATAGAGTTGAGTTGCTGCAGATCAAGCTCAAATTTTACAGGGTGGCTTATAGTACAATGTTGATGGTTTAACAATCGTAACTTCCACATAAAGTTAACTTATACAAACATACGACACAGAAATAAACTCACTACGTACAGAGTCTTACAAACTACGAATTGTATTGTTTTTTTCTTTCTTACAATTAAACCTTTACAAGCGAAATGAAGGACTTTACTGAGCAACGTAAGGCTCACTGTACCCCTGATTTTCTTCAAACAAATTTCGTAGTTTTTCTTTTAAAAAACGGTTGAATAATTTTAAACTTATACTCCTCTTAACTTTAATATTATATGAACATAATATTGTTAACATTTTTAGCGCACTATAAGTGCATATTTTTATCGACTCCGTTTTATCGATATTTTTGAGTGTTTTTAAATACCTAACTAATTTTTATTTTCAAGGTTAAAAATATAACAAACCTTCTTAACATATTCACAAAAAATTAGTTTTTTTTACAAAATATTTTACAAACAACGACATACATATTTAAATTTGTTTCCCACATCAGATTGATTTTATGTTTCTTTAAAGTTTGCTAATAATTTATTTTTGGACACACCCTCTATGTGTTACCTTTTTCTCTGTATACCTTGTTGATCTGCATTCCTTTCTGTAAATTGCTTATAAATGTTGTTGACCGTTTTGGGTTTATTGAATATATATACACGTACATACTGCAGGAGTCGGCTGCGACATATTTTGCTGCAACAGAAAGCAATTGGGCCACATTCCGAAAAGCATTTAACTTTATAGTCTGGCTGAGAGTGGTCCAAGCGAAATTGCACTGATTTTTGAATTTAATTGAAGTATTTTATCCTATTAATATTTTCATTATTTTTCAATAACTACCTACTCTTCTTTAATTAGTATATGTATGTCCGTTTACTAATATTAAAAACCGCATGTGTAAGCAGGTTACTTGAACTTGCATAGAGATTCAGAATTGAACTAAAGTCAAAAAAATACAAAAATTGTAATAAATTATATTTATGGAACAAATTGAAGGAATACCAATTTTTTTATTTAATGTTTTTTGAAGATCTGTATATAAACTGTAAGTGAGTGAGATGAAAAAACATTCTGAAGTTTCAAGATTTTTAACAGATCAGTTTGAAAGATACCTTCTGTAGTGCCCAGGAAAAACGTACAAAATGGCCAATCTGCCCAAAAAGAAGTCCAAGTGAAGATTTTTAAACGCAATTATCTTTATTTAAGTATGAGCAATACTGTTGAAAAAGTTCATTACTACATCGTGTCGGCATTAATAGTTATTCGAGGAGGTTAAATGTCGAAAATATCAATTTCTCGCATATAAATCCGAAACGGTTAATGCTAGCGAAAAGTTTTCATAAGTTCCTACTATTCACCGTTAAGAAGATATCGACATTTCAAAAAACGTAAAATGTCGAAAATGTCACGTATAAGGTAGATGTTACTCCCTCAAGTTAGCAGAGCCTAAACGGTTCTTATTTTTGAAAACATTTCAATACAATGAACCTCTATATGAACAAAATTTTAGTTCTTTTCTTTTAAAAAAACCGTTTTTAAGATATAATTTTTCAAAAGTTGGAAAAAAATTCTCAATTTCTGGTTTTTTGAATTTCATTCTGAAATGGCGAAGTTGTCGAAACAAAACTTTCGCTCAATTTGTAGACTAATATTTTTGACAAAGAGATAACGATAACGACTTTTTCCAAAGAAGTCATTAGTCACACAATTTTGCCACTATACTATAATCTCGAAAATACAGGTTGATATCATTACTTAAAAAAATCATCAAAAGTTGAAAGTAGAGGTTTTTGGCCTTTACTCTTAATTGACTAACTTGACGCCCGTAGCGTAATGGTAAGTGCGTTAAACTGTCACGCTCGAGGTCTGGGTTCAATTCTCAGCCTTGTCCTCTTGCGAGGAATTGACAAATCCTCCAAGAGCATCACTTGTCATGAATAAGTGCTTCTCGTCTAGCCCTACATTTTTCTTACCTATGAGATTTTTTTTTTTTATTTTATCGATCGTCAATTTCTTTTATATTATAATTTTTGATCGAAATCGCTTTGGTGTGACGAATCCTCAGTGGTTCCTAATTTAGTTTGTATAAACAATTAGTCTAGGAAAGATAGGAAATTTAATATGGGCAACCGGGGACAAATTAATTCACGAAATTTTATTGCTGGTATCGACGCAGAATTTTATTCTCAACAATATATCCAAAGACGCATTTTACGAGGTGGAGAGGGGAGGGAGGCGGGAGTTGGTCGAGCTAAAAAATTTGTTGTTATACAATCTAATCATATGACACATGTTTTTAGGGTGCTTTTCAACGCTGATTCTGAAGAGACCAAAACTGAAAAGATACATGTATCCTGTGGAAAGTTAATGTCATTTTTATGGAATGATCACTTATTTTAAATTACAACAAGCAATATATTATCGAAAACCATTTTAAAAAAATCGGATTTTAATAAAATTTGGTATAAATGTTTCATTTGGCATGTTTAATAAGAATCAAAAGAGTCCCCAAAAATATCTGTGGTGAAAGGGTGTTTTTTTTTGAGGGCGAGATGTTAGTGCGTCATTATTACATCTATGAATAAGTTTTGACACTGATGAAATTTGCTTAAAATTTAAAATATTTCATGGTTTCCAAGTATCAAAAGATTCCATTAAAATAACTTGATCCAAAGAGTTTTTTTTAGAGAGTTAATGTTTGACCTGCCCTATACGGAGCAAAATGTAAGGTCTTAAGAAAAATTGTACTTTCGTGTAATCGAGATAGTACATTTGATATATGATATATGATTTAAAGGTATTTTTTAACGTCGAATCTAATAAAAGAAAAACCAATATGATACAAGCATCCTAAAAAAAGTTAGATACATTTTGAAGCAGAAATTACTGTTTTTTTGCCGTTAAGCAGGTCAAACATTACACCCCCGAAAAACACACTTGGTCCTTAGATATTTGTACGGACTCTTTTGATACTTCGGTGCCAATATATATTTAAGATTTTTAGCAAAGTTCATAAGTGTCAAAATTTTTTGATGGATGTTATGGTAATAATCACTTACTTGCATCTCTCCATCAAAAAAACACCCTTTAAACACAGATATATTTGGGGTATCTTTTGATTCTTTGTAAGCATGCCAAATGAAACATTTACACTAAATTTCATTAATATCCCATTATTTTAAAATGGTTTTGGGTAATATATTACTTGTTGTACTTTAAAAAAAGTGATCCTTCCATAAAAATAACATTAACTTTCCACAGGATCCATGTATCTTTTCATATTTGGTCTCTTTAGAATCAGCGTTGAAAAGCACCTTAAAAACATGTGTCATATGATAAGATTGTATTACAACAAATTTTTCAGCTTGACAAACTCCCGCCTCCCTCCCCACTCCACCACCCTCCCCACTCCACCTCTTAAAATGTGTCTATACAAAAAGCCAATGCGGGGCTTTTGGGGGACTTTGGATATGTTGTTGAGGATAAAATTCTGTGTCGATACCAGCAATAAAATTTCATGAATTAATTTGTCTCTGGTCCGATCCTATCTTTCTTAGACTAAATGAAGTTCAAACGATAGGATTCATGTGATTATGGTTGACAATGGATACCAAACATGACAATTAACAACGGAAATTGGGGTCAAAATGATCAGTAATTTGTTTTTATGTTAAATAAATAGAAAACGGAGTAACACAAATCAAATACTGTGTAAACATTCGTGTCAAACACTTTCTAAAATTAAATGAAAATTCTCCACAAAAATTCTGCCGATGTCTGTAAAGTGAGCATCACCACTTCAAAATTTCAAGAATCTAATAATTGGATTAATTGTCGTAAATTTGTCGTGAGAGAAACAAATTTATCGCCCCTATTTGGGTAATGCTTACTTGACAGTCAAGTTAGCACTGCCCACCGTGTAACTGTGTAAGCGTGATAAAGGGGTAGCCTACACTTTTTTTTTTTCGAAAATCATTAAAAAAAAAAATGTTAAAATCAGTTAAATTTTGAACAACAATGCAAAGTCCTGCCAGTATTGTATATAAATATCTATAGTAACTATCAAAAAACCAAAACGACGGTGGCGGTGCCACTGCCCTGGGAGGGCATTTGCTCTGTACATAATGTAGAGTTAAAAATACATTGAAAATCTCATTAAATCTCTCTAGCGATAATACACCACCTTTAGGCGTAGACTATCGTCCCGAAAATCGACTCATTAATAGTACTATAGGTTTTGTATACAATGCTGCCAGTTTCCAATTCAACAACGTCGACAGCAACCTCTTACGAGGCTTTTTTGGAAAGTAATCGCCATAAAAAGACTTTAAGTTTTGATCGAAAATAATAGATTTACTTTGAATTAAAATATTTTTGAAACCAGACCTCATAGAATGTTCTAGTTTTCAGCTATAACTCTCAGAAAATTGATTAAGGGTTAAAGAAGGGCAATGTCTTCCGAGATTTATTTGCGGATTTGTAGGCATCCAAAGATATCAAAGGTTACAAAACTCAAAAAAAAAAATACTTCGAATGCAAATACCAAAAACTAGAAGGGTTTTCTTTGGATGGATATCATTTGACAAAACCTTTTTACTTATGTACGCGTGTAAACGTGTAACCATGTAACCGTGTAACCGTGTAACCGTGTAACCGTGTAACCGTGTAACCGTGTGATCGTGTAACCGTGTAAGCATAGGCTACCGTCATCGATATCTTGAATTCATAAAAATTATAAAATCAATCTCTCTTCTAAACAACAAAATTCAAAAAATGCAACCTTATTTCTCGGACTATTAATTGGATTACACAAATACCAACAACAATGTCAACAACACCAAACGCATTCTCCAATGCATTCGAATTAAATAAATAATTGAATTGAACTCACACCATGGTTGTTGTTAAATGTTAAATGTTATTATTTACTCATTCTTTTTTGTTCAAATAAATTAGATTAATCAATTATTATATAAAAGTGTGAAAAAATAAACAGTTAAAAAATCGTTATTAACCATTTTTGAATTCGAATCAGCCATTAAGTAATAAACAATTGTGCGTGCACATGTGCGGTGCGTGTTGGTTATGGTCAGTTAGGTCAGTTCGTTGAATGATTTTTCAATCTCTGCTAACTTTTGTTTTGTTATTTTTTTTTTTTGATTCGTCGAAACAACAGAGAAAAAGAAACAAAGAAGCAAAAGAACAACTTGAACAAAAAAAAAAATGATTAATGGTTCTGGAAAATGGTCAGCGTTCGAGCATCTTAATTAGTGACACGCAAAATCTAAATGAGGAGTTAGGTAGACTAGACATTTAGGTATAAGCGTTACTATTGTGAAATTAATTTGTGTTTTTTTTTTGTGTTGTTTCTTTTAACCATTGTTTGGCTTGTGTAATTTAACATTTTTTCTTCTTCTTATAATTAAGTGTGATAATGGCTCGAGAAAGGTTAATCACTTAAAGGAGGCGTCAATTGTTGAGAAATATGATAGCATTAGGAGAGACTTGAACTATGACAACATGGAAATAAATATGTATAAAAAAAAGACACAAGGAGTCAATATCATTTAAGTTTTTAATTGAATAATTATACATTTTCTGACGTGTTTGGCATTTAAATTAGCAATGGACAATGAAGGAAAATTAACACAAATACATTAAACTGAAAAATATTGATGGAGTCTTACACATTTAATGGCATTCGTACTTCGAAGCTACCAATGGAATTTGGTGAAGCAAGATCACTCGACGCTTCCGTGACAAAAGTGATAATTCTCGTTCATACACAAATTCCTATTAGAGTCTTAGTTATGCCAATAGAAATTATAGGCATAAAATCATATGCATTTAAATTTCAGAAATCACTGTCAAAAAAAATAAGAAATAGGTACTTTTAATTCTATTTATAAACATCAATGTCATTAAAAGTTATACAAATTTGAACTTCATTAATCACCTTTCAAGAAATAAATTACTAACTTTAATCCCCACATAAAACATGTGTACATATTTTGTTGGGGGAAAGCTAAGCTACCTACCAACAATTATTACAAATTATTACAAGCTGTCAATTTAATTTGTATCTAATTTAAATAATCTCCCACCTTGATTATTAAACAAATTTTTAATACCACATACTTAGTGCTCGTTACGATCTACAAAAGCTCTGGTATTCCATTATAATTCCATAATAATCAATGGGCTTTGAGAATTTATTTAAATCTCAGTCACGGTCTCAAGACAGCCATTAATTCCATCCAAAACGCACGAATCTTGACTTTGCCGCCTCCGGTTTTGATAGAAAATTCATTTGCAGTGAAAGAAGAAGACATAGGTACTTACCCACAATAACTTGCGTTTTATCTATAAAATGTTTGCTCAGGAAAAACAAATAAAAAAGCAGGCAAAGTAAAGTAACTAACAAAAAGTTTAGTTTATTTTTTACACGTAGAAGCTCTGTTAATTCCGATAATGACAGATAAAAGAAGAGAATGAAAAAAAAACAACAACAAACAAAAACTTATCAAAGCCAAAAGCGAAACAGGTGAACATGAAGTGCCGAACAACCAGAAAGAGTTTAAGAAAAAGATACGATAGCAACAACAACAACAAGAAGAAGAAAAAACCTTGTTGCTGTTTTAACCAACAAAACTATAAATAGTTTCCATCTAGAAATTCATATTAAGGTCTTTTGATGCTGCTTTTTTAACTTCGGGATAGAGGTTGAAGTCCGCCTTTAGTTATGTAGGTATTTTATGTCCGAAGAAAAGATTTCAAGTTATTAAATGGGCATTTCGATACACATATTCGTTCATCATATTTACATACATACACAGAGAAAAAAAAAACAACGTAAAATCAAAGCAAAAAACTTTGGTTCTAATATTTTTCGGAACGATTTGGCGCCAACGCACAGTGTGCGATTTTGCCCATCTAGGTGGGCAAAATTAAATTTTCGAAATGTTTTTTTTTTTGTCGGAATTGTTGATTTTCTATGAGATAAATTATGAGCCTTTAAGATTTCAATATATAAAGCAAAAAAAGAAGTAAAACTTAACGGTATACTTTCTTAAAGTTACTGTTAATTGTATTGAGAAATTGACCTAGACAAAATGACTATCAGTTGCTTCATTTCTCGTTACAAGTGCAATTGATCTGTTTGCCCTAGATGTTATTTTTTTTTTTCTCAGTTTATTTATCACTAATTAACTTTACAAAATCAGGTAAATTTCTTTAAAAAAATAATTTTAAAGTCTTCATTACACTGTTTAATTGATAAGTGATTTGTTTAAAGAAAATTTCAAAGTACATTATGTAATTTTACCTGATGCAGCACTTCAAGAGATAACCATAAAAATAAGATGTTTGTGTCAAAAAATTGGTGTCAAATTGTCCCATTTGACACCAAAAGTTGGCCGTCACCACGGACGTTTATGGCTTCAAAATTGTCTTCAATTTTCTTACATTGTGACTGATGCGATTCCAAGTACCTCTCAAAATAGTGAAAATAAAAAACCAGGAAGACCACAAAAAGATTTTATTTCATGTAGTTATTGGTCTAAGAGACGTAAGGTTTATGATCTTATCAAAAACAGAAGTCGAGAAGAACTGTCGTTGGCCACCGAAATGAAATTAAGAAGCGAGGGTAAAAAAGATTCGGCTTCAATTGTGAGACAATTGTCTGCTGCTTCTCCTCAAAGAGGTACAAATTTTAAAAAAAGCACATGAGTCTTCCTTCCAGGAGCCGGCAAAATTATCTGCAAATCAGGCACTTGCCCTTATAGCTGATGCAGATCTTTCAACACAGCAGTATAAAATTTTGCGTCAGCAAGCCGAAGCACAACATTTCAAATTCTATCCAGCTTACAATAAAGTTCAGGATGCCAAAAAATTATGTATGTTATCCCTCTGGTATTGTTATAACAGAACTAGCAGCCGAAATAAACCTTCAATCTCTACTCGACCACACAATCATTCGTCTTTGTGAAGTTCAAAAGGAAGTTTTTCAAGCTTTGAACTTAGCGCAAAACTCAGCTATAAAAACTATCATAAAGTGGGGATGTGATGGAGCTGAACAATCAAGGTATCGACAAAAATTTTCTGAAGAGCAAAACACGGATGAAAGCTTATTCAGCATATCAATGGTTCCTTTACAAATGTACTGTGGCGATGACGATCTAAAAAATATAATTTGGCAAAACCCTTCACCATCTTCGACTAGACATTGTCGTCCTATTAAATTTATATTTGCTAAGGAATCAGCTGATGTAATAACTTGGGAAGTAACGCTTATTGAAAACCAAATTGCAGATCTCTCTCCAACAAAAGTGACAATTTTTAATACAGAAGTATCTGTTGAATGCATAATGATATTATGCATGATTGACGGAAAAGTCTGTAACGCTGTTTCATCTTGTGCTATTTGTGTGGAGCAAGGCCCAGTGAAATGAATAATCCTAAATGCATTGCAGAAAAGCCCGTGAATACCAACTTCCTCTCTTTTGGACTATCCCCACTTCACTCGTGGATACGATTTTTCGAATGTTTGCTCCACATTTCTTACAGATTAGATATTAAAAAATGGCAAGTGCGTGGCCTAGAGAGCAAGCAAAAATTTTCAGAAAAAAAGAAACTTGTGCAGGACAGGTTTAGAAGGGAGTTGGGCCTACTAATCGATATGCCAAAAAAGCAAACCGGCAACACGGCTCGTAAATTTTTTAGGAATGCTGAAATATCTTCCGAGATAACTGGTGTCAGTTTAGAGCTTATCAAGCCGTTTCATATTATACTAGAGAGCCTGAACTGTGGCTTCAAAATAAATGTTGAAAAGTTCCATGAATACTCCAAAAAAAACACGTGAACTATATCTTGCAGAATATTCTTGGTATTCAATGCCTGTTAGCGTGCACAAAGTACTTTTCCATGGCAAAGATATAATAGCATCATCTATTGTTCCGATTGGCCAGCTCTCTGAAGAGGCACAAAAGGCGCGTAACAAACACAACAGGAAATACAGAGAATCATTCACCAGGAAAACATCAAGGATTGACACCAATACTGATTTGTTGCATAGGCTTCTTTTTACGTCTGATCCCCTTACAAAAAGCTTGTGAGCACCTCCACGGACAACAAAAAACAGGCTAACTGGAGAAGTACTGCAACTTTTAGAAGATATCACTTCTCTGCAACAATATACCCAAACTGTTGAAGGCCAGGCTAACATTTCGTCAGATATGTCGAATTCAGATGATTCTGATATCGAATAAAATCAATTTTAAAATGAAAAGTTTGTTGTTTATTATTTTTTGATAAGATTATGGTCGTAAAAGAGGTTTTCCATATTTTTTATTACGCCACATAATAGATTGCTCAAATCACACACTGTGCAACGCCGAAAATTCTTAAATCAAAGTGGAGCGACTTAAAAACGAACTAGATTTTACTACGGTATATGTTGATTTAAAGTGGAATCATAGGTTAATCAAATTCATCCATCTTTTAAAACAACATGTATCTACTTCGAGTCAACGTATGTAGATTGAACTTCGCTAGGTTAGGCATTGATTCAAAATGGCTACCCACGCCACGCTTCTTTTTTTTGAATTTATGTAAGACAAAGACAAATGTATATTCATGCTCGAAGCATTTCATTTTTGTGATGAATCATTTATGTATTTGTGACGACTTAAGTGAATCGTTTTGCTATGAGTACCTTATGCGTAGAAATAAATATAGGAAAAGTAATTGAATATTGTTTTTCGATTATATGAGAGTGAATTTTGAGTGCGCGTTTAATTTGTTCACAAATGTAAGGGAGCTACTTCGAAAAAATACAACGCGCTCTCGAAATTCGTTATATTTAGCTTATAAATACAAAAAAATTGAGGTTTACTTAACTATGCAACACTTTGAAACTACGTTGATGGCACTTTAAATGGCATAAAAGTGGATCGCATTGTAAAATGTGGATTTCAATGTAAAAATGAATACGTTTCACTTTGAAACAAAGTTGAGCGCACTTCAAAATGTGGATCTCGATGTAAAAATGATAACGTTTCACTTTAAAATAACGTTTAACGAAATGTAAATGTACAAAAGTTGATTTCAATGAATAAATAAACACGTTATACTTTGAAACCAGGTTGAATCTCATAAAATTAACATTCTTTCAACGTAAAAATGAAAATCCTCCACTTCATTTGAAATACTTTAGATCAAATGCGGTCGTATTTAATTATAGATCGAATTTTTTCCCTCAGTGTAGATACTGATGCGTATACGAAAATTACTAACCTGCGTCTGAGTATATTTTTGTATACTTAATTTCTATCTTCTGAATGAACTTCAAGTTGTTATCCATTTGTAAACGGAAGAGAATTAAGATAAAAAGCAAAATGAAGAGAATCGAGTTTTTTTATATTTGCTTTGGTATAATGGGAGCCCTATTTTTTGTGTGTGTTTTTGTTTTAATGTTCCAAGAAGATGCATACATCAGGTGAATGAATAAAAATAAATCGTTAGACTTTACGGCCGTATCCGTATCTAGTGTTATAAATTAATTTGATTGCATTAGAATGACATTGTTTAAATAATTAGGTAATTGTAACTGAAGATTTATAAGATACAAATCCTGTCGTTGTGAAAATGTGAATTTACATAAATGATGAACATGTAGGTTAGGGTGGACCACGATTTTTGCTTAGTTTGTTTTAAGCCTTCTTTTGCAATTAAGATCTTTGGACCACAAAAACACTTTCTGATTTTTTTCTAATTTTTAAGCTTTCGAAGATTTTAGTTAAAATAAAAATTGTTTTTGGTGTTAAAATCATTAAAAAAAGTATGAAAAAAATATTTTTTCTTTCATTAGACAGTTTTACATAGATTCTGGCAAGGGGCTAGCAAGGGTTAGCAAAGGCTAGAACAAGGGTCTTGGCCTAGTCAGGCAAAACAAAAACAAGTTTGCTTATGTGGGACTTGATCCTGCGATCTTCTGCTTGTCATTCCAATGCGTTGCCCACTGGGCGAACGGGCTAAACAAAAACTCAATGTCGAAAGTGAATAAGTTTTATACTCAAATGTTTCATACAATATTGCATAACAAATACAAATATAAAATACAGATGTCTCACACCACAAAAACGAAAGAGAGAAAAAAGTGTCGTATGATAGGTACTCAAGTTGTATACTTACTTTACTTTACTTTTGATGGCGCTCACTGCCCAGGGCTTCGGCCTCAACTAACAAGCCCCTCCAGCCAGCTCTGTCCCTAGCTAGCCGCTTCCAGTTGCGCACACCGAGTGCTTTGATGTCGTCATTCACTTGATTGCGCCACCTGTTACGGGTTCTTCCTCTGCTGCGTACCCCATCGGGGTTGGATTCGAAGACTCGTCGGGCAGGTGCGTTGCTGTCCATTGGCTCCACGTGCCCCAGCCATCCGCACCAGCAGGCCTTGTACGACTTAAATTTGGATATCGCCAGCCGCACGACCTAACGGGTGGACGGAACTCTTGGCCATCATCGTCCAAGTTGAATGGAGCGTTCTGCCTAGTAGCGGAATCTTGGTTGTCTTCGCCATAAGCAGTCTAGAGAAGTGTTCTTTCCAGATCCTCAGCACCGACTGTGTGTCTACTACCATATTCCCACTCTCATCTCGGCAGGCTTCCGTTCTAGCCTTGAATCCTTGGGTGGATCGCTTCACCCTCTGATAAAATTTTCGAACATCTCCCCTACCGCTACAACCTTCAATAGACTCTACCGCCCGCTTCGCGTGCTCTCTCTTTTTCCTCCTGAGAAGTCGGCGTTCCTCTTTTCGTTTCAGCCCGTAGAGCTCCCGGGCCAATATCTCAGCAGCTCTTGTTCGAGTCTGCAGGATTGCCTGGTAGGCCTCGTCCTTAGCTGCATGCGCTAGCCGGCACTCTTCATCGAACCAAGGGTTTCGTTGTATTCGCCTAGTGAAACCCAGCACATCAGAGGCGGCACTTCTGATGGCTTGTTCACAGTGTTCCCACTGGTCCTCTGCACTTGATGCTGGTGGCGGACCTCCTGAGAGATTAAGAGTTACGTGGTCTGCAAAAGTTCTGGCGGTCTCTTGCGATTTAAGCTTCTCGACATCGAATCTTTTCACAGCATCTGCTCTGCGTTGTCGCGTCATGGATATCCGCAAACGTAGTCTAGCTACCACCAGGTAGTGATCCGAGTCAATGTTGGCCCCTCGGAACGTTCGGACGTCCAAGATACTGGAAGCATGTCTCGCGTCTATCGCAACGTGGTCGATTTGGTTGACGGTTAATTGATCACGCGACCGCCAAGTCCCCTTGTGTATATTGGGGTGTGGGAAGTAGGTGCTTGAGATGATGACATTTCGCCCCGCCGCAAAGTCTGCCAGCCTGTGTCCGTTGCCGGAAGTTTCGTCGTGTAGGCTGTGTCCTCCGACTATCGAACCAAAGATGCCCTCCTTTCCGAATCTTGCGTTGAAGTCACCAAGAATGATCTTCACGTCGTACTTTGGGCACATATCATACGTCGTCTCCAGGAGATCGTAGAATGCTTCTTTGGTTGATTCCTCTCTCCCTTCATGGGGGGCATGAACACAGATCAGTGAAATGTTCTTAAATTTGCCCTTGATGCGGATTGTGACCAGGCGCTCGCTTACACTTCGGAAGCCCAAGACTTCTTGCCTAAGTCTTCCCCTTATCACAAAACCACAACCAAAGAGCCGCTGACCCTGTTCCTTCAAGCACCCGCCGCCGTAGTAGATGTCACACGATTTCAGTCTCCGTATGCCCTCTCCATCCCATCGCACTTCCTGGATGGCTGTTACGTCAGCCCTTAGCCTGTCCTGGTTCTCCACTAATTGTTCGGCTGCACGTGTTCTGTATAAGGACAGGACGTTCCACGTGCAGATCCGAAATTCATTGTCCTTGTTTCGTTTGCTGGGGTCGTCAACTTTAAAATCATCCATATCCGAGGCTTGTTGTTGTTTCGGAACAACTTTTTTTTACGTGGTAGGGAAGTTACCCCGACGCACAACCCCCGACCCGGAGGATCAGACCCTTCGTATAACTCCAAGGGTAGGGAGCCGGATAAACCGCTCCTTATAGGCCTGAGCTACAAATATGTGTTCAAAGTAGTTCAACCTAACTGGAACTGTAGACGCCACCGTTGATTCCATCTAGAGAATTCGGCCGCTGCCGCCTCGATGAAAGGAGAAGTGCCTTAGTGGGAACACTCCTCCCCCCCTCTCGTTGGCTGTCCCCAACAGCTTTCCACGGGTATTTAAACCCCGTCTCCAGCTGAGGTACTAGACACCCGATGTTCACCACTAGGAGGTGAGAGTAGGAGTTGGTAGACAGAGGTGGGTTTTGAGAAAAACCTGTGGACGCTTGTGTCCTCTTGAATGCACATAACTACCCTTTTGAACATGGTATATAATCAAAAGCGCAAGCTTAAATGTACACAGTTGAATTATAAATAAATAAATAGACAGAAACTTGGTATTTTTCCAGCCGGGTACCTCTGAATATAAAACAAGTTGAAATAGGCTGGATTCGAATTCGAACTAAAACCTCCTCCGACGCGTTTCGGTAGTCAAGCACACTTACCATTACTCTCAAAAGTACAATCGACGCCACTCATAATAACGACGTGGCTTATAACGACAAGTCGCTTTTAACGACCACTTTTTCTTCATTTGGTTGGGTTTCATACAATTCGTATTACTTTATTAGGTTCTAACGTCGTGAAAGCGTCGTCTTATAATCGTCGTGCATATAATGACGGATTTTAGACAAAAAATACTTCGGTTTCGCCGCTTACAACGACGAATGAAGAAAAACGCAAGCTAAAAGTTAGTAACTGAGAACTCAAACCTAAACGTGTTCGAATATACACAAACTCCTTTCTTCGGGAATGAATTTAGCGCATATCTTTGTATGTACTTCTGTTTTTTTTGTTTGTAGTTAATTTTTGTGGTAAGTCGGTTATAACGACCGCCGCCGGTTTAAAGGCAAAATTTAAAGGCAGTTAAAGTGTCGTCCTTCTCAAAATTTAATTTAAAGCTTAAACAAAAAATCTTCATAAGTTTGTTTATACTTACTTGCTTTTATAACAAAACACACATGTCATTAAATTTACCAAAAAAAATGCCGCCATTTCGTTCCACCATGTACTATACATATGTATATTAATTCTTCAAACTATTTGATTACAGCACAGAAATATTATACAATATTTTCTGCATGGCCGTGCAAACAAAGGTGTGTGTTCGTTTAATGAAATTCAAAACCCAATCGGATTGAAGTATGTATTTATTAACATGTGCCCACTTAGATATTTGCGCGGCAAAAATACTAATTGACTAAAATGTATTATGTAGGTATTGAAAAAATAGACTTAAATAAACAATTTTGTGTGTAATGTTGAATCAAGAATTGTTATGCTTTAAATTTATTTCTACACTCAATGTCAATCGATTCAAGTGGTATTTTTGTATTTGCAAAAAATATTTAATTAGATTTACCACTTTTACTTTTTCAATGATAGGAATCGTTTTCAATGAACAGGCGAAATTTGGTTCTCCAAAAAGTCGAACACAAGCGTTCCAAATGATATGTGTTCGTTTTTCTCCCTGTTCTCTGTCAGTATTTCTTTCAATGCTCAACTCTAATCTCAATTTTGAGGAGTTTTCAATGAATGAAATTTTCAGTGATTGCTAAAACCAACACGACAACAAAAATTCCATCGTTTCACTGATGTGTGTTTCAATTATAGTTTTTAATAAATGCTATAACTGGCTGTAAGGATTGACAGAAACACATAATTAAATGTTAAATTTATAGCCTTATTCTGGTAACCTCACTGATGCCTTACAAGTCACAATAACCTCACAACTCGTGGTGAACTCGCCTCCTAAAAACTTAAAAATTATGATCTGCTCCTTGGCAGATCACAACTCACGTTGTTCTTGTGAGGTTTATTATGAAGGCTTCCATAGAAAACGAAATTGTGACCGCCTTATAAGAAAACAAACTCACAAAAAATTGTGACCTGTGAGCTTCACAACGGCAGAATGGGGCTGTTAATTGAATTAAAAAGCTAAAGTGACCTCAACACTAAGACTTAAAACAGAAGTTATTTTATTTTCTAGATTTCTTAATCTTCGTTATTATTTTAAATTTAATGATAAGTTTAATCATATAAAATACTAGTCTAAGCAACACGTGTCAAATTAACTATAATGAACTATTATGTGCTGCGCTATCAAAGAAAACAGTTAGGTAGGTACTTTTACCAACTATAAAATTAATTAAAATTTTATCACTGCAAAAAATATTTCTTCGCTAAAATCTTTATAAAACCATTCAAAGCCTTTATAACCTTGACTACTACAAAACCAAAACAACAAAAAACCAGTTATCCGCATTAAAAATTTCGATTGTCACACCTTTTGCTTATAAAATTTGGTTCATACAAATGTTTGAATACATTTATCTATTTCATTATCAAAATCACATTTCCAACGGTCAATAATTTGCCATTCAATCGAAATGATAACAAATTTAAAATTAAAAAAAAATTGTCATCCCAACACATGGAAGTTTTTTCTTTCTTTGATATCATTCGTTTTCGTATTCATATCTTACCTATTGATTGTTAAGTGTGTTTGTACTTTTTTTTGCCGCCAGAAAAGCAAAGTTGACGATGATATCATTGTTTAATAATAAATAAAACAACAACAAAAAAAAATATATTAAGTGGAATTCATTACGTATTCTAGAGTGCATACTTTGAATCACACAAGTACCTACAGTGAGTCAATGCCTTATATTAGTGAAGAATTTTATGCTGTTATTTATTCGAGGGCGTGATAACACCTTTGACCTTTATTGATATTTTTTATAAAACAAAAACGGTTTCAAGTCAATACTAAAACTCATTAAAGGCATGTAATAATTATTGTTAATAATTCACTCTATATGACATTAAAAGTGCATTTTGTCCATTTTGATTAAAATTTAAAATACTTTTTTTTTAATTATTTAACTAGCTCGAAATTTTGTTAGAATTATTTTGATGATTTTATAATTTTAATACAGACATGCTATACACTGCTACAAACTTATCATTCCACACCTATACCTCATTTTAATTACTATTCCTACTAGACAGCTCTGCTTTTCCGAAAAAAAGGAATATAAAATGAAAAGAACAATTATTTTAGACGCAGCTGACAATGCTTTATCAAATAACATTTACAGTCGACGCCACCTATAACGACGTTGCTTATAACGACAAGTCGCTTTTAACGACCACTTTTCCTTCATTTGGTTGGTTTTCATACAATTTGTATTAGTTTATCTTCGGTTATAACACCGTGAAATTGTCGTCCATAGCAACTAGTCGCATATAACGACGAATTTCAGGCAAAAAATGCTTCAGTTTCGCCGCTTACAGCCAACGACGGAAAGACGAAAAATTCAAACAAAAAGTAGGTAACTGAGAGTTCAGAACTGAACGTTTTCGAATATACCTACACAAATTCTTTTCTTCGCGAATGAATTTAACTAGGTTCTGTATTATTCTGTTCCTTTTTGGTGTAAAAATCATTAAAAAAAATCTGAAAAAAAATATTTTTTCTTTCATTAGACAGTTTTACATAGATTCTAGCAAGGGTTAGCAAAGGCTAGAACAAGGGCCTTGGCCTAGTCAGGAAAAACAAAAACCTATTTTCCTATGTGGGACTTGATCCTGCGATCTTCTGCTTGTCATTCCAATGCGTTACCCACTGGGCGAACGGGCTAATCAAAAACTCAATGTCGAAAGTGAATAAGTTTTATACTCAAATGTTTCATACAATATTGCATAACAAATACAAATATAAAATACAGATGTCTCACACCACAAAAACGAAAGAGAGAAAAAAGTGTCGGATGATAGGTACTCAAGTTGTATGGTGTCTATAAAATATTTGTTTTTGGTGCTCAAGAGAAGTTCCGACATTCGAGACCTTCCATTTATAAAATATTTGTTTTTGGTGTTCAAGATAAACATACCGAAAATTGTGCAACTAGTTTTTGCTAAGGAGGGCTTCACGAGTGTTTGAAGACTTTCCTAAATGTTTGGTACTGAAAGGCTTGCAAAATATTTGACAAGTTTTCTTCGTTTATATTGTCCCTACTAGAAACTTACTTAAGCTTTGTCCTTCATCCTTATTTCGCTCCTTAGCCTAAGGCAATTATTGTGATTAGAATATAAAAAAAATGTTTTCGTTAACTGAGAGTTCAAAACTGAACGTTTTCGAATATACCTACACAAATTCTTTTCTTCGCGCATGAATTTAACTAGGTTCTGTATTATTCTGTTGCTTAAATTTAAAAGCGCATACTTACTAACGTCTGTTTTTTGTTATCAATGATTTTCTCGGTAAGTCGGATAAACGACCGCTGGCTATTGCGACCACATTCGGCTGGTCCTCTGGTTGTCGCTATAAGCGGCGTCGACTTTACTTTAAACAAATTCATTATCAGACAACAATAAGTGTGGACATGTCGTCACAGAAATAAAAACAAATTTCTCTTGTTTTCATTAATCCATAGGGGTTTTAGTCAGTGTTGTCGCAACTGAAAAAAAAACGTTAGACAAATCGGAAATATGCTCTAGATTTGTTGAATTTTTGTTGGTAGTACATAGGAAATGTGGATAGAAGCCGCCAGAAAAAGTTTGGAAAAAAATACAAATAAAAAACATTCTTAAAATTCGTTCGTCAAGTTAGCGTTATATTTGTATCGAAAAACTACGAACGCAGTGAATTCTAGCTCAGAGATAGTAAATGATTTGTGGAAAGTAAAAAACTGTAAATTATTTTTCTTTTAAGGATTAATAATTATTAATGGGCCCTACCAATAATCAAATTTAGTAAAGACTTAATTAATTAAGTAAAATGGACCATAATTGAATGGGCTCTAAATAATGAACCAACCATGGTATGACTTAAATATTTAGATGGACCTTTATAAAAGAATATTACATGGTATGTGCTCTTAAATATGAAACATAACATGTATGGTTCATTTTTGTATAGTCCATACCATTATGGTCCATTTTCCTTAAATAAAGGGTTTTTCAACAGGGACGCTACAAAAGTAGAGCAACAGGGACAGCAAACGACGGCATAATTCTTGCCGCTCTTTTGACATTTCTCTTTAGTAAGGTTTGCCATTTCATGATGGAAAGATATACGAGCCAACAACGAGTCGAAATTATTAAAATTTACTACCGAAATTCGGAGTCAGTGGCCTCAACGTAAAAGAGCGCTACGTCCAATTTATGGTCGTCATAATCGTCCAAGCAGATGAACAATTGAGCGTCTAGTGGAAGAATTTGAATCCACAGGCACAGTACAAAATGTTCCCGTGCCAGTGAGACAAAGAAGTGCCCGTAGTGTCGAGAATATTGCTGCCGCTGAGGCTTCAGTTGCAGAAATCCCAACTGTGTCTCTCACATGTCGTTCTCAAGAGTTGGGCATCTCTGTGACGTCGTTGTGGCGAATTTTGCGAAAAGATCTTGGCCTACATCCTTACAAGATTAAATTGACGCAAGAACTGAAGCCGCTTGACCACCAGAAGCGTCGCGTCGTATGTTCGTGAATTGGGCTGAGCAACAACTTGAAAATGATTCCGATTTTCATCGAAAAATCATCTTCAGAGATGAGGCTCATTTCTGGCTGAATGGATTCGTCAATAAACAAAATATGCGGTATTGGTCAGGCAGCAATCCACACGTACTCCATGAGTCATCATTGCATCCCGAAACAATTACAGTTTGGTGTGGTTTATGGGCCGGCGGCGTCATTTGGCCGTACTTCTTCGGTGGTGATCAAGACCGGCACGTTACTGTGAATGGGGATCGCTACCGTTCAATGATAACCGAATATTTTTGGCCCCAGTTGGATGATATGGATTTGGTGGACATGCGGTTCCAACAGGACGACGCCACAAGCCACACAGCGAATGTCACAATCAATTTATTGGAAACCAAGTTTGGAGAACGTGTTATCTAACGAAATGGTCTAGTCGCTTGGCCGCCTCGGTCGTGCGATTTGACGCCGTTAGACCATTTCCTGTGGAGCTACGTCAAGTCTATGGTCTATGCCAACAAGCCAGCGACGATTGATGAACTTCGTACGAATATCGAACGTGAAATTGCAGCAGTATCGGCCGCTTTATGCTTGAAAACCATCGAAAATTGGGTTCAGCGTCTGGGCTTCTGTAAGCGTGCCCGTGGTGGCCATGCAAAAGAAATCGAGTTCCATACATAATGGCATCAAACGTACTTTCACAGGAATAAAGAATTTCATTGATATTCAAAACCGTTGTTGTAGCGCTCTTATTGAAAAACCTGATATGTAAGTTGTTACTAAATTTGATTATTAGTAGGGCCCAATTTCATCTTAGCACTAGCACTAGATGGTTGATGAAAAGAGAATGGTTGATGAAAAACTAGTGTTAAATTAAATAACTGATACATTTGATTTTCAGCCGTAACTCGGTTAATTTTAAATGAGTGAACTCGGTTAGATACAATTGTTTAATTAAACACCCTTACTCTGTTCAAGTGTACTCATTTTTTGTTTAACCAACTTCTGGCCTAGTTTTGTCTAAAGTTGTGTAATAGCTCATTAAGTTAATAAAAGCAACACATTATATCATTTATTGTTAATATTTTACTGGGATCATTTACTAATTATTTTTTAATTGGAATAGCCATTTATACCGGCTAAAGTATGTTGTATCAAATCGGAATTAATCATCTTCTGGGCACTTTAAAAAAAAATCCTGGTTGATGTTTTATCAATTAATGTATAAGTAATTTTCTCGTTTGATGTAGGTACCTAGTGCATTCGGTTGCAGTACTCTGTCTTCTAGGTTAGACTATGTAATTTTCTCGGTTACCTTATACAACTTACTTACTTAGGATTGTCTAATTTACTTGGTCAAACTATAGATTGCATTTAATAATTTACTGAGTAGTTGTTACTTAGCTACACGGTTGACATTACAATTTAACACAGTTAAAGTAAACAGTTTACTCGGTTAAAATACATTATGTAATTTTAAGTTGTTGAAATGACTTATTCACTTGATTAAAATAGAAATTTTTAAAATGCATCAAGTAATTTACTCGGGAGTTGTGAATAAGCTACACAGTTGACGTTTCAAACTTACCCTTATTCTGTATAAAGTACCAAAGATAAACAAAATTGGATTTTCTTTGCAGAACTAATTGACTACTAAAAAGCTACAGTTAAATGCACTTTAAGTTTTTGGAATTTTCACAAATATAATGTTAACCTGACACACGTTAATTTTTGGCGCCAGAAGTTGCTAGAAAAAGCCACAAGAAATAATCAAGCGACATGGCACAACATTTTGTGTCGTTTACTGAACGAATAATATATATAATATGTTAAATATAGTGACAAAAGCGACAACACGGCCACACTGGTCTCAGTTCAAAGAATAGAACGTCCTCACTATCGCAATAGGTACTTGATGGGTACATCAGTTCAGTACTAAAACATTCTGTTTCGAAAGCTACCAGAGACATAGTACCTATATGCTGATCAATTCCAACTGCTTATTTCCCCGTGAGAAAGCCGACTGCTTCCAAATCCACCATGAAAGTAGTACCTGCTTATCTGATGACGGCAGGGGCATTACACTTGCTGATCTTGCAGAAAGTTGGGCTTCCGAAATCCAACAGGGGCGTAGTAATCCTAATGATATAACTTTGCCAGATGAAACATACCCGTTGATCTGCAAGTCCGACAAATTTCTGTTTCAATAAGAACTAAGGGCGTAGTACTTTCTTATCTGAATCCACCAGCGATATTATACCTGCTGAATTTCCATTGCAAAAAGTTGATTCGACAATTTATTTCAGTATCCCGCTAACTAATTCTTATGGTTCCTTTCTAGGATATTAACCAAACAAAATATTGTTTCTCATTCTCCCAATCATTGCATTAAACACAGATTTTCAAGTAATGTTTGTTGTTAAACAAACAAAAAATCATATCCATGTAGTTGAATATTTACCTTCATCGCCATCAGTGCGAGTCTATTTTTGGAAAGTGTCTGAACAGTCACCCTTTAAATCGCACCCCAAAATAGTCAGCACACGCATCACCCATTCTTGCAAAAAAAAAGGGGAACTATTTTTGCACCAAAACAAAAGTATAAAGTCAACACAACACAGCAAAAAACTATCTGTTGTCGCTCGAGTGCAGAATTCCATAGTTAGTACCTAATAAGATAAAATATAATCTACTCGTTCCCGATCTTGGGATGATATCATCTTGGCTATATGTACATGCGCACCGAGATACTGGTTTCGCAAGGGAGTGCTGCTATAATACATACATAGATGTTGCTTGGATGTTGTGTGATGGCATTGGTGCTGCAATTGCCACAAACTAAACATAACAACTCGCTTAACAGACATCTCTCCATATTCGTGAAACGACGACGACAAAGTTCTAAAGAATTTCAGGCTGAAAATAGAACTCTGGTGGTCTGTGCCACCATAACACCACGTTCTCTAGCTCAGAGTCATGAAGAATGTTTGCTGAAATAATTCAAAAAAAAAAAAAAAAAACAACTTTGGCCGACGACGGATATGTGCTTCTGTTGATCCCCCTAGCTCCCGACTCGCTTATGAGGATGAAGTTGACTTTGTGCTGATGTGTAAATATACAAAATGGAGAACTGACCGTGTGTACCTTATGGTTATGACATTTTAAGCTCTTTTGCGGGAGGCCTTATGCCTCGGGATGCTCACGAAATTCATCATCCCATAACAGTTTCCTGTCTCCAAACGTGTATAAATATACCACACATCACAACAAGAAACTCTATTTCTGAATAGTTTTTTTTTTCGAAATAAATTTCTGCTCCAGAAAAAAATAAATCTGATGAAATTTCCAGACCAAGATGAATTAGATGGGCATTCGTGAAATATTACTGGAACATGGCTAATTTATATGAAAATTCAGTGGGTGATGCTGCTGTTAATTTATTTCGATAACACCTTGATGGTTAGCGTGTGACGAATGTTTCTTTCATGTTTTTTTTTTTGCATGACCAATATTTCAAAACCCCATTCCAAGCACGTGTCGCAGGGGCTTATTTTTGATTGAAATTTTGTTGTTGGGGCATTTTCAAATATAAAATCCCTTTGGTGGCGAGTTCTGGTATAGTGGTGGTGATTGATGGTTTCCTTAAAATATTTTGTAACAAATTTTGTCAAACAGTTTGGTTATATGATATTATAGCCGCAACAGAGGCAGATTAATTGTGTAGATGATAAATAACTTAATTATTGTGATTTATTGACAATCTTGCGTTGACAAATGAGCTTACAAATAAGAGGTAAATATTATATTATCTCTTTGACAACGATGGCGGGACGGTTGAAATTCCGCATTTTACTCTGAGATACTTGAGTAATTTGAGCAAACATCAAAACTTAACTCCACTGACACCACAAACCAACAATATTTAACTTCAATTTTTGTCTATGAGATATCAACAAAAAATAATAATAATACGAAACAAGTAAGTAGGCTGAGTTCCGAAATGCATCAGATGCGCATTTGATGCAAAGTCATACGTTCCAAAACTCAAACGTAAACATATTTACAAAGCAGCAAGTTTCTTAACGCTTCCGATGCGTAGTCGATGCGCATTAACTGATCAAACTGCGCATTAATATTTTTTTGGATGCTTTTATTTGACATTTGTTTTGAAAAAAGAAATTGTCTAAGCAGTAAGCAAAAGTTTTTTGTATTGTTAGGAATTCTTTATTTTTAGTAAAATTGTGGTATTTATTAGTAAAAAAAGTGGAAAATGAAAAGTGAAAAGGTTAATGCTGCCTGTCTGCTGATTCAAGTTTTGAGAATTTGCCTTTCTTCGATGAATTTGGAAAAGTGTTGCGTACATACGTTTGTTAGTGCTTCAAATACGTGAATATTTGACACATAAACTTTGTTTAATGTCTGCTCTCCGAAAATAAAATATTTACAAAGTAGCAGGTAGGTTTGCGTAGCTGATGCGTATGAATAAGGTTTTGCTGCCGCATCAAAACTTTTTGTTTTACATTTTGGAACTCAGCCGTAGTTTTGATTCTAAATCACAGTTTGACTGAAAATGAAATGTTGATTCCTAATCGACAATGTCCTTCATCAAAGATGAACTGGTGAATTAAAAAAAAAAGTGATTGCCTTTTTTTTCAATACAGGGTGATTCGCAGACGACAAAAAGTCAGAGTGTGTAGATTGGTTCGATCGGTCGATCCAAAAAGAAATCGTATGGTATGGGGGTCTATTTCCTTCCTGTTAGGCAGAACGAGCAAATAAAAAAAAAAAAAATACTTGTCTGATAAAGAAAATTAATTCTTAAAAAAAAGCCAACGGCAACGCTTTTTAAATTTTGTGGTTCTATAGTTTTTATTTTTTCAACCAGCAATCCAGTCGTAATTTCCTCTTTAAATTAAGATTTTGTTTTTACTCACAATTTAGAAAAAAAAACAAGACAGATTTTTTTCTTTCAATTTAGGCTGGTATTCACCGAGTTACATTTCGAACATTCGCTCTCATATTCAAACATTGGCTCTCGTTTTCGAACATAGAAAAATACTTAAGAGTGGTTGGTGAATAGCACAAATAATTTTCAAGTTATGAAGCTCATAAAATTGAGAGCAGTTTATGAGCGCTCGGTGAATACCAGCCTTAGAGTCAACCACTAAAAACCATTATACCAAAAATTATTCCAACAAATATTAAATAAACTCTTACATTTTATTTTCAGCCGTTTTTAACGCGTTCAAGTCACTGTTATAAGGTAAGTTGACTCTTTTAATTTAAGAAAACAAAATGGCATTGCAAAAGACTGTTCACATGAGAGCGACCAACGACCGACGAATGAATGAACAAATGGAATTTAAAACATTAATAAACCTACATTCTTTACAAAATCTAGACAAAATGGAAGAAATATAGTTGAGGATTATTTCAAGATACTAAAATTTTCATTTAAGTTGCTAAAACAAGAGAATTTTAAGAAACCAATTTGTTTGTCGCGATTAACCGCAATTCGTTACGACCAATTTATTTTCTTAAATTTCTCATATTTAAGCAAATAAAAATTCAGATTTTATAATTCTAAAATTAATCTTAAATCGAGTTCTACCATTTTGACTAGATTTTGTGTAATATTAAGGTTTATTAAGTTTTTAATTCCCATTTGTGTGTTCATTCGTCGATCGTTGGTCGCTCTCATGTGAATGGTCCTTAAGTCCTAGACACCTCTAAAAGTGTTAAAATTCGTAAAAAAAAAAACGGGAGGCGCGTGTCAACTTCTAAAGACAATTTATTTTTCAAAATTGACAAGGTGTTGTTCTCAATTAAAAGGCTGAGTTAAATTTTCAATGAACTTTCTAACAATTAAAATGTTTCCCCTTTGTTCTTTGCATTTTTAATTGTTTGAAAAATTGAATGATTAATTTCAGTTCACACATTGTAGACGATTCCAAGCAACCGTCAGTTTTTAATTGATGACAAAACCTCACAAGGCTTTATAGTTCTTATTATTATTATTATTATTAATACAAAGTGAAGATTTCTTATTTATCATATATTTTTAATATGTGTGAAAAAACCCTATTTAAATTGGACATTTAAATGTTCGCATATTTTTTAAAATTTAATTCAGTCATGTTAAGTAGAAGGCAATTTGATGCGCTTCAAGCATCTATTTAATTAGTGCATAATTGGTGCATAATTGGTTTGAGAAAATTAAGTTTTGTGTTGAAAACCACACAACAATAATGTTTGATTTGGAGAGAATTGATCTTGGGAAAGAAGGTGTGTAGTATACACTCATGATTAAAAAAAAACAAGTAAAAAAAAAAAACAGAATGTGTTTAATTGGTATCAGCGACAAGCTTAAAGAGAGAAATTTGCAATTAAAATTGTTCTTAGTTAACCCGAGAAGAGCTTTATCCCTATTTTTGTATATGGAATTAAATTTTTGTATTATTTTAAAACCTCAAACATATGAACCTCAAAGGCAACTTAAGGCCTTCCATGAGGAAATAAGTTTTAACATGTGAACATAAATATTTTTTGATAGAAGTTGCATCACAAACTCTTCCTTTTTAAAAAAAAAGTTGATCTTTTTGAAAAAAAAAAAAAAAAACACAAAATTTAAATAAACAGGATGATTCACCTTTGGGAAAAAGCTTGAGGGTGCAGGAGACAAGAAAAAAATCGTATGGGGGGGGTGTTTATGTCTATTCCCGCTCGTTTAAGTGGGAGAGGAAATTTTCTAATAAATGACTTAAAACAGAAAACAAATATTTAAAAACAACGGCAACACTTAAATTACCCGATATACTTTTTAGTACATTGAAATGTTACATTGAACTCCTATTTTTAGTAGGAAATTTTTTTTTTTGTTTGGTTTGTGTAGGAGGGGTCAGTGTGCGTGCCATCTTGAAAAAGGAGGTGGAATCCGTTTTTCTGCGATATCTTACGTACCGTTAACTTCACAGGAAAAATTGTTAATCTTTTACCATGCTAAAATTTTAAAATTTTGAAAAATAAGTATAGAAAAAGCTTTACTATACTCATCTACAAAAGACAAGTAATTTTTTGTTTCAATTAAGTGAAAATAAGTTATGAGTTATGAGATGACCCTCTAATTATATTTTACTTTAAAATGTTCATTTTATTTTAACTATAACTTCTTCACTTTGATTTAACGGTAAAAAGTTTCTGAAACAAAATTGTAGCAAATTTAATTCTCTACAAAAAGGATTAACACTTTTTTCTGTGAAGTTAACGGTAAGCAAGATATAGCAGAAAAACGGATTCCACCCCCTTTTTCAAGATGGTGGCCAAATGGGGGCTTTCAGCCCCAAAACACTGAACCCTCCTTCACAAATCAAAAATAAAAATTTGCCCTACTAAAAATGTAAGTTTCCGTCAAAATTTTGCAACATTTCAATGGAGTTTTTGAAAATTTTGAAACTAATTTTTTTCAAAATTTCTCCCAAAACTAAAACGGATCCGGCTAAATGATCATTTCAGCAACCAGTTGATTATTATTATCAACCTCGTTTTTGTTGTATTTACTAAGATGTTGGTGTTTGGTGTTTGAGCAAAAATTGATAAGAGAATTGAATTTCGAAAACAAAAATAGTAGTTAATAACTTGAAAAAAAAAAAAAATTGTTTGAACATAAATCTTTTTTTTTTTCAAAATTTTAAGTTTGAAAATTAATTTTTCAAAAACTGTTCATTAAAACAAATTTATTTAAATAGCTTTGTTTGTATTTCCGTTGTTTTTAAAATAATTTGTTTTATTCAATTAAAAAGTACAAGTGACCTCAACTCCATAAATTATTGTGTTTCGCCCAAGGTATAACAGTGGGCTCTTCAGTCAGTCTGTTATACCCTACTAAGACACAAATTTTGGTCGATGTTTACCGACTCTTGTGTCTTAGTAGGGTATAACAGACTGACTGAAGAGCCCACTGTTATACCTTGGGCGAAACACAATAATTTCTGGAGTTGAGGTCACTTGTACTTTTTAATTGAATTTTATTCATTCACTCCACTTAAAACAGAAGTAATTTCAATATTTTAATATTTAAATTTCTTCATCTTCTTATAATTTGTTTTATGTTTTAAGTAATTTTTGTTATCAAACATTTTTCAAAATTAAAATTTATCTTCTAATTTTTTTTTTAAAGGTAATAAACGCAACTTTTATGATTTAATTTTGTATTGCGCTATAAAACTATTAATTTTATTGAAATAAATTTCTGCTTTTACATCATTTGTGAACACCATTTTTTGATCCCATAAAAAAGAAGAAAAGAAGCCAGTGAAACTTAGGTCAAACAAAAGATGAATTAGTTGTTCATTATTTGCATCCAATAAAGATCATAAAAGCCCTAAAAACCATAACCCATAAAATATTGTCAATTCAAATTGAGTCAAAATTTTAGAAATCTTAATTTAATACTTTATTATTTGTTCTTCTCTTGCTTCGCAAAGAATATTAAATTAACATAAAATACCTGATCATTACTTCCGTAACTATATATTCTCCTCCAGTGAACTTGTGTTGCATTGAATTTATGTTGTACGTACATACATAATTTAACTACACAAACCTATATACTGGCATATATGAGCTTCTGCGCCAGTTGCAGTTGGATGGATGCATGCGTGCCGATCAAACAAATTGATTTCCGAAAGATTATAATAAAACCATCGAAATTAATTGTGGATGCATTGGAAACACAAGCCGTATAACCCACATAATGTAATCCTTATCTCCTTTGAGATATTTTCCATGCTTCGTTTTTGGGATACTTGATAATAATGATGAGGCCCTTAAGAAATGCTGGGTCATTCATCCATAATTGATTGAAGTTGAAGTGAGTTCCCTTTAAAAACAACAACCAACAAAAACAAAAAAAAAAAACAGACTTCTCGAAAAGGGAACCAAATATACCAGATTCCAATCCCTCGGGTTATGTGTCAGCTCAGAACTTGAAACATTGTTTTTTTTTGGTTTATCAATTAAATTCTTGGTATTTATCGCTATTTCATGCGGGAATAACTTTTAACACTATTAAAAAAAATCCTCCCGATTTGGTGTTATTGTTTATATTATTTTTCTTTCCCGCATTCCATGTTCTATTGGTATAGAAATTGAATTATCAGTGCATTAGAGAATATCAATGTCACATAATCAAGAATTCATGCTTCTCCAATCAAGCATTATTCAACTATCTACGCGGCTATGCTACGAGTATATACGGACAGAAAGACATTCACTTCAGGAGAGTGAGTAATTAGTTCATGACATTTCCATTAGATGTTCCAAGTATTTCATTCACATGCAATCGATAGATTAGCGTACATTCAACAAACTCTATTCCTTCAGCTGCTGCTGTTGTTGCAACTTTAAAGTGCGACAACGATGACATGACGCATGGGGTATAAAACTTCTCGCATATTGGGACAAATATAGCAGTAAAACTGGAATTAAATGGATATTACTTAGAGTTATATGTTCTTAGGTTTTACTCGAGGCAATTTGAAACAAAAAAAGGTTGAAATAAGAAACTTAAACAGATTATAACGTACCTAATGTACCTATGAATTAAAGTTAAATAAATTGAATTTTTAAAATTATTGAAACTTTAAGAAAGTCATTGGCCCTGAGGAATAAACAAATTTAGTCTAAATTTGACTTTTGTATATGGGTTATACTCGACTTTAGACTAAATTCGACTCTGAATTCGTTTTAATTCCAAATCCCAAACAAAACCAACCAACTAAATAAAAAAATAACGAAACAGAAATAAAACTATTCCAACTTTGTCACATTAGTTGTCCCACTGTCTCGTCGGCTAGAACACATTTTAACACATCTAGGACACAGATATTTGCTTTGCTGCACTATAACACTGCCAGTCAGTGTTGTTGACCGCAGTTCGATTCAAGTCGATTCGATTTGGAATCGGGTTTCACTTCGATTTTGATGGCAATAATTAATATTGCATTTGTCACATTCACAGAGCGTTAAAATTGGAATGGTATCAAGTATAGTAGTTGTTTTTTTTTTTTTGTTGTTGTATTTTAAAATTTTTCCACTTTTAATTAAATTATTGAACTACTTTTTATTCAGAGAGAATTTAGTTTAAGTTATCTTAAGTTGTTTGACTATTTGAACGATGTTATTAATTATTTTAATTGACTTGTGCCTTGATTTGCTTGTTGTTGTTGGTTTTGTTTAAAAGAAAATTACAATTTTAAGTGCTCCATTTAATACAAAAATGTGCTCTATATATCTTTTATAAAAGATACTAATGAGGAATTTAATCAAGATGACATTGGGCAGACTCCACTTCTTCTTCAATACCGATTTTACAAAGTCAATAATATTGGCGCAAAATTTTAATCGATTTAGTACGATGTTAAATCATTTTTAGTATAATACTAGATTAAAAAGTGTATTTTGTTAATTTTAAACGAGTTTAGTATCATACTATCTCCTAACATTTTACTAAAGTTAAAATCACCAAATGGCTATTTTATCTTTTTAGTATCGTACTAAATTAATATGACACTTTGACGTTTAAAATTGTCAAAATCAGGGGTGTTTGTGAATTTTTTGCACGAGCTGTCACTTTTTTGGACGTGTTCAGCTAAATTTTATGAAGGAAATTAGTCTAGTATGATACTAGTTAAAAAGTTTTTAAAATTTAGAAAATTTTAGTAAACTGTTAAAGAATTAGTAAAATATTAAGTGGTATCATACTTTTTTTTTTTTTTTTTTATATTAAGCGCGTGCAAAAGGGGTTGTGACTACCCTTAAGATGATATACGCAGCACGAGCGATTAGGTAGATTGGAGGGGATTTAAAAGGAGATACCGATGCACATTGATTTTGAACGTCTGTAGATCACAATGGGAGGGGAAAATTGAGCTGGGTAGAGCATTCCACATTCGAGTAGTGCGACTAAAGAAAGAATCTCTGTACTTAACAGTACGTCCGAAATTGGGTTCAAGGGTAAACTGATGGGCATTCCTAGAAGCGCGAGTATTACGGTTGAATTGTTTGAGGGGAGGAATGCAACTGGCTATTTCACTAGAGCATTGTTTATGGAAATAACGGTAAAATAACGAAAGACATGAAACATTTCGACGGTGCTCAAGAGATGAGAATGTTTCCGTTATAGTTCTTTCACCTATCATTTTAAGAGCTCTCTTTTCAATTCTATCCAATAAACTCAAGTGGGTTATTGGAGCACCTGCCCAAATGTGAGAGTTATACTCAAGTTTTGGACGAATAAAGACTTTGTAGATCACAGCCAGATCAGAAGGGGAGACAAATTTCTTGCATCGACGGAGAAAACCTAAACACTTAGCAGCATTTTTGGCGATGTCGAATATGTGGTCGTTCCATAAAAGGTGGTCTGTGACACAAATACCGAGGACTGAAAGCTTTTCAGTTTCCTCAATGCAAGTGCCACTCATGGATAGTGGCATGGGGGGTGGGTTTCGTTTTAACGACAGTAGACAGCATTGAGTTTTTGAAGCATTAAATTCTACACGATTTTTTATTCCCCATTGGACAATGCTGTCGAGATCAGAATTTAAGGAGCTTATCATACGCTGCCGGTCAAGTTCCACATCCGAAGGACGTGGATGTTAATCTAAGAACGAATATGAAAAGCTGAGGGTACTGTCGTCAGCGGAACAATTAAATGGATTAGAAGTTTCAGGTTAAAGGTCGTTTGTGAATATAAGGAAGAGAGTCGGAGACAGAACGGAGCCCTGAGGCACACCGGCATTTATTTTGTGGATTTCAGACTTGATACCGTCCAATACAACTTGTATTGAGCGGTCCGAAAGGTAATTTCTAATCCAACTAAGATCCAACTAATCGATAAGAGAGCTTGATGCCAAACTCTATCAAATGCTTTAGAAATATCAAGCGCAATAATCTTACTTTCTCCAAAACGATGTAAAGATTTGTGCCACTGTTCGGTGAGATATACCATCAAATCACCAGTGGACCTATTGCTACGAAAGCCGTACTGCCGGTCATTAAGAAGCTTTCGTTCCTCGAGATATTTCTTGAGCTGAAAATTAATCAGCGTTGCCATGACCTTGCAAAGAAGGGACGTAAGTGCAATTGGTCGATAATTTGAGGGTGAAGAAGATACGCCTTTTTTAGAGACAGGCTGGACAAATGCTGTTTTCCATCCACTCGGAAACAGACCAGTAGAGTAGGACAGATGGAAAAGCTTACGCAGTGGTTTTGCCAGCGTTGAAGAACACCTCTTCAGAACAATGGGAGGGATACTATCCGGGCCAGCGGATTTGTGTATATCGATATCTTTCAGAACTCTGGCAACTGCACGAGTGCGGAAGAAGATTTGTCCCATAGAATCATTTGCGCTCTCAAGTACAGGAGGAGTCATAACACTTTCAGGCAGCGACGAATTAACAGCAAACTGTGCTGCAAGCAAATTGGCTTTATCGATTGAGCTGACAAAAGGAGTATCGTTGAAGACGAGCGTTGGAACCGAGGACGAGGTGGTTTTTCATATGTTTTTTACAAATGACCAAAAATTTTTACTACCTTTGGGACATTGTAGAATTTTTTGCCGTAATTTTTGATCATGTAAAAATTTGGTTCTTCGAATATGAACGTTACTAAATACTAAAATAATAAAAATACTAAATCCTTAATAAAAGGCTGTTTAAAATTTTGCGCTATTGTTTTTATTGGTATGAATAAAGTGAGTTGAAATAAGAGCACACTGAAGAGACTTGTAATTATAGTTCGTTCATAATGATGAATCGGCTTGAATTTTGACCAATTGAATGTAAAATATGCCTGACGTTCTTTGCTGCATTTTCTAATAGCCAACAAAAAACCTTAAGCAAATAAAAAAAACTAGAAATTAGTAGATACTTAAGATGTCGGAAAAGTTAACGTAATTAATACTAAAAGAACTTGTAAAATATCAGAAATATTACAAAGTACTTAAATATGTAGGTATATGCATTAGGGTGTTCGTTGTTTTTTTTTAACTTTTTGTTTTTTAATCAGGCAAAAGTTTATCAAAAATAAAAAAAATGGGCACGACTGGATCGCACAAAACTTGCTCTCGTAGCTAACAACTTTAACGTAGCTTGAAATAGACAATGTACATATTTATTGGTTCCATAACATTATGATATCATTAAAGAAAAAAAATTAAAAACAATTTAAAATATAAATGATCAATATGAAATATTATAAATTAGTTATTTAAATAGCTAAAAGAGCTAGAGCTCAAAAAAAAAGTATGCCATCTGATTTGTTTAATAAATATGAATTTATGAAAAAAAAAATCAAAACTCGTTAGACCTGTTTTTTTTTTTTATTAATTTTTAATATATAAAAAATCTTGAACATTTTTTAAAATAACATTTGGTATGCCAACTTTTAGCATTTAATAAAATACAATTTTTCACAAAATTAAAAAAAAATTCATTCATCAAAATCGGTTGGATGACAGGTACCGTTAATAAACGTTATAATTTTTTATTTTTCTACCAAAATATTTATTTTAGTAATTTTAGTACCCCGTAATTTTTTTTTGAAAATCGTTAGAGCCGTTTTTGAAATAAATCAATTTTTTTATATTGGTTGTTTGACAGGTACCCATATTTTTTGAGCTAAAAAAATTCAATTTCCCGTCTAGGGAATCACATAAGAACCTTAAGTCCAAAGCTTGAAGAAAATCGCTTCAGCCGTTTAGGCTGCAGGTCGAGGTACAGACAGACAGAATTGCGAGACCCACTTTTTTCGCGTTCTCTGTAATTGTAATGTTAGGGAAAATTATTATATCGATTTTTTTTGCACGAATCCTAAACTTGTCTTATACTACGTATAACGCAAGTGAAAATAGTTAACGAAATAACGGATACCCTAATGTACATTGTTCATAAGTAGTTCGGAAACCCATTTTTAAACGTTCAATTAAAATTTAGTGACATTTCGGTAGCTGTAGACGTAAAATATTTTTAAGTTAATTTTCTTCGGCAAAAAGCTGTTCATAAACAAATATTTTTGTTGACTAAAAATGATGAATTATTGTTTGAATATCGATAATTAATGTCTTTACCATCGAGCACCAACTAGTATTATTGTTGAAAACAGATAATCCAAATAAATGAGTGTTTTTAAAATTAAATTATTTTTTAATAATATCCTATTTGTAATTTTTTCCATTACCTATGTTATTTTTTTGTCGAATTTGAAAAGATTAATAATTAAGTGATTTTTACCTCGAGCGAAAAACGACTAATTTACAATGAATCTTATTAAGCATCTCTAATGGCATAATAAGCGAGATCAAATTTAAATAATATCATCTGTGTTTAAACAAAATTAGAATATAATAGGTATTAAGTGATTAAGTATGATAACAAAACCTCTTGTTGTCAGTTTTGTGTTCTTTTTTTTACAAAACATTTATTGTTGCCATTTTTGTTTATGTTAAAATAATTAACAAAAAATAGAGTCTTTAGTCATCTCCCAGGGCGTGTGACTAAATTTCGCTAGATATAGCAACTCCCACTGCTACTGTTTACACAATTGGTTTAAAGCCAAATGTCAGTTAAGGTTGCAATTAGTTTTAATTTAATTTCCTAACGAACAAATTTAAATGATTTAGTTTAAGCTGATCTGATAATTTGTAGGCTGCTCTTTACCGTATAAATTATATCCGTAACGATTTTGAATGCATTTCGTAAATAATAATAATCTTACATTTTAGGTTTTTGTCAAAAAATTCACATAACAGAAATATGAATTTGACGTTTTGTTAAGAAAATTGCTTTTTTTTGTTGGTACTTCACATAAATATCTGCTAAATGGCTCAACCAATTTTGTTAAAATTTTGATGTCCGGCGCTAAAAATAGAAGTTTAAACAATTCATACTTCATTCAAAGAAAAAAAATAAATGTTGTCATCTCTGTCAAGTTAGCATTACCACTGTTTTTAAGAATCAAACAAATAGATTAATATTGTCGTGAATTTGTCGTGAATTGGTCGTGAATTTGTCGTAAATTTGTCGTAAATTTTTCGTAAAAGAAAAAATTGTTCCGGCCCCTTTTTTCATAATCCCAAATAATACTTATTTAACAGTCAAGTTGGCATTACCATCCACCAAAGTAAATAAAAAAAGAAGGTGCCAATAATTTTCGAGAATTTGTCGTGAATACGTCGTGAAAGAATTTTTGTCTCACCTCTGTTATTTAAAAAATAACAGCTGGTTATGTTAACTGGATAGTAAGTTAGTACTACCACCCCTTAAAATACCACAAATAAAAAAAAAAAAAGTTTGCAATAACTTATGTTCGTGAATTTGTCGTAAGTTTGTCGTGAAAAAAACATTGTGTATACCACCTTTGTTTTCTAAAAAAAAACCCTACTCATTAATAACATAATAAAATACTTTGTTCTTTTAATACAGCTAAGCTACTCTTATGGTTGTAAGAGTGTTCTAAGGTGTGGAAATTTTGTTAACAATTTTGCTTAATATCGCGAAGTAATTTTTTCCATGTCGCAATCATTCATTCTCCTAAAAAAAAAATACAAAAAGCCCAAACATCGCATTTTTTCAATAAATCTAGGACTACCTACCATAGATACTAAAACTTTTTCCCTGGATGATATTTTGATATAGAATTTGTTTAAACAATTGATGTGATGTCTTTAAATAATTTGCGAACTAAAATAATTTTTCGTGTCCCAACAAAACGACAAAAAGCCATAAAATGCGATAAAAAAAGCAAACGAAAACTTATTTTAAGACATCACACGCCAACTGTTTAAACAAATTCCGCACCAAAAAGGCATTTAAACAATTTTAAAGTTTATTGAAAAAATAGGTATTTTATGAATTTTTGTCATATTTAGTCGAAACAAATGATATTTGTCAATAGAAATTGGCACCATAGTTGTATTTATGAAAAAAATTAGTTATGTTTATTTCATTATTATTAAAAAATAACATTCAATTAAAAAGTACAAGTGACCTCAACTCAGAATTAATTGTGTTTCGCCCAAGGTAGAACAGTGGACTCTTCAGTCAGTCTGTTATACCCTACTAAGACATAAATTTTGGTCGATGTTTACCGATTCTTATAAAAATCACAGCAAAAAGAAATTCGTGCACCCAGAAAATAAATACCCGTGGTCACCAATTCAAACAAATTCCCCTAGAAAAATTAAATTCACAGTATCTTTTTGCTGTGATTTTTATAAGAGTCGGTAAACGATGTTTAAATTTGTGTCTTAGTAGGGTATAACAGACTGACTGAAGAGCCCACTGTTACACCTTGGGCGAAACACAATTATTTCTGGAGTTGAGGTGGTCACTTGTACTTTTTAATTGAATTTTATTCATTCACTCTACTTAAAACAGAAGTAATTTCAATATTTTCATCTTCATCTTCTTATTATTAAATAATAATCCGCGCAGAAAAAAATTCTATTTTTCGACAAGGCACTAGGGAGTTTTATATAGATTCTGGCAAGGGGCTAGCAAGATTTAGCAAATGCTAAAATAAGGACCTTGGCGATTTTGAACCCTTTTGCCTAGTTAGGCAAAGCAACAAAATAAATATTGGCTTATGTGGGACTTGATCCCGCGATCTTCTGTTTGTCATTCCAATGCGCTACCCACTGGGCTTACTCGCTAAACACAAATAATTCAATGTCGAAAGTAAATAAGTTTCATAATCTAATATTTCATACCATATTGCATAACAAATACATACAGAATAGAACAGGATTGTAAGTACTGGCTTTTTAGGTAGAACAACTCAGAACAGGTTTTTACAGATGTCTCACACCCATAGTAAAATGTGTGATATGAAAAAGAACACAAAGCAAAGAGAGAAATACGTGCCTTCAAGTTAAAATTATTATCATTATTATCTAAAATTTGAATTTTTGGTGTACAAGAGACATTCCTGATGGGGTACCGAATTATTTTCAGCAAGTTTTTACTAGGGAGGGCCTCACGAGTGTTTGAAAAGTTTGCCGCGTCTAAATTGTTGGTACTTAAAATCCAGCAAGGGCTTGCCAAGTATCTGATGAGTTTCCCTCGTTTAGATTTTCCCTACTGAAAACTTTCTAGGGTTTGTCCAAACAAGACATAAACTTGCCATTTTTCCAGTCGGGAAGTTTTCAGACAAATCTTATTTAATTATAACTATCCAGTTGACACAATAATTTATTAATTTATTAAAACAATCAAGAATGGTTTCACTTTTAAAAGTTTTAATATCCAAAAACATTTATGAAAAAATAAAATCCCACTTAAGAAGTAAGTAAATAACATTTCCATCTCTTTATCTTGAAATATATATTACACAATACTAAATGCTGGTTTTAATTTTTTTTTTTTTTTTTTTTCAAATCATCAAGATAAATAATCTCTTCTTAAATAACCACCACTTAGCCCGTAAAATGCCCTCTTAAGAACTAAATAACAGCCAGTTTGTCTTACACCCCAACAACATGTAATCAAATGCAAATATGACTTTCTCCCCCAGTGAGGGCTTCAATGTAGGTACTTTAAATAAAATAAATAAAAAAAGCAAAATTATATCCTCAAAGAGAGAAAACTGAATAAATTAAATAAAACAAAAACAAAAACTAAGTGAAATGCCTTTTGTTTAACTTGAACTTGATATAAATTTCACCATCCAAAAATGGATCACGCGAAAAAAAAATGTCCTAATGAAATCGAAATTTTATTTCGCAAACAAAAAATAAATGAACAAAAAAAAAATATATAAAAAAGATTAAAATGTTAATTTCGATTAATTTCTCCTTCACTGATGATGAACATGATATAAAAATTCCACGAAATTTTAGTAAGTCCCTACCTATGTTTATAACAAGAAATAACTTATCCAAAAATAAGTAGCACAATTATTGTCCTACAAACAAAATCTTGTTTCAATATGACAAAGAAAAAAAAAAAAACAACACAACAAGGTCTTCCTCTCTAAAAAACAAAAAAAAAAAAATTACTTGAGATCCACCTGACTGCTACGACCTAATTGCAGAGCACTTCCATACAAACCGACCCATCAATTTTCCCAGCCGCACAAGATCAATGGGAAAATAATTAAAATTGGAGACCCACTTCCTTCTCCTTGGATGCATAATAATCAATTCAGTTTCGCGAAAAATAAAAAGCTGGTTCCATCATCATCATCTTGTTGCAGCCCCGCCACCAACCCATCCGCCGCGCACCGCCCGCAGCATCGCGTCGTGTCGTGCGTTTGACACATTTTTTGCGTGTGCAACATGCGTGTACCACATTTAACTCTGCAAGTCGTTGGGGCTGTGGTACATTACATGGTGCCAAGTGAAATTTTTGTCCAATTTCACTCGCGACACACAACAAAATTTGTACACGCTCTAGAAAAAAGGTGTGTTCATTTTGTTTTATAGCGGAAAATTATAACGATTGCGCGATATCGAACTGTCACATATGACAGCAGGAGGTCCTTCCTGTCAACTAAATATGTATAGGTAAATATGCGTGCATAAAAACGTCGCGTCGCCGTCATCCCCCTGGAGGTGTGTTGGATCAATGAATGTCAGTCAAATGCATCATCAACAATGTGGTTGGTGGTGTGTGTTGTTCGATTTGCCAAAAGTATACACAATATTATGTTAATGACTTCCGTCGTTTACTTTGCTTTTTTTTTATTAGACGGCGGTTGGAGGAAGGAAAACCAAGCAAATATAAAACAAAATATGTAAATTTTCGGTTAAGTGTTATGCTGTTGCCAGTAAATTTGTAGTTTGTCTATATTGAAGTCTCTCCGATGAATATCCAGGGCCGCATTTATCGTTTAGCAAATCAATACTTACACTAAGAGGGACATTGTAGGTCTGTTCGTTTACTTCTAAAACTCTCCATTTCTTTGTTCCAAGTTCCGTCAAAGTTCGTATGAAAAGAAAAAAAAGATTGACACACATTTGGAATGTTGTGGACAAATTTGTGAAGTAAACAAACAGGTCTGCAAAGAAAATGACATTCCAAAAGTGAAATTAGCGCCTCTATTTTATTATTTCTCTTATATCGATATCTTTCTCTCTCCAAATTATTAGTTTTGTTGCCGAGGTTTCAGATTGCTTAATTTTAACGAATTTGATCATATTTTTCCGTAGGAACTTCTTCGCTGTGACATGTAGAGATTTTTATCAGCAATCCAATTTGACAAGCTGTCAATTTCTGTCAAAAAATTAAACAAAATGGAAATATTATATCAGAGCGTCGGTATGAACGAAACGTCATTATTTTCTCTGACGTACATTTCTCTTAATTAATCTTCGTCAAATTTCGTTAAGTTATGCTTTTCACATATTAATTCAGTGATGCCAAATCTTTGTTTTTAGAAAAACTAAATACTTCGCACAATTAAGTTTTTAAATATATATATATTTTATTTTAATGTAAACATGTTCGCAATTAGGAATTTGAAAGGAAGTGTCAAATATAATTTAAGATATTTTACCGAATTGCCAGATCAATTATCTGCTCAATGCAATTAAAAACTCTTATTTGATTTATATCACCACCTACTGGTTTTAACAACCCGAGTTTGTCAAGTTTATCAATTTTTAAGAAGCAAACGTTTGATAGGCCTTTTTTAGTTTTTAATGTTTCAGGCACTTATTCGCCTAAATCCGTCAATGATTATGTGTGTTATTCCAAACTTGTGTAAATATCCATACGTGTGTAAATATTATTTTGAATTGCATATGCATATGCCGCCTTAAAATCCATAGGAAGGGTGGTTGTTGCCACACACTCACTGTCTGTTAAAGCAAATATTGTTAACAGCTGGCTTTTCAAATGTACCTAAGCTACCTATGGTGGCTGAAGTATATACTACTGCCACCTATGGATAAAGTTACGCAATCTGATGTGTGATTATTTTGAGAGAGCACCATAAAATAACATAAAATCATTAAGAGCTATAGATAATAAAAATCCAAAGAGGAAGGAATGTGTTGTAATGCTTTTGGAATTCTGATGGGCCATTCTGGCTTCAGTAGGTTGAACTGTTTTTTTTTTGTTACAAAGAAAGAAAGATACCTACACAAAAAATATGGTTACACAACATTTTGTTTAGATAAACTCTTAAAACTTATTGTATGATGTGTTGTATAATGTATGAGCAGCAGCACCCTTTGGGGGTATCATAAGCTCTGAAGCACTTTATTTTGCCTCGTAGGCCATACCACAGACAACGAAGGAATAATGTAATTCTCTATATGAGCAGAAATAATTTTTGCTGCAGGTGCACATTGGCGGCCGGCGGCGTTATACTATATAGATTCAACTACATACTATGGATAAAACATAATAAATGATTTTCCATAAATTGTCGTGTGTAATCAGTTTTACCTGTTTATCTTACAACTGACAGATCGTTTGACGTTTAAGCGTTTAGGCTAACAACTTTTAAGTAAAGCCGTTTGTCTACCGGGCGCGATCTCGATGGTGACGATTGGAATGGACCGTACAGTTTTTTATTTTGTCGCGGAAATAAGAGATTGTTTCGAATTGTAACTAACATAACATGAGGTTGGAGTTATTTATTTGTTTGGTTCATCTACAAATAAAAAAAAACATATGAGTGGAAAATGAGAAGATATTGTGTTGAATTTTAAAATGCACTTATAGCTGTTATACCGGCAAGCTTGAACATTGATAGGAATATTAAGCAGAACTAAATTAATTTGTGGTGACAGTGACTAATGATTGGTTTGAATCGATGCTGGTGAACAAAAGGCGTTTTTCTTTTTTAGTTCAGAGCAGAGCCTGAACTGTCAAACAAAAAATTGTGTTTCTTTTTTACCTCTGAACGTTCAGAGCTTCAAATTTGTGTTTCTTTTTTAGTTCTGAACATGTTCTGAGCTTGTTCAGAGCGCGCTCTATGAGCTCAGAATAAAATAACTGAGCAGACCGAGTTGAATGCTGAACACAAGCATTTGATAGGTGAAATTGGAAAAAAAGTGACAGTTTAGTGTTCAGGTGTGTTTCAAAAATAATTCTGAGCGCTCAGAACCAGAACATTTTTTTGTTCAGAGGATGTTCAGAGCATGCTCGATATGCTCGGACTCTGTTCAGAACTCTTTTCTGAGCTAAAAAAGAAAAACGCCTAAAACCAGACAAGATATAGCTGAATAGGGTTGCCAGATAGTTTTTTTTTTAAACAATTTATTTCTTTCCTAAGAAGTTATTTTTAGATTTGGGTGATTCTCTGTTAAAAAGTTTATTTTAACATTCATAATGGTTTTTACTTAAATTTGAGAAAAATTATTTAAATTAAAATTTTGTTAAAAATTATGGAATAATTGATGTTTTAATAGTCTCTGCACAATTCATTTTAAGGCTTTTTAAAGAGTTTGTCTTGCTATGGAAGTGAAGCTTCTTTACGGAATTGCCAGAAATATTGATAGCAAAAATTGTTTCCTTTCTTCATACTACTTCTTACAAAAGTGCCACCCAATTAGTGTTGCATTTAATATACCTAAGGTCTTACAGGCATAGGTAAAGTTAAAATTATTAAAATCAAAATTAAATTAATTCACGGTAGTGGTAAGTGATTGTATTGCAGGGAATTGATGTTCAAACAGTAGGTACTAGATATAGATAAATAATTTTTTAAGTTTTCGCTTCAGCATCCATCTGTTTTATATTCACAATTTTTAAATAAATAAAAAAAAAATCAAGAATTAACACACAAATTATACGCACCAGTGGAAATGACAAAATTCGAAATATGAATGAATACAACGATTTTTTTAAAGTAAGACGTTTTATACGTCACGTGTTTTCATCACACACAAAACTGATGTCTTAACCATTTGTTTTTTTGAATATATGTATTTTAAAGAAAGCTTGAATGATATTCTTCTGAATTCTATAAACTGCTGCCGGCTAATTTGAATTTAAAAGCTTTTTTTCGGATGGAAATGATATACAAACACATAGAGGTACATAATGTTTGAATGCCTCTATGTTAATTGTTTTAAATAAATAAACTTAATTCTTAGGACATTTGTATTTAACTAAATTTGTTTGATATCTAACTGGAATTCAGTCAAAATAAAGTTTTTGTATTTAAAAGTAAACTAAGGCTGATTTTTTCAGTCAAAGTTGAACATAACTTGAGGATTTTTATTTTCAACTTGTGAATTACTTTTTGTTCACTCAAAGTTGACGTTTTCAACTCTAGAGTTAATCAACTTCAGAAAAATATATATTCACATATGTTTAGCCATTAGTGGCCAGCCGCAGTAAAGATTATGGAACTGAGGAATTTGTGTCTTGAGAGAAAACCCAGTACAAGATAATGCAACTCGTTGAAATTGAAAAATGGGCTTCTACTACGGGGTAGGTATGCGGTGCAATATTAGAAGGCTTTTATATTGGTCGCATTTCGTGATACAATCGGTTTTTGTGTATTTTCAATAATGTTACACTGGGTTTTTATCAAACCAATTTTCCTCTTCCACTGATAAAATAACTTTGGGATCCTTGTTGATTTTTAAGCATTTTAATAATATCCATCAATAATAGCGCAATCAATAATATTCTCAAATCACAATTTAACACAAAATAAGATACACAAATTAGTTTCGATAGAAAGTAGACTCAAATATTATTTTAAAATGACAGTTTTTGTTTTATTTTTAACAAATATCCCCGGGATATTTCTCAAACTGGAAGTTGATCAACTTTAGATTTTTAACTGGGGAGTTGAAAATAAAAATAGTGAATAAAAAGAAATTTCAACTTGCGGTTCAACTCTCGAGTTGAGGTCAACTCGAGAGTTTGCCACCTTGAGCGTTTGCCTCAAGTTGAGCAATAGTGAAGAAAATGGCTCTAAAAAGACTTTCTATTCTGAAACGAGGAAAATACACGTTACGGAAAGGGCATTTTGCCCTTAATTCTTTCTTATTACCTAAATGTTTGTAAATATTTAATATTGCCTTCGCCGTTTGTCAACTTTAAAATATTTTTAATTTATAAATTTTGTAACCAATTTTAGCCAAAGATGATATAGATACAGGGTCCGTGAACTGATACATACGTCATTTTGATGATATTTTATAGCTACCATTTTTACAGGTACCTATTCTAGGAAAATCTACGACTTGTTCTTTTGCTTTAAAATTTGCGCCTGAAACAAAAAAAAAAAACAAGACAAAAACCATACAAGTCTTAAATTTTAGTCAAGGAACATCTTATTTTTCACGAAAACGGCTACTACTTTTTAATAGAAAAAATTACTTTTCGTGGGAAACAATTTTACCAAAAGAAATTCAAACAGAGGGTGCCTATTAACCTCTCATTTTTTATGTTTGATCTCTTATTCGGCTAATTCGAAGTTTCTAAACAGTTTTAATAATATTCCAAACCAAAATTTAAAAAATAAATGCGGTGTTCACATTTAAATGGCTCCTCTAATTTTTTTTTGTTAACTTCTCTCTGCTTTATATCACTCCCACGTCATGATAGTTAAGAGGTCCAAGTCAGGCAGGATTTTTTAATTTTTTTGGAAAATTCCTCGATTTTTCTTTACGTTTACTTGTATGACATCTGTTTATCTGCCTGTAATTTGTCATTGCCACCAAAATATTATTAAATCTTTTTTTTTTTTCAATTTAAAATAAATTTAATTTTTCTATGGTAAAAAAAAAATAAGAACTAATCTTTTAATTAGCTCAGATCTGTATTTTGTTGTAACGACTGACGTTGCTGACGACTGAAGTTTTTGCCTGAACAAAGGAAGTCAAAAAAAGTGGGAAGAATTAGTCCAATGTGAACACAGATATTTATGTATGATTCAAAAATTTGACAATTATCGCCTTTTATCCGAAAATTGTTCAAAACTTTCAAATTATTGTTTATGAGACAGACATTTATCAATTCACAAATTGGCGCACTTCACAGTTTTAATAAAATAAGACCTTATCTTATATGCTTCCAGACATCTGGTTAAACACTGTTAATATTTTTGAAAATACATATACTTTTGCTATTATACACTAGATATAGTCACAATATTATGTTTATACCACTGTATTTCTACACCTTATATTTCAATGACATGTATTGTAATATCAGACAAATTGGCAACTTCCTCATGTCACATTAACAAAAAAAAAAAAAAAACGTTGGATACTTTTTTTGTAACCGAAATTTAAAAGTAGGTAAAAAACACAAATATCACTCGTTTGAAAAAAATATTCCTATTAAAAATTTCAGATTTGACACAGCTTTCCTGGACTAAAATTCCTTCCCGCGTAGAAAAACATTCTAGTTTTCGACATGGCAATAGAGAGTTTTAAATAGATTCTTGCAAGGCCCTATCATGGCTGAGTAATGGCCAAAACTAGGGCCTTGTCGATTATGAACCCTTTTGCCTCGTCAGAAAAACCACTCTAGGACCCGGACTAGCAAAAACTAGATTTGTTCATATTTTTGCTAGAAACATTAAAAAAGGGTATTTTAGTATCGGTTGTGATCCGATAGTTAAATAACTAAGATCAAAAATAAAAACCTGAATAATAAAAATAATAGCGCAGATTTTTATGAATTTAATACGATATTAAAGCAAATTTAGTATAATACTGGCCATTTTTGAAAAATACTCTTATTAACATATTTGATTAAGTATCATGTACAAAAATGCGCTTAATCTAAACTACATCCCACCACAAAAACAACCGATATGAACCACTTGAGATGAATCATCTGGAATTAAGTAAATATAGTTTAACACAGTAAATTATAGTTTTTGATTAATTTGAATGATAAATTCAAAAAGCCTTTGGCGAGGGTGTGAAAATAGAGATTCTCGAAAGTAAATACTTGTATTATCTTGGCAGGATTTGCAAGAGCGTGAAATTTTTAACTTTTTTTTTGAAAGCAAAACTGATAAATTATAAGAAAAGTTAAAATTTTTATTTTTCGATTCATCTATTCAATTTATTTAGTTAAAATTTTGTATATGTATCAATAACGATAGTGCTTAGTCTGATAGGATGCCGAAAACGTCCAACAAGTTCTTACTAGCGAGAACCTCACGAAAGTATGAAACATTTTCCTCGTCTAAATTTTACTTACTGAAAACTTGCAAGGACTTGACGTATAAAAAACTGACTAGTGACATGTTGAAACTAGACAGAAACTGGGCATTTTTCCAGCCGGCTTTTATTGAAAATTCCAGTCCCCATACAAAAACCAACTTTGAGATTACAGTCGATCATTGAACGAAAAACTGACAGACGAGAACAGGAAGAGAAAGTAACACATATCATTGGAACGAATGTGTTTCACTTTTGGGAACAAAAAGTCAGATGTTCATTTAAAACGATTTTCATCATTGAAAAATTAAAAGTGATTTTATTAGAAAGTAATAAAGCAAACTTAACATTTTTTGACTAAAAGAAATATAACTAACAACCTTCATTTTGGTACCAAAACGCCATCTGATTTATTTGTTTAAGTTCCTCAAAATTGAAAGACAAAATGTTCAATGATGGTTTTCATATATTTGTTATTTAACTGGCATGTTAGAAATTTATCAAATAAAAAAATCTTTTGAAAATCTTTACATTAAAAACAAATTGTCAAAAGTTTTTGAATGTTATTCTAGATATTGAGATTTTTCTAGCTTGAGATTTTTTTGTTTAAACAATTTTTGAAATATTGTAGCACCGATGCAGATAGCCTTAACTCTAAGCTTGTCTACACGTAAATAATAAATTAATTTAATTGAAACACCTTAAAAATTGTGAAACAATTTAATCCAAAAATTCCTCTTAAAATAACCTTCCATCTTAAAGTAGTTTTAAGAAACCATCGCAGTTTATCATTTTATTTTAAAATCAACATTCAACAATTTAACAATCCCCTGAAAAATTAAGTGAAATTAATGAAAAATTTAAATTTATTATAAGACTCCTGAATTCTTGTGTAAATGGCTTCCACTTATAAGACTATGTGTCAACTTTGACACTTAAAAAAAATCAAAATATATTGCATTATGTCAGTCACACAAAAAAAAAAAAAAACAAACTTAAAAGCCAATAGAGCGTCGGTCGTCCACACCGCCAATCATCCATGACTTGGAAACACAAAATCCTATATGACATGAGCTATAATTTACTCAAAAGAAAAAAAGAATACCGACTAGGTCTAAATTTAGCCACAAAGAGCTAAAATAATACGTACAAGTATTTTATACCAACCTCCACCTTCCTATCTATTATACGAGTACGGTGCGACACGCTTACCTATACCATACGTTACCTACTCATGTGAATTATATAGTGACACTTAAGAATGGTTGCATGCTGCATCCTCAAATGCACTTAATAGTTTATTGCCTTAATTTGTTACCAATTTGGTATGAAAGTGCGGTGACAGGCGCGCAACACGGTGGTATTTCTTAATTTTTGTTCTTCTACTTATGTTTGCTTTTGTATATGTATTTTTAAAGGTTGCCGCATCATGTTGATGATCGTTCTTTGTACAAGTAACTTAACGCACACAAAGCAAATCACAAAAGTTTGTTCGTACATTACATTTTCTAGGTGAGCCACCTACTTTTTTTTTTGTTTCAGCTTAGTCAGCGGAAAAATGGTCAAACAAAATACCCAGGCCATATTAAATATATAAATACCTTAAAAGGGCTTCTTGTCCATGAATCTATTACAAAATATCGATTCAATTTCACTCTCGCTTATGGTCTCGATGGAAGACATTCACCTCATTTTCTTGGAAAATTAAGTTCGCATTTAATAACGATGACGATTATATGGAATGGTAGACATTGGTATTGCTTATGTTTAACTTCTTATGGAAAAGTCATTTTAATTAGTATATTTTCTTTAAGGACATTTTTATAGAAAATGCATATTTATAAGATACTAGTTTGGAAGATTAAAATTAAAATTATATATTCGTAGAGAAGAAAAGGCATTTTATTCGAAAGGACTTATATCTTATTACGACACTATTATGAACGAAGTCGCGAATTGTTATGATAAGTAGTTTTACTGACAACAATTAAGCCGATATTTTTGTATAAAAACAGTCTGAATTCGGTTGGTTAGATCAAAAAACATAAGGTGAAAACTTAAACCTTGAATCAGTAGTACACAGTGAACCAAGGAGTTCTTTCGATAACAGGTAAGTCTACGTACCAAAAAGGGGTAACTTCGAACAAATTGTAACAAAAAATTAAATTCTTCTCAGTAAGGCGCATAAATATTGCACCACACATAAAACAAAATCCGCAAAAAAATGATTGGTATAGGACAATTAAAAACTTATACATTACTAGTACATGGCTGAACATTTTTGTTTGTCTTAGAAACATGAATTTGGCAATAAATGAATCAAAATTGACAAAAATAATGGTTCTTCCAAGTACAAACTTTTATTAAAGCAAAATACGTACATAAATAAATTGACTCATCCCATACATTTATGAACGCATCACTTGTCTGTGCTCATTACATCATGAAATCTATACTAGGTAGGTAGGTAGGTAGAAATGGCGGCCACGGGCAATCTAGCCCATGCCCAATAAGCGCTGAAGTGCGCCGTTTTGATACCATAACTCGTTTGAACCTGTGGATGGAATTGATGAGAGAAAATATGGGCATATCCTCAGGATATCGTCCCTTTTTATTTAGTTTAGAATAGGATTTTGTTGTAAATTTTAGCACAATCATCAGAAAGTGGATCACTCAACTCAACCAGATCAGCACCCGCACCCGCACCATAGCATCCACAGTTAGCCCACTAGGCAGTTCGTTGGCTGGCACTGGAGCGTCCACTGATCTGATTGGATGATCATCCGGCCGCTGTGCACCACAAACCCCCACCAGAACCCTAGTCCACTATCTTGTGATCATAGGGAATCGACGGAAGGTATAATGCAGAAGTAGCCGAAATTTGTCCTAGAGCCATTTCGTCGCGCTGAGAAAAGAAATCAAGTCTTTGATCTTCATTTCAGGAAGTTCGTTAATGTCGTCAAAGAATGCTCTTCCGAGCTTTGGCCAGAGCATGGCATTTGCAGAGGAAATGAACTACTGTTTACTTTTCCTGCTGGTCCTCACAGCTCCGACAGTGAGTATTAAGAGGTATGCCCATCTTCGCTGCATGCTCTCCTATCTATACTAAGAACATACATTTTGCAACCAAACGTAATTAATAAAGAATTTTAGGAGCCCTTTGTATAAAGATTCGTAGACAATCTGATAAGTTCATAATTTTAATGAGTTTCTATGCACAACTCTATGTACTCATTACATACATTCAAATATTCCATGGACTTATCACATACAAATCTGACGGTTACCTAGGATGAGTTTATGCAGAGTTAAGCAGCGGTATTATGTGATTTAGATAAATGTGAACTCATAACATAAATAAAACGTATTTATTACATAAATAATATGTTCTCTTTACATAATTAATATGAAGATATGTACCTAAGTACTTATAACATAAATAAAACGTACTCATTACATAAATGAAACGTACTCACTATATAAATAATATGCACTCTTTACATAATTAAAATGCAGATACCTAAGTACCCATTACATAAATAAATCGTACTTATTACATACATAATACTCATTAAATAAATAATATTATGTACATTACATAAATAATATGTACTCATTACACAAATAATTATTTACTCATTGCAATAATTATTATTAATTAATTTTATTATTCTTTACCATTATATTTGTGGAAATTCGTCAAAACTAAAATAGCAGTGGAAAGAAAAAAAGTCCTAAAATGTGGTTGCCTTACTTAAAAAAAAATGGGCACGACTGGATCGCACAAACTTTCTCTCGTAGCTAACAACTTTAACGTAGCTAGAAATTGATGATGTACAATTATATAGCTATTAGTTCCAAAATATTAAAATATCATAAAAGAAAAAAAAATTAAATAAATTATTACTTTAATTTACTATAAATTTATTATTTCAATGGTTTTGAGAGTTAGAGCTCAAAATCAAGTATGCCATCTCATTTGTTTGATAAATGAAGCGCTTAGAAGATGAAGGACCTAAGCGACATTTTTAAACATTTGAGTTTTAAGCATTTAAAGTTTATTGCCTATAACTGTTCTTATGAAAATAATAAAAATACTGTATGGATAATTTAAAGTCAATAAAACTCAGGTGAATTTAATTTTAGGAATCTTTTTTATTTAACGCAAATAGTTGTTGAGATATTTACACTTTTTTGCATTTAACACCTTTATCTAGGAACTTTTTTGTATTTAATTTAATTTTGTTTTTATAAAGGTGTTAAGTGACTTTTTGATATGTTGTAATTTACAATTGAACTTGCAATAATAGTAAAAATAAAATTAGTCTGCTGGGGTATTCGTGAAGGAATTTTCGTCTGCTTTTTTGCAGTCACTTCCGCTTAGGATTTGAAGCAGAAACGTAACACCAAGACGTAGATTTCATTCAAAAACTTCGAATTGCCGGTAATTATTCTTAGGCTGTTCCTGATGAGATTTATGCAGGCTTTGTAGGGTTCTTGGTTGTAGTTCCCAAGTAGTAGTTTTGGGAGTTCATTCCAAATTTTGGATCTTTTTGCTTCCTATTCTAATTTGATCTTGTTTTTGATCACATTTTTACCTTATCCACAATAGGGCTCAGGCTCTTTTAGGGGGTTGTTGCTCCTATTTTGGCTGGGGAGTCTGCCTCCTCTTTACCGTCGATACCCACGTGGCCCGGTACCCAATAGAGTTAGACATTGTTATTTTTGTCCAGTTCTTTTAACCTCCGCAAGCATTCACATACCAGTTTTGAGCTAATGGCATAGGAGCTTAACGCTTGAAGCACGGCTTGGCTATCAGACATGATGGCAATGTTCCGATTTCGGCAGTTTCTTTCAAGGTTACGTTCTGCATATTTACCTTTGGAGTTTATTTCCGCCTGGAAAATGCGTGTGAACTGTCCCATCGGTACAGCTAGTTTGGTTGTTGGCCCAAATATTCCCGCCCCAGTCAAACCTTCTCGATCTATCAGTATACCATTTGACTATAAAAGTTTTCTGCTGGGGTGTCCGTCACGGAATTTCGGTCTACGTTTTTGAACTTAAGCCTGTGAGAGTGTCCTGAAGCAAATAGCATGGAGCAATTATTAAGCAAATGACTTGACCTCTGTCATTTTCATCACACCTTTAAGGTCAATTTAACACCCATTCGTCAAGGGTATCGGCTATGTTTTGGCATGGGTTACAACGTTACGCAAATGACTTGACTTTTAATGTTGTTGGCTCTTAGACTAATAGATGTGTGTGAAAAAAAATGCTGTCAAATTGTGCGTAAGACTATACAAAATTTAGCCATCACGTTAAGCCACCTGCGTGGGAATATTCAAATTTGAAGTAGTGTGTTGGCTGGTGCCTCTTGCCTGCACATGCACTGATTTTTGTGGTGTTCACCTATAATGTCTTATCTTAAAGTGCCCACTTAACACCTTTATGCGTCAAATGAAAAGTTCAGATAAAATTATTTTTGTATAAAGGACTTAATATAAAGGACGTAAGTGCATTCAACACATTCATCCACAAAGTTTATTTTTAAAGTGATTGCATATAACACCTTCATCTTTGGCTAAATATGAATCTAAAGACGATAGAAGAGTACAGACGAGTCAGAAATTTAAGTTTTCATATAACACTTTCATATGTAGGTAAAAACAAATTTCAAAAAATGTCACTTAACACCTTCATCTTATAAGCGCTTCAAATATGAATTTAAGAAAAAAAAAAAAAAAATAATAAAAAATCGTTGGAGTTAAAAATGAAAAAGTTATATATAATATGTTTCGCTCATTTTCAAAAAATAAAATCTAGTATTAAATAAAATACAATCTAACACAAAATAAAAAAAAATTTCATTAGCCCGTTTTCAAGATACTGAATTTTCAAAAAAAAAATTTCAATATTTTTTTAAAAATCCAAAAATAATTTTTTTGAAAATTTTGTGTGCAAAATTGTTTGAAATGTGAAGGAGCTCTTGTATACAAGTTTTGGTTGAATTCGGTTCTATGACAGGTACCGTTACTAACCGTTATTGAAAATTTGTTTTCATTAGAATATTGGCCATACCTTACACACATCTTTTTATCAAAATCCTTGGAGCCGTTTTCGAGAAAAATAATTTTTTTCTTAACGGGTTTTCATCATTTGTATAGAAGGTACCGTTATTTTTGAATTTAGAAAGATGATTTTTTCAAGTTTTCTACAAAAGAATAAAAAACTATCTTTGAAAATATTGACCGAGTCGTTTTCAAAAAAAAATTTGCTTTTTTTTTTAAATTTTGGTTCACAATAATGTTTACATTTCTTAGAAGTCTTACCATAAAAAAAAAGAAAATTTTCAACTTAACGGTTTTCGAGAAAATCAAAAACCAAAAAAATGGTTGTACTGGGGGTACCCAAAATATTTAATTTGTGAAAATAAAAAAAAAATAAAAAAAGTAGCATTTTCTTACTTAATTTATTTGATTTTTTTTTAATCCTAGGACCCTGTATGGCAGGTACCTTTATTTTTGGTCCTGAAAAAAATTAAAAAACGTCTGGGCATATTAGTCAAAAAACATTATATACCTAGTTTGAAGAAAATCCCTCCAGCCGTTTAGGCTGTACGGGCGAGGACAGACAGACAGAATTGCAGGACCCACTTTTTTCGCGTTCTCTATCATCGTAATGTTAAGGAAAATTATTATCTCGAGTTCGATTTTTTTTACGAATCCATAACTTACCTACCTACATATATCGCAAGTAAAAAAGAAGGGTACGTTGTGCTTAGTTGACACTGTGAATTCATTCTTGAAAAAAAGAAAATTTGGAAATGTTAAGTTTTTGAGCTTTTTTCTTGAAAAAAGAAAATTTTAAAATGTAAATTTTTTGAATTGTTTTCTTTCCAGAATTAATTTAATACTGAAATCAACAATTAGTGCCCTTTTTTTAGTGGCTGAGTTCACAGTGTTAACTACCCTTATTTATCAAAAAAAGTAAAGCAAACAAATTTTTGGAATTTTCGATTAATTAATTTACTACTAAAAACCTACAATTAACTGCTGAATTTCCATAAATTTGATACTAACTTGACAGATGTAATTCATTTATTATCTGTAGGCATTAATTTATTCTTTCCAATAAATTAATCAATTTCCTCGTTGTCCGTTTCACGTGAAATTTCTTTAATGGCTTTATATCTTCCCATGTTGACTCATTTTACAAATAAATTACAATCACAAAAAGCAATTCAAACAAATTAAAATATATCTGTCATGATGAATGTCATTTTCAAAATAACTATCTATCGAAACCATCAACCAACGTTAGCCAAACACACCACACCCAACAATATAATTGCACTCATCGTTCTTAAACAACAACTTTATTTCCTAGTAAACAACTTTTATAGTCCATAGACTGATGTATGACTGATACAGTTAGACTCATTCATTGCAGTGACCCTTGGCCGATATATCCATCGTTCGTTCGAATGTGTATGTTTATCGTTCAATAATCCCATAATCATAATTCACTTATCTGCCCACTTGAGGACTTTAAACTCTCATTACCCAAACCCCATACTTTAGCAAGTCCCATCATTCTGTATGCTCGCTGGCGTATTCGTATAATACCACTCAACTACTCAATAAACGTTTGCATTTGAACTAATCGATTCAAATGCGTTGGCCATTAGCGGCCTAATGGTTTGGCCATTTCAAACCATCAGCGTCAGTTTTAGCGTCGTCGTCATTGTCGATGTAGATGTAGACGTTCAATTGGACCGTCGCCATCGTTGGTCGTTGTCCGACCATGTTTCCAATTAAGGATATGCACACATTTGGTTTACTCATTCGATGATGGAGAGAGAGAACTGCCCAGCGCAGTGCTAGTTTTGTTGTGCATTAACTCAAATTCCATCCCATTCAGTGATAAATAGGTGTTTCGATGTGTTCCAGTGCTGGACGGGCAATTTGCCTGCAACTGGCTGTGACTGTGATGTGCATATAGCCACATCAAGTGCAACCGCATCACAGCTGACCAGTCTCGGCTGCTTCTGGAACGAATGTGGGCCAAAGCAATCGTTAGATGGGGTGACCGTTTACAGACATAAAACACCAGATGGTTTTGGCCATCCCATGGAGTTGTCCTGGATTGCCTTTTTTTGCGCGCACTGGCCGGGAATGTCCAAGTCACACCATACAGACAATTTTTGAGCTTCTCCAGGTTTTCCGTCGTCGTCGTCGATATAAAGTCTTAAGCCTTAAATTAATAAAACTCCATTTACCGATTAGCTCAGATGTTACTACAACAGTATTACCTCAGTGTTTGCCCATATGTGTCCGCCTGCGTGTATGAACTATGAATCGAGATACAATCAAAGCGCGCGCGCGCACTGAACATCGCAACAAGCGTCTAACACTATGTCAGCTGCTGCTGTAGGTACTTTGACGCAATTAATTTCACCAAAGAGACGATATTGTTGTTACGCGATGGCATTTAAACTGCTACCGCAATAATGCACATCACAGTTGGCGTCGCGCAACATTAAAACACCAGATGGGGCTAGTTGTAGCTAAAGCTTGTCATCTTATCTGCCATAGCCACCACCTGGCGGCCATGTTGAAATGCATTTGAGTTTATGTGTTAAGTTCAATGTGACGGGCAATTTGCATGAAATTGGCTTTGATGACGTTGAAAATTTCCGTTAGAAAGATGTGCATATTTAGTGCCCATAAATGGATTTTTATTTCATCGTCATCAGCTTTATATTTTCTGTGAAAACAGAAAGAGATACAGAGAAAACATTAGTGCCATCATGACCATATAATTATGTAGGGGGCATCACTTCCGCACAGCATCATTATTTATTATACAAACGGAAATTCATCGTCAAAGCCCATAAAATCAATTACTGACAATGTGACATTTTTTTTTGACATCTAAATGACACTTAAAATTCATTGACAGTTTGAGATTTTTTTTTAAGATGGACTACAAAAATGAGAAAAATAAAAATACTTTTTTTGTTGGTATTATAACGTACGAGATATGGTGGAAATTTATGGTTAAGGTTGTTGTTGTAAATATGACATGACTTTTGACAAGATTCAATAATTTGACAGTTTTATTTGCTTTTGAAGTTTGCCGCGACACGACGAAGTGACATATCATGCTTTCAAGGTGTATTCGTTCAAGGTAAATATTTTTTTCCTTGTATTTTATTTATTTTTCTAAGTGACCCGACGCGAAAAAGCTTGTGTTTTAAAATCGCCGGAAAAGACATTCTATGTGGAAGCGTTCAGGTGTGATGAAGATTTTTTTGAATTTTCTTAAGAGAATTTTCTGGTGTAGGATTCGCAGGAGAAATGAATAAAAAAGCCTTATAACTTCACTAAAATAAAGGGTTTTCTATTAAGGACTGGTTGATTTTAAAATTGAATAAAACAAGTTGTATATGTGATATCAATAAGGTTTTTTCTTTATTTGAGAGCCCAATCAATGACATTATGTGTGAAATATAACATCGTTCAAATGGCCGCCGCGGCTTTGCTGGGTGGCGCGGATTCGAAAGGACCAGTTTTCGATGGCTTTGGCGCATAAATCAGGCTGAATTTGACCGTTGGCATCGATTATGTTGTCTTTGAGGCCGCAGTGGTTTGCGGCTTATTCGCATAGATCTGGGACTTAAGAAAGCCCCACAAGAAAAAGTCCAAAGGGGTCAAATCACACGATCTTGGTGGCCAATTCATGTCGCCTCGGCGTGAGATAACCATGCCATGAAACCGCTCGTGCAGAATATCGATTGTGTATTGAGCTGTGTGGCACGTAGCGCCATTCTGTTGATACCATAGTCTCCGGTGTCAATATCATCCAATTCAGGCCACAAGAAGTTAGTGATCATCGACCTATAGCGATCGCCGTTGACGGTGATGGCCTGGCCAGCATCATTTTCGAAGAAGTACGGACCGATGACGCCTCCAGCCTAAAATCCACACCAAACAGTAACTTTATTTGGATGCATTGGCACCTCGTGAATCTCGCGTGGATTGGTGTCGTCCCAAATCCGGAATGGGCCCAATCGCTAAAGATGATTTTTCGACCAAAATTGGAACCAACTGAGAACACCCATTTTGATAATAAAGTCTTATCATTTGCACGTGTTGCTCGATACTGTAACTTACCATGATGATTTGTATTTAGTAACTGATTAAAAGACCATATCTTGACAGAAAGTAAATGAAACAATATGGCCGCCACGAGCAGTACAAATCAACCCGTCCCTATTGGAAAACCCTTTAAAGTAACTGTTTTCTTTTGTTTGGATTAACTCGAAAAACCAAGCTGACTTTGAAAATTTAACTCATTTGAAATTGGATATTCCTCCCAAATGAATTGTTTTTTTTATTAAAAAAGTAGCTGACCCGTGCTTGCGTTGCTTCGCAAGCTTAAAATGATATTTTGTTTGATATATGTATATTAAGAGAAAAAAAAAAATAGACTTTGATATTTGGATATCTTTCCCACCTATGTTTTTGATTTTGTTTTTATTTTGAAACTTCTGGAGGCACGCACAATGTGTTAGCAGCTTAGCCATTTTGAATATATGAAGTGTAAAAAAAAGAGTAAATTTTGTTTTTGTTGAATTTTTGTGATATTTATTTTTTACTTTATACAAAATTATCACATTATCTTATTTTATAAAGAGTGATGAATTCATTTGAAACTCTTGATTGCTTTTGAATAGAATTCCCGGAAACAAATAATTAGAAAAAAAGTTGATAACTTCAAAATGTTTAATTATTTACTCCTCAGATTGTATGTATACTGTACAAGTTGACCCGGCGAACTTCGTTCCGTCCAAATTCGTTTATGAAAATAATAATTCCGAACATGGACGCACATCCTGCTTCATGTTATTTCGGTCAATGCTCATTCTTTATTCTGTTAAATGCTATGGAAATAACTAAAACCTAACAATGACGATATGTATCAATCAAACCGCAGTTATTGGAGTGTCGGGCAACCTTCCGCTTTTTCACTGAAATGCTTTATGGTGTCTATACAACATTGTTCATTGTATTCTCGGATAGCCGACACGTGAGCACGCCACATATCAAGATTGATGCCACAAACATTCAAAAATTGTCCTTGCGACTTAATAATTCTCATAGCGAAAGCGAGACGCACTGGAAACTGAAGACGCTTAAATACGAATGGCAAATCGCCCAGAATTTTCGCCTTTGAATTTTCCCCTCAAAATTGAATGTCATCACTTCAATGTCATTTGATTTCAGATTCTTCACTAAACAACGCGTTCCGTTACAAAGTTTCGGTGCATAAGAAACATCTGAAGAATTCAAAAATTCCGTGGGATAGTTGGTGGCTTTGTTTTCATCCATCAAGGAGTCTACGGATTTGTATAAATGTTACTCATGGGCTTTTTGATATTGAATGATGAAATTCAAATGGTCGACATCCTTGTTTTTGGTAGCGAAAAACGTTCGTGTACTTAGCCAATCATAGTCGACATAATTCTGAGCGATATGGAGCGACTGGAATCAACACCATTGTCCATTGTCTACAATCGCCTGGAGATCTCTGCAGCGGACTGGTCATTTCTTATTGCAATTAATTCACATTTCTCCATAAAACCGACACACGACGCCTTCAATTCATCTGCCGAGTTGGTCTTGGAATGATAGACAGCCTATGATAAAAATCGCCTAACAGCAAAATCATTGCGCCAACGAAACGTCATTAACAAATTCGTATATCTGTCAACGTTCGATTCAGGGTTTCCAATGCTCGTTTGTGAGCCATAGTGCACTTATCCTAGATGATAATCTCAAATTGCTGCAATACATTCGCAGAAAGAGTTCTTTGGAATAATGCGTGCCAGTCAAGCAGAATCAACCACATCATGGGGGTTTTTCCAACCAACAAATGTCAAAATTGATGTGCCCTGTTTTCGAAGAAAATGTACTTATCTACCTATCTTCTCAGATTTCTAATTTTCCCTTCTTTGGGCCAATACAAATTAAAGTACAAAATCGAGAAAATCAAACTATCCGTTCTCGAGTTATGCATGCACAGCTCAAACGGACGTCAATCCTCTTTTTTATAATTTAATTAAACTGAAAAACGACAACCTGTTGAGAACTGTCCAGCCTAAGCATGTTTCAAATGTTTCTGAAAACTTCACAAAATGCTTACCCATTTTATTGTCACTTTAGACAGGATTATTCCAAATTTTTGCGACTTTTTTTTTTAATATCTTTAAAATATCTTCAGTGCCGTCCAGACCAAAACACAAATTTCAGAAAAATTTCACAAATGTGTTGTTTTGTTTATGAAATGCTTCTTTGTTCACACCTAAGAAGATGAAGATCTCAAATTTGTGAACTTCAGCTTCAGAGTTCTGAACAAACTATTGTCAACTTACTGCAAACTAATATGTTTATAAATACATACTTACATTTTACATCATCGAACAGTGCGTTGAATATCGATCACCACTTCACCTGCTGTTCATCGGTTTTGAAAAGGCGTTCGACAGTGTCAATAGAGAATTTATTTGGCTTGCTTTGCGCAGGAGGGGCATCCCAGATAAATTGATTGCTATTATCAAGGCTACATATGATGGATCCAAGTGTCACGTTTTGCACAAAGGTAGGCTGTCAGAGGAGTTTGAAATCCAAAGTGAAGTTAGGCAAGGCTGTATACTGTCACCAATACTGTTCCTGTTGGTGATAAGTGACGTACTGCACGCAGCTTTGTCAAATGGAAATGGAGGAATTCAGTGGACTGTGCAATCTTACCTCAAACATCTGGACTACGCGGACGACGTATGCTTACTCTCTCATAGGATCATGGATCTCCATCAAATGACAACAAGGGTGGAGAGATAAGCAGAAATCGTAGGGCTTAAGATCAACTCGGCAAAAACTAAAAGGATCAGCCTTGGAACTTCCTCATCAATCCAAGTAAATATTTCTGGACAACCGGTAGAGATGGTAGAGGATTTCCAATATCTTGGGAGTATTGTCTCTACGGGTGGCGGAACTGAACTGGACGAAAACAGCCGAATCAGAAAAGCAAAGGCTGCGTTCGGAATGCTGTTCAAAATATGGAGAAACAACTCTTTTAGCTTAAAGACCAAGTTACGACTGTTCCGCTCCAATGTTTAATCCGTTCTGCTTTACGGCTTACGGCCGAACTTCATGCGAGAACGTGTCAGGAGCCCATAGACTCCATTATACGAAGAAGAAAGTGGCAGTGGATTGGCCATACGCTTCGAAAAGGCGATCGGTGCATTGCATCTCAAGCAATGCAGTGGAACCCGCTCACACAGGAGGGAAGACAAGTGGGCCGGCCTAGAAGTACATGGCGAAGAACGGTCGAACAGGAATCGGCACGACTGGGGAAAAGTTGGAGAGAGCTGAAATATATTTCAAGAAATCGTACACGATGGCGCGTAGGTGTAGTGGAGGCCCTATGTCCCGTAAGGGAAACATCACGGACGTAATAGGTCCGAGGACCTAAGTAAGTGAGTAAGTAACTTGTGTTTAAGTTTCGTCAAAATTACATCAACACGTTAGAGAAACGTTTTAATTTCGTTATACCTACCCAACTCATGTCAACGCCATGACACGTCTCCTATGCTCAAGCTTAACATAATATTTCTCTTAAGGCATAATGTTCCTGTATAATAGTAACAAAACAATTATCTCATTTGACGCAATTACAAGCTTGAGTGCCTTTCTACATCTGCCTACCTTATTCCTAACTTTATCATATTTCACAATTTCGAACCCAGAACCTTTTTAGTAAAAAAAAATCCCCCAAGTCAAAACATTTAACTTCTCCTTCTCTAACTCCGGCACACCAAAATGCATAATAATTTATTTCTTTAATTGTCCGTCCATCCACCTCCCACATAATAAAATCCCAATGATATTTCTTTGTAGCCACAAAGGAACTTGGAAATCGAAATCAAATTAAAAAAATAAAAAATCATTTTAATTGAGTCGAAATTATTATTTTTTTTTACATAATAACATATAGCTACTCTTTTTGCCGGCTAAATAAAAAAATATAATAATAATAACAACATGAATAATAAAAACCGTGAGATCGACAAAAATGCCACTGCACTCTATAAAATCCCCAATAACACAACAAGTCAAATGCTATTTAACTCTCGCCATACAACTTGATCTCGGATTATTATAAACGCTATAGCAATTTACCAAAACTCCTAATCATCATGGATCTGGCCGAAGTATACTAGTAGCTTCGGATTGTCTCTGCTCTCTGCCACTAATAAAAACCAAAGCCAAATTATGGTGTTTGTTGTTGTTGTTGTTGCCGAATGATGATGGGAAAAGAAGCACTTTTAATTTTTATACCGCACCACCAAGTCTAACTATGTATGTCTATTGACGACTTGCAAACAACAAATCAACAACAAATAAAATCGATGCAATAAAAATCAACTCCATTGATGTCACTACTATACAGAAGTTGAAGCCAGCAGGTAACTCCTCGATAGTGTTCCCCATCCCCAGTTCCCCGGGAACTCCGAATTTCAACTGTGCAATCTGAGTTCGAATCCACCACACCACCACCACGCCATCGTCAACTTTAGGTCGGTTTGACTTGAATGGAACCGAAGAACCGTTGCTGTTGCGGCTGCCACTGTTGAATGACTCTATTGAGCAACTCTATAGAGTGATGGAATGACGGGCGCGGTGGGTGCACAACGTGGTTAATCCAAGTCAATTCAAGATTAAATGATTGCATCCATTCAATCGACGATGCATAAACATTGTCATCGTCGTCGTTGTCGTAGTCGCAGTTGCAGACGTCTTCGTCAGCTTCGACGTAGTCTCGTCTCTTCGCTCAATCCAATCAGTCTGCTGCGAACTTGATGGCCTTTTCTTTGGTTTTATAGACCAAATGAATGTGACTCTAAACGGATTTGTTTGCAAATAATTCAATGAACATATGCCATAGATATACCAGATTCACTTACAGCTGCGCCAGTTGCAACTAAATAGCGTTATTTTGATGCATAAATTATGAGTATCTTGGTCTGGGAGCATAGTTTAGTGACAGGGTTACCTATGAAATATTTTAACTGTCAAAATTTAAACGTTTTAAGAAACTGAGAACAGGGATTCTTATTTAAGATATTTATCTGTTGATGTTTTTAACAAATATAACTGAAGAAAATGTTTAGGATTTTTAATTACCTAAAAAAAAAAGTAATGGAGAATGACATAAGGTGTGTAGGTAGGCACCGCATAACAAAAAAAACCTAATGTGCGTTGACATTAATCATTTTTTTAACCAGTTGTTGCCAGTTGCAACTAAATAGCGTTATTTTGATGCATAAATTATGAGTATCTTGGTCTGGGAGCATAGTTTAGTGACAGGGTTGCCTATGAAATATTTTAACTGTCAAAATTTAAACGTTTTAAGCAACTGAGAACCGGGATTCTTATTTAAGATATTCATCTGTTGATGTTTTTAACAAATATAACTGAAGAAAATGTTTAGGATTTTTAATTACCTAAAAAAAAAAGTAATGGAGAATGACATAAGGTGTGTAGGTAGGCACCGCATAACAAAAAAAAACCTAATGTGCGTTGACATTAATCATTTTTTTAACGAATTATTTGATCATTTCTACACTTCAAGCTGATGCCCTTACCCAAATGTAAATCAACAAAATTTAAAATTTTTTGAAATATTTCCTAGAGGTAACCCTGGAGTAATTGGTCGATTTTAAAATGTCCCGCTTTCGCAGACTCCCATATGTGGTTGAGTGAATGCAGTTTATCTTAAGCCATATTATCTCTTGAAGATACACCCTCAAGATGAATATTCCGTAATTATTATGGTGTCAGCGTGACGTGAATGCATTTTTGCCCAACGAGATATCGATCAAAACATACTACAAGTATCCATTCAATGGCGGAATTGTGTATAACTTCGTCGTTATCGGCGGCTTGTTGTCCTTTTAAATAAGTCGTGTGAGTCGAAGTGAGGTGAGTCCGAGGTATGGTTCTGCCGCCCTCTACATATTTCAATAACAGCGGTCGTTGGTGTTTGGCATTTTCATACAATTCCAAACGCCAAACACCTTTCAAATTCACTTTTTAAAGAGCAAGACTCTCCTTTAAAAAAAAAAATAAATCGATGCCTTAAAATGTATCAGACTGTTATAATAATGGTTCCTTTTAAGGAAGGTGGTAACTATATATTAACATTTAGAAGGATGATGATGGTACAAGTGGTGCAGGGAGAGGAAGACAAGAGAACGTATTGCGGTGGTGTCATATATGTTTTAGTAGTGCCCGCCTTGCCCGCTTAACATTATGTCTATCAATACATCACTTTCTATGAGAATCATAAATATATTATACCTATAGAAGATGAAGAAGAAAGCCTTGTGAAGGCTTCTCTACAGGTAACTCAGTCAGTCAGTATATGTTTACAGTGTGTAAGGAAGAAAATTTCAATTGAACTGCTTCCCATGATAGTGAAAGATTGTTTGATTTTGTTGTTGTTATTATTGTGTTTTTGTTAGCTTCTCTTCTTGAATGTAGTTATAGTGTCGGATTTGGCTTTGGTCCTCCGGCTGAGATGCATAACTAACGATCCGACGCGGGGCAGGCACCATCACTAGTCAACCTTAGCTGAAGCAAAAGCATCAGCAGCCTCAACTGCAGCCAGCGACGAGGCACATACATACACATTTATTATAATTTATAATCTGAATCGGTTTTGGAATCTTGATTTAAATTTTTCGTATAAATAAATATAAATAAAAAAAAAATGTTTGGGTTGTTGTTTTCAGTTGGGGGCAGACTTTCCCTTTTTCTGTTTTTGGTTTTTTCTATAAAAAATGTTGTCAACAATTTTGTATTTTGTGTCTCTTCTGTTGATCCTGGAATGTCAGTGTTATGTTAATAAATATATTATGTACCTAAAGAAAAAAAAAAACTGTAAGAACGCATTCCGATGACAACTGGACCCGAAATAAATAAAAAGTGTCAGTAGTAGCCCGTAGCGTAATGGTTAGTGCGTTCGACTGTCACGCTGGAGGTCTGAGATCGCTTCCCAGCCTCGTCCACCTAAAAACTAAAAAGTTTTTTTTCAGGGCTACTGCCTCTTGCGAGGAATTGACAAATCCTCCAAGAGTATCACTCGTCACAAATAAGTTCTTCTCGTCTAGCCGTTCGGATTCGGCATAAAATTGTAGGTCCCTTCCATTCCTGTCGAAAGGCGCACACAGGAATGGTTGCGAGTTGTTAGTCACTAGGCCCTGGTTCTTCATGAGCCGTTGTGCCAGCCGATTTATTTTATTTTTAAGGCCGTGTGTCAGTTGCGTTAAAATGTTGGTTAAATTTGATCCGTTTTTATAGGGGTGAATAAAATTGAAGGGTTTTGCTGTGTCAATTGCATTAAATGGAATTTTTAAAACATACATTTCCCATTGACGTTCCTTACGTTAAGAAACCTATCCGAGACGGTGTCAACCTATCCAAAAATGTTCAAATATCTTGATTTGTTGTTGCAATAGCTTTTTTCAGAGGAATTACAACTCAAATCTGTCCAAATCGCTTTGGATACGATTTTGAAAGCGGAAATTGCATTTGGATAGTGGCAGTCATGAACCTAGTATACCTGGACTGCTAGTCGATCGTCATTCTAATTTGTTAAGCATGACACACAAGACGTCATTTTCAACTTCTGGTTTGCATTGTCCCGATCTACATTGCCCGATTTTTCCACGAAGATTTTTCCAGAAATCGTGTGAAATGTACCATTTTTTCCTTGTCTTCTTCATTTTTTATTTCTGTGCTTTTCATTTTTCATTGATATTCATTTACACCATCAAACCAACGACACACTGACACCGAACACACACAAAAAACCTGAAAGAAGATGAAAGAGAACATAAAAAGACTGGAAAAATCGTTCGAGTTTTGTGGTACAAACGATTTGATCCCTACCCCTCATTTTTCACTCCCTTCACCAGCGAACAAAATATCGGCGATGAAAAAATCGTTCAATGTAGACCGGGGCATAAGAATAATTTTGCATTTGAGTTTGAATATGTTTCTTTATTCATTTTAGATATTCAAAATATTTGGAATAAGAATTTTGTGTTTCCTTATCCAATAAAATACTCGGGATAAACCATTATAGTCGATTTTTGATTTATCCCGAATAATTGGAATGGATTTTTAATCCATCTGAAGCGCGGAGTCAAAAAAACACCAAGAAAAAAAAAAACTCAATGCTCATGCGGTCCTCCATCTTAGTACTAACCGCGCCCGAAGATGCTTGATTTCGGTGATCGAACGAGATATTTTCCGTAATGTCTTTCGTCAAAAGGCAATGAATCCTTTATTAAATAAAAAAAACATAACTGTCGTTGATTTGGAGAGGCGAGAACAATAAATGTAATCATGGTCGTCCTATTTATAGATACCAACACGGGGAAGCATTTTATATTGCCGCCTTTCAAGGGATACATTTTCTTCGCTGCTCCAAAAAGATGACGCCCAATTCTCCTAGAAGAAGCTAATTTGCACGAAACCTTTTTTATTTTATTATTTCAATTGAAACAGAGCTCTATTTTTATTTAATTATTATTTATTTTAAGATTTTTTCCTTTCGAGTACACAACTAAATATCATGAATGAATAAAAAGAAAGAAATAAAAGTTTAAAACGTCAACTTCAAGTGAATACAAACTATTTCTCAAGCTGACTGTAAAAATCCCAAAGTTATGTTTAACTTTGAGTGAATAAATTAGGCCTAAGTCGATTTCAAATTACCGCTAGTGTATCGATATTTTGTTAATAAAGGGAACCGTCCATCGTGATGTTGGCTCCTAGCAGTCCAGTTATAATAGGTCGATGGTGTAAGTAATGTACAAGAAGCTTAATACAACCGTCAAAATTTATCCACTTGTTAAAATTTAAACGAGCTCCTAAGCAGGTTAAATTTGGACGACTGTATTCACCTCAGTAATGTCAAAATTTAGCCATGGGATCAAATTTAACGCACTTCTAACGCAATTGACACACGGCCTAAGTGGTATTTTTGTTTTTGAAATTCAATGCTCTTGTCAATTTTTAGTCAAACACTGAACTGGACTTTTACTTTCTTAGTTTTATTATTTTCTATTATATTCTTAAAACCATCCGGTTTTTAGTGTTTGACTAAAAATTACTGGAAGTGTTGAGTTTTGAAAACAAAGATAGTACGCTTAATTTAGAAAAAAAAAAAAAAAATAGTTTAAAATTTTATTTTTGTTCAAAGTTTTTAGCTTGGAAAATATTTTTTTAAAAACTGTTTATAGTAAAATAGTACTTAATTTCGTAGAATTTTGAATAAAATAATTTTTTTTTTTTAAATTTTGAGTTTGAAAACTATTTTTTTTAAATAAAATAAAAAACGGGTTCCTGGCTCTAAAAAGAGGTATTGAGGTATTGTAAGTGTTACCGTTGCTTTTAGAAAATTTCTCTTTCCCGCCTATGAGGGCAGGGAGGGGGTTGTTGACCCGCTTCTGTGCAATTTTTTTAATCTTCTCGAACCAACTTACACGCTCTACCTTCTTGTCAAAGCTTATGTAAAGTAGCTTTAGGGCCATCAAAAACTATTATGATTTTGTTCCCTTTCCCGCCTATGAGGGGAGGGAGGGAGTTGTTGACCCGCAATTTTTTTAATGGTCTCGACCCAACTTACACGCTCTAGCTTCTTGTCAAAGCTTAGGTAAAGTAGCTTTAGGGCCATCAAAAACTATTATGATTTTGTTCCCTTTCCCGCCTATGAGGGGAGGGAGGGAGTTGTTGACCAGCAATTTTTTTAATGGTCTCGACCCAACTTACAGGCTCTAGCTTCTTGTCAAAGCTTAGGTAAAGTAGCATTAGGACCATGAAAAACTATTTTGAATTTGTTCCCTTTCCCGCCTATGAGGGGAGGGAGGGGGTTGTTGACCAGCAATATTTTTAATGGTCTCGACCCAACTTACACGCTCTAGCTTCTTGTCAAAGCTTAGGTAAAGTAGCTTTAGGGCCATCAAAAACTATTATGATTTTGTTCCCTTTCCCGCCTATGAGGGGAGGGAGGGAGTTGTTGACCAGCAATTTTTTTAATGGTCTCGACCCAACTTACAGGCTCTAGCTTCTTGTCAAAGCTTAGGTAAAGTAGCATTAGGACCATGAAAAACTATTTTGAATTTGTTCCCTTTCCCGCCTATGAGGGGAGGGAGGGGGTTGTTGACCAGCAATTTTTTTAATGGTCTCGACCCAACTTACACGCTCTAGCTTCTTGTCAAAGCTTAGGTAAAGTAGCATTAGGACCATGAAAAAGTATTTTGAATTTTTTTAAACACTGCACCGTTAAATATGACAATACACAATCATTTTCAAGAGGTGATTATTGTTTAAACAAATTTTGAATTGTTCTTAAGGTATTTACGTCAAATTTATAGATTTTCCTTCAACTTTTAAAAATTTTGCGAATTTTTGAGTAAAGAGACAACGTGTATGTTGAAGGGATCATTTCAACTCCTAGATGATGACCCGTGTAAACATTAACCTATTTCAATTAAATTTTACATAGCTTTCTTTTTTCTTTATTATTCCAATCAGTTCAAGATGGTGGGGGTGGGGGGGGGTGCGGTCAGTGATTTGTTTAATTCTAATGATCAGTTCAAGAAAGAAATTTGAATATTTCCAAAAGAGCCCCACCCTAAACCTACTATTATTTTAACTATTTTAACATAAGATTTACATAAAATTCAAATTCTAACGCAAGTTTTTTTAATTTTATTTTCAGGTAAGATCAGGAACAAAATGTCATTTCTGGTACAGTCGATATACCGTCGTCAGTATTGCCATTTAATATTTGAAGAAATATGCAATTCTAACAAAAATACAATGCAAGACTGGATCGCAAGAACTTGCGCTTGTAAGTTAAGAATTAGAATGTGGCTAGAATTGACAGTGTATAGTAATGATTCGAAAAAAATTTTATTATCGTTGACGAGGAAATATTGAAGACAAGTTAATTTTTAAATATTTTGCTACTATACAAAAAAAAAAAATGTGTAAAAAAGTAAACAAAATTCTATAATTGTATTTGTTCGTAATTCAAATTATTTATAAAAAAATTGAATGCAATATCTTTTGACTAAGGGGCCAGTTATAGCTATCAATGAAAACCATCATTGAAAAAGTTAGCTGTTGATTTTGAGACCCTTCGAATGTTTAATCATTCAACATTTTAATGCAGAAATATAGCTTACGACTTCAAAAATATTTCTCTTTCAAAAAAAAATTATTTTGACCCATATCTTCCCCATAACGTAATTTTTATTTTTTTCAATGATCATTGGTAAGGTAGTTCATCATTGAAAAATTAAAAGTTACGTTATGGGGAAGATATGGGTCGAAATGATTTATTTTTAGAGGAGAAATAATTTTAAAGTCGTAATCTATATTTCTGCATTAAAATATTCAAGGATTAAACTTTCTAAAGGTCTCAAAATCAACAGTTAACTTTTTCAATGATGGTATTCAATGATAGCTATAACTGGCCCCTAACTAAGAAGTACAGGGATGCAAGATTATGAGAAAATCAACTAAGCTGTTAACGAAATATTCAGAAATATGCTAAAAAAGACAATTTGCTCAAAAAGCCTTGTAACTTAATTTCAGTTATTCACATTTTTTACAGAAAAACTGATATGCAGTATTATTGCAACATTTCTTGAAATTACATGTAGGAATATTTATTTTATTTATTTATTTATCATTGTGAATTTTGATGAAAACCCCGAAATTGTTTTGTTTGCCACGAAACCAATACCTGTGCATTTAGAGTAAATAAGAATAAATATGTCAAAATGGACAGCGCCAAATTTTGTGTGTAGGTATGCTGAAGACTTTAAGGAACTATCAAATGCAAACTTTTTTCAGTTGCAAATTTTTGTGACGTCAATACCTAGTTCGACTGTTTCACATAAAAAAATAAGTTATATTTTCGTCTAAAAATTGTTTGGTCAATCCTACATTTAAATGAAGACCTATAAAGATGTATCGTCTTTCTCCAAATTCGATACCTTCTTTCTAATTTGTTCATAATGCCAAACGGAACGTGAACTTTCACACAAAAGAAGCAAACTAACTTTGAACAAAAATAGAGAAAAAAAAAAGCGGACCTAGGAGCCAAAGCCCAACATGTTTGTATAGTCGCATCATCTTCTTTATTCGTCCAACTTAAACGGTTGTTGTTTTCTTGTGTTCATGGTGCAATATGAAAAGATATTAAGAAGAACGAAATATGAGTACGAAAGTGTGAAATACAATCGTCTTGCAAATTGTAAAAGCTGATGAGAGGATTTCCGTTTCCTATAGAAAAAAAAAAAAATAAATTGATGTGCTTTTCATTCATTCTTCTGTTTAGAATAGAACACTTACCTATTTTTTTATTTAACTACTCTTAACTCTATTTGATGGTTATTCTTATGGGATTCAATGGGGAAGGGAGCAATGTTACCACATTTGTGGCTAAGTATAAAATAGTTACCTACTAAAATAAACTAAGTATAATAGTTCTGTGGTATGGAAATGCGTTTGTCACGGTTAAAGAATTTATCTTTTTGCACATGGAACTGACGTATAAAAATAAATTCAAAAGAAGAAAAATGATTGAACTGGAAATACAAAAGTTCTTGAATTCCTGAAATTAGATATCTAACAATAAGACGTGGGTAAACGATTCTTCCATAGTTCGGAATCACGTGTGTAGATTTATGAAAGTTGCCATCAGAAAGAAAATCAGGGTGGTAGTAAGAAAAAAGATAAAAGAGCCCCAAATTCTATAATTTATGTTATTCAGTGATTCCCATTAGACGCCAAAAAACATTGGCATTTTTATGTCTCCTCTTAAATCCTCTCCTATTTTTCTAACGCTCGCCTTTGGTTAAACATTTTAAGGGTAGTAAAAACTCTTTTAGTGCGCGCTTTATATATATAAAAAAAATGCATATGTAAGTTGAGATCAGACGAGAAAAAATGTCTTATATCTAAGCGGGAGGGGTAGTTAACTAAAAAAAAATTCTTACGAAAAAAAAAAAACAACGGCAACACTTACAACAATGTGTGTTTTTTCAAAGCCAGATTACCATTATTTTAATAAGCCTAAAAAATAGTTGTTTTTAAAAAATAGTGTCTGAGAAAAAATTTTAAAACTCGAAATTTGGGAACAAAATTTAAATAACGTTTTTATTTTTTTTTTTTAGAATAATATTTTCTTCATTTGGAGTTATTTTATGCCCAACTAATTCTGAAAATTGATTGGCATTAGCCATGATTGGTATCCGCACGCAATCCATCGAAAACTTGGATGTCCGTTTATCTAATTAACCAATCAATAGAAAAAAGTGATTTCTTTATTATTTAGTGTTTCATTTTTCATACCTGGCAATGCTGTAAAATGAAAATCTAGACTATCAGCCCTCAGATAACTTGCTAGACTAGACTACATACATTTTATGGCTATAATTTAGTCATAACTTATGTTTCTACTATTTTGCTTTAACTATTTTTAAACTACATATTTAACATGCTCGTATAAAAAATAATATCAGAAAACATGTCACTTGAGTGAAATTCACTTTATGATATTTGTATTGTAAATCCATCGGCCGTGCAGTGCAATGCATGCAATCTTCATCTTAATATTATATGAACAATACTTTTTGAGCAGCCCCATTGTTCGTAGGTAAATCATGTTACTTACTGCTTAGGTTAAGAAGCGCGGCAATAATGATGACGCCCGCATGCCATATCACAGTGGGGTAGGTTGTAAAAAAAAGTAGCAATTAATTACAAAAAAGAATGATTGAAATTCTAAAATATTATCTTTTTAACGATTTTTTATTTTAAAATGGTATACAAAAGATGCTATTCAAAAAATTTAGACATGTGAGGAAATAAAAAAAATAGGTGAATACATTTTTTTTTATTCAAATGGCTTCAATGTTTTATAGGTAAACTTGTATTTTTTTTAACTAAGCGAACATTCGCTTCTGAACAAAAAAAAATTTATTTAAAATGTACAGTTTCGTGGAAAGTTTCATAGACAAAGTTTTAAAATTTTGAATAAAAATACCACGATTTTGTTAATAACCAGGGTCATTGGCATATGCTGTAACAAAAAGCTAGAAGGTTTAAGTTGGATTGCAATAAGAAAAAAAAAAGTCGGCTAGGAGGGGGCGTTTATTCAGCCCCCTGTTTAGGTAAAGCTGGAAATCCCTTTTATATTATTTTTAAATAAAATTGATAATTTTCAGACTCAAACTTATAAAACAATTTCAAACTAATTTTATTAAAAATTTTACTAGATTAAGTGCTATTTTTGTTCAAAAAATATCAATTATCAATTCTTAGTCAGCCACTGAAACCCCTATGGTTCTGAGACTAATTTTTCAAAATGTTTAAAATATAAATTAACCAAATTTCTCATTTAACTAAGAATAATCATTTCTTTCCATATTTTTGTTAAGTAAAGCGTGGTTAAATTTTAAGGGCCGATATTGAATGTGAACCACACCTAAACGTCAAGTTTTTTTCCTGCATTTCATTTGACATTTCTCAATTTCAGACCAACTCAATTTGAACCCTGGAAATATACACAATCGAGCAACGCGTTAAAGTTATTCAGGCTTATTATGAAAATGGGCGTTCAAATCAAAATGCATATCGTAACAGTTCGTGATTTTTTCGGTCAATTTAATCGTCCAAATGTGCGTACAATCCGAAAAATCGTCTTTAGGAGATGTGAAAACACCAGCGCATGCTCGTACAACTCGTACTGCAGAAAATATTGGTGCTGTTCGCGATAGTGTGCCTGAAGAGCCGTCCACCTCAACTCTACGTCGTTCACAACAATTGCACCTCTCACGCTCGTCGTTGATGAACATTATGCATAAAGACTTGCATTTACATGCTTTCAAGGTGCAATTGACTCAAGAACTAAAGCCTCTTGACCATTTCAAGCGCCGTCAATGGTCAGAATGGTGGCAAGAAATAGCAACAGTGGATGTTCAATTTTCGAAGAAAATCATCTTCAGTGATGAGGCACATTTTCACCTCAGCGGATTCGTCAATAAGCAGAATTGCCGCATTTGGGCGAATGATAATCCAAGAGTGATTGTCGAAAAACCAATGCACCCACAAAGAGTGACTGTTTGGTGCGGTTTATGGGCTGGTGCCATCATCGGGCCGTATTTTTTCAAAAATGAGGCCGGTCAGGCAGTTACTGTGAATGGTGTTCGCTATCGTGAGATGATAACGAATTTTGTATGGCCCGAATTGGAAGATATGGATGTGGACGATGTGTGGTTTCAACAGGACGGTGCCACACAGCTAAGGAAACAATTGCTCTTTTACGCGACAAATTCAATGGCCATGTTATCTCACGTGGTGGCGATGTCAATTGGCCGCCAAGATCATGTGATTTGACACCGTTGAACTTCTTTCTTTGGGGTTATTTGAAAGAAAAGGGTACGTCGATAAGCCAGCAACAATTCAAGAGCTAAAGGATGAGATAATCCGGCACATTAACGGCACAGAACCTCAATCATGCCTCAGCGTCATCGAAAATTTGGACCATCGGATGGAGGTGTGCCACCGAGGTCGCAACGGCCATTTGCTCGATATTTTGTTCCATACATAATTGAACCATACCAATATTATCATAATAAAAAGAAATGACAATAATTTCCTAAATAATTTGTGTTTAATTCAAAATCATCATCGGCCCTTAAAATTTAACCACCTTTTATAAAAATAAATCAATTTGAAAAAGTAGGCGTGTCAGAGGGGCGTGTGTGAGCTTTAAAATTTTTCGTTCTCAAAACATGTTTGCTTTTGTTTAAAGCAAATTCTTAGATGTTCACCTCAAACTCAAATGTTTGATTTTTAAGTCTAATTTGACCCACTGTTAGCTGGTAGAAATTCAAAGCTTTGCAAGGCAAAAAGAAGACTTAACAAAAAAAAAAAAAAAAACAATTGCAGTTTTGCGCACACACGATATCATGTTACAAGCTTGGGGGAGTACTTGGAACATATATGTAGTTGAAACTATAAAAAACAAAACATTTGCGCTGAGGCTGAGAGGGAAAAAAGGAAGGCGTGGAATTTAGGGGAATTAGTGGAAAAAATAATCTGAAGTGAAGTTCACCTCTTTGACTGTGAATTTTTTTTGTTAATGTTTTAGCTATTTGTACTTTTGTTTTTGGATCTATAATAGATGTTTTTTTGTGTGCTAATGGAGGTGGTAACCACACGAAAGTGAGTTTCGTGGGAACAAAGAAATTTATGTTAAAACACTCAAAAGGAGTCCATTTGTAACAGGCACAGATAAAAAAGCCAGTTCAATGCTATTTGTGGCGGCAAGCGGCATATGGCAGTGCCGATTATTGAGTATAATAATAATTTTAGTGATGGTGTAATCTAACAAATTTCGAAAATTTCATCTATGGCTTTAAGAAAAGGGCTGTTTAGCATGCAAATATGTAAATGTTTTAATTTTGTAGCTCTTAATTTGTATGAAAATGGTGTGTTGTGTGTTTTAAATGTCAGATTGTTGAAGACAGGGAATATCGAGTCGAAATGGAGTATGAGAAATTAAAGTGTTTTCGTTGTTTAGTTGAATCTACTATATGAAGAATCGTTAGCTCACTGCAGCTTATGCCATATAAGCGATCGTAAAGTACGAGTATAATTTTGCGATTTTTTTTATTGTTATTTAAAATGAAATGCACGTGGGAAATTGAGTACGTAAATGAGTGTTTTCATGGACACATGACAATATACATTTCAACACGTACACACTATCATGTTGATCGATAAAGTAAATTAGCAATGTTGATCGGCTTAATGTGGACGCTACTTAAGAGGAGCTTAGTTTCACTGACATAAATGTCTAATCGATGAGCTGTCAATTACCCGGGTCAAATGTCACGAAATATGGTGGTTTTGACTCCTTGTTTAATTTGCACGGGGCCATCCATATCGAAAAGAATTTTCGACACAACAGATTTATCATTAACTTCAGTTCCAGGGTTGCCTGGGCTTACGAAATACAATGAATCCAGCAAACTTCTTTTAGATTGCTTTATTTTTGTTTGTCAGATACGTTTTTTTGTGCTACCTTACCACGATTTATACAAAATATTTTTATCAAAATTAAAAAAAAAAAAAAACTCCAACTTTATAATAACTGTTAGAAGAATTGGCGAACCAACCTTTATGTCATTCGATCAACTGCAAATTGCAATATATAACCTAAGGTCATCACGGTTTTTCGTGGCCATTTCTCTTCCTTATTTCTGCAAGTTCCGATGTCAATATTTCAATCTGATAAAACACACAAATCTGCACTTAGCGGCGTCATCGGTGTCCGTTCATCTGCCATAGAGCGAGCGAGCCATCATCGCCATCATCATTATCATCTCAGACAGGCCGACTAGATAAGAGGACGACAGGAAAACCAAGATAGAGAGAGAGAGAATATTATTTGTTGTTGGATATGTTCCTAAATTTATGCTAAATACCGTTATTCAGAGTTTTTCCGCATCTCTTCGGTCGTCATCGTTGCTATTATCATTTCGTTAATCGATTCAACAATGGTCGACAACGACGCGACGCAAATAGCTGGATGAGGCTTTGGCAATTGTATATGAACTCTCGAGTGTGTTGCCTCAATGTAACAACAATAACAAACAAAATAACACCGGTTCGCAACAAGAGGAAGAACTACTTAAACGTGTTTATGATGGATCGGTACTGTATTTTACTTCTCGTTGTCTTGAGCTTAGCTAGCTATATGCCGCCGAAGGGCAGAATTGCTATGAGAGAGTTTTTTTTCGCATAATCGAAGCTGAAGCTGATACCGACCGATGCGCTGGAAAAAAAGCTGCCGTGTGTTATTATTATTTTTTTTTTTTTAATTTTTTCCTTTTGCTGAACTGCAATTCGGGTCAATTGGTCATCACGAGTGATTTGCAAAATCTGATATATTTTTTTTTTTTTTAAATATACTGCGTAGCGTATAAACGATGCGGATGTGTCTCAAACTTTTCAGATGCGGATTAAAGCTGATTAAGGCCTTTGACATTAAAGACTCGCGGGATCTTCTTAAAGAGGATTGAGTGAATGGATGATGAATACTTAAAGAGTTTGCCGAAAAGAGCGGCAAATCTTATAATCTAATAAATGCCGGGTTAATGTTTGGTTTTCATTAAAAGTTATCCACCGCTGCAGACAAAGTGTATAGAGATGCAGAATTAAAAATGCTTCAAAAACAAAGACAACGAAATGAAATCTTAAAAATTAAAACTGCCTGTAGTTTACCAGGTAAATAAGAAAGTTCTATAGTTCTTCCTTTCAACACTGCCCACCATTTTTCAGGCTTCCATCATCACATACTGGTATACTAGGAAAGATAGAAGAGCTTTCGTTGAAAGGACACGATAGTTTAATAGACCGATTATTTTGGTATTACCCAAACTATGCACATAGGTTAAAATACCCATGAAATGTACATACTTTTGTATTCATTCCACTTATAAGAGGTGCAGATTATCGATTGCACTATTGATTATAACAATAGTTTTATAATAGTTTTAACTATCGAAAACAATCGATAGTTAATAACTACTTTCGATTTTTCGATAATACTTCAAATCTAAAAACAAGTGCTTTAGCGCTTGAAAACAAATTAATTCACAAAAAAGCAATTTTTTAACTACTAATGCAAGTGCATATATATGTATATAAATGATGCTAAATAAAATTCACGACTGGATTGCACGGACTTGCTCTTGTAGTTAACAACTTTGAACAATTTTTTAATCTTTTAATTGTATTAAATGTTTGAAAATCAATTAATTTGCTTTGCGCTCTGTGCATCAAAAAAATAAAAAGCCTTTATGGTTTTGAATGAACAACAACCACTTGTGTTGGTTACCACCGAATATTACATTTTGGCTGGAATTATTGCAATTTCATGGCTGCCACACCAATCATCAGAAAGAACCCGAATGAATAACATCTAACTTGTGTGTGGCTTTTAAAAATGTTAGTTGTCCAAATGCAATTGTAAATTAGAAAAACCTTCATTTGGATGGGCACGATCAGGTGACCTCGGTGGTGCAGTGCGTAGTTCAACGGCCTCTGAGGTAACTTGGTCTAAGTTCGAATCCAGTGCCTTCTGTAACTTGGTCGAGAACTTCTCGCATCGAGAAAAAGTGGAACAAGAAATCCCAACGTTTCTCGATATGGAAAAATTATCTGTTTCTGTATCTCGATGTGAGAAACAAACATTTTGAACTCGCATTCCACTGGAGTATTGAGAACTAAAAGTCAAATATCAAAAAAATGTAGGAAAGTAAATAAGGGTATGTCAGGGTTGCATACACTTGCTTTTATTATCTATCTACTAGTCAATAAAATATTACAAAATTTTCGCTGAACCTTGCATTGTCTGTATAACTAGAGAAGGGGGGTTCTGTGCGAGTATATAATGGAGTTTTCGGGGCCAAAAGCCCTCCGCATTGGCCGCCATCTTGGAAATAATAGTGTAACAAGTTTTCAGTGATATCTTGAGAATAGTTTGTAACATGAAAATCATTTTAACACAATTTTGTTAGGTGTAAAGTGTTTGTCAGGGTTGCATAAAACTGCTTTTATATCTACTGGTCAGCAATGAAATTTTGGTCAAACCTCGCATTTTCGGTATAACAAGATATTTTTCATTATATGTAAGGAGGGATTCAGTGCAAGTATAAAATTGAGTTTTCGGGGTCGAAAGCCCTCCGCGATGGCAACTATCTTGGAAAAAGTAGTGTAAGCAGTTTTCGGTGATATCTTGAAAACCATTAGTCCCACGAAAATATTTCAAACACTATCCCCTTTATTTACAAAGAAAACATAGTTATTTCAGCTCCCGTGTTTAGGAAAACTACACCATGGAATAAGAACTTTGTGGACTAAAATTAAAGGCAATTGCTAACTGCTCCATTTGAGTCCGGAACATTCTTATTCCATGGTGTAGTTTTCCTAAACACAGAAGCTTAAATAATTTTTTTTTTTTTATAAATAAGGGGGTATAACTTTAGAAAATTGAATTGCTTACAATCTATGTTGAGTCACTTTTAACCGTAAAATTGATTACAAAAAGTTAAAATTAAGAAAAAAAACAATATTTGCAAGAAAAATATCATTAATGGACTTAACATTTCTGTCACGTAAATTTTAATTTTATGTTGATATGGTGGGTACTTAGTGGAAGTGTTCTGATAAATGCCCCCTATATAATGTCGAAATTTCAATGGTCCTTGACTAATGGTTCTCAATATATCACAAAAAACAGCTTACACTGCTTTTTCCAAGATGGTGGCCAATGCCAAAGGCTTTCGACCCGAAAACTTAATTTTATACTCGCACTGAATCACCCTACACATAAAATTAAAAATCTCTTGTTATACCAAAACTGCGGGGTTCGACCAAAATTTACTTGCTGTCCAGTAGAAATAAAAACAATTTTATACAACTGTGGCAAGCACTTTATACCCACCAAATTGTTTTAAGATTTGTTTCATGTTACTAACGGTTCTCAAGATATCACGGAAAACTTGTTAACCTACTTTTTTCTAGATGGCTGAAAATGCGGAGGGCTTTCGACCCCGCATACTGAAGAGCCGCTGCTGTTTAAGTGCGGTATATCAAAAAAGTGTGGAGCAGTTTCTCTATTTTCAGTCATTTTTACATTTCTCACTTGATTTTTCTTGTCGAGTTGATTTGACATTTCAGTCGAGAAATTATCTCGACTTTTGTCTTACAGAAACACTTTTACTCACATATTTTCAGGCTCCTGAGAAGTTTAATTCCACAACGTTCCGAGTCGAGAAAATGTGAGAAAATGAATGTGAGAAAATGATTTGTATGCATCGTTCACATCGTTTTTGTTCTGATTCGCGTGTTTCATGCGAGAAATTTCTCGATGCGAGAGTTACAGAACGTAGGCACAGTTGACGGCAAAAACAATTTCTAAATTAAAATTGGAACTATAGACTAAGCACCACTAAAAAAAGGAATCTGATGATTGGTGTGGCAGCCATGGAATTGCAATAATTCCAGCCAAAATGTTATACTGGGTGGTAGCCAAACAAGTGGTTGTTGTTCATTGAAAACCTTCAATGTTAAATATGACGGAGCGAAAGCTATGCAGCCTAACTGCAAGTGTTATCACGAGAAAACACCTTTAAAAGCCTTTATGCCGAAATTTTTTTCTTGTTGTTCATTTAAATATTGTTAATACTTAAAGTCAAATGAAGTCTTTGATCTGTTTAAAGAAAGAAATAAAAACAATCGAAAAATATCGATAATTCTCAATAGTTTTAGCCGATCTATCGAAATTTATCTCAATCTATTGATATTTATCAGCAACCATTTTCATCGAAAACTATCCATATTTATCGAAAACTATCGATATTTATCGAAAACTATCGATATTTATCGAAAACTATCAATATTTATCGAAAACTATCGATATTTATCGAAAACTATCGATATTTATCGAAAACTATCGATATTTATCGAAAACTATCGACAATCATCGAAAACTCTTGATATTAAGCGAAAACTATGGATAGTTTTAGACTAACTACATATTAATATTTGTCTATAGTTTTATATGGCGTTTTCACTGGGCCAAATGAGGTAATTTCGTTGCAAATTTCCAAATGAGATCCGAAATGACCTAATTTCCCATACAAAATCACATTTCGAAATGAGGTAATTTCAACCTCATTTGCACGAAATTAGGTTGGAAATTAGGTGAATGCATCCAGCGGGAATCAGTTTCAAAAGCTCTTTAAAGCTTTTGGATGAAAATATCAATACACTATACTCAACAACATAAAACAGAAAGAGAAAACAATAAAAATAAACGGCTAACTGCCATTCCAAATTCAAAATGAAATGAGATGTCAAATGAAATTAGCTAATTTGATAATGAAAACACTTTTTTGTCAAATTTCGAAATTACCTCATTTCGGCTCTAATGAAAACGTAGTATTAGACTATATCGAATGCTATCGATGGCAGAGACACCGCTTATGAGCCGATTTTAGTTGATTAGAATGTGTGAAGCAATCATAGATTTAACCTACGGTGCACAAAAAACTAAGGAGTTTTCTTGGGCTTACCCCGTAACCTGGACAATCTCGTTTTCGCTTACTATGTCGCTATCTCAGACTTTGGAGATAGAATCCATATAGGAAAATTTGATGAAGACCTAGGGAAAGGAATTGTTAGCAAGTAATATTGAAACATCGGAGAAGTCGCCTATCTTGGTGAATGAAAAATATATTTTCTTTTCCGGCCCTGGAAAGTTAGGAAAAGGTATGATATTTCCACCATTCACTGCGTTGCGCATAAGAAAGGTTGTGTGAATCTGTTTTTTTCTTATATTTTACTAGCGTGTGTCAGTTTGAAGTATATTGATCCTTTCTTGTCATCGACAGAGGTTTTTTTGCTTTTCTTGACACTTTCATCACAGATTTCACAAAACGTGTGAAAAGTGAATGTTTTTATTTCCATAATGAACTGATACACCAACGAACTCTGACTTAATGGACTGCCGCTGCAAGATCAAAGTATTTCTTCGGGTTTTAATTTTTGTGTTTGAATTTACACAAAATAAAAGTGTTTGGATGGTTTTTTATGTTCGCAATAGACTACCAGAAGGATCGATCATAAAATTTGTCTATATCTTTTATTTTTTTTAATTTAATGTTCACCATTTTATTGCAAGAAGTTGTTTGAAAATGCAATTTTACGATATATTTTTAATTTTTACAAGTTCGATGATACTTTTTCTTTTTGTTTTTTTTTTTTTTTATGACCGAAATAATTTTTATGATGAAGATTATGACGGTTGGTGTAGAATGAAACAAATAATTTTTTAATGTTTGAAATATTTTTCCATCATAAAATCGAAATGAAATAGCGAAAGTGGAATTCGATGATGGATAAATCTATGAAATAAAAGGTGAAGGTATTTTTGTTATGGTACCTTCTATTTAAAATGATACAACATTAAATTCTTTTAAAGTAGGTTTCTAGGAAGGATGTTTTTTTTTTAGATGGTTTAAATAGGACACGTACATCCGGCGGCGACGAAATGGTCGCATTCTGATCATTTTAACATTAGCATTTCTCTCTTTTTTTTCTTGTTAATAGTCTCATGGGATATTTTATTTGGTGCTAGTTTTAGCCTTAAATTCTATGAGTAAAAATTCTAAATTTTTATGACTGGAATTGCTTAAATTGCTATGTCTCTGAGCCTTTTACAAGAAATGGCGCGATTGTATGATTTGTGTTTCAGATTCCATTCTTGTATTATGGCTTTATTAGTAGGAGCATTCACACTAATTATGGACCACAACGTCGGTCGTTCAAATGGCTTCCTCAGCAAGCTTCGCAGTAGCGCATACATAAGTAAATAAATTGGGTGACGCAACGGCTCGTGAAGAACCAGGGCCTAGTGACTAACAACTCGCAACCATTTCCGTATGCGCGTGTCAACAGGAATGGAAGGGACCTACAATCTTATGCCGAATACGAACAGATAGACGATAAGCACTTATTCATGGCAAGTGATACTCTTGGAGGATTTGTCAATTCCTCGCAAGAGGCAGTAGCCCTGAAAAACTTTTAAGTTTTTAGGTGGACGAGGCTGGGAAGTGAACCCAGACCTCGAGCGTGACAGTCCATCGCACTAACCATCACGTTACGAGCTACTACCAGTAGCGCATTCTGTCACTCCAATTTTACAAGACCTTGTTGATGGTTTCAGGCCGTAGCTCACGGATTGCTTGGATGATATTGGCCTTAAGTGCTTGAATCGTTTCCGGATTGTTGGCATAACATCGGTCCTTCATGGTTCCCCACAAAAAAAGGTACAAAGTAGTCGAACCGCAGCTCCGAGGCGGCTAATTTACATCGCCAAGACGGTGCCATGACATAAGACCAAGCGTCATAAAGCCAAATTTCGGTGTTTGGCCTTATGACGCTTTACAAAAGTGACATAAGGCCAATTTTTAAGAGTTGGCTTTATGTCGCTTTGTAAAGCGTCATAAGGCCAATTTTATTTTAGACATAAGGCCAAATTTAATATTTAAATTTTTTTTCCAAAACCGTTTTCAAACACACCGAACATAATTTTCAAAATAAATTGTCTATTTATTTTAATCATAGGTTCAGTTTGGTAAAATGCGAAGACAGCTCATGCGCATTTGCAACAGATCATTTCCAATACTGCAAAATAGGTTTCGGAAACGTTTAAAACCAAAACTGTAATGCAAACATTTGGGATGTCGCGTTATATAAATGAGCTGTTTTATAGGAGAAAGGTTTTAGAAAAAGACTTTAGCCACTCAGTTTTTATATCTCCGACCATTGCTTCTGAAATTGCGAAATTCCACAGTAATTTTCTTTTTGACGGAACTTTCAGTGTTGTGCTATGATGCGGCTTCAAACAGCTCATGCTTATATTTTTGATCCTTGTACTAAAACTACTTATACTCCACGCAACTATAAGTAGGTACAAACCAAGTTTAAAAATAAAATTAGTAATGAAAGAAATGCGCATATTGTATCTTGTATTGCTTATTATTCGAATGCAAGCATTACTAAAAACTTTTGCTTTTGTATTTCAAATAATAGGGTTATATTGATCAGTCGATGGCCGCATATCTTCACGTCTTCCAATATATTGAATTAATAATGTTTCAGTTTAACCCCACAAACGCGTTTTCTTCCAACAGAAAAATGTACAACATGTTGGTTTCATTTTTTTCAAGCTGTAAGAAAAAGAGTTTATCGAAAATTCTTAAATTTGTAAATTCTCTGCACGAAAGTAAAGAACTTAACCGCCTCTTAAGACAGTTTTTGGTACTTCCGCTTTTAAAAGTGGATGACGTATAATTATCATTTGATTTTTTAAATTCAAAAATCGATAATAAACCATTTAAAAACTTAGTACTTACGATTATATTTATTTATAAAAACACACTTAACAAAATTTTCTTGTTTTTCTTATTTGTTTTTTAGGAGGTTTTAAAATAATGAATTCCTTTTTTTTGAAACAGTTCAAAGTGACATAAGACCAAATTGGTCTTATGACGCTTTACAAAGCGACATAATGCCAACTCTTAAAAGTTCCGTTCCTTTACTTTAAATTTCTGTGATTTTCTGTGCATTTGTGTGATTTTCAGTCCAAAGCCGTTCCCGTACTCAATAATTTGACAGTTTTTTGTACAGAAAATAACGCTCACGAGAGAGTAAATAATTTCCCCTACCTGTAACTTTCAGTCCGAGAAATTTATTCGGACTGAAAATCACAGCACAGCAAAATGTCAATTTGAGAGCAAAAGAATGAAAGCCAAACATCGTGCCTTACTTGTCCAGCACATTAGGTAATACGGAATTTGGTTGAATTTGCGTTCCCGTACTTTGGCACAGTTATGATATTTTTGAGAATATATCAACGTTGCTCTCCAAGATCTGACAGTTTGTGATTTTCTGTGCACAAAGTAAAGGATCAGACCTAAAATTTGGCCCTATGTCACATTCGTAAAGAGTCATAAGGCCAAACTCCGAAATTTGCCCTTATGACACTTGGCCTTATGTCACGGCACCCGCCAAGACGGCTGATTACACGTTTTGGGAATTTGGTGCGCAAAATATCAATTGTGGTATGGGCTGTGTGGTTTGGCATGACTCGCCATCCTGATGAGCAGGAGGTCGTCCAAATCCATGTCTTCCATTTCAATAAAAAAAAAGTCGACTAACTTGGCTCTGAGACGCCCAACGTTGACCGAAACGTTCTTCCCAGCCTCGTTTTCGAAGAAAAATGGTCCAATGAAGCCACCACTCCACAATCCGCACAATACTGTCACTCGCTGTGGATGCGTTGGCTTCTCGGCACTAAGGTGCGGGTTTTACGAGCCTTAGATGCGGAAACTTTGTTTGTTAACGTAGCCGCCGCGCCAAGATAAAATTGAGCCTCGTCAGAAAACATGGTTTTTCGCCCAATATCGTTGTTCAATTCAAGCTTCTCTGATACCCAATCTGTGAAGCGATAGCGAAGCGCTTTCAATTGCTGAGTCAATTGGACCTTGTAAGCGAACAACTGTAGATCTTTGTGCAGAATTCTCCTCAGGTTAGTGCGTGAAGTGTTGAGCTGTTGAGATAGATGGCGAGTTGATATAGTCTTACACTATCGGCTACAGCAGCCACATTCTCGTCTGTGCGCACCGTACGACGACGGGGACCATGAGTGTTCCCCACTTGCATATCAGTCTCAAGATCTTTTTGCACAAACCCACATACAGCAGGCGCTTCATTTCGGCCAAAACTTCTTTTCAAAAAACGCCCCTGTTTTGGCTACACAGCACTCACTTCGGAAATAAGTTTTCAATATTTCCCAACTTTGTTCAAGCGTACCACGACTCATTTCGTTCCTCGGAGTTATAATACTGACTTCTTTCAGTGTCAAACCTATAATTTAAAAAGAAACCACTAGATGGCCAACAACTTTCAGCGTTTAAAGGTCGAAAAGTAAGCAGTATGCTTATTTTGTTTGTATGTGGAAACTCAATATTTTGATTTTTCATTGTACATCGAATTCCACGTACATATTTGTTGAAAAAAAAAAATATGTTTATTTGTTAATATTTATTATTGAAATGTTTTCTTAGTAGAAACAATACTATTATGAACATCAAATTTTACTATAGCGACCAATAATATGATATATTTAAGTTAATGCTTTTTTTAAGATCCTATACATTTAAAAAAATTTAAACGTTAAATCCATAATAATTTTTATTTTCAAAAACTTTTGCGATAGCATTTCCAACACCATACAACATCCACTGAAGCCGCATATCAAAGCAAACCAATAAAACACCCCATCAAATTGTTCCCACGAAATTCTCTTAATCGCTTCTTTAACCTTAATTTTTTGTAAATGCTTCTTCAAGGAATGACCTTTTATTAATTGTTTTAGTTGTCCATTCATAGATATTTGCATCATGCGATTATCGAATTCGGTTCTCAAAGACGATGTTTTCAAGAAATATATGCAAGTGGAAAAGACCACTATTGGTTCGTCAAACACAATAAATTCATCAAAATTGTGTGTTTTGTTTTCAAAAAAATTCTTATAATTGTCATTCAAAATCATAGCATACTTTTCCTCGCTATTAACAAACATTTCAACTGCCTTCACTGGTGGAACATCCACGTAAATTAAATTATCTTTTAATTCTGGAATCTTAGACAAAAAAGTGTGCATTATTGAATATGTGATAAATTTATAACCATCAGTTAGAGCCTCATCGATATTGGTGGGCAGAGCTTTTGTATGTTTTACTCTGAGATTCTTGAAAATCAAACCTTCATAGGCACTACGAAGTACAAGAATACCCAGTAGCCATGGGATTATGTGAGGACGTTTAGTAATTTGTTTGCCAGAAAGCTTTCGTTCGATGTGTTTGCTTAAAACTTTTGTTATTCTTTGTGCAATCATCGATAGAATAATGATAAACCATGTATACCAATCAAACGGATAAAGTAGAATCCCCAGGTAGGTGTTGTGTTTGGGTCGTTTTATTATTATAGAATATGGTGCCGAATAATGTATGAAAGTTGATGAATACAATGCTAGCCTTTCCTTTGTACAAATTGCACCTCCAATGAGAAAATCAGCTTTTCGTTCTTCTAGCTAGAAGTAAAGAAATACAAATTATGGCAATTGTCTGGTTAATAATATTTGAGTAGAAATTTTAATATTCAAACATTCCATTTCAATTTCCAAATTATACTCACAAGTTTAAAGCTTTCCGGTTTTTCATTCGAAATTAACAATCTGTCCGTAGATAAAAACGAAAAATTCATAACTCTGGCGAAAATATTTAAAATATCAACTTCAATTCCTAAAACTTTTGGCCTTGTCACATTTGTATAATCGACATCCATATAAGGCGGAAGAATACAGAACATAATTTTTAAATGACACTGCCAAAAGTTTTTATCCTTCCACGGGAATATTGATGTTTGCAATGCAAATTTTCCATTTCTGAAGGTGTTGAGTGAATATGGGCTTGAATCTCTGCATTTCTTCTCATTGAATGGGAAAAGGGTGTACACTTCGATGATGCCTTTGACATCAATGAGCACATTCAAATCGAATATCATTGCATTTAAGCAAAATTCAAATATTTCTTGCATTATCAAATCAGGATTGTTGGCCAGTAAAATTATCAAAAAGTATCGATGAAAGTCTCTTTCCATTTCTTGATTCATTAGAAACCTGTTAAATGGTTGAAAACGCACTGTTATACGATTCTGATATTAAATTGTACAACTAACCTAAATGATTCAAATGAATCTACGAAATACACTTGCAACTGAAATTTGTTTGACGATATTTCTTTGGTATTCAAAACAATGGGTAATTCACTACTTCTTGATATGAAATTCTTCAAAATATCTTTAAAATTGTATCGATTATTTTTTGATTTGGTTTCTATGCGAATAGCAATACTTGGAGGAGAAGGTAATCCAGAATCATTCTCAATTTGATGAACAATATTTTCTAGACATTCCGAAATGTTTTCTTCTGTTTGCGTATTCAGCGAAAACTCGTATGTCACTAAAACTTCCAATTGAATTAAAAGGGAAATTATTAAAAACCACTCCATAACCTTAAAGGTTCAATATTGAACTATATTTGGTTTGATGATATGGATATATCAACATTCAAATTAAGAAATGGGTTTGCTCCTAATGTGGCTCAGAAGTGGAAAAAACTTTTAAATAAAACAAAACAAGCAGTGCTACTATTCCAATTGCTTAACATTTATTTATATTTCGACAGGGTGTTAGAAAGGTGAATCGTTTCTGTTTAAAATGAAATGGGTATCCTCAAAATGTATATGTACCTATTTTTTGAATTTATTTCAGTATCTTAGAAACTAATTATTTCTAATCCACAGTTTCACAGTTTCGTTTAAACCTTGAACTGAGTTAATTTATACTGGTGATCTGGAGTTTAAACTTAAAGTGGAGTTTAAACTTCCACTGTGAAACTGGGGGTAACAAGATTTCCAAAATTCCAACTATCGTGCCAATGTCCGTTGTTTGTCTATTTATGGTTAACCAACAATACTATCCCTTCAGAAGTTAATTTCATAGGTACACAAAAACATCATAGCCGTTAAACAGAAAAATAACTGTTCTTATTTTAGCGAATGTTGGTAAATCCCAAATTTGATCAAAATCCCTTCAGTGGTTTAGGGTGCAGATCGATGCGCAGTCAGATATTCCTTAATAATTAAGTGGTTTATTTTAAAACACCCTGTTTGTTTGGATTAGAAAATCAATTATATTGCATTAAAATAAAAAAAAAAAAACATTTGAGCAAAAAATATGGCGTACCTAAAGCTAATGTGGTTTTAACTGAAAAACTAAATGGATTAGTATTTGTTGTCTCTTTGAATAGAGCAGAAAAAAAAGTTTTAATGATGACATATAGGGGTAGTTCTGATCAAACTGATATTGTTCTTTTAACTTCAATATTTTAAATTAAACAATATTAAATTTCTGTTTTTTTTTTTGCAGTCGTAATGGGTTCTTACCCATGTAAGGTCAATGAAAGTATTGACCATGCTAATTTTGTTGGTTTCACATTTTATCCATAAGCATTAATAAAGCATTATTTGTAACCTGCAACAGAGTTGACATTTTTCAATTTCCATGAAACAAAACACTTAAAAGTAAAAGCTTTTTTTGGTTTATTTTTTAACGCTTATATCAGGGATCAATTTGGCGACCCCATTTCGTTATTTACGTCACCCGGGAGATGTGTCATTAAAGGGCAAATAATATCTCCAATTACATAAAATACATAATTGACTTTTACTTAATTCTTTTAAAGTCAATTTTGAGTCACAAAAAGTTTTTGTTCTGTTTTGACTGTTGAAATATAAAAAAATCAAATACACAGTTCAATATTGAATCCTGAAAGTTATGGATTGTTTTAAATAATTTGCCTTCTAATAATTCTGGTGGAAATTTCAGTGACATACGAGTTATCAGAAAATGCCCAATCGGAAGAAAAAATTTCGGAATGCCTTCTTAATATTGTTCATCAAATTGAGATTGATTCAGAATTACCTTCTCCTCCAACTCAGATGTGTATGATTTTTTGTCTAGTAGTAGTAGTAGTAGTAGTAAAATTGTTTATTTCATAATTTATTTTAATAACAATCTTAATATTTATATATAAACTTATATAATTATAACTATTTTAACTTTCAACAATAAGTAGCAGCAATGACTTACGTCGTCTGTTGCGATCTAATAATCTTATCCTTTTGTCTAGTTCAGTGTTGTTCTTAATATTACATGTATTATTTTTTTCAATATTTTTGCTTGTTTTTTGTATTTAATACCATCTACCAAACATTGATGTTTATACCATCTACCGTACTTTGATGCTAATGTGCTGAGTGTTTATCTAATGATCCTAATAAAAAAAAAAAAAAATTGGGTGGCACAACGGCTCTTGAAGAACCAGGGCCTAGTGACTAACAACTCGCAACCATTTCTGTGTGCGCCTGTCGACAGGAATGGAAGGGACCAACAATTTTATGCCGAATCCGAACGGCTAGACGAGAAGCACTTATTCTGCCTCGCAAGAGGCAGTAGCCCTGAAAAAAAACTTTTTAGTTTTTTAGTTGGACGAGGCTGGGGATCGAACTCAGACCTCCAGCGTGACAGTCGAACGCACTAACCATTACCCTAGGGGCTACTACTAATGATTCTAATACTATCCGTTAAATTTCCTTATAAGTTCGGCACGATATCTAATCGCTAGGGGTAAGTACTTTAACAGCTGATTCCATCCTTCAACATTCAGAATCGCTATAATATTTTCTGCGTTCAGAGTCCTCATTCCAAAACATTGGACACGTTCTTCTCTTAAGACGGGGCATATACCAATAAAGTGTTGGAATGTTTCTTCTTCTTCAAGATTACACATCGAACAGCGGTTATTTCCGTCATTTCCCGAAAATGTTCCATTTAGAAGTATAAGACCTCCTCTAGCCTTAAAAATCCATCTTATATCGGTTAGATTTTGAAGCTCTTGCATGTATCTGCTTCCGTCTTCATAATTTAAATTGTTATAAAGTCCATGTGATGTAGAGTTTCTCGCCCTTTCTTGTGATTTTTCCAAGTCCTGGTTTGAAATCTGTACAGAACATCCCGGGCCTTTTATAAAAAGTTTGTGCTTACAGGATCTTCAGAATCCATTCCTTGAAAGCTGTCAAATTCCATCCAAGTATGATACCAATAAATATTTTACCGTATTACAATTTTCGCTAAAATTTGAGGCAATCGGTTTTCATGGTAGGTTGTTAAAACTTTCTTAATGTACATCATGTGACATTTCATGGTAAATACAAAAAGTGGCACAATTTTACATTCCAGAGTGAGCATATAGTTCGGAGTTGTCTGTGGGAGGCCTATTACTTTTTTAAGAAAGTATCGTTGCACTTTCTCTAACTCATCAAACTGTTGATGTCCCCAAACTTGTGCTCCATATCCCAAAATCGATCTCGCTACAGCATTGAACAATTCCACTTTAGTTGGTATGTCAACATCTTTTTTCATAATAAAATTATGTCAAGTAAGATTCAAGCTCATTTTAGCCTGTTGCGCCCTGTCTTTCAGATGTTCCTTCAAGCACAGTCCTGGTGTCAGCCAAACTCCTAAATATTTATATTTGTTGACAACCTCAATCGACGTATCTCCCAACTCCATTTTTCTGCACTGATACTCCTGCCTCCACCATTTCTAAATATTATTATTTTTGATTTATCCAGGTTGATGACTAGGTCCAATTTTTACAATATTCCTCCATTCTGTTTATCATACCTTGAAGATCCTGTGGAGTTTCCGCAAAAATGACTATATCATCCTCATAAAGGAGTGAACGAATAATATGGCCCTCCAATAAGATGCCTCCTCCAATAAAGTCGTGTATGTCGATTACGAAAAGTACAAACAGAAAAGGACTTAATAGGCATCCCTGCTTCACTCCCATTTCATTGTTGAACCAGTCTGATAGTCTTGTACCGTCCCAGACCGCACTTCTTGTATCTTGGTAGAGATCCTTCAAAACATTAAGAAATTTAGCTGAGACCCCCATATTTTTAAGTTTAAAAAACAAAGCTCTTCGGCTTATACTATCAAATGCCGCTCTGAAATCGATGAAGAAGCAGTAAGTTTTTTTACCTTCGTTCATTCGTAGCTTCAAGATATTGAACAGATTAAAAAGATTGTCAACTGTGCTGTAACCTTCTCTGAAACCAGCTTGGTACTCATTCATTTTTTGTCTAAAATTACAGAATTAAAAGATAACATAATTAACTTTGATGTTCTAACATTAGAGGCCTTTGAAATATTTGTCAAAAGCGAGGAAAATACAAAACTTAATTAAAGATTATTCCATAAAAGAGCGAAAATTGAGTGAAAAACATGAGATTAATAACATACCCTTGGAGTATTTCGAGAGAGTTTGGAGGTGGTTTGCTTTGTTGTGTGGATTAAGTGGAACGTTTTGCGTTTTATTTCTGCAACAGAATCAAATTATACAAATTTTAATCAATGTACCATTCTTTTGAAGGTATTTTTTAATAGTTTACCAGTTTTACTGAAAAACAGTCAAGTCTGGATAAAATGGACCATAACTTTTTCTAGGATTATTGTATCGCCTAAATTCTGATGCCATTAGATTCAGAATTGAAGAATTGAAAAATACCCTTAAATCATGTACCATATGCCCAAATTGTATCAATATATTTTTTTAATTTCGATAAGTCATACCTCACCCTTTCCCCCTCCAAAAAACACCCGTGTGATACAGATATTTTTATGGACTCTTTTGATTCTTTATTTTTATGGTTAATCCGACATTTCCACCAAGTTTCAAAAATGTAAGAATTTTTTTCCGCATGTTTGTCCTATTTTAACTGGTTGCTGAAATGATAATTAAGCCGGATTTGTCTTATTTTTATGAAAAAGCTGGTTCATTTACTTTTTAATATCTTAAAAAGTAAAAGTCCTAGAACCATCCGGTTTTCAGTTTTTGACTACAAATTGATAAGGGCATTGAATTTTGGAAACGAAAATAGTACTTAATTACGTGAAATTTTGGGAAAAAAATATTTTTTACCATTTTTTTGTCAAATTTTTGAGTTCAAACATTAATATTTCAAAAACTATTCATTAAAAGAACTTTACTTAAAAAGGAAATGAAAGAAGGGACTTTTGGCCTTTCATGAAAATATAACAGGGCATTGTACATGTTACCGTTGTTTTTTAATAATTTTTTTTCCGTTTTAAGTCAATTTTTTCGAAAATTGCCCCTCCCACCTAACAGCCGCCACCAGGGACTGCAAGACTTGCATTTATTTTATCAGCCTTAATACAACTTTCGACTCATATAATTTTTTTTTTGGTTCATTTTCGTACGCCAAATCTGCTGTCTAGATGATGGAGAAGTCCGAAAAACTGATTTTTGCCTAGAGTCTAAACGGTGTGAAGGGTTTTTATGTGATTCTCTTGAGGAGAAATTCGAACTTTTGTTTTAGCTCAACTAGAACGGGTATAATTGCCATACAACGACTTCGGTTTTATCAAGTTTTCTTAAAAACGGCTCTAACGATTTATATTAAACTCCGCACCCACAAAAAAATAAATAAATCGGGTGGCACAACGGCTCATGAAGAACAAGGGCCTAGTGACTAACAACTTGCAACCATTCCTGTGTGCGCCTTTCGACAGGAATGGAAGGGACCTACAATTTTATGCCGAATCCGAACGGCTAGACGAGAAGCACTTATTCGTGACAATGTATACTCTTGGAGGATTTGTCAACTCCTCGCAAGAGGCAGTAGCCCTGAAAAAAAACTTTTTTAGTTTTAGGTGGACGAGGCTGGGAAGCGATCCCAGACCTCCAGCGTGATAGTCGAACATACTAACCATTACGCTACGGGCTACTACCTTCGCACCTACATGTAATCTCTAAAACAGTAAATGCATACTACGCTTTTACTAAAAATATCGAATAGGGAATGAAAATGAAGTACTGCGTTTTTATTATTTTGGAATCCGGTTTTAAAATATTGCGAAGAAATAATCGATTTTTTTTTTTTTTTTTTTACTTTTTTTCCAGTTTGTTTTTGTCGCACGAACTTATGACCATAATGTGGGACTTTATTAATAAAATCGCATGGTTTTGTGTAATAAAATCGCATTGTTTTGTGTAATTGGGACCAAATGGGTGGTTCAATAGAAACCTTTCTGTTACTTGATTTTAAAATGAAGCGAAGACGAGAAAATTATCTATAAAGTTTCTCTTCTTAAAATGACATCGGAAATCTTTGGTTTTTGTCTGCAGCAATTATTGTAGTATACCCTGTTTATGACGTTTTATCAATCTAATTTAAAATAAAGCAAATTGATTTATGTACCTATAGCTAAATTTTTGAGACAATTGGAAAAAAGACCTTTTTTTTAAAGAAAAGGTTTAAAAGACACTCCCTCCTACCTGGCCTCAACCTAAACGCCCTAGTTTTTTGTCAGACTTTATGCGAATCACTGTGTAAGTAATAAAATTAACTTGAAGCTACAGCAATGTTCGGATGGAAACATAAATCATTTGTTTTTTTTTTCAATTCAGAAGTTTGTTGGATTTTAGAATTTCTTAAAGCTCTTCTTAGCTCCCTGTCCCTTTAAGCATTTAAACACGTTGAAACGATCAGTCTTCGACAATGGCCGACATTCACCAATGGTAACAATGTCTCCGGCTTCAACATCTCTGAAAGCCGGTGAACAGTGGACACTCATGTTCCTGTGTCTCTTCTCGAATTTGCGAACAAAATGCAGGTAGTCCCTACGAATGACGATGGTCCTTTGCATTTTGCAGTTGCAGACAATTCCGGTTACGATGCGTCCACGAGTCCTCAGGTTGCCGGTGAATGGGCATTTCTTGTAAATGTAGGTGCCATCGATAGCCTCACGTGATAGACTCTTGAAGCCCAAGCCAATTTCTCGGCAGCGATAAAAGAGACTTCTTCTTGGCCAAGCCAGGCTTGTTTTTACGGTTTAGGTTGATACCAAACTATTTTTGGAAGGCTTTTCTCGTTCTGATCGGCCATATTGGTGGGAATTCGTTTAGAGCTGGATTAAGCCCCATCTAAATATAGAAAACCAAAATATTATACTCCACTATAATGTACACAACTATAATGTACACAACCATTAAAACTGTTCTTACAAGAAAATGACTCACAAAAACTATTTTGAACCCAGCTAATTATCAATCCAACTTTTGTAAGTGTTTCAGCTAGAAATAAATCAAAGAAACAACATCACATTATCAATTGAGATCTTTAATTAATAATTTAGGTGACGCAAGCAGTAAAAGTCAGTTGAACTGTTGCCTTTTAATCAAAATAGTTCGATCCAAATTAACTCCAGGAGTTAATTTGACCCATACCATTTGTTGCGTTTGCATGAATTTAGGTAAAAATGTTGTCCATGTTTTCAGTGGCATTGACGTCAGTCTCTCAGTTTCCATAAACAAAAACTAATAAACTACTAATTTTTACTAAATCGTTCAAATTTAGATCCATTAGCAATGATGATTTTTTTTTATTTGTGTTCGCTCCAAAATTAAATTAAATTTAAACATAACATTTAATGCATCGTAATTGATTTTTTGCTAATTGCAATTTCGTTTGTCTTCATTTATTCATTTACAGGGTGTTTCTGTCAATGAATACATATTAATTATGTGTTTGTTATTCTGGTAAACTTTAAGCTGAAAAAGGCAAACACAAATTAAACTATCTTACAAAATTTTATTTTGTTCATATTTTGGAAAGGTAAAAGTTGATATATTTAATGTTAAACATGTTTTCTCCACAAATCGTAACCCTTAACTGAAAAAAAAAAATCTCAAAGAAATAAATTGAGTCCGGCTGGGAATTTTCTTTAAATGTTTTAATAATAATTCTATGTAAATTGTTTGAAGAACCAAAACATGTACAAAAATATGTATTTATTTTTTATAACACCTTGTGGAAATAAATGTTTTATAATCGAAATTGAAACACTGCAATCCAACGAAATTCCTACAAATGGAGTGAGTCTATTATTTTCATAATCTTTGATTAAATTTAAGTAATTTCATCCTCCGTCACTCAAAAGTGTTTAAAACTATTTCGACTGTTAGAATATAAAAATCAAATACAGTTCAATATTGAACCCTGAAGGCAATGGAGTGGTTTTTAATAATTTGCCTCTTAATATGTCAGGTGGTGATATCCGTGACATACGAGTTTTCACTTAGTGTCCAAACAGAAGAGAACATTTCGGATTGCCTGTTTAATATTGTTCACCAAATTAAAAATGATCCGAACATAGCTTCTCCTCCAAGTATTGCGATTCGCATGGAAACGAAATCAAGAAATAATCGGTACAAAATGGAAGATATTAGTCACAATTTCATATCCAGAAGCGATAATTTACCCGTGGCACTAAATTCCAAAGAAATTTCATCCAATAAATATCAGTTGCAAGTTTATTTCGTAGATTCGTTTGAGTCTTTTGTGTAAGTTCTACCATTTGAAATATGCACCTCTTTTAAAGTGCTTTTCTTCTCACAGATTTCTAATGAATCAAGAAATGGAAAGAAACTTCCATCAATATTATTTGATAATTTTAGTGGCAAACAATCCTGATTTGATAATGCAAAAAATATTTTATTTTTGTTTAAATGAAATGATAACCGATTTGAATGTGCTCATTGATGTCAAAGGCATCATCGAAGTGTACACTTTTTTTCCATTCAATGAGAGGAAATGTAGAGATTCAAGTCCAAAAATACTCAATACTTTCAGAAATGGAAAATTTGTCTGGGAAAAGTCAGTATTTCCGTGGAAGAACAAAAACTTCTGGCAATGTCCCTTAAAAATTGTGCTTTGGATTCTTACTCCATATCTGGATATCGATTATACAAATGTGTCCAAGCCAAAAGTTTATGGAATTGAAGGTGATGCTTTAAATGATTTCGCCAGAGTTATGAACTTTTCGATTTCACCTACGGATGGATTGGTGATTTCAGATAAAACCCGCTATAGTTTAAAACTTGTGAGTAGTTTATTATTTGAAATTAGATAATTATGGTTAATTTCCTCACTTTTAGCTTGAAGAACACAAAGCTGATTTACTTATTGGAGGTGCAATTTGTTCAAAGGAAAGAATAGCAGTGTATTCATCATTGTTCACATATTTTTTTACTCCATATTTTGTAGTAATAAAACAAACCAACGATAAAAGTTATCTGAAGACTCTATTTAACCCGTTTGACTGCTATATTTGGTGTATTCTAATTGGATTGATAATTGGATTTAGACTTGCGAAAGTACATATCGAGCAAAAGATTTCTGGCAACAAACTTACTAAAGGTCTCCATATAATCCCGTGGCTATTGGGCATTCTTGTACTTCGTAGTGCCTATGAAGGTTTGATTTTTAAAAATCTTAAAGAAAACCATGGAGAAGCTCTGCCCACAAATATTGAAGAAGCCCTAAATGATGGCTATACATTTATAACATACTCAGATGTTTATAATTTTTTGTCTAAAATTCCAGAACTAAAAGATAATATTATTAACTTGGATGTTCCAGCAGTAGAGGCCTTTGAAATATTTGTCAAAAGCGAGGAAAAATATGCAATGATTTTGAATGATAATTTTGTTGAGTTTTTTAAGGATGAACAAAGTTATTATAATAAGGAATATGCTATGTTTAAGGAACCAGTGGTAGTCTTTCCGTCGTGCATGTATTTCCCGAAAATATCATCTTTAATAGGAGAATTCCACTATCGGATAATGCAATTATTTACTGCTGGGAAACTACAAAAATCAATGAGAGGTTATTCCATTCAAGAATATTTACAAAAATTAAAATTAAGTGGACAAAATGAAATTAAGGCCATATCTTTGAAGCAATTGGAAGGAGTTTGGAGGTGGTTTGCTCTGTTGTGTGGATTATGTGGGGTATCTTTTTTATTGGAAATGCTAACGAAAAAGTTTTTGAAAATAAAAATCGTTATGGATTTATTATCTAAATTTTGAATACAGAAATCGGACTTAAAATATATTGGTTTGCCTTGCTAAATGTCTGCAATTTAAATAAAAATAATCAATACAATTAACTCTTTTAAGCTTATTAGAAGTTATGTATAATTGTATCCTTTGACCCATTCAAAACTTTTGCACGCCTAACACATTTTACAATAAAAATAATTTAGTAAATAATGTTTTGCGTTTTTTTTTCCTGCAACAGGACCATATTAATAAGCAGCAAGCAACGAATAACAGCGAGTTAGTTAGCTGTTAAATTTTAATTCTTATTGATTTTGTATTGACCTGAGACATGTTATTTTCTGAATGAAAAAAATTATCGTTTAGAAAATGAAAAACGTAATCTTTTCCTTTTGAATACCTATGCTTAATTTGTTTACTTGCTCTATAACTCTAGGGCAAGTAATAATTTCGTGTCAAAAAGATTTTCGAGATTTTAATCAAAACAAACGTTACAATGATGGAGAAATCCAAACAAAAAGTGATTCTTGTCAAGATGTCCGTCGAGCTGTTCGTTTGTGCGTCCTCATCTTCATTGTGCTAGAGCCTAAACGGTTGGACACATTTTCTTCAAATTTGGTGTAAAGTCTTTATTTGTTTTATGTGAAGCTGTCATTTAATCATTTCGTTTTTATCAACTTTTCTCGAAATCAGCTTCATCGATTTTTATCAAACTTCGTATATGTAATCTGAAGAACAGTGTCAATAATAAAACATACCCCGTACTTATTTGTTATTATCTCTAAACTATCCTCAGGAACCTATGGTTTTCGTCTGCGGCGATGTGGTACACCCTGTTTATGACGTTTTATCAATCTAATTTTAAATAAAGCAAATTGATTTTAGTACCTAGAGCTAAGTTTTTGAGAAAATTGGAAAAACGACGAAATTTTTTTTTTTTATGGAAAAGGTTTAAAAACACCCCCTGCTTTCTGGCCTCAACCTAAACGCCCTAGTCTTTCTGTCATGCTTTTACTTTTTTTTAAATTAGGAAGGTAGTTAAACTAACAACTTGAAGCTAAATCTTTTCTTCGTTTAGAGCTAGATTAAGACCCATCTAAATATAGAAATTCGAAACATTATAGCGTCCACTATAATGTACACAACCTTTAAACCCGTTCTTACAGGAAAATGATGCACTGCCACTGACCCATTTTGATCCCAGCTAATAATTATCAATACAACTTTTGTGAGTGTTTAAGCTAGAAATAAATCAGAGAATCACAATCACGCTATCAATTGAGATCTTCAAATAATAATTTAGGTGGCGCAAGCAGTAAAAGTCAGTTAAACTGTTGCCTTTTAACCAAAATAGTTCGGGCTTAGACTGGACCCATGAAGTTAATTAGACTCATACCATTTGTTGCGTTTGTGTGAATTAGGGTATACATTTTGTTCGTGTTTTCAGTGGCATTGACGTCACTCACTCAGGATCCATAAACAAAAACTAATAAACTACTGATTTTTACTAAATCGTTCAAATTAAGATCCATTAGCAATGGTGATTTTTTTCGCTCCAAAATTAAATTAAATTTAAACATTACATTTAATGCATCATAATTGATTTCCTGCTAATTGCAATTTCGGTTGCCTTCATTTATTCATTTACAGTGTTTTTCTGTCAATGAATACATATTAATTATGTGTTTGTTATTCTGGTAAAGTTTAAGCTGAAAAATGCAAACAAAAATTAAAATTTCGTACAAAATTTTATTTTGTTCATATTTTGAATGAGTAAAAAATTCAATCACAGATAATGGAAAGGTAAAAGTTGATGAATTTAATGTTAAACATTTTTATCGTTACCCTAAACTGAAACAAAAACAAAAATCTCAAAGAAATTAAATGGCGCCCGGGTGGGAATTTTCTTTAAATGTTTTAATAATAATTCTATGTAAAATGTTTGAAGAAGCAAGACATGTAAAAAAATATGTATTTATTTTCTATAACACCTTGTGGAAATAAATGTTTTATAATCGAAATTGAAACATTGCAATCCAACGAAATTCCTACAAATAGAGTGATTCTATTATTTTCATAATCTTTGATTAAATTTAAGTTATTTCTTCCTCTGTCACTCAAAAAGTGTTTTGAACTATTTTTACTGTAAACAAAATTAAATACAGTTCAATATTGAAATTTGAAGGTAATAGAGCTGTTTTTAATACTTTGCCTCTTAATATGTCAGGTGGAGATTTCCGTGACATACGAGTTTTCGCTTAATGTCCAAACAGACGAGAACATTTCGGATTGCCTGCTTAATATTGTTCATCAAATTAACAATAATCCGTACATACCTTCTCTTCCAAGTATTGCGTTTCGCATGGAAACGAAATCAAGAAACAATCGGTACAAAATGGAAGATATTAGTCACCATTTCATATCCAGAAGCGTTAATTTACCCGTTGCACTTAATGCCAAAGAAATTTCGTCCAATAAATATCAGTTGCAAGTTTATTTCGTAGATTCGTTTGAGTCTTTTGTGTAAGTTCTACCATTTGAAATATGCACCTCTTTTAAAGTGCTTTTCTTCTCACAGATTTCTAATGAATCAAGAAATGGAAAGAAACTTCCATCAATATTATTTGATAATTTTAGTGGCAAACAATCCTGATTTGATAATGCAAAAAATATTTTATTTTTGTTTAAATGAAATGATAACCGATTTGAATGTGCTCATTGGTGTCAAAGGCATCATCGAAGTGTACACTTTTTTTCCATTCAATGAGAGGAAATGTAGAGATTCAAGTCCAAAAATACTCAATACTTTCAGAAATGGAAAATTTGTCTGGGAAAAGTCAGTATTTCCGTGGAAGAACAAAAACTTCTGGCAATGTCCCTTAAAAATTGTGCTTTGGATTCTTACTCCATATCTGGATATCGATTATACAAATGTGTCCAAGCCAAAAGTTTATGGAATTGAAGGTGATGCTTTAAATGATTTCGCCAGAGTTATGAACTTTTCGATTTCACCTACGGATGGATTGGTGATTTCAGATAAAACCCGCTATAGTTTAAAACTTGTGAGTAGTTTATTATTTGAAATTAGATAATTATGGTTAATTTCCTCACTTTTAGCTTGAAGAACACAAAGCTGATTTACTTATTGGAGGTGCAATTTGTTCAAAGGAAAGAATAGCAGTGTATTCATCATTGTTCACATATTTTTTTACTCCATATTTTGTAGTAATAAAACAAACCAACGATAAAAGTTATCTGAAGACTCTATTTAACCCGTTTGACTGCTATACTTGGTGTATGCTAATTGGATTGATAATTGGACTTAGACTTGCGAAAGTACTGAGCAAACATATCGAGCAAAAGATTTCTGGCAACAAACTTACTAAAGGTCTCCATATAATCCCGTGGCTATTGGGCATTCTTGTACTTCGTAGTGCCTATGAAGGTTTGATTTTTAAAAATCTTAAAGAAAAACATGGAGAAGCTCTGCCCACAAATATTGAAGAAGCCCTAAATGATGGCTATACATTTATAACATATTCAGATATGTATAATTTTTTGTCTAAAATTCCAGAACTAAAAGATAATATTATTAACTTGGATGTTCCAGCAGTAGAGGCCTTTGAAATATTTGTCAAAAGCGAGGAAAAATATGCAATGATTTTGAATGATAATTTTGTTGAGTTTTTTAAGAACGAACAAATTAATTATAATAAGGAATATGCTATGTTTAAGGAACCAGTGGTAGTCTTTCCGTCGTGCATGTATTTCCCGAAAATATCATCTTTAATAGGAGAATTCCACTATCGGATAATGCAATTATTTACTGCTGGGAAACTACAAAAATCAATGAGAGGTTATTCTATTCAAGAATATTTACAAAAATTAAAATTAAGTGGACAAAATGAAATTAAGGGCATATCTTTGAAGCAATTGGAAGGAGTTTGGAGATGGTTTGCTTTGTTGTGTGGATTAAGTGGAATATGTTTTTTAATGGAAATGCTATCAAAAAAGTTTTTGAAAGTAAAAATCGTTATGGATTTATTATCTAAATTTTTAATATGTAAATCTGATGTTAAATATATATTTGCTTTACTAAATTTTGGTAACTTAAAATAATCACCTCAAATTACTCTCTTTACCTTATTAGAACTGATGTACTCGAATAATGGTATATTTTAACCTATTTAAAATGTTTGCACGCCCAACTGACTCATCATATTAAATCAAGATTATTGCACTTGCTTTCAATACATTTTAAATAAAAGTGATTTTATCAATAATGCTTTGTGTTTTATTTCTACAATACTTTTAATAGTGTGTTACAGGCCCTTGGTCTCAACATATACTCCCTAGCCACCAGAATTTGAGAATCACCCTATTGCAATAAAAAATGAAAGGGAATTAAACTAACCGCTTAGAAAAATAATATATTAGGGGATCAAAATAAAAATTTTAAAAAATAAGAGGACAATTAATTTCTTATAAAACTGAAAAGAATCCGACTAAAATGATCATTTCAGCAACCGGTCAGTTTTTATCAACTTACTAAGAGGGTGGTACATTTACTTTATAATATCAAAAAAAAATAAAACGGGTGGCACAACGGCTCATGAAGAACCAGGGCCTAGTGACTTACAACTCGCAACCATTCCTGTGTGCGCCTTTCGACAGGAATGGAAGGGACCTACAATTTTATGCCGAATCCGAACGGCTAGACGAGAAGCACTTATTCGTGACAAGTGATACTCTTGGAGGATTTGTCAATTCCTCGCAAGAGGCAGTAGCCCTAAAAAAAAAACTTTAGTTTTTAGGTAGACGAGGCTGGGAAGCGATCCCAGACCTCCAGCGTGACAGTCGAACGCACTAACCATTACGCTACGGGCTACTACCTTTATAATATCATAAACAGTAAAATTCCTAGAACCACCCGGTCTTCAGTGTTTGACCGCACAAATTGGAAATTTGTTGAATTTTGAAAACAAAAACTGTACTTAAATACGTTTGAACATTCACAGGGCGAATGAAACACGCAATCGGTCGTGGACTTACGAATAGGTGCTAAAAACCTAAGGATAGGTACAATTTTTGTCAAAGTTGATTTTTTCGGTTTTTCAAACGTTCTGGCAAGGTAAATTCCAACCTCAATCGGTCTTTTGGACATACGGATCTGTAAATAGGCGATCAATACATAGGGATGTGTAAAACAAAAATCTGGGCCATACATACGATTAGGAAAAGAATGAATAATAATAAGTAGAAGATATAAGAAAGAAGCCAAACGTCAAATCAAACTTTTGTAGGGTGCGTACGGAATTTCTTTGAAAGTACGCGTTCCGAATGCATGTTCGGTTTACACTGCGCGAGCCGCGCGAGTGATTTTTGTTTGTTTATTATTTATTATTATTATGTAGTGTCCACTACATCACCCTTCCCCAATCGAGTGCCCCCAAAAAAACATTTAACTTAACAAAAATACTGTGCGCAGGTTTAAGTCTGTCGAACGATATTGAAACAATATTTTAATATAAAATATTTTTTCATACGTCTTATAACTTTATAAGGACCTTCACAAGGTGGAGAAAGTCCAGGTTTTATTTTGTCAATTCTGAGAAAAACGTATTCGCAGTCGCTTAAATGCTTCGGAATGAAAATATCGGCTTTGCTATCCCTTTGTGTCTTTTGGAAAAAGGTTTCTCATAGCATTCCGTAGCTTTTCTATTAAAACTTCTGGACTAGAGTTTTTTGATGGGTCACTGACAAAAAATTTTTCCTGGCAGACGAAGATTTTGGCCGTATACCATTTCTGCTGCTGAGCAGTTTAAATCTTCTTTAATGACACAACGAATACCTAATAGAATGATTGGAATGAGTAGTGTTGCATCTTGCTTTAAGCGAAGATTTTAGTTGTCGATGGAATCTTTCTACCATTCCATTTGCTTGTGGATGGTACGGTGTGGTATGTATCTTGTGTATTCCAAGTAAGTTCAAAAGTTCACTGAACAATTTCGACTCAAATTGAGTACCTTGGTCAGAAGTGATTCTCAAGGGTATACCAAATCGTAAAATGAAATTTTGTACGAAAACTTTTGCAACTGATTGGGCAGAGATATCTCTTAACAAGTATGCTTCTGGCCAACGTGTAAACCGGTCGACCGCTGTTAAAATGTATGAAAATCCGTCAGATGGCGGCAAAGGACCGACTAAGTCAATGTGTATATGGTCGAAACGTCCAGCTGGGACTTCGAATTTACCTTGAGGTGACTTTGTGTGCCGGTGAACTTTGAATTTTTGACACGAAAGACAAGTCCGGGCCCAAGGATTAATTTCCTTGTTCATATTTGGCCAGAAGTAGCGATCGGATATGAGTCTACGAGCGGCGCGAATGCTAGGATGAGAAAGTCCGTGTAGGACCTGGTATACCGTCTGGCGAAGTGGTTTCGGGATGTAGTCTATTCTTTTGTGTGGAAATTTTACAGTAAAGCTTTAAATTTGGAAAAATAAATTCTTTTAAATAGTATTTTGAAGCTTATTTCTTGTTTTCCTCTTCGAGTAGTTTTCTTTACTCTTCGTCTGTCTCCTGCAATCTGCTTATTGTTTCCATACCTACTTTGCTGACCTCATTGACCACTGGAACCAAAACGGTATTCTCTTCGATGCGTGAAAGTGCATCCGCAACTACGTTGTTTTTGCCTTTGATGTGTTGAATGTTCGAAGTGAATTGAGAAATGAAATCTAAATGGCGTGCTTGACGCGGACTTCGTTCTGTCTTAGTAGTGAGGGCATATGTGAGGGGTTTGTGGTCAGTAAAAATAGTGAATTCTCCAGTCTCCACCTTCTACAAAGTACCTGAAATGTTTGATTGCTAGGTAAATGAATAGAAGTTCGCGATCGAAAGCTGAGAATTTTATTTCGGATTTCGAAAGTTTTTTTTTGAGAAAAACGCCAATGGTTGCCAGGAAAATTCGCTTTTTTGTTGCAGTACAGCTCCAACGGCTATATCTGAGCCGTCAGTAGCGATGCTGAAATCGGCATCAGCTTTTGGATGTGCTAAAAGCGTAACTTGCGAAAGGGCTCGAGGTTTTTAGGCCAGTTGAATTTCGGCTTTGAATTTTTTGTTTTTGTTAAGTGCTCGTGAAGTGGAGCTAATATTTTTACGAAATTTGGTATAAACCTGTGATAATAATTTATTATACCAATAAATCTTTGGGTTTGCTTAACTGTATTTGGAGTGGAAAAATGTTTGATAGCATCTTTTAATGGAGCGGATGGATGGAGCGGTTCCATCTGAACTAATTGTGTGACTGAGGAATTCAAGAACTGGAACACCGAAAACACATTTTGAGAGGTTTATAGGCTGGCAATCAGGAAATCATCAATATAAGCGTACACGAAATCTAAATTGAAACAGAAATGTTATTTCTTTTATCAGCCGTGCTACACCTGTCGACTCATATCCTTTTTATTTGGTTAACTTTCACACCAAAAAATTTGCTGTGTAATACAAAAAAGTTCCTTCGGTCGAAAGAAGAATACAAATGTAATCTATCAACAAATATTTCAAAATAATAACTTATATAAATATACCTACTTCCTTGTACCCATCGTACAATTGTACATACATTAGCTCCATAAATTTGTTTTTATTTTAAAGATCAAGGAGCTTGAATTTTTATTTATTCTCCCATGAGTTGATATTTTAGGTATCAAATAAAATCAATGTATTATTATTAAAGCAATTTGTAGTCACCTCCAATTATTTATAACTGACTCAGAAAACAAACACTGTACAATTAATATTTATTGATTTCTGAAAACACATCGTTGTCGTCGTGTGTCATGTTTTTTGTTCCAACAGTTTTTTTTTTAGCTCTACAAAATAGTGAGACTTACATTCCAGACAGAATAAACGGAATTTACCTTCACATTTTGATCACAGTAATGTTTGTTTTCTTTTCTGTTTTAAGTTGGTACCAGTGCCGTGGCGTCAATAATTTGAAATGGAAAGACGTAACGAAAGTGATTAATCTGTTAAAGTAAAAAAAACTTACCACTTTGTATCTCGAAAAAAAAAAACAAGCCGATACATTAAAATTAGTTAAAAAACAACTCTGCAAACAGTCTATTTTCATAGGACGCATAGAGTGGCCTTTCATTAAAGCGATTTTTTATTAATAAAAGATACGTAGTTTGCTTAATTCATTTGATTCCTCCAAGAAAAATTTAAAAACCGAGCTGTAAAGTATTTACATAGCTAACAATTCTGCAATTATAACTAAAATAATATTTTATGAATTCATTTTTCACCGCTTACCCATATTAAATTACGCATTTAAATCTTTCCTGGACTATAATACCAAGCTTAACCAAAAAACAAGCAAACAAAAATAGAAAATATATTTAACAACTTTCATAGCAAATAAGTCGAAGAAGAGCGTGTTATTTTTCACCCAACAGAAGAGAAACGGAGTCAAGCAAAGGAAAGAAAAACATTCCATTCCATACCCAGTGCCAGTATAACACGAGTAACAGCGTCTTATTTTTTCCTATGTTGTTGCGTGTTGGACAAAGAGGATCTAGAAACAAAAATGCTCAGGGAAGAAAGAGATACAAAACAAATTTTATATGACGGTGAAAGACGTGTTTTATTTCTAAATTATTTCTTTCAAAGAGAGCGTATGTTCAGCAGTTGAGCTAGCAAATAGCGAAGAGAAGAATGAATTGACGGTGTTTATTCGATAGCTTATGTTTGTGTGTTTGTTCGAATTTTATAATTCAATTGGTAGGGTTGCATATTTAATGTTTATTTGATAGTATTTTTTGTACAATTTTTAAAAGGGAAGACGGTAGTAATCGTGTTATATGGGCGCCACGCCACTGGTAGGTACCCATTAAAAGCTTTGACTAAAAGAAAAACAAAAATGTTCTAAAATGTATTTATGACTCTTGCTTTTAGACGACTTTTTCCCCTTTTTCTTCGTTTATTGCCATAGAACACGAAGGTTTCAACACGATATATATCCTTATTGTATGGATTGTGTTTTATGTGTTTTATATTTAAAAAATACCTACCTGGTAACATTTAAAATAATCGCATTCAAAATGCAAATGTTTTCCTGCAACACATGTCGACTAGAAAGATAAAATGTGGGCAGTTTAAGGACCAATTATGGGGTCGTAAAAAAGTTAAGTTTCTAGTTCAAGCAAAAAAAAAAAAAAAAAATACTCACTTTGTTTGTTTAAATATAAACGAATTGCACTTTGTGTGGAGCTTTCAAATGCCTATATCGAAGTAAACCATTCGAATTTCGGAAAGCATAAATTGGCTTAAATAATTGCTGATGTTGGTATTCAATTTGATAACGTCTAATTTGTCAATAAATCAATAATTAAAATTTTGACCTGCTGTTCATCGATTTTGAAAAGGCGTTCGACAGTGTCAATATAGAATTTATTTGGCTTGCTTTGCGCAGGAGGGGCATCCCAGATAAATTAATTGCTATTATCAAGGCTACATATGATGGATCCAAGTGTCACGTTTTGCACAAAGGTAGGCTGTCAGAGGAGTTTGAAATCCAAAGTGGAGTTAGGCAAGGCTGTATACTGTCACCAATACTGTTCCTGTTGGTAATAAGTGACGTACTGCACGCAGCTTTGTCAAATGGAAATGGAGGGAATTAGTGGACTCTGCAATCTCACCTCAAACATCTGGACTACGCGGACGACGTATGCTTACTCTCTCATAGGATCATGGATCTCCATCAAATGACAACAAGGGTGGAGAGAGAAGCAGAAATCGTAGGGCTTAAGATCAACTCGGCAAAAACTAAAAGGATCAGCCTGGGAACTTCCTCATCAATCCAAGTAAATATTTCTGGACAACCGGTAGAGATGGTAGAGGATTTCCCATATCTTGGGAGTATTGTCTCTATGGGTGGCGAAACTGAACTGGACGTAAACAGCCGAATCAGAAAAGCAAAGGCTGCGTTCGGAATGCTGTCCAAAATATGGAGAAACAACTCTTTTAGCTTAAAGACCAAGCTACGACTGTTCCGCTCCAATGTTGAATCCGTTCTGCTTTACGGCTGCAGCACTTGGAAAGTCACTGACACTGTCACTAGAAAGCTGCAAACCTTCGTTAATAGATGTCTACGAAACATCTTGAGGATTTTCTGGCCCAACCGTATCTCCAATGCTGAACTTCATGCGAGAACTGGTCAGGAACCCATAGACTCCATTATACGAAGAAGAAAGTGGCAGTGGATTGGCCATACGCTTCGAAAAGGCGATCGTTGAATTGCATCTCAAGCAATGCAGTGGAACCCGCTCACACAGGAGGGAAGACAAGTGGGCCAGCCTAAAAGTACATGGCGAAGAACGGTCAAACAGGAATCGGCACGACTGGGGAAAAGTTGGAGAGAGCTGAAATATATTTCAAGAAATCGTACACGATGGCGCGTAGGTGTAGTGGAGGCCCTATGTCCCGTCAGGGACATCACGGACGTAATAGGTCCGAGGACCTAAGTAAGTAGGTAAGTATTGTTGAGGCATACATACTTAATTTTTCTAATAAATCAACCTTTAAAATTTATTATCGACCGTATGTAGGTATACCGAGTTCAAATTAAGCCATTTTTTTTGTTAAATATATACTACCCAACGGTGTTTTATTTAGCAATTGTTTATGTAACACACCTCACCTATAAAAGGTTTAACCTTAACATTAGGTTGAAGAAAAATCAACTACATCTTATATAGACTAAAGTTAGCTCTTGATTTAAGTGTGATTATTACGTTTTTTTTTTATTAAACCAGATTTGAATGCTAACATTTATATTTACTATTTAAATTATCTTAATGAAGCTAGTGCGTACGACGCACGCACGCAGCGTTACATAGCTATTACTCTTTATAAGTTATTCAATTGAAATAAGAAACGTACACAAATAAAAGGAATGCAATAAAACAAGAATTTTTTAAGCACACATGTCGCGGAGTTTGAAATATTGGGTTAAATTTTTGTACTTTGGTGGCTGAAGTGGACTTTTATTTTTTTGTCGACAGGTGATTGTGAATGAAGTTTTGTTTTATTATTATTTTGGTTTACTATCTAAGTCACCCTCTAGTTCCCCTATCCATTTCTAGTCGAATTGAGCTATAAAATAGTCTGATGACGTTAATTAATAAATAAAAAACGTTTGGTGCTCAAAATAAATCGATGACTTCTTTTTTATAAATAAAGTACCTAACCTTCTAGACGGCAATTAATAGTTGAAATTATATATATATGTTCATACATAAGGGCGAATTGAGAGAAATTGCTTTGATTTTGTCGATACCACGAAGAATTTCTTTACTTGTGGCTGAAAAAAAAAATCTGTAAAATAAAAATGGGCTCAAAATTTTACCTTTTAGAGGATCCTCATCGATATTTAGTTTTTTCCATACAAATTGTATGTGGACAAAAATTGGAAAAACTTTGAAAGTAAAGAACTTCCTAACTATTGAACTTGGAAGAAGTTGGTTAACATATTTAAAAAGGAAATTCAGTTTTCTTAGAAAAAGATCTTGTTATTTTTATTGATAAAAAATACGGTTTAGAAGATACTCATTAGGTAGTTCAATATAAATTATACAAATTTTGCTCAAAAAACCTCGAATATTTTGTTAATAATGCAGGGTGGTGCTTTTAATATATACATATAAAAAAGAAAGGATGTATCCCAGCGGGAAAAATTCAAAAATTCATTGAGGAAAAATCAGCTTTTTCCTTGAGGAATGGCAGCTGCACCGTCCACTTTTCAGCTGATTCCTTTGATGAAATTAACATGGGCGTGTCCTAGGCGGGAAGCACATGCTGAAAATGCGATGAAAATTCACCAACAAAATCACTTCTTTCTTGGAAGTTGTTTATTTATTGACCCAGCTGACGAAAAACATGGTGGTTGCATAATCTGTTAATTCACTACATAAATGTATGTGGCTTATTCATCAGTTTAATATTTTCTATGAAAATAGTAATGAAAATTCAATTGTGAAATCACAAGATAAGTGGTAGTTGTTTATTCAGCACTAAGTTAATGCAATATGAAAAAATGTGAAGAAGGTTGTTGGTTAATCACCACTTCACTTATATAGTATTTCTAAACCTGAAATATTTTGAGACAATCCGAGATTGTCTGATTTTAATGGAAATCCACAAGTCCTCTTATTTTATTTACTGTCAATAGACAATGTGAACACAGAGAATACATAAAAATTCAACTTCTATCTCGCCATTAACACTTTACAAAGCATATGACTGGACATAGATGATGAACTGATGAACTTGTCATGACTTTTCAACAGTTTTTTCATCGCATAATTTTCCCTTTAAAAAGCAATTTTTAATTCAACGAAAGAAAGGGTTGTTTTCTACACACAAAGCAGAAAGTGGGTTCAAATCCATAAACTGAGGAAACCTCGCATGACTCTTCACTAACTAAATCATTGGATGTCGTTTCCTTTTATTATTTGGCTAGTGAAGTGGTTGATGAATTCAGCTAAAAAAATTCATTGGGGACGATATTTACCGCTGGGATAGGTTGGTTCAAGACAAACAAACAAAAAAAAAACTGTGATATTTTATTAAAGTTTTAAATCAAATTATTTAATATAATATTTTTTTTTTTTAATATTTTCAAACACATTTTTGAAAAAATAATACAGAAAATATCGTAAATTATTTTTTGTTTCAAAATTATATTTGTATATTAAAGAACTTACTAAGTATTTTTGTTCGATGCTCTTAATATTTTTTGGAAAAAACCAGATGGATGTTTGTTCGCTATTTTCACTTGCGATATACGTAGTATAGGGCAAGTTTAGGATTTGTGCAAATAAAAAATTCGAGATACGAATTTTCCCTAACTTAACGATGATAGAGAACGTGAAAAAATGGGTCTCGCAATTCTGTCTGTCTGTCTATCTGTCCCTCTGTCTGTACCTCGACCTGCAGGCTAAACGGCTGAAGCGATTTTCTTCAAACTTTGGACTTAAGGTTCTTATGTGATTCCCTAGAGGCGAAATTGAATTTTTTTTAGCTCACAAAATAACGGTACCTGTCATACAACCAATATACAAAAATTGATTTATTTCAAAAACGACTCTTGCGATTTTCAAAAAAAAAAAAAAAAAATTACGAGGTACTAAAATTATTAAAGTAAAGATTTTGGTAGAAAAAAAAAAATTATAACGGTTATTAACGGTACAACCGATTTTTTGGTTTTCAAATTTCTCGTTAACTACTATACCGATTTCAACCAACATTTTTATACAAAAGGTTGCTTATAGTTTTAACAATTTTGCATATAAAAAATTTCGAAAAAATAATTTTTGGATTTTTAAAAAAATATTGCATTTTTTTTTGAAAATTCCATATCTTGAATACGCGCCAATGATTTTTTTTTTATTTTGTGAAAAATTGCATTTCATTAAAAACTAAAAGTTGGCATACCAAATTTAATTTTAAAATGTATTCAAGATTTTTTATATATACAAAATTAATTTAAAAAAAACCGCTCTAACGATTTTTGATTTTTTTTCTCATAAATTCATATTTATTAAACAAATGAGATGGCATACTTTTTTTTGAGCTCTATCTATTTTAGCTATTAAAATAACTAATTTATAATAATTCATAGTAATCATTTTTTTTTTAAATTGTTTTTAAAACTTTTTTTTTAATGATATCATAACGTTATGGAACCAATAAATATGTACATTGTCTATTTCAAGCTACGTTAAAGTTGTTAGCTACGAGAGCAAGTTTTGTGCGATCCAGTCGTGCCCATTTTTTTTTTTTTTTGAGAAACTGTCACAAAACGCAGAGTCGGCGTTATTTGGCGGACAGTCGCAATGCGTATGAAGAAATATCACGCAATAAATAAAGAGTCATTCACTTGAGGTATGAAAAAAGCTAGAGAGCGTTAGTTCTGTTAAGACAGTTACAAGTCGTATGGGAGGGGGTTCTATTTCCTCAAGTTTTGAGAGGCAAATTTCTAACAAAAATTGACTTAAAACAGAAGACAATATATTAAAAAATGGTAATACTTACAATGTCATCTTATACATTTTTGTAAAGACAGAAATATCTTTTCATTGTCTTTTGAAATAAAGACAGTACTTTTAATAAACAGTCTTTGAAAAATTGATTTTCAAACTCAAAATTAAAAAAAGAAGCAAATTTCAAACTATTTTTTTTTTTTTTTTTAATTTTACATAATTAAGTTGATTCTATACTTGTATTCAAAATTGTACGTAGTTAAGTACTATTTTTATTTTCAAAATTCAATAATCTTTCCAATTTTAAGTCAAACACTGACAGCCTTATGCATAAACAAATTATAGCAAGTGCATAGCGCTATGCACTCTTTATAATGCCTCTGAACGCAAAAACCTTATTCATAAACTTATGCAACGTTGAATAGAAGCAACATAAGCTAAACGCGTTTGGAGGTTGTATAGTGCCAACATAACTTGACTCACACATAGCAATAATGTAGATAGATGTTAGGGGGGCGCTTATTTTTTGCAATCTTTGAGGTGCTGAAATCTCACATTCATAATATTTTATAAAATTTAATACAGCAATTAATAATGTTGGTTTTGTTAATTTACTGTACATTTTTGTTGGGACATTGTTTGAAAAAATAAAGAATATTTTTTTGTACACTTTATTTTATAGAAGCTGCTTAATAAATTTGCAAAATTTAAAGATTTTCTATCAAATCTTACAACTTTTGCAAATGCTCGACGGCATGCGTGATTTAAATAAAATTATACAAAGATTCACCTTCATCACTTTCATGAATTTTTAGCATTACAAAATAAGCACCACCCTTTTATTTTTCTCCTCAACAAAAACATCACGATGTGAGTGAATGGAACAATTCATGGAATAAATCAAAAACGACGTATTTTTTGTTTCAAATATTTTTAATTTTATTTGCGAACACAAAAAAAAACAACAAAGCAACTGAATAATTATAATAATATTTAAAAAAATTAATAAGAAACCAAAAAGAATCCAATCGCCGGCAGAATTACTTCTATTGATTTTTCACACAGCACACACAGCTGTGTCTCCTTTGTCAGTTTTGAAAGTAAAACGTACTAGATTCTTCCTTTATGGTACTTATTTTGACACAAGCTCATTATAGCTATAATGGGATGAAAAATATTTTATGCATAACAATTTATGCAACGTTGTATAGTGGCTACATAAATCCTTATGCAGTGCATAACTATTCATCTGTTCAGCGGATTCTAATGAATACGGCTGTGAATATATAAAAAAAACAATAACTCATAAATCTTTTCAATATCTTGAAAAGTAAAATTCTTAGAACTATCCGGTTTTTAATGTTGAACTAAAAATTAATAAGAACATTGAATTTTGAAAACAAAAATAGTAGGTACTCAACTATGTAAAATTTGGAATACAAAATTAAATTTAATTTGTTTTTTAAATTTTGATTTTGAAAATTAATTTTTGAAAAACTTTATTTTAAAGACAATGGAAAAAATTGAGTTATAACTTTACAAAAAGTTGAAAAAGAGCATTGTTACCATTGTTTTTTAATATTTTCACTTGCGATATACGTAGTAGGGGAAGAAGAAAAATATCATACGAAAATAGTATCATGCAAGACACGCCATACGAAAAAGTAAACAAAAATATCACGAGACGTACAATATGTCATCCAATTTATGTTTCACTCATAATATTTTTCCTGTATGATACTATTTTTTCGCATTACATGTATTTCTTTCCTAATTATTTCCAATTAATCCTTTTTTTAAATGCTGCATATTTCGATTTCAATTAGAAAAAATTGTCGTTAAGAGAGTTTTTGTTTACAAGTAAGCTTTCACTTTTTCAATAAAACATTAACCAGTTTTTAACCAAATATGAAACTTAATTGAAAGACGTTTAAGCACCAGTGTGTGTGTTAAGTCAGTTCAATTTTTGAACTCAATGTCCAATGAATGAAAATATGTTGAATTTCCAAAAACCTATGATTTTCCGATGTAAAATTAAACATTTTGTTATTATTTTTATTTCTTTCCAAATGTGTAACTTACCTTCAAATTTTTCTTTATTTTCAGGTAAATTTCTCACAATGATTTGAATCGAAAAACAATTGTAAGTTAAGAATTAATTGCGAAACGATTTTCGGAATTTTTCATCTTCTCTATTTATAACTAGAAAATCTATTATGAAACCCAAATTTAAATTTATAGGCATCTATGTCTCAATCATTTCCTAAATCATCTCTAATACAATTCACTATATTCAAAACCTCAACTTCCTGCATTCTTGGTCAGTTTATATATTTTGTACATCACTAATTTATAAAATAATACAAATAACATCCTGTGTTATTGTTCATACCTAGGTAATGTGAAAGTAAAACGACGTAAAGAATTCGATTTATCTTCGCTGGTGAAATATTTTATAAATAATAGCTTGACTTGGGTTATGGGCATCCGAATAATAAAACAAAAAAAAAAAAAAAAAAAAAAAAAACGAAAAAAAAAAAAACAGAAGCGAACTGAAACCCCCAAAGAGAATTTATGATTATTTTATTATTAAACTCCTCGAGACCATTTTTGTCCCATTCCTTATGGCACAGCAGCTATTAAATTTACCAGCAATATAGTAGCCATAGTATAACCCAAACAAACACTTAATCTCCTTAAAGTGAATGGATTAGAGGAAGGTGTCATTCGAGTATCTATTTGCAGCACGGATCTGTGTTACGCTCTAATCCCAATATACATTTTAGAAAAAATTTTACACATACAAAAGAAAAAGTAAATAAATACCAAGGTACCAAACGAAAAATAAAAAAAAAAGTTTGCGAATTAGAGTTGCTCTCCAATTCATATCAATGTGTCAACTAATACACCACAGGCGACAAATCGTGATTATATGCACACTCTATGGCATGGCTGGCATCCGCACAAGATGCACAAAAACGATACACTGCACTGCAGCCATCACAAGCGGTCCAACTCAAAGATACACTTTTCCTTCATTTGGAAAATGCATCTAATATAGACAAACAACACTCATGTTGTAGTTTTTGCACACAGGTAGTTCGAGGGAATTATAATAGAAGAGTGGCATCTTATTTGCACCGCAGGCAATTCGGGTGCAAGTGTTACTTGGACCGTAGAACAGTGTCAGTCTGTTATCAAGACAAGTTTAACGGTCGCAGTCGGCCGTTGGGCAACATCCGGGCTTTGACATATTAAATTCAAAAAATATTAAAAAAAAAAAAAAAGAAAACTACACGGTCAGAAGTGGGATAAATTCAAAAAAATCTATTTCTTTTAATGTCTTCAAAAGTAAAAATTCTAGAACCATCTGGTTTTTAGTGTTTGACTAAGATTTGATAAAAGCATCGAATTTTGAATGAAGTACCCGTAGCGTAATAGTTTGTGCGTTCGATTGTCACGCTGGAGGTCTGGGTTCACTTCCCAGCCTCGTTTTCAGGGCTAATGCCTCTTGCGAGGAATTGACAAATCCTCCAAGAGTATCACTTGTCATGAAAAAGTGCTTCTCGTCAGCCGTTCGGATTGGGACAATTTAAAAAAAAAAAAAAAATAGTTTGAATTTTTTTTCCCAAATTTGGAGCTTTATAATTAATTTTTCAAAAATTGTTTATTAAAACAAATTTATTTAAAAAGAAAATAAATGAAGAGATTTCTGGCTTTGCAAAAATCTAAACCAGAGCATTGTAAGTGTTGCTGTTGTTGTTTTTTTTTTTAATAATTTAATGTTTCTTTTAAGTCAATTTTTTTTTAGAAAATTGCCCCTCCCGCCTTAACGAGGGGGAATAGACCGCCCTCTCCTATTAGATTTTCTTGGTGTCTCAACTAAACCTACACGCTCAAGCTTTTTGTCACACCATCGGTGAATCGACCTCTATATCGTTTGGAGACAAAATACACACAACTAATCCAAACCTAGACTTATGGCAACCCTGTTTAAACGTCAAAACTAAATTGCGATATATTGTTTTGTTTTTGTTTCCAAATCTTCATCAGAAAGTGTCAACAAATCAAGACTTAAATTTTGAACACACATTCGTTCTAAGCTGACTATAAGTAACGGTAAAAATGACTCTAACATTTTGAATAGTGTATTTGACAGATAATGTGCCAGTAGGATAAACCACATACACACACTTCGTACAAAACAAATTAAAAACAATAAAACAGAAAAGCCCACAAGTGGGCGGCAAATTGCAACATTATCCCGAATTGACACAAAGGTCTTTAGTTTCAAATCTCAAAAGTAGGTGGCGGTGGTTGCGCACCACCGCTCCGCGCCGCCATATCGTTCTGCACTTATTTATTTTTTGTTTAGCTTACAACTTGAGTAGTCTGTGTGGGATTTTGCCTTTTACAAAAGCATCTAGATATTCAAACACGCAGTTAGATGGAGAAATTGGATTATCTTTCGCCCTGCTGCTCCCAGCTTCCGCAGCAGCAAAAGCAACAGCTACCCGAGTACCAGCAGCAGGTTGGCGCTGTAAATCACAAAATATTTTCATTTAATTGCCGTTGCGGTGGCGGTTGCGAATTGCGATACGGTAGAGTATATACTATATGTTATATGATGGTGATGGAGCTGATGGTGGTGGTGGGCCATGGTCGAACTCTGGTGCGCTTCGGTTTCAATTAAAAGATCTCAGAAAATCGATTACGATGGCAATGACTTGAATTAATTAATTCAAACAGATTCCAAAATGTATAAGAGCCTAAACGGACTCGTATAGCACTTAGTGCTAAATTTTGATAGTGTCGATTGGTAGGACGTTGGTCGCGTCGAGGAGGAGTGTATCTTTGGCGCGGTTTGCAAAATAAATGGAGTTGGAGCAATAATCATGCACCACAGGTGTAAAACAAATGTGCCAGGATAAGATCAACTCTTCTACTATATAAACCTTAACAAAAACAAGTTTAATCAAAGTTAATCCTCATCATCATTATAATCATCATCGGTGGTAGCTGGCGGCGCGCGATCGGTCTACATGTATAAATATGGTAAAATTTTATTGCGTGCGTTAATTTGGTTTTTAAGCAAATCAACTTATGGAGCCAGCTGGGCTTTATTACTATTTTTTTGTAGCTACATACTAATGGCTGCCTTTCTACTTAGACGAAGTGCCAACTGCGAACAACATGCAAGCAAATTGAATAATATTCTGGTTATATGCGGGAATTAAAAAAAAAAAAAAAATAGAAGGAGGGAATCTACAATTATATTATTATTGGATGCAATCTGAATTTGTATGCACAGTTTCCCGCAGAAGAAATGTTATTTCCTTGTTTAAGTACCTATATGGTCTTATGAGAACTGGGATACGGATTAATATTTATGAATATTTGCGGATTTTCACCTTATTCTCGAGGCTATATAAAACATACCCTACCGACAACAATCATGTTGGATTTGATGTGCGTGCTCAAAGGTGGAATTAATACAAAAAATCATGTATTTCCGACGCATTGATTGGAATAACAATTCTGTGTGGCAGTGAGTTGTTGAGTTTTTATATTTTTGTTCTCACATTGGAAAAGTAATAAAAAATAATTATTATGGAAATTAGCAGTAAAGTTTTTATTGTATGATGGTTTACTTTGATGGCTTAGTTTTTTTATTGAAGATTTGTTGGTTACACTGATTGAAATGGCTTAACTATTGTGACACTAAGAAATACAAATTAATTACACGACTGGATCATAAAAGATTGATAGATGGTAACGCTGTTAGAGTGAAAATATGAGAAAAATATACGAACTTCTATCAGAAGAAGATAATTTTCATTCAGAAAGTAGGTAAAGTTATAAAAAATTTGTTGTGCTCGGCCAGAAAAAAAGACGGCTGCAAAGTTCACAGTTTTCAAGCTTTGTAAGGTAAAATTAAAAAAAAAGATAACTTCAAATTTTGGTAAAAAAAAGACAGTTTCTAAAATTAAAAAAAAAAAAAAAAAAGTCAACTACGAGTTTGTAGTCTCAAAAAATTATGATTACCAAAAATGTTGATTTAAAAGGAAAATTGAAAATGGATTTGTGGCATTAAAAAAAGCTTAAATTATAGCAGGACATTGTGTAGGTGTTGCTGCGTCTAATTACTTAAATCGAGTTAAATTTGTATATTTTTCACAGTTTGTTCTTGTGAACGAGAAACAATTAAACAAAAAATACTTTTACTTAAATCCGCCCACTGCCACGCCTCTTTTTCTCATTTCTTTGTTTCATGAAATACACGGAAATAGCTGGTTTGTCGAAAATTACCAGAACAGTTTGAATGCAATTTTCAGAGTCTGATTTATATGAGCAAGACAAGAAATCGAAAAATAGTTTCAAGGTAATCCGCCCATTACCATGCCCACTTTTCACGTGTTTCTGTTTCTCGAAAACGGCTCCATCAATTTCGATTAAACTTCCAAAGTTTGTTCTTTTATGCTGGATTTACATGTATCTTCGTCTGCAAATATGAAGAAAAGTAGAGTGGGACAAATATATGCCAAAATACTGAGCGTGTGAAAGAGAACCATCAAGAAGATGAACATGTTCGTCTTCATATCTGCATAAAAGGACTTCCTATAACCTGCAATCTTTTGCATTTTGGTGTTCCCTCTCTATCCAACAAATGTAAATTTTAATATTGAATCCCCCTTTTTTTTTTGCAGAAGTCGGACGAAGATACCACCATTACTCAAAAAAGAGGATTTTTACTAGCTGAAGGGATTCGGATGAAAAGTGGAAAGTCTGTTTACATATGAGAAAAAAAAATCGAAAAAATAGTTATTGTTTCAAGTTTTTAAACTTTTTTGTGTCTCGGAAGCGGCTCTAACGATTTTGATGAGCGATTTTCACAGAACAAACAAACAATTTGAAAGTATTTTACTGTTAGCCGCCTCCTGCCACGCCCCCTCTAATTCTTTTTTTAATTTCTCGGAAACGATAATTTATCGGAGAAAAAATTATAAACAAACAATTTTAGTAAAATACGCCCACTTCAACGCCCACTTATCAAGTGTTTTTGTGTCTTGAATATTTAATTGACTTATTCAGGGCTACTGCCTCTTGCGAGGAATTGACAAATCCTCTAAGATTATCACTTGTTCTGAATAAGTCCTTCTCGTCTAGCCGTTCGGTTCGGCATAACATTGTAGGTCCCTTCCATTCCTGTCGACACGCGCACATAGGAATGGTTGCGAGTTGTTAGTCACTAGGTCCTGGTTCTTCACGAGTCGTTGCACCAACCAATCTTATTTATAAATACGTCGGTAGCCATCGACTAAAAACATGTGTCTAAGAAAGGCAACAACAATTCTTACTTAAGAGCTCAATTGTTGTTGTCATAGCGAAACACATCTGCATTATAGGTCGCAAAAACCTTCCAGGTTGTTAATAAGGTTAAACAAATATATAAAACCACCGAACAAGCCGAGCGAAGCTTGATCGCCCAGGTACCTACTAATTTTTATTTGCGATACGTAAACATAACGATGTCACGTTATTTCTCAAACTCATTTTTTCTACTTATTATTTTTACTTTTACTTTGAGCTAGGAAAACAACGGCTACCATATAAATCTTATGTTGAAAATAAAATTTATAATTAACTTGTTTTTTTTTTGTAGCAGATTTTTTGCGACATAAACTTTCGATTTAGGGTGTGTCCAATCCCAAAAACTGAGTTTGGGAAATACTGGACAATAAGTCAAACTTGCTGTTACGATGATATAGAAAAGATGAAAAAATTGGATCTCCCAATTCGTCTCTGCTACATTCTAACCCGCTGGCTGGTTGGATTTTCTAGGACTTAATTTTTGTTCGGGCTCTTAGTACCGAAATAGTACCTGCATTACAATTTTTTAAGGGGCTAGGGAAACTAACTATTTGTTCTCAAAAACGCTTCCTTACATTTTGATTAACAAATTCAGGAAGAATTAATTTCTGGTAATTTTTTTCTTTTCGAAAAATGATTAGCAGAAAAAGGAAAACAGTGTTTTTCTGATATTACATGGTTCTGCGTCAATTTTCCATTTCAGTACCTTGGTAGATATCTATAAAATCTAGATATCGAGCTGACCAATCAATGGCGAAAATTTTTTTGGAACTTCTCTTATAAACAAACAAGAATTATTCAACATTAATTTTCTTCAGTTATTTAAACACTATAGCATTTGACTATCATTTTTAACTTTATAAATCGAATTAACGGACAATTTGGGTGAAATTGGTTAAAATTGTTCAGCCTCGTAGCACGAAAAGATTTTTAAAACCAATCCGTTTCATATTTGGTACATATCGTCCTACCTTACCAATTAATATCCAATTTCATTCTCAAGAATGTTCCATTTTGTCCACTTTAAGCATTTCCCTCGCAATAAAATATAAAAAAGAACAACCTCAAATGACAACCTCAATTTCTAATAACCATTTAAAGAAAATCAAACCTCCGCCACCATTATTCATTCCAAATTGATTCTTTTGCAGTAAAAAATAAATTTAAACAAAAAAAAAAAAAAAAAAAAAAAAACACCGCATGAGTATCACTTACTTGAAATCTTAAAACCACTATAGAGCCAGACACAAGATATTTTTTCATAGGTACGACTAAATAAACTTAAAACCTCTACTTCTTCTATACCTACCTACTCTGCCCCATCTAAACTTAAGCAAACATAATAGCAAGTGAAGTTGTTGTTGTCAAATCATCTCCCATCGATATGTAAGTATGTTTGTATAGTTGGCTAGTTGTTGAGTTGTTCCTTGACCTTGTTCCCAAAACCGATCAATAAATTCAATAAAGGCGAATCAAGGAAAAATCACACACAATGGTTCTACAACTCTTTCCAACGGAAACCAAACACACCACTACCACATCCAAACATAAATCGCATGTTGTTGGCAACAACAAAAGAACAAACGGAACCACAGAGCTAACGGCATGCAATCAGCAAAAAAAAAAAAACAAAAAAAAAAAATGGAAGACAGACAGGCTGCCGCTGCTGCCAACCGACATCGACTAAAATGCCCATCCAATCAGCCGTTCATTTATGTTGGTCCGTTTGACAGTTTTCCTTTTCCTATATAGCCATGTCAGTGGCAAAGTGCATTGAAAACAGTCATTTGTATAGACGCAATGCGGAATGTATGTATAAACGAGAATGCGCTCCTGCATGATGATGATGGTTGAGGGAAAATTTTCCTTTTTCCCTGATAGAGATGGACATTCTTTGAAGGAATATTTTATAAAGCAGGTATTCACAAAAAAAACAAACAAAACTTATAACCAAAACAGTAGTGAGTAAAAAATGTTCGCCATGAAGGACGAAACCTAAAACTTCAGTATCAATAATAATTGTAGGAAGTAGCTTGTAGTATTATTTTAAGTAATATTATTGTTTAAGATGAGCATTATGCTAGGTTTCCACTTGTCATTGAAAAGACGCAAATTGACAAACTTTCCAGGACAGGGTGGCTTATAACTTGCTCGCTACTACTACTTTCTTAGCTTTTTGTGTTAGTAAAAGCCACCCTGTCCTGGAAAGTTTGCCAATTTGCGTCTTTTCAATGACAAGTGGCAACCTAGCATTATGATTTGAACTTAAGCTTATATACCTTTTTCAAAAAGAGAAAAAAAGAAAGAAGATTGCTTACGAATGTTATTCTTAAAAATGTGTTTGACATATAGTCGACGCACTGTGGTCCGAAAAGGCAAATTTGTGTCAAAAATACTAATTTCGATGTTTTATTTTTATTTCTAATTGAAATATAAACGGAGCTTCAAAAACAGCAAACAAAAATAATTTTCTGCTTACTAGTTTGACTTATAGAGCTTTTCAAAGTTGGTCAATTTGGTTCTAGAGTAATAAAAAAAAAACAGAAAAAAAAAAACTTATTTGTTTTCTTATTGAAAATTTTGGCATATTAAATGAAAAATATTAATTTTCTATAATTTATTCTAGTTGTTTTATCTGTGCGTTAATAAAATTTTAATTAAAACAAAAATTCCTAATATTTTTAATAAATAAAACAAAGAACACCCTTTTTAGCAGATTTTGTTTGGTTTAAATAGAGCTACAAAAAAATTCTTGCGAGGTCACGTGGATTTACCACGATCATGATATTTTATCCTAACTATTTCTTAAAAAAAAAAAAAAAAAAGCACACGCCTCTTTCCCCCCCAGATACCGCACGCGCTGGGGTCCATTTTCACCGAGTACGACAGCAATTACGATTGCAAGTCATATCGGCACTTATTTTAATTATTTGATGTTAGATACTAATATAAAAAAAAAATTCGTTACTTAGTTATGTTTAACAATAACACAGCAACTTGTCTTACAGCGAAACGAGTAGGTATCAACGGAAGTTAAAAGAGATTAGGTCTGCTTAATGCAAGCAGTTGAAAATTTTAAAATTGAAAAAAAAAAAAAAAAATAAAACTATTTAAAAAATAAGGATTATGAAATCAAATAAACAAAATTATGTTTAGTTTACGTTATATTTAGTTTATAAACAAAATGCATCATTAAGAATAAAACAAAAAATTAAACCGATCACGACAGTGGAGCACTGGTTCGAAATAACTTTTTAAGTCATATTTTACACATGTTAAAATCAATTGAGGAAACATTTAAATTATAGAGTTTACTCATTCGGTTAAGGGGTTCATGCATGCCATAATTAGTTCTATGAAAATCTACGTGAAAAAGTTCAAATTCTTGCAGGTGGTGAGAACCTCCGCGGTAGTTCAAGCCAATACAGGATAGCAAATCAGGAGCATCAATTTGACCTTGTAATAAGTTGATGAATAAATATTAAATCATTATTAATCCGCCTCTGATATAAAGTTTGGACCTGCAGAAGCTGGATCCTATGTTTCTTACACCATATGCAAAATTGTAGCTGCAACTATTTACAATGTTCGGAGAAATTGTAATTTGTTTAAAAAAGGTCGTGTTCCCAGTTCTGACATTTTGGTCTTAAAAGCAAATTTCCTTATGGAATATTTCAATTTTTTTATTAATTAAAATACTTGAGCAAGTGAAATTTTCTTCTTATATCAATTAAAAACGTTTTATTATCTTGATTCTTAAAAAAAAAATCGCCCACTTCCTTGCCCCTCTTTATAAAAATGCCAATTTAGTACAGTCAAATTTGGATACAAATTGGGTCAACGTGGGCAACATTGCAAAAAAAGCTTTTAATGGGTATTTGATCAGTCACCACAACTGAACAACATATCAAAAATTGGACAAAATACGTCTATGGGAATACCCCAAAAAACGGGTTTCAAAATGGCGGATTTAGTGATATGTTGTTTTTGGTTATTTTAATTACGCTACGATTTTTCCTTTTTACTACGTGTATAGTTGTCAGTGGTCCATGACGAGTTATGACCTTCTCTCTCAGTCATGACCCCCCCTCCATTTGAGACCCTCCTTTCAGTCACAAACAGTTAAGAGCACTAGAGTAAAATGGCAGCCGCGACCAATTTTCAGAAATAAACACTTAATTAATTACGTACATATATATCTACCATATTAATAATTCATTTATCCTTTACCTTAAATTACTAGAAAAAAATATTTTATTTGTTCAGTTAATATTTGAATTCAATTAAAAAAAATTCAGTAGCCTTTTGAAATGTGTTGTACGAAACTTGATAACAGCTGACAGGATACCCCGGACATGTTGATTATCCCAAGTAACTCTACTTATACTTGCAGAAAATGTTTGAACTACCATCCAAAAATTATAGGGTGTATAAAATGTTTGTGGAAGGTAAATTATAAGAAGAAAATTATAAGAAGTTATAAGAAGTTATAAGAAGAAGTGACAGACTATGGGGTGGACTTGGATCGGATCTTGTAATAGAACAAGTGTGTATGCGTTCTCTGAAAAGCAGAGGAGGACTACGGAGAGGAAGTGGACTTGCGGAAAATCAGAGGGCAACATGGCTATTTTCTATGCCCGTTTGTTCAATTTACCAATGAGCTTTCAGAACAAGTACAGGAATCAAAGAATAAAGACTAACAGCGATATCGATACTCAAATACATGCAAGGTTTCACGGAAACGACAAAATGAAGATTTATTTAACATGTCAAACAATTCTTGATTGGAAATTCTAATTGGGTTGGATATAGTGCACAATTGTTTTTCGCTGTAAAATTGATGTAAGCTGGACTGAGCTTAATAAAAATTGCACCTTGACAAGGCCCTCACTATCAACTGAAGAGTCTAAGTGAGAACGCCGGGACGAAACACCAATTTTTAAGGACTGAAGGCCGTTAAAAGCTATTTTGAATCAATAATTCAACAAGTCAAATTAAATAATCCTAAGTCTTCTACTTGGCTGATGTATTTCAGTAGTATATAGAATTTGTATTATTATAAAAAAACCATACTTATTAACTTTCGACATTGAATTTTTGTATAGCAAGTTAGAGCAGTGGGTAGCGCATTGGACTGACAATCAGAAGATCGCAGGATCAAGTCACACATAAGCCAGCTTTTTTTGCGTGAGAAGTCATCGCCAAGACCCTTGTTCTAGCCTTTGCTAAATCTTCCTATTGCCTTGCAGGGATCTATACATATGTAAAACTCTCTAGTGCCTTGTCGAAAACTAGACTGTTATTCTGCGCGGGCAGCAATCTTACAAAAAAAAAAAAATACCATAGCAACAAGAACAAATTTTTGTTGTTTTTTTTTCGAAGAATAAGTACTATCTGAGGTTTAACTGACTGTTGAAAACAACTGCCTTTAAAAAACTTTTAAAAATAAAAAAAAAGAAAATGTCATTAAAAAAGAAAGTGTGCTAAGTACCTACTTATGCTTTCTTAGATGATGCAAGAAATTTGTCTCCTCGTCTCATCTGGATATGATCTACAAAGACTCTATTGGTCCAGAACTTGAGTACAACTCCCATATATGGACAAGGCAGGTGCTCCAATAACGCAGTCTATTGAATAGAATACAAAAGAGAGCTTTAAAAATGATAGGCGAAAGAACTATCACTTAAACACTTACATCTCTTGAACACCGCGACAAAACTTCATGTCTTTCATTATTTTACCGCTATTTTTATAAACAGAGATCTATTGAAATATTCAGTTGCATAACGCTCCTCAAACAAATCAACCGTTATACACGTGCTTCTAGGAATGCCCATCAGTTTACCTTCCATTCCATTTACCATCTTCGGACGTACTTTTTTTTTTACTCAACTCTCCCCTCAGTTCGATAATCAGACATTCAAAACCAATGTGCATATGTGTCGCCTTTTAAATCCTCATCAACTTTCTTAATCGCTCGTGCTATGTAAAAATAAATAAGGGATAACCCTTTGAGTGCGCGCATAATAAATCAGTAAAGTTGCTTTGAACGCTTTTTTTTATCATCGAAAATGTTTGTTTTGAACCTCGGCATGCTTGAAATACAAATATCCTCTAAATCCCCCCATTTATTTCTGTGGTCATTTTTCAATATTTGTTGGTATAACTCAAAATCTAAGTCGCATTTGAGAATTTAACTTAAACCACTTTTTGTAGACAATTACATTTTCTACCAAATTTGATAGTTTAAAAATTTAATAAAAACAAATTAAGTAAGAAAAGTTCACAAAAACCGACATGAAAAGAATCGAAATTTAATGACAAATTTCTAATTTTTATGAAACCCTTACATTTTGTAACCACTGTCAATTGAATTATGTACAATGCCAATCGGGAACATACAACAGCCGGTAGACATATTTCGCGAAAGCGAATTTCTTCCTTCACAATTTTGAAGTTCAACAAAAGTGAAACACACACACACGTTAATCGCGCGCGCGCACTCATTCCATTTCATTCGGGTCGCATCGCTTCGGATAGCATGTATGTATATGTACTCTATACTCTGATTTGAAAAGTCGTCTAACTTTGCATTTAACCGTTAATAAATTGGCCATGGTGGCTCGCGGCACTGGCCGAACGGGCCGGTGCAACAGTGCAACACACATCTGATACGGGGGAGCGACATGTAGTACACACAGATAGTCCACAATGTTGGGAATGTCCGCCATTAGCTCTCAAATAATACAAATACTTGTAACTCTAACAATTTTCTTTAGCGAGCGACATTAGTTAGGTAGTGAGTTGTTTTTGTGAGTTTTGATTGTGATTTTGATTAGCAGCGCGTAGGTACACACGCTGAACTGTTTCCCATTGATTAAGATGAATATGTACCTAGTTAAGCGGAGGAGTACCAAACCAAGTCGAAATGACAACTACCGATACGACGCCGACGATGCAAAGTGTGCAGGTAACTTAAATGGTTTTCCCATCAAGAGACAGGAGCCGTTCGTCGAGGAGGCCGCCATCGTACTTAACACAAACCGGCTTAGGAAAGAAAGACATAAATATGATTGCACTGCGAGTAAATTTGAATTTAATTCTGCGTTCGTTAGAGATGCGATTAGGTTATGATTTACACGGTGCATTACAAATGCAACATGCACTGCACTTTTGGCTGAACACACAATTATAAACACACACAATGTAACTCGTTTTTACGCTGCTCGCTGGCTGTGAAATTGAACTCGGAAATGAGTGGCAACCTCGCGAACTAAAAGATACAATTGATTTAAGATATACTTACCGCTATTCAGAGCTCATACATGTCTTAGGGGTCTTAGCCTTTGTACGAGGAAGAGTCTTGTTGTTGTTTGTTGTTCTTGTTTTTGTTGTTATCGATATTATCAGAGGTGCTATCGATTTAAGGTAAATCTTTGACACTGTGGCACGTGAAATTGATAAATCACGAAATGAAAAGTGATCGGGGACTGTTTTTGTTGGCTTTGCTTTGGCACACAGCACCTCACTTTTACTATTTGAATATTGTTTTGTATATTTTGGAGAGTTGGCGGAGATAAAAGGTGCGAGAAAAATCCGATTTTAGATAAAAATTTACTTTTTTTTCTCTACGTCTATCCTTTTCTGCATTGAGGAAAGTTGAATTTACTTTTTTTTTGAGAATGTGAATATTCATTTCAAGTCTTAAGTTGTATAGCGCTGTCGTCTTTTGTCATCATTGACTCAAGTGAGAGTAGGTATATATATTGAGGGAAATCTATTTAAGTCATTGCGGAGCACGTTAATGGGGTGTCACTTGTTGACAAATTGACAAACACATTTGAAAACAATCAATGGAGCTAGTTAGCACATCTTTTGTGTGTGGCGCATAATATGTTAATTAACATGAAGTTTGGGCAAAGAAATAGGAAAGTTTTTCTTCTGTTTGTTTTCTTTTTTTTTTATATTTCTTGTGAAAATTAGTTGGAACACAGTTGATATCACGCGTTGGTTCATGTATTTCTATAAGATTGTAAAAAAAAGTGTCATGTTGTTGAGATTAATAATGTTGTTAAAAGTTTGAGACATGATTAAGGTCTGGCGCAGATAATTTGAATATTTCGGAAAACTTTGTTTAAACAGAAAGTTTTCGAATGTGTTATTAAATTTTAAATGGATTTTTACCACCCATACTGTGAAAGTTGTCAATAAATATTCAAATATTTGTTGAGGGTTTATCAAAGCTCAGGAAATAGAAACTATAAAAAAGTGATATTATGTAAGTGATGATTCATTTTGAATTAAGATTTCGCACTTGATGGTAATTTAATTTTTTTTTCTGAACTTTAAAACGTACTATTATTTAACTTTGATTTATGTCTGATTGAATGATTCAGAAAGATTAGCTGAGGTAATATTATGAAGAAGAAGTACTAAAAATCTATTTTATTTATTATTTAAAAGAATTATTTCTAGAAATGTTTGCAAAAGGTGCAGTGCATTAACGCCCACGGAACTAACCCCCGCGGGTGCGGGTGTTAGTTCCCAAAAAAAAAAAAAAAAGAATTAATCCCCGCGGGTGTTAATTGCTTTTTAAATTGGAAACTTATACCCGCGGGGCTTAAATCCTCTCTCTGGCGGGTTTTACTTCCAATTTAAAACGGAAATAAAACACATCTGGCAGGCGCCTATATTATCAGTCGATCCTGCCTTCAAAGTTTTAGTACTAAACAGTACTTTGGGATGCCAGCTTCGAGGGTTTAAGGATCTTAACTCCTTTTTGGGTCTTCTGTCCCGCTCACGCGACTCCGTCGCTCCGCTTAGGGTATTCTCAGTCGCCTATGAACATGTGTATTACAAAAATTTCAAAAGCATGAAAGCGTTAGCAAAGGCTAGAACAAGGACTTTGGTGATGAGGAACCCTTTTGCTTGGCTTATGTGGGACGTGAACCCGTGATATTCTGCTTGTCAGCCCAATGTTCTACCCACTGGACTAACTCGCTAAACAAAAATTCAATGTGGAAGTTAATAAGTTGCATACTCTAATGTTTCATACCATATTGCAAAACAAATACATAAAATATACAGATGTCTCACACCCATAGAAAAAAAGTGTGCTATGAAAACAAAGACAAAGGAAAGAAAAACAAAGTGTGGTATGGTATACTGAATTTGAATGGTGCTTATAAAATGTTTGTTTTTGGTGTACAAGAGACTTTTGATGGGGTATCCAAACATGTCCAACAAGTTTTTACTAGGGAGGGACTTATGATTTTTAAAAAATACTTCCTTCGTCTAAATTTTTGGTACTGAAATCCGGCAAGGACTTGCCAAGTATCTGACAAGTTTTCCTTGTCTTGATTTTCCCTACTGAAAACTTAATAGGTCCTTGCCCAAACTAGACAGAAACTTGGCATTTTTCTAGCCGGGAAACCCCTCTGTTTTATTGTTGCCCTAGAAATGTTTCACTTGCCCTTGGATTTCTTTGGATTTTTGACAAATTCCTATAAAACATCGATTTGATCGCTCCATCCAAAGAATGTGGACTCCAAATTTCAAGTGGGTATATGTATTGGAGGTACTGTAGCCCAGTTCGTTTATATATACTTCTCCAATTTTCACACACTTCTCCAGGAACCCATTTTTTTATCAATGTTTGTCACAGAAATTTTGAAGTAGGTATAGAAATTTGTCCGTTTTAATGCTTAACTTATTGAAGACTTAATGAAGAGCCCACCTCTTCGTTTTTGTTAAAATAATCTTACAACAAACATTGAAAAGGCTGTCTGGGCTTAATTTACACTGTCTTGGAGACATTTCAAAATAGTAAAAGTTGAACAATTTAGTTTAAGATATCAATAATAACTGACTTACAAAAACCCAATATTGATATTGCATCAAAACTTCTTAACGGTTTATTAAAACAAACTTGACCTCAATAAAATGTGTGGCATATATTTTAGTATTAAGGGGAAAAAGAGGGAACAAATCTAGTACAAATAACTGTTGAGTAAAAAAAAAAATATTTTGTAAACTAGTGTAATTAGGAAAAAAAAATGTTTCTACCAAAATCGTATGAACCTTTTTTGGAGAAAAAAATATTTTTTCAAGTGGCTAAAAATATTTGTATGGCAGCACCGTTGGTATTGGTCCTAAGAAAAATATCAAAAAATGCCAAACAAAATATTTACCAAGTTTCAAAAAAACAAAATACACTCATTCGTTCAGGCTGTAACCGAACTGAAAGAGTTGGGAGACCTTCTTTTTTTTGTTAAATGTGTAAGGTGATAAGTACAATTATACAAAAAACCAGGTCGCAATAAAGCTATTTACCCCTTTTTGGCGCCAAACAACTTTATAAAAATGAGAGAAACAAATTGTATATAATCAATTTTGTAGCAAATTTTACAAGCTTTGTTTTTGTTCTTAAATATTTTTTGATAGGAGAAATAGTTTTCATCATAAACGGGAACAGAAAAAACTGTCAAAATAATTGGGATTTTTTTTTTAATTTTTCAATAGACGTCTCTCAGTAGGTGTGACAAGTTTCAATACTATTGAATTTTTTTTGTTAAGGTTTACAAATTTTTTTTTACTGGACTATCTACCATTTTGAAGAATCTTATGCAAAATACCGTGTATTTTCGTACTATACATAATTATAGGCCTTTTTATTGGTAAGTGTATACGCAGAGCAGCAAAACTTTACACTGTAAACAAAAAAAAAGGAAAAGTGCTACATAACGTGTTATAACTTTGTTTTGTGATGTTTAAAAAATATCTAATATTTGTAAAACATCACAAAACAAAGTAATAACACGTTATGTAGTATCCGCACTTTTAATTTGGTGTTGTTTACAGTGCAAAATTTTGCTGCACTGCGTATACACTTACCAATAAAAAAGGCCTTATATAAGTGAGATTCTCCACTTAAAGCTTATTTCCGTAGGCCCAAATCCCAAAAACAGTTGGAATATTAAAACAATTAAAACTATTTCTTCTTCAAAGGTCTGTCCTGTTGTGGCCCCATATATCTTTAGACTTCAACGTACCTTTACAGACTTTTTAAGACTACAAAATATTATCTCTGCCTTTAAAAATAGTTGAACCTTGAATGTTTTTTATGAAGCTTTATTAAGTTAAAAACCTCTTGCGAAGTGGAGTTCAAAATCCATTGAAGTTCCATCTCTGATGTTCAAAATAATATTATGGATACAAAATTTACTTTCATTAATCCCACTTCTCATACGTACCCATGCCTTTTTGTTACATAAAGAAATCTTTTCAAAACACACAAAATATTCAGTTACTATGTGAAAAAACGTCCTTTCTATTTTCTTAATCATAATTATTATGTCTATACAACAATAACATCCCATACCCATAGCCATTTATAATCAAAAAAAAATAAAAACAAACTCTCAATCGCACTTTCATCGATTTTATTGAATGATTTACTGCAATTTTAAGAATCTATTGAAATAAATGACATTCCATTCGCCAAGATATCCCCTGTTCATATGCAATGGCACTGCGCAAAAATACATATCTACCATGTATGCTCCTCCTACTGGCCACTGTATATTTTTATGTTGCAAAAATAAAACACACATTACGCAAAAATCTTTCCCAAGATAAACAACAACTATCAACAACGATCCTCACTGTTGTGAGTGCTGCGAGCGATCCAGCGAGAAAAATACAAATCCTTATCCCCATGACCACCACATTCACCTCACATACTTTTATATCATTAATTTAGAATATTTGTCCAATTAATTATGTTTCTTATCATTTCAGGCGCAAAAACCCCAGCGAAAACATTTGCTAAACAACAACAATAAAATAACTGCAGAAACAACAACAACAAACAAACAAAAATAAAATTGATAAATTTTCTTCGAAAATAATAATAAAGTGGTGAGTATAGTTAAATGCAATACAAAAAGATACTAGATACTCGTACTCGTACTTTCGTTGAATCCTTTTTGCGTTTTTTTTTTTTTTGTTGGTTATTTGTTTTTATTTTTGCACTACCTCGCCGATCGTATAGTGGCTGACCAACCGACCACGATGCTATGGCAGAGATGGCATTGAGATGTCCCGCGGTTAGTCAAAGATTTATCGATGGCAACAATGTTTGAACTTCTTCTTCAATTATCTCATTTTCATTCAATTGAAGCAACGCTATAAACATAGTGAGATTGCTTCTTCTTTTATTGAATCTTAAAGGTCATGTATTGGTGTAATAAGTTTAGGAAGGTAATTCAAAATAAAACATTTACATCCGTATTCATAAAGAAAAAATAGTTATTTTAGCTCCCGTGTTTAGGAAAACTACACCACATACTTACTTTTGATGGCGCTCACAGCCCAGGATGGGCTTCGGCCTCAACTAACAAGCCCCTCCAGCCAGCTCTGTCCCTAGCTAGCCGCTTCCAGTTGCGCACACCGAGTGCTTTGATGTCGTCATTCACTTGATTGCGCCACCTGTTACGGGTTCTTCCTCTGCTGCGTACCCCATCGGGGTTGGATTCGAAGACTCGTCGGGCAGGTGCGTTGCTGTCCATACGCTCCACGTGCCCCAGCCATCTCAGCCGCTGTATTTTCAGCTTTTTGACCAGGTAAACGTCGCTCTATAACCCGTATAGCTCGTCGTTGAATCTTCTCCTCCATACTCCTTCGATACACACCGGACCGAAAATCACACGAAGAATCTTCCTCTCAAAGCACCCTAGCAAATTTTTATCCGAATCTTTCAGTCTCCATGCTTCTGACCATAAAGCAGGACCGGGATGATTAGGGTCTTGTATAAAGTCTCCTTGGTTCTCTGAGAGAGGGCCTTACTACTTAAATGCCTTCTTAGACCGAAGAAACAGCGGTTGGCAAGAGTAATTCTTCGCTTGATCTCTGCACTGATGTCATTCTGCGATGTAATAGTGGAGCCCAGGTAGACAAAGTCCTTGACAACTTCGAAGTTATATCTGTCCATCGTGATATTTTGCCCGAGTCGACGATGTTGAGATTCCTCTCTCGATGATAGCATATACTTTGTCTTGTCCTCATTAACCGCCAATCCCATTCTAGCCGCCTCCGATTCAATGCTCGCAATTGCCCCTGCCACAGCTCGCTTCGTTCTGCCGACAATGTCTATGTCATCCGCATATGCAAGCAATTGAACGGACTTTTGATAAATTGTACCGCTGGTGTTGACATGTGCGTTGCGTACAATGGCTTCAAGAACGATGTTGAATAGGTTGCATGATAACGCGTCGCCTTGCCTCAATCCTTTCTCAAAATCAAAGGAATCGGTGGTGTTCTTACCAATTTTAACGGAGCAGCGAGATTTCTCCATCGTCATCCTGCACAGGCGGACGAGTTTGGCAGAGATGCCGACATAGCTCTGTATAATTCGTCCCTTTTCTGTCGGAGTGTGAACATTTGATCGACGGTTGACTTGCCTGGCCTAAAACCGCACTGATAAGGGCCGATCAGATCGTTGACAAAAGGTTTTAAGCGGTCACACAGGATGGCCGACAAGATTTTATAAGCGACGTTTAGGAGACTAATTCCTCTGTAGTTGGTACATTTCAGAACATCTCCCTTTTTATGGATGGGGCACACTATACCGAGGTTCCATTCATCGGGCATACTTTCCTCCGACCAAATTTTACAGATGAGCTGGTGTATGCTCCTAGCCAATTCATCTCCCGCTGATTTAAATAGTTCGGCTTGTAAGCCATCCGCACCAGCAGCCTTGTACGACTTAAGTTTGGATATCGCCAGCCGTACTTGGTTAGGTCGGGTGGACGGAACTCTTGGCCATCATCGTCCAAGTTGAATGGAGCGCTCTGCCTATTAGCGGCATCTTGGCTGTCTTCGCCATTAAGCAGTCTAGAGAAGTGTTCTTTCCAGATCCTCAGCACTGACTGTGTGTCTACTACCATATTCCCACTCTCATCTCGGCAGGCTTCCGTTCTAGCCTTGAATCCTTGGGTGGATCGCTTCACCCTCTGATAAAATTTTCGAACATCTCCCCTACCGCTACAACCCTCAATAGACTCTACCGCCCGCTTCTCGTGCTCTCTCTTTTTCCTCCTGAGAAGTCGGCGTTCCTCTTTTCGTTTCAGCCCGTAGAGCTCCCGGGCCACTCTCTCAGCAGCTCTTGTTCGAGTCTGCAGCATTGCCTGGTAGGCCTCGTCCTTAGCTGCATGCGCTAGCCGGCAAAACTACACCATGGAACAACAATTTTTTGGGCGCAAACTAAAAGCAATTGCTTACTGATCCATTTGAGTCCGGAACATTCTTATTCCACTATATTTGTATTCTAAGGCAGCGTCCACATTATGCCGCTCAACATTGTTGATTTATATTGTCGATCAACATGCTAGTGTGTCTGCGTTGAAGTATAAAGGGTGGGCCATCTAGTGGTTTATTTTTAAATCATAGGTTATTTTAACACTGACAGCTGTTTCCCGCTAGAAATCTTGACAGAAAGTCAGAATCATACCTCCGCCGAACGAAATGAGTCGCTTTTCGCTTGAACAACTTTGAGACATATTGAAACAGTGCTTTTTTGTAAAGAAGTTTTGGCATAATCTCAGCGGCTACGTAAACAAATAAAATTGCCGCATCTGGTGCTCGGAAAACCTGCACGTTACTGTCGTGAAGCCAATGCATCCACAGAGAGTGACAGTTAGGTGCGGATTGTGGAGGGGTTGCATCATTGGACCAGTTTTCTTTGAAAATGAGAATGGGAACAACGTGGGCTTTCCAGAGCCATAAGTTAATCAATTTTTTTCAAACTGAAATTAAAGACATGGACTTGGACGACCTCTGGTTCATGCAGGATGGCGCGCCCGCCATGCCACACAGTCCATGCCGCAATCGATCTCTTACCCAACTAATTCCCAGATCGTGTTATCATCCGTCTTAGTGATGTCGATTGGCCGCCTCGGAGCGCGTTTTGACCGCTCCGGACTTTTTTTTGTGAGTAAACGTGAAGGACCACAAACGACAACAAAATAGTATCATAACAAAATACCCACATTGGCTGCAGACAGCGCATGCGCAATACAAATGATATCTGTGTTGATCAACATTGTTGATTTCTATCCATTTGAGTCGGGTTACGTTGGGGTCAACAAAAGCTGATTGACTCTGTTGATCTACACGTCCACATTAACTCACTACGGTTGATATACACAAATCAACATAATGTGGACGCTGCTAAAGACCAATTTCATCCTAAGACAAATCATTCAGTACAAGTCATCCCAGCACAGCTTATGTTTTTTTGTTCTGGAATAAATGGAACGTTCTCATAGACTGAAAGCTGGCGATGGATTTGTTGACCTCAAGGACAAGGATAAAACTTTGGTCGTGGAAAGATACACTTCGGTTCCCCTGATTAGGTCATTATGTTTAATGTTTTAAAAATAGAAGTCATGCCTCCGCATCGGAGTGTAATACTGATGCTTTTGTATTTGCCGGGTCTGAATCTTTCTGTGACAAAAGTTTCGTCGAAAAATCCAAAACTTGTTACAACGAACATACATACCTGCGACCTCTTATTTCATATTCCTTGAAAACTGTATATCTGATTTATCTGTATTGTTGTATTTTTCTAAACGATGAAGTAGGAATGAATTTCAAAATCAAATGTAAGGCGGATGTTAATTATCACATACTTCTGTACCATCCAATACATTTTGAATATAAATTCATCGAACTGGATGGTTGGGATAGGATGAGATAGACCTGTTGGTGTCTAGCGCACCATGTCCGGTCGGTCGGAAACTATGCTCCTACTCCGCCGCATAACTGTAACTGTACACATAACTTTCATGTTTGTATTTTGGATTTTTATTGGCACTCTTCGTTATTGGCATAATTGGCAGTTAAATTGTATACGTTAGTTACCTATAAAAATGGATAAATGGATTTGTTGACATTAATTTTTTTTATTTGGTATAGTACTCGCTGAAGACAACACTTCCATGTTGATTAACTTTAGCAGCATGAATTCACGATATTTGTTGGCTATGGTTGGTTGTTGGACTACGACAACGACGACGGACGGGACGACCCAGCCGGCCGGCATCTTCGATGCTTGATGGTATTTTTCAGCGAAAGTTGATTTAGGTTAGAATGTGAGCAATGAACAAAAAAAAAAAAATAAATAAAAATATGTATTTTTCGTTCCTCCTTAAAATAGATATACTTTTGTAAAATATACATGTAATTACAGAAGTAAATGTCTTCACTGGGGAGTTAATTTCTTTTAAAGATCTCGAAAAGAAGAGGAAGAAGAAAAAAGAAGGTGGTGGTATTGTATAAAAATGTACTTATTCAAGTCTTCGGTGCTGGGACTTGTGTTGGAAGCCTTGTCGAACGAACGAAGTATTCAATTGGAAAGCGAAAAAATCTACGGACATGTTCTTAATTGAAGGTTTTCTATTGAAGATATATCAAATAAAATACAAATGCAATTATCTGCAATTGGATGTGATTTTTTTTTAATTCTTTCATCTGTTGTATCCACAAGTGTGGGTTTTGAAGATGGGGTTTAGTTTTTTTTATGTTTAACATTATTATTGATGAAGAAAGATTAAAAGAGTATATTTTTTTATTGCTTAACCCACCAAACGAGGTTCGGCAGAGCATAAGTAATTACACTAAAGATTACAATCGTAAAACTAGAAACATATTTTTTTTTTGTTTTTATGTCCGATTGCTAAAATCATCTACAAATTGCAAGTGTAATATAAGAGTAAGTGTAATTACTGTATTGCATTTTATATGAGAAAAATAATTTTAATGAAAGCTTATATTAGTTGGTATTTAAGGTAAAATTATAATAAATTCAATCACTATACTAAACCAAGAAATTTACCAAACACTTAAGTTTGCCGAACTAATCTTCTTCTTTTTTATTTAACCGGCGATTGTCATGAGCCCCAGGTCGAAGGCGTAAAATACCCAAGTAATGTCCCCCACAAAACCAAAAAGCTCGAGCCTATTTTGCCCACATGTTTTTTTTTTTGATTCCTAAACAAAAATCGAACTCGAAATATTAATTTTACCTAGCATAACGATGATAGAAAACGCGAAAAAGTGGGCCTCGTTATTTTGTCTGTCTGAATTGATTTTCTTCAAAATGTAGACTAAGGGTTTTAATGTAATTCCCTTGTGAGAAAATTGAAATATTGTACTTGCTCTATAGAGGGCATAAGTATTGGTTTCATGTCAAACAAAAATTTCGAGGTTTTAACCTTCCGAAGGCAAGCGGGGTGACCCATCACCCCACTACTTGAGAAAAACCTCAATATCTTTTGTTTCTGTTATTGTTTCTTTCCCTCGTTCGATCTATTCTCTAATTACATTGTAGGTAGTAAGTTGCTTGTATTAGCTTGTCGAGTTAAGTCATAATTTTTGTTTTATTTAATTTTAAAATTTTACGTGGGGTTACCAGTAACCCCCTTTGCTGTTTACTTTTTTTTTTCTGGAGCTAACTTTGATTTTTGGTGACTTTTCGATGGTGCTTTATGTTGATGCTAAACACTCGAATGCCCCGATAAACATGTTTCGAAGTAATTATTTGAAGAATTTGGCATTACAACTGGCAGAGCCCCATATGAAACGTCGATTGACTACAAATTTGCCGCGAGAATAACTATGCACTTTACACGATATTCTAAATATGGCGGAAGAACCTCCTGCAGATGAACCCCCGGCGAAATTACAGAAGCAGGCAAGGTGTGCACTGTGTTCAAGAAAACGGGACAAAAAATTTAAAACTTCTTGCATAAAATGCCAAGTTCCCGCTTGCTCTAAACATCGCAGAGATAGATGCCTTAACTGCATATAATGTAAAAAATTATGTACTTAGATTTTAAAAAAATCTCAAAAAAGACTTCTCTCAGTTTCCTTTTATTGTAAACATTCGATCTCATAATAAATAAGAATTTATTTTCAATTAAAATATTGTTTTATTTACAATAAAAGGTGGTTCACGTAGGTAAAAAAGCCTTGCCTTCGGAAGGTTAATCAAAACTAACATTACGGTTATGTAGAAGTCATAAAAATGGATTTCGGCAAGACGTCGTCGTCCGTTGGTCTGTTTGTGTGATGAGGAGCTAGAGCATTGGCTTGGTTGATTTTGTCCCATAATTTAGCAATTCGGTATTTCTAAGATAGTCAACAAATATCGTATGGATATTTTTGTTTACGACAAAATAATATTAACGATAAAATATTTATTTTTAACTTTTTGTCCACATATTTGTTTGCATTTAATCGAACAATTTCAAAATTACTATCTTACCTTATTTTATAATTATCTCGTTAACGATATAAGAATATTATCGTCTAGCTACATTCTAATTGTTAACTACAAGAGTAAGTTATGTCATCCAGTTTTTGTTAGCTCATAAAATATCGGTACCTGTCATACAGCCGGGTTAAATTTATCTCAAAAACGACCCTTACGCTTTTGATAAAAAAGTAATAAAGATAATCAGCCCTATCGATGTATCCATTCGGAGAATTTTTTTTTTCCGATCTATTCGAAATCGGAGAATTTTCTACCGATGTATCCGTTCCGAGTGACAGATCGGACAATCTTCCGATAAAATGTAACGATTATCACCGCATAGCGATGAATTGTGTTCAGTCCACAATTTTTGACAGTTGTGCGTTAAATTTCTTCCGAAATTCTCCGACAGAAAATAGTTGCGGAATATTTTAAGAAAGGTAAACAAGCAAATATAAATAAATATAATTTTGTTTCGTTAGTGCAATAAACAACGAAGACGACTCAGCAAGAGAGATTGGTTGAAATAACAAATAGATGATAAAGCAAAACTGACCATTTTTGTGGACCAATTTATAAACTTTTAAACATCACAAAGATTTTTACTTATTGAACTAATCCGGACGAATGTGTCAAATGAATGCGATTGTATGCTTTATCTTTTTTCTTCCGAAGTGGATACCTCGAACGAAATCTCGGCTCTGATCGGAATGGACTATCGTTTCGGAACTTTTTCCCAACGGATACCTCGATAGGGCTGAATATTTCGTTAAAAAATTACCAATAATGGTTATTAACGGTAAATACCTATTATTGAACCGATTTTTTATTTTGAAATTTTGTATGCAGGTCCTTAACAATTAACAATTTTTCATACCTACAAACTTTCGAAAAAAAAAAAATATTTTTTTTTTGATTGAAAAAAATTATAGGTAATTAGTTTTTTTTTGAAAATTCAACATCATTAAAACGGGTTGATGATTTTTTTTTAGATTCAAAATTGTACATTAATAAATACTAAAAATTGGCTTCCTAAATTTTTTTTTAATGTTCAAGAAATTTTATGTATACAATAAAAGAATTTAGTTTTAAGAAAACCACTCTAACCTTTTCTGATTTTATTTTTCATAAGTTCAGTTCATTTTTATCAAGTCAATCAGAGGGCATGGCTTTTGACTTTCTCGAAAACGGTTCAGTTGATTTGTTTAAATTTTTTCTATGGAGAAGCTTCTAAAAAGTTTAAATAGCATTATTTACAAAACATTTTGGGAAAACTTGTTTTGAATTTTTACTAAAAAAAAACTCAACGTTTATTTTTTGAAAATTTATTTCGAAAACCACTTATTCAATTTTAATTAAAACTTGGCATGTATAAAGTTATAAAAAAAAAATACTTGGAAAAATCTTTTCCTTATAACCAAAAGAGTACCTACAGAGAACAATGTTTAAAAAAATAGGGTATTAGGGTGTCGGTTATTTCCCAAACTCATCATTTTTGGATAGCACACCTTGTCAATCGAAAGTTTATGCCAAAAGAAAAAATTATTGACCAAACAAAATTTTTTCCGATGTCATTGCGAAATAAATTATAATTTAAATTTTTAAATACATTTTTAAATGCAGTTTTTAAAGAATTCCAAAAAAAAATTAGAATAACTTATAGATCCAGAGAAAAAAAAAATAAAATGTGAAGAGTGTAAAAAAGTATGACCTTAAGGAAACACGGGTTAATGACCTCGGAAAAAAAACACTTTTTTGGTTAATAATTTTTTCTTTCTGCATGAACTATCGATAGACGGGGTGTGCTGCTATCAAAAAAAAAAAAAATGAGTTTGAGAAATAACGGACACCCTAATGTACATTCATATATGATTTTTCAAAAAAAAAATTGTTTATTGTATTATGTAAGTTTTGTAACTTTGATTCGCCAAAAGAAACTCATTCGTTTAAATTTATGATTTTTCAACTCTCACCACTGTGTCTCCTTAATTCACTCCTATGGTCTACAATTTTTGTGTTTAGAAAAAACTTATGTCAGAGATTTTGCCCCATAAAAAGGTGAGCTTTGACTGACGAACTATGAATTTTTGCTGAGGAATTCTATTTAGGCACCTGAAACTGCTGAGCCCTCTGAGTTTTCTCCTTATCCTGAGAACGCTTACTGTGAACTATGTAGAGAACATTGTTTTTTGATGTAAATTTTTGTCTGATTTGACATAAGGAATTTTTTTTTTTCTTATTAATGTTCATAATAAAAATTAATTGTTATTTTTAGTGCAAGCGCAACTTCAACGTCCCTACAGCTCGAATTGGAATCAAATTTCATAGTCTGGTGAGCAAGCGCTTACAATGGTTTCTTTTAAATATGCTTATTTTTATTTGCATACCTACATATGTATATGTATTTTCTTGTATGTATTTTGTTTTGCTTCTGTCAGATCATTGAACCAGGTCCGTATGTTAATTATATGTACACATGGTACCATGCGAAAAAAAATATCCATGTCTCCTCTCAAAAAGCAATTACAAAAAAGTGCAAAGCCCTTTTTAACAATTTAAATTCCTGTCGCACTTTTCTCTGCCTACACTGAACCAAAAAATGCATTCCCACAAGAATTAAACTGTTAGCCACAAGAGAAAAAAGGCCCCAAGCGTTTTACCTATTTCCAGCTATCGGTTTAAGATTTCACTATTAGAGAAAAGTTCCTGCTTATAAAAAGTAAATCTACGAACAGCAAAAAGAAAAGTTCTCGTGACAAACAATTTATTTATTATCTAGAAAAAAACAAATTATTAACCACAAGCGAATAGTGTCTTTCACAAATAACAATCTTTTTCTTTAACTTGTAATTTATTATTTTTTTTTTTTTTAATTTTGTTATTTTTGTCCACCTCATGGGTTTTTCAGCCGCTTCTATTTATTCTGAAATGTATACAATTGTATTTATTTGAAAAAAACTTATATTTCACTTACTTGATTTTTGTGGGATTTGAACCTGGCACCTTCCGGGCAGCAATGCAATATGCTACCACCAGGCCATCGCACGATATGTATGAACAATGTCGAAACTTAATCACTTTGAAAGTGATACTGTACATTTCAGACTGGGTCATATACAAGTCTGTTTGACCCCACATCGAATATCGTTCGTAACAAACAGTTTCCGAATTTACAAGGCTAATTCATTTTTGGTAACTCGTAAACAAAACTTTTTCGTTTTGTTGAACACAGTAAAACGTTTGTGACAAAAAATTTTCGAATTACCAACTAAGAGCTACTAACGTTTTTGTTTATAACTTTTGCAATTCATGAACAAAACTTTTACTCTGTTGACTAGAGTGAAACTCAATGCATACAAACAATTTGTTCACGAAACATGTTTTAAGAGTCAAAAATTCTTGAGTGTACTAGTATATCGTTATTCGTCATAAATTAATATTAGAAGTCAACTATTTCTATTAGAAGTAAACAGTATGAAAAACATAACTCTTGTCACAAGGATATTTTTCGGAGAGTGTAACTATCTGTTTACAGATACGCCACCCATCATCATCATTGACAGCTTATTTCAGCTCCTTTTGAAATCCAACTGACAATTCTTTGATGGATATTCTCAACACGATCCATGACTCTTTTTGTTGATGTTTTTAAGGCGCGACAGAATATTTGTAGTCTTAATCCTAAAGCACACGTGTTGTTGTAAATCTTTGAAATTTAACATATATTTACTTTGCTAATGGTTGATAAGTTGGTGTGGTGGCGATTGAGGGCTTAATTTTAAATACGAAATTTATGACAAGGCCACCATAACCAAAACCATAATATAATCGTATTGGTATCTCTATGGTGATGAATATAATAATATGTCATTTCTTTTGACAGTGTTCGATGATGACGCGAGTGATCGTAAGTTGAAGCAATCTCTCGTGGTTGACAGTTTATTTCACATTTGAACAACGTTCACGTTCTATAAGCTGTTGTCATTTGACATTTGAATATGAAACGGATGCAGGTTATGATTTTGTTGCATTGAAATAGAAGATGCCCTTGGATTCAGTATTTAGGGGTGAAGAGTAGTGACTTTTTCGATGTGCGTATTTTTTTTTTGTAATTATGATGTGTAAAAAATGCATAATCATTAGATTTTCTTATTAAAATTTTCATCTTGAATAACTTGTTTGATTATCATTTTCTTTCTGAAATCCACAAATGGTTAATTTAGTGTTGTTAGTGTAATTAAAAGTGCCTATAAAAAGTATTACTCACGTTTTCTGTAAAGGTAGTCAACTCCGGAAATCAAATATTTGCATGAAGAAGTGATTAGACTTTAAGCATTCAGTTCTGCAAAAAAATAAATAAAATATATCAAAGGGAAGAAACTTACTAACTACCTATGTGGCGTCTGCTGTAATAAAGTTTTTGTTTTTACACACGGGGGAAACGTGTCGAGAATTTCTATTTAACGTTTACGTGGCTAGAGGATATTTATATCCTATGACGCCATTCAAGACGGTTCTACAATTTTCATTTTAATTTCTATAGTTAATTGGAATAATTTAGAAATTGTCTATGATTGTTGGTCACGCAAGTGTATTGTCAATAATTGAGTGCCGCCCCCTTTTCCCTCCTTTAACGTATTAAATGTTCTCTTTGAACAAATAATATGCTAAAACTGCCTAAGATATTTATAGAAATTTTAAATATGAGCAGATTGATCAGAGATTTGATATTTAACAACCTATAGTTGAGAGAAATTCACTTGGTATTTTAAACATTTTTATAAATTTTATGTGCCATAATTTGAAACCTTCATATGTACAGGTATACAGGGTAACCCTCGCTGATGAAAACTATCGGTTATAATTTGTGAACAATTAAGCCAGCTAAATGAAACGAGACCAAAAATCGTAAGAACCCTCTTAAGTCGATAAGGAGGCGAAATCGAGAAAATTTCCTGTTAAGTTTTTCGACATACCTTCTTTTACCTGTAGTAGCCCGTAGCGTAATGGTTAGTGCGTTCGACTGTCACGCTGGAGGTCTGGGATCGCTTCCCAGCCTCGTCCACCTAAAAACTAAAAAGTTTTTTTTCAGGGCTACTGCCTCTTGCGAGGAATTGACAAATCCTCCAAGAGTATCACCTGTCACGAATAAGTGCTTCTCGTCTAGCCGTTCGGATTCGACATAAAATTGTAGGTCCCTTCCATTCCTGTCGAAAGGCGCACACAGGAATGGAGTTGTTAGTCACTAGGCCCTGGTTCTTCATGAGCCGTTGTGCCACCCGATTTATTTTTTATTTATTTATATTCTTTTACCTGAGGAAAGCAAAGTTTACGTCTACGCCGGTAACTGTGGGACACTATTTTGTAGACTTTATCAAATATTTCTCCATCATTACCTAATTAAATTTACTGAAGAGAAACGAAAATCAATCACGCAACTTCTAAGAACTGTCATTCGATTTAAGTTAAGGCTGTCAAACTAAGTATTGTTTAAAAGTTGGACGTTGACCTATCAGTTGATACTCAATACAGAAAACAGTTTTCTGTAACGGCGTGGTGCGCGTACAAAAATAGAATCCAGCAACACAAGACCTCTTATTCACCTACAGAAAACTCTGCTTATTTTCAACTTTTAATAGTTTAAAAACAATAATATGTTTCACTTTTTTCCGCCAGTAAATCTTTGATGTTATTTTCTTTAACAACTTTGCACGTAAACGAAATCTAGTCCAAGGCCTATTAGACAGAGAACTTTTAACACAAATTCTGCTTCTAAACCTAATAGTTCTTTACTAAACCACAAATAACCTCTGTCAAACATAACAACAAGAAAAAACAAAACAGCAACACAAAAATCAAGGCCTGTCCGCGCTTAAAACGATTCTTAAATCAATCTTTATACTTCGTGCAATTCGCATGTAATAGTGAGCCATAAATTAAATCTACCCAATGAACATTGTGTAACCAACAAAATAGAATATTAAACATTTTATGCAACATAACTATACTCATATAACTCTCGCTGTGTCAAAAAAATAATACTTAGCTTCTTGTCACACTTTCTTTGGTAAAATCAAAGACTTTGCATATATGCAATTTTGTGAGACCACATCAGTGTTGCTGATGAATACTTTAAGTGTGGCTTGGGTTTCCCCTTTTTCGCCCGGTTACTTTTAATAGACTCTAAATTGTGGTTAAGTTATTGGTGACTCACTTATGGTTGCTACTGTTTTTTTTTTCTTATTTTGTATTATAACATACCTACATATCCCCTGACAGTTTTGCAAATGCTGTTGAGTCGGTCGATTCTTAAAGTTTTGAACATTGGAATTGGCGACGACGGACGGCGACGACGACTACGAAAACTACGAGATGACAGTTTGGTTGTGCAAACCAATCATTCTTTCTTCTCTGCAGCAAACTACATACATTGGGTAATAGTCTCTAAAGATATCTGGGCTTAGGTCATAAAATATTCTTGTCAAACTCAAGTGGAATATTAGATGGAGATAAATTCTTTAAAATACAAAGATAAAAAATACAGTACTGTGCAGAGTTAAGTTGTCAAATTTTGCTTAAAAGTTGTGACAATTATTTTTAGTTTTTTTTTTTTTAATTCTTAACTTTATCCCTTTATTCGTACGACCTATCATTGACAAACTACAAACCTTTGAGGAGAGAGAAGGGGGTATTCGTGAAATTCAAAGTCCCGAAGTTTGACTGTACCAGTATTGTAAAAAGGCATTTAGGTATACAAAAATTTGTGTACATAATCTTCATTTTCGATTTTAGTCAAATGTTCGTAAACTTTTAATATTGTATGATTTTATTAATACTAGTATCGCGAGTGGCCGAACATTCGGCCAGCGAAACAAACACCAAATTCATGGATACGTCATAGATTATCTTTTTACTACTTTATATAAGATCAATGGTAATTTTGAAAATTTTAGAAAAGCAAAACTAATAAAAAAGAAAAAAACAAACAAAATTTACCGATACTTACATTCCTTAAGCATTATCGTTAAAATTTTTTCTTGAACTCAAAAACAAAAAAATAATGTTGTTACTTATTTTTTTAAATATTTTGTTCATCAACTATTCAATAGAAAACCTTAATTCATCTATTAACACTACTTAATTTTCTTAGTTAAACCAAATTTTGTTCTCCTTAAATTATGAAAATATAAACTTCTAAATTGAAATTCGAAATTACGTACACCCTGGCGTATACGTACTTTTTTAAATTTGTAAATTAAATAAGTGCCCAACTATACAGGGTGTCCCTTAATTCGTCAAGATTATTTTAGGGTATGATTCTGGGGTATATTCTAAGAAAAAAATTGTTTTACAGTTAGGGCCTATCTCCAATTTAGATATCATTTATCGGGAAAAAAGTACACCCTGGCGTATACGTACTTTTTTAAATTTGTAAATTAAATAAGTGCCCAACTATACAGAGTGTCCCTTAATTCGTCAAGATTATTTTAGGGTATGATTCTGGGGTATATTCTAAGAAAAAAATTGTTCTACAGTTAGGGCCTATCTCCAATTTAGATATCATTTATAGGGAATTTATGAAGTCTTACTTTGGGGTACCCTGATCCATGTTACCGGTAATTGCGCCATTATTAATTATGATGGACACTTCGTTTAAGCCTTTCTTTTTAGAATAAATACCAGCCTTTGTAATTTCGTTTAAATAAATTTAATACCTTGTCTCGGTCCTAAGATATCCAGTTTTTATCCTGTTTCATTTTTCTTTTCCATGCTAATGTTTTGACTTTGGGGTCAATTTTAATCAACATGATGTTTAAATAAATTTTTTGAATTTATGTAACAATACTAAAAATAAAAGTCAATAACAATTTTGGCGAAAAACCTATAGATTTTATGATAATTTGGAAAACCAGCGGCAGGTAAAATTTAATAAAAAGGTTTTTTTTTGCTTAACCCATTTCCGGCTAGCGTTGCGTTTTCGCAACGTCGTATTTGAAGACTTCTGAAACATACCTGATTATAAATTAAAATAAACTAAAAAATGATTTCAAGTAATGGTTGAATTATCTAATCGACCTGTTTTTGGATTTTGTTGTAAAAAATTTTGTTCGTGCTTTTTTAGGACTTATTGAACTTTTGAAAAATATCATCAAAATTATAAATTTTCAAAACAATGACAACTATAGGTTAATAAGGGTTCAAATTATATTCTAAAATAATTCTGACGTAATTTACATGAGTTGCCTGCTTGTCAGTTTAGATGAAAGCATTACGTTGCGTTTTCGCAACGCTCGCCGAAAGCAGTAGCATTTCAAAAAAAAATTCGCTGCTTTATATGAGATTGAACGTTTTTTTCTCGGAATATTGTGTGTTTATGTTTACAGTGCGAACAAATTTAAAAACAAAAATCATAATTTTTGATTGCATCCTGTCCAACAAATGGATGCATATTTTAGTTCTAAGAAAAAAAAATCATTCAAGAGTGCTATATTGGAAAAACCCTTTACCTTCCACTTGACTTTATTCTTAGAAATAATTAAGCAGTGCATTTTGCGTATAGGAAACATCAAGGCTCAGATGCCTTTTCTTATGAGCGTGGTCCCTATAACACAACAGCACTATACTCAGGTAGGTACTATAAATCATATTCTAATTCCAAGAAAAAAAAAAAAAACAATTCATAAATGAGCGCTGTATTGGAAAAACAGATCGCGAATATAAGTTTTTTGCATTCGACTTATTTTTACTTATAACCTGTTGGCTGCTGCAGTTCATACAAACATTATAATTTTACCTCCAAAAAATGATGCTGTTAGTGATAATGAGGAAATCGATGATAATGTGCAGCTTTTGGAGGATGAAAACATGTTCCCAAATTAATTGGCTCATGAATGCAGGTTTGCTGATTTAAATTCTTAAAATCCTGAAGTCATATACGATGAACCGGAAGTCGATGTTGTACCAAATGATCCGAACAGTGCATCAACATCCCAAAACGTCACTTAAACTTCTAAAAAAGTATCGGATGTACAAATTCATGTCTTCATTACGAGTTACCGAAGTGGTCAAAAAGCCATCGTGTTGAATTTTCAAAAAACCAACAAAACATTTGATGGACCAACTAATCAATCAGGCAAAACGGTTTGATCAAAAAAAGAGAAAACACGTCAACATTCCAATGCCAAATGCAATTCGTGAAAACAACATAACGATGGGTGGAGTTGACTTATTTGATAACGCTACAAGCAATAATCGCATTCGAATTCGAGGAAAAAAGTGGGACTGGCTACTTTTATCAAACGCACTGGATGCAGTGTTGGTAAATGCATGGAAAATACATTGTATTTGCAGAAAAATTGCCAAGGAAACACCAATGCCGCAAAAAGCAATTGCAAAGGCTGGTATTTCTTCTAAAAATAAAGGCTTAAACGAAGTTTCTATCATAAGTACTTACGGCGCAATTACCGGTAACATGGATCAGGGTACCCCAAAGTAAGACTTTTCTTAAATTCACGATAAATGATATCAAAATTGGAGATAGGCCCTAACTGTGGAACAATTTGTTTCTTAGAATAAACCCCAGAATCATACCCTTAAATACTCTTGACGAGATAGGGGCCACCCTGTAGGTATAGCTTTGAAAAAAAAAAAATATAAAAATATGCTACCGCTTAGTAAGTTAAAAATGGACGGATATAATTCACGGACGAATATAATATCAACCTACACAACCATTGGTATTTTTAATGCTTTAAAAGATTTACGTGATTGAGACAAAGGACACATAAAACGAGTTAAAATCCTCGGAACCCGTGAAGCAGGCCACCTAAGGTACTGATGCCCAACAGAAATTTTGTAAAACAAACTTAACTTATCCCGAATTCCTGAAATTAAACATCCTGAATCACTGCCACACTCAAGCCATATTTATAAATGTTACTCTTTTATATAAGCGTTGATGTTTGCTTTCAGAAATCATATCAAAGTTTAGCAAAAACTTTGATTTAAAGTAAAATTAGTTCGCGATTGTTTTAACATTGGTTCTGAATGTTTACTTTTATGAAGTCGGGGGTAATCTTGCTACATAACGTGTATCTAGTGGCCCTCGGAAATACAGAAATAAAAAGTGGTTTATATTGAGAAATACGATACCAAATAAACTTTAATTTCACACAAACTCACTTTTTTCAAATACTGTCAAATATATGTATGTATGTCGTCGTACATACAAAATATTTTTTTTTATTTTAAAGCTTAAACATTTATGTATTTCTTATGGAAGTTAATTTTGGTCAAAAATATTTTAAAATGTTACTTTCTGTGCTTTGCGGTAAGATATAGATTCCAAATTTTCCACCAAAAAATCTAAATCAATAATGGTCATCATCTTCCGATGTTTCAGACTTCTAAGCCCAACCCTTTAAAATGATAAAAATCATTTATCTGGAAAAATTCAAATGTCCACATCTGTGGGGCAACACCTTTCCAACGTTATATAATTTATGTAGTTCCGTTGAGTATTTACAGATAAAAGTGAACTGTAAGGTTTTGCTTAGGTTTTGCTAAGCGTATTAATATAAAGGGTGTCCAGAAAATAATGGATAACCTTGCAACCGGTTATAGCTGGCCTTAAGACCTTTCAAAAAAAAATATAAAAAAAATATTTTCCTTGTAGTTTTTAGGTTATGATTAAAAAACTAAGTACGACATGCCTCAAAATAATTGTACTACAAGATGTTATACCAAATTTAACATTTGCTGTTGCAGTTTTCTTATAATATTTTTTTTAAATTTATTTTTGTATACAAATATCAAACTTTTGTGAAAACAAAAAAAAAAAACTTGATTTTTCAATAAAAAAAATAAATTAAAAAAAAATATTATAAAAAAACTGCAACAGTAAGTGTTAAATTTGGTATAACATCTATTAGTACAATTATTCAAGAAAATTATAAAAATAAAAAAAAAAAAAACAATAATAATCATTCAACCGTGGTGGTAATGTTGAAGTATTTGAGGCATGTTGTATTTAGTTTTTTTAATCATAACCTAAAAACTACAAGGAAAATATTTTTTTTTAATTTTTTTTCTGAAAGGTCTTAAGGCCAGCTATAACCGGTTGCAATGTTATCCACTATTTACTGGACACACTGTATAAATTATTGTGGAACGGATTTTTTTTTTTTTATTTTATGAGAATATTTCTAAGAAGTTCACAGTTTGAATTATAACCTTCATTATATTTTAAATTTGGATCGCCAAACCATAGAACCCTCCTCCGATGATAGTTAAGCATGGATGCATTCCACAATATTTAAATTGACATATTTTCAGTTTCAGGAACAATCTGAAGTAATGTGGAAGAGTTCAATATTTGACAATCAATGAGGGCGAATTTAAAATAGAAGCGATTGAATGTAAAGTTACGGTGATATTTTGTAACTATGAAAATATCTGTAACATAATGGAGATATGTCTGCTCAAAGAATAGTAGTAGTCTATTAGTCAATGAAATCAAATTTCGTATGAAATGTCAAACAATTTTACAATGAAAATGTTAAATGAAAAATCACTGTGAAAACTTAAAATCAGTTTTTGGTGACTGCTTTGAAATGAAATATCGCCCTATCTGTGTGTTTATTAGTTTCACTTCAATTTTCGTTTCCGAATATTTATCTTCCCTTTGAGCTGTTATAAGCTTAGTAATCACATCGTGTAAAATGAAAAATAAATGCATTGCACCACAAAGTCCGTATTATCAATTATTTCTGTGCATATGAAAAAATGAGCAAGGGAAATTTCGTATTCATTGTGAGAAAAAAAAAATTCTACAATCCTACAGGCCTAGCAGATGTGGAAACAAAACATTTTAAAAAAATCGTCAGCGTGAAATTTTGAACTTTGCATTCCACAGCTTCTATTTGAGACCAAAAATAGTTGATTATCAAAATTAAAATTTGTCTTCACTGCAGACCCTTCCCCCCTGTTATCCCACAATGGTAGAATATGACTATTTGAAGATTGTGAGTATACTAGATTATACTAGACTTAAGTGCAAAATACTTAAAAATGTTGTCTTTATTTTTAGAAATACTGTGATTTCGGCTGGAATCGGAAGATTCACAGTTTTTATTGGTTTCACGCTTTACTTTAATTTTAGTCCATTGAAATGTTACATTTACCTTGTGTTTTTGAAAGAAAGAGATTGTTTTGTTTGATGTGTATGGGAGTCAGTTTGAGTATAATACCTATTTTCGAGGTTAAAATTCTCCATTTTGGCCGTCATATTTAAAAATAGGTACGTACACATTTTTCCGTGATATTTTAATCTGACGAAAATAATTTAATACAGTTTTGTTGATAATTGAGTTCTCTCAAATTGAGTTTGAGACACTTTTTACGGTAAAAATGATCTTTTTATGAAGCTTTTTATTTTTAATTTTATGGTAAAAATGTCATGGCAAACATTTTAAGGTGTCTCTATGAGAATGAATTTTTGTTAGTGAGTGTTTAGAGCCTCAAGATTGTGTAAAAAACATTTTAAACTCACTCTTCAAGATGGCGGGTTGAGGGGCGAGATGTTCGGAACCGAAAATAGAGTGTTAATTCACATTCTAACACTGAACTACCCCCCTCCCCACCACCTGCTTTAAAAAGGTGTCCTTTCCAAAAAAAAATAAGGTTCGGACAAAACTTTGAAAAGTTCAATTAAATATTCATGTCTGGTCTACGTAATTATTGTCTGATAAAGCCTTTTAAACAGGGTTGTCAAGATCTCTCTTTTAAGAATTGACAATCATGTATTCATGTGATCAATGATCCGTTTTGGCTCAATCTTTTTGATGTCATGTAAAAAGGAGTTTCATCTGCTGTTTTGAATATACTCACAAAAATGCAAAAGAAAAAATTGACAGACTTTTTCTGACCCCATTGTATATTTAAATTGATTTCGAAACACAAATTGCTCACAATTATTTTTTTCGACTTTAGACTTTAAATTGCATAAGGGTATAGATACTTTAATGTATTTAAGTACTATCTGTATCTCTGTCTAAATTGTGATTCATTTTTAAATTGTATATAGTGCTTACACAAGCGACCCTGATTAGGTTTACAATTTACACGCTCAATTAGTCAAACATGTATTTGCCCTAATTTGTCGAAAATTACCAACTATCCACACACTAGATAGTATTATATATCTACAAAAATGTATCTTTTTCAAATGTTTTTATTGCTTCTAAAAATAAAAATCTCTTGATATAGGATGACAACTCTAATATTCAGACACACAAATGGGCTATTAATTCCCGGACAAAATTAGATCGTTGTCGATTGTCATTTAAACAAAAAAAAAAAAGTTTTTAAATTCATTTTTATTTTTGTCACTATGTTGTTTTGTATATATGCATCTCGACATAATAGGGAGTGCCCAGTCTCCGAAATACTTCAAAGTAGATATCTTTTATTCTGATTTGGGATAAAATCAAACACCATAAAAGCACACCCCATTTTGAGATCTAAAATGATGTATGATGCTGAGCTGAAGATAATAATTTTAGTTATCAGGTTGTATAGGGAGTAGTGGTACTTAAGTAAAAATTGTATTTTCTGACCCAGTTTTTGGACGAGGAGGGCTAGTGTTTTTTTTTTTTGTTTTTAGTGTAGAATAATTTTGAACTAATTTTTGAATGTCAACCTATATATACGATCTCTGGTTATTTAATTAGAGTGTTTGGTCACGTTTGCCCACGTAGTCAACTAGTTATTAAATTAGCAACTTTTGTAGAGACTTTATGTTAGTCTAAACTTTAAGGTGAAGTCAAGCGCAAAAGGCGGGAAAGTCAAATTCAAATAAATATTTTTTTTTTGTAACTACCTACAGTTTTTCTATGAATGTTTGTTTTTAATTTGTTTAAAAATAAAATTATCTTATCGATGATAATAGAGTTGCAAGATCGCAAACATATAGACCAATTACGTCAATGCCTCTGGGGCAGTAGTTAAAAAAAATATTATTTATGCCTTAGTATTTTTTTTTTGTTGACTATTAAAGTTGTGCGTGGGAATTGTTACATTATAATTTTGCACGAAATATCCGTTTAAAAGTGTAACGAGCATTTATTTCATGGTCACTGAATGTGAATAATAAGAAAATTAACAGTTTTGTGCGTAAAAATAAAATAATAGTAAAATAATAATTGAGTTATTTACAAAAATTAAGTGTTTTATTTATACCAACTCGCCGACACGAGGGGCAAAAAGTGAGTTGTAATAGATTTTGAGGTGTTCTGTTCAGTCATGCGATTGATTGTGTGTTTTTTGTTTACTTTAAATTTTTATAGACCCTTTCATTTAATTGTGTGTTCGTAATAAAGATATTTTATGGTGTTTGTTTAAGTCAGATCAGGATTGTTATAATGATCATAAAGCGATTAATTTTTGATTGTGGTCATATGGTTTTGTAATACCAAGTCTCTGTTTTTTTGGAAATATAAATCAAAGTGTACCTATTTAAAACAGAAAAAAAAGTGAAATAGATTCACATTGTTATTATAAAAAAAAATATACTTACTTAACACTTGTGTTAAAGAACATTATATTCGTTTGCGAAAGGATTTAGGTATTAACGTTAAAAAATTGAATATGGGTGATTCTCCACTAAAAGCTCCTTTTCGTGGCCAAGGCCAAAACGGGTTCAACAAATTAAAAAAACTTATTTATTTTGAAGGCAATAACAGCGAAAAAAACGTTTCAACTGGGCCACTTCTAAATTTTAAACACTTGCAGATATATAATAAAAAAATATTTGTTTTTATGTTCCAAATGTCATTTCCGTCGCGTGTCTCCTCCTTGTTTCAGCGCGGAAAAATGCAATTTTTTTTTTTTTTTTTTTTAATGCATACATTTTAATTTGACTGAGTTCCTATTTAAGAATATGTATTAGAATTAATTTTACTTAAGAATTAAATTTATTTATTTGAAACAATTAACTTACAAGCTTTCAAACATGTGTTTGAATCATTTCCGTAAACAAATGTTAAATGCTTATAAATTCAAATTAACGGCCGGGCCGTTAGGTTATAGGATTTAGACTAAATGAAGAAACTCAATCATGCTTTCTTCGAAATATATTCAATTAAATGGGTGAGATATCAGTTTCGTGTGTTATTTTAAAGTAAGTGGTTTTATTCGTCACGTGTTTCATCAGTTTCGTCATTTCCGTAGGTGCATATAATTTTAGTATGTGATGGTAAAAAAAAAAATATTTTGTAACAGTCTTGTGAGGTTATGTTGCAGTTAGTTATACAAAATTTAAAAAAAAACATACCTCCTATTTTTCTTGTCTAAAAAGCTAAAAAAACATTGATTTTCGTCATTTCCGTCGCGTCATTTCTGTCGCCTTTTATGGGTTACGGCGATGAGAAAATGGATTCGGAAATGACTTTAGATGTGTTTTTTCTTAAAAAAACCATGAATTTATTGCAAATCACTAAAATGTTTGTGCATGCATTTAAAACCCCTAAAAGGCAATTGCAGACCGTAAATCTGAGATAGGTGGGGAAGCGAAAACGTAACAAATTATTTATCTTTACTAGTTAAATGTCATTTCCGTGCCACACAATCATTTCCGTAAATCGATTTAATTCAGATTTTAATAATTTTAAATAAATTCCTGTAATACCGTAAGTCTTTAAAATGCATCCTGTATCAGACGGCCCTTTTTACAAGGAAAATTGTAAAAGGAATTTTTTTTTACTGGTACATTATCATTTTCGTATCGAAGGCGTCATTTCCGTATCAAGTCCAAATTCTTAAAAACGCTAAAAATCAAGTGCCCGCACTTTAAATCATTACTTATTCCATAATTTATAACAACACTTGAATGTAAATCATTTTTTCTAAAAAAAAGGTAGGGGACATTTTGGATGCTAAAAAGGAGCTTTTAACAGAGAATCACCCATATAAATTTTTAGTACCTTTTTTGACAAAATTTAAAAAGTCAGATCAGGATTGTTGAAAAATTCTTAGTTCCTTTTTCTGACAAAATTGAAAAAGTATAACAAAGAATAAATTAATTTTATCTTTTATTTATTTTTTCGAAAAAAAAAAATAATGTATTCATACAAAATTTGAAGTACAATATTTTTTTTGACTTAGTTAGGAGTCGAATTGCAAAATTATAACAACATTAACCTAGCTATTGACGACATATTCGGGAATACCTACCTTTATTTTTGGAGTTACTAAAGGAGTAGCATATTTTATTCATCTATTCGCGGGGAAGACATACATATATAAAAGCTATGAAGTTTGAACAATTTGTATTCAAAAATAAACAGGCACACCCATCGCACTAAGGGCCAATTTGTTCACAGTGGGTTAAATTTAGTATGTGACTTTCATAGGCTTTATTAACTACCGCTAATCAACCAAAATTGGCTGGTTAGTGAAATCCATTATCATATTCATAATTCATACCTTGAATTTTTTTAAACAAAATTTGGTCGACAAAAACATTTGAGGATTTCCCAGCTCCACAAATCATGGATTAAAGATAATCAGCTGTGAACAAACTGGCCCTAAAAATGTTCAATTTAAAATATTTTTTGTTTTAGTATATGACTTACAATCCTTGTTTATTGGCTTCCGACCGCAACCCCCAAGAAAGGAACATTCACTCTGCATGGCGAATCATTCACAATAATAACGAAAATGAGAAATAAGAAATGCTAAATAACAACAAAAAATGTCGTGGGCGAATGTTCCGTGCCGATTTAGCGTTGGTTTAGGAGAGCCTTATACCTACTACGTTTCCACCTACCACTAAACCCGGATTTAAGTAATGAGATTTATTTAGTGTTTCCACTGCCCAAAAAGATCAAAAAGAGGACTATGACAAAACATTCAAGTGGTATTTCATTTTTTTGATATGAAGTGGAAGTGAGATAGGTTAGTTTTTGTTTACATTTCCATCTGTCAATAAAAGAAAATGGCGTTTAAATGGGTCGGTTCCACAATTATTCTCCGAGAAAAAAGTATGTTTGATTTGACAAACTAATGCCTCCAAGAAGATTTGAATGATATTTATTTGAAATTTTTATTTGAGGAGATTACAATTTGTATGTATAATCTTCGAGATTTCAAGGGGAATTGTGTAAACCTTGCTTAATCTCGGTTTAGTGCCTACTGGAAACGTACTCCCTTATTTATAAAGAACAAATAGTTATTACAGCTCCCGTGTTTAGGAAAACTACATCATGGAGTAAAAATGTTCCGGACTCAAATGTAGCAATAAACAAATGCCTTTGGTTTGAGTCCAGAAAATTCTCATTCCATGGTGTAGTTATCCTAAACACGGGAGCTGAAATAACTATTTTTTCTTTATAAATAAGGGGGGTAGTGTTTAATTCTAGAAATTTCATAAACAAAAATATGATCACAATTGAAAATATGACATTTTGAAGTTTAACAGAGATGTGAAATTTGTTAAAGGAGCATGGAAGTGAGAAATCAGGATTTAAAAATATTTTCAAACTGTAAAATACGTTTTTCATTAAATTTTTCATGCGGAGACTTGGGGAACCTTTTTGAGACATGGGTAGAACAGTCGTCCTTTCCACAGTAAAGGAGCCAAATGCTACTATAGTAGCCATTCCGACAGCACTGCTACGATATCGGGAACTGCTCCATAATTTGATGATCTGTGAGCAAGTCAGTTAGAAACGGTTTTTGCAGGCTTAGATCTCAGGAACCACGAATGCTTAGAAGTTAAAAAAAACACAGCGAATTTAAAGTTTCGATAAAACGGCAAAAATAAAAAACTAATAGAAGCCGCATAAGGTTCGTTTCACACACATTCGGTTCGGTCTCTATTCGGTTTGTATTCGGCTGTTCTGATATGTGTGAAACGATAAAACGGTGCTCTACGGTTCCTATTAGGTTTTTATTTTTGCCGTTTTATCGTTTCACACATATCAGGCACAGCCGAATACAAACCGAATAGAGACCGAACCGAATGAAACCGAATGTGTGTGAAACAAGCTTAAAGCTCGTGAAACGACAGAACGGAAAAAATAAAAACCTAATAGAAACCGTATAGCACCGAACGATCCCTCGACACGAATCGATTTCATTCGGTTTCAAAACGGCACGTATTGGGGTCTAGGGCACACAAAGTAACGTAGCGTTGACACATATTCGGTTCGTTTTCGTTTTTTCTGAATTTTTTTATTTTTTTTTTTTTTACATTTTATTTAATTTTAATTATTAGTGAGTACAAACCGAATATGAACCGTCTGTGTATGAAGAGGTTTTGACGGAAACCGAAATCGAAGCGAATACAGACCGAACAGAATGAAACCGAATGTGTGTGAAACGAGCCTTATTATATTCTTATTACTGAATAACTCGTTAATCCGCCTATTTCGGTAAAATAGTTAATTTAAATAAATCAACATCAATATTTTTGTTTTATTGATAAGATTTCGCACTCAATATATAAATTTATGTTTGATTTGTGTTTATTAATAGCGATGTAAATATTCAAAATTTACAACTAAATATTGGTCGCCTAAAAATGTGTGTCTCCACCAAACAGAAATAAATATGAATTATTGATTCAACCTCACTCTCTTTTGAAACGTACGTTTAGTCTAGAAAAGATAGGAAATTCAATATGGGCAACCGAGGACAAATTAATTCATGAAATTATATTGCTGGTATCGACGCAGAATTTTATCCTCAACAACATATCCAAAAAAGCGGGTGGCACAACGGCTCATGAAGAACCAGGGCCTAGTGACTAACAACTCGCAACCATTCCTGTGTGCGCCTTTCGACAGGAATGGAAGGGACCTACAATTTTATGCCGAATCCGAACGGCTAGACGAGAAGCACTTATTCGTGACAAGTGATACTCTTGGAGGATTTGTCAATTCCTCGCAAGAGGCAGTAGCCCTGAAAAAAAACTTTTTAGTTTTTAGGTGGACTAGGCTGGGAAGCGATCCCAGACCTCCAGCGTGACAGTCGAACGCACTAACCATTACGCTACGGGCTACAACCAACAACATATCCAAAGTCCTCCAAAATCCCCGAATTGACTTTTTATATAGACGCAATTTAAGAGGTGGAGAGGGGAGGGAGGCGGGAGAAGTTTGTCAAGCTGAAAAATTTGTTGTAATACAATCTTATCATATGACACATGTTTTAAGGGTGCTTTTCAATACTGATTCTAAAGAGACCAAAACTAATAAGATACATGTATTCTGTAGAAAGTAAATGTCATTTTTATGGAATGTTCACTTTATTTAAAGTACAAGAAGTAATACATTACCCAAAACCACTTTAAAATAATGGGATATTAATGAAATTTAGTAAAAATGTTTCATTTGGCATGCTTACCAAGAATCAAAAGAGTCCCCAAAAATATCTTTGGTTAAAGGGTGTTTTTTTGACGGAGAGATGCACCTGAGTGATTATTACCATAACATCCATCAACAAATTCCTACACTTATGAAATTTGCTAAAAATATTAAATTTATATTGGCACCCAGGGATCAAAAGAGTCAATATCTAAGGTCCAAGGGTGTTTTTTAGGGTGTAATGTTTGATCTGCTTAACGAAAAAAAACAGTAATTTTTGCTTGAAAATTAATCTAACTTTTTTTAGGTTGCTTGTATCATATTGGTTTTTCTTTTATAAGATTCGGCGTTAGAAAATACCTTTAAATCATATATCATATGTACCATCTCTATTACACGAAAATACAATTTTTCGTAAGACCTAACATTTTGCTCCGTATAGGGCAGGTCAAACATAAACTCTCCAAAATAACTCTTTAGGTCAAGTTATTTTAATTAACTCTTTCGATACTTGGAAACCATTACATATTTAATATTTTTAACAAATGTCATCAGTGTCAAAACTTATTCAAAGATGTTATGGTAATATTGACGCATTAACATCTCGCCCTAAAAAAAACACCCTTTTATCACAGATATTTTTGGGGACTCTTTTGATTCTTAGTAAACATGCCAAATGAAACATTTATACCAAATTTCACTAAAATCCCATTATTTTAAAATGGTTTTGGATAATGTATTACTTCTTATACTTTAAAAAAAAGTGAGCATTCCATAAAAATGACATTCACTTTCTACAGAATACATGTATCTTTTTAGTTTTGGTCTCTTTAGAATCAGCATTGAAAAGCACCCTTAAAACATGTGTCATATGATTAGATTGTATTACAACAAATTTTTCAGCTTGACAAACTCCCCCCTCCCTCCCCTCTTCACCTCTTAAACGGCGTCTATACAAAAAGCCAATACGGGAATTTTGGGGGACTTTGGATATGTTGTTGAGGATAAAATTCTACGTCGATACCAGCAATAAAATTTCATGAATTAATTTGTCCCTGGCCCGATCCTATCTTTCTTAGACTAGTTGTAGAATTTGGGTCAATTACGAGTATAGAAGTTTTTTAAAAGACAAACTCTATAAATTGTGAAATGCTAAATTCAGCACCAATTCTGAACACCCGATAAAATGACTGAAAAGATAAAACGATGCATAATTTATTTGTTTTGATAAAATGTATTTTTAAACTTTTTTTCTCATAATGCTCGTGGTCGTGGGTATAATGTGACAAAGTTTCCGTTTTCAATACGGAAACAATGACATTTTATTATAGCAGAGGCAATAACTTTTTTTTTTGGCGCCAAATACACACACACAAGACAAATCATAATATTCCGGAAATTAAATGCTTATCTTGCTAAATTTGGAAACTCCACGTTTTCTCCCATCGTTCGGCATTGTCGACTTTCTGATGCTCCTCTTAACACTTTTATGTGTCATTCGAGTATTGAAGAGTTGGGAAAATGCTACTCATTTACATTTCCATAGAGGCGCATTGATATTGAATGCAGTGGCACTCCCAGATCTAGAATAATTGCCTGTCAAAACATAAAGAAGTTCGAATAGGAAGAATATACAAAGGTATGATGGTATTGAAGGGAACAAGTCGTTGGTATCTCTGGACATTTGGAAAGTGTAAGTTGCACATTGTCTTCTTTTTTGTTGCTGTAGCTATTAAGCGTGCTTCTATAGAACCAATAAATCCCTTGTGTTTCCGCCTCGATGTAAAGTGACAAAGGGCATCAACATAATTGAATGCCAGAGGAACAACTATATTCAACGACCTGTGTGCCTATGATTTATGCTAAACGAAAACCTACGCCTCCTGCATTGTTGATAGCAGCCTGATGCAGTTTATGCTGAATGCTGGATGGTGGAGTAGAGTATTATTGAGTGTCATAAAAATTCATCAAAGAATGTGGCATCTCAATAGAGAGTATACGCCAGCGAGTATCTATCTCTGACTGTGTCTACAAAGGAAATAAAGAGGGAAAACACAAGAGTTTATTATATTTATGGTGGAAAGTTTAAATTGGTTTGAGTTTAAAATAATAATCAATTCTATGGGCGTTGAGATTGTTGGTAGATTGGTGCGATCGATGATGGCCGGCCACAGAGGAACCCTGTTGTTGTGGGAAACACGCAATAAATAAGATTTCAATAGGTTTTAAATATCAATAAATTGACCGATTTATTATAACGATTAGAAATAAAAAAAGAGTTGAAATGGGAAAAAAAGAAGCCGTTAGTTTTAGATATAATTAGATCTCTTTTGATGGCTGTCTAATAAAATTATGTTAATTAGATATTAAATTTAATTTTAATTATGATACAGCTTGCACGAAATAGTAAATTAATGTTTGAACTTCTTATCGGATTTTTCTCTTGGGATGAATTACTTTTGGGTGGAGACATGCTCTAGAGTATGCATGAGAAATGATTTATTTGGATAGGAATATTATTTAAGTTTAAATTGAAATTTTAACTTTTGTCCAATAAAATCTTCAGTTTGAAACAAGATTCCTCAAAAAATATTCATTATATAATTTAAAGAGTTAGTATACATTTCAAAATGGGACATATACTAATAAATATACCTCGGATTTTGCATATTTGTATATTTTTCATTAGATTCATACCAAACTTTGTATTTAGACGTTTTATCGTTCAAATATAATAAATCGTAATGCATATCGAAAATATGCAAAATATATGCAAAAAATATGCAAACAAATATGCCAAAAAAATGCATAATATATGCAACATATGCAAAATATATGCAAACGAATTTCATCGAAAAATTGAGTTCCACTCGTTATATATTAAAATGCGAGCAACCAAGAATCTTTTCTTGGTTAAAAACAATTAACAAAGAGAAGAATATACCACTTTCCTTTTTCCAAAACTCTTTACAATATATTATTGTATTGTTCTTATCGCAAGCCCAACTTAAAACTAGTCAGCTTTTGTTGTTATTACAGATTTTTATATTATTTCAAAAATAAATAATATTTTAAATCTCAATGCTGAAAATTTGTCTGGTCTGTCACAAATGAAAATATCATTAAATATAAAGGAGATTTGGCAAAAATATATGGGACCTGGTCTACCTATAGTGCCTAGAAACGAGACCTTTGAATATGATTAGGTGCTATGGAGTGTACCAACGTTCGAGTATTTTGTTTTTGTCCTAAACAATGAGAGTTGGCTAAAATGAGCACCCAAACACTAAGAAAAACACTGCAACTTCGAATAAACATAGAAGAATTGTTTTATATTTTCTAGTATACTGCCTAAGCCCCATGGTTTACAGTTCTGTGTCCGTATACAAAAGTTATGCTCTTGAACTAAGCTTTCCAACGCTGTATATCTCAATTATGGTTACTAAACGCACAATTGTTCCCATTCATTTAATTCCCTCAATCGAATAAAAAAAGTAGAATTTTTATACTGTTAAGCGAATTATTCGCCAACCATGAAATTATTCGCTATTATTGGCCATTCGTATAAAAGTTCCTTTATGTTACTGTCATTTCAATAGAACACTATTGCAATTAATTTAAGCTCTAATTGCAATCTTTGTTGCCATATACTGCCTAAGCCATGGTTTACAGCTTTGTGTCCATCCAAAAAAATGATGTACTAGGGCTAAGCATTCCAACGAAATATATCTCATTCGTGGGCAATATGTAGACCAAAATACCCATTCTCCTTTGCTCCAATATTACTTCTTGTGACGTTGAAAAAAGCTTTTGTGCTAGCAAAATGGTTTTTGGGTGGAAACGTCAAAGCCTCTCAATTAATAATTTTCAATTTTAGACCTATAAAATATTGTATGTAATATTGTATTGTAAGTATCAGTTGCTCTTCTTTAATATCTGACAATAATTAATAAAATTTCAATATGTATACCACCCTTTGAATCGCTTTTATATGATTTTTTGATTTGTTTTACATATGACATGTTTGCATATTTTGCATATGTTTTGCATATTTTGCATATTTTTTGCATATGTTTCATATATTTTGCATACTTTTGGCACATGCATTTCATGCAAATATGCAAAAACATTTAAAATATGCATATCGTTTTCAACTCTATTTTCAACTAAGCGAACCTTGGTGTCATTAGAATTTAGCTATCTTAATCCTTCAATAATATGCAAATATGCAAAATCCGAGGTCTACTACTAATAAATAATGTTTACTTGTTTTTAAAGACTTAAACTAACCTTATCTACAACTGTAAGCCCAAGCATTTAAGGTTTCGTATTTAAAGCAGATATGAATTACACGCAATACGGAACGTTTTGCTGTTTTACCCTAACTGTTTTGTACTTGCTTTATGCTTGCACTATAAGTATTCACCCCAATTACAAAATTCGTATTATTAAGTCATCTTTGGTCGTATGTTGGGCTTATAGTTTCCTTAATGGTAAAATGTCGTATTTTTCGGAGCAAAACTTTTGAGAATTTACGAATAAAGATATTGCGATGCTGTTATTTAAACTTAAAAACATAGCCGCAAAATTGTAAACAACCTATTGTTAAGGGCTTAACATTTTACTAGTTAACAATTACCAAAGTATTTATAGCAATTTACTATCTATTCCAAAATTTGAAATCTTTTGCTAACTAGTAAATTGCATTTGTAGGGTTTGAATTTGATGAGCACAATTATTGTTTTTATGCTTTGAAAAATTAATTATGTTGATGGAAACCCATCATGTGCTTGAAATAAGTATTCGATATTTATATTTTTATCATTTTAACTTCACAAAAAAAAAAGAAAAAAAAGTTGGGTACCAGCAGGACTCGAACATGGAACATTAGGGTCCATCCTATACCTGCAGTAAATTTCTCATATGGATTTAGAACGATACTAAAAAGATAAAATAGCCAGTTGGTGATTTTAACTTTAGTAAAATGTAAGGGGATAATACGATGCTAAACTTGTTTAAAATTAGCAAAACACAATTTTTAACCTAGTATCATAATAAAAATGATTTAACATCGTACTAAATCGTCTAAAATTTTGCGCCATAGTTATCAAAAGACTGGTAAAAAGACATACAAAAATTGTTCAGGTCACAAATTGTTCCTATCGCCATGTCTTTTTATTGATGATAGAGTTAAGTTTAAATACCGGCATTGATATGTCTTTATTCGTAGATTGTCAAAAGCTATGCACCAAAAAAGATGACATTTTACCATTAAGAAAACCTCAAGTCTAACATACGACCAAATATGACTTCACAATACAAATTTCGTAATTGGGGTGATTGTTGTGTCAAAGCACAAATTCTCGAGATATGAATATAAATCTTTGTTATAATGATGTAGAGGTGAAAAAAAGTTTGCATGACGTTGGCGTCCGTGTCGTTCTATTTATCTGTTCGTCTATTTGTTCTGAATTCTAATGTTAATCGAGCTAAGGCCTAAGCCATTGGACTAATTCGCTTCAAATTCGGTGTGAATCATTTTTAATCTGATTCCCTAGAAGAAAAATTAGAATTTTTGATTTAGCTCATCTAGAACGCGTAGCTGTCATACAACGATTTCGGTTTTATCAAGTTTCCTAGGAATCGGCTCAAAAGATTTTGATGAAACTTCGAAAATGTTACTTTTAGAACAGTTTTAATGATACTGCATACCAGGTTAATTTGATTGGTATTATGATGTATACAAAGGAAAAAACTAAAATATTGAGATTTTTCATTAAAGGGGTGTAGCATCCGTCCATGTTCTCAATGATATGGATGATTTCTGATTGTCGCAGAATGATTAAATTTGGTAAATCGATAGGGGTTAAAATGCAAGCAAAGAGAAAAATAAAAAATAGTGATTTTACATTCAGTGGGCGTGACATCCACCCATTTCTTCACAATTATTTTCATTTAATAGGTTTACTTGGTAAGTAAACCTACCAAATTTTAGTCAGTTATCATCAAGTAACAAATTTCATTACAAAAAAATACTACCCTCATTAAACTCGGTATAAATGTCAAGAGTGATACAAGAATCAGAAGAGTCTATAAAAATATTTAATAAGGAAGGGTGTTTTTTTGATGGTTAAATAAAGTGGGTATATTTCACTGTTCTACGAAAAATAACGTCATCTTCACTGAAAAGGAATATAACATTTTTTCAATTTAAAATTCACTTTTATTATATCTTGCGTTGAAAAATATCTTAAAATCATTTCATATCATTTTATTTCTCAAATATAACAAACTAAAATTTCAGTTAAAAATCCCACATTTTCTCTAACCCTCGAAAAACGGCGCAGGGTCAAAAGTCCACAGGCCAAAAGTCCAAAATGGACTTTTGTCCCACTTCTGTGGGTCAAAAGTCCATAAATCATTTGTGAACTTTTGACCCACTCCGATGGGCCAAAAGTCCCTACAAAATCTTGTGGACCTCTGGCCTAATGATTGTGGATTTCTGACCCACTTCAGTGGACCACTTTATAGATAGTTTTCTTTAACAAGACTGCTTTGGCTGGCCGGCTTCGCGGGTTTAAGGATTTTAACCCCCTTTTCGGGTCCTCTGTCCCGCTCACGCAACTCCGTCGCTCCGCTTAGGGTATGCTCAGTCGCCAGGCAGTTGGTGTGCTTTAAGTTTACGAGCAGTGAAGAGTATACAAATTAATTCTTAACAAAATAAATAAATAATTCTTAATTGTTCTGTTTTTTTTTTAATATTATAATATCAAATTATTGTGGACTTATGACCCACTTTCTTTCTAAAGTTAGGGAATATTGACCCTTTTTTTTGTAGATTTTTGACCCACTTGAGTGGGTCAAATCTCCACAACACAATTGTGGACTTCTGACCCACCCAAGTGGGACAAAAGTCCATTATGGACTTTTGGCCTGTGGACTTTTGGCCTGTGGACTTTTGACCCTGCGCCTCGAAAAACACCGTTTCCTAATAAATATTTTAAAAGGCTCTTTTAAATTTTGAAAATTGTGTCACTCTTGACATTTATACCAAGTTTCATGAGTGTAGTATTTTTTTCACAAGTGTTATGGTATAGTCCAACACTTTTTATCCCCCTAAAAAAAGCCCACTTAGGGCCCAGTTATAGCTATCATTGGAAACCATCATTGAAAACATCAAAAGTCAATTTTGAGAGAATTGAAGAAAAAATAAATTATTATTTTGATGCCAAAGTAAAGCTAATTGACTTAATAATTGTATCCAGGTAAAACAAAATTCAATTTGGCAGAACTTTTCTCTTAAAATGACTTTTAATTTTTCAATGATGAAAAATTTTAATACCAATGATCATTGAAAAAATTAAAAGTTACGTTATGGGGAAGATATAATTATATAATAATAATATAATAATAATTTTGAAGTCGTAAGCTATCTTTCTGCGTTCAAATATTCAGCTAACTTCAACAGCTAACTTTTTCAATGATGAATTTCAATGATAGCTATAACTGGCACCTTACCATAGATATAATTATGCACTCTTCTTATATTTGGCTTCCACAAGAAATGGAATATTTATACCAAGTTTCATCAATGTACCATTATTTTAAAGGATTTTCGATAATACATATTTATATATCGTACTGAAAATATAGTCATACTTACATAAAAATGACTATTACTTTTATTCCGTTGTTGTATCGTCTTAGTTTAAATGTCATTTGATTCACCATAAAAATGTACCGTGAAATAATGTGCCATATGCATAGATTATGCCAAAGTCACTTTTTCCTTTTGATGCACAACAATCTACCCCCCCTCCTTCAAAAAAGAAACACCCTATTTTTATAGACTCTTTTGCTTTTTCTTATGGTAAATGTAACGTTTTCACCAAATTTCATAAGGTTCGGAATCATTATATTTTTTTCGAAGGATTTTGTGTCTATTTTACCTGTACTATCTAAGGAGTCTTATAAAAATGCTTCACAGCAAATTTGAACAAATCTGTCATTATGTTCTAGCTCTAGCTCGATGAACATTTTGACACAAAACCAAAACTTGACCTAATTATTTTTTTACTCTCATTATACTGGATAAATTATTATTACATATTGATCTTAATTAGTTAATTAGATCTTAAAAAGTGTTTTTTTTTTTTTTTGGTACTTAAGACAAAAGAGCAAAATGGAAAGTGGCCTTCGAGGCATCATGGTATTATCGAGTTCAGTGTTGTATTTTAGAAGTTTTACATTTTAAAAAGCTTTAAAACAGATTGTAATTGGAAGCCTTTTAAAATATTTAATGTGATTGTAAGTCAATTTAATCACATTTGGATCGAATTTGTTTGCACTCTATAAGTGAATTCTAATTAACCACTATACGAGAATGGCATCTGACGAAGATAAAACTAAAAATAAACAACAACACTCGACAAGTTGGCCGATGTCAGTGTCACACTAATGGACGACGGCGACGAGTGACAACCGACAACAACGACTCGACGATGTGAATGGTAAGCATTTAAAACGCCTATGGCCTCTTTGGCCCGGGGGAGTTCCGCGAAAAATAGTTTAGCAAAGCAAATGCATCACACACAAAATAGAAGAAAGGTGTATGGAATCTAGACTAACTTGGCTCGCAATGGGGAAAAAAGCGAAAGTTATTCTCAAATTTACCACAGTGTTATAGTTGGCGCTCGACTCTATGCAAATTGTGATCACCTTTTGTTCAGTGTTATTAGTTTTTTTTTTTCTTTTAGTATTTTTGCATTTTTGTTATTCTTTTTGTCGGCTTGGTGGCGCTGCGCTGCTGCTGCTGCTGCAGCAGCCCCGTTCGGTGTGTTGGTGGCGGATACACCACATTCCAAGGAGTTACACTTGTCTGACATTTTGCAAAATTGCTTAGATACGTACGTAATTGAATTGACACAACAATTGGCTATTGTTTGCGCACACAGTTAGTAGGTAGTTGGTATACCTAATATTTGAATCTTTCTGGGGTGCAGTTAGTTTTTGTTGGCAAATATAGTATTGTGCGAGAGAAGAAGTCCAAAATTATTTGTTTTTCTAGACCAGTTTTATGTTTGCATAGAGAAACTACGCGAAAGTTCAATTCGTGGACAAGTTGCAATTGTGGTCTGTTGGAGCAGTTGTACTTGCTTAAGGATATTAAAAAGTTAGCAAGGGTTTCAGACTTTGAGTGGCAGATTGGAATATTTTTGTATTTTTAGGATCAATAAGCGGACCAGTCTAATCCACTGAAAAGTCAAAGTAAATCAAATGGTAAATCAACAGCGCTAAGTTCAGTCAAATTGTTTTTTAGAAAAGTTGTTGGGCATTCCTGCTTTTTGATTTTTGGGCTGCTGGATTTTAATTTGAAAATTGCACAACAAATTTCATGACGCAACATTGTCAAAAATGCAAAAAAAAACTTAAAAAATATATTTTTTTGCAGTTTTTGGTCATAACCTAAAAATAATCATTTTTTCCTTTATAATCTCTTACTAAATGATAAATCATAACACTTCCTACGAATTTTATTACAAGCACCAAAGTGGCTGTCTTGTGATTTCTGGAACACCCTGTTGTGCGTTTTTTTGGTCATAACTCAAAAAATATCAACTTTTCTAAATCATTTACTAAATGATAAATCATAACACTTCCTACGAATTTTATTACAAGCACCAAAGTGGCTGTCTTGTGATTTCTGGAACACCCTGTTGTGCGTTTTTTTGGTCATAACTCAAAAGATATCAACTTTTCGTCAATAAACTCATTTACAAAATGAAAGGTTATAACACTACCTATAAATTTTATTACAAAGGTTTTTTATCCGACGAACCGTTAGAGCTCAAGCACCAAAGAGGCTGTCTTGTTGTTTCTGGAACACCCTTTTTCGGTTTTTTGGTCATATCTCGAAAAATATCAACTTTTCGTCAATAATCTCATTTACAAAATGAAAGCTTATAATACTACCTACAAATTTTATTACAAAGGTTTTTTATCCGACGAACCGTTAGAGCTCAAGAGGCTGTCTTGTGGTTTCTGGAACACCCTTTTTCGGTTTTTTGGTCATATCTCGAAAAATATCTACTTTTCGTCAATAATCTCATTTACAAAATGAAAGGTTATAACACAACGTTCAAATTTTTTTACAAAGGCTTTTTATCCGACGAACCGTTAGAGCTCAAGCACCAAAGAGTCTGTCTTGTTGTTTCTGGAACACCCTTTTTCGGTTTTTTGGTCATATCTCGAAAAATATTAACTTTTCGTCAATAATCTCATTTACAAAATGAAAGCTTATAACACTACCTACAAATTTTATTACAAAGGTTTTTTATCCGACGAACCGTTAGAGCTCAAGAGGCTATCTTGTGGTTTCTGGAACACCCTTTTTCGGTTTTTTGGTCATATCTCGAAAAATATCAACTTTTCGTCAATAATCTCATTTACAAAATGAAAGGTTATAACACTACGTACAAATTTTTTGACAGAGGTTTTTTATCCCACGAACCGTTAGAGTTCAAGCACCAAAGAGACTGTCTTGCGGTTTTTGGAACACCCTTTTTCGTTTTTTTTGGTCATATCTCGAAAAATATCAACTTTTCGTCAATAATCACATTTACAAAATTAACGGTTATAACACTACCTACAAATTTTATTACTAAGGTTTTTTTCTCCGATGAACCGTTAGAGTTCAAGCACCAAAGAGTGTGTCTTGCGATTTCTAGAACACCCTGTTTATCTTTATATTTTCATTTTCTTTTTTTGTAAAGTAAACTACAATCTTTATAAAACAGTATTATTTTTTTTTTGCAGAAAAACCACATCTTAGCATGTCCCGAAGATGGTAAATCAAACCAATGACATGTTTTGATTGATTGCATGATTTTCTTCACTGATCAAACGACGACAACAATTACTCAAGATAAAATGAAGGCGCCAGCAAACGTCACCGTCACCAACAATACCAATACCAGTACCAACACCGGAGGAGATGAGTCTTTTTGCAGTAGCAATACAAATTTTACGTCAATCTCTACATCCGAAATGAACATCACCACAATGGATAATACCCAGCAAACCCCTAGCTTTGCCAGCAGCAGCACTAACAACAGCAACAGCATTAGTACCAGTGGCAGTGGCCTCATCCTCTTCCAAACAAGTGCCAGTGCCAGTGGCAGTGGTGGAACTGGTGATGGCCCTGGAGTAGTGAGTAGAATAAACGGTGTTAACACAACCAATAATGGCAATGGCGGTGGTGGTGGTGGCTCGTACATAAAAGCCTCACTATCGATGACATCGCTGCCCCCCGACGAGCAACAAGAGGGCAGGGAAGTTATTAAGGCTAAGCTGAGGGTTGAGAGACCGTATAATAGTCTAAAGGTAAGATAGATTCCAAGACAAAAAAAATAATCAAAAAAAGAATAAAAATAAGCTATAAGTAAGAAAATATAGAAAAACCCTGATCGATGCACCAAATCGCGCACAATTTGCTTAGGTTTCGCTTAAGTTTTTTGTTAGACTTATTTATTCACTTAACTTGGAACTAGGTACCCATGTTTGGAGTAGGTAATGCAGAGTTAGGTTGTTTTTTTTTATTTGTTTATTTGTATGCGCGCGAAGTTCGTTTTGGATCCTTTGTTTCGGATGATTTCATTAAGATGCGGAACACAAGTTGTTGTCGCTCGAAGAGGCCGTAACCTTTTTGCGAGCTAAGTCGAGGTAGGGCAAGGTATAATTCACATACAGGAAAATCCATATACGCGAGCAACGATGACAATGATGATTGTTTGTCACTTGAGTTTTTATGTTTTTTTAGGATGCGGAAGCTATATATGGAAGCGATGGTCTAAAAAATAAAATGAGATTAGGTTAATGCGAAAAGCTAATGATTGATTGTATAACACTAACTGGTTATCCCTCTCCATCACAATATGTCAACCTAATATGGGTCTAATAATAGTACGAGTTTGTCAAACCACATTCCATTTAGAATTAACATAAAATGTAGTTACACTCCGGATAACTTGATTGGTTGAATAAAGTTTTTTGTTAGTTTTATAGAATTTTTAACGAAAAATATTTACTTTCCGTTTGTATTGATTTTTTAAAGGTTAAAAATAGAAATGTTAATGCTTACTTACTTACTTTACTTTTGATGGCGCTCACAGCCCAGGATGGGCTTCGGCCTCAACTAACAAGCCCCTCCAGCTAGCTCTGTCCCTAGCTAGCCGCTTCCAGTTGCGCACACCGAGTGCTTTGATGTCGTCATTCACTTGATTGCGCCACCTGTTACGGGTTCTTCCTCTGCTGCGTACCCCATCGGGGTTGGATTCGAAGACTCGTCGGGCTGGTGCGTTGCTGTCCATACGCTCCACGTGCCCCAGCCATCTCAGCCGCTGTATTTTCAGCTTTTTGACCAGGTCAACGTCGCTGTATAGCCCGTATAGCTCGTCGTTGAATCTTCTCCTCCATACTCCTTCGATACACACCGGACCGAAAATCACACGAAGAATCTTCCTCTCAAAGCACCCTAGCAGATTTTTATCCGAATCTTTTAGTGTCCATGCTTCTGACCCATAAAGCAGGACCGGGATGATTAGGGTTTTGTATAAAGTCTCCTTGGTTCTCTGAGAGAGGGCCTTACTACTTAAATGCCTTCTTAGACCGAAGAAACAGCGGTTGGCAAGAGTAATTCTTCGCTTGATCTCTGCACTGATGTCATTCTGCGATGTAATAGTGGAGCGCAGGTAGACACAGTCCTTGACAACTTCGATGTTATATCTGTCCATCGTGATATTTTGCCCGAGTCGACGATGTTGAGATTCCTCTCTCGATGACAGCATATACTTCGTCTTGTCCTCATTAACCGCCAATCCCATTCAAGCCGCCTCCGATTCAATGCTCGCAAATGCCCCTGCCACAGCTCGCTTCGTTCTGCGGACAATGTCTATGTCAATCCGCATATGCAAGCAATTGAACGGACTTTTGATAGATTGTACCGCTGGTGTTGACATGTGCGTTGCGTACAATGGCTTCAAGAACGATGTTGAATAGGTTGCATGATTACGCGTCGCCTTGCCTCAATCCTTTCTCAACATCAAAGGAATCGGTGGTGTTCTTACCAATTTTGACGGATCAGCGAGATTTCTCCATCGTTTGGCAGGGATGCCGAGACTCGACATAGCTTTGTATAATTCGTCCCTTTTCACGCTATCATACGCGACTTTAAAATCGATAAAAAGGTGGTGTGTATCGATCTGGAATTCCCGTGATTTTTATAAAATCTGTCGGAGTGTGAACATTTGATCGACGGTTGACTTGCCTGGCCTAGAACCGCACTGATAGGGGCCGATTAGATCGTTGACAAAAGGTTTTAAGCGGTCACACAGGATGGCCGACAAGATTTTATAAGCGACGTTTAGGAGACTAATTCCTCTGTAGTTGGTACATTTCAAAACATCTACCTTTTTATGGATGGGGCACACTATACCGAGGTTCCATTCATCGGGCATAAAATAAAATTTTCGAACATCTCCCCTACCGCTACAACCCTCAATAGACTCTACCGCCCGCTTATCGTGCTCTCTCTTTTTCCTCCTGAGAAGTCGGCGTTCCTCTTTTCGTTTCAGCCCGTAGAGCTCCCGGGCCACTCTCTCAGCAGCTCTTGTTCGAGTCTGCATCATTGCCTGGTAGACCTCGTCCTTAGCTGCATGCGCTAGCCGGCACTCTTCATCGAACCAGGGGTTTCGTTGTATTCGCCTAGTGAAACCCAGCACATCAGAGGCGGCACTTCTGATGGCTTGTTGACAGTGTTCCTCTGCACTTGATGCTGGTGGCGGACCTCCTGAGAGATTAAGAGTTACGTGGTCTGCAAAAGTTCTGGCAGTCTCTTGCGATTTAAGCTTCTCGACATCGAATCTTTTCACAGCATCTGCTCTGCGTTGTCGCGTCATGGATATCCGCATACGTAGTCTAGCTACCACCAGGTAGTGATCCGAGTCAATGTTGGCCCCTCGGAACGTTCGGACGTCCTAGATACTGGAAGCATGTCTCGCGTGTATCGCAACGTGGTCGATTTGGTTGACGGTTACTTGATCACGCGACCACCAAGTCCCCTTGTGTATATTGAGGTGTGGGAAGAAGGTGCTTGGGATGATGACATTTCGCCCCGCCGCAAAGTCTGCCAGCCTGTGTCCGTTGCCGGAAGTTTCGTCGTGTAGGCTGTGTCCTCCGACTATCGAACCAAAGATGCCCTCCTTTCCGAATCTTGCGTTGAAGTCACCAAGAATGATCTTCACGTCGTACTTCGGGCACATATCATACGTTGTCTCCAGGAGATCGTAGAATGCTTCTTTGGTTGAGTCCTCTCTCCCTTCATGGGGGGCATGAACACAGATCAACGAAATGTTCTTAAATTTGCCCTTGATGCGGATTGTGACCAGGCGCTCGCTTACACTTCGGAAGCCCAAGACTTCTTGCCTAAGTCTTCCCCTTATCACAAAACCACAACCAAAGAGCCGCTGACCCTGTTCCTTCAAGCACCCGCCGTAGTAGATGTCACACGTTTTCAGTCTCCGTATGCCCTCTCCATCCCATCGCACTTCCTGGATGGCTGTTACGTCAGCCTTTAGCCTGTCCAGGTTCTCCACTAATTGTTCGACTGCACGTGTTCTGTATAAAGACAGGACGTTCCACGTGCAGATCCGAAATTCATTGTCTTAGTTTCGTTTGCTGGGGTCGTCAACTTTAAAATCATCCATATCCGAGGCTTGTTGTTGTTTCGGAACAACTTGTTTTTACTTGGTAGGGAAGTTACCCCGACACACAACCCCCAACCTGGAGGACCAGACCCTTCGTATAACTCCAAGGGTAGGGAGCCGGATAAACCGCTCCTTATAGACCTGAACTACAAATATGTCGTAGTAGCCCATATAAGGTGTTCACTAAGTAGTTCAACCTAACTGGAACTGTAGACGCCACCGTTGATTCCATCTAGAGAATTCGTCCGCTGCCACCTCGATGAAAGGAGAAGTGCATTAGTGGGAACACTCCTCCCCCCCTCTCTCGTTGGCTGTCCCCAACAGCTTTCCACGGGGATTTAAACCCCGTCTCCAGCTGAGGTACTAGACACCCGATGTTCACCATTAGGAGGTGAGAGTAGGAGTTGGTAGACAGAGGTGGGTTTTGAGAAAAACCTGTGGACGCTTGTGTCCTCTTGAATGCACATAACTACCGTTTTGAACATCAAATGTTAATGCTGCCACAGAGATAAATGACTAAATTCAAAGAAGGAAGTTTTCAAATGCAAAAAATAAGTGCAACTTATTCCGGTAAGTGTTCACTGTTAAACTGGCCCTTAAGTTTTCTTTCTGTAAAACGATCCTTAATGTCATTTCATCGGAAAACGCACTTAACTCTGGATTCACTCAAAAAATGCCTTTGATATTTTATCTTCCATGATTTTTAAGACATTCTGCATTTATCGTCAATTACAAAACTTGATTTAGACGTTAATTAACCCTAGTTTAACTAAGCACTAAGAAAGCTGGGCATAAAGTTGAATGAACAAATCAATAATGAAGACAAAATGGTTTAAGACAAAAGAAAATACAACCAATCAATCAAATGACATGGACTGTATATTGCATTTGTGTGGAGATGATTGATTAATGTTCTGTGATTCACAAGCTTGCGTGATTGCTGCTGGAATAAATTAAATCAATTAAAAGGAAATAGATCATCATTACCTTACCGATGGCGTACTTTGATTTGATAAAGAGAAATGGTTAAGACTTGAGGAAGTTACTTAGATACTATAAAGGCACAATTAGAAGGTCTAATTGAACGGTTAACATCAATTTTAAATGAAGAGTAATGTAAGATGGATGTACAAATGTTTAATCGACGTAAATTTCAGGAAATAACAATCAAAATTTTACATGAAACATGAGATTTAATTGAAAAAAGAACGTACAATTTCTCCAAGCTTTTTCTTAAGAGTTAACTTGTATTAAGCTTTTATGTAGCTATACTATAAAAATTTAAGATTGAATAAGTAGACTTGATTTGATAAGATAATGAACAAAGTTGTTTTAATTTAAATAGGTAAGGTTTTAATTTATGACTCTTATGATGTCTTGTTTTTGGACTAGAAGTGTGTATGTACTTATGCAAACAAACAATTGAGTAAACGAGAAAGAGAGAGAAAGATAAATGTCGGAAATATTATTAAGTAAGTTTATGGCTGTTTAAGTACACCAGTTCGTAGATAAAAGTTGCTTTGTACTCGCCTTAATTTAAGACTACCATAAATATGTTCATTTATGTTAATCCTGTTAAATTATTATATACAAATACAATGCACGACTTGGTCGAACGAACTTGCTCTAATCTTCAAGTAACTTAAAATTTTAAAGATTAAACACCCAGAGAAAGAAAAGGTACAATTTACGATGTTGTTATCAACACGGTAAATCGGATTGAATTTATTTAACAAGATCTGTGGTAAACAGGGTTCGTAAACTATCACTCGCAAATCATAAAATATGGAACATTTTCATTTTGTTCGATCTTCTCAAGAACCATTAAAACATATGTATAATTCGCGAACGATATTATTTGATATTTCTGCAAATTTATGCTTCGCAAATAAAACTTATTCCTTTTATTCAAACTGAACAACAATTACTTTACAAAAATAAAACACCTTTATTTCACTTCAAATGCTTTTATTATAAACAAGCACAAGTATGCAACTATTAATTCACTATTTTCACACCGACGCACGTTTATCCATTTGCTTTTAAAATCAAAGTGTGGTTTTCGGACTGGTGGCCGTGTATTAATATCCGAGAAAAAGCTACTAGAATCTTCTAGGGTTCTGGAATGTACTTCTCCTCCACAAGTATCTTAAAAGCTTTCGACCAATTATAATTATAGCCGTTCTTGTGGTTTAGGCATTGGATAACGATGAGAGTGGTTTAGGTATTGGATAACAGTGAGAGTGGTTTATGTATTAGATAACGATGACATTAGTCCGGACAACAACCAACGTCGACAACATTGGATAACATTAGCTAATTTTTTGTTCAAATATGGCGCGCAACTCAGTACTAGTTTATTTGGTTATAGAAGAATAAAAGGTGTCGTTGTTTGCATAAATGGGAATATTCACCACACTATATTTCTTCTTTTGTTTCCTTTATCTCGTCCGTGAGCAAATCGAAAAATAAAATTGGTAAATAGTTCGCTAACGAAAAGAAAAGGTCAGTAAAGTGAATCATGCTTTATCAAAGGATCCATTCACTTCGGTTGTTGAAAAGGTTAAAGTGAATTCATTTGATTAGCACTAGGCACACACTCGACGCCGAACAAGCAGGTTTCCGCACTGGATCTTCCTGTTTGGATCACATCAACACATTGCGGATCATCATCGAACAGTGCGTTGAATATCGATCACCATTTCACCTGCTGTTCATCGATTTTGAAAAGGCGTTCGACAGTGTCAATATAGAATTTATTTGGCTTGCTTTGCGCAGGAGGGGCATCCCAGATAAATTAATTGCTATTATCAAGGCTACATATGATGGATCCAAGTGTCACGTTTTGCACAAAGGTAGGCTGTCAGAGGAGTTTGAAATCCAAAGTGGAGTTAGGCAAGGCTGTATACTGTCACCAATACTGTTCCTGTTGGTGATAAGTGACGTACTGCACGCAGCTTTGTCAAGTGGAAATGGAGGAATTCAGTGGACTCTGCAATCTCACCTCAAACATCTGGACTACGCGGACGACGTATGCTTACTCTCTCATAGGATCATGGATCTCCATCAAATGACAACAAGGGTGGAGAGAGAAGCAGAAATTGTAGGGCTTAGGATCAACTCGGCAAAAACTAAAAGGATCAGCCTTGGAACTTCCTCATCAATCCAAGTTAATATTTCTGGACAACCGGTAGAGATGGTAGAGGATTTCCAATATCTTGGGAGTATTGTCTCTATGAGTGGCGGAACTGAACTGGGCGTAAACAGCCGAATCAGAAAAGCAAAGGCTGCGTTCGGAATGCTGTCCAAAATATGGAGAAACAACTCTTTTAGCTTAAAGACCAAGCTACGACTGTTCCGCTCCAATGTTGAATCCGTTCTGCTTTACGGCTGCAGCACTTGGAAAGTCACTGAAACTGTCACTAGAAAGCTGCAAACCTTCGTTAATAGATGTCTACGAAACATCTTGAGGATTTTCTGGCCCAACCGTATCTCCAATGCCGAACTTCATGCGAGAACGGGTCAGGAGCCCATAGACTCCATTATACGAAGAAGAAAGTGGCAGTGGATTGGCCATACGCTTCGAAAAGGCGATCGGTGCATTGCATCTCAAGCAATGCAGTGGAACCCGCTTACACAGGAGGGAAGACAAGTGGGCCGGCCTAGAAGTACATGGCGAAGAACGGTCGAACAGGAATCGGCACGACTGGGGAAAAGTTGGAGAGAGCTGAAATATATTTCAAGAAATCGTACACGATGGCGCGTAGGTGTAGTGGAGGCCCTATGTCCCGTAAGGGAAACATCACGGACGTAATAGGTCCGAGGACCTAAATAAATTGTTATTCAAAGACTAATGTTGGAAAAGACTTGTTTTTGTGAAAAAAACAATACTGGAAGCATCCTACCTCCGAATGTAATTGTGTCTCGAAAGTTAATCAGCAAGTAGAATGTTGGTACTTAAAAAAAAAAGTAAATCGGGTTTGATTTATGGTCGACTTACGACAAAAATAATGTAAATGAAGAAAGGAATATACAATACACGTTCAAGTTTGAATTTGAAGTTACTATCTTTTTGTACGCATTTTTCTTCATTATGTCGTTGTAAGCGACGAAAGCAATTTATATGTTGCCCGAAATTCATCGTTATACGACCATATACCCGACGATAAACTAATACAAATTGTATGAACACCAACCAAATGAAGGAAAAGCGGTCGTTAAATGCGACTGGTCGTTATAAGCCACGTCGTTATGTTGACGCGGATTGTTTATGAAGAAAATTGATTTTTCAAGCATTCAAATTAAACAGTTAATAATGTTTTGTCAGTGAATAATAACACACATTTATATAAATATCTTTGTTATGGCAATCAAAGGACACACTAGTTTAATTCAGTAAAACAAAAATGTTTTTAATAAATTACGAATGGTTATTCAATGATTCTCGCGAGAAAAGTTCGCGAGCGAATCATATTTTTTCAGATCCCAGCAGACTTGATTCGTTCAAGAAAACGGATCCAACTTTAAAGGACCATTCACATGAGAGCGACCAACGACCGACGAATGAACAAACAAATGGGAATTAAAACAAAACATTTATAATACTTAATATTTCACAAAATCTAGTCAAAATGGTAGAATTCGGTTTAAGATTAATTTTAAAATTATAAAATCTGAATTTGTATTTGTATTTGCTTTAATATCAGAAAATAGATTGGTCGTAACGAATTGGCTGTTCGCGACGAACAAAGTGTTTTCGTAAAATTCTCTTGTTTTAGCCATTAATATGAGAATTTTAGTATCTTGAAATAATCCTCAATTCCATTTAGTCTAGATTTTGTAAAGAATTTGGGATTATAAGTGTTTTAAACCCTATTGTTCATTCATTCGTCGGTCGTTAGTCGCTCTAATGTGGACAGTCTTTAAAAGTAACAAATAATACAAATAATATTGGTTTTGAATGGTTCTCGTGAGATCGAATCGAATCTTATCTTTTTCCGAACCTTGGTGTGAAATTTAAAATTCATTAAATAAAAATATATTTGTTTTTTCCAAAACTCGAAAAATATTTGTTTTTTAAATTTTAATAGATATCTCAAATTTCCAAACTTTAATCGAAATCAGTGAAGTCGTTAGCGACAAAGTTGTTGAAAATAATACCTAATAACAATTATGGGTACTTGCTTTTTCCCCCAAAATCTTTTAAAAAAAAAAAATAGTGATCACAGGTAAAATTAACCAATTATCAGGTTATTGTTACAGAGATATCGGTTTCGTGTTGTACCAGCATAAGTTAATTGTAAAATCTACATGACTACTTTTAAGTTGTATATGCTTATGAAAATAAATAATCCTTTTAAATCAACACTTCAATTGGCTTAAACAAGCATCACTTGAGAACACTGTCAATTTTCGCTAAGTTCACTTCATCTTGCGTATATTTTTCGACAATAAGCTAATGTGAATTATTATAAAACAAATTAGAATTCTTAATCATTAAACTAAACAAACACACAATTTAAAAATATCTAACACGATGTTACAGCGCTAAGTTTAACCAAAACCAGATTAAAGTCATCAAGTATAAAATTATCAGAATAACTATATGAAACAATTGAAATCGTGTACAGTTCTGAATTTTATCCATACTTACATCAGAAAGTGCACCTTGTAAATTTAACAAGGCACCTGTTGAACTGTAACTGATTTTTATCTCTGTATGTTGCCTTATTTTTAAATTACTCCTAGTTATGTCGTTAATGGCCATAACTACATAACGTATACTGTTGTAATTTTTTACGAATCTGTTTCTACGGTCGAGTGCTACTGCTGACATTATTCACCCCAATTCTAAATATTCCCCTATTTGTTCTCCCCAAATTTAAATGCTCCTCATATCAAGATTATTTACATTTTCCATTGCTTAGACATTTAGAATGCCAGCTTTTTTCTCGTAGTATTTTTTCTCATATTTGAAGTTTGTTTAAAATAAAGAAAGGAAACAAAATTCCCGAGAATTTTTTGTTTAGAATAAGAGAAGAGGGAAAAGGGAAAAATTTCCCCGGAAATTGTCATTTAGAATTGGGCTGATTGTGTACCAACATTATACAAAGATAAATGTTGCATATTTTTTTGACCGTACAGTCGTGCATTTTATTCTTTACGCTATTTCTATATCAGTTCACAATAATGAGAATTTTAACTGAATTTTTTGAATTATTTGGGCTTTGTGTGCTTAATGGGTCATCTAAAGGTGATATTGATGGAGAGTTTTCATTTGTGAGTGGTCAGGGACAATCTGTCATTGATTTTGCTACGATGTCGGAACATTGGTTGAGTTCGTTTAAGGACTTTGAGGTTGCTTTAGCAAATTTTTCGGCCTTTATGCCAATAGTTGTGAAAACTCAATTTACTACAGAAACTCCGCAAACGAATTTGACAAATTTACACAGACTTAAATGGTCGGAGAGTAACGCTCCACTCTACAAAAGGCTTATGAGCCGTCATACCAACTCACTACTTCAGACGTCTACAAACACCGTTGAGGAGATTTGCGATAGTTTAGTTAGAGTTATCAAATCTTCAGCACCATTTGCACTCAATACTACTAATTCCTTTCACCCTGTAAACAATTGGTTTGATAAAGATTGCAGAAATCTTCGCAAACTATCATTCGTCTACCTTAAGCTCTTTCGATCAACAAATGCTTTATTTTTTAAACACATTTACCTTCACGTAAATAAAGAGTACAAAAATTTGTGTTTAACTAAAAAAACTGATTACCTTAAAAATCTTGCTAAGAATTTGGAAAACTGTAGGGACTCCAAATCATTTTGGAATAATGTTCGCGAGCTAGGTGGTCGGAATCAATGTATGAAGAACTCTCTTGAAGCTGAGACATTGGCAGCTCATTTTAAAACTCTTCTGTCGGCTGACGAGAATCTTCATACTTTTGATTACGCATTGCCTTACACTGTCGTAAGTGAGCTGGATAGCTCTATTTCTTTAATGGAACTTGAAATAACGCTTCACAAAATAAAAACAATAAAGCTCCAGGCATAGACGGCATTCCAGTAGAATTCTACAAAAATAGTACTGCGGAACTCAAACATTATCTTTTGTGTTTCTTAAATAAAATGTATAACGATGCCTGTGTTCCAAGCAGCCTTAACAAAGCTATCATTTTTGCAATTTTTAAGAAAGGAGATCCGAATAACGCAGAAAACTACAGAGGTATTTCGATATTAAATACAGTTAGAAAGATATTCTCCGCAATCTTGTATGAAAGGCTTACAAAATGGATTGAGAATAAAAACCTTCTTAGTATGTTCCAAGCTGGTTTCCGGCCTGGATTTTCAGCAATGGATCATATCTTTGTGCTCTCTTGTATTGCCAGAAAATTTATTGACCACAAAAAAAAGTTGTATACTTGCTTTGTGGATTTCAAAGCTGCATTTGACAAAATTAACAGGCAAGCTTTAGTCTATAAACTTTCATGCCTAGGAATTTCACGAAAATTTCTGTCGATGTATGTCAAATTTATTTCATCATCAAATGCAAGTGTATGGGATGGAAAGGAATTCTCACAGTGGTTTGAAACAACAGCAGGTGTCCCTCAAGGTTGTATCCTCAGTCCATTATTGTTTGCCTTGTTCATCGACGAAATATCTGACCTTCTTCCTGGTGGAGTTTTGTTTGCAAATATTGCAGTGAAAGTCTTGCTATATGCTGATGATTTGGTTATGATGGCGGATAACCCATTTACCCTACAACTGCAGCTAAACAGACTTAGTTCATTCTGTGATTTATGGGGTCTCCAAGTTAATACGCAAAAAACTAAAGTAGTTATTTTTGAAGCAAGGCAAAGTAGAAGACAACCAGAGGAAAAATGGTCGCTTAGGAATAAACGTATTGAAATTGTTCAGGAATTTAAGTATTTGGGAGTTTTGTTGACACACAATATGAACTTTGTTAAGCATTCTGAAAAGAAAAGTAATGAAGCAAAATTAGCACTAAACATGATGTGGCCAAAGTTTTTTGCTAACCAAAACATTGATCTGGCGTCTAAATACCGAGTATTTAACTCAACCGTCAATTCCTGCCTATCTTATGGAGTGCAAATTTTCGGGTATATACCGCTTGAAGCTTTTGAAAGTTTACATATGCATTTCTTTAAGCGCTTATTTAGACTTCCAAATTCAACACCAAATTATGCTATATACGTAGAGTCGGGTATTACACCTATATACATACAAAATTTAAAAATAAATGCGAACTATATTACTAGTATTATGAAGCGAAGCAATAGCTGTCTTCACAAAGCCATTTAAAAAAACTTCTCCAGATAAATGCCTCCCCTTTCAAAGAGTGGAACCAGCTCGCTCTGCGCCACGACGCAGTTCTTTCTCATTCAGAGTCAAATGTGAACGAATGGCATGAGCAATTTTCAAAGGTGATCACTAATGTTGATCAAAAAATTTTTACTGAAAATCTTTCCAGTGCAAATTCTTCGACATCCAGAACTATCTACAGAAACCTAAACCACGAACTTTTAACTGATGCCAATTATTTTCGGAGGGAGTTTTCAGTCGAAACCATTAGTATTATCTTTAGATCCAGAGTTGAAATTTTAAATTTAACTTTATACCGCACCGAAACGATCTGACTCAGCTTTGTAACTTATGCAACAGAAGAGATTTAGAAGATATTAACCACTTCTTAGCAGTCTGTCCATTATTGCAGGAAATTCGTCGGTTATATTTCCATGAAAGTTTTCTTTCGTTACAGCGACTTTACGAAATTTTAAATGGAGCAGCGGACTGGCTCAGTCTTTATAAATATTGCCAACATGCTCTTGCATATCGGAACAGTTTTTTGTAATAAAGCCTATATATTTTTTTAATTTCAATAGTTATTGCGGTTTAAACTTTTCTTATTGTAGTTTGCCAATTATTCAGAATTGTTTTATTTTTATTTTGTGTTTCAAATCACCTAAAATTGGTATGTTTCAAATCATTTAAAATTGTATCTTATATCATTAAGGCTCTAAATCATCAAAATTGTATAAACTTTCAATCTTACTTTGTGTCATACAAAATTGCTTATTTTATTTTGTGTTTCAAATCACCTAAAATTGGTTTGTTTCAATTCAATTAAAATTGGTATTGTTATATTTTTTTTTTTTTTGCTTAAATCATTTATTGTAAATATATACTTTACATTTTATTTTATTTTATTTCATATGAAATGTCATTTCAGGCAGACGGCAGGATTGCCATGTCCTTATTCTTAAGATAACAATATTGTAAAACTTGATGATGAAATAAAGAACTTATCTATCTATCTATCTATCTAATGAGATTAATTAAAAACCAGAGTCTATTTCTTCCCAATTCATTTTTTTGTCGTTTTTACCTTGATTATAACAAAAAAAAATTGTGTACTAAAAAAAAAAAATCTATTCGCTTCCTTCAATTGGACAATCCCTTAAAAGCTATATGAACTTATCAACAATTTGTTTCTTTTTTGTTGTGACGTTCCCACATTTAAATCCTCGATCTCTTTAACGTTAAAGCTGGCTAAGAACGCCACCTATCACTAACTGTCAATCTAACTCAATGCAAGATGCACATTTGTATACTTCAAACATTTGAATTTACAAGTACCCCATTAAGACTCTCCAAACTCAACGGGAAACATGTGTTTCCAGTGTAAAAACTGGTAGATGGATAAATAAATAAATTAGTTCCGATTTTACGTTAAAAATATATACATTTTTGTATGTATTTAGTTTTTTTTTGTTTAGTAGGCCTACGTTCCAAATAAATCGTATTATTCGGTTGCATCGTTTTAACTTAGTGTATATGATATAAATTTCAAAATAATTTTCAAATTTAAATTCCCAACAGAAAAAACGAAATAACGACCGTGACACATGGCGCCACTCATGGGGCAGTGGCCACAGCCATAGTTCATGCAGTCTGCACAGTAATGCAACAACTGGCGGTATAATTGGGTTGGTGTCTGGAAAAGATGAGTTCTGGGCTGCGCTACAAACAAATTACAATTATATTATGGACACAAACCTCTTGGATACTTGCAAGGAAGCTCGTTGTGAAATAGAAGGCGCTGCATGCGTTACTGAGAATACAACTGAAAGTTGTTTAAAGGTTTGTAAATAAAACATTTGAATTTTTTGATAAATTAACGTTGCATACTTTTAAGATGTTGGAAACATCACGCAGTGAAGGTTCCTCAGAAGATCCAAAGGAGTTAAGAAAATGGTTACGTGAAATGGAAAGCAAATTGGAAGAAGCTCCCTCTCTATCAGAAGCAACACAATTTAGCATTGAAGAATTGCAAAGACGTCTCGATGAACACTCGGTATGTTGAACTAGTTTTGTATAATTTTTTTTTGTTCTTGTTGTTTATTGATTTTCATGTTGAGCTATAATTAAATTTAATCTCCCAGTCCTATCAATAAAGCTTAGGTCAGTAAAGTAGAGTAACTAAACTACCAACCTTAAGATGAAGACACTATCTCTAGTTCGTGGTTAATGAATTAATTTCCCCTTAGCAATGATGATTCTCTGATGATGGTCTGATCTGGTATGGTCGGCTTCTGTTTGCCGGCTTCAATAGTGTTAAGCCAAATTGCTAGGAATTATTGCGATATGGCCATTTTGTTTGTGATTTTGAATGCTTGATTTGCAAATTATACATTTTATTGGAAGCATTTTATTCCAACCCAGAAATACTTGAATGTTGATTTTTATAGGATTCTCCCGGTATAGAGTTAATGACTTTATTATAGTTGATGATGTTCTGTTTTCGTTGTTTTTGTTGCTTTAAGTTTTGCAGGTTGTACTTAATCAATCATTTTAATTACCAGAAAATGAACAGTGCCTCAAAGCAACGAGATGATTTATGTTTAAGCAAAGGAATTCCTGCATTTCACTTGCAATTCGGTATGCATTCCAATGGATTTTAGGTTAGAGAGTGAAGCTAAATGACGAAAGTTAACTTTGTTTTAGCATGGGTACTTAAGATTGATTTTACTGAAGCATATAATTATTAACATGCATATGGGAAAGGAAGGCATTTTAAAGGACCGAGTTAATGGAGTTGAAAGCAATAATAGGTATTTGAAAAATTATTGACATTTCGTAGGAAATAGGAAATTTCGCTTTAAAATGCGAATCGGTTATTTACCGGTTAATATGTCATGAATAAAAAGGACGTGTCCAATTTCACAAAGTTTTCTTTTTTCTCACAAGTTTGGAAGTCAATCAATGGCTCATAATCAGGATTCAATGAATTTCATTCCACTGAAAAAAAAAAACAGCTTCGATCCATTTTATCTGGATAACTTAATATGGTAAGTAAAAAGCGAAATGTAAAGATCGCAAAGAAAGATCAAAGAACTTGCTACTTTTTTTTTTGTAAAAAGATTTCATACAAAGAAACGTTAACGACATTTTTATCATTTGCAATGGTAAAGAGAGAATCTGGAACACTCGCAGTAAGGGCCTAATGTATAAAAACTATGCTATGATGGCTGTTTTCTCAAAAAATATTAACTTTTTAATTTTTCTTAAAGTTGACAATGTATTATCTGAACTAAAAGTCAAATTTAGTTTTACACTGATAAAGACCTATCATCTAAAAAGCCTCTTTCTTGTGAGCCTACAAAAATATTTCCGCAAAATCATATCAGCAAAACTGTGTTCCATTGTGATCCAAATAAAGCACTTGAGTTTGTAGTAAGCCATGTTATCGTATGGTTTATCGCTCAAATTAACTTATCCATCCATGTTGCCTGAAGGCACTTCGCTCCATATAAAACTCATATGCATGCATTTGGAGCTCGCACATATTTCATTGCAATTTTGTACGTTTAACAAAAACATGACACTTATGAAACAATAAAATGATTTAGGAGTTTGAATCTTGAATGAATTCAATTTCTCTCTGCATATATGTATATTTCCCAAAAAAATAATGTATCTACATATCTCAGGTACTCCAAACATATAAATTTTAAAGGACTGAATATTTAAATTTCTTACTTAAAAAAAACACAAAAACATGAGTCTAATCCCGAAGTATAGTTCCGTCGCAAATGTCCCCACTTAAAGAAATATATGGTTGGGACATAAGAGTTATGCACGCTTTTATAGAGCTCCGCTGTGCCACAATAAGCACATAATCAAAATTAAACTCCTTAAACAAAAATTATTGTTAGATACCGTTACAGTTTGTATGGCTGCTGCCAAGTTAGTTGGGTCGGTCTATGTTGGTTTGCCTGAACTCTGAATTCGGACGGAAATTATAGTTTTTTGTCCAGCCAACCGTTCTATTGTGTCCGGCTGGTCATATTTTTTTGTGTTGAGGTTGAGAGAGATGATTTATCTGTTTTTCATGTTGTCAAAGCTTTTTTTAGACTCTCACTGACTTTTTAGGTCCAGGTCGAATCATAAATCTTCAAATTAACTTTGGACAATGAAAATAAAAGAGAATAATACAGATATCAAAAAATAAGTAAATAAAGTTTTTGTTTGTCATCCAAATCGGTCACTTTCCATTTCCATGAAGCATTTTCTTAGTTCTGTCGTAAAAAGACTTATGTACAATCTGATGTCCCCAACGAAGTTTCAGACCACACTTTACGTAATTCTACCATAGGTACAGTGGGACATCATCTGACAAACTAGAAAAAAATATTCAGTTAAACAAACTAAATGTGCTAGTAGCAGGAAATATGTGGGAATTTTTATAATAACATTTTATTATTATACTAAATAATGTTTAAAAAAAAAATGGTTTTAAATATTTTAACATTTAAAAGCTTTTTGATTAAAAAAAACTGCAATACAAATTTGTATGAATTAGAAACGTTTTTAATTTGAAATGAAAACAAAAGACAATTTATCAAAATAATTTCAAAAATTAAATTTGGAGTAATTTTTCAAAATATGAATTTTGATTATTTTTTGAAAAATTAAAAATGGAAAAAACTAATTATTTTTGATTTTCCAAAAGTAATATTTTAATACTCAACCTAGTACCCTGTTGTTGCGAAACGAAACGTTCTGCAGGATTTTTTGGAAAGTCTCCTTCTTTTTTTTGAGTCAGAACTAACTGCCCGAACTAAATAATTGTGCGTGGTAAATGAAATTTGAGTTTTTGTTTGGTTCTCCTCTTACCGAATTGTTTTCTGAGATTTCTTTCTGTTTTCTTCTTTATTTATTAAATTCTGAAACTCTCCATAAATATCCAAAGATCACCAAAAATGTTCATTTCATCTCAGCAGTATAGCGGGGTTAACCCTTAATTTTTCTGTGACTTCCAACAAGATAACGAAATGATTATGAAGCACAACGGAAAATACCTATGGAGAGTTTCACATATTGCAAATAAATAAAACTAAATTAAACGAAAAAAAATCAACAAAGTTATTCTGTAATAAAAGAAACAACAAATATGTACAAACAAACCCAAATTTCATTTTCGTACACATTTAATGGTCCAGTCAAATGGTTCTGTGCGCAGATTAGTGGAGACTTCTCCAAATAAACTGGTATAATCATAAATTAACGGCAAATGTTTCAAACCAGTCTTATGTTTTTTCAATAGTAAAATTTACATAATAAAACCATTTGAGTAAGAAAGTTTAGAGTAAAGCCTATTACGTTGCTAATGTGAAATTAAATTTCGCTGTGATTTCCCACAAGACAACGAAATGCTTACGAAAACATATTTATGGAGAGTTTCACAAATTGCAAATGAATAAAACAAAATTTAACGACATAAATCAAACAAATATATCCTGTTAAGAAACGAAAAATAAAAATACGAACCAACCCAATTGTCATTTTTACGCAGACAATTAATGGTCCGGGCAATTAATTCTGTGTGAAAAGAGAGTGGAGACTTGACAAAACAATTTGGTATAATTATAAATTTCGCTGGTTGATCGGTGGCGCGGCGCGGCGTGGTGTACCGCAGACGAAAACAACATCGAAATGTTCGTTTATGATTTCGGCATGTCATTTTTTTATGGGATTTTTCGTTTCGCATCATCAGAGTACTTGTCTATAAACAAAAGTTAAAGTTTTGCAATGAAAATTGCCAAAATGGTCCATAGTCTCCTCAACGATGCTCATCCACTGCGACCTTATAATGTGAATCTTAAGTTATTTTCTTCAGCCTACAGGCGATAAGGCTATAAGGTTAAAACTAAATTTCTTTTCATGAAATCCGCACTTAGGAATGTCCACAGATATCGCAGATTATACAAAATTTCACTTTCATTATTGTTTCGAAAGATTAACCAAAAAAGAGCCACACACTTTTGGCACTAACAATAATTAATTCAAGACACATGTGTTTTCGTATAGAAGTTATATTCAACCGATAGCAACAGATTATAAAAAAGATACAAAAAATACCAAGTAATTGAGCTAGTTTAACAAGAAAAACAGACAAAAATATATCGATTTTAAAAATCTAATTAATCAGAGAATTTATTTTAATTAAATTTGTAAATAATATTAATTGGAGCAGTTTCTTTTTTGTTACTGTCTATTTTGAACTCCTAGTTGGTGTTTAATTAAATTTTACCTACAACTACAAGATTTCAAGCCAAAGATCAACGATATTTTATTCCATTTATATTTTTTTTTTTGGAACAAATATACAATAAGATCACTATAAAATAAATGTAAACAAATATATAAAGCAGTAGCAGTAAAATTAATATGATTATGGGATCTTGAGTTAGAGATATGTGTAACCGTAACGGGGCTCTATTTCTACTTTTTATTTTTTAATTGATTTTTTTCTTTTCAAAAGTCTCCTTCTCTGGTATATCTTTCTTTTATGAGGTTTGGCGTGTATTTTTTGTTGTTGTTGTATACATAAAGAGGAGTTAATATCATAATCAACATAGGAAACTCATAATTGTGGATTTAATTGGAATATAGTAGAGCGAAAGTGAGCTTGTTAAGAGGTTTGCATATTAATATCATCTAATATAATGCAGACTCTATATTGAGGTGAGTTTAGGTCATAAAATTGATAATATTTATAGACGCTTATAAAATAGATAATAATAATGATAAAGTATCTATGAAAATTCTTGCAAATATGGAAAGTTAAAGATAGCTACATAGATGGAAAATTAATAATAAAATACAAACATTAAAATGACTTGAGATTGAAAATCAAAAGAGTATTAAATTTAATTATTAATTAAAAAAAAGAAGAAATAAACTGTTCGGTTGGAATGAGGCAAAATTTACATAAGCATGAAGTAAAATTACATAAATAATAAGGTGGTCCTTTATTTGCACCCCTAAGGTGGTTATTTATTATTTATGAGATGTGAGTATGAGTAAGCTAGGACATGTAGGTTAAGACGAGACAAGTAGAAAATTATATTATATGGGAGGGTATTCTAAATTTCTCTGCTTAGACGGGATAGGAGCAGTTAACTACAAAAAATATTCTCCGACGTTTAGGACCGGGGGCAATTTTCTTGGCAAAATTTACTTAATAAAATCGTATGGAAGGGGGTCTATAACCCCCGTTTTAACCGGAGGGGCAACATTAGAAAAAAACGTGTGCTTAAAACTGTATGTGCCTAGAACTGATTTTAGAAATATTGTCAATATTTTGGTAAAAATATATTAATAGCCGTTTTTGGCGGTAGGTACCTGTCATACAATCGATTTTACGATTTTCAAATTTATCGTTAAAGGCCCAACCAATTTTAACCAAACCTTTTATACAGGGTTTCCGGTAAAGGATGGTCCAAACTGAAACTGGTGAATGGCCAGTTCATGACCTATCAGAATTTGGTAACTTGTTCATACCGAATCATAACGGTTTTCGAGTAACGGCTATTTTTCGAAATTTTAAAAAAACTTTACTTTGTTCACCCTGTTCATAATTGACTTTTGTTTTTTTTTTTTTTCAATTTTTACACTTAAACTTTGGCTAATAGTTTGACTTATTTTAGTAAATAAAAAAATGTTCATTTACATCACCATTTGCCTACAAACTAAAAGATAAACTTGAACTTTGACCAAACTTAATTATTGACCTCAATCTTCTTAGGCCTAATTTATTCAGTAGAAGTTGAACATAACTCTGGGATTCTTACAGTCAACTTGAGAATTAGTTTTTATTCACTCAAAGTTGACGTTTTCAATTTTTTATTTTCAACTCTAGAGTTGATCAACTTTGGATTTTCTCAACTTCCCGAAATAGTAGAAGTTAGCGAGCAAACTTGGGATTTTTCCTCATTTTTGTCTATTCATTCATGCTATTCAGTTCTCGACCGACCACCGATATCAAGCATCGTCGGGTGAGTTAGTACTAAGATGGAGGACCGCATGAGTATTTTTTTTGTTTCATATTTTTTTTTTATAATTGAAATTTGTTTATAAAAATGGTGCCTTTCCCCCACCATAAAATATAGAACAAGTGTACAATTTCAATGAATTGTGTTCCATGTTATATATGGAATGATTTTCGGCTTTGTGATGTTTAAGTAGTGGGCGACGATTTCGCCGGACAAGTTTAAAAACATACTCATGAACATCGATCCATTCATGACTCCATTTTACAACAACAGTTCTCACTTTTCATGGAGTTGTTGATCTTTGTTTGGCATTTCCTGTTTGACCCTACATTATTCTTCTCTGTGAAAATTTGTGTATCTTGCTTTATAATTATTTCATTTTAGGAAAACAAAATAGTTATAGGAACAAATTATAGTGTGTGAAAACTCACCTCTTATTGCTAGACATATGTATATTATTTTCTTTAAAAATAAAAGTTGTACTTAATCCGTTTTGTATAGCTTTCAATTTAGCTTGGTATTTTTTTGAATCCGAGTTTCACATGGAATGGAAAATCGATTGCAATTATTTGGAAAAATTATTCAAAATTCAAAATTAATTCTAATACAAACAAAAGTTGAAAATGACGTCTTGTGCGTCATGTGTCACATATATCCAAAGGATATTTTAGAAACTGCAGGTTGGTCAACTTTTGAATTTCAACTCTGGAGTTTAGAATCGAAGTAGTGAATAAAATCATTTTTCAACTTTCAGTTCAACTACGGATTTGAAGTCAACTTGTAAGTTGGCCAACTTTGGAGTTTTCAGCAAGTTGAGCAATAGTGAATAAATTGGCTCTTAAGAGCTCCATGAATAAAATTCGTATGACATAATACAGGTTTTATCTTCCAAAAAAATATATAAATAAATCTTATATAGATAAATCTTTAAAAATACTGGACTTTTCCGCTTTCACCCTACAAAATAGAAAGTCCTTGCCCAAATTTAAGTTTTTATTTAAAAAATGCGTAAGGCATCAAAATGAAGCTCTCCACAAAAATTCAGCTTTGTCGGAGTTATACTTGAAAAGATATTTTAATTTTATCGATACACTTGAACAAAAATGTTTTATTTTTGTTTTATTTTTAGCTTTTTTATTGGATTCAAACGGTTATAACTTTCTATCTGAGCACCGCCTTAGCATGTTTTAAACCTTTTTAAAAACTACAGAAAAACGGGATATTTTTGGAAGATAAAACCTGTATTGTGTCATACGAATTTTATTCATGAAGATCTTATGAAGATTGAGGTCAATAATTAAGTTTGGTCAAAGTTCAAGTTTATCTGTTAGTTTGTAGGCAAATGGTGATGTAAATGAACTTTTTTTTTATTCAGTAAAATAAGTCAAACTATTAGCCAAAATTTAAGTGTACAAATTGTAAAAAACAAAAGTCAATTATGGACAGGGTGAGCAAGAAACTAGTTCAAAGTAAAGTTTTCTTAAAATTTCGAAAAATAGCCGTTACTCGAAAACCGTTATGATTCGGTATGAACAAGTTCCAAATTCTGAAAGGACATGACCTGGCCTATCACCATATTCAGTTTGAACCATCCTTTACGGGACACCCTGTATAAAGGGCTATCTATGATAACATTTTCAAAGAAATATTTTTTGAGTTTTTAAAAAAACATACATTTTTTTTGAAATTTTAATATTTTCAAAACGGTTAAATAATTTTTTTTTTTTTAATATTTTGTAAAATTTTATTTTAATTAAAGTTGCCATACCAGATTTTATTTTTAAAAATGTTCAAAAAATTAAAAAAATATTTTTTAAGAAAACCGTTTGTTTCTCTTTTAAGTCAATTTTTTTTTTTAAATTGGCCCCGCTTAAACGTGGGGGGGGGGGGGAATTGACTTTCCTATCATATGATTTTTGTCTCGAGCCAACCTACACTCTAGTTTTTTTGAAAATTAATCAATTTAAAGCACAAGTCACCTCATCACCAGAAATGCATTTCGTCCAGGCATGAGTGTGATGAGTTCATCAGCTAGACGCAAAACCTTCTAAGACGAAAATTTCGCTCGATGTTTACCGACGTAATATTGTAATATTGACGTCTATCATCCGCAATTATCCTTAAGCTTTGCCTACGACCTTACTAATACCGATATAGATTCTGAACATTCATATTATTTTAACTTTCGTAAAGCTGACTTTATTAAACTCAACGAACTCCTTAGTAATATAAATTTTGATTTAATTTTGAATTGCAATGTCAACAATAATATCGATACATTAGCCACTAACTTCTATTCAGTAATTTTTGAATGTTTTTTTCTTTCTGTACCCTACGCACCTCGGAAAAATGTGTCATCGTCACCACCGTGGTATTCAAAATAACTGCGTACGCTCCGAAACACCCGTAATGGTCTGTGCCAAAAATATTTAAAATGTAGGACAGAATCAAACTATTCTCTTTACCTGGTTGCATACAATGAATTTTACGTTCTTTCCAAACTACTATCTATATGAAGCCTATATAAACAAAATGCAATTCGATATTATCAGTGATCCTAAACGATTTTAGCAATTTATAAACTTTAAAAAAAAGGCTGATGGCTATCCAGCTACCCTAAATTATCTAGATCATTCTTCTAATGATTCTAAAATTATAAGTAATTTATTTGCAAATTTGTTTAGTCTTGCTTTTTCCGAAAGTAATTTTGAACCAGATGCAAACTACTTTTCCTATTTAAATAATTGTAACCAAACGTCATTGGTATCAATTAACTTCAATGTTGATGATGTGGTCCACAAGACTAACAAACTTAAGGATGATTTTTCATCGGGCCCGGATGGTTTGCCAGCCATAGTATTAAAGAAATGCGCAGTTAATTTGGCCTTGGTTCTTGCTTCCCTTTTCCAAAAATCTATTTGTCAAGGGATTTTTCCATCAATATGGAAGGATTCTTTTATCATCCCGGTTCACAAAAAGGGTTTTAAAGAAGATATAGCAAACTATAGGCCTATTGCCAAATTATCCTGCATTCCTAAACTTTTTGAAAGTATTGTCTTTGATAATGTTTACTTTCTTTGAAAATCTTTATTTTCCGCAAAACAGCACGGTTTCCTTAAAGGTTAATCTACGACCACTAATTTAACTGAATTTGTTTCTTACGCTCTAAATTCAATTGAACAAAAAAAAGAAGTTGATGTTATAGCCACAGACTTTAGTAAGGCCTTTGATAAAATGTCACACAAAATTACTTCATTTAAAACTTAATGCTTTAGGATTCCCTCCAGTTTTCGTTAAATGGATGGAATCATACCTTTCGGATCGTAAATATCGAGTCTTGTTTAGATCTTCAACGTCTGATCCTGTTATAGCTAAATCTGGCGTCCCACAAGGTAGTCATCTTGGCCCAATTATTTGTATCCTGACAATCAATGACGTAGAATCAGTGATTGAACACTCAGAACTATCTATAAATGCGGATGACATGAACATTTTTAGAGTTATTTCCGCTCCTTATGAAGCCTTATACTTGCAAAACGACCTGAACAATTTCTCTGCTTGGTGTCAAAAGAACAATCTAGAGCTTAATGTTGGTAAATGCCAAGCAATCACATATTCTCGCAAACGTTTCCGCCCACCCCCTCGTGACTACTTTATTAATGATGGCCTTGTTTCCAGAGTAACGAACATTCGGGACTTGGGTGTTATCTGTGATAGTGAGCTCAATTTCCGATCACATTATAACAACATTGTGTCTAGGGCCAACTCTGCTCTTGGCTTTTTTAAGCGCTGGTCGAAAGAATTTTCAAATCCTTTCGTTACAAAAGCACTTTATACGACCTTCGTACGGCCATTACTTGAATATGCCAGCCAAGTGTGGTCGCCTTAACACCTTGTTCATATTAAGAGAATTGAGGCTATTCAGAGAAAATTCCTCCGTTTTGCTCTTAGGGGACTTCCCTGGGTTGATAGTTATAACTTACCTCCTTATCAAGATCGGTTACGACTTATTAATTTAAAATCTCTCGAAAAACGTCGTGATGTGGCTGATATTATTTTTACACATCAAATTCTATCTAGTGTTACTGATTCTCCCTCCCTTCTTCATGCTATGAGATTAAATGTCAACTCGAACGCTCTTAGATCGATACCTCTTTTTCATCAATCCCCTCACAGAACTGATTATGGCAGAAACGAACCAGTTACTAGAATGTTGAGGGAAGTAAATGCTAAAGGCTCTCCCAAACCAATGCTAAACATTCGTTGCGGCGAAGAAACATTCGTCAGTCAAAATTAATTCATATGTTTCTCCGCCGCGTTGGTGTGGGCACTCTCATATATCACCATGTAAATAAATTTTGACATGCGAATGTTTCTTCGCCGCAACAAATGTTCCGCATTGGTTTGGGAGAGCCTTAATTCAAATGTTTTTGACTATAATCATAGCAAGATCACACAAAGAAACCTTTTATATAGTTCATCATATAACAACTCTAGATGGTATTATGTATGTATGTATAAACATGCAACTAATTATTTTTAATCAATCTATAGAGAAACTGAAACTTTACAATCTCAATTACAATTTTCAATCACAATTTTAACAAAAGCCTTAGCATGCTTACAATTCTTTTTTCCTCATTTTTAAAACTTATTAGTTTTTTTTTTTTTAATTTGTTTTTTCTTATTTTCTAAATTTTTTGTCTTATTTGACTTGACTTTAAGGTAGTCAGCTGCCTTTGTTTCATCCTATTTTTTATCTTATGAATTTTGTTTTGTTTGATTTTAAATCTTTCATATTTTTTACTGCTTGCATTAAGTAGCCCGGTCTTCCTTTTACTTCCATTTATACTCGCATCGTTCATTGAACATTTTACATCATAATTCAATTTAAGTAAGTACCGATATGACCTGCAATCGTTATTGCCGTCATGGTCGGTGAAAATGGACCCCAGCTCATGAGGTATCTGGGGGGGAAAGAGGCGTGGGATTTATTAATTGACTCTTAAGTAGTAAGAAGAAACTGTATGACAGTATCTAACTGACGAGCGCACTGTCATACCTGTGCAAAACGCATTTCTGGACTCGATGCCACTTGTACATTTAATTGAATTATATTCAGTCACTCCACCTAAAACAGAAATAATTTAATTTTCTAAATGTCTTCATCTTCATTGTTACATATGTATATGTATAAAATACATACGAGTAGGCGATAAAATTAACCGCCTATAAAGAATGCCAATACAAATCCGAAAAAAAAATTGAAAATTATTTTTTCTTGATTTTGAGCTCATTAAGGTTCATCCAAATAAGAAAATCCAAAAAGCATTGGGGCGTATTCATAGTCATTTTAGACCTGGGTCTAAGTTAAACACAGCTTTGGTTGAATTTTCAGACGTTGATTTTATTATTTTAAGTTTATCATTTCAAAATATTTGAAGCTTTTTGTGTAGTTTACCAAGTTAATTATCTTAAAAAAATATAAAACCAACAATTTGTAATTAAAATCGGTCTGTATTCATTGAGCCAAAATTGTCTTAAAATGTAGTTTAGTTAAACCTGGGTCTATCTGCGACTATGAATATGCCCCATCAGTGGCGGATCCAGGGGGTGGCTATAGGGGCTTAAGCCCCCCCACAGCTGATTCCTGAAATAATTTGAAAGAAAGCAATACATTACAACGTTAGAGTTTTATATTTCGTAAATAACGTAGTTGGGGCTGAACTATTTGCATACATGACATTTAACTTTTTATCTAAGCCCTTAGATTGGGGCTAAAGCCTAAAGCGAATTGGACAAAATCCAATTTGGGGCCTATGAATAATAGACATGTTTCATGCAAACGACCATTTTTCTATTTGGGTCGAAAAAACCCAGCAGCGTAGCGGTATAACAAGGTCAGAATTGGGCCGCAGGTTATTTCTTAGAGCAGCGCAGCTTATTATTATGTCCTACTGTGGCAGTTTGAACAAAACAGTTTTTCGTTGATTTGGCTAATTCAGGAAAAATTAGATCTCGCGTCGTTGTGAGTTCCGCTGAAGTTGAGTACGGTATTGCCTTAAACCTAAACTGATCTATATTATTTGTTATAAATTATAAAAATGATCTAAGGACAATTAAATTTTATTACTTAAGGTCTCAAACTGGATCTCCAAGCCCCTCTCACAGCCAAATCCTAGATCCGCTACTGTGCCCCATTTTAACTACCACCCTTATAAATACAAATTAAGTATGTATTTGATAAGAATATTATGTTGAGTGACAATTATGAATTTTAAACTCTTCATTGAAATTTTGCTCGTATAAAAATCAATGTCAAATAGCTCAAGAATTTAATTATTGATTTAGCATTTTGTTGGTGCCTTACGCGATTTGACATGTTGCCTCAGTCTGCATCTAAACACATATCTCTTTTCCATCTCAAAACAAACCCGGATGCTTTCCGTCAAACTTTTTTCACAATCTTAAAACTTTCGATTTCAATTTCCACAAGTTTGTCAGAAAAAAACTCCATATTACAAGACAACTTTGTCGGTAATGTTTAAAAATTTGTTTAACATGACAGCCAAACCCACATCAACAAAACCCAAACCCAAATAAAAACAACCTCATATCTAAACTTTTCCTTTATTGCCTAATAATAATAATGATAAGTTTCATCCCAAAAAATTCAACAACAAAAAAAAAAAACAACGAAACAACAAACAAAAAAAATTAGATAATGTGTGCAGTTAATAAAACCTCATAATTACAATCAATTTTTACATCCTACTGGGAGTGTTTTTGATAATCAATCAAACTCATCGATGGAAATTGTTTTGTTGCAAAACTTAACCCGCGTTAACTTATTTTTCAGATGCAGATGCAACATTTTTTTTTTAACTTAAAGAGAAGAAACAAATTACTTCGCTGTAAATTGTACCTATACGCCTATACCTACAGTGCACACTCATCCATTTTTTTTGTTATGTGCAGTTTTAAGTATTTTATTACTGGACATTGATCAAAGATGACAATTAAATTGTTAGGTCGATTGTAAATGGCGGCGCGTTCAACTGAAATTAAAACGAATCAGGAGCGCGCGCGCCTTATTGCGTTGCGTATAGCTTCGTTTCTTATAATGGAGGCATAGCATAATAATTGTTAGGTTGCTCTTTTTTAAAAGATTGCACGAGTTTAACGGTGAAATATGAGGCTTTTAGAAAAGAAGTTATTAAATTCAATAAAAAAAAAAAAAAAAAAAAATAATAATAATATTGCTTTTCGCCAAACTTTCGTTTCTTTTGAATTACATTCATCTCTCAAGATGCAATTATCGGGATCGATTGACGTGTAGGCGGTCTTGAGATGATATGTTGCGTCTTCCCCTTTTATAAATGTATGATGCGATGGGAGTGCCATCAACATCAGAACTGAGGTCATGGCAGATGAAAATGACGACGAAGATATACCTATTTATTTAACTTACTGCGAGTGAGGTAAGAGCCCTATACCTACACAGAGGAGGAAATCGATATGGATAAGTTTTGAAGTTATTAAATTCAGCTGCTTATACGACGTTCGTAACAGTAAAACATCATCCACAGAGATACATACATCATGGAAGAAGTAAAACGATTATTATATTTCATGGTGGCAGCCAGCGCAACAGTATCGTCATCATCATCATTATCATATTACCGTGATTTGGGTTGCGTTGCCCTTTTTTGGGTGACCTCTATCAAGTCTTATGAATTGTTATGCAATAAACCCAAGAGGTGGTATAGGTACAGGGTGGTCGGTGTTTGGGAATAAATGTACGTAGCTTTTAAATAATGGGCATATTTATTTATATATTTATACAGGGTGTCCCGTAAGTAATGGATAACCCTGAAATGCCGCATAGTAGACTTTATGACCGTCCTGAAAACTGATAAAAAAAAGTTCTATCCCAACCACAAGAAAAGTTATATGCATTTTTTTGTTCAGTGCATTATTTTTTTTCTTACTTTACATTTTTGAATACCACGACTACAAGTGAATGAGTTCCATCATTTTTTTTTGCAGGAATATTTTACATTACTTGTGCCAACACATAAGTAGAAGAAAATTATTATAACTGTTGGACTTCTTAGAGAAAAAAATTATTTAACATTGAATTTCAATGCAAAATGTGAAAACAAATAATTTTTGAAAAAGTTAAGTCATAGCTGGTATAACAAAAATGCATGAATACCTGAGTGGCCAACTATTTTAAAAATATGCGCGTTAAATGCAGATTTCAAAATGGTATTACTTATTATTATATCTAGAGTCAATAGCAAGTTATTGGTAAAAATCTGCAATACTAGAGTAAATTTAGCAAAAACAAAAGTTTTCAAAATTAGCAAAGTAAACGTGAAAATAATACCAAGCGTTGAACATAGCAGATTTTTGATTTATTGGCTGTTTCTACGATGTTGTCCTAATGATAAATCCAAGCTTTCAACTTCTAGGGCCGCATGCATTATTGATAAAAATGTCAAAAAAGTGCAAAAAACGGTTACATTTTCGAGCTTGTTTTGAATTTTACCTGTTCTATTGGGCTTTAACAAACCCATCAAATATTTTGTTGGTTACTATTTTTTATTTGTTATTCAGGTATTCATGCATTTTTTTTATACCAGCTATGATTTAACTTTTTCAAAAATTATTTGATTTCACATTTTGCATTGAAATTCAATGTTAAATAATTTTTTTCTCTAAGAAGTCCAACAGTTATAATAATTTTCTTCTACTTATGTGTTGGCACAAGTAATGTAAAATATTCCTGCACAAAAAAATGATGAAACTCATTCACTTGTAGTCGTGGTATTCAAAAATGTAAAGTAAGAAAAAAAATAATGCACTGAACAAAAAAATGCATATAACTTTTCTTGTGGTTGGGATAGAATAGAACTTTTTTTTATCAGTTTTCAGGACGGTCATAAAGTCTACTATGCGGCATTTCAGGGTTATCCATTACTTACGGGACACCCTGTATATTTAACTTACTAGCACACTGGGCAATCTCTTTTACAAAGCGGCATTTGCTGAAAAAAAATAATGAAGTTGTAAAAACTTGGGCATTGAAAAATTATGAACCTAAGTAATAATAAATTTTGACTACGTTTTTAGTTTTTGAAACTGCTTCGCCGTCCTTCTATCAAGCGCACAAATATACACCCCTTTCAGATGATTTTTACTCCCGAAGAGTCAAAGCATTCATTTTCAAAGTTTATTGTATTATTATTTAGCCCAGGCAAATTGTACTTTTTCTGCCAAAAAATCCAAGTGAAGATTTTTAAACGCAATTGTCTTTATTTTGGCATAAGAAATACTGTCACGAAAGTCTATTAGGGTGATTCTCCACTAAAAGCTCCTTTTCGTGGCCCCGACCAAAAATAATTCAACAAATTAAAAAAAACTTATTTAATTTGAAGTCAATAACAGCGCAAGAAACGATTCTAACTGGGCCACTTCTAAATTTTAAATATTTGCAGATATGTAATAAAAAAATAATTGTTTTTATGGTCCAAATGTCATTTCCGTCGCGTGTCTCCTCCTTGTTTCAGCCCGGAAAAATGGATTTTTTGTTTGTTTTTAAATGCATATAGTTTTAATTTGACTGACTTCCAGGATTAAGAATATGTAGTTAAATACAACTTGCCTAAAAATTAAATTTATTTATTTGAAACAATTAACTAACAAACTTTCAAACATGTGTCTCCATGTATTTGCATCATTTCCGTAAATAAATGTTAAATGCTTATAAATTCAAATTAACGGCCGTCAGTTTATAGGATTTTTTTCTTTTTTTTTTTTTTTTTTTATTTGTGCGCGCACTAAAGGGGTTGTGACTACCCTTAATATGTTGAACACAGTGCGAGCTTTAGGAAAATAGGGAAGGATTTAAGAGGAGGAACCGATGCACATTGGTTTTGAAGTTCTGAATATTAAAATGGGAGGGAAAGATAGAGTCGGGTAAAGCATTCCACATTCGCGTGGTGCGGGAAAAGAAAGAATCCCTGAACTTGACAGTACGTCCGAAGTTGGGCTCAAGGGTAAACTGATGGGCATTCCTAGCAGCGCGAGTATTACGGTTGAATTGTTTAAGGGGAGGAATGCAACTGGCTATTTCGCTAGAGCACTGTTTATGAAAATAACGATAAAATAATGAAATACAAGAAACATTGCGGCGGTGTTCTAGAGAAGCAAATGTATCAGTTATATTTCTTTCACCTATCATTTTCATAGCTCTTCTTTGAATTCTATCCAATAGGCTTAAATGGGTTATTGGAGCACCTGCCCAAACATGAGAGTTGTACTCGAGTTTTGGACGAATAAAGGCTTTATAGATTACAGCCAGATCAGAAGGGGAGAAAAATTTCTTGCATCGCCGAAGAAAACCTAAGCAATTAGCAGCATTTTTGGCGACGTCGAATATGTGGTCATTCCACAGAAGGTGGTCTGTGACACATATACCGAGAACTGAGAGCTGTTTGGTTTCCTCGATGCAAGTGCCGTCCATTGATAGCGGCATTGGGAGTGAGTTTTGCTCTAACGACAGGAGACAGCATTGAGTTTTTGAAGAATAAAATTCTACGCGGTTTTTGATTCCCCATTGAACGATGCTGTTAAGATCAGAATTTAATGAGCTTATCATACGCTGCCGTTCAAGTTCCACATCCGAAGGACATGGATGTGAATCTGTAAACGAATATGAAAAGCTGAGGGTACTGTCGTCAGCGAAACAGTTTAATGGATTAGAAGTTTCAGACAGAAGATCATTTATGAATATAAGGAAGAGAGTCGAAGACAAAACGGAGCCCTGGGGCACACCAGCATTTATTTTGTGAATTTCAGACTTGAAACCATCCAATACAACTTGTATTGAACGGTCCGAAAGGTAATTTCTAATCCAACGAAGAAGAGATTCATCGAAACCAAATGCACGTATTTTCGATAAGAGAGCTTGGTGCCAAACTCTATCAAACGCTTTTGAAATATCAAGTGCAATAATCTTACTTTCTCCAAAACGATGTAAAGATTTGTTCCACTGTTCGGTGAGATATACCATCAGATCACCAGTGGACCTATTGCTACGAAAGCCGTACTGCCGGTCATTAAGAAGCTTTCGTTCCTCGAGATATTTCTTTAGCTGGAAATTAATCAGCGTTTCCATGACCTTGGAAAGAAGGGACGTAAGTGCAATTGGTCGATAGTTTGAGGGTGAGGAAGATACGCCTTTTTTAGGGACAGGCTGGACAAATGCTGTTTTCCATCCACTCGGAAAGAGACCAGAAGAATAGGACAGATGTAAAAACTTACGCAGTGGTTTTGCCAGCGTTGAAGAACACCTCTTCAGAACAATGGGAGGGATACTATCCGGGCCAGCGGATTTCTGTACGTCGAGATCTTTTAGAACTCTAGCAACTGCACGAGTGCGAAAGAAGATTTGTCACATGAAATCATTTACGCTCTCAAGTACAGGAGGAGTCATAACACTTTCTGGCAGCGTCGAATTAACAGCAAACTGTGCTGCAAGCAAATTGGCTTTATCTATCAAGCTGACAAAAGGTGTATCGTTGAAGACGAGCGTTGGAACCGACGACGAAGTAGCATTTCGTATATTCTTTGCAAATGACCAAAAATTTTTACTACCTGTGGGACATTGTAGTATTTTTTGCCTTAATTTCTGGTCATGCAAAAATTTGGTTCGTCGAATATGAACATTACAGGTCTTTCTAGCTTGTTTGAACTTATTCCGGTTTTCCTCAGTAGGGTTGGCTTTATAACATCGGAAACTTACTTCTCTGAGACTAAATGAAGAAACTCAATAATGCTTTCTTTGAAATATATTCAATGAAATGGGTGAGACATCAGTTTCGTGTGTTATTTTAAAGTAAGTGGTTGTATTCGTCACGTGTTTCATCAGTTTCGTCATTTCCGTAGGTGCATATAATTTTAGTAGGTGATGGTAAAAAAAAAAATAGTTTGTAACAGTCTTGTGAGGTTATGTTGCAGTTTGTTATACTAAATTTAAAAAAAAACATACTTTCTATTTTTCTTGTCTAAAAAGCTAAAAAACATCGATTTTCGTCATTTCCGTCGCGTCATTTCTGTCGCCTTTATTGGGTTACGGCGATGAGAAAATGGTTTCCGAAATGACTTTAGATGTGTTTTTTCTTAAAAAAAATCATGAATTTATTGCAAATCACTAAAATTTTTGTACATGCATTTAAAACCCCTAAAAGGCAATTGCAGACCGTAAATCTGAGATAGGTGGGGAAGCGAAAACGTAACAAATTATTTATCTTTACTAGTTAAATGTCATTTCCGTGCCACACAATCATTTCCGTAAATCGATTTAATTCAGATTTTAATAATTTTAAATAAATTCCTGTAATACCGTAAATCTTTTAAATGCATCCTGAATCACACGGCCCTTTTTACAAGGAAAATTGTAAAAGGAAATTTTTTTTTACTGGTACATTATCATTTCCGTATCGAAGGCGTCATTTCCGTATCAAGCCCAAATTCTCAAAAACGCCTAAAACCAAGTGCCCGCACTTTAAATCATTCATTTATTCCATAATTTATAACAACACTTTAATCTATATAATTTTTTCTTAAATTTAGGTAGGGGACATTTTGGGTGCTAAAAAGGAGCTTTTAAGAGAGAATCACCCAATACTATTATTAAATGTCGAAAATATCAGTTTTTCGCATAAAACTCGGAAATGGTAAATGCTATCGAAAAGTGTTTCACCCAAAACTTGTATATTATGCCATTTTTGCCAAAAAAAAACTTTAACTATTTGTTTCTTACGACCCACCGTTGACAAGATATTGATATATCAAAAAACATAAAATGTCAAAAATAGTCGTTTTTCACGTATAACTCCTAAATGGTCCAAATTTTTGAAAACATCTGAACACAAAGTTTGTACATGATGTGAATACCTACAAGAAAAAAATATTATTTTTTTCTTAAAAACAACCGTTTTAAAGATATAAATTTCTTAAAAGTTTGATTTCTGTTTTTTTTTTTATTTTTACTCTTAAAAGCACAAGTAGTTGAAAAAACATTTTACGCTCAGTTTAAAGATTATAATATTCTCTTCAAAAAAATATGAAATATATGTCATAAGTCACAAGATATTGTTACTTCAATAGTGTCAACTGTCAAAAAAAAAACGGTTTTTGGTATATATCTTTTCATAAGCTTAATCGAAACATTATTAACCTTACTTAATATTAAATAAGCATGCATTAACAGTTTTTTTCTATAAGCCATATTTTTTATGACATCATTATTTAAATAAAAACACCAAAAGTTTAAAATACCGGCTTTTGACTCTTTACTTTTAACTGACGAACTTTTCTGATAATATTTTATACCTATTTTGCTGATTTTAATATTCCCTAGAGAAAACATTATCACACTTTTTTGCGTATAACGCATCAGTTGCAAGATATTGCTACTTCAAAAATGGTCAAACTTCGAAAATATAGTTGTACAGACATACATTATACATAATATAAAATCCTGTTATTCGAAGTTTTCCATTTTTGAAGTCGCAATATCTTGCTACTGATGCGTTATACGCAAAAAAGTGTGATAATATTTCTTTAGGGAAAATTAAAATCTGGAGAATAGGTATAAAATATTTGCCGAAAAATTCGTCAGTTATGTGTAAAGAGCCAAAAGTCGGTATTTTAGACTTTTGGTGTTTTTGTTTAAATAATGATGTCATACAAAATTTGGCTTATAGAAAAAAACTGTTAATGCATGCTCATTTAATATTTAGTAATGTAATGATTTAGCTTATGGTTTAAAAGATATATGCCAAAAACCGTTTTTTTTTTGACAATTGACACTATTGAAGTCACAATATCTTGCGACTTATGATTATGATGATTATGGCAAAATGTTTAATATTTTTTTGAAGAAAATATTATGATATTTAAACTCAGTGTACATTTTTTTCGACAACTTGTGCTTTTAAGAGTAAAAATTAAAAAAACAGAATCTTGAACTTTTCGTCAAACTTTAAATTTTTTTTTTCTTGTAGGGATTCACATCATGTACAAACTTTGTGTTCAGTTATTTTGAAATGTTTAGGAGTTATACTGGAAAAACGACCATTTTCAAGATTTTAAGTTTTTTGAAACGTCGATATCATCTTAACGGTGGAACGTAAGAAAAAAATAGCCATAACTTTTTTTTTGGGAAATGACAATCTAAAAAAAGTTTTGTATGAAACACTTTTCGATAGCATTTACCGTTTCTGAGTTTTATTCGAAAAACTGATATTTTCGACATTTAACCTTGGATAACTATTGACGTGCACTTGATTTGGCAAAAGACTTCGCGACAGTATGCCAAAATAAAGACAATTGCTTTTAGAAAACTTCACTTGGATTTTTTTTTTTGGCAAATTGGCCATTTTTTGTACATTTTGCCTGGGCTATATTGTGAATCTTTTTGAACCATCCTGTATGAGTGGTTTAGGTTAGAAACAATAAATTGTGTAAAGCTTTATTCTTTTAAAGTCTTTTTTCTTCAAGATTGTTATCTAATAAAAACACAACATCTATTAGTTTGGACACCATCATTTGAGAAGTCGAGGTATGGTGTATGTATGAAAAAGGTTTATTTGAAAGAAAAGAAGAAATTAGATTTTTCTCCTAACGAAGTTTATGGATTTCTGTAGAATGTGGCGCAAAAGTTTTCATCCCATCGGAAAATGCTTAAGTTTTTGAAAATTGTGACAAATGTCAACTCTACTTTTATATTTGGGAAGGAGCAAGCCGCAACCGAAATTCTAAGCGCTGCATTTCTGGGTCGCCTAAACTCTCGTTTAGGCAATTCACATTTGCTGGCCAGATCACCAGATTTAATTGTGGTTTTTTTTCAAGTTTCCATTTTGTGTTTACAAGCATCAGACTCTTGAAGACCTCAAGGAGCGTGTTTGTCAAGTATTATATTGATGTACTTCGAGCTAGTGCCCTTTGGCTGATTTTTCTTTAAAGTACAAAAAAAGGGTATCGTGTCTCTGTAATGCTAAGTGTTCACTCCTATCATATAAATTTAATAATCGAAGGTCTTAAGTTCAAATCAAATGCTTCTAGTCAGTAACTACATTTTTCGTCAAAAACCTTGAAATGAAGATCTTCTTAGGAAGCCTTCATTCAAAAAGCAAAATGTTTCAAATAAAATATCTTCCATTTATTATTCCGAGTAAATCTTCAATTACACAATCTCTTACAAATTATATGCATACATAGGTACATCTCAAGTTAACCTGTCAAAAGTGTACCTATCTCTGATGTGTTAACGTGTCTGTTTTCATTTTTTTCTTAACTCATAATTCCCGAGCACAATAAAGGTCACGTATTTTCTTTAAGCCTAACAAGACATGCAAACAAGGAATATAATATATCTTTTCTTAACTCAAAGACATCGACAAGAAGAATCAGTTCATAAGAAGTACCTACTCGTCGCATCTCAGGGTCTAAACGAGAGAATAAAGACTTCCCTCTTAAAATAAAGACCAATGGCAAGAGTACAATTAATGACAACCAACTTTGCAAGCTATAACTATCCGGCGCAGTAGCCTTAGGTCTTGCTTAGCCCTCTGTTAAAAGTTCTGATCTTCACATACCTATATGCGCCAACTTTATTATGAAGGTTAGTGTGCCAGTTTATCATTTGAAGATCTCAGAACAAATTATTGTTGTCTTCTGCTTCTTCTATATATAAGTAGAGTAAGCAGCTTGTGCTAGCGGGGATGCCTTTGTAGATTTATTCGTACCTATACCTCATTCTCCCCTGCAATAATATTTATGTTCATATGCGAATATCTCGAACACACTGAGTAACAAGAAAATTTATAGTGTATAATATGATGTAATCTTCTGCATATAACGGTATGCGAACATCATAAAAGACGATTTAACAAATTCTTAAAACGGTATCTCTTGTAGTTATGAAGGTTTCATGTTACAATTTTGTTGCAAACAAGAAAAAAAAAAAAAAAAGCGGAACACCGGAGACGTTGTTGGTTGCAATGCCATCACAGATCACAGAAGCACAGAGTAAAGAGTTGCAGACTTCTATAGGAGGAGGTGAACTGCAATTTGTTATATTCGAATGTAACACGAGCACAGATGTTGTTCCAGATTCATGCTTCTGCAAGGTTATGCCTCAGGAAGAGGTGATATCTTATACTACATATGTGATTTGATATGGCGTTCTAGTATAAATTGTTAAGTATATGTGATCTTTTTGGGAAATCTGGTATCTGGCTGGATGTCTATGGAATTGCTTCTGGGAATTTGTTTACATATTTTGTTATGTTCTTAACTAGAACTAGAATTCGTATTTTAATAAGGTTAGTGAAGTGTATTCATTATTCTATTTCCATGTTTGGAACTTACATTGCGGTTTTCTAGTGGTATTGCTAGCAGGGAAATAACATTCTCCTGATTGTGTCCATTTTTATATAAATATAACCTAATAGCACCCTGGGGTTTCGAGCAAGAAATTGCGCAAGCCAGTGATGGTAACACCACATGGACATCCACTGGCGAGTAAAAGTGTAATAAGGTACCTTGAAATCTAGCTAGGTCAGTATCAAATAGCACGGTAGTGCTCAGCCAAGTTCTGGCACTACACCCTTTTTACAGGATCAAACTGAGGCGATTTTCGACCCTCCTCTAACTTTTGTAGCAATGAAGTCAAAAACTTCGAAGTTCAAACTCGTAGCATTTGCTGAGCTTCACCAGGTTTAGGCAACTCATCAAATTTCAATTCTTTAGCATTAGTGGTTGCCGAACCCCACAAGTGGAACCTTAGGCGAAGCAGTTGAGTGGGAGAGTAGTGGTCCCCCTCGAGATCATGACAATCGCCGGTAAAATGAAGAAAAAGAAGAAGGATTAGTGGTTACCGAGATACTTACTTACTTTACTTTAGATGGCGCTCACAGCCCAGGATAGGGTTCGGCCGCAACTAACAAGCCCCGCTCCAGCCAGCTCTGTCCCTAGCTAGCCGCTTCCAGTTGCGCACACCGAGTGCTTTGATGTCGTCATTCACTTGATTGCGCCACCTGTTACGGGTTCTTCCTCTGCTGCGTACCCCATCGGGGTTGGATTCGAAGACTCGTCGGTCTGGTGCGTTGCTGTCTATACGCTCCACGTGCCCCAGCCATCTCAGCCGCTGTATTTTCAGCTTTTTGATCAGGTCAACGTCGCTGTATAGCCCGTATAGCTCGTCGTTGAATCTTCTCCTTCACACTCCTTCTATACACACCGGACCGAAAATCACACGAAGAATCTTCCTCTCAAAGCACCCTAGCAGATTTTTATCCGATTTTCTCAGTGTCACCGGGATGATTAGGGTCTTGTATAAAGTCTCCTTGGTTCTCTGAGAGAGGGCCTTACTACTTAAATGCCTTCCTAGACCGAAGAAAACGCGGTTGGCAAGAGTAATTCTTCGCTTGATCTCTGCACTGATGTCATTTTTCGAGGTAATAGTGGAGCCCAGATAGACAAAGTCCTTGACAACTTCGAAGTTATATCTGTCCATCGTGACATTTTGCCCGAGTCGAAGATGTTGAGATTCCTCTCTCGATGACAGCGTATACTTCGTCTTGTCCTCGTTAACCGCCAATCCCATTTTAGCCGCTTCCGATTCAATGCTCGCAAATGCGCCTGCCACAGCTCGCTTCGTTCTGCCGACAATGTCTATGACATCTGCATACGCAAGCAATTGGGCGGACTTTTGATAGTTGCCGAGATATAAGACTGCAAAAATCCCAAAAACTGTAACTGACCGACAGACTCACTGCCAGATCATCAAAATTATGGAGCACTTTCCGACATCGGAGATTCATGAAATTTCGCACAACGATAGTCCTTGGGGATTGTGGTGCATAAAATTTAAGATTTTCCATTCAGGGGACGTGGTACCCGCCCATTTTCATAGAATTTATATAAATTATTTGGAGCACTTCTGATTATTGTAGAATGATGAAATTCGGTATAGCGGTAGGACTTGAAGTAAAACAAAAAAAAAAAAATTAAAAATTTGAGATTTTACATTTTGACAGCGTGGCATCCGTCCATTTTCGCAGAATTGATACCAATCATATGGAGCACTTCTGATTGTCGTAGAATGATGAAATTTGTTAGAGCGGTAGGGCTTGAAGTGCAAACAAAGGCTAAAATTTGATATTTAACATTCAGAGGGCGTGGCATCCGTCCATTTTCGCAGAAATGATACCAATTATATGGAGCACTTCTGATTGTCATAGAATGATGAAATTTGGTAGAGCGGTAGGGCTTGAAGTGCAAACAAAGGCAACATTTTAAAATTTGATATTTTACATTCAGAGGGAGTGGCATCCGCCCATTTACTCAGAATTGATATTAATTATATTAGTCACTTTACATTGTTGCAGAAAGCAGAATGATGCAATTTGGAAAAATGATTGGTCTTGTAATAAGTACATTATTAAAAATGGAAATTGTAGATTTTTCCAATAAGGGGCGTGGCACCCGCCCATTTTCATAGAAATGGTAGTGCTCTTCTTATAGGCTTGGAACTATGAAATTAGGTAAAGCGATACAGCTTGAAGTGCAAACAAAGGAAACAAAATTAAATTTCAGGTTTTCTATTAAGGGGGCGGCCGCCCGCCCATTTTCGCAGATTAATATTAAATATATTGACAGTACTTCCGATTGGTCCAGAGTTATGAAATTTGGTAGAATGGTTGGTTTTCAGTGTATACAAATAAAAAATTTAAATTATGAAATTTATCATGCAGGGGCGTGGCATTCACCCACTTCTTAACAATTATTATCATGTCAATGGAGTTTTACAGATTTATGAAAATTGGCAGAGCGGTAGGACTTGTAGTACATACAAAAAGGCATAAATTAAAAACATAATTTTCCTTACGAGGCTCTCAATGGGCGTTTATTCCACCCACTTTTCCTGATCAAAAGAATCTTTGGAAAAAGAAGTGACCAAAAACATAAATGTTATAAAAGAAGTCAAGTTCTTCTATATACAAAAACCTTTGAGTATAACAAGTCAGTCGTAAAAATTAGTGAGATCCAAGAGTACGCCAAGTTCTAAGTTTATAAATGTTAAATATCAAATATTTTAAGTAGAGTAATATCGAAGAACTTCAAAATTATCAGAGAAATCTGGTATTTAATGATTGCTGACTTAAATTGCGTTGGTTTTTGGATTTCGGGATTCGGAATATTCCGGATATAATCTTGAAAAACTGGACTAATAAATATCATTTGGGTACCTTAATATAAAACAACTGCACATGTTTTAAATTGTCTAAGAGAAAATAATGAAATCCCAAAGAAAAATACTTAATTCCTTTCAAAGTAATAACTACCAATTTATCCAGAACCATCAGAGAAAGTTCATATTTCTCCTATCCCACCATATATAGCCACACATATGAGTATGTTAAAATACATAAAGCCTTTAGGGCAGATAAGAAATCTCATAAAGCTTTTAAGTGATGAGGTGTCTTCTAATTGTAACCCCAGCAGACATAGCTAATGTTTAAATCGTGGTAATAATCACTTCGAATAATGCATTTGCTTTTTCGATTTGTATTTCTAAACAAAAAAATAAAATACAAAAAATGGAAACAAAAATACATACTTTCACCACCCACATGTGGTGGTTGATGATGATGCTTAATGTAGACGGTGCCATTCATTCATCAATCTGTCATCATTTATATGTGCAATTGCTCATCCGTAACAAAAAAATGAATCTCAAATTCAATGATGAATTCATGTCAATGCCCGTTTATTTCCACTGTAATTATCATCAGTTGCGGGAATTATACTTTTTAAACTTTATAACAAAACGCCCCAAAACATTTATCTCACTTCTGCTGTGGAAGACACCAAAAAGCAAAAGAAGAAGAATAATAATAATCATCATCATCATCATCATCAACAGGAAAAAAAAACAGTAGCCCAACTTTATAGTGACAACTTTCAATTGAAACTTTGTGTTCGATTCGATTTGTCTCAAAAGAAAAAGAAGCTTCATTCGAAATCCTATCACCATCAAGGAACATCACGAAGGTGATTCCACTAGAAGATGATAATTATGTTGATGCTGCCTCATCATGGTGGCATCGCACCACTTCCAATTCTAATAGCTCTCTGATGGCAACAGATCCAGTCTTGATTCACCCACATCTGGTGCTCCAGAGGCACCTTCCTTTATACACTCGCACAATTGCTATAATCAAATTAAGTTTCACCATTTCATTTGGCATGGTTGGTGGCTTAAACCGTCGTCGTCCGTTCGTTGTTGTTGTCATCGATCGTCGCCCCAAGTGCCAACATTCACATTGCACACGCGAGACTAATAAATTATTATGTAACGGGAACTCAGGTTTATAGCAAGGCTGTACACATCTTCCTCGTCTCATGGAATAGCGCATCACCATCATTCAGGGTGTAAACTAAACAAACAGTAATCCAGGAAACCTTACTTCAATTCATGTAGGTGGCCTAGCCGGATGGTGAATACTACTTATGCGCTTATAGTGTTGTTCTTTTGAAAATGTTAGACGACGTTATAATCGTTATACACCAGAAGCACACCGAGCACGCTAACTAGCGGTATTGATACAACATGGAGAGTGTAAATTGCCGATCAATCTCTCAGGCAAGTATACTCAGGCTGTTATAGATTCTAAATGAGTATTTCACCGCAAGTTTACAGTTGGATTTTCCTTTTTTCCACCGAGTAATCAAGTTTGGTTGCAAACTAATAGTGTTTTACCCTGCTTGAATACATTACTCTAACCCTTCTTAAAACTGCCAACCCTAGAAAATCTATTACATAGTTTTTCGAATTTTATTTGGAAACAAGCTCTGGTGGTTTTTACCCTTCGTATACCTTTTGCGTATATTATTTCTTAGCTTAAGATTTCTACTTCCTCCGACATTCCTAAAAATGAATTTGTACTACAAATGTATTTGTACTAAAAATGTAAAAAATACTTTGTACTAATAATGTAAAAGTTATTTTGAACTAAAAATGTAAAAATAATGTTGTACTAAAAATGATTTTGCATAACAAAAATTGTTCCAAAAATTATTGTGTACTAAAAATAATTTTGCTCTCAATTTTGCACTTAAAATGCTTTGTACTAAAATTGATTTTGTACTATAAATTAATTGGTGTTAAGATAATTTTGCAATTAAAGTGATTTGTGCTCAAAACTGTAAGATTTTTAACATTTCTGACTTCTCTATAAACTTAGATGTACTAAAAATATGTTTTTACTAAAAATGAAAATATTATACACTATGAATATATTTTACACTACAGATATTTTGTGTTAAAAATATTTTGTACTAGAAATGAGTTCGGTTTTTACTAAATATGATTTTTACTAAAATGTTTTTGTACTAAAATTAATTTTGTACTAAAATGTGTTTCACTAAAAACAATTTTTACTAAAAAAATATTGTGCCCTAAAAATGAGTTTTTACTTAAACTGATTGTGTAAAAAAAATGTCCTAAAAATAATTATGTTCCAAAATGATTGCTTACTAAATTTTGCACTAAAAATGGTTTGTACTTAAATGATTTTGTAATAACAAATTGTTTTTAACTTGAAAAAGATTTTTTGCTAACATAATTTTGCAATAAAGGCTCTTGTACCCATAATTATTTAAGTGTGGAAACGATTTCTTCTAAAAACTATTTTGTACAAAAAATGATGTAGTTACTAAAATGTTTTTATACTTAAAATAGTTTTGTAGTAAAAATCAGTTTGACCTTAATAAGTTTTTGTTCTCAAATTGATTTTGTACTAAAAGGGCGTTGTTTTAAAAAATGATAATGTACTAAAAACCTTTTTTTACTTTAATTTTGTTTGCGCTAACAATGAAGTTGTACTAAAAATTATTTAGTGGATACTAACAATTATTAAGAGTACTAAAATAATTTTTAACAAATGATTTCTGGCTTAAAATTATTTTTTTTTTCAAAATATAATCAATTCTATTCTGCGGACGGATATCCCACCGATATACATACTTTGGTTGCAAACCCATTCCAGGAAATTAATGGACAACCTTAAGGAGATATTGTTCTGCTCGAAAAAAAATATTTCTAAAAATAAAGCTTACCTACCCAACTTGTGAAATTCTCATTAAATTGTATCATCGGAGTCATATTTTAGAACTCAATATCATTTGGGTGCATACTCGACTAACTACTATATGAAAAACTCTGGGTGCTCGTAGGGGGCGTCCTTCCATCATAATAAATTGTGAATATATTTTTTTTATGATTTCGCGAGTGAGATCTAACACCAAAATGATCTTTAAACCATAAATCAGACTCGACTTGCATGTAATTGAAGTGACAGGCAGCAGGCAACGTGAACGTATACGAAAGAACGCATTGAGTGCAGTACGTACATCTATCTGTTGGTTATCTGCAATCTATATGCACTCGAGCTGTGTTTTTATAGAATAAAAAGCAGAAGTAATAATTGGTGATCTAGTTACTCAGCTGTGTTGCTGTTGATGCTGCTGCTGTTGCTACTCACTTGACGGGGGCACTCGGAACTAAAAATTGGGTCAAGTTCTTTGATTTTTTTTTGTTGTATATTCCTTCAGCTGGGGGTATTGTATAAATACATATATGAAAGCTGCTGATGGCCAATGAAATGGAAACTGCAAATAAAGAGCTTGAGATACTCGTATATTTCAGCTTATTCCTGGCCTGGCTATAATACTGAGTTGATTCATGAGCCATTAGAAGTGATAAGGAGAGTGCTTGAGAGTATAAAACGTAGGTCTATTGGATCATGAACCAAAAGGAAACAAAAATTAGAATACTCACAACAACAAAAACTTTTCTTTTGAAGAAAGTATGTTTTTTGTTTATCGAAAAAAGTTGTGGGGCATGTTCTAGTTTATATTTGAAGTTTTTTTTTGCTGAAAGACTTCATTGAAAAATTATGAGGCACGCGTAACCTAAATCAGATATGAATGGGGTTTTTATTATTGAAGTGAAAGGATTTGTGAGCGCGTTGCTCTAGAAAAGGATATGTTGTTGGTCTTGAAATTGGGAAGAACAACCAAACTGCATCCGAGTTAATTATTAAACTAAGAAACCGCAGATTAGGATGTTCTGTTTACGTCAGTTTTACTCACGTTTAAATGTACAGCATACACACGTTTTAATTTTTCGAATGCTCTGTATGTAGGAAGTCTCCAACCGAAATTTGACTTGCAATTATTTCCTAGAGCCTTACAACTCGCCATGACAACTGAATGGGAATAGAAACAAAAATTAAACAACACGCCTGCTTCATGAAATGTGACCAACCAAGATGTCTTCGGCTTAGGTGCTTCAACCTAAACCTAACCTATTGGGTTAAAATATAAAAAGCTATACAGCAAATTCGTATTCTCCATGCAAAGTGTCCGAAATCCGTTCAAGCCCGTGAAACAATTGAATTTATCACGGTCCACTGATTGTAGCTCGTTAAAGATATTTTATCTTTTTAAATGATTGTTTTACACAGTTTGTCTGTTTATTTTCATTTTCAGTTAGTCGTTGTCGTCGTTGGCTAGGTCGTACTCTGGTGTGCAAAGGAGGCTTGTTGGTCATGTCTGTCTCCAGAAACAAACATTATTGTTGCAAGTAGTCTTGTGGACAGTACAACACGACATATAGACAGACAGACAGAAAAGCACACTCGTGCCTCTGATCTCGCAAGACAGTTAAGCCTAGTTCGAACGTTCACACATACGTTGTGGTGCTTGAGCATTGCGGGTATCATGAGTGCTTGCACATACCTATACCAAAAAAATAAAAACGACAGCGGCACGTTAATTCCTCTGAGCTAAACACTTTTATCTAATCGGTCACACAATTGGCGGTATCTTTTCGTCGTATATAGGAGTGTACTTAAGCGAAGCGTGTAGGTAAGCCGATTTTGGAGTCAATTTTTCAGCACTATGCAATTTTTCTCGCACGCAACACAACCACAATAAGTAATTTCAAAACTAATAGACTCGCAGCTCAAGGCATCATGGTGCCTGTCAGAGACTTTAGGTGAAGGTGTCTTACTTGACTTGAGCCTGCCTGCGGGGCGTGTATAACGTTTATACGAAACAAAAAAAAACACAATCTTTTCGTAGAAACCATATTGCACCATACTCTCGGAACTTGTGAACTCTTATAACTTGTGCGATTGAATTTACTTTGTTTTACTGAATTTTTCGCCTCCCATTACAGCAGACAGTGGGGTTAAAAATGTTTGATCTGGAAAAAATAGAGTTTTAATTTTTGTTCATGTTAAAAATAAATGCAAATGAATTCAACTGATTTTCGCAATTATTTCGTAGGATGAATGTTCCCAATTCATCAACTCGCATTGATAGTTTCGCAACAAACTAGCGCTTTCAATTTATTCGTTTTGCTTTTAATTTATTTTGTACAGCAAAATATTGTTCAATTGTAATATTTTCGGAAAAATTTCATTTCACATTTGAAAATTCGCAAGTTATGAGGCTCGTCTAAATCGACGCGAGAAATTCGCTGCCGATAGTTTTTTGTTGTAATTTAGCATTGTGTATCTGTAGTTTTTGTTATCGTTGCGAATTTTTCGCTCTGTTTTGCTTTGGGAGAGCATTTAATCTGGCCGTAAGGGGTTTGAACGTGAATTCATTTTTATGTTTAATATTCACAGGCCCATTTCAAAACAGAATGAATGCTTTTTTTTTGTTGTCGCTAAGCTTACGTTAAGATCTAATGTTTAAATATGGGTTATAAATCATGTATACATTTTCGAAATAAAATATTTTGCAATGATACTTTCCCATACCGTTTTCTCTTGCGATGAGAAATTTTAACGGAATTTAATTTGTTTTGCCGTTTCGCAAAGTTATCATTTATTTGCGAATTTCGCATCGATTTCATCCTGGTCAAATTACAGAAAAGGGAGTATTTTGTCGAACACTATTTTAATCTTGTTTGGGTTTGGTTTATTGTTTTTAATTTTATATTAAAATAGCTTTATGTGAACTTGTCATTCTGCGATATTTCGCTGAGATTGCGAAATAAGTTTTATACTTTTGCGAAACAAAATTTATTACAAAGATCGAATTGAAATAACAAAGTTGAGAAAGACTAAAAAATGAAGATTTGCGATTTTTTTTCAAACAAACCATCAAATATTTTTTCGGTCTATTACAATTTTATTTTTTTAATTGATGGTCAAGTTTTGAGAATGTAAAATTAAAAAAAAAAAACTTGTTTCAGAAATAATAACATATTGTATAAAGAAAACTTAAAAGAGAAGGATTGTAAAAAGGTACTAATGGAATACATAACTGATTCGTAAAAAAAATTAAACACGAGAATTTAATCAAACATGACATGAAGACAAAGGGAAGGGGGAAAAAGTGGATGTCACAGTTTTTTATGTCTGTTCTCACGTCTACAGCCTAAATGGCGGGATGGTACTTGGTACCTAGTGTTTTTTGAGTAATATGCGAACACAAAGGTACATGCCATACATTTTTTTTTAGCCAAAAAGGAAAATATTATTTTATTTTGAAACAGCTACAACCATTTTGTTAAAAATAAATTAAATAATAAAAATAGAGAAACTCTACTTTTTGGTATTTTTTTCCCCAAAAATAGTCCCCAAAATGGTAGGTACCTCTTAGAACCATTTTTTCAGTTTTGATTTTCGCAAAAACAGTTCTATTGGTATTTCTAATTTTGTATGGTGAAGCTTCTAAAAAGTTAAAATATTACTGTCAAACAACATTTTTGAAAAAACTTAAAAAAAACTTGTTTTTTTTGTTGCTGAAAACTCAGTGTTTTGAAAACGACTTGTTCAACTTTTTTAAAACTTAATTTTAAGCAATTTTTTTATTATTTTCTAGAATATTTGGAAAAAAATTGTGTCTTCATCAAAAAAAAAACGGTACCTACATTGCATTCAGATGTTGAAAACCCGTTGAGAAAATTTTTATTTTACTCGAAAACAGCTCCAAAAATTTCGATAAACGATATGCAATTACTTTCAAATAAAAAAAAAATATTTTGCATAGTAGGTACTTATGAAGATGAACCGCTTAAAATTATTTTTTCTTCTAAATTTATTGCTTCTTAAATTTTTAAACAATATTGCATATCAAAATTTTTAAAAAGACTTTTTTCTGATTTTTTTTTGAAAATTTGATTTTTCTGACTTTTATTATTTATTTTTTTTATATAAAAATTATTTTTTTTTTAAAACCGCTCAAATTTTTTTAATTTATTTGCATAAAATCATATTTGTTCAGGAAATCAAATGTCATCTTTTTTGTTTACGATTTATTACTAATTTGGATGACTTTTTCAAGGTCTTAGGATCTTAATTTTTGGCAATTTAAAAACTATTTTGTTATACCAAGCTCATTTATACAGTTTCAAAAACTTTGAGAAACGAACAGTTTTCAACAGATGTTCCCGCAAGTCTTAGTAATGTCTCACTTTAAATGGCTCACAAGTTCCTACGATGTCAGTAGGAAACTTCCAATTGCCAAACCAAAATCATGAGTTGCGCAAGCAAGCGGAATTTGGCTTGGTTTTTGCGAAATTAATTATTTCTTCATGAATAAAATAATTTTTTAATATAAATGAACATCAGTCCATATTACATATATTTACTTCAAAATAAATATCAAATTGTTAACTATGGAATCTTTCAAGACCTACTTTGATCTAACCATATCATAACCCAACTTCATGAAGGTATGAAGATCTCTAAATAGAATCAATCATTTTTTTCTACACCAGAACTAAACACGTCAAATCAATCCTTTTTTAAAAAAAATTATAAACCTGTTAGAAGTCAATAAATAGCCGCCGATGTTGGATGTGATCAAAAAGCGCTCAATCGGTGCGCAGCGGTTTTTCTAAACCCTTCATTTATGGAAGTCCGCACTCTTGGGTATTTATCGAGGCCCAAACGTGCATTGACCTTGAAAACTTACAACTTATTTGGAATCAAAACAACAAAAGAAGAAGATGATCAAATGCAAAAGAAAAAACATCAACTTCTTAGTTGTTCACACTCGATCTTGAAGACTCTTTGAAGGCCTTTTGAGGGCACACCACACCATATATTCGCATTAAGTAAACCAATTTTTTTTTGAAACTGGTTAGGAGTTAGAAGTGAGAAATCTCTTCCTCCGTTCTTGTAGAAGAATAATGCGAACACAAAGGAAATGAATCTTAACAATCCCATCTATTGGCCATCGGTTAAATATGTCAGTCAGTCGTCGATCGGTCGGCCCGGCCGGCCGGCTGGTATACTAACTGCCTGATGGATATGTGAAGGCCTTCACATCACTTTGATATGGAACCTGTGTGTGTGTGATGTGATCATCTCCATCAACCATCTGCTCTCACTGAAGACAATCGTCATCCTTCACATATGGTAAGGTATGGCAACTGGCCAGGCCATCGCATCGCAACATGGAAAATGCCTTGAAAAATCGTATCTAATGGGGATAAACTCCGCCGCGCCGTCAAATGTCAAAAAGAAAATACCTCGAATATCTACTCTGGGGTATAATCTGGGTTGGATCGAAGAGCATTGGATGATTCTGAAGCCAATTCTAATGAAAAATTCTATCTACTATGTATAGTGCATTTGTGCAATTGATTTTCTACAAATTTAACAAAAGATTCCATTAATCCCGCGACTCAACTGATGGTGATGGGGAGAAAAGATGGCGATAGTTACTTTTACCAAAGCGGATCTGTTTTTTCTATATCTTTCATATTTTACGGAACAAATTCCGCAGTAAATTATTGTCCGCAGAATAGTTCTTCTTGCAAACTAGTTTCCGGATGACCAAGACGATGCTATGATGATGATGATGGCCAGTCGAAACTAATTGGCAGTTTTGCGTCAAGCTCTATAGCCGATAGCTTAAGAAGCCTTGAGGCAAAAGTTGTATTGAATGTGTGCGCTGCTGTTGTGTTCATTTATCATTTATCAATTTGTACACCTGATTAATGGAGATCGATGAATGCAATTTTTTCTTCATTTTCCATTTTTGCAAAAGATACATTCGAAATTGGTGTAGGTAGGTACAAGTTGAGTATATCCAACAGTTATTATTATTAATAAAATTATTATTGAAAAATATGTTTATCCATTTGGAATGGTATATTGTAACAGTGGTTCTGGTATCCAATGAGTATGCAAGCATTGTCTATATGAATTCTTTTTTTTTTTTTTGTAAATTTGAAGAAGGAAATATTATATTTTGCCACTGCTCTGACTGCCGAATATAACAATATAATGGAGTGCCTGGCGCGGTGTCTTAAGTAGTCACGAATTTTTTGCAACAAATTCTGTCTTTTTTGTTTTGTTTTGAGTAAAGCTTTAACCATGCATAGAGTTACGTAATAAACATAACTAACGAGACAATATCTTGAGAGCTTATTATATAGGAAATAAGTAACGGTGCTGGTATCAAAATAATTGTCTTTGTATTTTTTTTTTTTTTTTTGTTTTTGTTATTTTTTGGTCATTTCAAAAACATTATATCGATTACCTACCTTGAGAGATTTTTGTTTGATATACAAAAATTTAAATCAGATTGTGCTACAATGTTGTTTATAGAAAGAGATTGATGGAATTCAATATTATAGAGAATAAATTTGAATCGTGTTTCCCGGTTATAATAGCGAAGAATTTAATTAAATTAATTTTTGTATGTGTATCGTCGTTCTGAGTGATGATTTAATAGGAGTTAAAAATGTAAGATAATATTTGTATTAATTTTATAATTGGATGATTCGCATAAGGACTCTCGGAAAGGAAATTTCACCAGAAGAAATTACGCCAAATTTAAAAAAAATCAATCTTCATATAAAATTCTAGCTTTCTAAGAACAAAGCCCATCACCTTGAAAATATTGCCGCACTGAAAAAAACTAATGTATAAACGAAAGATGGTTTAAGTGCCTACAACCTTGGCCTTGCATTTTTTTTCATCAAAGATCAATAGTTTCGGAGAAATATCGAATTTTCCAAAATGGTGGATTTCGCCAAGGTCATGGCGATGGCGTCCCCGTACCCGGACATAAGCTATTCTAATTGACCTCTTTCAGATATACAAAATTCATCCGTCCTATATTTCGTTCCTTAAATAAAAAAAATAAATTAAATTGGGTGGCACAACGGCTCATGAAGAACCAGGGCCTAGTGACTAACAACTCACAACTATTCCTGTGTGCGCCTGTCGACAGGAATGGAAGGGACCTACAATTTTATGCCGAATCCGAACGGCTAGACGAGAAGCACTTAATCGTGACAAGTGATACTCTTGGAGGATTTGTCAATTCCTCGCAAGAGGCAGTAGCCCTGAAAAAAAAAAACGTTTTAGTTTTTAGGTGGACGAGGCTGGGAAGCGAACCCACACCTCCAGCGTGACAGTCGAACGTACTAACCATTACGCTACGGGGTACTGCGTTCCATAAACGATTGTTTTTTTTGCTAATTTTCTTGTACTATTTTTAAAAGCCTGAAATATATCTTATTATTTTGTTTTTAAATAAAATCATTTTAATAATAGTTTTTGAAAATATAAATTTCAAACACAAAATTTTGGAGTAAACTAAATTTATCACAAATTTTATTTTATACAGTTCATGAACCTAGGGAAATAGACACCCACTACCGTAATTTTTTTTCTTTTCTGGTCTTAGCCCACATGTCCTACCTTTTTTTTTGTCAGACTTTACAATAAATATAATAAGTATATTTTATTTATAATAAGTATATTTGTATGCTCTACAACAGTGTTTCCCAACGTGGGGCCCACGCCCCACAGGGGGGCAATTTAATATTATAGGGGGGGCAATTTAAAGTTATGCTTATGCTGCATTACACTCTTCTCCGAAAAATATATATGCTTCTTGTGTTTCCACCCTTAAACATATATTTCGGAACACAGCCAGGATCTGCTTCTGTATTAATCAATGGCCGCGTGTAGTTGTAATGTCTAAGAAAAAACCAGCTGACGAACTAAACAGCTGATGTCAAAAGGAAATCTAAAGCTATCTCAAAAATTTTCGGATTTGTATGGATTATACTAACAGTTGACATCTCATCTGTTCACTTTCTTGGTTTTGTTTGGTTTGGTTACGTAACCGTTCGAAAACATATCAGATTCTAACGTATCTCAGATACGTATTTGCTTACCATTCGAACGTCGCCAATTGTATCAACTGTTACCAACTTCAATAACAATTGACGACAAAGAATCAGTTTTTTTTTCACGTTGATTTTTAACCAAAATCAAATACCCCAATGCAACCAAATATGCAACGGAACTGTTTTGTTACCTTTTCCATCTTGGTATTTTACTGAATGTGGATTAAGTGCCATAATTATTTTGCTGATAACAAAAAAGAAATTGCCTTGATATACAAAAAACGGGGAGGCTTAATATTGTAGCTGAATTGAATGAAGCATTAATCGCAAGAGATTTAAATACTAACGGTATCTCCTCTTTTATCCTTCCCAGTTTGCCTAATACTCGCACTGTGTTTAATCTAAAATTTTAACAGCCATATTATTGACTTGTTTCAAAACTATTTTTACGGCAAAACTAGTTCAATAGAAGTTTCAAGTCCCAAGTTTTGGACAAATCGGTATTATTAACTAAAGTTTTGGCATTTTAAACTCAAAACATTGAAACGGGGATATCGTAAATAACACCAATATGTATAAAACTTTCAACTTGAAATCTCCATAAAATTAGTTTTGCCTTTAAACTAGTTTTGAAAAACTCAAAAATATGGATGTAAGGGTATCAAAAACCCCTTGAGTGCGCGGACCTTATACAAAAAAACAATTTCAGAACATAAAAAGTTACAATTACACAATTATAAAATTATTTCGTATTTGAATTTCAGTTCTACATAATACTCGTTTGTTTTGAAAATAAACTTACGGTTTACTTAATTTCTATGGATTTCTTCTTTATGTCAGCTATTCAATTTTTGCACTGGACATTTCAAATTTTTGATGTTCAAAATTATTTTGGTATATTCATATAATGTTAGGGGGGACATGCGAATTTTAGAAAGATTCTGTGGGGCATAGCACACAAAAGGTTGGGAAACACTGCTCTACAAAAATGAAAATATGCACTTAAAATATGACGAATAAAATTGTACTCGAGGTGGATTTATTTTGCCCCCTCTTTGAAGGAGGGTAAATTTTCTAAAAAAAAAAATGAATTAAAATAGAAAACAAAATATCAATTCAAAAACAACGACAAAACATAACATGTCGGAAAGTCATATTCATTAGTTCTATTTTTGAATGATTTTGTTCTAATAGTTACTTTTTGAAAAATTTTATTTTGAACCAAAAATATTCAAACAAAAAATAGAAAACAAAATTTTGAATATTGAGTTTTTATTTCAGTTTTTATTTTAAATCTTCACATCGATAGCGAAAACATAAACGAAAAGGCTAAGAAAAATTGTTTTCTTTTTCGTCCTTTGATTTGTGGTTATACATTGCTGTTAAGGGTTTAAAACAGTGTTTCCCAACCTTTTGTGTGCTATGCCCCACAGAATCTTTTTCCAAAATCATCATGTCCCCTAACATTATGTGAAGATACCAAAATAATTTTGAACATAAAAAATCTGAAATTTCTAGTGCAAAAATTGAATAGCTGACATAAGGAAGAAATCCATAGAAATTAAGTAAACCGTAAGTTTATTTTCAAAACATACGAGTATAATGTAGAACTGAAATTCAAATACGAAATAATTTAATAATTATGTAATTGTTACTTTTTATGTTATGTAATTGTTTTTTTTTTTTTTTTGTATACAGTACGCGCACTCAAGGGGTTTTTGATACCTTTAAATTTTTAAATTAAACATAGTGCGAGCGTTAGGAAAACAGGGAAGGATTAAAGAGGAGATACCTTTATTATTTGAATTCCTTTTGATTAATGCTTCATTCAATTCAGCTACAATATTAAGTATCCCGTTTTTTTATATCCAGGCAATTTCTTTTCTGTTATCAGCAAATTAATTATGGCACTAAAGATAGAAAAGGTAATAAAACAATTCCCTTGCATATTTGGTTGCATTGGGATATTTGATTTCAGTTAAAAATCAAAGTGAAAAAAAAACTGATTCAAATTTGTCGTCAAATTATTGAAGTTGGTAACTGTTGATACAATTGATTGTACAGAAGCAGATCCTGGCTATGTTTCGAAATATATCTTTAAGAGTGGAAACACAAGAAGCATACATTTTTCGGAGAAAAGTGTAATGCAGCATAAGGATAACTTTAAATGTCCCCCCTATAATATCAAATTGCCCCCCTGTGGGGCGTTTGCCCCACGTTGGGAAACACTGGTTTAAAAGAATGGTGTGACTCATTCTTTAACTCATTTCTTCTTAAACAAATTGAATAGCAAATAAATTATAATTTTCGTCCGTTTTGTTTCTTCAACGGCAACAAACAAAAAAAAATTGCAGACTTGGCTCTAGTAATCTACTACGATTTTCAATATTAGCTATCAATCTGCTGAACAAAACGAGAAAAAAATTTTTCGTTTATGATTTCATTGTCAATTTTCGTATGAAAATTTTCGTTTCGCTTCAGCTGCGTTCTATACTTTACTGTAAACTATTGAACCGAAATAGGCCAATTATGGAATAAGATTTTTTCAGGAACATTGGAAAAAAAGTCCTAAACGTTTTATTTGTATAGTTCATTCTGGACGTTTACCACCATGCTTTTGCCAATAAGTCACCCAAGGTATTTGTGTCAAAAAAAAAACAGTTGAAAAAATTGCGATATGATTATGAAAACCAAACATTTCCGACTTTTATCAGCGTTGCTGAAAAAAAATCTAAGATTTACCGGTAAATTCTATTATTATATTTAATAATTCTATTAATTATAGGAAAAATCATTTCTGCTTACTCAAATTTACCCTATTGAAGTTTTAAATTAAAAAAAACTTGTTAGTTATTTTTTGGTTTGATACTTATAGTGTTTTTTACACCTTGAAACTTAAAAAAAAAAAAAACATAAAATAAACATTGAAATACAAGGCCTGGCAACCCTTTATCTTGACCACATTTTACTAGACGTCCTTTGAGCGAAGAGTTTGGTCAGACTCTATACCTCTCATTTTATTCCGCGTAAACTACGGCGTATACGTACTTTTTTAAATTTAATTTGGTCCGCAACGTTTTTATTTGTGTGTTTCAGTATAAGTTTGTTAGTTTCAGTATTAATTTTATTGTGTTCGATAGTCTAATGGCAATCATATTTATCTCACCATCAGCGTTGTGGGAGATATATTTTAGCTTTAAATTTAAAATGTTTGTATAGATGAGTTTTCATCAGCGTCCATCTAAATGCTCGTCATCTATCCAACTAAGTTTACACATCCCACTTGTTATGAGGTCGCTCGTTTCCTGATGAAATAAAAATTAATATATTACTTACAATAGGAAGATGAAGAATTTTAAATATTAAAATATTGAAAATACTTCTGTTTGAAGTGGAGTGAATGAATAAAATTCAATTAAAAAGTACAAGTGACCTAAAATCCGTGAGTGATTATAAAAAACCAGACCACGGGTATTTATTTTCTGGGTGCACGAATTTAAACAAATTCCCCTAGAATCATAAAATTCACAGTATCTTTTTGCTGTGATTTTTATAAGAGTCGGTAAACATCGACCAAAATTTGACTGACTGAAGAGCCCACTGTTATACCTTGGGCAAAACACAATTATTTCTGGAGTTGAGGTTTATTCCTTACAGCTTTTTAAAAACTAGATATTTACTGTTTTAAACGGTTTTTGTTGAAATGTTTTTTATTTTTTTTTTTAATATTGGCTGTTTTAATTTTTTTTTTGCAATTTGTTTAATCATAAAACTACTATATGTTTCTCTTGAAGGTGTCTGCACCAAAAGCTTTAATAAATGGGAATAATATTACATTTATACAGTAATATTGAGGGACATAATAATTTATACAAGATAAAAACTCATTTTGGATTGAGTGGTGTCCATTTTTAGAAATGAAAGACTAACTTGCCTTTGTGAATTAATGCTATATTATTAAATTTTTTATAGTGAAATAGAAAGTTTTCATTTGTTGATTGAAGAAAAGCTTCCCATGAAAATTCAAAACCTTACAAATTGTTCAAAGAAATTTTCAAAGAACCATTTTTCTCATTAAATTTAATTTTTCACAATCACTGTGTGATCTTTTATTGATATATGATGCTGATGGTATAATAAGCATTACTTAAAGCTTCACATTTATTACAAATGAAAATGAACCTATGTCATTAAATCAGCATAGGTAGGCATTTTTAGTGAAAAATTAAAAGATCATTACACTCTCTTTCTATTTTTTCTTATCTTATATCCATTATATGGTAACAAAAAAAAACCTTTAGTCTATCTACCTATTGCATGTGAAAAACCACTATTTCTCTTTGTTTTTTTTTTTTTTTTATAAATTATGTATAAATCATAAAACTTGTGGTTTTTATAAAGCGTCAAGACAATCACATCAAAAGCCACTAAGTAACTTCACTAGAGATCTAAATTTAATGCCTTGAAATACAAAAAAAGCCTTTCTTGTCTGCCTGATGCCCGATGAAGAGTTGCACCCGTAAAATACAAAATCTGAATTATAGAAAAAACGGAAAACTTTAAGCTGTCGTGACTTTAGAGTCGACCAAAATACAAAAAAAAAACTCATTAACGATTCTAGAGCAGAACAAAATTGAAAAGGTATAAGTACACTTAAAAATTAGCTTTTTCCCAAAAAAAATAATAACAGAAATAATAATTAAGATTCGTAAGTAACGCAATGTGATAAAAATCAAAGTATGTATAAAGAAAAAAACAAAATAATGCATTTTCACTTTCTTCTTGAGCGATGGATGCTGCAACATGAAAAATACTTGAAGGTTTTTGTTTTCGTTTTTGAAAGATAGTTTTTACTTTTCTTTGGATTATATTTTTTTTTTTTTTGTTTTTGTTATTTGAAAGGCAACAACATTACGATGAAGACTCGACGCCCTGTGATTGTTTGTTAAAAAGAAATTAACTTTATTTTCTTATTTAATCTTACAAAAGAGGGAAGAGATAGGCATTGTAAGAGTATATCTTTAGGGAATACAAATGAATTCCTTTAGAGGTCAACATCTAACAGCTGGATGAGATACTTTCGAAAAATGATTTGAACTTGTCGAAAGACGACGGTTGGGACGTCTGGGAGAAAAAAAAAGATATAATTGAAAATTGAAAGTGGGAAAGTTATGTAGATTATTACTCAGCATAAAGTTGATTAATTATTATAAAACCTCATCACTTTGTGGGGGAGGGTCGAAAAGATGTATTAGAAAACGAAAACATTAGAACTTTTGTAAACTTTTTCAGAGAAAAGCCTGATGTGATGAGAAATGTTGATAATTTGTATGCTGGCTGTAGTAGGTACTTTCGACATTAGGTGTATTTATATTGAAGTATACAATTGAACCGACTGCACATTTTTTTTAAGTTTTGTTTAAATAAAAAGATGAGAATGGACGTTTTACAAAATTTTTAAATTTGTAATTCTCTTTGCTTGTCTTTATATAGGTATCTGTTGAATTTTTGAACAAATCCTACACTTTTTTCATTAATTTTTATTTTTCGATTTTTGTCTTTTTATTGCTACTTTACTTTAAAAATTAGTCCAGGAAAAAGTAGACAAAAAATGTCCTGAGTTCGAAAAAATTCCGGCAATGCTGAATTTCGGTGGAGAGCTTCATTTGTACGTCCTAAACACTTCCTTAAAAGTACCCTAAATTTCGAGTGGGGCAAACAATTTAAGGGAGGGGTGGGGGTTGGTGTCTTTAAATTCCAAATTAGGGGCCAGTTATAGCTATCATTGAAAACCATCATTGAAAATATTAATTGTCAATGTTGAGAGATTTTGAAGTAAAAACAAATGATTATTTAGATGCCAAAGTAAAGCTAATTGACTTAATGATTATTTCTAGTTACAACGAAATTCAATTTGGCACAACTTTTCTCATAAAATGACTTTTACTTTTTCAATGATGAACTACCTTACCAATGATCATTGAAACAATTAAAAGTTACGTTATGAGGAAGATATGGGTCAAAATGATTTTTTTTTTTCGGAGAAGAAATAATTTTAAAGTCGTAAGCTATATTTCTGCATTAAAATGTTCAATGATTAAACTTTCTAAGGGTCTCAAAATCAACAGCTAACTTTTTCAATGATGGTTTTCAATGATAGCTATAACTAGCACCTTACTCAAAAACTATAGATTCTTTTGAAAAGTTTCAAGTACACGTTGTAGCTCAAGTAATTCTACACAAAAAAGATTATAACTTAACTTAAGAACGAATTGACGTACATGGGTCGTTAATATTTCATTTTGTATATAATTGTTGTAGGTACTGTTCTTAGATCATTTTGTGAAAAAATAAACTTCTCGGGAGTTATTAAACAATATAGAAGAAATCAATTTTTCCAACATGGCGGCATTACCTTTCAGGAACCACTCTTAAAACTTGGTTATTGAAATAGAAAATATTTTCAAACTTAACACAAAAACATAATTTTATTAAAAAGGGTTTTTTTGTGTGATAACACACTCGCAGTAAGGCTGCATAGCTTTCGCTTCGTTTGAATGTTCAACAACCACTTCAGTGGGCTACCACCATTGTATTTGACTGGAAATAATTCCAGCCAAATACAATGGTGGTAGCCCACTCAAGTGGTTGTTGAACATTCAAACATTCATAAATAATTTTATTACATTTTATTTATTTTTTTTTTTTATTTAAATGTAATACATACCAATGTTTTCGATCGTTTTTCTTCAAATCTATTAACTGTACGAGAAAAAAAGGGTAATAATCATATAATAATATTTTCAAAATAACCTATATTTTACTGAATTTAACCGCCCTTAAAATTTATTGCTCCACTCTTAATTTAAGGTATTTTTTTAGGAAGTGTTAAGGACGTAAAAATGAACCTCTCTACCAAAATTCAACATATTCGGAATTTTTTGGAAATGAATATCTTATAAAAAACATGGTTGTTGCCAGTGTCGCCACAAACTGAAATAAAAAGTTGCTGGAGCAACCTCCAAAAGTCGATAGATTGGCTGAAATTGTAAAATTAAGCTTAAACAAAATTTTCTCCGAATCACAATAAATAATTCCACCAGCGATTTCTTCAATTTCCTCAGTTTCAATTACTTCAACATCATTTTTAAATATGTATTTCACAAAATGACATACTTACTTGCAAAGTGAACAATTTTCGGAACTTTTAAAATCTCTACCACAAAAAAAATATAAGTATTATATATAACTATATTTTATCATAGTTAAGGATTCCAAAAGTACGTGTACAAAAGTTAGTGCTAACTAAAGTGTCCTAATTTGACCACAACAATGATGAAAACATTGCTTGCTGCACTTAGTTAACATCATGTTTCCTACCAAAACTACTTGACCGATCTGGATCGAATTTTTTGAGTTTCGTCGTACTATTAACTATTTGATTCCAAATTTTAAGCAGAATTGGACAATTTTTTACCTATTTTTTGAGTGCTTCAAAATTCACAGTAACACAAATATAACATGCATGAATTTAAAACTAATGTGGTCTTGTAGAAAATTGTATAACAAACAAATTTATAGTGGATGGTTTTATCCTAAGTTGCATATTTCCAAAGTTATAAAGGAAAATGTCAGAAAAATGGGGTTTTCTTAGCGTTTTTTCACTGTTGCATTTTTCCTGCAGTGAGCACAGGTTTTTCGAAGTTGCTAACTTAGCTACAAAATACTTTAACATGCTCATACAATATATCAAAAATGCAGAACTACATCGCCATCGCGCTATCGCGCGGGCTATTTCTGATGGTTAAAAACATAAGATTTTTTTAAATAACTTGAGTTGTTTTCTTGTAAGCATAATCGAATTCAAAGTTTTTGTTGAAAACTTTTGACAAGGTTCCTCATATTTAAAATGCGCTCTACTTCAGTCCTTCAAAAGCCGCTAGGAAAGTCGCTAGCAATAATCTAGCGACAACAAATATTTTTTGTCGCGGAATAAGTTGTAAATGTTGCTAGACGGCAACCCTGGTTGTTTTCCTTTCGGATAAAACATTCCTGATTCGTTCAAAGAGCTCATATTTGGGTGAGTTACCAAACGCTTAAAGCTACAAGCATCGTGGTATCGAACACAAAAGTCTGGCTTATTTTTGTTTCCAGTTTGTATTAAAGGGTTTGCAAAAAACGACTTTTTCACTTTTCTTTTGAAAGTGGTAAAACCAGTTTAATATTTTAAACAGGATGCTCTATAATTTTTGCGGAAATCTTGAGACCTTTATGTTGACTGTCTTATCAGTAAAACCCAAGAACTGAACCCAGTTCACTGAAAACTGAAGCTATATACTACATCAGAACCAACAGGTCATGAAGACTCTGATTGCAAATCAGGCGTTCATCTTCGAACTAAGATCCTTTACCACTGTTTCAGTAAGAAATAGCTTGACAGTCTTGCCTATACCATACATTTATCTTTTCCTTACTGGTAGGGAAAGCTTTGAGAAAGCAACGTTAACTAAAATTACCGAATCGAGTTAACTCTTCCAAGTGAACAATCACTCATGATGCTAATCGCTGTTTCTTCCAGATTAAGCGTACACAATGCATTAGTTGTAAAGAAAGCCCTATTCCGAAAAACTTTGCAGATTGAGTACAATTTTGGATAACCGAATCCTATACTTGACGGATGAAGACTGCGCCTAAGGTTGCGCGTTCAAAACGAATGAGACTTCAGTAAAATGAAGAGGAATATTGGTTGAGACCCAAATGCACACCTAAATGTAGAGCCCGCCATTTAAGTACGAACGTAGGTACTTGACAAAATTGTAAGTTCGTTCGCTTGAGCTGAAAGGGGTTATAGACTAAGAGCTAGCAACATATTTTTCGACCTCATGGATTGAATCGGACATGGATGAAACTTTGGTCACAGAAAGGTCGAGGGCCGTCAAACACAAAAATCGTCACTTTTACACTCCGGTTCAGAGGCTTAGGTCTTATATTTTTAAAACATTGAAAATAAGGGCCTACTCGATAGAACTGGAGTGGCAGACTGTTGTTTTTGTATTGAAGGGCCATTAATCTTTCAGTGCGCAAATTTGTATGATTGTAGCGTAAGTGCATAGCTCTTGGTCTATTCAGAAAACTAGCGATCGATTAACTTACATACCTCACTTCGTAAAAGGTTAAAACTTTGATCACAGAAAGATTTATGACCATCAAATGCAAAACGAACAGTCTGCCACTCCGGCTCGATCGCTTAGATTCTTATTTTTCATGTTTTAAAAATATAAGACTTAATCCTCTGACCCGTAGTGTAAGAGTCACGTTTTTGTGTTTGACGGCCCTCAATCTTTCTATGACCAAAGTTTCATCCATGTACCGATAAGGTCGAAAAATATGTTGCCAGCTCTCCGGCTATTAGTGTTGGAATTCAGATTTTGCACGTAAAATCCCTTTTTTTTTGGGTTGTACTGCCAATTGCGCCAAGAGTATTTCTTGGTTTAACTAAGTGCCTTTCATTAAAGTGGTTCGGAAACGGCAGCAAAAAAAGGTCCTCTTCATTCCTGCATAGAGGAATGTTGGAGAGTGTTTGTCAATAGCTCTCAGTTATCCACGAGCTGTCGTGTCGTTAACCCTTAGTTTATACTTAATCAAGTCCGAAAACATCCAAATATAGAGATACGAGATAAATATGTTCAAAAGTAAAATATTAAGTTAAGCTTATTCAGATTTCACAAAAACAATAATTAAAACGGATATTTTCAATTTATTAAGCTAGAAAAAAAAGATCCCATTGAGCAGAGTTGGGAAGAATGCAATACTTTTGTATTTCATTCTTTGAAATCCCAGTCATTTGGCTTATCTCTGCGAATGCAGTTAAATACTTTTGCTAAGTATTTTTACTTCAAAGATCAATTCGCAGTCAATTTTGAAGACTTTTATATTGCAATAATTTTAAGCAGTTAAAAGACTTGAAGTCAAAAGAATGCAATACTAAAGACTTATTGAATTCTTTGAACTCTTTTATAAGTCTTTTGCATTGATTGCATTCTTGAAGTCTTTTGATTGCAATCAAAGTATTGCAGTCTTTTGACTACTTTGAAGTCTTTTCCTCTTGGAGTAGTTTTGGAGATTTCTTCTGGTTTAAAGTTTAAAAATACATACAAAAAAGACTTCAAAATAGTTCAAAGACTGCAGTACTTTGATTGCAATCAAAAGACTTCAAGAATGCAATCAATGCAAAAGACTTATAAAAGACTTCAAAAAATTCAATAAGTCTTTGGTATTGCATTCTTTTAAAAACTTCAGGTCTTTTAACTGCTTAAAATGATTGCAATATAAAAGACTTCAAAATTGACTGTAAATTACATTGTGAAGTTAAAATACTAGGGTGAAGTTAAAATACTCAAAAATAAGTCTTTTTATTGAATTGATTGCAATACTATTATGATTGCATTCTTTGCCAACTCTGCCATTGAGGTATTTTTGCTGTTCAACTTCCAAGAACTAAACGTATCAAAATTCCTCCAAAAAGAATAAAACAATCACATTCATTCCAACAAGATCAAGCTAAACAAACAATAAAACAAAATTGTTCAAACACAAACCACAAAATCAGATCGAAATCTATGCTTTCACAAAAAAGAATCAAATATCTTCCCACAAAACCTCCCTCTCACTTTAATACAAAAAATCAACAAAAATAAAAAAAAATATAAAAAAATCTGCCTATATTCTGCATCCAGGAGAAAGTTCAATCATAAGTAAAGATCTCTACCACAATTAGTCTTTTAATGAAAAAAATACTCAGATACCGAACGATATAACCAACAAACGACGATGTACCCCAACATTCACCATCTATCACATACACTCTGGGATGATCTACAACTGACGCATAAACCACATAATAAAAGAGCGCCTCAAAGCTATAAAGGAACACCAAAGAGGGTCGGCGGCGTCAACAATAATAACAAGATCTAAAAAGAAAAGAAGACGAACAATCATCTCATCAAGATTGATCGGCAGGAGGCCAAAGTTAACGTTCTCAAGTTGATTGGGCTAAGTGAGTGCATCAGCTACCGATTCAAGCTTCTCCACTGGGTTGGTATTGTTGTGTGCGTCTCGTCGTGTCGTCTTCGTCGTCACTATATATCGTCATCGCAGTAGGAAAAAGGGTATACAACACGACTTCCTTCCATTTAGCCATTCCAAGATTCCAAAGCCCAACCAACATCAACAGTTCAACAGTAAGACGCTCTTCATCAAGATTAACTTTTAAGTATCCCTCGTTAGCTTTGCCAAATGTGCGATTAACCTAAGAGGTCACCTTAAAGGAGCTCTATAGACGGGGGAAGACAACTGCCGCTCTGCGCCGGCCGCCGCGCCGCAGTAGACTGATGTATCTTATTCGTGATTTTCAATCAACCGTTGATCAACCTTGTTTTTTTTTGTTGTCGATATGGATCACATACATACTCTCGAATAGCTTCTGACACAGAGATCGGACAACTGATCCCAAAAAAGCCTTCGAAGAACTGTTTCGAGCTTCTAAGGCCTATATCTAAATCTACTACAGTTGTTGTTGTGTGCTCCTTTTTATTTTCTCTCTTTTTTCAGTAAGATGATCGCACTAACAACACCAAAAAGTCACATATTGTATGGTGAAAAGAATATAGTATCTATGAACGTTACGTGCGCCACTTGAAGTAGGCACTACAACACACACTCCAGATATAGACTTCTTTCTTTACTTATGGCATCTTCAATGGGAGCCCCATTTCGTCTGTCCGTCCTCCTCTTTGGATAGATGAATAAATTTTCTTCCGCTTTTTGCTCCTCCTAGAATACTAGATACACTCGTGCGATTCTTATATAGCGGAAAATATCATTCGGGGAGTTGTTGTATATCTAATGGATAAATATTGTTGCCAAATAAATAGACAAAGCGACAGAGAAGCACCCCAAGTTATATGGAGTCGTCTTTATACGAGTACCCAGAAAAAAATATTCAATGAAGCAGAGAGTGGAGAACAAACTAACAGCAAGGAGTTGACCACGAGCATATCGGAAGATGTATCTTAATCTTCCTTATTATGGTTTAAACTCTTGCCTATGGATTTAGCCAGAGGTAGAATTACGACTTAACTATGTTGGCGGTGCGCGGTATTGAAGGAGTATTATTTTACGCAGGTGAATTTCTCCAGTAAGGCTCACAGCTAAGAAAAAGGGAAGACACGAACTGCAGGGGTCATGGGTATTTGCTATTAAAACTGAAGACTGCTTCGGCCATAAATAGATCGAATAAAAAATCAATATGAAAAACTACATACATACATATGTACATATGTGTCTACTCAGGAATTATTTTGGAAATGTTGAATTTCTTAAAAAAATGTATGTTAATTAAAAAAAAATTGTATGATAAACTTTTTTGAAAACGATTAACGTTCACCCTGCCACTTGAAGTACCAGTTGAAATTTAATATTTAAAAGAAAGAGTGGTATTAGTATTTATAATGTTTTACTCAGAAATTTTGCAAATTTATAAAATTAAATTTGTATTTGCACTATAAAATTAAATGTGTACTTATTTGATATTTCAGCTTCTATAAAGCATTGAAAATTTGTCGTTAATGGAAAAGTTTGTATACAATTCTATAAACTCTTTAAAAACAAAACAATAAATAAAGATTATTATAAATTTTCCCAAAAACTAACATAGGTATAAGTGAGTAGAATAAGCGTTCCCTCCTGTGGGTCAGTTTTTGATTGTTTGTTTTAAAATTTAGGGGATGTTTCGGTAGAATAGCTTCGAAAAGGCTTCTTTTGAATACAAAACAAGTTTTGAAATATTTTGGTTAAAAGTTTAATATAAATCATTTAAAAAATGGTCATATTTATAAAAATGCATTATAGAGCCCAAAAGTTTTGCCAGCGTTTTTTCTTTGTTATTTGAAATCTAAGAAAAATAAGGGCCTGAAACACAATTATTTATTTTTATTTTTCTTTATTTTTTTTTGTCAAATTCATTAAATATTTTGCAGTTTTAATTTCTATAAGTCTTATAAAAAACTTCGTCAGTGGTTAAATTTTAAGAAGAGTCTATATACTCTCTAAAGAAACTTTAAACTAAATTTTAACAAAATTTTTGAAAATTGAAAGAAACTTTTAACTAAATTTAAACAAAATTTTTGGAAATTTGTTCCGATTCAATAAAAAAAATAGGCACGACTGGATCGCACAAACTTGCTCTCGTAGCTAACAACTTTAATGTAGCTAGATATTGATGATGCACAAGTTCATGATATTGCTTCCAAAATATTATGATATCATTTAAATAAATTATTACTATAAATAACTATAAATTTATTATTTTAATGGATTTGAAAGTAAGAGCTCAAAATCAAGTATGCCATCTTCTTTGATAAATATATATATAAATATAAAAAAAAATAAAAATCGTTGGAGCGGTTTTCTTAAAAATTTATTTTTTATATATAAAATTTGTCGATCATTTTCAAAAATAAAAAATTTAGTATTTAATAAAATACAATTTTACGCAAAATAAAAAAAATATTCATGAGCACATTTTCAAGATATTAAATTTTTTAAAAAAAATTTAATATTTTTCCAAAAATTATTTTGTCAAAAAATTGCATGTGCAAAATTATTTCAATTGTAAAGGAGTTCTTGCATAAAAAAATTGGTTAGAATCGGTGTAGCCTTTAACGATAAATTAAAAAAATCGGTTCTATGACAGGTACCGTTAATAACCGTTATTGGTATTTTTTTTTTTTTTTCAAAATAGGTAGGGTCACCTTCAGTAGTAAATATAATTTTTTTTATCAAAATTCTTAGAGCCGTTTTCGAGAAAATAAGTTTTTTTTAACCGTTTTTCAACATTTGTATGGAAGGTAATAACGGTTGAAAAAAATAAAAAATTATTTTACACCTTGCTTTGAAAATATTGACCGAGTCGTTTTCAAAATATTCAGTTTTCATACATTTTTTTTTTTTTTTAATTTTCAAAAAAAAAAAATTGTTTTTAATTTTGGTTCCCAATAATATTAAGACTTTTTAAGAGTTTAACCATAAAAAAATGAAAAATTTGAACTTAACTGTTTTCGAAAAAATCAAAAACCAAAAAATGGTTGTACCGAAGGTACCCAAAATATTCAATTTATTAAAATAAAAAAAAAATATTTTAAAGTAGCATTTCCTTACTTAATTTATTTAATTTTTTTCAACAAAATCCTCACTCCCGTTTTTGAGAAAAATATTATTTTCCTTTTTGGCGAAAAAAACTGTATGTCGTTATTTTTGGTCCTAAAAAAAAAATTTATTAAAAACGTCTGGGCGTATTAGTCAAAAAACACTATCAGCCTTATTTATTAACTCGGTTTAGCGGTGGCGTAAAGTTACTCCGACTTTACAACACCTCTAAAACTGGAAAGCTTATTTAAAAAAAAATATATCAGGAATAGTGGCGGAGTAAGCTAAAACTGGTTCCTAGGAGGTTTAAAGCCGGAGTAAAGCCGGTTTAGTATCTAAATGTCATTTTGACATGACATTGTGTGAATTTACAAAGAGTGCAAACAATTTTTTTCTTTTTTTTACCACCATAAAATGGATATTTATTTTACATTAATAAATTATTTTAATTCTTTAAACGGTTTGACATTTAACAAAGAAGGAGAAAGTCAAAGCAGTACGAAACTCATTTAGATCCCATGACACTGAGGGATGGATTAGTTGTCGGGGGAAAATCTGTGAACATACACCAAAATATTTATTTTTATCTGTTGTAATTATGTAAATATATTAACATATCTTTTGAGAATCATCTCAGTTTTTCTGAACGTTTTCTTTTCTTTAATTTTTATTTTATTATTCGAAATTAACAAATAATTTCTTTACCAAAATAAACCAAAAACAATGGAAATCAGCTGAGGTTTGTTTACGTTTATGTTAACCAGAGTTTTAGATTGGCGATTTTTTGATAAAATATTTGACATAAGGCAGGCGTAACTAAACCGGCTAAGAATTTTTTTTTAAATAAGGATTAGTTCGACATGGCGTAAAACCGGTGTAAGTTCTTCGACTTGGTTTAACTATTCCGGGGTTTAACCGAGTATTAGTGAAATCTAATAAATATGGCCGTATGTATATACCAAGTTTGAAGAAAATCAGACAGACAGACAGAATAGCGGGACCCACTTTTTTCGCGTTCTCTATCATCGTAATGTTAGGGAAGATTATTATCTCCAGTTCGATTTTTTTACGAATCCATAACTAGTACCTTATATCGCAAGTACATACAAATTTACATTTCATCTTGTGATTTTTGAAAAATTCCCTCGACATTTTTGTTTTCATTGTTTCTCAAGGCAAAGAAAAAAAAAAAACAGTAGGTACTTGCAAAATATTTCAGCTTTTGACAATTTTGTTTTTCTCAAAATTGGTGCCGCAGACTCTTATGAAAAAGAAATCAGTTTAGTATTTTAGGTTAGGATATATTTCAATAAATGATACAAATAATTATTAAATATCGCTCTAAAATCAAAAACAGTAGAGCTATACCGCACAAATATTAATAAAGAAACTTTAAAGGAACATCTTAATTTCGATTTCAAAAACATGTGCTTAAAATTAGAACGATGTACTTACCTGACTTTTGTGTAAAAAATATATTACCAACAGTACTTCCAAGGACAAGTTTCTTTTTCGAAAAAACTTTTAGTAAGGAACAAATGCGTTTAATGATATTTATTATGGAATATGTTTGTGTGGAACCTTAGCTTCTTTAAACTTCGAAATTAACCGGAATTCACCCATGCGCTTCTGAGAGAATGGTCACACTGGTCAATTTTCAACATTTTTAGTATAACTCTAATTTTTTTTTTTTTTTAGTAATTAAACAAACGAACTTCTTTTTCTCGTACAAGGTTAATTTTTATTATAAGTAAACGTTTTCGAGAACATTCATTCTCATCATCAGACTAAGCAAAACTTAAAAAATGATTTATGAAATAATTTGTCAAATAAGAAAATTAAATTGTTTAAAAAATTGTTTAAAGTAGATACATATGTTTAAGTAATAAGTTATTAGAAGAAAAGGAAAGAGAACGGTAAAAGTGAATAAATGCATTTAGTATTTAATTTTGAATATGTCTTTAGTTGAAAGCGGTTCCAAGAATTGATGTAATAAAGATTGTTCGAAAATTTTATTTTTGTTCATGTTATTTGTTCGAAATATGAAAATGTCTTCATACGCATTTAATAATTTTGGATTGTTTATTTGTTTTAATAATCGAAAGCCCGCTAAAAAATGGTTATTATTTATCATATGGTCTGCAGGAGTAGATTCATTTATAGTTTTATTAAAGATTGACTTATAATGTTCAGACCATCTTGTTTTAAAGGCTCTTCTCGTTTGACCAATATAGACTTTATCACAATTTTGGCAAACAACTGAATATATTCCGGATTTGTCAATCGTTTCTGCTTTGTCTTTTATTGTTCCAATTAAGTTTTTTATTTTATTTGCAGAGCTGTTTGGTGATAATTTTATTGAATAGTTTCTGAAAAGTTTGATTAAAGAATAAGTCAATCCTTCAACGAATGAACTGCTCATATACGTATAAATTTTGTTATCTTTCGATGAAGTTAACGCTGTTAAATTTAATAAATCTTTTTTATTTTTATGTTTTTTTAATAAGGAATTTACAATGTTCTTATTGTAGCCATTAACTTCGGCTATTCGATAAATGTTCGAAATTTCTTTTATGTAATTTTGTTCACTAAGAGGAATGTGAATAGCACGATGGCAAAACGAATTAAGAGCTGCGAATTTTGTTTGTTTAGGATGGTAAGAATTTGATGTAATGCATCTGTCAGTGTTTGTTGGCTTACGATAAATATCAAACTCAATACGGTTCTCGATCCTTTTTACCAGAAGATCCAAAAATGGTAAATACGAATCAACTTCTTTTTCAAAGGTAAATTTAATAATACCCGGCGTTATATTATTTAAGTAATCAAGAAACATATTGAGTTTCTCTTTTTTAATTATTATGTAAGTATCATCTACATACCTTACCCAAAATGATGGAAAGTCAGGATAGTTTTGTTTAGCCGTAGTTTCAAAATTTGCCATGAAACAATTTGCAGCAAAGGCAGCTAAAGGATTACCCACTGCCAAGCCATCAATTTGTTCATATAATTTATTGTCAAATTGTGCATAATTCTTGGAAAAGCATAGATGAACTAGATGCATGTATTCACTTACCTTTAAGCTATTTAGAGTTAAAAAATCAAAAACAAACAAAAAAAAAGTTATATTAAAATGATTGGTTTTTCGATTTTTTTACTTTTCCTGGTTAATTTCTTATTATTTTTTTTTTTTAAACTCCCAATTTGATAGAACGTAACAGTTTTTGATGACCAAGCCTCTGCCAAAAAAAAACTTCTGATCTGGCGAAATTCGTCTTTAAATATCTTTTTATCTAAAGCACTTCTACTGAATTCATACATTCTATAAACAAGAATATACCTATAAGAGAGTGCTGTGTGCATACAATACAACTTTCAAGTTCTATAAAATAGAAATGATAACAATATTTAGGTCTTTCAATGAAAATATAGAAAGCCATTGAGGAGAGTTGAAGTCACTGGTCCGATTTATCAGCCATGTACAATAATAATGCCAATAACAACAACAAGAACTACAACAACATTGCACTTAAATCTTGCAAGTTATACACCTTCTGGTTTATCTTATGGACATAAGAACTTAAGCATTGATTGGGTTTGGTGTTTTTTGTTTATTTAAGTCAACTCGTGATCATCGACTTAGAAAAAAAAAAAAAAAAACAAAGAAATAACGAAACAAAAAAAAAAAAAAACAGAATGATATTTTTTTTTTGTTAAGGTGCTGTATGTGCTTTGAGTTTGCGATTAAAATGTGAACCAGATACCAAAAGTAAAAGTCCATAAAGTTATACACCACCACGGCATGAGCCATCGCGTCATTCGGCGCGCGGACGTGTCGGTGACTGATAAACTTTATGAACATGAACTTTTGATAGAAAGGAATCTATGTTTAGTTTATTACATAAATACCCACATCGATGAGAGATTGATATGTGGGAAGGTTCTTAAAGTTCGAGATCACGAATTTCTCTGAGGGTCATGATGATAAGAGAGTTTTGGATTGGGAACTTAATATCAAGATTAAAGCAAAATTAAAGTGAGACTTAAAACGTTGACCCAAAACATCTGGCATTATTTCTTGTATGAATATACATTCCTAAAATACCTAAAGAACGAAGTCTTTATAAATGAATATGGTTGCTGACTTAAAATTCGATTTTCAATATTCGTTTGGATTAATTGCAATATCTCCGAATATTTTACAAACTAACTTTGCTAATACCTATAAAGACTTCTTAGACAGAAACTTAGATAACCTAGTGCTCAAATACGTTATTGATAATCAGGAGGAGACTTTTAGACCGAGATTCCCTAGATTGGGTCAACCTTTAGACCCAGAAATTAACTCTTGGCTCTTGGACTATTGACAAACGTTATCAGTTTCAAAGTAATATCCGATAGTCAGAATTAAAATAGACCACAAATTTACCTTAAACATTTGAGTATTTTCATACATTGTCGTGCGAACCTTAAAGTACCCACAATACTTCATGACACAAGTCACATCAACACTTTTATTGTACCAATAACAATTAATTGCAGTCACATCGATTGCGATATCACAAAGTATCTATAAAAGCAAAAATATCTGTACAAAAAGTGAAACAATCTATTGAATTCTCGATTGCATTTGATAAGCAAAATTAAAATTAGCCGGTTTGTGTTGAGTTATAAAGTTGTACATAGATTATCTGCCTTTAACAGCCGGCAAAATCAGACATTTGTGTCGGGTGCGCCCCCTCGTATGCCTGTATGTATGTAAATGTTGATTAAGTTGAGAATTGCGTGTTAGTAATTATTATTGTAATATCAACCTGTGTCGTAATGAGTTGGTGGTTTTGGTATTTTATGTTTTGGAACAAATCAAAAAAAAAAAAAAAAACTTTTTCTATGATAAATGTAGTTAGATTCATGCATTGGAATATCATACTTTTTAGACGGATTGCTGTGTGTATTTCTTTTTTGTTTTTAATAAATGACATTTCAAATTAATGATTTATGATTCTTGTGGAACAGGCACGCGAGTATAAGTTATATTAACATGACCCAATTTTATAGTTATACATTTTATACCTTTTAAGTTTTAAACTTTAGTTAATGTTATGTCCGATGTTTTTATTTAACGATGGGGCGTTCTAGAACCAGTATCTTGTATCCGCCGTTGTATGAAAAAAAAAAAAAAAACACCTACACGCTACACCTAAAATTTGACTATCAGCTACAATGTAGTAAACTCAATTAGGACAAGATAACATTTTGATGACCTGATACTGAGATACGCGATTTTCTCGACTCACTATTTAGTATTAAAAATTGAAGTGGATGATAATAGTATGTTTTAATTTTAATTTAATTTCATTTCCAGAAAAGAAAATTAATTTATTGGTTTAAAATAAAACAAACTATTACTATCCAGTTTTATAGATTATTTTAAATAACCAAGCTATCGAAAAAGGTCGTAAGACCGAATATACACTTGCAATTTTTTTTAATATAACTAAAATGCTCGCATGATGTAATTTGAATTTATCGACAATCATTTTCTTATAGAAAATTTTTTAAAAATATATTTTAAAATTGTTTTATTTATGTTTTTATAAAAACCAACAATTCTTTTTTTTATTAATATCTTAATTTTTTATTTTCATTTCAGGTAAGCATTTTTGATTCATAATTCTCTTGAGGATTGATTTACGTAAGTAAGCAGAGAACATTTCTAAAAAAAATATTAAATAGAAAACAAATGTTAAAAACGGTAGCATCAGTTAATGGCAAAAAGTATTTTTTTGATTACACAATTACCTACTAAAACTAGGTATGTATGTAGCTCCTGTTGAAGAGTTTTTTTTTAGTTTTGAAGGTTTTGAATGAACAACAACCACTTGTGTTGACTACCACCGAGTATTACATTTGGCTGGAATGAATTATTGCAATTTCATGGCTGCCACACCAATCATCAGATTCCTTTTAGTGGTGCTTATTCTATAGTTCCAATTTTAATTTATAAATTGTTTTGCCGTCAACTGGATTCGAACCTAGACCAAGCTACCTCAGAGACCGTTGCACTACGCATTGCTTTTTTTATTTCTGACTTTTTCACTAACGGCTAAACCGATTTTAATAATTTCTTTTTACAGACGACTATAAGTAGCGCTTTTATCAGCCACAAGTTAAGGAAAGTATATTAAGTATAATAGTGATATAGCAATTTGTTTTTTAAAAGTGTGCAACAAGTTTTATGGAGCTGAAGCTCAAACCGATTTTTCCCTTTTCAATTTTTTTTTTAATTTTATTATATTTTAAATAAGGCACCTTCAAAAAATTCCTTATTTAAGTAACTGAAAAAAGTTCAAGACAGCTTGAGCTCAAAATAAAGTATACCATCTGATTTTTTGTTTAGTTAATTAATTTATGAACAAAACAAGAAAGTATTTTTTATTTTTGATACGAGGACCTACACTACATACATATATGGCAGGTTATGGATTCGTTAAAATAAGTCGATATATTGAATTTAATTAACATTACGATGATTAAAAAAGTGAAAAGAGTGGATCTCGCAATTCTTTCTGTCTGTCCGCGCACCTACAGCCTAAACGGCTGAATGGATTTTCTTCAAAATTTGTACCTATTATTTTTTAAGGTTTTAATACAACCACACAATTTTCAGCAAAACAAATCTTAAAAATGGGGTAACGATTTTCTTAATAGGGAAAATAGGTAATAGGGAAAGTCCACTTTTTGGTGTTTTTTTTTATTTTTTTTTTTCTCAAAAAATGGTAATTTTTGGTACCTCAGTACAACCATTTTCTTAATTTTTGATTTTCTCAAAAACGATTCTGTTGCAATTATTCATTTAATTTATAGTGAAGTTTCTACAAAATTTTAGCATTATTGTCCACCAAATAATTTTTTTTTAAATTTTAAAACTCAATATTTTGAAAACGACTCGGTCAGTTTTTTTAAAACCTAGTTTAAAATAGTTTTTTATTTTCTTCTAAAATATTTGGAAAAATCATGTTTCCAAATTCAAAAATAACAATAGCTTCCATACAAATGTTGAAATATCAAGAAATATTTATTTTTTCTCTATAATGGCTCCAAGAATTTTGATAAAAAAGTTGTGTGTTATATTAAATTAGTGCAATTTACTAATAAATAATAAAAATAAACATTTTATTTTTGATTCTTATTAACAGTACTTTCCAAAGAATCACTTTTCATATTTTCGACTTTCCCATTATTAGATAAACCGATTTTAACATATTTATGCATATGCTGCTGAAAGATATAAATAATATTGCATATCAAAATTTTCAAAAAATAGTTTTTTCAAAAACGCGTTAGTGAAATTTTTTAAAATTTTAATTCTTAAGTGTATATACATAAAAATTACCTTAAATTTCTATTCCAATTTTTTTTTCCTCAAAATTTTTAATTTTATAATAAAATATTTATTTTTTTTAACCGCGCCAACGATTTTTATTTTTTGAAAAATTATACACATTAGTCCAAGAAATCAATGGGAATCGTTTTTGGTTAACCCAAACTATAGCTATTGAAAAACAATAAATTCATGTTTTTGAACTTTTTTGTTAATAACCATGTTTATAGACAATTTTGTTTTAAATCTTAAAATTTGAAAATATTATTTTAATTCGTTCTTTAACATTACATTATTATTATACACAAAAAAAAAAATGAAAATAAATCATCAACCCGTTTTCAAGCTATTGGCCGAGGGTAATAAACGAATTAAGAGTCAAATTAAGCCTAGGTGGAGCATAACCCAGCAAAATTAATATTTTTTAAAAATCAATAAAAATTATTTAATTGAAAATTTTGTGTATGCTTATTGTTAAAATTGTGAAGGCCTCTTGTATACAAAATTTAATAGATATCAGTGAAGCCGTTAACGAAAAATCTTAAATTAAATAAAAACTGTTTTAACTTTGACTTTAATAATCGTTATTCGTAAATTTTTTAAACCAAAATAATTGCCATACCATTCAGTGATCCGTAATTTTTATTATTTTTTTTAAATTGCTTGAGCTATTTTTTTTATGCGACTGCTAGGAGACCATAGTTTAGTTAATTTAAGTATGTAAGTTCGTGTTTCCTCGTTCATGGAATTTTTGATTTGTTACATTATTCCAAATGGACCATAAACCATTTTACAATGTTACAAAAAATACAGTAAAAAAATACAAAAATCTTACTTAAGACTTTTTCAATTTTGTATACAATATTTCATCTTGATCTTTCGGTTTATTTATTTTTGTTTTTTTTTTTGCAAATATGCATTGATTATAGAAATACGCAAAAATATGCATCTATATAAAAAAATAAAAAATATATACACTATTGAATGAACGCCATTTTAAAGAATATTTCATGATTCTTAAACATAAATAGTAACCTTGCTTGGATAGTAGAGCATTCTGGAAAATCGCTAAAACGCTTAATGGCACAGCCTTTGGAAAAAGCATACAAGTTGAAGTTCCAGTGCTAGCGGAATACTTCAAAAACTTGCTGAACACGGCACTTACCGAGGACTCCATGCAGTATGCATTCCCCTTTTTGGAATGTGAAGCACTAGACCACCCTATTACTCTATTGGATGTAATAAGAGTCATAAACCAGTGTAGTTTGAACAAAGCCCCAGGTGAAGACCGTATTCCTTATGAATTTTTCAAAAATGCGACGGAAGGTTTTCTTAAAGAACTCGTGAAATGTTTTAATTTTATCTTTAATACTGGAAAAGTTACTTCAAGTTTCAAAAAGAACATAATATTTCCAATTCTTAAGAAAGGTGACCCCAAGGAGCCAAGTAATTACAGAGGGATATCCTTCCTCAACACAGTCACAAAAATATTTACCGGTATTTTGTTGGAAAGCCTATCAAATTGGGTGCGGGAAAACAATTTACTGAGTTAATACCAAGCTGGTTTTCGGAAGGAGTATTCAACTGTAGATAACATCTTTTCCCTCACAAGCATCGCGCGGACATACTTGGATAATGGAAAAAAGCTGTACGCATTCTTTGTGGATTTTAAGGCGGCATTCGATTCCATTAATAGAAATACCTTATTATATAAGCTTAGTAACCTAGGTATGTCAATAAAAATGCTAAAGGTACTGCAATCATTCTACAATGGAAACCTTACTGCTATTTGGGACGGAAATATCTTATCCGAATGGTTTCAAACGGGAACAGGAGTAAAGCAGGGTTGCCTTCTTAGCCCTCTATTATTTTCATTATTTTTGGATGACCTTACAGAATTTCTAGCAGGAGGAATATCATTTGCTGGGCTGAATATAAAACTTTTGCTTTACGCTGATGATATTGTCATACTGGCGGAAAGTCCAAATGGGATGCATCTAATGATAAATCAACTGCAGAAATATTGCACTACGTGGAATTTGCAGCTGAATACTGCAAAACCGAAAATCATGATCTTTCGAAATGGAACAGGAAGATACGCTAGAAATGAGAAATGGACCTGGCAGAATGAAGAACAAGAGAAAGTCAAAGAGTATCTTTACCTTGGAGCCCTTATTACCCCTCAGCTGTCATTTAGGAAACACCTTCAGAAAAAACTAACTGAAGCCAAACGTGCGATAAATTGTAGCTGGAAAGAAGTCCTTAGCAGAAAAGATATCACTCCAAGTGCAAAGTACAGGATTTTCGAAGCATATATATATAGCATTTATGTGCTATGCCGCACAAGTTTGGGGCATATACCAATTCGAAGAAGCCGAGAAGCTGCTAAGATACTTCCTCAAAAGAATATTTAGACTGCCATTTAACACCCCAAATTACATGTTACATCTGGAGACTGGCCTCCCGCCATTACACATTTACACACTCAGAATGCACTTCGCATATATTCGGAAAGTCATGACACAACCTACAAATCGTCTCACATATAAAATTGCCAAATACCTTCAAATCAGAAACATACAACTTTACAGAGAATGGTCGAGACTCGGAAGAGAGCATAATGTTAGTTTATTGGATGAAAACGATTGCGTCTCAGTGAAAAGTCTGCAAGATCTGGTTTAGAAAATTGAAGATTGCTATCGAGACAAGTTTCGGATGGAAAGCCAACATAGCCATTCCAGGCAAACTTACAAGCTACTAACCCATGACCTCGGAACCGACAGCTATTTCCACGACAATTATAACCTTGATATGATATCCACCATATTCAAAGCCAGAGGCGAACTTTTACCCCTAAACTACCTGCCACATAGGATTGATGTAAATCCCGAATGCAGTTTGTGCAACCTGCGATCAATTGAAGATATTCAGCACTTTATTGGAATATGCCCGGTGCTCAAGGCGATACGAATATCAGTCTGGGGAAGAAGCACGCTATCAGAGGACGAAACGATAGGAATATTGAATGGTGGAAACTGGAACTTTCTTTACAATTATATAAAAACTGCACTAACTTATCGGCATCAAATAATAAATGAAGCATTTTAAATAAATCTGTATAACTGAATGTGATTAGCTAAATCTATGAACTTACAATTTAGAACTAAGAAAATACTCTCTTTTTCGGCTGACGGCAAAAGCCAATGCTTACTGTGAACTATGTAAAATTTGAAATGAAGAACAAAATAATAAAATCACAATTACTACTACTAGTAGCCTTGCGTTCTAAGTGTTTCAAAAAATTCAGTTACATGGAAGTCCTAGCCCTACTTATTAGTTTATCGAGTTCAATTTCAATTCAAAACTTAAAAAAAAAAAAATATTTGTAGCTCTAGAACAATCTCCATGTCGCATTAAATATTTTTAGCAACACCAATTGCTTTACCAAAAATCAATAAAAGTTCTCCCATTGAAATCTGAGAATCGGCTTTTTATTGAACACGTTCCATTAATTTTTTCTTAAAACTACTTCATTGTATGTATTAATTTACATTTCCAGAATCTCTAAGAAAATTCTTTATTTCCCGTCCCCTTCCAACGTATGACCTGTATAAAAAAAAATCCAAACTAAAACTATTCATAAATCCAAAAATTGACTCACTAACCATAAAAAAAAAAAGAAAGGAAAATCAATTCTGAAATGTATTTTATTGTTTACGTATTAATCAAGCGTCTTAAAAAAAAATTCTGACATCAGTGCAATACCATCGACACACACAGTCAGCCGCTTTACTTCCGTGTTTCTTTCGAAATCAATTGACTTTGCTTGAGATATGTGCATCAGTAAAATGCATTTCATTCATTTCTATCTCTCTTTCCTTATGGAATATAGAAGAGTAAGTTAAAAAATATCTATGTGTCTACATAGCTTCTGACCGCATACTTTCTTTCTTCCTCTAGTTCGGTTCTGTTGAATTTTTCCACTAAACATCCTCCAGATATAAAGCAACTTGGTATACATAGGTTCATCATCGAGACTAGATACTCCGAGTCGTGGTAATTTTCAATTAGCAAGAATTTCATAAATCTCACCGCTCCAAAACTAAATCGAACAATTCAGTTAGTCTATCTAGAATCTATAAACCTATCCAATTCATCTATCCATCCCTCTGAATGCACTCCTCGTCTCCTCATTAACACATTTTGTGACTCTTAAGAACTATAAAGATACAATATCTACTATAAAGGATAGCTTCTCTAAAAAAAGAAATCCACTCGACTATCTCTACAAACAACTACAACTAGATGGCGTCGTGAACTCATTCTCTTCGAACTATAAAGACCAGATTTTTAGCGCATTTCTTTCAGCTAAAATTCCCATGAATCTACTATATAGCACCATAGAATCTAGAAGGAAAAAGTATCAATCCCGTGCATTATTATGCTCAACAATGATAAGATACAAAAATTCCTACACTCAATTTGGCATCGCATGAGTGAATGCGTTGTTGTGCGATGACTTGTTTTGAGTTTAAACTCAACAACATATTCACTATCGCTCATTCCCCCACTCAAGTTGAATGTCATTCCACTCAAAACATAAGCAACATGAGTGGAATTGATAAAAGTATCTGAACAAATGATTTCCAGCTCAAGGCTTTAGTTAAACGCGAACTGTTTAAACGAACGAACATACGTTATGTTGTTTTCCGTTTTAAGTTTGTAATTTTTTGTTTTGTTTGGTTTTCTGTATTTATTTTGTTTGGAATTTGAATCCAACTAAATCCGTTACGATACAAAAGATAAATACCAACTATGAGCCTATGTACTTAAAAAGCTGTTCAAATAGAATGCAGCGCTAAAAAGTAAAGTAAATTTAGTTTTATTTTTATTCATGCTTTACTTAACAAAGAGAACTTTTGTTCTTTTAGCTTGTTTTGTATTAAAGATACACAAGAACTATACACTGGCCAGGCCCCATTTTTGTCATTGAGCCCTCCAGATACATTTTATTAAAGTTGCCGGTTTTTTTTTTGTATTTTGTTGGTGTTTCCTTCGGAGTCAAGTGTGTGTTTTAAGTTCTTATTTTTCCCGGCATATCGTGTCTTCTTCGCCCGCACTTTTTTGTACAGTAATATATGTACATATATTTTAAACGCAATTTTATTGTGGGAAATAAAACAGATTTAGATACAAAAATTGTATCTTAAGGATTGTTCTTTGTATCATTGCGTGCTTTCTGCAATTATAAATGAGTGAATTTTTTAGAATTTAAAAATACATTTAAAAGTGTTTTGTCATATAAGAAAAAATTATCGAAAAAAATATCCAAAAAATTAAAAAAGAGGATAAATTAGTAGTGAGTGTTCTTGCGTCAATTTTTAAATCGCGCGTCTTTTTTTAATGTGTTTTTTTTTGTATTAATGATTAAGTGGCTTTATAAAAAATAAATACAAAAAATCGTGTCTGCGTTGAGGAAAGTCAACAAGCACATGTTCTGAAATTGGAAATAACCCCAAACAGGATTTATTTTCTTCTTATTTGTTGTTGACGGGGCTATACTTAAAACCATACCAGCAGATAGCGCAATTCCTCCATCAACATCAACATAAACCTACCTACATATCACAAGTTATAGATAGTTCTTGGTCTCTTCTTCTTGGCTTGCTGTACATGTTCCATATCGAGAGGGATTACTTTGTATATAAATATAAACCTATACATAAGTAAATTGGTGCTGGTATATAAATATAAAACAAGAAAAAATATACCAACACATAAACAAATGCACCGACCGATGCAAGGGTAATCGTCATAGTTATTGCGCGCACAAAATATATTTAAAAAAAAAAAACATACGACACACAGTGTTAAAAAATAACGAAAATCAAAATATTGGAATACCGTAAATGTCGAGGTAATGTATTTTTATATGTTAATATAGTACATGTGTGCATGATTTTTGATCCTTTTTTCTTTTCTTGTGTTCTTATTTTCTTGGACTTCAGGGATTAAAAATTAAGAATAGAATATTACAATTGAATGATTAACTTTGAGATGTTAGTTGGATGTATATGAATGTGTTGGTACAGGAAGGTGTAATTCAATTGAAATTGATGGTGTTTGTGTTATGTTTGTATATGACGGAAGTTTTTTGGTAAATAAAGCAATTTTTTGAATAAATAGATAGAGTCCCATTTTACTAGATTAGAATTTTTGTTTTGATAAAAATTTTCCTATCCCAATAAGATGATACAAAAAACAAACACAAACAAAACATATTTCAAGAATTGTTGACTCTTGCAAATCATCTGAATTTGATCCTTAGGTAGGTATTTATAGTATTTCAAATACAATAAAGATGATAATTTTTCAATGTTAGGCAAAATAGGTTTGAAATTAAAAAAAATAAAAAATTGACGCCTTTTTGCCTTTTCTAAAAATTATTTTTATCCGAAGAAGTTATCTAAAATTTGTATTTTCAAAGATAAAATAAATGTTATTTTAAATTAAAAAAAAAAGAAATAATAACAAAAAATAATAAGATTATTCAAAAAATTCGTATTTTCCCCAAAAATATTGGCACATTTTAAAAAATTGGGCCCGACTGGATCGCACAAACGTGCTCTCGTAGCTAACAACTTTAACATTCCAAAATATTATGATAGCATTGAAAAAAAATTTAATAAATTATTACTAAAAATTACTATAAATTTATTATTTTAATGGCTTTGAGAGTAAGAGCTCAAAATCAATCAAAATCAAAATAAATTTATGAAAAAAAAAAAAAAAAAATCGTATGAGCGGTTTTCTTAAAAATTAATTTTTTATATAAAATTTTTCGCTCATTTTCAAAAATAAAATCTAGTATGCCAACATTTAGTATCACATCTTTTTATCAAAATTAGTGGAGCCGTTTTCGAGAAAAATAATTTTTTTCTTAACTGGTTTTCAACATTTGTATGGAAGGTACCGTTATTTTTTAATTTAGAAATATGATTTTTTTCAAGTATTCTACAAAATAAAAAAAACTATCTTACCCCTAGTTTTGAAAATATTGACCAAGTCATTTTCAAAATATTTAGTTTTCAAAAACAAAAAATAATTTTTTTTTAATTTTCAATTTTTTTTTTTTTTTTTTAATTTTGGTTCACACTTATGTTTATATTTCTTAGAAGATTAAACATAAAAAAATGAAAAATTTAAACTTAACTGTTTTCGATAAAATCAAAAACATAGTTGTAATGAAGGTACCCAAAATATTCAATTTATAAAAATAAAAAAAAATTATTAAAAAGTAGCATTTCCTTACTTAATTTATTTGTTTTTTTTTTTTTAAATCCTCGGAAAGAAAAAAAAAATTGTATTTTTGGTCCTAAAAAAATTTAAATAAACGTCTGGGCATATTAGTCAAAAAAACACTATACTAAGTTTGAAGACAATCTCTCCAGCCGTTTAGACTGTACGTGCGAGGACAGACGGACAGAATTGCAGGACGCACTTTTTTTTGCGTTCTCTATCATCTTAATGTTAGGGAAAATTATTAATTCGAGTTCGATTTTTTTTTACGAATCCATAACTTACCATCAAGTACCTATATCGAAAGTAAAAATTACATGAAGCTGTAGGTATCCTAGGGTGGTCCTTATAAAGGTCATTGTCTTATTTTGAATGACGCACCCCCTTATTTGTTATAAATAAATTAAAAAAAAAATCATGTAAAATTTTAGCTCAACGTTAACGTTAACTTGCAGCCCTATTCTGCCGTTGTGAGGCTCACAGGTCCCAATTTTTTGTGAGTTTGTTTTTGTATAAGGCGGTTATAATATTATAATTTTGTATTCTGTGGAAGCCCTCATAAGAAACCTCACAAGAGCAGCGTGATTTGTGATCTGCCAAGGAGCAGATCATAATTTTTAAGATTTTATGAGGCGAGTTGACCATGAGTTATGAGGTTATTGTGACTTGTGAGGCATCAGTGATGTTGCCAGAATAAAGCTGTTGGCCGGCCCCCAAGTTGTCTAAAGTTTTATATGGGAAATCCCATGTATTTTTGTATATATCCAACTTTAAAAAATCATTACTTTAGTAAGGATTGATAAAGAAAATTGAATTTTTGCACACATGTAGTAACTCTTGTCATGTTTAAAAAAATTGTATTAAACAAAATTACAACATTTATTAAAGTTAAAATTAAATAAAAAAAAAAATATTTTTGTTTAAATGGCTATAAGTAGGGAACCAACTGTTGTAAAATTTTGTCTGATACATTTTTATAAATATGACAAAAGTGACTACATAATGTTCCAAAATTCAATTTGTTTTATCAATCATTACCAAAGTTAAGATTTTTCAAATTTGGATTTACAAAAATACATGGGATTTCCCATATAAAACTTCAGACATCTTGTGTCGGGTTAGCGTTAATATAATGAGCTAAAATTGTATATGATTTTAGTTTTAGTTATTTAGAACAAATTAGGGGGATGCGTCATTACAAATAAGACAATGACCTTTATAAGGACCACCCCTAGGGTGCCTACAGCTTCATGTACTCACTACATATTTCTAAATCGTCTATATTTTAGCTTCGCTGTTTATCGCGTAGCTGGTTTCCACTTTATTCTGAAAGTATCTACATTTATCTTACGAGATAAAATGTCAAGTCTAATCTACATGGATTTAAAGCAACGATCTTTTTAAGCACCAAACAAACATGCAACCATTTTTTTCACAAAAATCAGTGGAGTAGTTTTTTGTTTGTATTGTATGGCTGGTACCCTACTATCACCATCGATAAAAAAGGATGACTAATGTTGTTACAGCTGTATACAAGTTTTCTGTCAAAAATTGTACACACAAAAAATTCAGTCTTGCTCAATTGAACTCCAGATAAAAGTATCAAGCGTTGTTTCTTCTTTATGTAAATTGTGTTATAATAAAGGAGACTTTTCTTATTTTAATATAATTCTTATTTTCGCAGGCTTATCAGTTTCACAAATACATATTTAGTATTTTATGTGCTCTGCAGCCGTATATTTTGTAAGCATTGTTTTTATTTATTCGTATAGGTAGTCTTAAAATTTAACAATTTAAATTAAACAATTAACGAGAATGTCTAAAATAATTTCGATGCAATATTAAAACTGTTTTATAGGTCTACAACAAAGTAATTAAGATATAGGTTCTAAGGATAAAAACGCCAACAGAATCTCTTAAAATAAATACCCCTTGGAATGTTGATCTAGTACGGGTTGATTTAAATTATATATTTTTAAGCAATAAGAAATTTGAACCATTTGCCATTCTATTTTGATCGTTGTATCAGGACAGGATAATAACAATGGGACAACATTTTAGGGATGAAATATTTGTGTAGGTATAATAATAGGATACGGCATGAAAAATATCTGTCATGTGCTCAATGTATATGTGTTTTGTATTCGCTCATAGTCAAACCTTTTACTTTTTCTAACTTCAAGGACGTAAACAGTATATACCTACTTCTTTTGTTTTATAGAAAAATAAAATATGAAATTTATGTATTTATTTCTGTAGCAGGGATGATTTCTTGCTATCCGATAGGTAAGGATGCATTTCGGGTATATATTTTGAATTCTTATCGAAAAGTATTTGTATGAAACATGTTTTTTAAATGAAATTAAAAGTCATCTAGGTCAAATTCTTTGTTGGGATGGTGCCTTTAAAGATTGAATAATTTTTGGGTACTGACGTCACCGAAACACTTTTTCATTAATACATAAACACCTGTGAAACAATATTTTTTTGTTTAAACTTAGCTCTCAAATTTGAAGCTACAGTGTTTAATCTCATATTCAAAAAGCGTTATCTTTTCAAATTTTCATTAAAAACAAAGATTTTTGTTCGTATGATCGATTTCATAAAAAAATGTGGAAACCAAGATGCACGCTACTCCTATAGTTAATAATCTTCTTTATATCGAGTATGAATATTATACATCAAGCCGTGGTAAATGAACTTGCAACACCAACTCCTGAACTACAGTCTTCTAAATCAACACAAAAAGTATCAGTTTCAATGTCAATTTCATCCTTCAAATGCTAGGTTAAAGTTGTCTGAGTTAATTTACCTTCCATATGCTTCCTTTTTTGACTTATTTTATAAGAATAGGTATAGATTCTAACAAGAAGCCAATATGTTTTAACTTACAATCGAACACAATAGGCGGTAGCCACTTTATCTGTTTTTTTTTTTTTTTTTTTTTTTTTTTTGTCAAACATTAACGTACTTTCATATTATTAACATATGGTGTTTTAAGGAAAGGAAAATAACTACATGCATTCCAATATAAATGGATGTGACTACCCCGATAACACATTTCCATGTATATGAAATAAACGATAGTTTTAGATATTTTCCTATGAGTTAGGCCTAGTTCACACGAGATTACACCGCACGTTTTTTATCGTATTCGGGTTTTACCGAACAAACAGCGGGGTGTTCACATGGCACTTTTTGATTCGATTAAAAATCGAAAAGCTGCCGGATAAATAAGAATGTACTGCATAATGAAGTGGAAACGCTTCATATTCGTATTATTCGTCATCTGGAGCGTAGCAAAAATTCTTATCTGTTCAAAATGCTATTTTAAAATTATAGAAAGAAATAATTTGAAATGAAATATTCTGTGTCCTTTATATTTAATAAAACTTTAGTTTACAACCAAAACAAATAAATTTTAAATACATTCATTATTGTAGTGTATTAATGTTGATTAATTTATTGTCGTTATTATAATACTTTTTTCATTTTGATTTAAAAGGCTGGTTATATTGTTTCGACTATAAGTTCTTGTGTTATATTTCAAGATAAATATAAAATCAAACTTGTTTTGGAATCGTAAAGAAAAATCTATAAAAATCCTGTTTAAAAGCAGAAGGCTAGTAGGTATGCTTAAAACAATGTTTAAAGATTTAGTATACAGTTCTCTTGAACGAAAAAAAAAATTAGTGGTGAGATTTTTTTTCGGAAATAAAACATCTGGGGTGAAACGAAAAATATCTTCTTTTTTTTTCCACCTAACATTGTCACTGACGCGATTTTTATAAAAATTTTGTGATTTGTCCCACAAAATGGGTTTTTGTTGCACCAAAGAAACAAATAAAAAGGTCCAATAATGTCTATATTCGCTAAAGAGTCGGCCGCCATATTAATATAAAATCGTTAGATCACTCCTTTCTTTACAAAAGATGTTACAACACTGACCACACAAAATTCGTATGAATTTTGAAAATTTCCTAGTTTAAATGGTGACTTGAATTTTAATGGAGAAAAAGTGAATAAAATATATTGATAACTGAATCATACAAATAGAAGTTAAGACCTCGATACCATCAACGGGCTATGAATATGTTAACTTAAGGCGGGCCATGCATAACACACTTCTGACAATATTTTTCTAGGTACATAAATTCAAATAGAGAGTAAAAACGTGGGTCAACCTCACCTATTTTGGCGGATTAACTGAGGTTCAATAAAGAATTCAAGCATTTAATAAACTGAACTATAGTCGAACTAAAGATAATCCGCAAAAATCGGAGGGTTAAAATCTTGAGCCAGTGTTTAACCACGGTTTAAATGTTTCATTTGACATAACATAAAATAATATCGTAGGGTAGAGTATTTGATTTAATAAATATCCCAAAGATTTCCTATTGTTGTTTTCCATTGGGTTCATTCACTCATTCTGAAATCGAGTGGAACAGTGCTAATTGATACAACTCATTTTTGATCTTTTGTCTAATTCAAAATATATTTGAATCGATTGAAACTTATAAGATTTAAATTCCCCAACAGTTATAAAACCACAACATGTGTAGAGGAGCATAAACATGTATAATTTTTTTTTTTAAATTATTAAATTTTTCATCAAATTTTGAATTTACACACATACATTTTGTGTGAATTTTTTTTGTTGAGATTTTTACCTTTATTTTAATCAAAATCCATTTTTTTTTTATAAAAAATTGATATAACCAATATAAGCGCCGCACCTGTTGAAATAATCATAAAACATTTGTTGACATTATTTTAGATGAGACATAGACTTATATACCTCGTAAGTTTTGTCTCAATATTTAACAAAATCTCATCAACTTTTAAATTTAAAGTTTCGAAAATCAAATTGATTTTCCACTTAATCACATTTTTAGTATGAAGTTTTTCAAAATTTTACAATAATTTTTAAATATAAATTTAGATCACCATTTTCCGATTAATTATTTATCTCGTTCATAAAGATCTATTAAGCATAAATCAAGTTTCAAGCCTCAAAAGGTAGCTTAATCGGGCTTATTTCTTAATTTAATTATTTTTTTAAATAAAAATTATATTGAGTTTTTTTTCATTGAAGTGCACCTACTTTTTTCCCCGTTAGATTTAAAAATATGAAACCACAGACATATTTGTAGAGAAGCTATAGACCTACAATTGTTTTTGGAAATTTTGAAAATTTTCATCAAGTTTTGAATTTAGAAGAGCAAATATAAAGTTCACGAGACATTTACACACCCTTTTAGTATGAATTGTTTGACCCCTTCCCAAAAAAGTTCATAGCCATTTCAAGCCATATTTGTAGGCTTTTTTTTTAGAGACCTTAACCTTAAAGATCTGACCAGTACAAACGAAGTTAGGATTTTTGAAAAGGAAAAAAGCCGATTAGAAATAATTTTTTTATTCAGATAACTGTGCTTTCCCACTGGTGAGTGATAGTTGGCAATGGACAAATAAATCAATTCGGTTGTTTTTTTCGGTTTTTCGATTATTTTTGTGAAGATTGTGAAGCTTGTGTAGCACGTACATTATCAAATGAGGTATCAAAATAATCGCTGTATTATTGACTTGTGGTATAATAGAAAACTAAATCCATCGATGATCGCAATCAGTAGTTATTATCCAATATGTGAACATTTTGTAATACATTAATTTTCTCCACGGTACAGCACGCATTCCAATTTTTTAACAAATATTTGAATCAATAGTCTCAATCACACATACAAATTTCAGACTTCTTAACCAACCCCATCAAAAGATAAAATTCAATAAACCCTTTATTCGGTTGATTTTCATATTTGGTAAAAACGTGTGGTTTTTTACCGTGTGAATGACATGATATAAATCTATGAGCCACGAGAGGTGAATACGTCGCAAAACGTACGGTTTTGTTGACAAGGGCGTCGGGTTTTTGATCGACGTGTGCAGGTAAAAACGTTTTTCTGCAGAAAAATCATCGTGTGAACACTATGGGCCACTGCGCATTTGTCCGGGTGTATACAGCTGAAAAACGTGCGATATAATCTCGTGTGAACTGGACCTTACGGGGGAAACAGTAAAGATAATGAAATTCTTAATTGTCGATGGCATACAAATTAAGTTTTGTTATTTATAGAATGGCATTTCACATTCGTGTTTTGCAGTTTCAATAAGTTGTCGATACATATCTATATAAATAAATAAATAAATCGGGTGGCACAACGGCTCATGAAGAACCAGGGCCTAGTGACTAACAACTCGCAACCATTCCTGTGTGCGCCTTTCGACAGGAATGGAAGGGACCTACAATTTTATGCCGAGTCCGAACGGCTAGACGAGAAGCACTTATTCGTGACAAGTGATACTCTTGGAGGATTTGTCAATTCCTCGCAAGAGGCAGTAGCCCTGAAAAAAACTTTTTAGTTTTTTAGGTGGAGGAGGCTGGGAAGCGATCCCAGACCTCCAGCGTGACAGTCGAACGCACTTACCATTACGCTACGGGCTACTACGATACATATCTACGTAATTTAAAAATACTATTTAGAACCTAGGCACATGTCTGATGTGATATACCTTATATTAATTTATATCATCTTATTTATTTATTTTGAAGAAGAATTGTTCTCATAAAACATGTTATGGTGTACATTGTTACTTCCAGTTGAACTATAGAATATTTGAAGTTTTAAATCTGAGTTGAATATTATAGAGACACAAACTCATCAATTTACATATTTCCAAAATATAATTAAAGAATTTCCAAAATATCTATACAAAAAAAAAGAAGAATTTTGTAAATTTTCAAATTCTTATTAAAATCGTCAAAAAACTAAAGTCCCTTCTTTTTTCAAAATCAAAATTCAAAAGATTAATAATTATTCCCAAATTGAATTTTAAAAAATTTAAGTTCTTTTATCTTTAGAAAATAAAACAATTAAGTAAGAACTAATTAATTGTGTTCCCAATGTTCATCAGGCTTTTTTCCAAATTATATTTCAGCAGCCAAAACTTCAATAGTAACCCATCTTCAAAAAGAAATATCATTCAATCTTTCAAAATAATCGAACAACTTGCAGCTACAAGTGCAAATTCAACGAAACAAAAAAAAAAAACAAACAACAAAAAATCTCTTTGAAACTTCACGTGTTCCATTAATTTAAAACCATTATAATGCAAATTTAAAAGACTACCAATCACGTTTTTGTTCCACTATATTCACTACATAAAGACCCCACAATTGAAACAACACCATCGCGGTTTTTCAAACAAGTCAGTCACTTTTTCTGCACCACATTTCCATTGATTGCATGTAAAAGAAAATTTGCATCTTCAATTCATTCGTTTTGTGGACGAGTATCTTCTAGTCTACTAGATTGATATAGAACAGGCAGAGTTTTACACTGTGATATTTCTTTTTTTGTTTCAATATATAATCTATAGAAGGCGTTGCACTGCAATCATCATTCGAGGCATAAAATTAAATTATACGTGAGATAATTCTATGAAATTAATTTTCTTTATCACTTATTCGTTTTGTGAAATTATTTATTTGTTTCATTGGACTCTTTAAAAAGGCGCGTGTATTGGTTTTGTTGAAAAAAAAGGATTTTTTTTAAGGTCGATGAAGAATATTACATTAACAAAAAAAAAAAAAAAAACTAATGCTCTACTGAAAACAAATGGGTCTCAATTTTTGATGTTCTGTTATGAAAATCAGATTTCCTAATTCCATTTTTACTTTAATTTATAAAAAAAAACCGACCTACTTTATAAAGATTTCTTGTTTTTAAACATTTTTAGAAGTACATTTATATGTACCTACCTACCTTCCAAAAACTAATTTGAGAAAAAAAAAAAAAAAAAAAAAAAAAAAAAAAAAAACAAGGAAATACTTTAAATTCTGTAATTATGATTGTGACCTTTAATAAATTATAATAATTTCTTGTTTTGTTGGCTATAATTCAATTGAAACAAATTTTGAATTTTTATTTCAGTTTTAATTTTATTTTTAAATAAAAAAAAATAATAATTTTTAACTCACTACAATGGAGTTCGGATTTTTATGTTTTTTTTTGTCAACTAATAGTACGTTTTCATTAGAGCCGAAATGAGGTAATTTCGAAATTTGGCAAAAAAGTGTTTCATTATCAAATTTGCTCATTTCATTTGACATCTCATTTCATTTTGAATTTGGAATGGTAGTTTGCCGTTTATTTTTGTTGTTTTCTCTTTCTGTTTCATGTTGTTGAGTAAAGTGTATTGATATTTTCATACAAAAGCTTAAAAGAGCTTTTGAAACTGATTCACGCTGGATGCATTCACCTAATTTCCAACCTAATTTCGTGCAAATGAGGTTGAAATTACCTCATTTCGGAATGTGATTTTGTATGGGAAATTAGGTAATTTCGGATCTCATTTGGAAATTTGCAGCGAAATTACTTCATTTGGCCCAGGGAAAACGGCATATAGAGCATAAGCATTTCCCCTAATTTGGTCTTTTATTTTAAAAACCGGTTCCTATTAGTTGGAGGCAAAACCTGACAAAAAAATGTTCGACCAAATTTCAAATATTTTATTTATTTTTAATTCTGCACGCACTATAGGGATTTTGACTAACCTGAAAATGTTTAGCGTTAAGAAAATAAGGAAGGATTCAAGAGGTGACGACATCAGAATATCAAAATGCCAGGGTAAAATATTTTTCTATCGCTTATCATTTGCATAGCTCCTCTTCTATCTAATTGACTCAAGTGGTTTATTGGAGCAGCTGCCCAAATATATTGTGGTGAATATGCCCAGTTATGTAAACAACTACACATTAGTACAACTTTCCGCGCCATCGTTGAGTAAAATATTACATTGGTGTCAGAAGTGGGATACGAACCCACGCCTACAGAAGAAGACTGCGAATCTAACATCATTCAGGAGGTTTACTCTTTCCTTGGCATTAAGAAGACGAGGACAACACCGCTTCATCCACAATTCGATGGTGTATGTCCTGTTGAACTATGAACCGCACTTCGATAAGGCCATCAAGAACAATGGAATATGGCGTTCCCAGTCTCGTTGGTAGTCACCTACAACCTTGGACAGATGTTCTTTAAGAGTCCTGTTGAATCGTTCTACCATCCCATCAGATTGTGGATGAAGCGGTGTTGTCCTCGTCTTCTTGATGCCAAGGAAAGAGCAAACCTCCTGAAAGATGTTAGATTCGCAGTTTCTTCCTTGGTCAGAATGCAGTTCTAAAGGTACGCCGAACCTGCTCACCCAATTGAAGATAATCTGATCAACAACTGTTTTAGTTTCTTGATTTGGGAAGGCGTTGCGAAGCGAATCAATGATGTGGTTTACCGCATTTAGAGAGGAGTAAGGGGTAAGCTTAAAGTAGTACACTGCGACCGTTTACATCGTTATGGCAATGTGGTGAATATGCCCAGTTATGTAAACAACCACACATTAGTACAACTTTCCGCGCCATCTTTGAGTAAAATATTACAATATATATGATAATTGTAGGTACTCTAGTTTTGGTTGAATAGAAGCTTTATAGATTACAGAAGATCAGGAAGGGAGATAAATTCCTTACATCGTCGATGAAAACTACTAAGTTAATAGTATGTTTGGCGACGTCGAATATATGATCTTTCCATTAAAGGTTAAACTATCTGTAGTTGCCATGGTTACACAAAGTGTTTTATATTTGTTGTCCTTAAAAATCTTATGAGTTACACACATAACAATTACATAGCATTAAATGACATTTTTAGATGTCCACCTCTTCCGCCAAGCATAAACTTCTACAAACATTTCCAGCTCTCTACTGAACTCTACTTTGGCTTCACATTCAAGCTGTAACCGAATCCCAATGGAATCGAATAAAATCTAATTGTTTTAAAGGATTTAACGATTTTTATTGATCAAAATTATTATTTTTACAATTTGCTTAACGCTATAGTTATTTTAAAGTATACATTGATTATTTTAATATGTTGGCACAAAAGGGGGCCTAACTTTTAACGTTGTTTTTTTTTTTTGTTTAATTTACATTTAATTGCCATTATATTTGGTTTTTAATCTTTAACTATTGTCGGCTTTACGTCGCCGATTATTCAGGTCCGGTTGTCATTGGGGTGGTAAGGTGATGGGTAGGTGAGGCTATCAGCCACGGTAGTAAGCTCTGGGTCAGCGTAGAAGGGGATGTTCTCTTCGTCGTTAGTTGATATTGGATCCTCGTCTAATAGTTACATTGCTTCAAGGTACCGCTGGTCAGGATGTCTTGGCTGGTTTACAACTCCTCGTATTAGAGGGTTCGGGTGGGTGACTATAGATTCGGCAGACACCGTGCGTCATCGACTGGATTTGATGAGGTATCTGTCAAGTTGTTGAATTTTGGCTTCTTCATAGAGTATCTTGTTGCTGATGTGTTTCATACGTATTCTGTAAAAGTGCATCCATGTGCAGATCCGCAAGATCTTCCTCTCGAATATTGCCAGCTTGTTCATGTGAGTTTTTGTCGTCACGACGTAAACCAGAGGGGAAAACAGTACGTGATGACCGGCCTGATGAGCTGCTTATACAGAAGAAGCTTGGTCTTCTGGCTTAGTCCGTTTTGTTTTTGCATCAGTGGATGAATGCGGTGGAAGGCAAAATTTGCTTTCTTAACTACAGCTGCTGCGTGTGGGTTGAACCGGTATAGTTCGTTGAAATGTATTCCCAGGTATTTCACATTACTTCTGGCTGACAGTTGAGTTCCATCGGGAAGAGTGATCCTGGTGTTCCTGCAGATTGCGGCTGAGGGTCCTCTTTGACTTCCGGAGGTTCTTGGTCGTCTGAAGCAGATCAGTTCTGATTTCGTCGAGTTGATTTTGAAACCCCAGCGCTGGTAGTATTCGTAGAGTCGTCTGATATGAGTTTCTACTCTTCTAGCAGCAAATATTGGTGACATAGACTTGGCGAAATGTATAAGGGAGTCATCAGCAAACAGGAGACTCTGAGCATGTTCCGGCTGTGGTTGGTCTGAAGTGTATATATTAATAAGGAACGGTCCTAGTTTAGATCCTTGGGCAACTTCGACTCTGGTTGTCCTTGATGTTGATTGGCAGGTTCCTTAGGGGTGTCTAATAATTTTTGTTTGTCAGATATTCAAAATGGGTATCGTGGATCTTGTAGAGGATACGTTTTTTTTTCAAAGTCAACAAATGACCAAGAAATTCGCGTATCAAACGTGGTTTCGCAGACTTTAAAAGATTTCTTTTGACTCTCTAGGGATGCTAATAATAAAATAGTACAAGTAACTGCCCCTTTAAATTTCCAAATATGCCTTTTTTACTCGATAAATGGCTGAAAACCCCCCAAAAATCTGTTGATTTTTAAGCTTTTCTCGATTTTACAGACCTACATGAGTTCAGGAACGAGCAAGTAAGACTCGTATCATTGGAAATTTTGTGTGATGAACTCAAATTTACCATCCGTTTTTCGCCATCAGCTCTAGTTTATGAGATATTACAATCTGAAAATGGAATATAACCATTTTTTCACCTATTTTTGAGATTCTGGAAAACTTCGAAATGCTTTTTTTTTTTCAAAAAAATGCACCGATTCATACATGAAAATGAGTCATAGTGCAGTACTTTGATGAATTGGTGCATTTGTATTGAAAAAAAGCATTTCGATTTTTTACAAAATCTCAAAAATAGGTGAAAAAATGGTTATATTCCATTTTCAGACTGTAATATCTCAAAAACTAGAGCTGATAGCGAAAAACGGAAAATAGATTTGAGTTCAGCACACGAAATTACCAATGATACGAGTCTTACTTGCTCGTTCCTGAACTCATGTAGGTCCTTAAAATCGAGAAAAGCTTAAAAATCAACTGATTTTTGGGGGGTTTTCAGCTATTTATCGAGTAAAATAGGCATATTTTGAAATTTTAAGGGGCAGTTACTTGTGCTATATTATTATAAGCATCCCTAGAGAGTCAAAAGAAATCTTTTAAAGTCGGTAAAACCACGTTTGATACGCGAAATTCTTGATTATTTGTTGACTTTGAAAAAAAAAAACAATGGAAGTACCATTTTAAAAAATTTCCGGGACGTAGAAATACTCGTGTGGGTATCCTCTTCAAGATCCACGATACCCATTTTGAATATCTGACAAACAAAAATTATTAGACACCCCTAAGGTTCCTGTCTCAACGAAAAACGATATGGAATGAAGAAAATTGTAAATAAATTTTATAAGTGATTGTGTTTTTTTTGTAGAGGATAAAAAAGGGCTCAAGGCAATGAGTCAAACGATTATTTTGATTCAGCATGCCTTATAGGCAGGCATCTTTGCTCCGTTGAAAAAATATGAGCAATTTATACGAACAATTAAGAATCTTTGATTTATTAACTTTTTTTAATTTTTTTTTTATAATTTACGCACACACAAGGTTATGACTAGGATTACCCTTTAAATGCTGTAGTTTTGTTTGTAAATTTATAATTTTCTACAAAAGATTATTTTAGTTAAATTGTCAAATTCGACTTAGTTTTCATGTTATATCAAAAATATTTGAAAATGGGACTGTCAAAAACGCGTCCATTTAGTGAAACTTCGTGTATTAAGCATGCTTTGTTCCCAAACAAAACACATTAAATAATAGAAACATTTCAATGCAACTGATCCATTCTTCCCCACATTTTCCACTATAATACTTCTTGTAATAGTGCAATTTTAAACAAATTAAATTTTTGAAATAAAAAAATCATTTTTGAAATAATTTTTTTTTTTTTTTTTTCAAAATTTTGAGATAGAAACACAATTTTCAAAAAATTAATTATTCAAATTATTCAAAAATCTGCAAACGGAACTCTGTTTCGCAAAATCTTAAGCAAGAATTTCTGACTAAGTCATGATTTGATTTAATTTTTCAGCCTGAAAATTAGCCAATTGGTATTGCACCAATAAATTAAGCGCAAATCCACCCTGAAGATACTTACACAAATAATAATAAAACAAATTGCAGCAATGAATCTATTTTATTTACTGCGAAAAGACTTTAATAAAAGATGAAATTTGATATGATAACGATAAGATAAGACACTGCATTTTTGCTTAAAAACCAAACACACCACACAAACACACACAATTTAAAAACGAGTCACGCAAATAGATAGGTATAATGAATGATTGTGGTGGGTTGGTATAAATAAATATTTTTATTTACCAACACGAAGTCTTAATCATCAATTTTCATCTGAAAAACCACCTATATAGGTATCTACCAGATACATTTTATTTATTTTTATTTTTCGTTTGTTAATATTTATGTTTGAGAGTGCAAGCAGCTGGCAATTCTGTTTTGATGTATCTTTGTATATACGTGTTCGAGTCAACCTTCGATTGCGGTTTAGGCTAGTGCTAGTCGTCCTTTAAAACCACTGAAGAGGAACGATACATCACACAAAAAAACACACACACAAACATTTACCAACAAAAAAACTATAAAAACCTCCAGAGAATGTATCTGAGTGCAGATTTCAGGTATATCTGAGATACTTGTCAGGCAACTTTTTCCAAAAAGAAAAAAAAAAAAAAACGAAAGCAATTGACAGGGACGGGGAATATCGTATCGAGTGAGTTGAGTCCAGGATGTGTTCTTTTTCAAAGAAACCTCCATCCCACGGGATGGATCAAAGCATAGACTCATAAAGTGTATCGAACGAAAGAGAGACAAGACACACAAACAAAAATCCAAACAAAGAAGAAGTCCAAGTGGTTGAGGAGGATGACTCCTCTTCTCCTTTTACAACACACCAGCGACATCTCTCAGACGCGCGATGATAATAAAGTGAAGACTCATCCAGTGATTCTTGAAACAAAACAAAAAAGTAAATTCGAGTGAGTCTTGGATGGATTATGGAATTGGAAATACAACAAAACATCGTTTCCATGCAATGCTGGTTGGCTTACTGGCTGGTTCCACTTTTCTCGCTCCAAAGATATGACGACGATACAAAAACAAAATACAAAAAAAAGAAGCAAAAACGACACCACAGTATCGTGTGTCATTGAAGTGGTAGGTGTGGAGGGTTAAAGGGGGGGGGGGCTTGCACTGCTGTATGGAGACAAGTGAAGAAGCGAACGAAGGAAGAATTTGTTGACCTTAGAACGCGCGATTCATCCAAGTCTGGATGTTCGAGTAAGTATCTGAGGATAGATTGGAGCTTGGGAGAACTCCACTATACAACATGAACTTGTTTTGCGACTGCATGGTGTTCTTGTTGTTTTTTGTTATTTGATTTTTTTGATTTCGTGTTTCATATGTGGTTTTTGGTTTCTGGATATGTTGTGGTTCTTTGAGTGTAGGTTGCTTCACCAAATTGAATTTATATAATCGTCCGCCAAAAAAAAATAAAAAAAATTTAAAGAACTCTTTAAACTGGTAGTTCAAGTGGTTTTTGGTTTATTTTTTTTTTATTTTTTTTTTGGTTAATAGTTGGTACGTGAAAGGATCCAACTAAAAATTGCACACATGAATTTTTGTGTGCGACATGTTTTTTTTTGTTCTGTTTTGGAACGAGCATCTGCAAATAAATGGCCGCAGATGAACGGAGCTTACTTTAGTATTTATTTATTTTTTTTTTTTCGAGAATGTTGAATCTCTAATTAGGGATGGAAGAAAAGGCACCAGGCGCATTCATAAAGTCGAAGGCAGGAAAACATCCATTGACAGAAAGGTGGTGGTGCAGTGCTGCAGACTGCAAGCGTTGTTTTGAAAACAGCTGCCACCGGTGCCGTTGGTGCTGCTGGAAATATATATGGTTTGTGTTAAAATGTAGGGTGGATTGGATAATACATATATATTATGGTCGTTAAAGGAAGCAATGGTAATGTTATAGCAGATGCCTTAAGTCTTTGGTGATTTTGTTAAATTGTTACAAATGAAATGGGTTGAGGGGTTGAAAATTGTTTGAGACTGATGTGATGGACTGATGACATTGAAAAGGTTTTGAAATGTGTATTGGAATTGATGTGATGATGATAAGGTATAGGCTGGGCAATACTTGTTTACTTACTTTTTTGATATTAACCCACTGTTGAAATTAGGGAAACAAAATTATCCAAGTGGAACTTAAGCTTCTGCGTGGTCACTAAGCGTATAGGTAACATTTTTTTTTTTCAACTTGTGTGTCATCTATTAAAAACAGAAATTTTCTGTTTGAATAGACATAGGTAGTATATTCGACGTGATGTATTCGAATTATTTTAGGGAAGACGAAAAAACAAGGTTTCGCAATTCTGCCTGTCCGTGCGGCTATACAGTTTAAATGACTGAATGCATTTTTTCTTAGTGTTTCTTGGGTTTTTTGATTTCTTTAGGACAAAAATTAACAGCATTCCATTTTTTGTAGCCATTAAGGAAAATATTCTTGTTCTCAAAAACGGCTCCTTCGATTTTGATTAACAAAACTCAGCAAATTACTGTATAGTCTAGGAAAAAAGGAAATTCATTTGTTCATGATACAGGGTTCATTTTAAATGTTTAAAGTGCACTACAAAAAAGTCTATAAGCATTATCAAAAAAACAAAGGTAGGTATTTGAGATATCTCAGAAAAAGTGCTGGCTGAACTTTCCTTTAAGGGCACGGATTTTAACACGCGAATACTTTTATTTAATAGATTTATGACTTTAATTAATAAATATCACAATTTTAAAGTGAGGAAACTTTTGTTTATATTTTTAATTAATTTTTAAAGTTTCAATTTTTCATACAAAATGTATGCAATTGACGACCACGAAGCACTGTTTTTTTTTCTTTTGACAGTTCTTTACCATCAGGGTATATACATGTGTAGTATGTGTACTGTGCTTTGCCATCACACAAGTAAGAGTATGTTACTGTGCTATGGTAAATGTTGGGATATGTTTTTTTTTTGGGATTTTTTTGGGAGTTTTTGACAATATTTATTTTTTGTCGTTGATTTGTAAGAGGAATTCTTTGTTCCATACCCTAAGCGGAGCGACGGAGTCGCGTGAGCGGGACTGAGGACCCGAAAAGGGAGTTAAAATCTCTAAACCCGCGAAGCGGGCCACCCAAACCTACTTTTTATCGAAAAAAAAAAATATCCTTATTCGCAAAAAACTTCCCAACAAAAAATCCCAAAATAAAATCCCACACGCCATTCAACACTTATCATAGCAAAGTTGTTGAATAGTAGAACTGTCAAAATAATTGTATGATTTTTTTTATTTAGTGGCCTCAGATTTCATCAATTTTCTAAATTTAAATGTTTTTAATAAACATTTAAAGTTAGAAAACTGAAACAAAAGTTTATTGATATTAAAATTATTGAATTAAATTATTTAATCTACCCAAAAAAAAGTATTGGCCTGTGAAAATGTGAGCTATCTTAAGGGAAACTTGAGCAGTGTGAAAAAAAGTACCAAAATCGAAAAATTTCCCCAAAGTGCTTCAAATCCTCATTTGGACGAACAATTAAGCTTTGGACCGCTATAACTTTAGAACGAATTGACGTAAAGAGGTCGTGAATGTGTCATTTTGTTGATAATTGTACTGTATACACATTATGTCTTGATCATTTCTCGGAAATTATGAAACAAAATAAAAGAAATCAATTTTTTTCAAGATGGAGGCATTTCCCTTCCGGTACCACTTTAAAAAAAACATGGTTTTATAATAGAAAATATTTTTCCAAACATAACCGAAACAAAAATTTCCCCTCCCAAAAAAATATTTTATTACATGTTTTTAACTAAATGTACTAAATCGCAATGTTTCCCACTGTTTTTCTCGGAATCTATCAGCTGTACAAAAAAAAAAAGTGTTACCTATAATATTTTTTTCGTGTAGAATCACCTACATGTGTATCTTCAACTTTTTTCGAAAGAACCTATAGTTTTCAAGGAGTATGGAAAAAAAACTGAATTTTCCACCCTAATTTAAGGTACTTTTTAGGAAGTGTGAAGGACGTATAAATGAAGCTCTCCACCGAAGACAAGGTTCAGTTTTGTAAATTTTGTTTTCGGAAAACTGTTATTAATGTTAGCCCTAGTTGTTTTTGATTTTCTCGAAAACGGTTCAGTTGATTTACTGAAACAATTTAAAAAAACATTGTATACCAAAATTAAAAAAAAAAAAACTGTTTTTACTTTTTTTAATAAATAAAAACCAATTCATAAGTTTTCGAAAACGACTTGGACAATTTTTTTTTTGAAATTTGATATAACAGTGATTTTCCCAACACTTTATACAATACTTGAAAAAATCTGGTTTCTAGAACCAAAAATAACGGTACCTTCTCTAAAACCCGTAGATATCTTGTTTAAAATTATTTAAAAAAAAACAACGGCAACACTTACAATGTCATGCTATAGCTAGTTTAAATTGTATTAGTGTATAGTTTTTTCAAAAACTATTCACTAAGACAATTTGATTTAAAAAAATAAGATAGAAGAATGGATTTCTGGGATAAAAAAAAACTATAGCATAATGTTTGCTGTTATTTTTAATAATTATTTTTTTTGTGTAATTTATTTTAGAAAATCTAACAATATTTTTTTCATGTCTAGTCCTTACCAACTAGGCCCTTTAAATTTGTTCACATCTTATGCGAATCCCCCCTATAAACAATACCACTTTGAAGGCTTTAAAAACCTATCCTTAATTGCTTATAGCCCAAGAAAAAATATCAAAAAAATGGCCAATCTGCCAAAAAATTCAAGTATCTTTATTTTGATATAAGCAATTCTGCCGCGCAAAGTCCATTACCAGATAGTTATTCAAAGTTGAACGTCAAAAGTATCAGCTTTTCGCATATAATTCCAAAATGGTAAATAGTATCGAAAAGCATTTTATACAAAGATCTTGTAAATCGCAAGTAAAAAAGTTATGACAATTTTCTTACCATGAATCATCGTTAAGAGGATTTGACGTTAAAAAAAAAAAATGCAAAATGTCAAAAATGTTCGTATAACTCCTAAAAGGTTCATATTTTTGGAAATGTATTAATGTGAAAATTGCACATTACGTGATCCCTTCAAGGAAAACAATTATTATTTTCTTCTTAAAAAACAACATTTTTAAAAATATAATTATGTATTCTAAAAGTTTGACATTTAAATTTCTATTTTTTGATTTTACTCTTAAATGACGAAGTTGTCGAAAAAAAAACTTACGCTAAATTTGAAGACTAACTACGCCAATAGCGTCAAATGTCGAAAATACAGGTTTTTGAATACATCTTTTATGATATCATTATTTCAAAAAATCACCCAAAGTTGAAAATACCGGTTTGTACCTCTTTGACTTTTGAATAACGAATTTGACGGAAAATATTTTGAACTTATTTTGTAGATTTTAATATTCTCTAGAAAAAATATTATGACAAATATTACGCGTCTTCAAAAATGGTTTTCTTTGTCTTTAATAAACTTATTTTTTTTTTATATATATAAAATATATATATTTTATATATATTTTATATTGAGTTAAAAAATTTTTTTTAAATATTCTTGATTCTTGTTGCAGTTAATTCCTTTCGGAATGAAGTGAAATAAAAAAGCATCTCTTACCAAAGCAGTATGATACTCGTCAACACTTCGGATCAAGGGCTAATTAATTGCAGTTTGAATCCGACATAGACAAAAAGTCTTTAAGACGATAAGCTCCTACTATGTTGCCAACAGGTAGTAAAGTAGCCTAAGGTTAACGACTGATTTTAATCCATTACCCTCTTTTTTCTACTTCTGTATTCTGTTTTTCCAATGACTTCGTGCTCAGTGGTGCCCTCTGCTGGTAAACAAAATTTAAAATAAAAATAAAATAAAAACAAAACGCTTTCTGCAAATTAAATTGAAGATTGATATCTTAAACCCCATTTATTCCACACTGTCACGACAGGGTGTCAACGCCCTTGGTGGAATAGTGGCGCTTGTTGCTAGTGTTTTAATTGATCCTGTACTTTAACAACTGCAACAACAACGGAACAACAAAAAAAAAAATAAACATCAAGCACGGAAAAACTAACATGATTTTCCCGATTAACTTTTAATTTCCATCAGCTATCATGTGTACCTACCTTGCAAAGAAAATCCCAACTACAACAATTTATAAATTAAAACAACAACAAAAAATAGTCTGACACACAAAAAACGCTTCATTGAGTCGACAATTTTCTTAATTGGTATTTTAGCGAAACGTTGGAAAAATTAGTTTCATTTTCAACAATTTCTATATATATTTTTTTTTTTTGCTACCATCTATCTGTGTTTTTTTTTGTTCATTTTCATTGAAGCAACCAACCTTCCCACTGTGTGTGTCTATGGTTTTTGTTTAATGATTTTTTTTTGCGCAATTGTAAATTATTGGTAATCACCTCCAATCCAAGTAAAGTGCGGTCGCTGAAAAATGTACAAAAAAAAAAACACAGAAAACCGACAAAACTCAAAACCTATTATAATGTGGACTTTACATTTGAGCGACACGATGGTTTTTTTTTCATTTTTTCTTGTGCTAAATCTTCAGTTCATATGACAGAATTTTTTTTCTTATGCCTAAACATATGTACACATTCATAACTATTATTATTTTTATTATAAGTAGTGGTTTGTTCCAATTTACGCCTGATGACAACAGCAAAGGGAACAACAACAAAAAAGCAGTAAGTTTGCGTGATTTTCTGTGCAAATTTGTTAGAGGCAATGACCCAACAACGTGTCGCGTTTCAACCATTAGAATAGGAAGTTTGCCATTATGCTAAAGAAAAAAAAATATATAGTTATGCATTTAGAATAAACGATTTATGTGTTGCACGTACTTGCTCAATTAATGTCGATGCTAACTTATAAGGAATATTTTATTCGCAGTATAAAATAACTTTCTATGCAAAAGAAGTACATAACTGGAATTTCTTTAATGAATTGATAGTATGGTTTCAATGGATTAAGTTCTTAAAATAACGTAATCTCTAAAGACCAAAATCCCAAAAAAAAATAAAATCTCGAAAATTCTAAATCCCATAAAGATTCTAAATCTTTAAAATTTCATGTTCGGAAGTAGAAAAAAAAATTTAGAGGACCATTTTGTTTTCCCAAAAAAATTATTCTTAAGAAGTCTGAAAAATCAAAAACAGTATTTTTGTAATCCCAAGTAAATGAAATCAAATTTGTCTGAAAATTAAATAATTTGTTAAAAAGAGAATCTCGAAAGTTAAAACATTTTTCAAAAAGGCAGAAATCAAAGATCCAAAAAAAATACCTAGAAATCATTTAATTCCTGAAATCCCTTAAATTGGCACCCTGAAAAAAGTAAAAGTAAAAATCTTAATCCTAAGAATTATCGAGTCTTGAGACCTTAAATCCCAGCCAAATAATTTAAAAACCGGAAGTATGTTCTTAAAAAATAGAAATCCAAATTCCGGACGATCAAAATCTATTGAAAAACCAAAATGACACTAAGTCCTGAGAATTTACATTTCCCGAAATAAAATTCCCGGAAATTAAAAATCTCATAATTAAACACAGAAATAAACGCTTGCAAATTAAAATCCGGAAGGGCCGAATCCCAGCAAAATGAGATTCAAAAAAATTAAAATCCCAACAGATATAAATCCCTTAACACTTAAATTTTATTTTTGGATTTTGATACTTATGGGATTTTAACTTTTGGGATTTTAATTTATATTTTTACTGAGCATTTTGACATCTCCGGATTTTTTAATTTATTTTGCACATATTAACAAAATTGTTCATGTTTTTACTAAAGCATTTAAATTCGAGGAATATGCGAAATTCGAACAAAAGAATTACCTCAATCGGATGAAATCCGACAAAATTGCGGGTGTAATTTTATTGCTTGATTTATTACTTTCACATTTTCTTTAAAGGATTTTCCATGTATGAATTTTTTTAAAAGACATTTTTTTTTTTTTGGATTTTCATTTCGGGATTAAGCTTTTTGGACAGACAGCAGGTAAAATCTCCAAAAAAGGATTATTGAATAAAAATTGCCTCCATAATTTTATTGCTTGATTTATTTCTTACAGTTTTGTGTGTTTGGGATTTTCTTTTGTTAAAAGAAATTTTCTTTTTGGGATTTTTAGTTTGGGATAAAGAAGCTCTGGAAAAAAAAACAAATAAACGAATATGTTGAATACCGAAAATGTTATACAGGTTAGAAATTAAAAATTTTTAAAAAAGGCACCAATTGGAAATATAAATACAAAAAAAATCATTGAAATTAAGGCTCTGTAACAGAACCTTCAAAATTTAAAAATATTTAATATAAAAAAAGACCTTAATTCTGTATCCTAAAAGCAAACAAAATATCAAAAATTCCAAAAATCTGAAGAATACAAATAAAAAAAAAAAAAAACCGTATTTCGGATGTTGAATATCCCTTTTAATAAAACCCCAAATACTAAAATAAACCAATCTAAATCCAAAAAAATTAAATTCGTAATATAAAAATCGGGCAGAAATCAATATCCCCACAATGCGATATCCCAACAATTTCTTCAATAACCGACGTTTCTCAAAATTTTAAATTTTACAAAATCTAAGCGTCCAGTTAAAAAATCCCAATACAAATCGCTAGGGTAATTCCAAATAATAAATCATTATTCTCATTGCGAAATTTTTCAAACTTGTGCCTTTTTGGGATTTTGAAACTTTAAGAGTTTTCGGTTTCTATCTCAAATTTACATTTGTTTGATGCATGGATCCAATACTTGCTCTGTTAAATAAGCAGCACAATAAGTTAAGAAAGCAGCACAATAATAAAGCATTAAAGTTCTAAACAATATTGCTTGAAGATAGGGCAGAGTACATGAGTTCTTGTATCAGGAGTACATTGTTTGGTTTACTTACTCAAAATACATGAAGAAAACTATATAAATTAACTGCCAAAGGAGAGAACTTATACCTAAACACCACCACCAACGTTGAGTTTTGCCTTGGAAAGGACATACAACTTTGTTACTAGTTTTTTTTTTATTTGTTTTGTACGTAACGTAAACTAGCCTCGTGATGATGGCATGTTCAACAGGATATAGCAAACGTTCTTTAGGTGCACTGAACTGTTGCGACCTTTTCCACTTGTGAACATCGTTTATATTTAAGTTTTTTTTTTCTGTTGTATTTTTGCATCAGCTCGACTTTAAGTCTATGAAGGGTGTGGAAGTTATGAATGCTGCCTCTGCCTTATTCCGTCACCGAGCCGCCAAAGCGAGGCAATTAGTTTAAAAGAAATTTAAAAACCGTGCAAACGGAAGAAACCTTGCTGATGTGGGGTTGGTTCTTATTATTATAAGTTATAACGATTATAATAGTAAGGTTCAAGTTATGAGGGGCTATGGTGGAATAAGACAAAAACTATAAATGAGCTGACAGTGTTATTAATTTCCTTGATTACCTGTCGGATTGTATGTACGCGCACGAGAGTTAGTTAATAAGTTTAGATTATTATGGGGGATAAGTTTTTTTTTAAGGATAGAAATTAGAAATGTCAGCTTATGAATGATTTATATGTCATGAAGATAAGAGCTGGAATAGGAATGGATATGTCACTCAGTTTAAAGTGTTTATATACTAGGTGGTAGAACATTTTTTTTGTATTTAAAAAAAAAAGATTTATCTGAGTAAAAATAATTAGTACAAAAAAAAAAAAACAAAAATCATTGAACTTGTTATAAAGTCCAAACATCAAATATTTCATTGAATATTTTGAATGAAACAACAACTAAAGTATTCTACCACCAGGCTATTTGGCTGAAGTTATAGCTATTTCAAGAGTGCCAACCCAAACATCAGACTTCTCTGTGTTGTGCTGAGTCTTAATATGTTCATTTTTATTTAAAAAGCTTTGATCGTCATATAGGGATTGAACTTAAGACATCAACTGTGACTGGAATTCGGAAGCCGACGCACGGCCTACCCATCGCGCTACCGAAGCCACATGCCAAGCTCCATCTCAGTGCAGGTTTTGTTCAAATATTTTATTTTATCTAGGTAAAACAAATTTGACATATTGAAAAATTTAGTCTTCATAAGTTTCTGGGCTGGCTCCCAGTGCATATGTAGTCTAGTGGCCCTTATTTGGACTTCATAAGAAACTTTAACAAAAACCCACATCTAATGCTGTGTTTCTAACCCTGAGGCGTTACCCTGAGAAGTTACAATATATTTAAATTTTCTTACTAACATACAAACCTAAGCAACTTGCTCGTCAACTCAACTGGCTTGCCATTTTCGAAGCCAGTATAGAAGACATTGGCCTTGTTCAGACTTGTATATAAAGCTATATAGACAGCTTTTCGTTGAAAATTTAATGAAAAATTAAATCCTCTTTCTACCACAACTTTTTATGAGGAGGGACCAAGAAAGTTTAACATTTCCATAATAGGCAACTGTCAAATATGATTGAAGGATGGCTATGATTATGATGAATTATACAAATTCTCTTAAAAATCCTATTTTTTTGAGAGTATATTTTTTGCTTGGGAAAAATGAGAGTTTTGGGGATTTCGGGTGACATTTGGAACATTCTGTAACCGATTTCTCAAGCCATAGACTGTCAAATTAAATTGAAAGATTTCTAAGGAGATGATGCACTTAAAACTTAATGATATCTGAATTTTTTTGAGATTAAAAGGTGATTTTAGCGTCTTTGGGTGACATTTTGGAACGAAATATTCCTCGTACGACATAATTTAGTTTCTTACCTATCTGTCGACGTATGAACTGTCAAATTCCATTAAAGGATGGCTACGATGATGATGGATTAAAAAACCTTCAAAAAATCAATTTTTTTTTTAAATTATTTAAAAAAAATCGAAATTTTTGAATTAGATGAAAATCCATGTTACTTTGACGCGAAAGAAAAGTCTGTCAACAATTTGGCAGTATTATGCGTTCACCATCGCAAGACTTGATGCAGAATTCGACGTCATTTTTAGTTAAGTAAGAAAAAATCGAAGTCCGAAGCCAAAGCAAATTCAATAAATGTGTATTTAGATAAGCTTTCCTAGTAAAAGCTGAACGTGACCGCATATACTTGAAAGCAACTTGCTTACAAGTTTCTTGCCGCCTTCGTCACAGCATATATACGTATACGAATTTGACAGTCAATCTATGTAGTCAACTGGCTTGGCAGTACTGGCTGCGTGTAGCCTCAGGGTAATAATAAAAAAATGTCGTAAAATTAGTGAAGATCGGAGAAGTTGGAGACTCTCTTTAAAAGTTCAGTTAATAATATGAGTGGAACTACAGCTACAAACACAAAACATTAGTACACAACTAATATTATTAACAAAATAACTATTCAGCTTGTGGAAGGTTCAACAAAAGCTATTTCCTGGCTTGTAGAAATATAAACCATAATTCGTCTTATGCAAAATCATGCATATCGTACAGCCAATTATTATTTTTTAAACACTACATCCATTCTTATCTATATCCGCAAAATGCTCATTTCTTTGTTATTACAAACATTCAAACACTATACATTTGAAGGGCTTATTTGAATAACATGATAAGCCACACTTTTTCAAAAACACCGTTTTTTAGCTAAATCTATTGGTACATAGTATATCTACATACACTTTTAATCTTATGGCTATTTCCCGAGAGATGCCGTTGTTATTCACTAGAGTGACTTTTTCAATTAAGACTTTTCATTGAATTGTTCAGTAGTAACGTGATAAGCCACAAGTGTAAATTTTTATAAAAAAATGAGTTTTCTCGAAGAATCCATCGATAGCGAAGATTTTTCAGAAGATTGCGATGACAGTATTGTTGATGCTGATTTTATCATCTTTTTTATCATCAGAAATTGCTGAGGTATGTGCGATATTATTGTTATTGTGGCTTATCATGTTATTACGCTCAAATTATTTGATTCTTTTTGTCTTAACTTGAAATGCTATTATCTCGAGATTTTAAAAATGTGGCTTATCATACTATTGCACTAAGCCCTTCATTTGTATAAGTTTGCTTTTAACAAAATTCACAATTTATAATTTGTATTAGTTTGTTATTAAAAAGCCTTATACGAACTGTTTGTAATAGCTTGCAGCTGAATGCTATATACAAACTAAATACGTTCGCGCTCTAACGAATCAATTTTGGTAGGACCTTAGAACGCTTTGTGAAATTTAAACTTAACTGACAGCAATATAACTATTTCTAAAAGGTATTAAACGAGTTGTTTTGGGTAAATATACCAAGAAAATGCTTAATTCGCATAACTTAACCTTATTTAAACTATATCCTACCAAATTATTAGTTTGATTAGGTAGGGCTTGAAGAAATATAGATACACAGTCGAAGAGAGAGAGAGAAGAGAGAAACTAAAATGTAGTTAACCTTTTCTTGGTAATGACTTTGTTTGGAGACATAAAAAAGAAGCTATTCAGCATGTTAAAAATTGCAGTTTTAATAAAATTCCATAGAAAAGCTCAAAATATTTAAAAATTTTTTAGTAAATGACTTTATTTTGATTATACCAAACAAATTTCAAGAATATTCGAGTGGAAGAATATCATAGTTTTATACCAAACAAATTTCAAGAATATTCGAGTGGAAGAATATCATATTGCTAGACTTTGATCCAGAAAACGAAACCTTGGTTGAAATTCAAAGCAAAGGTAAACAATTTCTTTCTGTTTAAGTAAGCATAAGCTTGCGAAACTATTTTATACTGAAACAAGCTTCGAAAAAATGTCTATTAAATTTGTTTAAAGTTTCTTTAAGAAAGTGAAAATAATAAAGTAGTAGTAGTTGAGGCCATTTAATTTATAGTATAACCCAAAATTATCAAGATGCAGAAGGGGTTATCTTGCGAATTATTATTGAATCTGGGTGTCTAGAACGGGTAATGTTTGGTGCAGTCTTCCATCATAACGTCTTTCACGGGGTTCAAGGATAAAACTTTATTAAATCCAACTTTAGAAGTCATTTGGATAGGTCGAACATATAGGGTTAAAAGTGAAGAATGGTCTTGTCAACCCTATTTTAAACACATACATACATATTTTTCGAACATCAATCTTAAAATTATTTTGAAATGAAATATAAAATTGAACTTAAAAAAATAAATACTGCATGTACGGATTAATGTAGCTACTTGGCAACCCCAGTTGAGAAAAAAAAAAATCGAAAGACACATTTTTAATGATAAATTTTAAAGTTTGATATAAAATAGAAGAAAAGGATTTAAAAAATAGGCATACCAAATCACTATTTTTTAAGCTAAAATGTTTAAAATTTTGTAAAGTTCAAAAACTTAAAACCTGAACTTTGTTGTTCCCTAGAAATATGTTATCTAAAAATCTTTTAAATAAAAAGCATGCGTTGCCTAGACTTAACCGGCTTCCTGTGCATGGCAACCCTGATTTAATGCTTAAAATTCCAAATATACTGCTTTTAAAATGTCTAAAATTTTTTCGAGTTTAAGTCTTATACCGGCACATTTTTTTTGCTTTAAAATCTCTTATATCTAAATAAAAAATATTCTTTGTCTACACTTAACCGGGAGCCAACAAAGTACTAAAAGAAGTGCTTATGAGCTGAAATGTAAACAATTTTATAGAGTTTAAGCTTTGAACCTGCATATTATTGTTTATAAAGTTATTAAAAAAAAAGTTATACTAAACTTACAATTTTGAAAAAAAAAAAAAATAGTTTGATTAGTTTAAATTGCAAAACTAAAAATTAAAGAATGCATTTGTTAAAAATGCATACCATTGTTTTTTTTTCAAATTTTTTTCTTTTTAAAAAACTCCCCTTATATACAATTTTTGTATTTCTCTCCACCCAACTTTCAAGTCTTTTGATGCATCTTATACAAAACACACTGTACATTTTAAAATATTTACTTTATTGCTAATGTTACAGCTCACAGGAAAACGTTAAAAACTACAATAACTAAAAATCCAGTTCAGTCAAGATCTCTTGAAACTAATATCTCCGAACTTAACAACAAATTATACCGCAAGCGATCCTTAAAATATGCATCCGAAGAAGTTAGTAAAACTAAATTAATATCAAATTTCAAATATTTATCCGATGAACTACTCTCTCCGTATAATTTTGTTTTGTTTGTATTCAACTGCTCCTTAAACCACAACACAAAATATTTGCTCTTACTGTCATCTTGAATTTCGACCACAAAAATATATCTATAGACTTTGTAGCAAGTATAAATTCTACTGCAACTCCCATCAAGCAATTAACCTCTGGCAACTCTTTATTGGCTTCTTCATATACATAACTTAAAACTCTTCACTCTGATGAAAAAATATTTGACCTTCTTCATAATTAAACTTCTTAATGTTAATCTTCAGCTCTGTTTTCTTTTGTGGTGACAAAATTACATCCAAAACAAAAAAAATAAAAATTAACACACAAGGATATACATGCGGACACGCCATCTGCTGTGGTAAGTTGGTAGAGGTATCTTCTCTTCTTAGAGAGTCTGCGCGTGTGGTTAAGAAGAGATCTCTAGAAGACAAAGTAGGTAGTAGTAGCAAAAAACAAAATGTGCACCAGTCACGTCAAATATATCGAATTACCGCAACATTTAAAGTGAAATAACTTTCAAATTATAACATTTTATTGAGCCAAAGAAGAAGGAGAAGAAGAAGGAGAGTGCTCAGCACAACAAGTAGATGGATCTGGAATAGCACCATCTTACGGCAAAATGTAGCATCCTACATGAAAATTAACACGAAACACCAAATCGGTGGTGAATTTGAGTTTCTTGCACATTTATCGAACAAAAACCGCAAGCAGCAGCAGTAGCAATAGCAACCTGCAACACAACAGCAATTTAGATAAAAATTAAGTGAAGCATAAAATTTAAAAGCAAGCGAGCGGTGGGGTGTTGAAGGAGGTAGGGGAAAGAGACATTGATAGCGCAAAGTATCTTTGTATCTTCTTGCAATGCGCATTGACCGGCGCGCGCTGCTTTGTTTGTGATGCCAGTAGCTGAAGTTGAAGCTGAGTTTCTGATTATTGTTTTTTTTTTATCTCTGATTTTCCTATACATTATTATTAAAGTTTTTTTTTTTGTTGTTGTTTCACCCTCATGGCGACTTGAAAGTCGAAAACCTCAAAACAGCAGAAGGATTTTTGTACTGTAGTATCATTTTGTGTGTTGTTTTTGTCTCGAGCTCTACAAATAGTGTTCTTAAATTACACCCAACTACCACACATTAGGTTAGTGCTGGGTGCTCAAGGTGCTGTGCTGCTGGCCTGCTATTGCATGCAACATGAAGCTAATGGCGACTCTTGGAGTGTTTTTCCTTTCACTTTAATTTGAAACATTTTAAATCCCGCGCAAAACACAATGGAACAACCAAAGAAGCGAATTAAACACAAAAATGAGGGGCAAGCGTAAAGAAGCAAAAACAAAATAACAACACAAAAATAAAAACCAAAGTTGTCTCTTTATAGAGTCCAGATCCATAGTATGAAGGCTTAACAGAACTCAAATAGACAAGAGTTGCTTTGTCTTATGAAGCTTACTTACTTATACTATAAAGTCAATTAGGGGCGGTGGCAGCGCCCGCCATCGAGCTGTCATGGATTTGCGTCAGAAAGCTGAACGCGCACATGAAATTAATTGTTAAGGAAACTTCACAAATTGAAGTATTGAAACCATTCGTTAAGAGTTTTTTTTTTTTTTTTGTTATATGTTCGATCGAGTATGTAATCTTAGACATTCTTTGGTTCGTTAAGCGAGCTAAGAGTTTGGAAATATTTGAGTGATGTGTAGATGTTGAGTAAAAAATTGAAAAGTATCTTAACCCGAGAGTAAAGATAATGTACCCAATAATTTGGAAAACAAATAATCATGATCTCTGCCAGGTGTTATGTACAAATTCTATGGAATTGGGGATTTTGATGAAATTTGCTGTCTCTAAAAAAATAACAATACATTATAAAAGTTTGTTTTTAATTGATTTTAAAATCGGATCTCGGACCTCAAAGGAAACTTAACCGAAGTTAGATTGAGTTTGCTAGCTTCTATACCTAAAATCCTTGATACAATAGCTATTGTGTTACTTTCTGAATATATCTTTAAGGAAACCGTAACTTTTTTTTTTAACTTGTATAAAACTAGCCTAAAAAGGCTTACTTGACTTTTAAAAAATATCATTTATATATGAGTTCGTATTAGATGATTTTTTTTTCAGACGTTTTTGATTGATTTTAAAATTGAAGTGCTTAAAAAATTCCTTATATTTATTTGAAACCTTAAAAGAAACTTAACCGAAGCTATATTATATGTTCTAGCTTCTCTTCATCAAATCCTTGATACCACCAAATCTTTGAAACCACAACATTTTTTTAACTTTATTACCTCATTTACTTTTATTTTCGAAGCACAAAGAAAGCTGTTTTTGAACTTAGTCTTTTGTAATCAACAATTTAAATGTATTACGAAAATCTACCGTCTGAGCTAAAATTTGAAATGAACTTTTTCCGTAGTTTCCATTTTTGTTGAAATTCTTTTTTTCATTTAAATTTTCCGTTAAATAAGCATTGTAATTCGCTGTAGTAAATTTAAATTTCATTCTCAAAATAAAACTTCTCTAAAGTTCTATATGCTAACAATTGTTATTTTTCGTGTTTACAGAAGCACTTACTTGTTTAAAACTTGCATAAAACTTGCATAATTGTTTTATTTTTCCGATAAAAAACAAGAAGATTTTGAAGTCGTTTAAACACATTTAAATATTCTAGGAATTCTATCACTTATTTCTTACTTCAAAAATCAAGTAAGAATTTCCAAGTTCCAATTCTAAGCTCCTTAGTGAAATTTCAACTAAATCATGTTCTTAACTTCACATTTTAACAAACTATGACATGCATATTATTTGAAACATCACATTTCACTTTCAAAAACATCACACTTTCCCTTTAAAGTTCTACAAAACCTTAACATTTTGTCCAACATTTTTTCTCAGAATGAAGATCATTTCCACAATTACATAATTAGGTATCTGATGAAAGGAATAAATTGAAGAAAAGAGAAAAATTATAAAAAGATAATCCCATTCGCATGTGAATTCCATCTTCATCCTACACGAAAGGGAAAACTTATTCATCAAACAAAAATTGAAAAAAAAAAAAAAAAATATATATATATATTCAACCTGTCTGGCGTATACGCAACATTTTTAATACTATTTTACTCTCATTTTTACCTCCAAATAACGAGGAGAAAAAAATTGAAATTAAACAAACTAAAATGCATTTTGATCTTTTCGTTCTGTTTACATATTTTTTTCTTTCGGATTTGAGATTGCGTGTTGTCTTGTGTTAATATTGATGCTCATGAAAGTGAATTTTTCTTTTTTGTTTTTTTTTTTTTTTGAAAAATGCTTAGCTTGATTTTTTAATGCTTTTTTGTGGCATTTTTATTGAAAAGAGACGATGGAAAAAAAACCTTTTAAATTTTTATATTTTGTTTATTTTTGTTGATGTTGTTTTCTTCATATGGCGTGAAGATTTAAATTCAAATTTTCACACTATCACCAGCATGTGATGCATGCAACCAATTTTTTTTTATTTTTATTTTATTGGATCTATAGAGAAGAACACAACATGAAGTTTGAATATAATTGCCTCATGCAATGTTTTCATCTAGCCTTAGGGATTTTTTGTTTATGTCGTCAATAAAATAAAATTAAATTGAATGCGGGTGTCAGTACTATAAGGCTCACAAGATGACTGCATTGTAATTTAAATTGAGATAAACACGCAATGAAACAGATGACATTTTTGCAACATTGTCTTTTTTTTCGATGAAAGTTTAATAGACTTTGGAAATGTAATTGAAAATACAGGTAAAAGACATGCATCATAATTTTTAAAAGTAGTATTTTGGGAATTAGGTATATTTATTAAAGCCTTTTAAAGAAAGGGGCAGTTTCATATTCACAGGAGTGGCACTTTAGTACGCAAAGTAGGATGTAAAGAAAAGAGATTTTAGCAATGCACATTTACCTGGATAAATTGAACTTAAGTCCCCCCATGTTTGGCACTCAATTGTCACTAAGTTAGACAGTGAAAATGGCCATGAAGTACCAATATGGAAAACTTAAGTGGAAGTTATTCGAGTGAGTGTTCATTGTGAAACTAGAGCTAAACCTCGATTTCATTAAGTTGTTAATTTTGTTTTTAAACTTTATGACTTTTTACAATTTTCAAAAAAATTCAGTTCCAAGTTTTTTGTTTGCTATCCAGTAGATATTTAATTGGCGCTCGAGTATGAGACGTCAACTTTTATTTAATGAAATTTTGTCTGTCTGGAACTTTGCGTATTTGAATCTTCATGACTTTCTACCTATTTCAAAAAAATACTAACATACTAGTTTCTCGGAATCAAAATTTGCATCTAGTAAGGCCTGATTATGAGTTAACTTGCTTTCTTTTCTAGCAACTGGGCCACGAGCTGTGGACTAGGAGTTAACCAAAGCAAAACTGAACTGATGCTATTTACTACCAAGACTAAGATACACCCCTTCACTCTACCCCGACTCAACGGCCAAACACTCTCACTCTCCTCTAAAGCTAAATATTTAGGTGTTATTCTCGACCCCAAATTAAATTGGAAGTTGAACATTGAAGAAAGGGTCAAGAAGGCCTGTATAGCATTCTATGCCTGTAGTAAAACTTTTGGTAAAAAGTGGGGGCTTCAGTCGAAGATGATCCTGTGGACGTACACAGACGTGGTACGACCGATCCTCACATACGATTCGATTGTATGGTGGCCTGCACTTAACAAAAAATCTAACATCGATAGACTTAGGAAGGTTCAAAGAACTGCTAGCATTGGCACGACAGGGGCTATAAGATCCTGCCTGACTGATGCCTTAAGTGTTTTTCTGCACCTTCTACCACTTGATTTACATATTAAATATCTAGTATCTTGCAGCGCTTTAAGACTTAAAGAATCAAACTCTTGGTTTGCAAGCCCTATGGTCACAGCAATATCACAGACTCGACTCCCACTGACTACTGTACCCCTACAATGGGTATCAGTAAGGATTTCAAAGTTAAATTTCCATCCAGGAAGGATTGGAATGATAACGTCGTGACGAAAGGTTTCGACACAACTATCTTTACTGATGGCTCAAAGATGGAGTGTGGCGTTGGTGCAGGAATCTTCTCTGAGTCTCTTAATGTATCTAGGTCCTTTCGGCTACCTGACCTTGCTAGCGTCTTTCAAGCTGAATTGCTGGCAATCAGGGAAGCTTGCAAGTTACTAAAAGCAGATCCAAACCAAAACTGTAATGCAGCTATTATTACAGACAGTCAAGCGGCTGTTAAAGCCATTAATTCAGCTACAGCATCCTCCAAACTAGTCCAGCAATGCCGGAATGAGCTTGCGGGTCTGAACACTGACCTCAATGTCACTCTTATCTGGGTCCCAGGTCACAGTGGCATTGAGGGCAATGAACGGGCTGACGAGCTGGCCAGGCAAGGTTCAGCCCTTCATGGCTCACTTGCGGAAAGAGTCAACATTCCGCTTGGAGTTATGAAGGGCAACATTCTCTCAATTTATCTTACTAAAGCAAACCGTAGGTGGAGCAGTTTATCAAACTGTATTATATCTAGGAAGATTTGGCCCACCTATGACCCAGGCAAGACATAGCCAGGGTAGTTGCAACCTGTAGCGGACACTGGCCAAAAGGAGAGCATACAGCGAAGCTGGGCATACCTCACAATACTCACTGTCGGAGCTGTGAGGACCAGCAGGAAAAGGAAACAGTAGTTCATTTCCTCTGCAAATGCCCTGCTCTGACCAAAGCTAGAAAACAGTCACTCGGAAGAGCATTCTTTGACGACATTAACGAACTTTCTGAAATGAAGATCAAAGACTTGATTTATTTTCTCAACGCGACGAAATGGCTCTAGGACAAATTTCGGCTACTTCTGCATTATACCTTCCGTCGATTCCCTATGATCACAAGATAGTAGACTAGGGTTCTGGTGGGGGTTTGTGGTGCACAGCGGCCCGATGATCATCCAATCAGATCAGTGGACGCTCCAGTGCCAGCCAATGAACTGCCTGGTGGGCTAACTGTGGATGGTGCGGGTGCGGGTGCTGATCTGGTTGAGTGAGTGATCCACTTTCTGATGATTGTGCTAAAAGCTACAACAAAATCCTATTCTAAACTAAATAAAAAGGGACGATATCCTGAGGATATGCCCATATTTTCTTTCTTCAATTCCATCCACAGGTTCAAACGAGTTATGGTATCAAAACGGCGCACTTCAGCGCTATGGGCTAGACTACCCGTGGCCGCCATTTCTACCTACCTTTCTATCATTATAAGGTGTCATTTTACAATTTAAGTTATAGATGTTTGAATTTGCCGCCATCACTTCTCTTTTTAAACTAAATTGAGTTAGTGCTTGTTTAGAGTTGTTGTCCGCATACTGAATTGCTTTTCCGAAAACAAAGCCATACTTAAAAGTTGTGAGAAAATTTAAAGATACCTCAAAAAATGCATACCAATCAAATTTTGCCATGATTTTCAGTAAAATTGATCTGCTTTTTTTTTTATAAAGATGTCTTTCTTTGGGTTCAAAAGGTAAACAAACTATTTTTAATTTTTTTATGACAAACTCTGTCCACGGTCTAATTAATTACCCTATATAATAATTCCCCCTCCCACATCACAACAGAAGTTCTTTCTTCTTTCATGTGTGAAAATCCCATGTGTTAGCCAATGACTTATTCAACTTTACTATTGAATCATCATTTTACTAAACGAATCCATGAAAACTTGAAGATTCGTCATACCAACAGAAAACAGTCATGCATGTTGGCCAGATGTTGTGTGCTGCTTTGGTATTGCCCCTGCTATAACTCTCAAAATAGCTCAAAATAAAAAAAAGTTCCTTTATTCCAAAAAGTCATAAAACTAAGAAACTTATAATTAATTTAAAAAAGAAATACAAAATTCTTAAACATAAACATCGTTTAAAAAAATAATAATCTCTATAGACGACATTAGTTGAATTTAATGAATTTTTTTTACTTCATTGATTGTTACACCTTAAAAGGCTTGAAGAAATACTTTCTTCGTTGTCTCGTCGTCGAGTAGTTGTTTTTTTGTGGTTATCGTCGTCGTATATTGTCGTGATTCCACAAAGTTTGCATAGATTTCTGATAGGCAGTGAAAGATATTGTATCTTTTTTTGTTGCTGTGTATTTGTTGATATCAAATCTCAACATAAAAAAAGATACCTACAAACAAAAAATGTCACCACATAGCGGCGGAAAATGTAGTATTTGATTCAACAATAAATTAGGTAGTATCGATAGCCTTTAATAGAAAAATATATAATTATTTATATACAAACAAAAATCAACAACAGAGTATACAACGTGGTTCGCTTGGTTAGGTTATATTTACAAAAATTTTATTTTTGATTTTAGTTAAAAAAAAAACATTTTAAAAATTTAGTCAAACTTAAATAAAATTGAATAGTAATTTTAAAATCAAGCGATTTTTTTTTGTAAAACGCATTTTGTATCTATTTTACTCCAAATGAGACATTTTTAAACAATACCTATAAATGCTCCAGAAATTGGGAAAAGCCACTTTTTTATTTGTTCTTATATCCTTTTTTATACTATTTTTACTACAATAATAGATTGTAATTCTTTTGAGTTTAAACTATTCAGTCCATAACTAGAACCGTTTTTTTTTTTTTGCATTTGTAGTGTTTGATTCTATTTTTAGACGAATTGTTTAACAATTTAAGTAATTCATGGAGTTATAAGAGTTTCAAAAATCTTTATGAAGTAGGTATATTTAACCATTTGCACCGAACTGTATCTATGCGCTGAAGATCAAAGTGTCGATGCCATTCAACAAAATTGTACAGCACATTCTATTTTAAATTATATATTTTTTTCTACAATTTTTTTGCTGTTGTTTTGTTTATTAAATCTTACCGCACAATAAAATGCAACTACTGCAATACTTGTAATTAAACTTTCTAATTATAATGCACTTAGACATCGTGCGCGTCTATCTATTGTCTGCGCCGGCCGGCCGTTGAAGATACCAGGCATTTTATTGTGTCCAACTTACGGAATTGTATTAGGAACCGCTAAGTGACGGTGTGGTCTTTTATAAAACCAAACCGTACAAATGTATATGTATATTAAAATAAATTCAATCAGAAAGTAATAATTGAAATAAAATATGCCATGAAATTGTTGTGACGAAATGATGGATGACGAAGACGATGACCGACACATCGATATATCGATACATATTTATCACACTCTAAGATGAAGTTGAAGTAATTGAATAGTTGCTGTACATATATTTAATATAGCTGTATCTATTAGTTGTTAGTTGGTTGTGCGTATCCTTAGGGAAAACGGCATAAAATTTGAAATGGCAAATTGGCACTGAACGATCAATTTATTTTGTGTTGGAACGATGCCGATGATGCCCCTGAAGGCCTTGGATTTGATGTTGAATGAGATCATTGTTAGATGAAGCTATTTGGATCAATTGATGAAATAGGATGTTTAATTAAAATTCTATATGATAAATGATGTCTTCAATTATGATATTTTTACATATGTATGATGTGGCAAAAAAAAAGAAGTGAATGAACTATTATTTCGATCATCTTGAACAAAAAAAAAAAGCTTTTATGATTAATGAAGGCGTTTTTTTGACCAATAATAATAAATTTAATAGTTTTTCCAAAAAATTAATTTTTTTCGTATTTCAAAACGAAATTAAAACAAAAAAACAATTTTTGATTAAAAAAGTCTTGTAGATATCGAATATATTTTTTGTATTGAAAAAAAGAGGGCGTGCAAATTATCATAGAGACTACTACATATGTTTCGAAAAATCATTAGAATTGTGTGTCCACAGTAGAGTGAATCAAAGCTATTGTGAAAATATTCATATTTTATTTACTAAAATTCTACCTTTATCTTAAAAGTAACCGAAATTTTATCCATGATCTGTTTTGTTGCTCTTAAAATAACCTTTCAAATGATACCAAATTTAAATAGAAATAACTACTGAAGGTATACAATAAAGAGTTAAACATAGAATATGTGCTCTAAAAATGGCGCCCGATTGTAAATTGAAAACGAATTTTCAACTCCTTCACCTTTGATCTTAAATTTCATCGAAAAACAAGTTTATCACAAAAAAAGAAACATTAGATTCGTTTTTGCTAAAAGATTCTTGCATTTTTGTTCATACAAATGTTTCAAATGGCGCCCGGGTGCCACAAGCTTATTTTATTTATTAAGAATCTGTTTAGATTCTTAACTCTTGATCTTAAATTTCAACGAAAAATAGGGTTTTCACAAAAAAAAAACCCCTAAATTGCTTTTACCTAAAAGATCCTTGTATTTTTGACCGTAAAACTGTTTCAAATGGAACCGGGTGCCTTAACTGCTTATTTTATTCATTTAAATTATGTGTTTACATTGAAAATAACCAACGATTTTACATCTGATCTTTGTTGCTTTTAAAACAGCATTCAAATGATTCCGAATTTTAATAGAAATAAATTCTGGAAACTTAGACACATAGAGAGTTAAGCATAAAATATAAAAATGGCGCCCAGAAAAGGTTTTTGCTGCTTTCCGTGCGAAAAGTCGTTCTCGAAATTTTGGTCAAACGTATTTTTTTCAAAATGACGAAATGTTCAATTTGAATCACAGCATTTGTTTGGAAAATCTTCTATAGAATGCTTCAGATTGTACTTTCCCATTTTAAAATTAAAAAAAAAAAAAAATGCTCAAAATTGTAAGTCATTCTTTTCTAAACCGAGAGCTAGTGAACATTTACTCAAAGTGTTTTATACCGCTTCGAATTTTGTGACCATGTCTTTTGTATCAGTGCAAGCTACTTGTCATCGGTCTGGCAGCGATATCGCGGCCCCAACACCACTAAAATGCACTTTCAAAGTGCAACAACAAAAATAATCCCTCTAAAAGAGCTTTATACGGCTCCAAATTTTCATCACTAAAGCCTTACGCCTATACTAACTAGAATCCATCGGTCTGGCAGCGATACCGTAGACCTAACACCAGTAAAATATCATTTCAAAATGCACTTTCAAAATGCTTTTTTGTGGTCATTGGTCTATGGTATTGCTGCCAGACCGATGGATTCTGGTTAGTATCAGGGCTGTCGTTTCATTTATAGATCTTGCAGCACTTCCAAAAAAATAAGGCAGTACGTAGGAGTACAGAAAATAAAGCATCAAATTTGTTAATATTTTTTGTTTGAACAATAACTGCCATATTAATAAAAACAGCGCTTAACTCATTTGTTACTTTCGAGATATCATGTAGGCATGGATTAAGAGATAACTCGTGAATTAAAACGTATATTTACTTTTCTAAGTTAACCCTTCGCTAAACCACCTTCCTTGTTAGTTTGGCTAGCTCGTAAGTGGCAGAAATCTAACTCCTAATACACGTTTATTAATAAAGGGGTAAAAGATTAAAACCAAGAATTCATTTTTGTGATTCAATGAGTTCATTTGAGTATGTTTCAATTTTAAAACTGTTATTGAAAAAAGCTTAGAATTTAAAATTAAATAAAAGGAATTAAGTTTTGACAAGGTTTTTTAAATGCTTTACATTTTTTTAAGTTTAGCCCGCTCTTTATTCTTTAAAAAAAACAATATATAAGAAATATATAAAAAAAAAACTTAAGTAAGTACTTCACGCTTTGCTTTGATTTTTGTATTTTATGGACAGATAAATAAAATTATACTGCGAAATTCAATAAATTATTAAAAGTGTTCATGCAACGAGATAATTTTCCGCTTTGTAAAAAATATAACTTTCCGCGAGATGTTTAAATGAACATCTCTTTAAAAATACTTGCATAAACATGGAAAATAATCAAATTAAACGTCACAAATGACTTATCCCAGTGTATCAGGTTCTTTTCTACGCTTTCCGCATCAAATTCATGTGATGAAATTATCTGTTTTGCAGAATATTGTTCCAATACAAATTTTGACATTTCATTTTTGACGAGACAATGTGTGAGGGCAGATTTGTTTCCTTCCCCATACGCCTTTCTCGCCTAAAAACTAAAAATTGCAGGCAACTAAGTTTCCTTGTGTGAAAGGGGACTTACAAAGCCTTTGCTGAAAGAATTTTACAAACGGTGGAAACATTGAGCCATCTAAAATGGTCTTGAATTTTACTTAAAACGTAAGATTTGTTTGGGTGCGTTTTGTTGACACAACAAAAGTATTGGGAATTTATATAGATGCGTTCAGGAATCAAATCAATTTATTGAATCAAAAAATAGCAGTACTTTTGACATGTGAGCAGTACCCAACTAACAAAATTGCTTCCGATTTCAGACATTAAAGCGTCATTCGTTTCTTTAGTGAACCAGAAATCCTTCTGACAGGAAGCCAAATCGGTATAGGAGTCAAAGGTGATATAACTGTTCCATTAGACTTTCAATTAGCAATTAAGTCAGCGTCACAATTCGATGAACTGATGTTTCTTTAATCATATTCAATAGTGATCCAAAGAAATATTAATGCAATCCTTAAAGTTACTATCTTGCTCGGGTGCCTATAATCTTTATATAAGTAGTTATGGAGAGTCTTAAATTGCAAACGCCATGACTCCATTTTGCCACCATTTGCAATTCAAATAAACGTGTTATTTGATTGTAATAATTAATTTGTAATAATGCGAATGAGCGCACGCCTTTTTTATTTTCGCAAAAATTAGGGCGTCTTTATTATTAGCATAAATAATTATATGCAATGAAAACATAAGGCTCTTGTATTAATTCACGTGCGGCAGGCGAAAACGCTTCCAATATGTAGAGTTATAAAATTCTTTGAAGGAGAAACTCAATCGGTTTTAATGCTAATTATTTCATATAAGAGATTGGCCGAGCGGTTAGAGAGCTCGATAAGTAGTGCGAGGCATCCAGAGTTCGATCCCGAGGCTTACATACATGATTTTTTTTTGATTTTTCTTCACACTATACTTTACTTCTTTAGCACTTCTTTCGAACTCTCTTAGAATGTTCTTCATAGCAACTGAATGTCCTTCTTTAAGGTGCTATAGGAGTTAAAAAGTTCTCCTTTTTAACTCTATGGAGCACTAAAGAGAGATTAAATGAGCGCAATAAACGATTATAAATAGGTTCTATGACTTTAGGAGCAAAATGGTTAGTTGGGTACGGCAGTACGCAGACAAAATTGCAGTACAAATACTGCTATTGCAGTACTTCGACAGCCCTGGTTAGTATATGCACAAGGTTTTAGTTATACAAATTTAGAGCTTTATAAAGCTCTTTTAGAGCGATTATTTTTGTTGTTGCACTTTGAAAGTGCAACAGCGATATTGCTGCCAGACCGATGACATATAGCTTGCACTGATACAAACGACATGGCCACAAAAAAAGTGGTATAAAACACTTTGAGTAAATGTTCACCAGCTCTCGGGCTATTATGGTTGCTAGTTGTTGTATATCACTAGGTCCTGGTTCTTCACGAGCTATTGATTCACTCAATTTATATTTTCCTTTGGAAATGCAGACTTACTTAAAACAGAAGCAAATAACCGCATTGGTTGGTATTTCAACAAATTAAATAACGAAAACTAATAATAATAAAAATAAATGCCTAATTAAATTCAAACCAACATTTTATACCTATCTACAAAAATCTAAGTATCCATTACGGTGAAAGGCGCATGCTGGTGAACTGCGGTATGTAAACAATTTCGCACTCAAAATCAATAAATTCCTTCCTTTACCTACAATCCAACGAATCGTGTTCATTATTATCACCAACAAAACAAAAAAAAAAAAGATTTTCTCGATTTTAATAAATAAATTAAATCCAAGCAATGTGATTAGAAAATAGTTTTCCAATTAAAAATGAAAATCTAAGCCGTAAATTCAAATAAATTTGTAACCAAAAAAGGTGTGCACCATCACCTTCAACCACGAAAACATTCGATTACAAATAAAAACAAAAAATAATAACAACAACAAAAAACAACAACATCGTTACACATTTTATTGTCCTCTGATGTGACGCTTAGATTAAGATTGCTTAGCTCAAGTTGTGCGGTTGCTTGAGCTATACGCTCTATAGATATTGGTAGTGCTGTTGCTTATGCTCCTCCGATAGATAGATAGGTATAGAAGGGGTGCGCCCAGACACGACTTTTAATATCCGTAATTAACTTCAGGGAAGTTATAACTAGCTGGAATATTAAGCTTCATTCAAGTTATCATCATATCGTGTAGATTTGTGTTTTTATATATATATATTTTTTTTTTTTTTTTAATTTTCTTCCTTTGCAATTGATATAGAGATAATGCTGTATCTTAAGCATGTATCTTTGTATCCACATTTGATGGTGGAAACGACTGCCGTTTTGAACTGATTTTTTTTTTTTTTTTTTTTCAAAATTTAATTGGAGCGCAAAATAGGAAGTGAAGAATCGTGATTGTTTTTTTTTTAAATAATCTTTAAGCATGAAAGGAATTTAAAAACAAATAATTATAATTCCACACAAAGAGATTCATCGAAATCATTTCTTTGTTGAGCTAAACAAAATTGATGAGGATTATAATGTATTCAAAAACTGCGGTAAATTCAATTTTTTTTTTAACGAAAATCAGATAAAAAAAAAAATGAAAAAGATGCTTTGGCCTCGAGGTTCTCCTTTAATATTAAATAATTTCAATGATCAACGAACGCCACGATATGATCTTTTTATCGACCTTAATCCGTCCAAATAAAAGAACTGATTGTTAAACAAAAAATTAAATAAACATAAAAATAATAATAATAATCAGAAAGATTGTTTGTTATTGTTAAACTTGTTTTGCAAATCACTGAATAAAATTACTTTGCATCTGAAGTTTAGTAAATTGAAAGTTGACTTCGACGTATAAAAATGATTTTGCTACATTAAACAATGGCTAGTTAACAAACATATTGCACTTCTTAAGGTAAAATTAAGTCAATTTATCTAGGTAATAAACAAATTAAGAGTCGAAATTGGCCTACATTTGATTTTTTGTATAAGTTAAACAACGCTTTAAGCTAAATTCGAATCGGTTTCGAGGTTTGACTTAAATTTATTTAACTACGACGCCTTATTAGTAAATAGTAGATGTAAGACCGAACTTTGCTCGACATCTTTCGACTTGAATACAAAAAGGCATCCGAATCTTATGAAGTTTTTGGGCACTTGGCGTTCCTTGGCACCCCGAAGCTACGGTCCTGTATGTACGATGATAAAATTGCATCCAAATAGATTGAGTTGATTTCGAAAAAGGATATAACACAATAAGCGTTTTCTTCTGTTCTTTAGGCTTTGACACTGTTTATCTTCAAATTTGTCATTCATAACTTGAAAGCAATTTCCGAGCAACCAAAAAAAAAAACAAAAATTGGCCATGAAAGAAAGGGGATCTATTAAAAACAATTTTTAAAAGTTTTCCTAGTATTTAACAACACATTTTGAAAATTGCACTAAAATCGTCACAGCCGTTTCCGAGAAATAAAAAAAAAAAAAAAAAATAATAAAATTGGGTGGCTGATTTTTCTATAACCACTTCCTTAATTTAGAACAAATAATCAGCCCTATTACGGTTGTCCATTCCTGTCGAAAGCCGCACACAGGAATGGTTGCGAGTTGTTAGTCACTAGGCCCTGGTTCTTCATGAGCCGTTGTGCCACCCGATTTTTTTATTTCGGTTGTCGTGTCATTAAAACGTCAGTAAAACGGCACGTCCCTGAAGGCGGCAATTGATATTTTATTAAAACTAATTTCGTCATAATCATGAGATGGTTGGAGATTGGAGAGCATGTCGAAGATTTGGGTTTATTTAAACGCCAACTGTTGCCTCTAGAGCCTTGTCGTTTTAGTGACACGACAACCGTAAAAGGGGTGAATATAAACCTCATCCGAATACATAGAGCCGGTTTCGAGAAACGAGGAAACATAAAAGTGGGCGTCGCAGTGCTCAGATTTTATTCTGAAACCGAGTAGATATTAAAATTGGGCGTGGTAATAGTGGATGTACTTTTGGTAAAACCGCTTTCTTAATTTTTGATTTGTTGATTAGAACTAATCCTGCAAATGATTTTTCTTGCTTATTACAACTCTTTCCAAATCTTTTTTCAAGAAACCAAGAAACAAAAAAAGGGGTGTGGTAGTAGGCGGATGTTTCTAAAACCAATTTTTTAAAAATTGTGTCCCGTTCATAATAAAAATTCTGACATTATTATCCAAATCGTTTGAATTGTTTCCCAAGAAATAGAGCCGTTTCAAAGAAATCAAGAAATAAAAAAATCTTTCATAAGAACAAACCCTGAAAATTGAATCCACTTACTTAGGTCTTCGGACCTATTACGTCCGTGATGTTTCCCTTAAGGGACATAGGGCCTCCACTACACCTACGCGCCATCGTGTACGATTTCTTGAAATATATTTCAGCTCTCTCCAACTTTTCCCCAGTCGTGCCGATTCCTGTTCGACCGTTCTTCGCCATGTACTTCTAGGCCGGCCTACTTGTCTTCCCTCCTGTGTGAGCGGGTTCCACTGCATTGCTTGAGATGCAATGCACCGATCGCCTTTTCGAAGCGTATGGCCAATCCACTGCCACTTTCTTCTTCGTATAATGGAGTCTATGGGCTCCTGACCAGTTCTCGCATGAAGTTGGGCATTGTAGATACAAGATGTTTCGTAGACATCTATTAACGAAGGTTTGCAGCTTTCTAGTGACAGTGTCAGTGACTTTCCAAGTGCTGCAGCCGTAAAGCAGAACGGATTCAACATTGGAGCGGAACAGTCGTAGCTAAAAGCTAAAAGAGTTGTTTCTCCATATTTTGGACAGCATTCCGAACGCAGCCTTTGCTTTCCTGATTCGGCTGTTTACGTCCAGTTCAGTTCCGCCACCCGTAGAGACAATACTCCCAAAATATTGGAAATCTCTACCGGTTGTCCAGAAATATTTACTTGGATTGATGAGGAAGTTCCAAGGCTGATCCTTTTAGTTATTGCCGAGTTGATCCTAAGCCCAACGATTTCTGCTTCTCTCTCCACCCTTGATGTCATTTGATGGAGAGCCATGATCCTATGAGAGAGTAAGCATACGTCGTCCGCGTAGTCCAGATGTTTGAGGTGAGATTGCAGAGTCCACTAATTCCCTCCATTTCCATTTGACAAAGCTGCGTGCAGTACGTCACTTATCACCAACAGGAACAGTATTGGTGACAGTATGCAACCTTGCCTAACTCCACTTTTGATTTCAAACTCCTCTGACAGCCTTCCTTTGTGCAAAACGTGACACTTGGATCCATCATATGTAGCCTTGATAATAGCAATCAATTTATCTGGGATGCCCCTCCTGCGCAAAGCAAGCCAAATAAATTCTCTATTGACACTGTCGAACCCCTTTTCAAAATCGATGAACAGCAGGTGAAGTGGTGATCGATATTCAACGCACTGTCCGATGATGATCCGCAAGGTGTTAATCTGATCCACACAGGAAGAACCAGTGCGGAAACCTGCTTGTTCGGCGTCGAGTGTGTCTTCGAGGTGGCATCCAAGTCGTTTGAAATTGTTTCCCAAGAAATTTAATTTAATCTTATTTTTGAGTTTTGTGCATCATTCATAATAAGAAACTCTGAAAATTTCATCCAAATCTCTTAAATCGTTTATTAGAAACTGAACCGTTTAAAAGAAAAAGTGAGAGTGAGTGGATTTTATAAAATAATTATTTTTGAATTTTTTCCTCGTTTATAAGAACAGGCTCAGAAAATTTCATCCTAATCGTTTGAGCTGTTTCGTAGGAACCAAAAAATGATAAATTGTGCGTTGCAGCAGACGGATATAACTTAATATTATGTACTTTAAAATTTTTTGCTTGCTTAAAAAAAAACAAACTCTTGAATTCTCATAAAAATCGTTTGAGCCGTTTCCAAGAAACAAAAAAAAAAAAAATAGAGAAGTGGAGAAAAGCACGTGAATTTTACTAAAAGTATTTTTTTTTATTTTTCTTGCTCCAAAAAACATAATTTGATTAGTTTCCGAAAAACATCAATTCCACGAATCAAAGAAATAAGAAAATGGGGCGAAGCAGTGGGCAAAATTTACTTAACTATGTAATTTAAATTTTGTCTACGTTCATTAGAAAAAAAAATGAAATTCCATTCAAATCGTTTGAGCCGTTTCTAATTATTTTTTTATTTTAACAATGCGTAGACTGAAAACTCTTAATTATTAACAAATAAAATTTCCCACAAAATAAAACAAAAAAAAAAAAAACATAATACCTAATTTATGAGTTATAGATAGTCTCAATAAATCTTTGTTTATGTTGTTTTGACGATTTTTTACACCGAAAAACCAGTTGAACAAGTTCATTGAAATAATAAATAAAAATTTAATGGATGACCATGAATCCATCAGACTGATTAGGCCACCTCATTATTCAAAACATCAAAAATCTTAAACCACGCACCAATTTATCATTTATTCTAAAATAAAAAAAAAAAAATAAAAAAAGAAGTTAACCAGGATGACACAATGTACGAATGGTCATCTATTCAATTTCAGATAGATATGTATCGATCATTATTATTGTTCAAGGGGAATACCTATACATAAATTAAATTTAAATGTGTTTTTTTATATTTTCTTTAACATTATGATCAACGGTATTGATCTTCCAAGTCTGAAAATGAAATCAGAAATAAAAAAATGTTTTTTCCCTTTTTCAAAAAATAACAAAAAAAAAAAAAAAAAAAAAAAAACAACAACCATCATAACTCATGACGATGATGGTGACTATAAAAATAAAAGTAACGAGCAATAAATTAATAGCAACAATATCACTTCAACAAAGCGATCTCTTAATCGTTTCAATTAAGTTAACAATAAAAACTTCAATCATCATTTTCATTTCTATTGCAAATACGTAAAAAAATAAAAACCTTTTAATGTTGGGTTTCTTATTCACACGAAAGAAAAGATCGTATGCCATTTGCTTTGTGTACAAATGAACTTATACCTAACTTGTAGTGCAACATGTTGCAATAATATACTCTTATTTTATTAAATCCATTTACCTTCATTTACCTTGCCACTTACGACTTATTCCCAAAGCTCAAAACGATTAATTTATTTTAAGCACACTATTTCGAAATTTAAAACTCCTTTTAAGCAATGGTGTTTTATGTTGTAGATACATAATGCCAAATGCCAACTTATACCTAACCTCTTACAACAAAAAAAAAACACAAAAAACCATGAAAAGTGCCGCAGCTTGATCGCGAAGAGTTGGATATCTTGCACCAATCTCGCCATCATTATAGACATTGAGCATCCCAACATCATCATTATCGACAACAGATGGCGCACAAAACAGTCTTTTGTCGATTGAAAACGTTTTTGTTTTTTTTTTTTTTTTTAGTTTTTTTTTTACATCTGCAAAGTGCGTTACTTCGATTATGTTATGGAATTGGGATACCCAGGTGTATGGCTTGAAGGTATTTTTCCAAATTCGCAAAAAGAAAGACATCAAAGTAGATTCGCAATAATTTTAACTTTGTATTATTGCTATATGATTATTATTATGGGCCCAAGCGTGTCGAGACTCGGGATGACAGCGGAACCTCAAGGTACAAAACGATGTTTTTTTGTAAATTATTTTTAACAAAAAAAAAAAAAATAATAAAAATAAAAAAACAAAACACGCCCGCGGAATAGTCATCACGACGCGAAGATGTACAATGATGATGATTCCTCGACGGTCGAAATGAAATATTGCCAATTTTATTCATAAACATATTTTTTTTTTTTTGTTAAAAAAAAAAAGAAATCAAAAGCTAAAAGTCTATCGAGGAGATGAAGGCAAGACTATATTTTATCTGGCAAGGGAATATAGTAGAAGAAAATTGCAAGATAAGATCACATAGGCGGTTGTTGAAAGTAGAATTATGGAAGTGTACTTGCACAAAAAAAAAAAAAAAAAACAACAACAACAATAATCTTAGACCGACCTAAATACGAAGCTCTTCATCTTCATAGTTTTTTATAGCATCGTTGTGCGATCTTATAACAACAAGAGTTGGAGTCGCACAGTGAAATGGCAAACGAATTTGATTCATTCTTCATTGCTTTCGTTGTATTTTTTTGTTAGTTGATATGATATTGTATAGTTAGGGTGACCTTATTCTAAAAAAAAACACAAAAATGTAAAATAATAATAGTTATATTGAACGAATCATAAAATTGAATTTAAGCTGCGATTAATTTTGTACATCCGTCTTATGGTATAGTAAGGTATTTCGATACTTAAATCAATAGTTTCAATGGGGCATATTCATAGTTGCCGTTAAAACCAGGTTTTACTAAACTACAGTTTAAGACAATTTTACCTTTATTTACAAATTGTTGGTTTTATATTTTTTTTTAAATTTATTGTCATACTAAACAAATAGCTTCAATTATTTTTAAATAATAAACTTACAAAATAGAATCAACGTCCTAAAACTCCACTAAACCTAGATTTAACTTAGACACATCTTAAAAACGACAATGAATATACCCCAATATCTTAAATGTTTTGCTGAAACTTCAAACGTTTTTTTTTCTCGTTTTGCATATATGCATTAAAAAAAAAAAACGTTCGAAAAGAGTCTTTAAAGTTGTTTATTTTTGTTGCGATTTAATGCACTTGTGTAGCACGTTTCATTTTTTGTCCTGCAAAACGTAGATGCTCCATGAATTAGTAAATTTAATATGATTTTTATTATTTTTTTTATTAATGACGTAGTTCAAAAAAAAAAAAAATGTTGTTAGTGTATTTAAATTTTTATTTTAGTAGCACATTTCAAAAGTTAAAAATGCCTGTTATACTTTTTATCTTACAAAGTAAATTAAGGTCTTAAAAGCGGAAAATTAACTGTTTTATTGTTGTTTAGAGACTCCATTTATTTTTCGTAAATTTAAATGAATCAACTTTCTTTCTTACTATTGAACATTTAAAAAAATATACTACGTCAATAATTTGTGTAGCCTGTTGCGTTCAAAAAAATTGTAAAATACAGTTTTTTCTTTTAAAAAATTAAAAATAGTAAACGATGCCAAAGCACCACCTAGACAGATCCACGCAAATTTTTTTAAATTTTTCAAATTGTAAAAAAATTCTCTTATAAAAATCGTTTTCTCCAAATTTTATAATCAATTTTTTTTTTTTTTTTTTTTTAATTAAAAACAAACAAAAAAAAGTGGAAAATAGAGGAGGTGCTCAGGCAAGAAGTACGCTACTTGCTATTTTTATTAATTAAAAAAAAAGTAGGCTACAAATTGTTTTGACCAAAAACGACGTTGTTCAGAGTGTATGAAACTATAAATTCGAGTATGACGGTCGAATTGTTTAAGGGGAGGAATTCAGTAGGTATTTCATTAGAACACTATTTATTAAGTTAACGATAAAAGTTTAAATTCGACCTACTGGTTACAAACATTTTTCATTAAATATTTTCTATTTAAAAAAATTATTATTACATTTATTTTTTTAATCCGATATTTCAAAAATGACTTGGTACATATATTTTTCTCCTGAACTAGCTAAACTTTTTAAACACTCATTAAGTTTACAAGACAATATCTTTTTTTAAACCAAAAATAACCCTGCGTACTCCACAAAAAAAAACCATTAGGATTTTTTTTCGAAAACGGCTCCAAATAAGTAAAATTAACCTTTTCAAAGGCAAACAAAAAATTCAAAACCATTTAACAACAAAACCATTTTCCTATTTTCGACTTTCTCATAAAAAGTTTTCAAAAAAAAAAAAAAAATTCTTTTTTGCATTTATTAATAAAAAATGTTTACAATATTTTGAATGAGAGTTTATGATTTTTTTCATTTTGATTGAAATACCAGAATATGTTCTTATAAATGTTAAAAATTGTGTATTTTATTGTTTGAAAAAAATGTTCAAAAGATTTTTCACTGCATCCTCAACTTGAAAAAAACGTCCCAACAATTTTTCATTGCAACCTCAACTTGAAAAAAAAAAGAAGATAATAATTTAAAAAGAGAACGGCTGGTAACCCCATTAAAAGTGCTCTTCTTCATATCGTTTTTATCTATCTCAAGATACTACAATCGAGTTCAAGTTATTAGCACACAAAAGGTGGTCCTCTCTGCTCCGGTTTCTTTGTGAGTTTCTTACTTTAGCCTTTATATACCTAAGTTATCTTCTATCTTATAAAACTATACCTAAAGAGATAGTTGTTGCTTCTGGTTTTTTTTTTCGTTTCGTTTCGTTTCTTTTATTTTCTTTTCATTTTAAGTTTTTCTTTTGTTGAGCAATTTTCTAGCTCTAATTCTAAGTTATGACCACTTCCCTTTTACAAATGATGCCTTTAATGTCTATTAACACTGATGGCGGTAGCTTCATTATACAGATGATATAAAGGCCCTAACCCAAGTTGCTATTACACTATGAGTTGAAGAAGGTAGTTAGCAAATTATGCAAAAGTGTGACATACAAAAATGTATACTTTGATAAACCCACTTCTACACACAACTTTTGTATTTCTATCTAATTGTTCGTATTTTGTTGTTGTTGTTTTGTTTTCAGAATGAAGTTTTTCCTATTTAAATTATTATTATTTTTTTTGTGTGTGTGTTATAAATTGTATGAATTATGTTTGATTGCAAATGATGTCAGAGCTTTGTTTGAAATTAGCATGAGCACCAGAAGTTACAGAATTAAAAAAAAAAAAAAAACCTAGGACAATGGGCAGCAAATTGTGAAAGGGAAGTGAATTAAGAGCAAAGTAATTAGTCGATGTTGAGTTAGTTGAGATTTTTTTTCTCGAGCATTATTGTTGGTAATTTTAGTTTTGAATAATTGTGCTTCGATGGGCACGATAATTATTATTGTAGACAAATTGTGGGCTTAACTAAATTGGTTTAGTTGTTATTTAATATGCTTATGCATATAGTCGGCTTTAATAAGTTGTTTTGTTTCAGAGGTTTCTGCAAATAGATTTGTGCATGAACAAAGAAGTTCAGGGATAGAAATGTGCGATTTGTTTTAACGTGTCATTGCCAAATGAACAAACAAGAATACAGACTAAACAATATGCAATATAAACTTAAACGAAACGCTTATTGGATAGTTACTTCCATTTATTTATCAAACTCGGTTTTTTTTAAACTTGAAAATTTTGTTTTTTTAAATATTTTGTTTGACAAAAAAGAACATTTATAGCCGTATTAATAAAAATCGCTTATTCCACCTTTATTCCATGAGCTTACAAAACCATGGAATAAGAGTTAGTCCATGGAATAAAATTTCCTATTAATAAAACCAAAACGAAAATTTACTACAATAAGTAGTTCACGTTACCGAACACACCTAATAATTCTGTCAAAGTTATTATCATTTTGTTTGACACGTCTGATTTGTATTCCTTCGCTAAACCACCATGTTCGGTGGTTTAACTTAGTAAACGTCACTTAGAAGAAATTTTGTTTTTTAAATAACATTTTGTACTTAGCCCATGGAATAAGGTTAACCCTTCCCTATTCCACGTTTATAAATTTGGAGAAAATTTAAGAAATTCAAAATAAGAAAGTTAAATCAGACTTTCAAAAAATGGTGGAGAGCCACTCAACCAAAAGTCATCTTTTTTGGTTTTTTTTTTGGAGTGCAATTCTATATAAATATTTCCTACAAAAAAAATTTGCCTTAAGTGTAAGGGAAAAAAGGTGTAAAAATCACTTTTATGTAAAATTCTGTAAGACTTCAAATTTTTGAAAAAGAAAAAAATCACCACATAAATTTTAGCTTATAAAATTCAACACAAAAAAGGTCAAATCTTTTTTCCGTAAAAGCAATAAATTTCAAGAAAAACGTGCAAAAGCTTTCCATTAAAACAAACAAAATCATCTATGCACTTTTGGTTCTGGAACTTTAAAAAAATTAAAGGAATTGTGTGTGGCACCATATGAAGAGACAATTTTAGCGATAAGGAACTCTCCTTTGAATAAAAAAAATATTTTAAGGATCCGGGGCAGTTTAGCAAAAGCAGAACCAGTTAAAAGAGACAATACCTAAAATAATATAAATCTTTAGTTCATTCAATACAGTCCACTAAAATAAAAAAACAAAAACAATTTAACTTCTATTGTTTAGGTTTTTCTTTCTTTACATTAGTTATAACTTCAAAATTAAACAAAACCAGAAAAATAAACTCTAGGGTTTCGATTTCAGGAATTAATTGCCACTTTCGCCTAAGCAATGCTTACTTATTGTAAAAAATATTATTTCCGAAATCAGTGCTCATGTCCTACTGCTAACGAATCAATCGCTTTATTGACGAAATCGTTCGGTGTATACATCATCTCAATAAATGGTCCTGTCAATTGACCACCAAGATCTTGTCATTTGACACCATTGGATTACCTTCTATGGAAGTATGTAAAAATCTTTTGTTTACGTCGATAAACCCGAAACGATTGAAGCTTTGGAAGCCAACATAACTCGTGTTGTTCATGGCCGGCGCATGCTCAAAAGAGTGGTCGAAAATTAGACTCTCAGAATGGTCGATTTTAGAGCTAGCCGTGGGCAATATTTGAAGGAAATTATCTTAAAGCATATTAAATGGCATGAGCCAAACTGAAACCCTAAATAAAGATTTCGTCAATACATTAATTTGTATGTGTTTCTTAAAAAAAAAAAAAATATATATATAAAAAGAAGCTCTTATTTTGAGAAGCACTTAATTAATTTTGACGAATTCTTTTGAGCACATTTTAGCAAATGTGTTGAAAACTGTTAAAATCTAATTTTGTGTATTAATTAGAAGCTTTTTTGTTTGCCAAAAACTCGTTCAACTAAAATCCTATAAACTCGAAAACCCTTTTCTTCAAAGAAGTAACGATTAATCTAAAACTACATACATACATACATGCCTACCTGACTATGACATATAATTTTTTCAACCATAATTTCCTTTCCTAATTTTATTGCTTTTCAATCCCGTTGCCGCGACTACAGCTCGAAGCCATGCCAACATTATTGACCAATTTGTTCAAACACAGAAATTTTCATACAAAACGAGATATATCAGTGTATTTTTTTTTTATTATATTCCCTCTTAGCGAAAATGAAAGCCTTCTCACTTTGGACAATGATCAGCTTAACAACTTCATTTTAGTTTGAAACAGACAAAAAAATCAACTACATACCGCCTTGCATTTATTTCGTAATAAGCACTTTTTAGCCATCCAAAAAGGTGTATACCTCCACCTATCTTCTATGAATAAAAGGAGACCAAAAATTAAAGAAAAAACCGTTACAATTTCCTCTAAACTACATCTATAATTTTAATTCCACCGCTCATATACCACAGCGCAGAGTAAAAAAAAAAAAAACCTACTCCGGTGCAAGGTGCACATTTCACTATTAAACCAACCACCACCAGCGCCAGCATACGTCCATTCGACAATTTTTTTTTTCTAATAGAATTGGTCACAATTTCCCTCGATTCACTTCTTCCGAAGCTGTAAAATTATACCCGTTAGTTGTATATTTTTTTTTCTAGATTTATTCATATAGCACTAGACCAGAGAGGAGGACTTCCTATAAAATACAACCTGGCGGCCACATGTCGTAATAATTTCATCAATTTTTTTTTTTATAATTTAAAAAAAAAAATAATAACAATTGTTCCACTGTGTGATTTTGTTGTGGTATCTTACCTCCAACAATGTTGTTATTGTTGCTGTTGATGATAGTGACGACCCGACCATGATGTCGTGTAGAGTATAGCTGGTGGTAATGGTAATGATGGGCATATGGTAATTCACCCGGTGCATATTATACAAACGACCGAGAAAACACAACCGGTGAAAACTCCAATAATTTTCCACCTTCTTGCCCATGAAGTATCTATTAGTATCTCTGCCTGTATTTATCTGCAACTTGTTGTGTCTAGATTTTTCATATTATTATTTTTTTTTTTTATTTTTTTATTATACCATCGCACACTTTACCTATTCTCGCAATTTCCGATTTTTTACTGTTTTCATATATGATTTTTGCTCCCTAGATTAGCTACACTCTGGGTTGGTTGATTGATGCTTGAGTTATAATGAGCTTTTACAATAAATATATTTTTTTTTTGGAATAAAAGCTATTTAAAAGGTGAGACCTTATTCTATTATTTGCTAAGAAAAAAATTGAACCTCTAAACAAATCTTGAGAATTCTCAAAAAAAGTAAGTTTTAAGTTCTTTTTTTGTATATCCTGTTAAAACCGTTTTAATAAAGGATTTTTAAGCGACAAAGGTTGAGAAGTATTTAATCTTCAAAAATAGGTATTTTTATTTAAAATTGTACAATACCCCTCCCTTCTATCCCCTTTTTACATAAACCCTTGACCCTACCTCTTCCAAAAAAAAAAAAAATATAAATTTAGTTTCTTAGCTAAAAACTTATTTCTTGAAAATTTCACAAAGGAATTAGATTTTAATACACTCCAGTATGGACTAATTTTCTGTAGATACTTATTTTTAGTACAGAACTTTTCTGTGTGATAAAAAAAAAACCAACACACCTATAAAAGTCCTAGTTTTCAGTAAGAGACCAACTTAGTTTCTTTTAAAATCGAACTAACTACAATTTTAAGGTCAACTTTAATCTTGGTTTAACTTGGCGGATAATCTCGTTTTAATCACTTCTTAGATGTCTTCAACTCCAATATGAGTAGATTTAATTATGTTTTGTTTAAATTTGTGATTTAAGGTCAGTCAAACACTTTAACCTTGTTTCACCTAAGTTAGTCTGCTGAAATCGGTGGTTTAAAATCTTGATCCGAAGATTAACAACATTGCTACATTTCTCTGAAAGTTAATTGCTTTTACGAAAACAAAGTGTTTTAACCTTTTGTTTCTAAAATTTTGTATTGTATGATTTTTGACATAAACTGATGGTTTGCGAGAAATTTGGAAAAAATAAATTAAAGACACCAAAAATCGCACAAACTTGCTCTTGCACTTACCAACTAGAATTAAGCTAGACAATGACACCAGTGTATATCAATGGTTCGATAATATTTCTAACATCGTCAAAAAGAAAATATTTAAAACAAGTTAAAATAAGAATTTTGAAAATTTTTGATTTAATACAAAAAAAAAAAAGAACTTCAAAATATGGAAAAAGTCAACACCAAAAAAAAATACGATCAGGTGACCTCGGTGGTGCAATGCGTAGTGCAACGGCCTCTGAGGTAGCTTGGTCTAGGTTCGAATCCAGTTGACGGCAAAACAATTTATAAATTAAAATTGGAACTATAGACTAAGCACCACTAAAAGGAATCTGATGATTGGTGTGGCAGCCATGAAATTGCAATAATTCCAGCCAAAATGTAATACTCGGTGGTAGCCAACACAAGTGGTTGTTGTTATTCAAAACCTTCAATGTTAAATATGACGGGGCGAAAGCTATGCAGCATAACTGCAAGTGTTATCACGAGAAAACACCTTTAAATGAAATTTAATTCTTGACCAGTGTCAAATCTTAAAAACAAATTGTTCTCTAATTTTATTTGTTGGTAGAAAAAAAAATCAAAACAATTTCTTAATGCAATATTTTTTGACTTGCTTCGAAGTACCAGTATACAAAATTATGACAAAATCAATCAACAATTAAAAATATATTTTGGAATATGCAAAAAAAGGGATAAGCTTGCTAAAAAAAAACACAAAACTTTACTTCCATTATTCGAATTTTTCGGCAAAAACCTGGTGTGCAGTATTATCAAAACTGTTTTAGACATCGCATGTTTGAAGTTTAATCAAAATCGCTTTAGCCGTTTTAGAGAAATCTTGATAAAACCGAAATTGTTGTATGGCAGCTATTCGACCTAAATGAGTTGAAATACAAATTTGAATTTAAGATCTAGAAAATCGGAGCCCATATTCTTTTGGGCTCTAGCTCGATTAACATCTGGGCGTATAGCCTTAGGGACAAACAGACTAACCAGCGACGGCAATTTGTTGTTGACACGAAACCAATACTTGCCCTAGTAAGTTAAAACGTAACAAAACACTTTGGGCTAAAACTTACTTCCAGGTCTTGAACCATGCAGTTTGGATTAACGCACCAACTAGTTCAAAACGTCATTAGTTTGGTGGGTTAACTGGGTAACCTTCTTTTTTGGACGGGGTTCACTATAGGCCACTAACTTCACTTCCTTAAAGAAAAATTGTAAAATGAAAGTTGTAAAACATAAGCATGGTCAACTGAAAGCCACGTAGTGTATAATGGGATGTAAAGTTGGTCTAATTCTATATCTTTTGTCCTACCATTATTCTATCAATTCTCTATAACAGTTAGTTAGGTGAGGGAACATTATAATGTTGAATAATGATGATCGAAGTCTAGATTTAACCTGTACCGTGTTCGTTGTTTTGCATCTCGATAATATAGCTTCCTCTCCTACCTAGGTTAGGTATATAGAATCCATAAATAAAGCGGCTTATTTTTCCATCTTGTTTATATTTCTTTCTATTTCCGGTAAAATTTATTTAACAAAAACAGAAAAACAAAATGAGATGGTTTGCGTGACAACAGAAATTGGAACAAAATTATTGTTTTTTTTTTTACAATAATTTAAAGCTATCTGTCGAACATACATCAAATTATATTGTAATTTGAAAACAATTGTTGAAGTTCATTGTTGGCAATATTATACACGGAACATGTGCATCATATAGTTAGTTGTTTGGTGCCAAGAAGAAAGTCACAGTCACAGTCACAGCTCACCAGCAGCCAGTAGTTGGGATTTGATTATAAGTTTTATTTCCTTCCCGTGTTGTTGTTGTGTTAGGTGTATTATGCAAGCTGGAGGAACACCCAGTTATTTAGATCAAAATGTGTTTGTTGACTAGTAAATTGCTTGTAAAATTGATAATTTTGTTATTTTGTGTATAGCTATTATGGGAAGGTCGGTAATTTGTGTTGTTATTTTAAAGTTTTTGTCTATACGAGAGTACAGTGCCAAATTAAAATTTCACTTTTACTAAACTTTCATTGGAGACAGGGGTAATTTGTAAATAATACGACAAGCAACGAAGGTAGGTATAGGTTAAATTATAATTGCGTGCTTCCGGATGGTTTAGTTTAAGTGACGAATTTTCTATCTTTTTTTTAGTTTTGTTAGTGTTGTTGTTGTAGGTAGGTATTCAAAGTCATTGCGAAGATTGTTTTTGAATATGGAAATTAGTTGACAGTAAATACGGTATTTAAGAGAAATTTTGTTTGGCATTGTGAGTTTTTGAATAGCTCTGGTAACTACTGTTGACGAAGTCGTAGTTTATAAATTATAAGCAAAGCCAACTTTGAGGTTAATTACTTCCTTGTGAAAGCTTTCTAATACAGAAATGAAAAAACGTTTATTATAACATTAAGAGCAACTATAATCAATCAATGTGACAAGTAGGGTTGTAAATATTTTTTTTTCTTTTTATTAAAAATTCTTTAAATTAAAAATGCTTGTGCTTCCTCTACATTCCTGGTGCTTAAGTTGAACTTTAATATTTAATTAATATGAAAATAGAATATTACCAACAGACATTCATTGACTAGGTGAACGAATTAAAAACAAATTCGCAAAGAATAATAAAACTTACATAAAATTTAAAATATCGACCAAAATTCGCGTCTAAGAATGGTAGGACACCATCTAACTGATGAGCCTATCGAACCTGTCCGAAACGCATTTCTTCGAGTTCAGATCGCTTGTACATTTAACAGACTTGAATATTTAAAAAGTATTTTTCTCGTTTATGACTTTCTTGTTGGTAAATAACAGAAGATATGCGGTCTGGTGCTTGGTTTGCTTGGTCCTGGTGTCGCTTTTTGTTGACATTGTAAAAAAAACTGGTTAAAAACTGACATGTGGTGACTTAAGTTAGATAAAGATAATTTAACAAAATGTTCTCTCCTCAAACAATTTCGCTTTGCATCTTGGACTCTTTTTGAAATTAATTGTAATTTAAATAAACGTAAACAAATCAAAGGGCACGTTAGTGCCCAGCCAAGTTTAAGCACTACACCCTTTTTACAGGATCAAACTCAGCCTATTTTCGACTATTTTCAGTATAAATAAAGTCAGAAATTTCAAACTTGCAGCATTTGCTAAGTTCACCAGGTTTAGGCAACTCCCAAGTTTCAATTCTTTAGCATTAGTGGTTGCCGATATATAAGACTGCAAAAATCGCAAAAACCGTAACTGACTGACTCACTGATTCAGTGACTGACAGATCACCAAATTATGGAGCACTTCCCGACATCGTAGAATCTTGGTAGACCCTGTGGTGTTTACAAAGGAAAAAATCAACAATTCAAGATTTTCCATTTAGGGGCGTGGTACCCGCCCATTTTCATAGAATTGATACATTTTTTGGAGCACTTTTGATTGTCGTGGAATGATGAAATTTGGTACAGCGCCAGCGGTAGGGCTTAAATGTTTAAAATTGAGATTTTACATTCGGAGGGCGTGGAATCCGCCCATTTTCTTAAATATGGATCACTTCGGATTGTTGAAGAATAATAAAATTTTGTAGACTGGTAGATCATGTGGTCATAACAAAGGAGGTATTGGAAAATTTTAAATTATCCATTCAGGGGCGTGGCAGCCACCCATTTTCTCAAAATTGATATCAACTTCTGATTGTCGTAGAAAGATGAAATTTGGTAGAGCAATAGGACTTGACACGCAAACGAAGGAAAAATTAAAAATTTCAGATTTATCGTTCAGTGGGCGTGGCAACCAACCATTTTCACAGAATTAATATTAAATATATTGAGAGCACTTCCGATTGGTGCGGAATGATTAAATTTGGTCAAGCGGTTAGTTTTCAGGTGTATAAAAAGAAAAAGTTGAAATCATGAAATTTTTCATGCAGGAGGGTTTCATCCACCCACTTCCTATCAATTATTATCATTTCAATGGACCACTTCTAACATATGAAAATTGAAAGAGGAGTAGGACTTGTATTATAAACAAAAGGCATTCATTAAAAACTTACTTTTCATAACGAGGCTTTTATTGGGTTTTTATTCCACCCACTTTGCCTGATAAAAAGAACCTTTTGAAAAAGTAGTGAAATCACACCAAAAACATACATTTAAAAAAAGTAGCCAAGTTCTTCTATGTAGAGAGTTTTACATGTATTCTGGCAAGGTGCTAGGAAGGGTTAGAAAAGGCTAGAACAAGGGCCTTGGCAATAATAAATCATGATCTTCTGCTTGTGTGTCCAATGAGCTGCCCACTAGGCCAACTTGCTATACAAACAATTTATGTCATGTTAATGTCGAAAGTGAATAAAATGTTTGCGTTTGGTGTATAAGAGACATTCCTGATGGGGTGCCGAAAGATGTCCAACAAGTTTAAGCTAGGGAGGACCTCACGAGTGTTTGACAAGTTTCCCTCGGCTAAATTGTTAGTAGTGAAACCCAGCAAGGTATCTGACAAGTTTTCCCCGTCTAGAATTTTCCTACAGAAAACTTACTAGGGCCTTGCCGAAACTAGACAGAAACTTGGCATTCTTCAAGCCGGGAATACCTTACCCTATTTGCGCAATTTTTATCGCTAACGTAAGTAGAATGTTTACAGTCAATGTCTTTCAATTTGTCACTTGGACTGTTCTGGTCTGAAAATGTGTTGTACTTTCTATTGGCACAAACAAATTTAATAACTTAACCCAATTTTGTTTTTCCGTAGCCCCTTTAGAAAATTCTTCAAGTAAATTCTCAAAACAACCATTATTTCTACAAAACTCGACCTAGAAAAATTCAAACTTTATTTACAATCCATTAAATTGTAAATAAAAATAACTGAATAGCTTTTCTATGTCAATATTATGATATGATCAAATGCCAATGGACTCATAAAACTTCGAGATGCCCAAAACCCTTTTCCAAAGTTTAAAAGGAACATTTTTTGAAGAGAATAAACAAATAAACTTCTGCTCCAAGAAGCAAATCAAAAAAAAAACTCACAAAAAATAGTCTCGCCTTCTTGGTATTCTTATAGTTTTAATTTCTCCATCAGAAGAAGCCTCATAAATTTGAACCGTGACTGAAGTGCATCCGATTGGAATTAGATAATGCGTTGTGTTGTAGTCGTCGGTCGTCTACAACGACTATGTCGTCGTCGTCTTGATCATCATTGTTGTCATCATTGTTTGTAGTCTGCCTTGAGTTCATACAATGGAATGCATTCATTTAATATGTGTCATTACCCCCATACCCACCCAGATAGTGACACTTAATGTCAACAATCAGACAGTTATAACTTCGACAGTTTTCGACTACATATGCATACAAATTTAAACGTCTTCAAATAAACTACTTTTTTGTTGGGTTCTTTTATTTTTATTTATTTGAGATAGTGAACTTCAAAAGAAAACATTCCTTTTCGAATTTAATATTTGTTTAACTCGAACACAAAATATTTTTATCAATTGAGTGGGATTCATAGTAACAAATGACTTGTTTTTTTTTGTTGAAGAAGAAGAAGAAAACTTATAAAGGTAGCTTTGAATAAAGTGCGGGATTGGGTTAAATGTTTATGTTTAATTCTATAAGAGCTAATGGATAGATTAGGCGAACTTTAAGTTCGAAAATTTTAATAGTCAAAAATAATTTTGAATAAAAACATAAAAGTCTCGTGCTGTAGTTCCATAAAATTGTCGGAAAAAAGCGTCAACTTTTGTAGGTAAACTGTATGTAGGAGTTATGGACCAGAACCCTATGACATATTTAATATTTTGAATTTTAAGTTCTTCAAGCCTCGGTAAATACTGGTTTTAGAGGAAAAAAAAGTGAAGACAAAAATTGTTCAGCATAGATTTTCAACAATTTGTGTGAAATCATTTTTATCGAAATCAAGACTATTTAAGAAGATTTAAATTTTAGAATTTCGAACGATTTTTTGACGAAACTATATAAATCTGACGAACAAAATTAAATTTTGAAAGCCTATATCTTTAGGTTTCGAAAAAAAAAATATTTAACTAAGTTGTTGGAAATCTTACGCTAAACAAGTTTTGTCTCAAAATTTTTTCTAAAACCAATATTTACCAAGATAATTCAATGAACCCTTAAAATGCACAAAATTTAAAGATGGCGGGCAGATCTTAAAAAAATAATTAAATAAATCGGGTGGCACAACGGCTCATGAAGAACCAGGGCCTAGTGACTAACAACTCGCAACCATTCCTGTGTGCGCCTTTCGACAGGAATGGAAGGGACCTACAATTTTATGCCGAATCCGAACGGCTAGACGAGAAGCACTTATTCGTGACAAGTGATATTCTTGGAGGATTTGTCAATTCCTCGCAAGAGGCAGTAGCCCTGAAAAAAACTTTAGTTTTTAGGTGGACGAGGCTGGGAAGCGATCCCAGACCTCCAGCGTGACAGTCGAACGCACTAACCATTACGCTACGGGCTACTACGGGCAGATCTTATGGGGTTCTATATAGGAGAGTTCTTGATTTATTTTTATTTTCTTATGGGGAAAATTAAATGGGAGTGTTCTTGATTTATTTTTTTTCCCGCCTCCAATTGATTCTAACAACCTGATTTTTTAACGAAACCATAGATTGCCCTTATAGCGCGAATATTTACGTTTTCTAAAAACTAACAATATAAAAGCAAAATGTCTTTGAACTCACTACACCCCCCCTTCCTCCCCTCGTTTGTGTACATTTCGTGTTTCTAGTTGTTGTTGGTAAGTGTGTTAAAAAGTAAGCCTGTGTGCTGTGCATCTTCATTTCCAGTTGGCTGACATTTTTGACCTTTTTATTTCAACTAACAATTTGCTGATCTGTCAGTGTTTTTTCTTATAATTTATTTGTTTATGTATTCCAACAACGCGACAGTGTAGTAGATTTACACAGTGAGTGCATTGAAAGTTCAAGTTTACACAACAACGCAACTTCACTTTCTCTAATAGTTTTTTGGTTTTTGTTTGTTTTCAGTTTATTTGAGTTTTATGAGGGAGGAAAAACGAAGACGAATAAGTCTTTTTTTTTTTGTTGTGTTTCCAGGTGTCAAGTCAAACTAAAACGCAAAAAAAAAATTTTACTCGGTTAAATCCTCTTATGAGTTTTGAATTACCTATAGCCGTAAGACCAATTTTTCATATACTTCCCTACCTATACACAAAACTGTGCGTGTTGGTGTGTCAAAGAAACAATCCATCAACTGTGTCACTCAATAATTTTGGTTGAATGTCAGAAAACTTAGTCAAATTAATCAGGATCTATCGAACTTTATATAGTAGGCAAAAACAGCACCATAAATTCCTGAATGTAATGAATAAATAATGAATTTGAAACTTCCCTTACTCCACTTCCTGCTGGAAAAAAAAGTTTGGCTTCCAAAAGGGTAATTTGGGAGGAATTAGTTTAAGAGACTTTAACCAGCAAAGGGTACATCAAATATAGGTAATGATAATTATCGTAATTAGCTTTGTAGCCCATATAGGTACAGTAGAACCCTTATTTTCATAAAACTGCTTTAATTTTTTTTTTTTTACCGTCTGGGTGAATTTAACCGTGTGGCTGGCTGGCTGGCTGGGGCTTTGCTTGTTCTTTATTTGATTTGTCTTTGTTTGCAAGGGGTGTGCTCAGCATAGGTACTCTACTCACATGCGGACAATAAAAGAAATTAGGTCGATTGGGCGCTGTTGTTTGTAGATTATAGGTTTTTTTTTTTTTTTTTGTAGTACGTTTTAGTAATCAGGTCTCTTTTTTATCGGATGTAAGGTGACATGAAAAGAACGGTTTGTGTTTGTTTACTTACTCATTCAACAATAAATGAGGAAAATATTAAAAAATAAATTGGGTGGCACAACGGCTCATGAAGAACCAGGGCCTAGTGACTAACAACTCGCAACCATTCCTGTGTGCGCCTGTCGACAGGAATGGAAGGGACCTACAATTTTATGCCGAATCCGAACGGCCAGACGAGAAGCACTTATTTGTGACAAGTGATACTCTTGGAGGATTTGTCAATTCCTCGCAAGAGGCAGTAGCCCTGAAAAAAAACTTTTTTTTTTTTAATGAGGAAAGATTTCCAATTTAATTGAGTAATGGTTTGGGGCTTTTACTTATTTTTATACTACATATTTATTAAAATTATTGGATGTAGATACATAGATAGATAGATAGTTTATTCATCGATTATCTCTTGCAATATATAAATATTTATGTAACCAACATTGAATAAAAAAAAATAAAGACATGACATTGATGTCGTCTGCCTGGATGGAAAATACCTACTATTATTTTTAGATTTTAAAATAAAGTGACAATTTCATTTTACATTTTGTTATTCAATTAATATTGTTTGTGTTTTGTGAAATTTTTGATTAAGTTTACATATCATATTAAGCATGTTTGGAACTTTAAGTTTAGTTAAAACAAAATAGTAAATAAGTATAACTTTCAGTTTATTTAAAACAAAATAGCAAATAAATGTAACTTTAAGTTTGATTACAAACAAAATAGCAAATAATTATGTACCCTTTAGTTTATTTAAAACAAATTATCAAATAAATTTAACTTTTAGTTTAATTCAAACGAAAAAGCAGATAAGTGTAACTTTTAGTTTAGTTAAAAACAAAATAGCAAATAATTAAGTAACTTTTAGTTGATTTTTTCTCTGTAATTCATCGCTTCTATGGTTAATTTGTAGAGCAGAATTGGATTCGCACCATTCAAATAGTTGAAAAATTCTTCTTGTGTAAGATTAGTTTTCCCAAAGTGATATCGCCTAATGTCCTTTAGTACAGGGCAAGTCGCCAAAAAGTGTAATATGTCTTCCCTCTCTCGTAAATTGCAAAGATCGCATGTTTCAGCTCTCTCTGTGCGAAGTGGTAAGTAATTTAATTTTATCAGCTCTCCTCTAATTTTAAAAATTGTGCCTATCATTAGATAAGAGTAGGTATTGTTGAAATAGTTCCGCTCGTTCAGATTATATAAACTCTTGGCATAGAATTTTCTCTCAGTAGACAATTTCGCCTTTTCGATGAATGAGTAACGATATCACCTCTTACAAAGACCTTTTCCAGTTGTCGGCATTCATATCCACCAAATTCATCGTAATACCGCAGTTGGCCGCGAGATGAATCCAATCTTTACAAAATAGCTATTTATTGAGAACTGCATATTGGAGAATAAGTTTAGGCAGCCTATTTTTAACCATTTTAAAGACTTTTAGCAAATAATCTGCATTTAGTTTTAGTGTTGAAATGAAAAGCGTAAAAATTATTGGATGTACAATTTTGTTCAATTAAAAAAATAACAACACCTAAATTTAAAATACCATACTTACAATTCTGGTTGATCCCATACAAAAATGACACTTTATTTACTTAAAATTAGTGAAACTCTCCATGAATATTTATCCGCTGTGTTTTCGAAAGCATTAAGGTGTCCTTTTGGAGACCAACGACAAATTTCATTTCGCATCAACAACGTACATATTAGACTTAAACGACAATGCAGCATCTGAGCGTTTTCTTAAAGCGGACAGTTAAGAGTTTAGACTTTCAGACCATTATATGTATATCGCCATATTTTCTTTGAATACATTTTTATTTATTCGTCAAAAAACTTTTTGCAAGAGATTTAGCCTTAAATTACCAATCTTCGAAGCTTTGAATGTTTCAAACCTTAGATGATAAAATAAAATTATCATATTCGTCATAACTCAAATAACACAATTTCTGATTTTTAAAGTATACGAATGTCTCGAAAGAGATAGATAAATCAATTTTCCTAGTATTGCTTTCGAACAATTTTTTTTTTTTTTTCTACAATTATTTTTAATTATATCTATAGATTACTAAGTAGACATTTAACTAATTTATGTATTTTCTTTTCTTTCAGGTAAGCAAACGATTGCATTAATAATAATCATAGTGATATGTGTAAGTAGCAAAAAAGTTTAAATATTAATATACTCGCTTAGGTACTTAATAAGTTGCACGCAGTGTATGTTGAAATAAGTTTAATACTTTTATACATTTTTTTTTCTATCTTAAGACAGTCTTCCGACCCCAAAAAGTTTTAAATAAACATGTTTTCATGTTTCTAACGAAAACAGCTGTCTTAACCTTGACTTAAGTGACATGTTACTCAATTCAAAAAAGCATATTTCCAATTTCCAAATACTTAGAACTTACTAGACAATCCTCTAAGAAAATATAATAAAAAGTGCTGTAGTTTTTAAAATATAGTAGATATCCATGTTTTTTTTTTTTGTTTAAACATTTTAAAGTGTCATTAAGCAGCATCTACATTATGTTGATTTGTGTATATCAACAGTGCTGGTCAACAATGTTGAGTTGATGTGGATGTGTTGATCAAACAACAGCCCAGCGGTAAAAATTTAAAAATTCATTGAGGAGAAATCAGCTTTTTCCTTGAGAAATGGCAGCTGCACCGTCCACTTTTCAGCCGATTCCTTTGATGAAATTAGCATGGACATGTCCTAGGCGGGAAGCACATGCTGAAAATCCGATGCAAATTCGCCAACGAAATCACTACTTCATTGGAAGTTGTTTATTCACCGACCCAGCTGATGAAAAACATGGTGGTTGCATAATCCATGTATTCACTGCATAAATGTATGTGGTTTATTCATCGGTTCAACATTTTTGATGAAAAATGTGATGAAAATTCAATTGTCAAATCACAAGATAAGTAGTAGTTGTTTATTCAGCAATTAGTTAATGCAATTATGAAAAATGTAAAGAAAATTAAATAAATAGTGAATTCATTAATTCTGTTGTGTTGTGAATTTGTGATTGGTTAAAATATAGAATTAAAACTTTAAATTAAAGTAAAATTACTAGGTCAGAGGTTGTTGGTTAATCACCACTTTACTTATGCGAAGTGGTGATTAACCAACAACCCGAAATACTTGGAGAAAATCTGAAATTGCCTCATTTTGATGGAAATTCACAAGTTCTGTTATAATATTTACTGTCAGTAGACAACGTGAACACAGAGAACACAACAAAAATCAACTTCTATCAAAACACACAATGGCGGTACACACTTTACAAAGCATAGACGATGAACTGATGAACTTCTACATGACTTTTCAACTTATCAAAAGCAATTTTTAATTCAACGAAAGAAAGTGTTGTTTTCTAAACACAAAGCAGAAAGTGGGTTCAAATCTACTGAGGAAACTTTGCATGACTCTTCAATTACTAAATCATTACATATCGTTACTTTTATTATCTGGCTAGTGAATTGATTGAAGAGTTCAGCTTTTAAATTCATTGGGGACGATATTTCCCGCTGGGAGAGGCAATCAGCTTTTGTTTACGCGAACCGTACTCAAATGGATAGAAATCAACAATGTTGATCAACTTAACTGTTATTTGTATTGGGCATGCCCTGTCTGTGGCCAATGTTGTTAATTATTTGAATTTTGATTTGTGTAATTCAATTTTTTTTTTTTTCGTTTGTGGTCTTATTTTTATTGTTATTTAAAATGAAATGGAGGAGAAAAATTGAGTACGTAAATGAGTGTTTCCATATGTAGTATGTAGTTTTATATTCATAAACGATCTTTTATCTGAAACTTCTAATCCATTAGACTGTTTCGCAGATGACAGTACCCTCAGCTTCTCATATTCGTTTACAGATTCACACCCATGTCCTTCGGATGTGGAACTTGAACGGCAGCGTATGATAAGCTCATTAAATTCTGATCTAAACAGCATTGTCCAATGGTGAAACAAAAACGGCGTAGAATTTAATGCTTCAAAAACTCAATGCTGCCTCCTGTCATTTAAACGAAACCCACCTCCAATGCCGCTTTCCATGGACGGCACTTGCATCGAGGAAACCGAACAGCTCTCAGTTCTCGGTATGTGTGTCACCACCTTATGTGGAATTACCACATATTTGACATCGCCAAAAACGCTGCTAAGTGCTTATGTTTTCTCCGAAGATGCAAGAAATTCTTTACCCCCTCTGATCTAGCTGTGATCTACAAAGCATTTATTCGTCCAAAGCTTGAGTATAATTCTCATATATGGGCAGGTGCTCCTATAACTCATCTAAGCTTGTTGGACCGAATACAAAAAAGGGCCCTAAAAATGATAGGTGATCGAACAATAACGTCAACAATAGCAGCCCTCGAACACCGCCGCAATGTCACCTGTCTCTCACTGTTCTATCGCTATTTTTATAAACACTGTTCAAGTGAAATAGCCAGTTGCATTCCTCCCCTTAAACAATTCAACCGTAATACTCGCGCTTTTAGGAATGCTCATCAGTTTACCCTTGAGCCCAATTTCGGACGTACCGTTAAGTATAGGGATTCTTTCTTTAGTCGCACAACAAGAATGTGGAATGCTTTACCTTACCCTATTTCCCCCCCCCCCATTTTGATATTCAGAACTTCAAAACCAATGTGCATCGGTATCTCCTTTTAAATCTTTCCTTATTTTCCTAAGGCTCGCACTGTGCTAGTCATAATTAAGGGTAGTAAGAACCCCTTTAGAGCGCGGCATGTTAAAAAAAAAAAAAATTGACAGTTTACACACAACACGGACGCTGGTTTAAAAAATAAAAAAGTGAACACCTGTGGGTTAACACCCATATCCTTAAAACATTTAAAGTCTGGAACTCAAACTATATTTATAACACATTGGTAAGGTAAATCTGAACACATAGTTTTGGTTAACAAAATAAGAGACCTTTACAAAAATTGATTGTACATTTTTCAATACTCAGTAAAATCTCAAATAGTATACTAATTCTTATAATACAAAATGTTGTTCATGTTGCTATAATATTTATTCGTCTCGTAAAAGAAAAATTGGAAAATATTTTTTCAACTCTAAATGAATTTTCAGAGAAACCACTCGGAAAGCATTTAAGACCTTCACTAAGATCTTAATTAATTGTGTTCACGGGAGTACTGTAAAAAACATATTGAGCGATATCATTTTGAATAATTCTGTTTCCATCGTTCACCACCGCTGTGATAGAGAAAGTTATTGTATGAAACGATATCGTTCGATAGTTTTCGTTTAACGAAACAACCCTCGAGCTGTTTCTAGAATTTTTCTGTAAGTCGTAGAATTTTTCAGCGAAGTTAGAAAAAGTCCTAAATGATTTGTTTTCATAATAATTCATTCCGTACTTTTTCTAGATTTTTTTTTTGACACCAGTACCTTGGTTGGTCCCCTTACCAAATGAATGCTAATTAAAATACGGAACAAATTATGAAAACAACTTTTACCAATGTTGCTGACATATTTTAAGTTTTACTGGTTAATTCTACAATATATTAATTTCGGGGCTTCACAGTGACATATGAAGGTCAATAAAACAATCAGTCCAATTCTGGCTATTCCGGGGGAAATGTTTCTATGTGCCCTCCTCTCTTATTCTAAATGAAAAATTCCAGTGAATTTCGTTCCCTTTTCCTTATTCTGAAAAAAACTTCGAATATGAGAAACAAAACTACCAGAAATATTTTGTCTGTTATTCTAAATTACAAAAAAATGGAAAATGTAAATATATACTTGATGCGACTTACGGAGAAAAAATCTCCGGGGGAGTTATTTTCCCGGAAAATATTAAGAATTGGGTTGCATAACTCTAAATAAATAAGGACATTATTTATTTTCGAACTATTCTTTTAGTTGATTCTATTCACAACTCGGTGTTTAATATTTATAAAAAAAAAATTTAATACTTTCCATAATGACGAATTTCAGACAAACTTCCCTTTCGTCCCGTTCATTTAACAAACAAGGGTTTCATCGGCGTGCACATTTTAGAAACAATTACAAAACTTTTCCCTTTTAGCGCATGATGCGTGATTGTAAATTGAAAATATGATATGAGAAAAATTATGGAAACTATTCATATTTTTTTGATTAAATATATCTAAATATTTACATAATAAGTTCTCCTTAACTCGATGCTGCAAAGTAGAATAAAAACCTACCTACTTAAAAAAAACAAAGAAGCAATCTTTCAAAATGCCTTATGCATTTATCCCCTCATTCAAAGAGCTTAACACAAACATTTAGCAATAGCTTAACCAAACAACACAGTTTTTGTTTTTTTTTTGTTTTTGCGATCTTAAATCAACAAATCCAGGAAGATTCAATGAAAAATGATAATTGCTCCATCTACACCAGAAGATCACGCGGGGCTGGGCATGGCCAAGATCTGAAAACGAACAAGCTAAACAAAAAAAAAAGTAACAGAAATAGTTTCCATTCAATGATGGGGGCATTCTCAAGAGTTCATCTTCATTTCTATACTCTTTCCCTTGGCCACCACATGTTTTGTATAGCAAGTCGTTGTCGAGTACGAGTCGTTTTCTAAGAATTAAGCAATTTCTTGATTTGTTTGTCTGCTTCCTATGTGCAGAAATGTGTTCGTCGAGGAGTGGTGTGGAGGATGAGCTTATAGTATGCTTAAGCCCAAGGCCAAACGAAGTCAACTCCATTGTCAAAGTCTTTGCATCGAAGAAGAAGAAAAAGAGAAGGCAGGGAAGAGGGTTGCATTATGTGGTTGACATGATGGTAAATGGATTTCAATTGTGGCGTCATATTATGTACATTCTTCCATTTGCTTTTGTTTTTGTTGTTTTCGTGCACTCCAGCACAATCGCCGCGCGACGATGGACGACGGTGACGTGCTTAAGCTACAGTAACTACTGGCGACAAATGGAACACATCAAAATCCCGCTGCTGGCGTTGATGGCGCTGGAGGTGCAGTTCACCAGTTTAAGCAAACAACAATGATGATGGACAGAAAAAGGGGAGACGACCAGCAAGCAAGCGCGAATTTGATTCTTATTCCCTTCTTCTTTTAAATAATTGAGTACGGTGGAATTATTACATTGGAAAATGTGTTGTTTTACTGACGGTATACAAAATAAGACAAACAGAAGAAGGGAGTGACGTAGGAAGGGGCAAACACTTGCATTTCGTTTCCGATGTGGTTGATTGGTTTGAACCAATACGACCGACCGACGACCGTGAGAGGGGAATGAACCAAAATGTGGTTAGTGGAGTGTTAACTTTCGTCTGTCCGACGTCCGTCCTCCGTTTGTTCATCCTAAATCTATATATCTGCTAGAAAAACACTCTTTATTTTCTTATGGAAAAGCTGAACAAACGAAATGTGCATCGAACTCTATTTGCAAGGTCGAAAAGGTGAAAAGAACTTACCACAACAAGTCTTTCTGAAGAAATGCAATCTCGTAGTTATAATATATTCTCAGCCCTCACTGATGGTTTAAGGTGATTTAACATAAAAAAAAAAACCAGAAGCGCAAACAAAGAATAAGACTGCAATACCTTAACAACTTGAACTATCTAAATGGAGAGGTTTTCGTTTGCGTAGAAATGATACTTAAAGTCAAAGGCACTTTGCAACGAAAGTAAAATTGGTTGATTGGTTAGTTATCTTCTATTGTTATTGAAACGAACAATTTTATTTACGATCAATACTTAAATCGAGAGTTTGGGCGCATATTTTGAATGTGGTAAAATCAAGGACGTTGGGATTGTCACTTTTTTAATGGTTCTTTTTGCTAATTAGCAGTTGTTCATCATGAGATTTCGCACGTTTATCCACTGAAGTAATAGTAAATTGATGACCAATTTAGGCTTGTTTTAAGACACCCCCAACGTTAGGCCAAATTTGCCCTTGCATAATCGAACTAACTGTGCTGCTTTTAACCTCATTGAGGAATTAAAAAAAAAAACTTCAAGATTGTAGCCAATCAGGTGGAATTTTTTCGTAATTCTATCCAAGTCCCAACTAACAAAATACAAAATTTCTTCCTATTTTGGGCATTTATGTGTCATCCGTTGCTATTATATCCCTGCATAATCCTTCTGACTCGAAGCTTAGGGCACCTATTATGAATCGCGATTCGCAAGAAATATTTTGCGAATCTGACTTTTAGCATTACCGTTTGTGGCTCACATAACTATATTCAGCTTAAATGTCAAAAATGTGTTGAATTGAGATTTTGCTCTATTCGAACGCCTCAGTTTGATTTTCTTAAACCACGACATAAGTGATTTTAAAAACGTTCGACTTGAGTCGAACTTGAGTCGTTCGACTCGCGAGTCATAATAGGGCCCTAGATGTTATATGAGTTAAAGCAGATATAACTTTTCCCAAAAATATTCTCTGGAGCGATTATATCATCGTTAAAAAAGCGATTAATTGAAATCTCATATAAAATGACACACCTAATGACACTTTTAATTAATTATAATTATCGGTGTTTTATTGGTCGTAATTAAATATATGCGAAAGATATACTTATACATAGCACTATTTGATATTCATTATAAACTGAAATAATACTATGTTTTGTATTGCTGAATTAATTATAATTTATTCTACGTTTTTGTTTTTCTTGTTTAAATTTAAAGAAGAAAACCAAAAAAGAACAAAAAAACTAAAATGTTCTTATTCTTATTGTCAAAAACTGGACTGCGAAAATTCATAAATAAAATTGAGTGCGCTACTATGCCAACATTTTGACTTGACAATCCTTCTTTAAAGATTCTTTAAATTAATATAGGAGTAAAATTATTAATTGGGTTAGCCTAGTTTCAGGTTCCATCAAAGTCTGTATCTCTTATTTTTTGTACGTGTGGATAAGACGTGTGGATAGACTAAAAATTTAAAAATAAACGAGATACATTTTTCTTGGTTATAATTTAGAATTTTAGTTATTTATAGAACAAAAAAGTACGTATACGCCATAGTGAACATTTTCAATTAAAATTATATTATAGTAGCTTGTATCTCATGCATAGTCCTTTCTACGACATTATCGGCCTTAATGTTGAATTTTATAAGAATAAGTAATGGCATTTGCTCGTTATTGCTGGAAAAACATCCAAACAAACAGACTTTCACACTTTAAATTTAAAGAAGACATTGCCAAAGCCATTACTTACCAAGGGTTGTTTGGGTCCTTATGTTTGTATACAACAAAAAATATATCTAACTCATACGCCCTGAACTTTATTCTTTAGACGTCTTTTTTACAGATTTATAATTTCACCAAGTTTAGTAATTTTTGGGACTAGAATTTTTAGGATAATGAATTTGGCATGTAGAGTTTATTAATTGAAAGAAGATTAAACTAGTAATGAGTTTGAGACTGATGATGATGACAGTTTGATTTTAGCTTTCAAACATTCCGATTTGGTTTTCTACCTAAAATGCCTCAGACAAGCATTTCAAAAAGGACAGAAAATAACAGATATCTCACATGACCTCTCCCCTATAGAAATTGATATGTAATTTGAATTCGATTCTTAACCACCAACCTTAGAAATAATTTGATCATTGAGAATTATTCAGACCCTTGACAGTTAAAAGAAAATTGATAATTATTCTTTTATAAAAAAAAAGTTACCCCCAGTTTTACAGTGGAAATTTAAACTCCACTTTTCGTTAAAACTTCAGTTCAACAATTTATTCAGTTTTACAGTTTCTTTGAAACCTTAGGCTCCGAATGTGACTTTCGATTGCCAATCGAATCGACAATTTTCGGTTACTTCGATTGGTTATCATTATCATGTTTCGTATTGTGAAACATAATCGAATGAATTGCCAAAACATTGTAGGGTTTGAATTTGATGAACACAATTATTGTTTTTTTTGTGTAAATTTTTTTTTTTTGTTTTGATGAAAATCCAACATGTGTTGTAAGTATGTAAGTTTTCGAAGTTAATATTTTTATCACTAAACCAAAAAAAAAAAAAAAATAGTTAAAAGAAAAAAAATTGGGTACCAACAGGATTCGAACCCGAAACAATCGGGTCCATGTTAGCGCATCGATCGATTATAATAGAAAGTAAACTCGACAATTTCAATCAAAAATCTCAATCACAATTATATAAAAAACTGAAGTTGACCATCGTTAGTTAAAAAAAAAGTGTAGTAGCCCGTAGCGTAATGGTAATGGTGCGTGCGACTATCACGCTGGAGGTCTGGGATCGCTTCCCATCCTCGTCCACCTGAAAACTAAAAAGATTTTTCAGGACTACTGCCTCTTGCGATGAATTGTTAATTGAATAAGTGCTTCTCGTCTAGCCGTTCGGATTCGGCATAAAATTGTAGGTCCCTTCCATTCCTGTTGAAAGGCACACACAGGAATGATTGCGAGTTGTGAGTCACTAGGCCCTGGTTCTTCATGTGCCGTCGAGCCGATCAATGATTAGAAAATCGAAACTCGCAATAGGGGCCTTGAACTGAGTTCAATTTGTAGTTTAAGTTCAACGACATCATTGTTCCGTTTAAACCTAAGTTTAACGTTTGGAACCACTATACATAATACTTTATGGAATTTATTTATTTATTTTGCGTAACCAATTCCATCAGCAAATCTATGTCTGCTGTTAAAAATTTGTTATTTCTTTTATTTTCCATTTTTTGAAAATTTTGTTCGTGTCACTTGAAAAAAAAAACCTGCAATGCTGTCAACTCTTTTTCGTAAAATCTAGTTAAACGAAGTTCAACTGAACTGAAGTTCAGATTTCACTGTGAAACCGGACGAGTTAAACCAAAACTTTAAACTCAGTTTAAGGTTCAGCTGATCTTAAGTTTAAACTCGCACTGTGAAACTGGGACTTAAAGTACCGAATAATTAAAATATTTGTTAATTGATACTTGGCAATCGTAGTAGGAGTGTCAATCTTGAAAGTTTTCGATTATTAATATACAAACTTTCCTTCAGATAAAAGATTTTGAAGGCAATACAAATTCGCATGCAATCCTGTAAACCGCGCCCTGATCTCTGTATTTATAACCCCTACTGATGGGAGATCATTGCGCTGACAGCTTACTGTGCAAATCAAAAATCACTTAACACATACATTACCTACACTCCCAAATTATACACTGCACGATGCACTGTATATCTGTAGTTTAACATGTAATTATTGGCCGCCGAAAAATACCTACCATTAAACCATCAATTTGCAAAACAGAACATTACGCGCATATTAAAAATTCACAAAAAAAAAAAAAAAAAAACATACCGACAATTAGCAGCAAAGCGTAAATTATTTTATTTTCAATTGCTTAGTTTTTTAATGTGCAACCATCTAATTGCTGCAAAAACAATAAACAAAAAACAGCACACACAAATCATATATGCTAACTGTGGAGCGCTAATGACTTATTCGTTTTGATAAAATCCATTAACCCTACCATGACTTATACTCTGTGTGAGAAATTTTTTGCAGTAAAAAAGTTTGTTGATACAAAAAGTATTTTTAACAAGCAATTCAAATTGAATTCACCGCAGACTACAATCATTATTAGATCTACTGCCATCACAATTTAAAAAAAAAATTAATTAAATCTCCCATGTTCGCTCACAACTTAATCATTTTGAATATAAACTCTAGATTCAACACATACAAAACTCAGCAACATGTTTGATTTAATTAATTTTCTTTTATAACTTCTATGCAACTATTTGATCAAAATATAAGCAAAACACGAGGCTATAATGTCCAGATACACACTTTCGCCTTGAATAAGGTTTGATTTTTAATGTTACACTTAAAATAGGGTACACTTTCGAATTATCAGCAGCTTCCAATTATTTTCAGTTTTAAGTAAACTTTTGTATGTTTCATCAGTGAAATAAACGCAGCTAGTTGTTTTTCTCCCCTCAAACAATTCATCTGTGCTTAATACTCTTCCAGAAATGCCTTACAGTTAAGCACTTAGCCCTGCTTCGGACATAATTAACAAAAATTCTTTAATAGGCATGCGGCATTCACGAATGTAAAATGATTTGTTTTTTCTCTTCCACTGAAATATTCAGAAATGTAATACAAATGTGCAAATGGTATATCCTATTCAATCTAATCCTAATTCCGTTCTGTTTTTTTATTAAACAAATATTCAGAACCTGTTAAGTATACGTTCACATTATTAATTGACGTTTTTGAATAAAAAGTATTTTATTTTTTTTTTTTTTTATATATTTAAAAATTTAATTTTCTGCGAATTTTATCAGATATGTAAAAACAGGTCGAGTAGCAAAATTTTATTCGCAGAAAAAACATCTCCATTCCCCTCAAATTATATTTTTAAATTATGCCAACAATTGAATGATGTACCCTATATCCGATCTCTAACCGTCGGCGTCGTCACCGCGCTCAAGGATCAACAAGATCATTCCATTTCATGCTCTGTCTCTCTAGCGGACATTTCTCAGCTTTTGTATAAATGTCCAGGTGTCCACATGTGTCTATCTGTCCGCCTGTGCAAATCAATTAAACTCTTGGAGAATCGCGCGCGCTTCAAATGAAATAGTGCTATTGCTGTGATCCTGAAAATCTCTAACGAATTTTTCATTTCACTTAAACACACACAACAAAAAAAACGTCTTTTATAAGAGATTCGGAATATCTGATAATTTACGTGTCGTGGCCACACTCTAGTTTATCACATCGCATCAATCTGAGAGAGTGTTGCATTTGGTCTCTGGCACCGCACCATCATCATGGCACATCGTGGAGTAGTCGTATAAACCATAATATAAAATCTTGCACTCGCCTGTCGTGCTGCTCCGGACGAATTCTCAGGCAGGCTCAGTAGGCATTTGGCCATAAAAATTACTCTGACTTTAATAGCATAACATGCAGTTAACAGCGCGCACAACACACACGCCACCAACTACCAATACCAGATATAAAATCTTAGACGCTGCTGTTGAGGCTGTGAAGCTTGCCCCGCAATGAATGTAGGCGATTGGGCTTGATCAAGCAAGAGCAAATATATACACGAGGCATGTTTTGGCGGAGCTTCCAGCGTTTTTCATGTGTTGGTGTAATCAGTTCTGTTTTTTTTTTCTATAACATCGGACTTTGGAGGCGTTGGTTGTTGGCTTGTAACTATATGAAAGATTCAAAAACAAGCCAAAGAGCTCATTTATTTGTTGAGAAACTTTAATTATGTTTCCTGGATGTGTGTGATGGCGAAAAACAAGCCTAATGAGGTCGAAAGATCACAGATTCATTTGGTCGAGCGCGAGGCACAAAATTTATATTTAGCACCTCCTTCAGCTGATGGTGGACAAAAAGGAGCCACCAGCTACTCCTCCTGATTTGGTTTCGCTTCATTTGAAGTTTTAATTGAAGTCGATGGTGGCGTACAGCAGAGCCTATGAGTTGGTACGTTTTTATATTAAGTTTGGCGCGTGCAGTAGTTTGAAAAATAAACTTTTACCACCTGAGGTGGTGGCGGCATTTGGAAGATCCCTTTTTCACTATCGATTGCCAAGTGGAATCGAACAACTTCAAGGAAGGTGTTTTTTGCGTTTTTAATCGCAGCGCCCGCCAAGGAGGTGTGGTCCGGCTGATTTTATCAAACAAGACACATGCAATATGAACATCTATCTAGCTAGACACATAGCCGCATGTTGCGTGGTTTGAAATATTTCCAATTTTCTTATAGACAGGACGTTGTTATGTATGGTCATTTCCGATTTGATTCACAATCATAGGTATATCATGTAAGTTTTGATTGCGCGTTACATCTGCGCAAGCATGTAAGGTGGTAACATCCTTAGATGTGAAATTATTTCCGATAGGTAATGTTTTATGTTGCACAATCGTTTTTTTGTATGTCTTAGATTTTTGCCTGTTTTGTGACTGCGGAGCGTTACTGCATTTCCTGGAGGTACCTTTAGTGAGAGTTTTCCTTCGTTTGCGAATATGAGCATTTCATTAAGTGGATAAGAATTACTTAAATTACTTAGTTGGAAATCATGAAAGATTCCGTCAGATCGTAAATGTATTTATATGGAGTTAAGGGATTTGTTTTAGCTGCTTTGTCAGTTTTAAATGAAGCATGCTTTAACCATACCGAAATTCCTTCCTAAATATTTGCATGATTATTATAAATATTTTTCCAAAATCCATGAAAAGTTTTGATCACCGTTATACGAAAGTCAGCAGTTTCATCAATTTTTGTTGGAAGCTTCAAGAAAACGCAATTTCTTCTGCTCGAATTCATTGAAGCTCACCGCGTAAAACTCTTTAACTTGCAACTCAAAAGCGATGAGATTTTGTTAACTTGTAAGCTGGAGTTAAAAATCAAAATTCGTATACTTCCTAGAATTTCTACCCCTCCGAGAGGCACAGGGCGTCAACTATTGCTACACGCCATCTCGTTCTGTTTCTGGAAATGTACTTTAGTCTTCCCAACTTTTACCGAGCTTTTGTGATTCCTTGTCACCTGTTCTGCGCCAAGATTTTGTCTGTTCCCCAGCTCTTATGCCATCTTGGATGAGAGGATCCTCCTCCATAGCATGTCTTGCAATAGAGTCTTCACCACGAAGTAGTAGTGTGACCAATCCACTGCCACTTTCTTTTTGAATAGCGATGTACATCCGTTCTCCTGAGAAGTTCTTGGTTGGAGATGGTGCTCGGCCAAAAAATCCTTAGGATGTTTCGAAGACATCTATTTTCAAAAGTTTGTAGCTTCTTTGTGACAGAAGCCATATACTGACTACACCCATATACGAGTAATAGTTCAGACTCTACGATTGAGTGGAACAATCGCAGTTTGCTCTTCGTATTGTAGACATTGTTCCTCCAAACTTTAGGCATCATGCCGAAAGCAGCTTTAGCTTTGCCGATTCGTATAGTGTTTTATTGTTGTTTTAATTTTTCGGTTCAATTTCCTAAGTTCACGAAAATGAACCCTCCCTTGGCTAAAGATTCTCATTTTGAAACCCATCGAGTCATATTTAATAACTTCAAAATATTTGTTCTTAAAGTCCTGGCAAATTTTGCAATAGTGTTTTCCAAGTAAAATCCACATAGTTGGTTTCCTGAGCTATAATGATACCGATTTTGTTTTTAAAGTCCCTTAAAATTGTAGAGGGGGGATGAATGATCCCCTTAATTCTTCAATCATAGGCCACTGTAGGTTCTTAAAATTGAATAAAATAAAACACATACAATTGTTGGCTACCTTTCTTTTGTTATAGAATTCTCAAAAACGGTCAATAAGGCATAAATTACTATAGAAAAAAAGCATTTTACGGCTTCGCCTTCACTTCCACATGTTGGTATATAGAGGTATATTTTTGTATAATGAAAATATGAAAGATTCACTCAACGGTCGGTTGCAACATTTCTTGGTCCAATTTTATAAATTTAAAATTACCTATAACTTATCCGATTCAATTAAATACAAAATAATCCGTAGATAAGTCAAAACAAATCGATAAATATTATACGAAGAATCGGCAGGAGCGGCGGGTTTAAGTTAAGATTATATAATAATTCGATACGCATTACCCTTGTGAGGAGATTAAAAATAAAGTCGGCTTAGTGAAACGAAGACAGGAGAAAGTATACCTTATGTCATAACATTTTAGACAATCAAGTTTTATAGGTCTTTGAGGGATTTATTCATTGATTTTTGTGAGTAGGTATAGTCAGCTTGTGTATATGATGCATGCAGCTGATAAAGGGTTATAGAAATAGAAGCCAAGACTTGGTTTCATTTTTATAAATTAAATATTGCTATTGATTAACAAAAAGACAGCATGTTACTGATGATCCAATTGTAAGAGCGAAACGCATTGCACCTAAGATTTTTTTTTTTTTGAATTCATGCTTAGATAGCAACACAAATGGGGCCGTGAGTGCAATAGTGACCTAACTGCATTTTTCATTATTTTCAGTAGAGCAAAAATAAGAAACAGGTTATTTTTAAACATTTATAGTTTTAAAACGAAGAAACATAACTTTAATTTTATTTCTTGCAATATGCTCAAAATATAACAGGGTTTTGATTTTGGATTCATAATCCTTCAAAATACCGTTATAACTGATTTTAAAGTCAGATAGCCCACTATTGCACAGAGGAAAAATGTAAAAAATTCAAAAATTGAATAGATAGGCCTAAGATTTGTAAATAAAACAAGTTTTTATCTATTTTGTAATTTTATTTTATTTTTTAATTAAGTTTTTTGTTAATTTAGTTGAAATTCAACATTTGTTTTCACTTTCCGAAGTGTTAGGATTCATAAAAGCCTTTACGATATTTGCAATAGAATTATTATTTCTAAGATCAGTGTAAAAATTGTGATGTTTTGAAGGTAAAACTGCAGAAGGTCTAGCGAATCCTTATTCTTCTCCATGCTTATGGGTCTTCCATCGGGATATAAAGTTTTTAGGTTGAGGTTCGCTAGGCTTAAACTTAATGTTTTCGAAATAAAATACTTTGAAATGGAAAAATTTCTTTATTAAGAGAATATTTAATAAATATTAAGAAGAGGTCGGTCTTTAAATATTGAAGCTCAAGAATCTTGAGCCAGTCAACCTCAAGTCCTTCTGTAAAGAAATGTTTTTTTTTCCAGTTTCAAAGTGGAAAAAAAGTGGGCATTTTATGACATTGAATATTTTTTTTACCGCTGAGTATATGACTTTTATCCAATTATCGGGGATGTTAATATTTGGAAAATATTTTTGTCAAAGAATGTTCGATGACAAGAAACTGGTTAATCTTATTAACTCTATAGTCCGGATTAGATTTTATATACCCGTAATGCACTCTTTCATGGTTTATCGAGGGAGATTAACAGGGTACCCACTTATGTTTAACACATTGCATTGATGTCCCCTGTGAACAAATAGTAAACTTATTGATCTTATTTAAAGTTTCAAACAATAAAATCAAATATGCGAGTGCAAAAGTGGCTTAAGTGGTAGATAGGCCACTCTTGCACTCCAGCTTTTAATTTTTTTGTGTTTGGCCTAAGTTACAATGGCATGAAACCCAAAATTTAATAAATTTTAATGCAGAAATGTGGGTTGGTAGGTACAGATTCAATTTTCGTAATAAACAATTTCGATAAAATTGCAGTTAGGCCACTATTGCACTAACGGCCTGAAATATAAGAAACAAGTTTGTAGTAGATGGTTTTTTCCAAAGTTGAATATTTCCAAAGTTATAAAGGAAAATGTGGGACAAAATGGAGTGATTTAAGCGTTTTTTCACTGTTGCATTTTTCCTGTAGCGAGCGCAATTTTTTCGAAGTTGCAATCTTAGCTACAGACTACCCTAACATGCCCCAACAACATATCAAAAATGCAGAACTACATCGCGCTTTGCGATTTTATTGTCGAATATGACTGGGCTATAAAGTTTGTTCTAAAAAGTGAGGTTCAATCAAGCAAACATTAATAGTGTGATATTTGTTGAAGGTATTTGTATGTATGTATTATTAGACAGTTTCTAAATAATTTGTTTCGTCTTAGATTTTCCCGCAACCAAGCTAAAAAATATGTGTTTGGTAAAAGAGACGTCGGTTAAAATTTGAGCTCTTAAAATTAATAATTAGATTTGTCTCGTTGGAGTTTTCAGTTTTCCATACGATTTGTGTGAGCCAAAACACATGTTTGTACTTGGAAAGTATTTAAATGAATGAAATAGTAAAATCTTCTTCTTCATTTTACCGGCGATTTTCATGATCTCGGGGGGAGGGCGGGACCACAACTCTCCCACTCTACTGCTTCCCCTAAGGTTCCACTTGTGGGGTTCGCCGGGTTGATGAAATAGTAAAATAAATGAATGAAATAGATTTGTTTGTAGAAAATTTGACGTTCTAAAAAAAAAGATCTTTTATCGTAAGTGTAACGGTTTTAAAGTTATAGCTTGTCAAACTCACCTAATAAAATGAGAATATGTTTAATTATTAAAAAATTAGTGTTTCTTTTAGTATGTTAGATACTTTTTTCACTATTATCAAAAAATTACTTTGGATATTTTTTGTAGTGGAGTAATTTTCCTATCGAATAGTTAAATTCAGACTTAAATCATAATTTCCAGTGGAAATTTAAATACAGTTTTCCTAATTATTTGTGGCAATGGCACAGTGGATATAGTGTTTGACTGCTAACGTGACGTGTGGGTTCGAACCCCAGTCTAGGCAGCATTCTTTTCTATATTCCCCAGTTTCAACTGGATGCCACCGTGGAATTAAATGTGATAATTAACATCTAAATCTCAGTCCACTGTGCCAACAAAAATCTTTCCTTCTATTCCTTCTAACTAGTGCCGTGGATTGCATTTAAAAGACCTAATGTCTTACAGGCATATAGTTATTATAGATGGGAAAAGCATACCCGGTTTGATGTTTGCAGACGATATTGTGTTTTTGTCGGAAACCATAAATGGAATGCAGTTGATGATTAACAGACTAGAACTCTATTGTAAGACTTGGAACTTAACGGTTAACCTGTCGAAGTCAAAAATTATGATATTGAGAAACGGTGGTGGTAGATACTCGAGAATGGAAAAGTGGAATTTTGAGGAAGCTCAGATAGAAATCGTCAAAGAGTACAAGTATCTAGGGATCTTAATTACCTCAAACCTCAACTTAAACAAACATCATCAGACCAAATTATCAAAAGCAAAACGTGCTATGTGTTCAGTGTGGAGGACTTCCATCTACAAGAAAAGTATTTCTCATACAGCGAAATATAAAATTTTTCGTACAGCAGTAGTTTCAATTCTCTTTTACGGAGCCCAAGTATGGGGATATATTTCCTTTGAAGCCGTTGAAAAGTTTCTTAGATTTTTTATTCGGAGTTCGTTTAAGTTGCCCAGCAGCTCACCAAACTATATGCTTTACCTCGAATCAGGGATAGCACCGCTGTTTTTAGATACTCTTAAAATACACTTCGATTACATAGCAAGAGTCATGGCGATGGGGCAAGAAAGGATTCCAAAACTGGTACTGTTGCAAATGATTAATTCTGATGGAACTTGTGTTAAAGAGTGGACAAAATTGGCAGCTGAATGTTCGACAACTTTATCGATATCAAACAACGATAACCCTGAATCACTTAAGGTAAAATTCTACGACCTGATGCAGAAAACTGGAAATTTGACCTACAATAAATTTATGAAGGAAGCAGAATCATCCCAATACCGAACCTACTACAGTAAACTGAATCACTTTTTAAACGGCAATACTTACTTTGTTGTTCAGAATAGTTCTGAAAAAATTAGAACAATATTCAAAGCCAGAGGTGAACTTATCGGTTTGAATTTTATACCTCACAGACCGGAACTACCCTTATTGTGCGATCTATGCAATCTTAAGGTGCGAGAAGACGTTTTTCACTTTCTTGGAATCTGTCCAATATTAAGAGAGTTTCGCAGGCATTATTTTGGAGTTGACATTTTGGACTTATCAGAAGTAATCAACATTTTGAATGGGGAAAGAGGTTGGGACCTGCTAAATAACGCTATCAGTTATAGAACCCGTATCACACAAGAAATTTTTTAAATTATTATTAAGAATATACCCTTGCCCACATAAATTATTATTAGTTTTTTTTTTTTTCTTTTTTCTTGATATTGTACATAAGTTTTTCTTTAATATGCATAAATTAAATTAAAATGTCAATCTGGTAGACGGCCTTCGGCCAAACCACTCAAGACTATGTAAAATACTTATAAGATTATAAATTGTATACATTTATGAAGTCAATAAATAAAAAAAAAAAAAAAACATATAGTTAAAATTGTTATTATTGTTATTAAAAAAAATATATCCAGACAAGGGACTCGATGTTTCTTAGACCTCTGTCGAAACAATATTTGTAGTTCGAGAGTTGAGGGCTTCAAGTTTCTGATACATTTGAAATTTTTTCCCTCTCGGTTACTATTTTAAGAAAAGTTGCAGGAACTTTTGTCCTTTTTTCTTACTGTGTCACAACGTCCTTGAAAGCGAATCTGTTCGTTACCGTTTTCCTACTACTACTTCTAGAATAAACATCTATAGGTTTTTCTTGCCCAAAAATTGACTTCAAGCTCTTGGTCTAGTTTGCCTACAAAAAAATTGATTTTATTTATGACAATACAAAGGTCACTAAAATTATCATTTACTTTACAATTAAGGCAAATATTCGACTTAAAGGACCAACATTTAAAATGTATATTTTCCTAAGTAATCATACGTTGATAAGGTCTTTTACAAATGAAAAGCGACCCTAAGTTCCTTTGCTTCCGGTCAACTGTTCTTGAACTCTTACCATAAACGTCCATAAAGAACACATTAAAACGCTTTTTTACACTAAATTTTCATTTCATTAGTTTCGGTGGGAATGTCATCATCAAATTTAACAATTGATTTTTAAATTTATAACGGCAGAAACTAGAAATGTACAAATGAGAAAACAACCAAAATGTGCGAGGACAAAGATCAAAATCTCTCATTAGACCTTTCGACAAATATAAAAGCAACAAACTAACTTAACAAAAAAAATCAAGATTTTTATGATGAAAATTCAAATAACATCAAATGCGCGCCATATAGTGTTTCCATGTCTACCTGTCAGAGATGCGATGCTCGCAGACAAACTCTGACCTCTTACAAAATTAAAATAACAACCAACACAACCATAAACAAGATCCGCATAAATCTCTAGCTAAAAATACAAAACAACAACAACTACAACAGTCTCCGTGTAAAACCATGTAAATTTGCGAAATTCTATTCATTCAATATGGCGATGGCGCAGTGGTGAGGCACGACAACGATTTTACACCGCGCTGCGGTATACAAAAGAAGTTACGTCAAAATGACATCAAACATGACCTCATCTCGCTCTGTTTGGTGTTTTTTTTTTAGCAGTCTTGTGGATGTTGTATTTTTTTTTTTTTTTGTTGATGAGCGTATCGTTCCTTTTTTACCTAGAAGAATAATTGACATTCAACACTACAACACTGATTTCATCTGACATTAACATCAGAATTCCCTCGAGATGATAGTAGAATTATTAATAACCCCAGTTACCTCCCGTAGGTATAATAAAATGCTGAAACGAAAAATAAGAGATACAAATCTATCTTTGACTATAATTTGAGAAAGGAAAAATCTGAATTTGAATTTTCATCTCACGAACAAAATGTCAGGAGTGAATAAAAAAAAAACTTTAAATTAAAAAAAAAAAACAACGAACAAAAACATATTAGCAAGCAGCGAAAGCGGTAAATAAGGAGGCATTTACAGTAATTAATTAAACAACCATCACAATGCGCAGTTAAAGTTCGAAAATCCCACCAACATCTGGCAGCTAACAACATCCTAGTTGAATCTCTTATTTTGGCAGAGCCATCTACCGGTACATCAAGTGAACTCTGACACTAATTATTCCGAGTAATTAAAATTGGCCCCCAGAATGCAGTGAGTTGGTGGAGGTGATGGTGGAGGTGGCGTCGGCGTCGGCGTTAACTTGCCAATTTGTTGGCAGACAGTCGCACCAGCCAGCACAAGTGTAACCTGCTGCAATATATAGGAACGGTACATTAATTCACGAAGCAGTAGATGGGCGCGCGCATGCTCATTGCGCACCAAAGAACCAACACCAAGTGAGTTGTTACCGTTGTTGGTCTTGGCTGCTAAATTTATTACCAATTCGACGAAAAGCAATAAATTATTCGAAGGCCAAAGGAACGTTATTTACGATAGGGTGGTGCTTGGTGAGATGTTTGAACCGAACCACCAGGTGGCGCATGCATCATGATTAAAAACTCATATCCAGTTGCAGAGCTCAACAAAAACAACAACAGCAACAAACGTAAAATAAATCCAAACAAATTGAATTTGTGAGTTCAAAGATGACTGGAAAGGGGGGCGTGGTGTGATGTGTGGGGGGAGGTTTCTTTTGCGGATATTTCACAACCAATCTTGACACTGGCTGCCGACGCAAACTTTAAGGTTATACAAATTGCGACTTGCAACAAGAAAATGCAATAAATTTTCGGGACTTTGTACATGTTTGAGTTGGAGTGTTCTTTCAAGCGCAAGCGCAATGGCTTTTAAAGAGGTAATTTTTCTTCGAGTATAAGTATATGGTGAGGTGTGATAAATTAATTTCAAAAATTGTTAGGTGTTGTGAACCTTGCCTGTATATAGCCGCTTTTGTTCAATTGTAATCTGGGAGAGAAATACCATTCACTTTGTTATCACTTTTGTGCAACTAAGTGGGTTTGGGCTTTTTTTTTACAATTTTGTTGCCTTTTGTTAGCAATGGCAATGAATAGCTCGCTAATACTTTGTTTAACCAACAAAATTTGTTTGCTTTAGACAAAATGGTGTTGTAGATTGTGGTGGTGATAATTGCAACGGAACGATTTAAGAGAAAACCAGTCAGAATGCTAAATGGCTTCAATGTGATGAAGGAAAAAGTCAAAAGAAAATCTGTGGGAAATACTAGATGCCTAGCATAGCAACGCAACCTTAGCATACCAACGTATCACTGCACTGCACTGGTTTGAATAAACAGCTTATAACTCGTGTTTATACAAAATATTTTTGGGCTAACATAAGTTTGGTTATCACCCCAAAAAGCTCATAACAGTTTTTGTAACTTAACATTTCTTGACTAAAAAAAAAACGTAAGAAGTGCCTGACGGTACTGAGATGATACTGAATGGGTTCGATTTTTACGAAACCCAGATGGGGCTTATAAAATTCTCGCATCGGTCGTGATGAGCCCTAATGCTAATCAAAGCAGCCAAAAAACAAAAAAACGTCGATCCTTTTGACCTTTGATCCAAAACAAACATGCCATATTTTTATTCTCTCATAAATGGGCTATAAAACACTGGTAGGTACACTCTGGCGTATACGTCCTTTTTTTGTTTAATTTTCAACAAAATTAATAAATTAAATAAATAAAAACTAATTGATCGACCGATTAGATGCGCTGTAGTTTATTTTTATTTCTTCCAAATAAATAAAATCAAATTCTGTTTTACTTCTCAACGCATCACTTCAGAAGTTCAGTACCGATTAGTCTTTTTTTTATTAATATTTGTAAAATTTTTACGAAAAGAAAAATGAGTTAAGTGTACCAGAAAATTGGAAATTAAGTTAAAACTAAAAGTGCGGTTTTCCGACCATAACTCACGATTCGAACGATGGATTAAATGTTATTTTAAATGTTAAATTTTAATGCGAATAAGGTTTTTGGACATTAAACATTGAAAAAGTTTGCAAAATTAAATTCCACCTCCACTTTTAAGGAATCGATCGATCTTGCAAAATGGATGTAAGTTGGACTGAGATTAACGAATTGACAAAAGCCCTCACTAGTCAACTGAAGAGTCCGAGCGATATCGCCCTTAAATATAAATAAATAAATCGGGTGGCACAACGGCTCATGAAGAACCAGGGCCTATTGACTTACAACTCACAACCATTCCTGTGTGCGAGTGTCGACAGGAATCGAAGGGAACTACAATTTTATGCCGAATCCGAACGGCTAGACAAGAAGCACTTATTCGTGACAAGTGATACTCTTTGAGGATTTGTCAATTCCTCGCAAGAGGCAGTAGCCCTGAAAAAAACTTTTTAGTTTTTAGGTGGACGAGGCTGGGAAATGAACCCAGACCTCCAGCGTGACAGTCGAACGCACTAACCATTACCCTACGGGCTACTACCGATATCGGCCGTACGAAACGCCAATTGTAAGAAGCTATTTTAAATTAATAATTCAAAAGTCGTTTAGCTGATAGGTATCTGGAATTACCTTACCCAAAAATAAAGCAATTCTATTCGGCTTATTAACCTTAAATTCAGTTTTGTAACAGACAATTCAACTGTGAAGTAGTTCAATTGAAATCGTTACAGTTGTTTTGAGAAGTTCGTTCTGGATGGGGGCGAACTTTATCTTCTTGGAAACTACCTTAAAGTTTTTGTTATCGAATTCGAACCAAATCGGTCAAACCGATTTTTATTTTTCTTGCTCTTCAGGTAGATCAAGTAAATAAATCGCTTCCAATCACGAAAATTTGATTCAATAATTAATCCTAGAAGGTTTGAAAGGGTAGATATGAACAAAATTAGATCTAGAATTTTTTGTTACGACATAAGCCAGAGTAGTAGAGAAGTCTACATTTGTCCCCCATTTAGGCGGGAGAGGCAATTATATAGCCAGTAATCAATTATTTTTTGAATAAAGTTCAGTCAATAATTTTTAAATAGTTGCTTTTCATACTCTAAATGCTGAAGAAGAAAAATGCCATTTTTTTTATTGATTTGTTTATAAATTTTACGTTATAAGGTACTATTTTGGATTTTGGAAATAAATGCTCTTATAAATTTTTAATCCAACACTGAAAATTTGATGGTTCTTAAAACTTTCACTTTTTAAAATATTAAAAAATAAAGTAATTCAGCAACCGGTGGATTATTCAGATTAGTTTGTTTAATACTTCGAGTAAAGTATGGAGAAAAATGGAGGCGGAACAAGACAGCATACTTAAAAGCGCTTATAAAAATGCTGATGCTCCAAATGCATTTGATAAACAAATAACACATCTCGACCTGTGACGTCAGTGGTCTAAAGCGGTGGAGTGCGTAGTGCACACGACTGCTAAGACTGAGCAAATCTGATATGCGTGGGTTCGAATCCTATGGTGTACATAAAAAGTTTTTCAAATAAAATTGGATTAAAGCTCAGCACCACAAAAAGGAGACTGATGAGTGGCAAAGCACGAAATACCTATATCTCCAGCCAAACAATTGGTGGTAGCGCCTTTAAATTGTTGTTCAAAAATTCAATGAAATTGACTGAAAGAATGGTCAAGCCTAATAAGCTGACATTCTAGTATGAATAGTACAATAATAACAATAATAAAGTTATTCTTGTTTCATTAAAATGTTTAAATTTGTTTACTTTTTTTTAAATTAAGTCTTAGCAACTCTGCTTTGCATGTTGAATTTTGTTTATCTTAATGTTTGTTTACAAAGTTATAATACTCATTATGCTTTTTTTAACAAAATGTTTCTTTCTCTACTTTCAGGTAAGAAGTCCAATACTCTTGAATTGATGTATTTATACTGTAAGTTGGAATGATTATGTGAATGAATTCATCGAAAGACTCATAAACATAGGATAAACATAGAATTTTTAAATAACTTTTTTTTTTATAAAACAATTTTTTTTTATATGTATACAAATAAAGCTAAGGATTTATAGGAAACATTATTCCTACAAAAGTAATAACCAAATTTTAAGTTTAAAAAAATTAATAAACAATGGAAATCTGAGATAAAAAAAATTGGTGAAAGTGGGCTTCAAAATTCTGTTTAGTTAATGTAAAACGAAAAAATTAAATTATGAATATCATAATAGTCCTTTAGGTTTATTTAAGACTAATTTTTATAAAAATCACTAAAACTAAACTAAAATAGGTCTAGTCGTCCATTTATACCAGGGTTGCAAAAGCTTAAGCCTTTTTTTAGCTTAAGCCCTCGTTTAATTCTTAATTCAGTCGTGGACTTGTGAATTGATAAATATTTAATTCACAAGCCCTTTCTGATTTGTGAATTGAACGATATTTAATACACAAGCTCTTTCTGATTTGTGAATTAAATATTTTTTAATTCACAAATCAACTACTGAATCCCGAACTAAACGAGGACTTAAGCTAAAAAAGATATTAAGCTTTTGCAGTTTGGAGATCCATTTTGAGACCTTAAGTAATAAAATTTGCTTGTCCCAAGATGAATTTTATAATTTATAACAAATAATAGAGATCAGTTTAGGTTTAATGCAAGACCGTACTCAACTTCAGTCGAACTAAACTTCACGACAACGCGGCAAAACATTATTTTTTATGAAATTTAAGGAGCTATATCGCACTAAGCGGCAACTGAACTTCATACGAATTCGTGTAAAGTGTAGTTCCGATGCAGTGCAGTTCCAGCGAGTGCGGTCTAACCTTTAAGGCTCAAGTATTCATTTTTTTTCCTTTAATGATATCCTTTTTTTGTGTGCCTTTATATCCGCTCCTGTTGCGCTTCAAAATGTTTTCAATACAAAGTACAATAACAATTATTCATAATTGCTGTAGCGGAGATAGAAGCAAATTCAAAGGCGCACAATAATTTTTAGCCATATATGCTTGAACCACGCGTACAAATTCGATTATTTATATTATTTAAAAATTGATTAGGTACCCACATTATGTTGTTATATTTTTAAATTAGCTGTGAGTATGTCTTGAACTTCCCATTTTTGACAAGATTTGAAAACTGTTTTTAATTGGCTAGTTCAGAAAAATTATATTTAAGTGTTCGTACTGGCAAAAGCTCACATATATGTGCTTTGACACGGTATTAGTCCTCTAAGATCTCATTTTTCCTGAATTATCTAAATCAAAGAGAAACTTTTTTGTTCAAACTGACACTTTACGACATAAGACAAAGCTGCTCTAAGAATAAAGCCGCGACCCAATACTGCCAGCGTGAATGAGTTTTCGTGTATACGCTGCATACGCTTTATAGGTATTCATACTAAAAAAATATGTCGACAAATTTGCACGTCACTCTAGAGTCTAGAGGGATTGCAAATATTCATTTGCTTTTGCATGATTTTCTGAGCGCGCACAGAGAAAACTCACGCTTTTGGAATTTGGCTCCTTGACTAGAGAATTTCTATGTTTTGTATGTATGCCTTTCAAATTTTGAAAACGTAGACCCGAAAATTTCTAAGCCCAGCCAAGGCCGTAAGAAACAATTCCTGTTGTATTAAACATACACAAAACTTGACATCCCCTTGTTTTCCAATGGTTTAAACCTCAAATGCGTTTCTTTCGGTAAATTAGCTTTGTTTTTAGTATACAGGGTATCCCATTAACAATGGTCCAAACTGAAATTGGTGATAGGCCAGGTGATGAACTATCAGAATTTGGTAACTTTTCCATACCGAATCATAGCGGTTCTAGAGTAACGGCTATTTTTTTAAATTTGAAAAAAATCTAACTTTGAACCAGTTTTTTGCTCACCCTGTCCATAATTGATTTTTGTTTTTTACAAATTTGGCATTAAAAAATTCACTTATAGTTTCACTAACTTTACTGAGTAAAATATTTTTGATTGGCATCACCATTTGCCTACAAATCATTAGTTAATATTGAACTTTCCCAAAATTAATTTTTGACCTCAATATTCTGATGAGCCCCCTGAATAAAATTCGTATGGCTCAATACAAGTTTTATATTTCAAAAATTGCCTATTTTTCTGTAGTTTCAAAAAAGGTATTAAACTTGCCAAAGCTATTTTTAAATAGACAGTTATAACCGTTTGAACCCAATCAAACAGGTTCAAAATCAAACAAAAATAAAACATTTTTGTTCAAATATTTCGATAAAATTAGGATTTCACTTCAAATATAACTCCGAAAGAGCTGAATTTTGGTGGAGATCTTCGTGTTGATGTCTTAAATAAATACCTTTAATTTGGACAAGGACCTTCTATTTTCTGTGGTGAAAGCGTATAAATCCAGTATTTTTGAAAATTTTTCGAAAACCATCGGCTTTTTTAAGAAGTGTCTTTGGAAAACTTGTAGCTTATAGCATTCTAAAAAACCATTAGGATACATTTTTCCGTTAGACCAATAAATTTTGAGACAAATGTGCGCAAATGCAACGGTGTGGAAAATACCACATCAAAGTATAAAAACACATTTTGTCCCCGTTTTCTCAAAATCTCTTGCTCCAACGAAAAAAAGGAGTTTATCTTTTTTCTGTAGAATTTTATAAGCTGCATGTTTTCCAAAGACACTTCTTAAAAAACCTGATGGTTTTCGTAAAATTTTCAAATATACTGGATTTATACTCTTTCACCACAGAAAATAAAAAGTCCTTGCCAAAATTTAATGTATTTATTTAAGAAATGCGTATGACATTAAAACGAAGATCTCCACCAAAATTCAGCTCTTTCGGAGTTATATTTGAAGTGAAATTCTAATTTTATCGAAATATTTGAACAAAAATGTTTTATTTTTGTTTGATTTTGAACCTGTTTGATTGGGTTCAAACGGTTATAACTGTCTATTTAAAAATAGCTTTGGCAAGTTTAATACCTTTTTTGAAACTACAGAAAAATAGGCAATTTTTGAAATATAAAACTTGTATTGAGCCATACGAATTTTATTCAGGGGGCTCATCAGAATATTGAGGTCAAAAATTAATTTTGGGAAAGTTGAATATTAACTAATGATTTGTAGGCAAATGGTGATGCCAATCAAAAATATTTTACTCAGTAAAGTTAGTGAAACTATAAGTGAATTTTTTAATGCCAAATTTGTAAAAAACAAAAATCAATTATGGACAGGGTGAGCAAAAAACTGGTTCAAAGTTAGATTTTTTTCAAATTTAAAAAAATAGCCGTTACTCTAGAACCGCTATGATTCGGTATGGAAAAGTTACCAAATTCTGATAGTTCATCACCTGGCCTATCACCAATTTCAGTTTGGACCATTGTTAATGGGACACCCTGTATACAGTTGGGGCATTTGACAAGTTAGTTAAGGGTATATTCTAAGAAAAAAATCGTTCTGCAGTAAGGGCATATCTCTAGTTTAGATATAATTTACCAGGGATTTAAGAAAAATCTTACTTTGGTGTACCCTGACCCGTGTTAATGGTAATAGCGCTGTTAGCACTTATGATAGAAACTTCGTTTAGGCCTTAGTGGTTTTTCCAAATAATCATAAAATCTATGGGTTTTTCGCCAAACTTGTTATTAATTTTCATTTTTATTATTGTTACGTTTATTAAAAAAAAATAGTAAAACGTTATGTTTATTACGCATTTTATGGAGGAAATTGCTCCCATAGTCCAAAGCATGGGCAGGAGAAATGGAACAGGCTACAAACTGGATATCTTGAAACTGAGAGAAGATATCAAACTTATTTAAACGCAATTACAAAGGCTGGGATTTCTTCTAAAAATAAAGGCCTAAACGAAGTTTCTATCATAAGCATACTAACAGCGCAATTACCGTTAACATGGGTCAGGGTACACCAAAGTAAGACTATTCTTAAATCCCTGATAAATTATATTAAAACTGGAGATAGGCCCTTACTGTAGAACGATTTTTTTCTTAGAATATATACTAAAATCATACCATAAAATACTATTGATGAATTAAGGGACTCCCTGTATAATTTATAGCTTATCTTTCAATTCTTAGTAAACACAAGTAAGGTACACGATACAAAACTTAAATCTTAACTATATATGTATGTATGTTTTTTGTATAAGTATTTAGGATGTAGGTACTCAAATAAGCACAACTTAATATATATAATTGATCTATATAACTTTATCGTCCCTGATGATATTGCTTAAATATCCCACGCCTTGGCGGTGTTTATCACAAAAGTAATGATCAATTAACTACAAAGCACATTTGCATTCGAATTCAAGGTAGAAGTTCAAAAAAGGCATTAAATTGTTTAAACAATTACAAAAAAAAACAAGCCAAAACCTTCTGGTTCAATACCATCAAACTGTTATTCAATTAAAAAAAAAAAAAAAGAATTACTATTTGTCAAAATATTTACTAGTTTCACTCTTAACTCAGCATATTCGCACATATTACTAAATTAGTTTTTAATAATTTTGACCCAGAAGTCAAAACAAAAAATTCGCTAATTTACCGCCTAAAGAAGTATATAATTGGCTCTCTTCAACAGTAAACTCGAATTGTTTTTGTTTTGTTATTTTTATTTCCTTTGTTTTATTGTTCAGAAGAAATCCGAAGTTGTGGTTTCAATGTCAGTCAGTCTGTCATTTTGATAATATATCCGCCGGACTCAAGTTAAGAAAATGTTTTTGCAAAAAAAAAAAAAAAAAAAAAAAAAACAAATGCAAAAAATGGCGCCCGACAAAATTCGCAAGAGTGAAGGCAGAGTTGGACATGCCGTAATTTACTTTAATACGAACTGGACATGGGTGATTGAGCTTAAATATTCCTCGCAGGAATATAATGTTGACCCAGTTTTATCTTGACAAGGATGTTGTTAAAGAAGAATCAACAATATTGCAGTTGAAGAAAGGAGTTCAGTATTGGAGTTGCGAATGAAAGTTCAATCACCTTAAGGCACAAGCTTTTCAAAATTGGGAGGTAAAACTTTTTTTTCGATAACGATAGGAAAGTTCTATTCCTCTTGACTTATTCTCAATTATAATCTACCTACTCCTCGTCGAAGGTTCTACTTCTTTTTCAACTTGTGTTGAATGCTCAAAGCATTGGGTTGGTTTAATTTGTTGCAACCATAACCATGAACAGTAAATCACATAAAACATAAGATCAAGCTTCATTTTTAATTATAATTTTATCGACACGGTGCGGTAGATAGATATAGCGTGGTGGTGGCTATTAATATGAATTTAAGCGAATCATTGATTCGTATGACGTGAAGTAAGGTGCGTTTGATAGACACAATCTTAAGGTTCACCTCACCAAGTGTTGTGGGTCTTGAGGTTCTTAGAAGCCATATTTAAAGGCTTGGCTGCTCGCAGACTATTGCCCTGAACATAATTTGTTACAACATAAACAGTTACAACCCGCAATACAGCGAGAGTAATACAAAATTGTAAAATGTACACTGCGTGGGAATACAATAATATTCGAACCAGAGAAGTATATGGTCGTGGTGCACTGACTCTGGCTCTGGCTGGCTGCAGGGGTGATTTGTATTTTTAATGAAAATTAATTGATGCTAACATTACCGCCGCCGCCAACCTGTTGTCTGCGTCTATGTTCCGGCCATAGTCAGCCAACTCGCAGAAGCATAGCTTTAGAGATCTCTCATGGAAGTGATGGCCTGGGAGCATTTGTGCTGAGCTTAATGATTCTAAATGGTTTACCAAATTTGTTTGTGTCAATAGGTGGTGTTGTAGATGGATATTTGTCTTCTTTTTTTGTGTTCATTTTCTAAGCCAATAACGTGGGTGGGAAGTCTGTGAGCTTACAAGTCTCATTAAACTAGGTATGTGCAATTTTCAAATGGGTTTCGAAATAAACAGACACAAGTTGGTAAAAAGAAGGCTTTTAATGGTTTTTTTTTAGTATTTGTAGTTATAAGACTCTTTTGTAATAGCTTAAGACTTGGATTTGTAAATTTAGTTGATTGATGCTTGAATCATCTTTTACGATTTGGTGTTATGTCGCCGTTTTTATTATGCTTAAATGAGAGTGATGATTTATTGATGAGGTGCTTAACATGCTGAACTCAAATAGGCAAACACCGAAAAAAGCTGGGTTCTTAGTATAGGTAGACAAAATATACACTCCCTGTCACTTGTTTGAGGCCACTATTTTCATAAAAGCTTTTTCTCGATAAATACCTGTAAGCAATAATTTTCCTGGAAATTTATGATACGTGTGAGTAGGTATATATTTTGCAATTAAAAAGCATAAAGTTAAAGAATTAACTCGGAAAATTCATAGAAATTTCCCAAATTATGTGAATGAACTGCAAAAAATGGATATAAAAAGTTGCGTCACTTGATTGAGGCCATTCAAAAAATTGCTTGGCAAAAGCTAACATCGACGATTTTTTTCAAACAAAAGATTAAAATATTTTAGAAAGGATAGAAAACTATATTTTATATTAAATTTCAAGTTAAAATGGGCTCTGGAAACACGTCGACAATAGCAGAAAGAGGATCAATAGATGCTTTAAAGGAACTGGTATTCTCAGGCCGAGAAAAAGCTAGGAGTCCGCACAGAAGTAAGACCATTGTCAGCAATTATCTAAACTATGAAAAAAAAGGACCACAGCTCAAGCAACAACAATCGGTTAAAAGCGACTCATTTAGCGGCTAGCTTCAAATTCCACACTATCAGAACCTAAAATATGGTCAAAAAGTTGGGGTATCAGCCAGTATTTCGACAGTTTTAAGAATTTTTAAAACCAGTGGTAACATCAAGAGTATGAAAAGCAAAAAGAAACCGGTTCTACGGCAGCTACATAAGGAACTACGGATGAATTTCGCCAGGAAGCATGTTGTCTGTAGTAACGCATGGAAAAAGGTTGTTTTTTGAGGTGAAAAAAAAAATTTAATCTTGACGGACCCGATGGTTACAACTTTTATTTTCACGATTAAAGAAAAGAAGAACTTATTTTGTCAAGACATCACAGTCATACATCAGGTGTTATGGAGTGGGGAGCTTATCACCCATTATGGAACATTTGAATTGGAATTTATAACTACAACAATTAACGGAAATAGTTACAAACGGCTGCTGTAACGGGTATTTCCAAAGCTTAAGAATATTCTGGAACCTCAACCTTGGATATTCCAACAAGACAACGCCCCTATCCATACTTCCTGGGTAGCTAGTAGCTGGATTCAGTTGGAAAACGTTGGACTTTTACCATGGCCACCCTATTCACCGGACTCAAACATCATCGAAAACGTTTGGGCCTGGCTATCTCGAAAAAATTCTGATGCTGGTAGACAGTTTGGACATAAGAACGTTTTGGTCGAAGCTAACTGCGATGGCTGGAGCCAGATTTCACGGGATTATTCAAAAAAAAAACTGTATGATTTAATTCCAAACCGTCTAATAGAACGAATTTCAAAAAATGGCGGTCATACTCATTATTAATTGACAAAAACATAATGCATTAATGTTTAAAAAACAAAAAAAAGTAAACATTTTTATAGTTTTGTTCATTTTGTATAAGATTTTTCAAGTGGCCTCAATCAAGTGACGCATTTTTGTATACCCATTTTTGCAGTCCATGCTTATAATTTGTGAAATTCTTATGGCATTTCCAAGTTACCCCTTTGAATTTATACTTTTTTATTGCAAAATATATTTATCTACTCACAGGTATCAAAAATTTCCAGGAAAAATATTTCCTTCAGGTATTTATCGAGAAAAAACTGTTGTGAAAATAGTGTCCTCAAACAAGTGACAGGGAGTGTACTTCTCCAAACACCTTCTTTGGTTTTGGAATAAAATACACGACTGGGTCACACGTACGTACGGCTTGTGGTTCAAGGCAATACCTTTGCCTATAACTGACGATTTTTTGTAATAATTTGATACATTAGAAGTACTTAAAGTATGGGACTGCAAACCTTATTTATTTTCGTGAATTTTCGTCCAAAAACAAAAATGCGCACAATTCAGTTTTTTTCAAAATCAGTTTTAAAAAAAAAAATTCAACAAATAAAATGAATCCTTTATATTTACGTACGAGTAATAGATTTCGGAAAAAGATCGCTCAAATGCGACCCATTCTTTACCTCCGTTGAAATTGTTTGATTTTTTTTTGTTTTGGTACTTACATTTTGTCGCTTACGATAAAACTGCAACAAGTCCTCTTAATACATTAATACAATTGTCTTCTTTTTCGTAACTTTTCTTCTTTATGCAAATTGCATTGTGTAAAAAGAAAGTGTGAAAAAGTCAAAATAACAAAATAGGCATGACTTAATCGCACGTAAATGTGGTTCAAGGTTTTTGTGGCTAAACAATGTTGCAGACATAACATAAGTACGTTTTAAATTATTAATACAATTTATTTTTTTGGCAACGTGTGAATAATTCACAAGTACCTACCTATTCAGACTTTTGTTTATTATAAACCATTATTATGTTTAAAGTGTTGGAATGCAAAATTAGGTGTGATCTTGTTGCAAAATTGAGACATAAGTGAAATTTATAAAAATATTGGGTAATTTCCTTAAAAAAAAACACAAACCCCTATTTTTGTTTACTTTAATTTTTTTTTTTAATTCGAAAGCCATTTATTTTAACCTTCATTATTGCAAGGACGAAGATAAACTAAAATCCTTAGCCTAGTTTTCGTGAAATTAAAAATGTGTAGATAATGTGCCATTCGCCAGTTAAAGATAAGCCAACAAATAATTTCAATTTTATCTATGGGAAACCATATAAACAAAAATGCTTTGTACCAAGCTTAAAGCAAATCGATCCACCCTTTCAGCTCTAGCTCGTTGTTTAGTTAAGCGACGAACATCGTGACGCAAACTCTTGTTTTCTTGACACGAAATTCAAACTTGTCACTTGCCACATAATTAAGTAGAAATAATTGTTCGTGAAAAAAAAAATGACTAAACAATTCCTTAAGCATTGAATATTGAAAGACAAATAGGTTATCAATTATCTTAACACTTTGTAATCTGCTAAAAATTTATTACAGAAAAAAGATGCATTTCAAAATTTAAACAAACAAAAATGTTTTGTTATTACAATCAAGTTTTTTTTTGTCAGAAAATTATTTTTGACAATTAGCTTTGTTTTTAATAGAATTTAAAAACGATATAATCCGATCCGTTCATGAACGAATAAAATCTACTGGGATCTGAAAAATATGATTCGCTCGCGAATTAAAAACCAAGAACCATTCGCGAGCCGATCATAATTAATTAAATTTAAACAAATATATATGTTTACGCATATATATTTTTAATTTCTCCTTATTTACCGCACCTTAGAAGGCTTTATCTATGATATTAAACTGTCATACATTTTAATTTAAGTTAAGTTTGAGAAATTTTCAATAAATGAGACTACGAAGCGTTGCAGGGTTCCGCATGTCTCAAAAAAAATGTAAGAAAAAAAAATGAGTTAGATTATTCAAGTACTACTCTAAAGTACACATTTGAAGCCCGTCATGTCATTAAGAGTCTATCAACCATCTCGTGCTCTAATCTGAGCATCCAAATTCCCCGGGATGGGTTTAGCACTTTTTTCAAGAAACTGACATAATTTAAAATTATGGAATATACCTACTAGTTTCCTAGTAACAACCAGTTTTCTAGTTTCATCCAATGTTTGCGTTATTCTTAGCCTAGAAATCTTTTAGTTTTTATCAGTGGAGGAATCAATTTAAGAATGACCACAAGACGGTGGCTCAGCAGTAGGCCAGCTGATGTGTTACTCCTCAACTCAAAAACATTTAAAGTATGATTTTGAGTGATAGGTGCGTATGGTCAGTTTTGAACAGTTATAAAGAAGAAATTGGGTGTCAGTGTAGTTCTTGATCTTGGTCTCTAAAAAAATAATTGCATGACGGTTTCTTCTCTGTAGATACTAGTGTCATTTAAATTATCTTGCCTGAACTGGTCTCGAAGAAAATTGGCATGTTACACTAGGAATAAGAGAGACCCAATGAAGAACTGAAAAACGTGCTGCTTCGATTGGTTACGGACCAAAAGAATTCTTTTCAAGTAGATACTGAAATGTTTATTGAATTAAATTTGTAAACAGATTTTGTATATGAATTTTTTTCTCTCCATTTAAAATCACTAGATGGATTTCGTGATAGATTTATTCTCAATCTGCTGTGCCAACAAAAATTCTTTACTTTCCTTCTAACTAGTGCTTTGCATTGGATTTAAAAGTCATAAGGTCTTACAGGCATATAGTTAAAATTATTATTAAAAAAAGGTGTCAATCAGAGCGGGCTTTCGTCTTCGATATAATTTTTTAAGTGAGTAAAATATTTCATGTGCACCGAATTATAAAAAAAAAAAATACATCCAAGTTTATTTATCTGAGCAAAAAAAAGAAAAAGTTAAAACTCATTTTGGTTGTTTTTTGCATTTTCTATTTGAGCTCTCTTTTTTTTCAAAGATGTCAACTCAAACTGTAAATTTGACCAAAATGGTAAAATAGTTATTGCCGACTGATATACTACATTTTTATTTAAAAAAAAAAAAATCTACAAATTCATTTCCATTTGATGTCCATATATGTAAATTCCACACTTGCAGTAACATTCACCATCAGCATTACTATATCTACTAAATTCGTCCAACCGACGCGACGCGACGTGGATCGCGCAGCGTATATACTGCTAGCTTAATTCATGCTGCAACAAATTCGAACACCCTGGGAGGGCAATAAAAACATCAAAACACTTTGCAACTGTGCAGCAGCATTCGAAACAACTTTATCCAATATTCCGCTCGCTAAAATGAAACCCAATAAACCGTAAATAACCAATGAAGACTTTTTCAGCTGAAACAAATTTCGAGATTGCAATCTGAAAAAAAAAACAAAAATACAACAAAAATACAAAACTCCTTTTAACCAAAAATAGTACAAAAGAAAAAAATAGAAAATTTGAATCAAAACATTTATATTTTTCTTCTATTGATTTTTTTTTTCTGCGAGCGCCCCTTTTAAACTTCACATTCAAATTATTTCGTACAACAGCCCACAGAGAGTGCAAAATGTGTATCCAAGAAGTTGGAATTATATATTATGATTTCATAATAACCCAAACACATTCATCTAGATGCAAACGTATGTGAAATGTGCAACAAAAACCGCCATGGGGTATTCGCGATCCTCAGTTGTTTTTTTTTTTTTTTTTTTTCTTTGCGGAAGTTGGAGCACGTAGATATACAAATTTGCATGCCACAACAAATCGCGGTCTCCAGTTGAAAATATGTTGCCGGCACCCAAAGAATAATCCAAGAATATTTATTTAGTCATGCGATACGTCCGTCTCCGTTAATATGTTAGACGTGATGTTGGTCGCACCGCGTCGTCGAAAGAGAAAGTTCTTTTTTCATTTTTTACTATTTAATTGAATATTGTTCATCATATTGCGTCAAATGTACGAATATGTATGTTGCGGGGGTTTTCCTTTGAAGAAGAGATATGTAATATTCGGCTTCGTCTAATTGTAAATCAAATTCATTTCGTATGCTTAAAAATCGATGCATTATTAGATTCAATCGATTGCGAAGTTATCGTCTCACTGAGCATTGGACACCGGGAATATGCCTAGAGTTACCTTATGCTAAAGGGAGATGTTCTGAAATGTACCAACTACAGAGGAATTAGTCTCCTAAACGTCGCTTATAAAATCTTGTCGGCCATCCTGTGTGACCGCTTAAAACCTTTTGTCAACGATCTGATCGGCCCTTATCAGTGCGGTTTTAGGCCAGGCAAGTCAACCGTCGATCAAATGTTCACACTCCGACAGATTTTAGAAAAATCCCGGGAATTCCAGATCGATACACACCACCTTTTTATCGATTTTAAAGTCGCGTATGATAGCGTGAAAAGGGACGAATTATACAGAGCCATGTCGAGTCTCGGCATCCCTGCCAAACTCGTCCGCTTGTGCAGGATGACGATGGAGAAATCTCGCTGCTCCGTCAAAATTGGTAAGAACACCACCGATTCCTTTGATGTTGAGAAAGGATTGAGGCAAGGCGACGCGTTATCATGCAACCTATTCAACATCGTTCTTGAAGCCATTGTACGCAACGCACATGTCAACACCAGCGGTACAATCTATCAAAAGTCCGTTCAATTGCTTGCATATGCGGATGACATAGACATTGTCGGCAGAACGAAGCGAGCTGTGGCAGGGGCATTTGCGAGCATTGAATCGGAGGCGGCTAGAATGGGATTGGCGGTTAATGAGGACAAGACGAAGTATATGCTGTCATCGAGAGAGGAATCTCAACATCGTCGACTCGGGCAAAATATCACGATGGACAGATATAACTTCGAAGTTGTCAAGGACTTTGTCTACCTGGGCTCCACTATTACATCGCAGAATGACATCAGTGCAGAGATCAAGCGAAGAATTACTCTTGCCAACCGCTGTTTCTTCGGTCTAAGAAGGCATTTAAGTAGTAAGGCCCTCTCTCAGAGAACCAAGGAGACTTTATACAAAACCCTAATCATCCCGGTCCTGCTTTATGGGTCAGAAGCATGGACACTGAAAGATTCGGATAAAAATCTGCTAGGGTGCTTTGAGAGGAAGATTCTTCGTGTGATTTTCGGTCCGGTGTGTATCGAAGGAGTATGGAGGAGAAGATTCAACGACGAGCTATACGGGCTATACAGCGACGTTGACCTGGTCAAAAAGCTTAAAATACAGCGGCTTAGATGGCTGGGGCACGTGGAGCGTATGGACAGCAACGCACCTGCCCGACGAGTCTTCGAATCCAACCCCGATGGGGTACGCAGCAGAGGAAGAACCCGTAACAGGTGGCGCAATCAAGTGAATGACGACATCAAAGCACTCGGTGTGCGCAACTGGAAGCGGCTAGCTAGGGACAGAGCTGGCTGGAGGGGCTTGTTAGTTGAGGCCGAAGCCCATCCTGGGCTGTGAGCGCCATCAAAAGTAAAAGTAAGTAAGTACCTTATGCTATCGAAAAAATAAATTAATATTGTCTGCCTGAAAACTATGAAAATAATAATGATGAATTGAGAAATTCTTCTGGCGAGATTTCGGCTTTTTTTTCCGAAATTTCAGTTTTTTTTTTTAAATTACAATTTTTTGCAAATTTTTTAAGCAATTTTTCAAAATTTCAATTTTTCGAAAAATTAAAAAAATTAAAATTGAAATTTTAAGCCTTTAAGGTTTTTAAGAACCGTTATTCTTCGACAAATAAAACCTGCAATAAAATACGAATAATAAAACTAACAGCTTCTTCATTTTCTGATTTTTATAAGGCTCGTCCAAAAATAGCGTCTTAGAAAAGTCTGACAGTGACAACAACTAACTGATGAGCACATCTAACATTACCTTTGCAAAACGCATTGAGATGTCAATTGAGCTTCAAATTAAATTCAAAATAAATAATAGAACCAACATTTCTAAACTTTTATTGACAGTTGGTGAAACTAGTATAAGTCAGTTGATAGCGAAAGTTTGCAAAGTTTCGTTATTGCGAAAAATTTGTTGCACCTTTGCAAAATTATTTCCTGTAAAAATGTATTTTTGTTTTACTTTTCAAAATTATTGATAGTTGCCCACATCATGCGAAATTTAATTTTGATAATTTGCAATTTGTTCGTTCCCAACCATTTTATGATGATTGTTCTAAAAAGAACTTTTTGTATTAATTAAAAACCTTTGTAACTTCTCCCCAACAAAAAAATATTTAAAATAAGATAATTTTATTACTTTTATTTTACAAACGCGATGCGCCAGCCGCCCAAGTATATCGGTAATAGATTCTGGACACAGGAGTCAGGAGTCAGCGCATCAGCACTCAACAGCTTCAGCTGACGACGACGAAGATGACGGCTGTGTTGTCTGATGTTGATGTTGGCCTGGTGCGCAGATCGTGCATAATGTCGATTATGATTAAACAACATTTCATTTTGTCGAAAAAGAAGGAGTCATCATTTCCATCTCTCTAGCTCTCAGCTGTAGGTATGATGAATTTTGAACCGCTACAATGATGCTGGACATAATCTGATGATGACAGCCATATACGTGAGCAGTCGAGCCGAAAATATGAAAATTCATCTTCCGTTTGGTCGTATATATAGCGTCGCGTCGTGACGATGATGATGATGGAAGAAGGCTTTTTCCAAGTCAACAGATGGTATCTATTAGTGACGGCCTTTGCGGTACCGTATAGCGATGATGCGAATGGAGATGCGACGCGACGACGACGTCGATGTGTGTTCTCTCCATCGTGTTTGTCTTATTTTAGCCAAGAGTAGCAAAGGTCTTGCACGGATAATGTCAATATTTGTTGGAAATGATTTTCTACACATATTCGTTGTTAGTTGATTATGGTTAATCAGCGTGAATGTGTGTAGAAAACGCTCATAGAAGTAGCTGTAGTAGCAGAAAGTACCACCCAAGTATATGAATAGAGTCTTTTTTTCTAATTTTTTGTTGTATCTTGTCAAAGAGAATTTGGTAGGCGTTCAACTTTGAACTTTTTCAATGTTTAACAATAAAATAGCAAATTGATTAATATTTTTTTGTTGTTTGGAATGTTCAAAAAATGTATAAGGATCTGGAAAGGAGAAATTTGTTTACTCGCTGATGATGTTGGGTTGTTATCAGTGTTACCGCAGGTTTAATTTTTAATGTGTCCTGGAGGCTGAAAAAATGAATCATTTTGAATATAAATGAGTCCCAATAAAAAATCTGTTTAAGGTGTATGATTAGACCTGTTTTGATTTTTTAATAATAAAAATATATAATTTGAAATAGGGCTGGCCACGAGACAAGACTCGGCGAGACTTTTGTAAGTCTAGTCTCGGTCTCGTTAAAATCGAAAATTTACAGTCTCGTCTCGGTCTCGTATACTTAAGTCTCATCCCGGTCTCGTCTCCGAAAAGTACGATTTCCGGACAACCTGTCTTTATTGGGGCAAAATATATTGTCTGTTTTCTAGTTGTCAATTCTAATAACATTTCCAGTGGACAAACGTGGTCTTCATATTTTTTTTTTTTTCTACAAAAAAAATATCTTGACAGGTAGGAGCAGTTTAGTGGAGGGATCTTAAGCTGGCTTTAGACTTTCGGTGTTATCATCGGTGTACGTTGTTGTTCGTACGCGGAACAACGACAATTTAAATGATAAAACAGAACAACGAACTAAGAACGAATGAAGAACGAGCAAATTCAAATCAAGTCAGAAATTTTGGTGTTCGTTGTTACCCGAACAAGGTGTGTTTAAGTGCGCGAACTATTTAAATGAACATTGTTTTGGGGTGTTGTGTAGTATGTAGGGACATTTTGGAAGTTCTTTTAATCAATGAATGGCACAAGAAGCCTAGGTATATAAATAAACAATTTTGTAAAGCTTTCTTATGTAAATGCTTTCTTCGTTGTTCGTTGTTGAGAGAAGAACGAACACCGAATGAAGAACGAAAGTCTAAAGCCAGCTTTAGGCTCAAAGTTTGTCTGTTAATAAGAAGAGGATTTTTTTGTTAGTCCTAGGTTTTATGTATACTAGAAAAAGTTATAAGTGTTCGATAATCGAGGCAAGAAATCATGAACTTCGAGGAAAGATTAAAAGAATAGATATTATTCGGAATTCAGCTACAATATGTAGCTGAATTCCGAATAATATCTATCTTTAGGGTGCAATAGGGTAAACACAAACAATTAATACGTTCTTTCGAAAACAGATTCTGGTTTTGAATGGTAATGTGTAGATGATGGGTGACGATCACTTTAAGGATAGCTGTACTTGGAATTATATTTATATGGTGATATTGGAGGAAAACTAAAAACGATACTCGGTAGGATAAAATCTTGAAATGTATTCTCATGTGTTTGAAAGTTAATACTCGTAGCTTCTTTATTTTGAAAACGTAGATTTTTTTGAGAATCTAAGTACTTAATTGGATTTTTTTAAACATAATGGGGGATATTCATAGTCGCCGATAAACCCAGCTTTTACTAAACTACAATTGAAGACAATTTTGGTTCAATGAATACAAAGCGATTTTACTTAAAAATTTTTGGTTTTATATTTTTATAAGATTATTAACTTTTACACTACACAAATAAAGCTTCAAATATTTTGAAATGATAAACTTAAAAAAATAGAATCAACGTCCGAAAATTTAACTTAACCTAGGTTAAATTTAGACACATCTTAAAAATGACTGAATACTGAATTTCGAAGCAACAATTTTGACCAGCTAATATTTTATTTCTATACTTAAACCCGTATTCACAAAAGAAAAATAGTTATTTTAGCTCCCGTGTTTAGGAGAAATACACCATGGAATAAGAATTATCTGTGCTCAAACTATAAGCAATTGCTTACTGCTCCATTTGAGTCCGAAACATTCTTATTCCATGATGTAGTTTTCCTAAACACGGGAGCTAAAATAACTATTGTTTCTTTATCAATAAGGGTGTTAATGTACATGTACAACTGAAAGGTAAAATTGCAATCTCAAGCCAAAAATATTTCCAATACCAAAAAACAAAAATTATATTATAGGAGAATGTACATTTGTATTAGTTATTTTTTTTTTCTATAAAAAAGTGCATTTTAAAAGTTCCCTACAAATTTTCCATAATATTTGCAAAACTTTGAAATAAAAAAAAAAGAAAATCGAGTTCGAACCTCAGCTCTTTTGTTGCAAAATCAATCATTAGTTTCTGATACAATTAAAATGCACCAAATAAGTCACACAAATCTTGAATACTTGTTTGAGAATTTTCAACAAAAGTTTAAGCTATCGGTATAACGTCTTTTTATTTCACGATTTAAACCATACTATTTTCCAAGCTCATTCAAAACCCAGATCCGCGGAATTTCATTCATATTTCAATTTTGTTAACATTAATTGCCCATGGGGTTTTTAAGTTAGTCACAACAAATATAACATCAACTAAGAGAACCATTACTACTGTACTTACTTACACTGTACGCTAGATGGGTTCACCTTCATCACAAAAAATTCTTTCCTTTTGATTTTTAACACTAATTACCGACATCTTATGTAAGATTCCTGATGCACACCAAAGGGCACTGTTTTGTAATTTTTACCAGGCCCAAATTTCTCTGAAATCGACAACATCCTATACAAGAGCCAAGCCTTTCCAAATTTTTCTTTCCATAACATGAACTTGAAGCTGTTAAGCAATCTTGAAAAAAAATTTGTAGGGTGCAACCAAATTTGCATACTTAAAATTCACGACCATCATGAAATCGCCGCCGCCATCAATTCGTCGGCATCGTCGTTGCGCATGCGCATCAACATTGCGTTAAAATGAAAGACTTTTACTGCGGCGCGGTATGTTATAGCTTCAATCACATACTACACGAAGTTAACTAAAGAAAATAAATCGAAACGAACCCCCTTAAGGCACTCTTACTCAATTCGAGGGAAAGTGTTGAAAATTTATCACCCGATTCAAACAAATGAGCAATTCTACTTAGGTTGGTAGGTATATGTTGTGTTTCCTTCTGCTTAGCTGCCGTAGTTGCAAGTTTTTCTGTTGCACACAAAAAAATGGACAAATGTACACATGCCAAGCGGAACTAAGATGTTACAACAGAGCCGCCACCACTGATGCCTCTGCTGTCACTATATTTTCGTCCGCCACCTGACCAAAAGATGCTGTTTTTTTTTCTACGTGTTTCAAAAAAAAAAAAAAAAAAAAACACTTAGAGAGAAAGAGAAAGATATAGGATTTTAGACTCCGCAATGGAACAATGCCTTGATTTGAAAAGGCTTCAAGCTGCATTCACATCGGCACATACACCAAACACATTCAACTTATTTGGCTGCCTGATGTGGCATGTTTGGTGGTGGGCATCCTCTTTGATGACAAATTACCATCTTGATGCACCCTTGACATATGGGAATACCTTGCACTTTCGGATGTGACCGTATAGAAAGTTTATCGTTTTTTTTTTTCTTATTTTTGTTTGTATTTTTAGCATAAAGTCTTGAGAAAAGTTGCAAACATGAAAGATGCAAAAACGGAACTCAAGCTAGAAATTTAAAGTAATTTGTTGCAAGATCAGAGAGTTAAGATCGAAGAGGATCTCTCACAAGGAATCACCCGCTTCCCATATATTCGAAAATATCTGCACATCTCTAGGCGGCGCAAACGAATTAGTGAGCGGTAGAGAAAAAAAAAAGAGTGAAAATTATGCCATTCAAGCAATCGATTAGTCTAGTCGAACGGAACCATCATGGAAGTAAGAAAAAACCCATCATTTGGACTTTCCGTGTCGTTGGCGTTGGCGCGGGTAGTAAATACATCAAAAACCACCTCGAGGCTCGATGGGGCATTGTTGGCTTTTTCCTGAGCTAAGATGGTAAGATACTTATCCTGGGCGATTGGGATAACAACTGAGCGAAAGAAGCTTGCTTGTTATATTTTTTTGTCTAAGCGAATGATTTCGTTTAATTTTCAAATGGCCATACCGCACATAACAGATGTGCGATATACTTTACCGCTGATGCTGATGGTAATGATGATCGGAATTGTTCCGTGTGCGGTGTAGTTTTTGTTAGCTACCTATACTAACTCTGGTGCTGTCTGATTCCGCCAAAGACTTCAGCTTCTTTTTTGTTGTTTTTTTTTTTAACGATGATGGTAGCAAATCACGTCCGCAATCTCATCGACTTAAATGGTAATTTGGATGTGATGCACTTTTACTTTGTGCAAGGCACCTTTTTTCTAACCTTCTTCTAAGAGGAGGCACGTTTTTTTCTGGTTTGTCTCTCAATTGCAATCCGGGAGAAGCTGGGGGGGGGGTCTTTCAAACATAAAGTCTCTAGTTTTTATGAAGACGTTTCCTTAAGTCTCCTAGTCCAAACATCAGGCATAGTCTAATAGCTAAATATATATCCACAATTATATACAGGGGCGTTGTTAACCGGCAGCATTCGGCCTTTTGTTGATGTCGAAATGGGATTTTAAAAGCCGGCAGTTAAGTCTCTTTCTCTCTCTTTATACCCAGCAGTCAATTGGTTGTAAAGTAATCGTTTTAAAAGTGTAGCAGGTTAATTTTTGGTGTGGGATATAATGATTGAAAATCAATGCGATTCGTGGTAAATCTTTGCAGATCTATGAAGCAGGTGAACTGGAAAGAGAAAGTCTTAATCTCAAGGTAGTTGGTGGTATTTTTTCACAAAAATTCTTGGCATCTTTGGGGCATAGATTTAAAGTCGAAGGAAATAACTTTTGGTGACCTGTTTGGGGTGCAAGCTATGTTATTTAGAAGAATGCCTGTTTAGGGTTATGTAAGAAATTTAAATAACTAAATAGTAATTTGTGTAAAGATTGGATGATTTTTGGTTTACCTCTAAAAATGACTGGGTAAGCCTTTAAAATTAAGAAAAATAAGACGGTTTGATAATCACAGTATTTGAATACCTTTTTCTTGAAGCAATTTAAAAATAAAAGTAACCTCAATTCCATGTGTTTCGTCCAGGTTATAACACAGATAACATGTCATCAGTTAGATACTGTCATAGCCTTCTAAAAATAAATAAATAAATTGGATAGCGTAACAGCTCGTGAAGAACTAGGGCCTAGTCACTAACAACTCTCAACCATTCCTGTGTTCGCGTGTTGACAGGAATGGAAGGGACCTACAATTTTATGCCGAATCCGAACGACTAGACGAGAAGCACTTATTCATGACAAGTGATACTCTTGGAGGATTTGCCCTGAAAACAAACTTTGTAAGTTTTTTTTTAGATAGACGAGGCCGAGAATTGAACCCGGGTCTCTGCAAAAAAAAATTGGGCATAAGACGCAAATTTTGGTCAATCTAAACAGACTCTTATAAAAATCGCGGCATGAAGATACTGTGAATTTTAGGGAATTTGTTTAAATTTGTATATTCATGCTATAAAAATTTATTTTACCTATATGTGGAATTCAATTAATGTGCCTTTATATCGTTTCTGTAAGACAAGCTTGCATACCCCGTCTTTCCTCGGACAAGGAAAGAAAGAGAGTAACAATTGGGTAGACCCATTGCATATAATTTGTGTGAAATATAAGTTTCCTTAAAAAACAAAATTTATCATAATTCAAACATGCACTTCTGCGAGAATGGCTATAACAATCATGAAAATCTCTTTCAGTGCTTATAACAAAAAATAACTGAGGTTAGAGTTGATCATTGAAAGAAAAACTGACAAACGAGGATTGGAAGAAAAAAAAAAACACATATCATTGGAACGATTGCGTTCCACTTTCGGAAACAAAATGTCAGCTGTTCATTGAAAACGATTTTTATCATTGAAAAATAAAAGTGATTTTAAAAGAAAATGGTAAAGCCATTTAAAAATCAAAAAAAAAAAAAAATATTCAACAAAGAAGCTTCCTTTTGGTATTAAAACGCCATCAGCCATTTGTTTAAGTGTATCAAAATTGATAGTCAAAATTTTCAATAAAAGCTATACTGGCTGAACACAATAGAGTGCCGCAACAAAACTGCAGCCGCAGCTACCACAGTTGTCAAAAAATTGCTCTAGTTTCTACGTGCCCACAATGCAGCTGCACAGCTCTTATTTACTACTAAATAATTATTTCACATTCATTCACAATCAACTATCTCTATAATATATATCTCTATAATAAAAAACTATCACTATAATCAAACAACACAAAAACACTGACCCTCATATTAATAAACTAAGCTAGTGGCGAGTTATCTTTAACTCGCGGATTAGGAGTGAGATTTCTGCCACTTTCGAGCTAGCTAAACCACCAAGGAAGGTAGTTTAGCGAAGGATCAACTAGGACAAATAAATATACCTTCCTTGGTGGTTTAGCTAACTTGTAAGTGGCAGAAATCTTACTCCTTATCCACGAGTTAAAGATAGATTCGTTTATTAACATGGGAGTGATGGTCTAAGAAAATAAAAAATTCCGACAAAGCTGAATTTTGGTGGAGAGCTTTATTTGTACGTCCTAAACATTTCATACAAATTACCCTAAATTTGGAGTGTAGCAAAAAGCGGATGTCTCGAAAACTAAGGTTTAAAAAAAAAAAAAAAAAATGTTTAATTCTACACAAAAAAGATTGTACCTAACCCTTTTTTTCGTAGAATTGATAGATTTGGAGAAAAACTGTCAAAAACATTGAAGTGCAGTACATTAAGTCAAAAAAAAGGAAATTATGGGAGGATATTTAATATGCTTTTGGGTGGGGAAATTTTGTTGAAGTTATGTTTGGAAAATAATTTTCTATAAAAGAACCATGTTCTAAAAGTGGTACCGGAAGGGAAATGCCACCATCTTGAAAAATTTGATTTTTGTTATTTTCATAACTCCCGAGAAGTTTATTGTTTCGCTAAATGATCAAGAAACATTTTGTAGACTGTTCAATTATCTACAAAATGACATTAACGACCTCTGTACGTCAAATCGTGCTTAAGTTATGACGCAACATTGAATTTGTGTGAATTCAATATTTTGCCAGCTACTACGGCTGCCATTGCAAATTCGTCTCCGTCTTCTATATATTTGATGTTCGCGTCCAAATCAAAACCTACGAATCTCTATAACTTCTATTTTTCTAAATTTAATTGCTCACATTTTCATTTTCAAGATCCAAAATAATGATAAGAGAACTTGATTTTTTTTATTCCAAAGGACTCGTATATAGGTACATGTTTATATAGGTACATGTATATATATGTATTTAGGGCCAGTTTGTTCACAGTGGGTTAAATCTGCAATTTGATTATCACGGATTCTTCCTAAGGGGCCTGTTATAGCTATCATTGAAAACCATAATTAAAAAAGTTTGCTGTTGATTTTGAGACCCTTCGAAAGTTTAATCATTGAATATTTTAATGCAGAAATTTAGCTTACGACTTCAAAATTATTTCTCCTCCAAAAAAAAATTCATATTGACCTATATCTTCCCAATAAAGAAACTTTTAATTTTCATCATCATTGAAAAATTAAAAGTCATTTTATGAGAAAAGTTGTGCTAAATAATTATTAAGTCAATTAGCTTTACTTTGGCAGCAAAATAATCGTTTATTTTTCCTTCAAAATCTCTCAAAATTGACAATTAATATTTTCAATGATGGTTTTCAATGATAGCTATAACTGGTCCCTAATCCATGATTACAGATCCGTGATAATCAAAGACTGTTTGTTCACTTTTTTTTTCAGCTTGATTAACAAATCATGGCTTTTGCACAAATCATTCCATTTTCCAGTCTTTCTGTCAGTTCGGTTGTCAAAACTTAATCAAGAATTAAGATTTTTTCATTTTTTGTTGACGTTTGTGCCGTTCTGTGTTTGTGGATTCTTATTTGAAAAAAGCGTAAATAAATTCTTATTTGCAACCATTTAACCTTTTTTTATACAAAACAGCAGCCAAAAAAAGTGTATTGTTTTTTTTTGTTTAATTTTTATTTTATTATATATTTAGCGCGCGCTAAAGGGGTTATGAATACCCTTAAAGTGATAAACACAGCACGAGCGATTAGGTAGGTTGGAGGGGATTTGAAAGGAGAAACCGATGTACATTGGTTTTAAATGTCTGTAGATCATAATAGGAGGGGAAGATAGAGCTGTGTAGGGCATTCCACATTCGTGTAGTGCGACTAAAGAAAGAATCTCTGTACTTAACAGTACGTCCGAAGTTGGGCTCAAGGGTAAACTGATGGGCATTCCTAGAAGCGCGAGTATTACGGTTGAATTGTTTAAGGGGAGGAATGCAACTGGCTATTTCGCTAGAGCAATGTTTGTTAAAATAACGGTAAAATAACGAAAGGCATGCAACATTTCGACGGTGCTCCAGAGATGTAAACGTTTCCGTTATAGTTCTTTCACCTATCTTTTTAACAGCTCTCTTTTGAATTGTTTCACTTTACGTCAAAAGGGGCCACTAAAGTAATAAAAAGAAACAAAGTTTGGTCGTTTCTTGTGTGACGTCACAATTGTTATAATAAATTAAAAAAAAAAAAAATATTAATTTCAACTAATTTGATTGCTTTTTATATTTTGACTGTTATTATCACTTAAAAACTAGTCTTCACTTAAAAATTAAAATAATAATGAAAGATGATTGAGACGTCACGGAAAACCTAAGATGGCGACAAAGATATATCTAATGAGCATACGTATTTCTGTTTATTATGCGAGTGCGTAAATCAAGCATGAACAAACTGAATTTATGTAAATCCTTGGTTAAATGGTGCTAATCAAGCAAATTCGGCTGATGAGTGATATTTTCAATTAACTGCTCAAATCATGGATTCCTTGATTAAAATTTAAGTGAACAAACGCATTCCATGATTATCAACTGATGATCAAGTGTGAACAAACTGGCCCTTACAGTCACAATTCCTTTTTTCCATACTTTTTCTTTAATATTTTGTGTATTTTTCGCTCGATTTAATTAAGTTCTTTGAACCCATGACACACAACCAGAATTTTTGCAGATTTTTAAAAATAATGTTTAGGGGTCGCATCAATTTTATGCAAAAAGCAGTTTTTGGAGTATTTAATTTGTAAAAAATACAAATATTGGTTTTTAAATAATATTTTTGATGTCAAAATCATCTCAGCCATGAAACCCCTTATCAAATTTATCGAACAAATAACGGATGAATACAATCTCTTATATATTTCAGTAGGCAGCAAAATATAAAATTTCCAATAACTGAAACAACTTTGAAGAGTGATAAATAGTTTTTTCTTTGACAAGTACTGCCATCTGACATTTGTTAGGTTAAAATGTCAATTCTCCAATTTACTAACCATTAATTATTATTGTTAAACATTCTCTCTTTAATCTTAATGAAAAATCTGACAATTTATCACTTTCTAATCCACAAGGGTCGTCTAATGCAGCTGCATTTCATGAAAACTTGTCAATAAATTTTTCAAAAACGCCTCGAGAAAGAAACTTGATTAAATTAAATAAAAAAAAAAATTAAAAAAAAATGGGGGGGGGTGTCAAAATCGGCTTAACTGTATAGTTCCGATTGTGAAGAAAAACGATGTTAGCCCCCAGGGCAATTTCTCACACAGTCCTCACGCTCACCGAAATAAAATTAATTACTCTCACCTTTAATAAATATTATAAATTCTCAAGATATAATCTCACTTTTTTTTTCCGCACACAGGTCCAAATCATGTGCGTTGCGAACAGCTTACGCTCGCGACACTTGGGACAAATTTCAATTTCACTTATAGGTACAGGTACATATGTGTATAAAACGCACTTTTTCTGTCTTAATTCCTGTTGTCCCCACCCATCTCAGTCCGACTATTCAATATTAACATAATATGAAACCAGTTACGCACAAAATATATAAAATACTGTCAAATTGATTGTCCCACGTGCATTTTAAAGTTGATGAGAAAAAAATAAATACAAAACAAAGTATCAAAAAAACCGGATGGTACAAACCTGCAAAAAAAAACCCCCGAAAGTTGTATAAAAAATTGCGTACATGCGGCGCATGTCAAGGCGCCAAAAACGCTTTCGCTCTCTTCACCATCACTACCAATACTTTGAGCCACTGCTGCGGCGATGTCGCTTTATGGTAACGCGATTGAAGAATAACGAGTTCGACATGTGTATACACTCGCTACTCATGGTAATTGGAAAACAAATTTCGCAATCCATCGATTAATTTGCAATAAAAAGATAAACGGAGGCAAACGGAGACACCATCGATTTGTTTATAGACGTGTTTGGGGCAAGAAAGCACCAAACGCAAAACACCGCTGCCGGTATTTTGTTTGCTGGTGCGCTGCCTAGCAATAGCTCTAATGATGTCGCTTATCCGCTCAGGTTACAATGCCAGCTTACGCATAAATTTTAATCAATCATGTTGGTGCAGCTTCTGTCTGTGTGGCACAAGCACAGTTATATGTGGCATTTAAGGTAAATAAATGGCAGTTAAGGCACCAAGCTCGAGATCAACAACGACAAAACAAAAAGACCTGCAATTTATGTCCACAGAATGAGAAAAGGAGTAGGTTGTGTATTGTCAGCCAACCCAACGTTCGTCCCAACACCCAACCATCAACCATCATCAACATAATCGTAGTTGTTGCAGTAATAATCATGGCTATAAATATTATGCGCGCCGCGCGCGGCGGGCCTATGCTAACTATCAGCTTGCAAGCACATCATCATCAGGTGGGGCTTACATGATTTCATTAACTCTGCATAAATTAGGGACGGCCTGCAAGATGAGGGTTAAGCATCAATTTAAGTTCTTCAAGAGCTAAACCTAGAGATGGAGAAGGAGAGAGAGGGGCCGTGAGGGAGATAAAGAGGGCCAAACCATCATCGTGTTCGAAATAAACTCTTAGGAACGCTCCCAGTTTTTCTTGAAATACATCTTCTTAAGAAGACCTTAAAATGCGGAAGATATTTGTTGTCTTCTATGATGGGTTTTGTCTATCTTTCTTTTGCACCTAAGGCGTTTTATGTGCGTTCTTTTTTTTTTTGTTGTTTTTGTTTCTAAAACTATCGTAGAGCTACCATCAAAAAGCAATTGTTGAAACATTTTGTGTTTGCTTAAAAGTTAAATGACTTAAGCTAGGGATAATGTAATGTTTATGTCCACACGAAGAAAATTACTTCTTCTTTTATAAGATTTTTGAAGTCTTCAAGCAAGGTTAAGAGTTGTTGCTGATCCTTGAATCTATAAGCGGAATGACTTGTACTTATAGTATACTGGTTAAGAGAACACTTTAGTAGCCATTAACGGTGTGTAGAAAATAATGATGGAAATCTACTGTGGTAATCAAAATGTTGAGGTAGATAATTTAGTACTTTAGCAGTTTAGGAAAATGCAAAGCTCTTAAAGTTATTTTTTTTTTTTTAAGAGAAGGCAATTTTACTGTTCTTGAAATTAAAAAAAGAAAAGAAAGGTTTACTGTTCTTGATGGGTCTATAATAATAACCATAATTATTCTAACTACATGCAATATAGATAAGGCAGTATGATCTAAGTTTTTTCAAATGCAACTTGGATTGAATTGCAAGGCATCAATTTACCATTACCGAAAACATCCTCAATGTAATGTACAGACTTAAATAAGTTCAGGTTGAACAAGAACAACGATTTCTCCTTTTTTTATGAGCACGTGCTTCGTTTTATTTACACTACGTGAACTATGAATAAAACGGAGTAACTGATCAAAACTCAATGTTTCCTGGAATGTGGTCCATTTGGTCTGAATAAACATGGATTTGCATGAGTACTTGAAATGGTTAGTGCGTTCGACTGTCACGCTGGAGGTCTGGGATCGCTTCCCAGCCTCGTCCACCTAAAAACTAAAAAAAAATTTTTTTTTCAGGACTACTGCCTCTTGCGAGGAATTGACAAATCCTCCAAGAGTATCACTTGTCACGAATAAGTGCTTCTCGTCTAGCCGTTCGGATTCGGCATAAAATTGTAGGTCCCTTCCATTCCTGTCGAAAGGCGCACACAGGAATGGTTGCGAGTTGTTAGTCACTAGGCCCTGGTACTTCATGAGCCGTTGTGCCACCCGATTTATTTATTTATTTATTATTTTATTTGCATGAGTACTTGCCTTGATTTATTATGCAGAACCTGCTTTTAGTACGTGCTCCCTTTCATTCATACAACCCTATTTCGAAGTGCAAGTCCATGTCCAAGTCTTAGTTGTCCAACTCCAAGTCAAAGTCTAAATCAAAATCCATACCAAGTCTAAGTTCAACTCTAAGTCCAAGCCCAATTTCAAGTCCATATTCAATTTAAGGTCTAAATTTCATGTCCAAGTCCAGGTCCAAATCCAAGTATAAGTCTAGGTCCAAGTCTAGTTCAAAATCCAAGTTTCAAATCCAAGTCCAATTTCAAGTGCAATTCCGATTTCAACTCCAAGTTCAATTTCGAGTTCAAGTTCAATTCCAAGTCACGGTTTAAGTCCTAGTCAAATTCCAAGTCCAATTCAAAATCCAAGTCCAATTCAAAGTTCCGAATCGAAGTTTAAGTCCAAGTCTAATTCCAAGTCCACTTTTAATTCCAAGTTCAAGTCCAAATCCAAATTCTAGTCCATTTACAAGTCCAAGCCCAAGTCCAAGTTCAGGCCCAAGTTCAAGTCCAAGTCCAATTTCAAACTCAAGTCCAATTCCAAGTCCAGGTTTAAGTCCCAGTCGCATTCCAAGTCCATCTCCAATTCAAAGTTTCAAATCGAAGTTGAAGTCCAAGTTTACTTCCGATTCCAAGTTCAAGTCCAAATCCAAATTCAAGTCCAGGTCCAAGTCCAAATCCAAGTCCTTACAATTCCAAGTTCAAGTCCAAATCCAAATTCAAGTCCAAGTCCAAGTCAAAGTCCAAGTCCCGGTCAAAGTCCAAAGCCAAGATTAAGTCCAAGTACAAGTCCAATTTCAAGGCCAAGTCCAAATCAAAGTTGAATTCCAGGTCTGCTTCCAACTTCTCTTCCAATTCAATTTCTTAGTCCAAATCCAAATTCAAGTCCATGTCCAAATCCAAGTCCTTCCAATTCCAAGTTCAAGTCCAAATCCAAATTCAAGTCCAAGTCCAAGACGAAGTCATAGTCCATGTCCCAGTCAAAGTCCAAGTTCAAGTCCAAGTACAAGTCCAATTTCAAGGCCAAGTCCAAATCAAAGTTGAATTCCAAGTCTGCTTCCAACTTCTCTTCCAATTCAATTTCTAAGTTCAAGTCCAAATCCAAATCTGAGTCCAAGTCCAAGTCGAAATAGAAGCCCAAGTCCAAGTTCAAGTCCAAAGCAAAGTCCGACTCTCAAGTCCTAGTCAAAGCCCAAGTCCAATTCCAAGTTGAATTCGAAGTCCCAGTCCAAATCCAAGTCCGCCTCTCAAGGCCGATTCCAATTCCGAATCCAAGTCCAATTCCATGTCCAAGTCCAATTGCAAGTCAAAGTCTAAATATGTCTAAGTCTAAATCAAAGTATAAGTCTAAGTCTTAATCTTAGTCTAAGTCTGAGTCTCAGTCTTAATCCTTATTGTGCACTTAGTCTTAATTATTTACCACCGTTAACAAACCAACTCATCAGGAAATAAATACAAAAACTACCTTCAAACTAGCGACTTGCCAAATAAAACCGTAACTCATTTATTGATTACTGCACCTCTCTCCCATTTTTCAAAATTGATCGGAAGTCGATTTGTTAACTCCTAACCAGCTGAAAAAAAAAATAACATTTTAAACTTCACCTCACAAACAAAGAACTTCCCACCGTCTTGATGATGCCATTCTTCAAAATTTATTGTTTTATACAAAGCCCAACCTTAAAGAAACACAACACAAAAATCATGCCCGTTTAATTGACCAGCCGCACCTGCAGCTATATCTATGTATGTACATCCCGTCTAAATTACTTAACCCATCTCCTCTAGAATACTCCATCAACCGTCAACAGTTTCACAGCTTCTCTAAAATAATAATCAAGTATAATTATTACCGCCAATTATTCCATTACCCACCTTCATGATCCCCGCTGGTTATTTACTAATTCGGTTCATGTTCAAATAAACACTTTTAATGGTACATTCGTGATTTTTTGAGAATCATAGCTTTATTTTGTTTTTAGTTTGGTTTGGCCAATTGAAGGAGACATTTACACATTATCCCTTCAAGCTTTTCTTGGCAATTTTTTCTAGCATGAATCTCAATCAAATTAATTTGCCTATCCGCCTCAATTAGCCATCAGAATGGTTTTCCCATAGCATTTTGTGTTTTCCATTGGCGCTTCAATTCAATTCAAACCACATTCAAACCGCATCATCCGGCACTCTTTGTTTGATAAATATCGAAAGTTTACGTAAACACTAATACTCTTTAGTCTGCCGCCAGAGGGTTATGTGTACTTTCTATGTTCAATTGGCGTTAATTATCCGCATTTATCGATTGACCTATAAGGCGGCATCGGCAGCTGACGTTGAATAGCTCTAATCCTTCTTTCACTCTTATGTCCACCTTAATCGGATCACATGAGCGAAATTTATCTATTCATAGATCTAATCGATCACGATATCGATTTTTAAATTTGCATACTCAGCGCACACATCCCTAGCTGACAGACAGAGTACTTCCAGTGATGCATGATGTGTAGTAGGATAGTGATGTGCCCTACTTTCATTTGACACATATGCGGCAGTGTGGTGTTGGTTAAACCTGAACGAAAAAAAAAAAAACAACGCAAGACATGGTTCATATAAATGAGCATAGGACAAGAAAATAGTGTTAGGTTTCTATGAGAGAATTTTCTTCCTTTAAGTTGGTGGTTTATAGGTTTTCTTTTCTAATTTCCTCTCAAAATGTCACTCTCATCGATAACTTTTCTCCTTAATCCGATATTTTTGATTGATATCGAATATGAAAACCCGGAAAGTTTGTTAACCAATGTATCGCCCGCCATCGCCACATTTTTCTTATATTAAAGGCTTTTATTTTTCCACCTCTCTAATTTTGTGGTCTTAGCTTAAGGAAATGGAAAAGGTTTTTTTTTTTTTTTTTGTGCTTCTTGTGTGATGGTGGAAAAATTACAAAAATCATGTTAAATGTAAGTAAACGCCCATAAAAGGGAAAAGAATTCCGCCATAGGGAAAATAGTCTTTTGCAGGTGTTACGTACTGCCATATCTGTCAGTGTGCTTGTATGTAAAAAAAAGTGCATCAATCAGTTTGACACTCTTTTTTGACATGAATTCCGCCTCCACGTTTCTGTTTTCGACAGACAACATTTAAGAGTTAAAAACGATTCTTTGATGGCACCCAGCTGTCAGATGGATAAGTTTGGATTTTTTGTTGTTGTTTTTGTTGATAAAACGAATGATGGTAATTCTTTTTGTTTTTGTCATCATACATACATGCATATGTAAATATGGATAACATTTTTTTGTGTGTTCCTTCTTCGTTTTTTTTTTAATTTGAATTTTATGATGCCTATTGATGGTTTTATGTTTAAATAAACGATTCATTTTGACATTTATTGACTACGATGGTTTTTGAATCACAAATGAGTTTGAATTATTTATGTACCTATATTGTATTTAAAAAATGCAATTGGAATGCTTGACATATGCATACATAAGTGGTTTGTATATATTTTGAATTTTTAATAATTTCAACACGTATTTGATCAAGTGTAACATTTAATTCGCGGGTTGGTTTGGAATATTTTTTTTGATTATGATGGATGACTGTTTATGGTGTGATTGATGGAACTCAGTGAAAATCATGAATGCATGAATATTTTTAATTACACAAATATAAATATAAATTTTCGTGAGTTTAACTGATTTTTGTTTTCTTTTTTTTTTTCAGGTAAGTTGAACAACTGTCATATTGGGTGAGATTGATGTCCATCATACAAAATATTCAAATAAGAACCAACTAAATGTCACAGTCGAGTGGATTACTTTAACGGGAATCAAAACAAGTTTTTTTTTGGAAATTTGGCTATTTCTTTATGCGAGTGTGTTCAAGTGGTAACGACTATATAATCATTTTTAAAGCGGAGCTTATAGGAAAACATTGGTACAATCGTGATTTTGTGACAGTGCAATTGCTTGTTAGAAAAAATTCAACATTTGCCACGGTTATGTAGGGTAAACGCACTAGTATCCGGACACTTAACGTATTTCTTAACTTTGACTTCGTCTCATTTCGTTACTATAAATGCTACCGTGGATAGTTATATTGTTTCAAAGAGTGTAGATATTTCTTAATAATAAAGTGTCCACATAATTTGCAAATATAACATTGTAAAAATTAAAATGATAAAAATTCAAAAAAGGTCGATTTTCACTAGTATCTGGACAGCTAAATTTAGTTTCCGGACGCTTTTGTTTTAGTATCCGGACGCAATTGTTTTGTATGACATTTTAGTGCATTATTGAATACAATTAATGAAAAATCGTAAATTTTTATAATATATAGTTTTAAATTAAATTTTAATTAACCTTTTCGCTCATTGATACATTATGTGTGTACAAAGGTGCGTATATAAGGAAGGTACAGTTGTAATGAATATCTCGGTTCAAACGTGTGTTTAATTACTCTTGTTTTCATGTCACGAGTAATACAAAATTATTAACATGTACATCTTTTGAATACACCTGTAATCAAAATACACGTGTAATCAGAATACATATATAATCAGAGTTCCTATTTGAACCTCCCATCGGATATTAGAACCTTGGTGGCAAATAAGGCTAGTTTTGTTTATATAATTCTATGTATAAAATACAACTGTATTACTAAAAACACGTGAACAACTAAGACCCCACACGGTTAATACACGAACAATCCGATTGTAGGTACATACGTTGGAACATATATCCTATGTACACGTGCAATTTAAAGCTTTAAAAGTTACCTATATCTACCCTTCATTTTGAGGCTTGACAGTTTTAGAGCTAAGCTCCAAAAATTTTCAGAGCCTAGCTTAGGTTTTGTTGAATCAATTATTTTTACACTTAAATTTTATTTTTTTAAAACCCGTTTTTTAGACTAATTCTTGTCGGATCTGATGTTTAGAAAGTAGGAATTATAATTCTTTCTGTTTCGTCTTATGTTTAAAAATACTTTAAGTTTGTACTAGACCACTGCACGTATAAACTGAACCTAATTGAAGCGCTGGGGTTTTCAAAACCACCATATTGTTAAACAAATACACCATACAAATTTGAATCCAAGAGCTCCGGTTTGAACTCTACACATTGTAATGTTTTGCATTCTATCATTAAAACACTTTAGGAATAACTTGTGGGGTGGGCAGCTTAAGCGCTTATAGCCTCCTCTAAATCCGCCACTTCATTCCTCGTTATAAAACACAATTTTCGATAGGTCTTTTTCAATTAATGTTTTTTTCTTTTAAACAATCATAGCAAGTTGGCCCACTCAAGGGTCATATTTAGCACCTGTTTTCATTGTGCTTAATTTGTATCTTCTAATATCCTCAAGAGCCTTTAATTTCGTAAGGACCTAAAGGATCATTTCCTCGAAATGTTATTAAAGTTACAATGTACAAAATCCTTAAATTTCATACAAAATACACTTGCCCGGGTACTGGACTTTATTTTTTAGTATCCGGACAGCCGATTTCTCACTAAGGAAACCCTGTCCGAATACTGAAAATCCGTGAGAAAAATACAATTCTCTTTTATGTACGTAGCTTTCATTTAAGGTCAATCAAACATACATTTAATATTTTTCTCTTATTTTCAGTATCCGGACACTCTGTCCGGAAACTGAAAATGAAGAACAAAATTTGTTTCAGTAACCGGACATCCAATATTTTGACAAAAACTTAAGTTTTATTAACATTTATGCTTTAAATAATAAAATCTATAATATTTTTAAGCAAATTAGTCACTTTCTATTAGAATAAATTAATTAAGACTGCATAAAATACTTCAATCTTTTAAAAGCCTCCACTATTTTTTTTTTAGACTCAAAATGAAATTTTAATGTTTCTCTTATACCTGCAACACTGAAAAGACGCATAACTCTTACAGTGCTGCGTTAATGTACATGAAACCTTGCATACATTTGTTAAATATATAATAGATTGTATTTTGATACTTATTTCATACCTTTATTGCATAATATGCCTATTTTTCTCAAATAAATGACCAAGTGTCCGGACACTAGCACTGTCCGGATACTAGTGCATTTACCTAGATACATCGTGAATCGCAAAAGAGGCCAGAAAAAACTAGAGCGAGAAAGTTGGGTTGAGACAAGTAGAAAATCGTATAGAAGGGTGATGGTCAATAAAAGGGCATTTTTCTAAAAAAAACATTATTAAAAATCTACGGCAACACTTAGGTACAATAGTAATTCGTATCTTCGTTTTAAAGCCAGTAATCTATTTTTTTATTTACTTTTTAAATCAAGTTGATTTAGTGAATAGTTTTTGAGAAATTAATTTTGAAACTCGAATTTTTTGATTTTTCTTTTCAAAATTGTACGTTATTAAGTATCTTATGTGTTTTTTTTTTTTTTTTAATTCGTAGTATCCCTATTATTTTTAGTTTTTAACTTAAGATTTATAAGAGTATTAAAAATTAAAATCAAAAGCAGTAGGTATGTACATACTTCATGTAAAGTTCTGACAAACAAAAATTGTTAGAAAAAAAAATGTGTTGGAGTTTTTAAATTGATTTTTAGAACATTATTTCCTAAAGCAACTTGAAAAATAAAATTAAAGCATAGATTCTGGGTTAAGAAAATAGCATAATATAGTGAGTGTTGCCATTGTTAGGGAAGGGGGAATATAGCGCTTAACGATTTTGATTAAACCGCATGCGTGTATAATTTTTAGAACAGACTCAATAGTACTGGTTAGCAGGATTTTTCGAAAAGTATTCTAATAACGGAATAAAAGTTTTTATATTTTGATTGGTTTGACAGATAAGGCGAATTGCCTTTTTTTGGCATATTCCCCAACAGTTCGTTAATGGCTTGCCTGATTTTGTCATAATTTTGGGTCCTGGTACTTCTTAGTTAGTGAAAAAAATATGCATGTGGCAACGGAACAGTGGATACTAACATATGCATGTTTGACTGCTCACCTGGACGTGTGGGCTCAAGCCCCAGGTCTAGGTATAGCATTCTTTTCTATATTCCCTAGTTTCAACTGGATGCCACCCGTGGAATTTCATGAGATAATTAACATCTAATTCTCAAACCACTGTGCCAACAAAAATTCTTTCCTTTCCTTTTAACTAGTGTCGTGAATTGCATTTAAAAGATCTAAGGTCTTACAGGCATATAGTTAAAATTATTGTTATTAAAAAAAATTGTATAAATAAATTTGTTTAGGTAAAAAATCAAAAAAAAAAATGTTTTTTTTTATTTTAGACTGTTTTCCACATTTTTACTTGTATTTCGATTTACATTATTAGTCTAAGAAAGATAGGATGGGACAAGGGACAAATTAATTCATGAAATTTTATTTCTGGTATCGACGCAGAATTTTATCCTCAACAACATATCCAAAGTCCCCCAAAATCCCCGCATTGGCTTCTTGTATAGGCGCACTTTAAGAGGTGGGGAGGGAGGCGGGAGTTTGTCAAGCTGGAAAAATTGTTGTAATACAATCTAAACATATGACACATGTTTTAAGGGTGCTTTTCAACGCTGATTCTAAAGAGACCAAAACTGAAATGATACATGTATCCTGTGGTTAGTTTATGTCATTTTTATGGAATGATCACTTCTTTTTTAAGTACAAGAAGTAATACATTACCCAAAACCATTTTAAAATAATGGGATTTTAATGAAATTTGGTATAAATGTTTCATTTGGCATGTTTACTTAGAATCAGAAGAGTCCCCAAAAATATCTGTGGTGAAAGGGTGTTTTTTTGAGAGCGAGATGTTAACATAACATCTATGAATAAGTTTTGACACTGATGAAATTTGATCAAAATATTAAATATTTCATGGTTTCCAAGTATCAAGAGTCTATTAAAATAGCTTGATCAAAAGAGTTTTTTTTAGAGAGTTTATGTTTGACCTGCCCTATACGGACCAAAATGTTAGGTCGTACGAAAAATTGTATTTTCGTGTAATAGAGATAGTACATATGATATATGATTTAAAGGTATTTTTTAACGCCGAATCTAATAAAAGAAAAAACCAATATAACACAAGCACCCTAAAAAAAGTTAGATTAATTTTGAAACAGAAATTACTGTTTTTTGCCGTTAAGCAGGTCAAACATTACACCCCCAAAAACACCCTTGGACCTTAGATATTTGTATGGACTCTTTTGATCCTTGCGTGCCAATATAAATTTAATATTTTTAGCAAAGTTCATAATTGTCAGAATTTGTTCATGGTAATAATTGTTAAGGTAATAATCACTCACTTGCATCTCTCCGTCAAAAAAACACCCTTTAACCACGGATATTTGTAGGGACTCTTTTGATTCTTGGTAAGCATGCCAATTGAAACATTTATACTAAATTTCATTAAAATCCCATTATTTTAAAAGGGTTTTGGGTAATATATTACTTGTTGTACTTTAAAAAAAGTGATCATTCCATAAAAATGACATTAACTTTCAACAGGATACATGCATCATTTCAGTTTTGGTTTCTTTAGAATCAGCGTGGAAAAGCACCCTAAAAACATGTGTCACATGATTAGGTTGTATTATAACAAATTTTTCAGCTTGACAAAATCCCGCCTCCCTCCCCTCTCCAACTCTTAAAATGCGTCTACACAAAAAGTCAATTCAGGGATTTTTGAGGACTTTGAATATGTTGTTGAGGATACAATTCTGCGTCGATACCAGCAATTAAATTTCATGAATTAATTCGTCCCTGGTTGCCCATATTAAATTTCCTATCTTTCCTAGACTATACATATGTACTCTGAGCAAGTTTTGAATTCGTAAAAAAAAATCGAGAGAGTGCGAAAAAAGTTGGTCTCACAATTCTGACTGTCTGTCAGTCCGATGTCTGTCTAAACCTCAACCTCGAGCTAAAACCACTCAAGCTATTTTCTTCAAACTTTAGACTTAAGGTCTTAGGATAGAATAACTAGTGTAAATTGTTTTTTTTAGCTCAAAAAATAACGGTACCTGCCAAACAACCGTTATAAGAAAATTATCTATTTCGAAAATGGTTCTCACGATTTTGATTACAAAATTACCATTACTGTAAAGGGTATGGTCAATATTTTCGTTAAAAATATGTTACCAATAACGGATATAAACGGTAGCTGTAGTTAACATGTTGACCGGATTCAACCAATTTTTTTAAACAGGAGGTCCTTTTTAATCTTAATTATTTTGCATATACATACATAGGTAGTAGCCCGTAGCGTAATGGTTAGTGCGTTCGACTGTCACGCTGGAGGTCTGGGATCGCTTCCCAGCCTCGTCCACCTAAAAACTAAAAAGCTTTTTCAGGGCTACTGCTTCTTGCGAGGAATTGACAAATCCTCCAAGAGGTCCTTTCCATTCCTGTCAAAAGGCGCACACAGGAATGGTTGCGAGCTGTTAGTCACTAGGCCCTGGTTCTTCATGAGCCGTTGTGCCACCCGATTTATTTTTTTTTTTTTTTTATACATAGGTACACAAATTTTCCAAATCATAATTTTTTTTATCAAGGTAATTTTTTTTTGACAATTCAATACCTATGTATCTTGAAAACGGTTTTTCATTTTTTTTTTTTAAATTGTATCGCACAATTTTTTTTTTTTTTAAATGATCCATTACTTTTTTTTTAGGAAAGCGCTTTAAGGATTTTTTTTCTTAAATGCATGTTTATTAAGTAAATCAGGAAACACCCGGATAATAATACTGATTTATTTTTTCTCTTAATAATTTAATAATAGTTACAGAATATACAAAAATGGTATGGTACTCATTGCGGCACAATAATTTGTTTGGTGCGCCATCGCTCAGTTTATATTGCTTTTGGGTTATAATAATAAGCATTCGTGGAGTACTGCAAAACGTGACGATATGTCCAAAACAAGGCTCAAGTTGTTACTAGATGTTTACACATGTTACAAAAATGTGATAGAAATCCCAAAGACATTAGCCTGTTTTAAATTCTAATTTTGCCACGAATCCTTAAAGAATTTTATGATTTGAATTCAAAGCACTTTAAATTGTCTATAAATGGAAAAAAAAATCAATTTCGCCTAGATAATTAAATAAATAAATTGGGTGGCGCATCGGCTCGTGCAGACCCAGGGCCTTGTGACTTACAACTCAAAAAGATTACTGTGTGCGAGTGTCGACAGGAATGGAAGGAACCTACAATTTTATGCCGAAACCGAACGGCTAGACGAGAAACACTTATATATGACAAGTGGTACTTTTTGAGGATTTGTCAATTCCTCGCAAGAGGCAGTAGCCCTGAAAAAAACATTTTAGTTTTTAGGTGGAGGCTGGGAAGTGAACCCAGAACTCCAGCGTGACAGTCCAACGCACTAACCAATTTCGCCTAGTGTCACACTAAAATCGCTTTATTGTCCAGTTAAGTTCAATATAAATTTGCGCCAAATCCTTTAAAGTAAAGCACTACAGATCATGGTTTTGATTAAAAAAAAAACTCTAAAGCCCAGTTCGTTAACTCTGTCTGTCTACAGTTACGTCAAGAAGCAGTTTTTTAAATGTCTTAAAAAAAACACGGGAGAGAAAATATCAAAATTATTTTTTGAGTTGATCTTTAATAAACTCACCAAACTTAATAATCTAACTCGGATTTACCTTTAACCCACTACTGAAAAACCAACCGTTTAAGGTGCTTGCTTGAATAAAATGGTCTAGTATCAAAATGCCAAGGACAAACGTACATATTACATTTTATGGGAACTAATCTCCAACGCTATAAATTGTAAAAACGTGCAAAAAATCAATGATGAAAACTATTTGTCTTTATAATTTTTGTCGGTTTTATTTATATAGCGTCTAGACATCATAAATTATTATTTATTTAATAATGCTACCAAGCCAACCTTTTATTTACAAATAGAGATTTACAGATTGTACTTGTACCAGAACATGCATACATAAATGTAAATTTTACATGTTCTTCAATTGTCTTCCATAGAAAATTTCAGTCCATAAATAAAACGAATACTATTTCATACTGCAAAATAAATGATTTCAACAAAATGCTCATAATAAGATTAACGCACTTTGAGGACATTCACTTTTCATAATTTATTTCATAATCAAATTATCTTCAATGAATGTAAATTTGCACTGACTAACTCTCTACACCATAAATAAATACCCGCATCATGTTGCATAATATGGAATCTCTGTCTATTCAGGCGCACATGGTATAATTCCATTGAAATGATAATGATGCGGGTTCTTTATAGAAATTACTCAATTATATCGTGACAACAACCACGAAGCTTGTATGTTCTGTCAACCAATAAACAGTAATAAAAATAAAGAAGAGTTCATTTAAATTCAAGTGCGAGACTACTACTACACGTCTTATATATTTTTTTAACAAAACTAAAGAAGAATAACAAAATAAACACACACTCTAATTAGTTAGTACCTTTACCTACCTACCTGATGGTAAAGTTAGTCCAATACTTTAGGGCAAAATGGACTTAAATTGGGAATAAAATTTAAAAAAAATTACTTGTTTTGGAATAATAATATTCTGGCAAATCAGCACATTCCGGCAAGTTGTTTTCTTTGTTCATTTAAAGATGGTTGAAACATTTACGCTGAAATGTACCTATGTTTGTTAATTTGATCCAAATGGCAACCCTATTAAGGTTTATCCTTAAAAAGACACCCTGCTAGCTGCATAAAGCTGAGCACAGTCACTTAGCCCCCAACCTTTCTTCTGTGCATGTGAATGAAGGGGTTCTTTAATATTTCTGCCGAATTCTAAGGGAAAATTTGAGGGAATCTTCATCATGACAAGAGATACTCTTCGATGTCTATAACTTCCTGTTAAAAGGCACGTTTTAAATAGAATTGGCTGGAGCTAGGATTCGAACCAAGACCCCCCGTCGTAAGTGCCCAACGCACTAAACATTAGACAAAAGGGAATACTGTTCCCAAAAGATTTGGATAATCTTGAATAAATTGGAATTGTTGGTAGTCGTTTATACCCGAACATTGTGATATAAGATCCTTAGACGTTCAATAGATGGTTATGTAAATTTGTGAAGAGATTCTTCTTCGTCCTTGGACAAAATCACACATTCACGGTTCAAAATATAACTTTAAAACTTGTTTTGTTGTCAGCTTTGTATGTTTACTCTCCCAGTGTGCAGCGTGAGTGGACAAAAATGAATTCCCGCTTTTCTCAGTTCCAATGCATGTACTCTGTGATTGAAATTGGCTTCCAATCGCATTAAATAAAGGGGCAAGCTTTGCCATCCAATAACGAAGACAACCACAATTCACTGGAGAGATAAAGTGGTAATGTGTATACGATTCTCCAACACAGACACCCAAACAAAACTTGCTTGATTTTTTTCCTGGTTATTCGATAGCACTGGGAATTTCAATTTTAAGCCCGAAGAGCCACTGTCCGTCATTAACCAGGTTATCGACAGAAAAGGTAAGACACTGCAAAACAAAAAAAAAACTGTGTTGTCTTGTATAGAGTTGTGGTGGGGTAAAAGATCTTTATACTGACCAACAAAATCCATAAAAAAACAATTAACAACCCAAACAGTGTTGGAAGCTTGACATGATTACCTTCCTACGAACCAAATAGACAACGCTTACGACGACGACGACGACGACGACTACAACGTGACGATGACCGTCGAAGTCAACAACAACAACGTTTCTTTGGTATAGTTGGTTGTTTTAGAAACACAAACAAAAAATAATTATGGCGTTGGTAAAGTTATAGTAGGTATTTATAGTAAATTCAACTTTCTTGTTACTATTAAACTGGACATGTACTCTGCGAGTTACGTGTGTTTCTGTTTCATCTTTCAGGGTGGCCAACTTAACATTGACAATGTTTTTTTTTTTTTTTAATTAATAGTTTTTGATGTTGTGACTAACATCTTATGGTTGTTGTTGAAGTGAAAATGAAAGCTAAAAGAGATCTCCGAATGTTCAGGTGAAAACCACATAAGTTTGTAGGGCAAGCACTATGGACAAAACCCTGGTACCCCTACAGAGTACTCTCCTCGCTAGCTACTAAACAAATATTTTCAAGCTGTTTGTAAACTTGAGCCGTGTTTTTTAAGAGAGTGTAAGCAACTGAGCAAAATGTTAACACAAAAAACACAAACAAAATTCTGTATGATAATTTACAAATTAATACAAATTAATCATTGTGACTGCTGATTTTTGTGACTTGTGGAGAACCTATTTAACAACATGAATCAACCACAATATGAAGATGTGCCACTTTTTACTTTTTTTTTACACGAAGAAACACTGTGGGCCGTACCAATAATCAAATTTAGTGACGACTTAAATATTTCTGTAAAATGAACCATAATGGTATAGAATCTAACTAATTAACTGTACATGTACGACCTTAATATTATTGTTAACTCTAAATAGTGAATCAAATATGGGATTGACTTCAAAAAATGAAACGTTCCATAAATAGTACATTATTTGTGATCAATACAAATATGGTTAATTTACTGGAATATTTAAGTCCTTACTTGGTAAGGCCCTGTGTTTTTAAAAATTTTAAATTGTCATATCCAGTCCCGGGGATAACTTTTTAAGAATATGATTCCATATTTGATATCTACAATTAATGTCCTTTCAAACCATGCATGACTTCAAACTCTTAATCGACTCTGGTTTTTACGCCCATACATTTTTGGGCATTCTCCTTTAGGTGCCAGTTATAGCTATCATTGAAAAAGTTACCTGTTGATTTTGAGACCTTTCGAAAGTTTAATCATTGAATATTTTAATGCAGAACTATAGCTTACGACTTAAAATTATTTATCCTTCAAAAAAAATTCATTTTGACCCATATCTTCCCCATAAGGCGCCAGTTATAGCTATCATTGAAAACCATCATTGAAAAAGTTGTCTGTTGATTTTGAGACCCTTCGAAAGTTTAATCATTGAATATTTGAATGCAGAAATATAGCTTACGACTTCAAAATTATTTCTCCTTCAAAAAAAATTCATTTTGACCCATATCTTCCCCATAACGTAACTTTTAATTTTTCCAATGATCATTGGTAAGGTAGTTCATCATTGAAAAATTAAAAGTTACGTTATGGGGAAGATATGGGTAAAAATGAATTTTTTTTGAAGGAGAAATAATTTTTTAGTCGTAAGCTATATTTCTGCATTAAAATATTCAATGGTTAAACTTTCGAAAGGTCTCAAAATCAACAGGTAACTTTTTCAATGATGGTTTTCAATGAAAGCTATAACTGGCACCTTAATAAAATAATTAAAGGTTACTCTGGCAACACTGTTTAGCTCAATTCATTCCATACAGGGACAAATATTTTCACGCTGGATACCTGTTAACTTTATCTTCAAACAGTTTTGTTAAAATATGTTTTTTTTGTTCAAATTTTATTCCACCCTATATATTGTATATGAGTCTGACAACACTGTTAAGCTCCTTTTGTATAAGCACTGCCCGCTAGCAACGGAAAAACATATTTTCAATAGCCGATTGTCTAATGACATTTTAAAAAGATGTTTTCCACGTTCATTGGCTTCCAATGATGCAGCTCTGTATAAATAATGTGTTGCTCTCAAAATGGTGTTTTAGAAATTGCTGCAGTCCCCGTCGTTATGAGGAAAGAGAAATGTTTGTTCGATGCATTTTGCACCCATCACATTACTAATGCGATGATGGCTATAGCTTTAAAATTACCTCTCAATACCTACATATCAAAAGTCCACATTTTTTTTCTTAGTTATTAAATTTGATTGTGGGAGCTGTTTTTTTTTTTTTTTTTTTGATATTATTGAAGTTATTCCTATGTTTTTTTTCTACCACTTTAAAATTCATTATTAAATCATCACTATAGGTAGTTATATCAAATTTCAATTCGAATTAAGATTGCATGTGCAGGTAAGCACAATGACCTCCATTATAACGGGAGATGCATATGCATGCTATGATAGAATAAAAAAATCTCAACAAAAAAAATGGCTTCCAAGAAAAATAATAAAAAATAAAAAAAAAAAAAAAAACTATAAAAGAACGACCTTGTGTTAAATACAAAAACAAAAGCATTTTCCGTTCTCCCGAAGTGTTTTGGCGCGTAAGCAATGAAACTTGATATTATATGCTTTAGTTGTTTGGCTTAGGAAGAATGCAGACATTTCATAATAAAGCTATTTTTGAAGTATAGATACCCTCCTTTTTTTTAATATAACTGAACCGGAGGTATATGCTCATTATAACAACTTAAAGAAAAAACTATGTACGCTCTCAATTAAAAAATTGAAATCAAAACCGTAACCAAAGTGTCTGGTGGTAGTTAATGAATATACACTATCATGATGGAAATAATGTTTTTAGATTTTTTTTTTTTTTTTCAATTTATTTGCAAAATAATATTATAACGTTTGTTCTTAATCTTTTTTTGTTTTAAACGAAAATGTAAGGTAGACGTTTTTTTTACAATTATAATGTTTGGCTTTTTTGTTTGAACAGGAAACCGTTTTTTATGTGCCTTGTTATTTATTGTTCAAAATCAATATTTTACACTTCATGTAAAATTTTAATGAATGAAAATTATTTACCCAAAAGAACGATGGGAAATTTTGATCCTTTTCTTATCCAAGAAAGTAAAATTAAAAAAAAAAAATAAAACATTCCAAATCAGCGGTATAAGCTTACACCCGTATTCATAAAGAAAAAATACTTATTTTAGCTCCCGTGTTTAGGAAAACTACACCTTAGGGGCCAGTTATAGCTATCATTGAAAACCATCATTGAAAATATTAATTGTCAATTTTGAAGAAAAAATAAATGATTATTTTGATGCAAAAGTAAAGCTAATTGACTTAATAATTATTTCTAGGTAAAAAAAAATTCAATTTTGCACATCTTTTCTCATAAAATGACTTTTAATTTTTCAATGATGAACTTCCTTACCCATGATCATAGAAAAAATTAAAAGTTACGTTCTGGGGAAGATATGGGTCAAACTGATTTTTTTTGTAAGAGAAATAATTTTGAAGTCGTAAGCTATATTTCTGCATTAAAATATTCAATGATTAAACTTTCTAACGGTCTCAAAATCAACAACTAACTTTTTCAATGATAGCTATAACTGGCCCCTTAGTATACGAATTTTCTGGGCTCAAACTAAAGGCAATTGCTTACTGCTGCATTTGAGTCCGGAACATTCTTTTTCCATGGTGTAGTTTTCCAAAACACGGCAGTTCAAACAACTATTTTTTTTTATGAATAAGGAAATTAGTTTTTAAAGGCCAAACAAATTTCAGGACACATTTTTTTCTTGAAAAGTGGCATGTCTGCTGAAAAATTTAAACTTGGTGGCAAAGGAGTGTGAGATTAAATACAACTCTCTTTTTTTCATTGCTGGTATCACTACCAATGAGTTTTTGCATTATGGCGCTCCGGGATCTCAGCCACGAACAGATCTCTTCTGGGTTTGAACTTACCAAATCGCCTCAAATATCTCTATTAATCGATCCTGATTGTTCAAAAGGAAAGTGCATGAAAATCCAATTTTTCGAAGCACGTCACTGTGTTGCTGGCACTTCTTGGACAACAAGTTACAAAAATGTTTCATTTTAACAAAAGTAATGGCCTTTCCTGCTTGGCTTTCACAGTCTTTACGGCTTGGTCGATTTGAAAAAAAAAAACTTTAAAATATCATTTGGTAAACTGGCTCCTGTAAAAAATATACAAACAAAAACAAATATTATGGCGCACCAGCTCGTGGAGAACCAGGGCCTAGTGACTTACAACTCTCAACCATTCCTGTGTGCGCGTGTCGGCAGAAATGGAGGGAACCTATTATTTTATGCCAAATCCGAACGGCGCGGCGGGCCGAGAAAGCACAACAAATTGGTGGTTATCCTGGAACTACACCAGTACTGCGAGATAATAATTTTCGGAAGTAACTAGGCACGAAGCCCCTGTACACCAAGTTTAAGCTTTGTATCCAACAAGTTTCTCAAATAACCTGATCCCATTTAATAAAATATAAAAACAGTCATTTGCATTTTTTTGTAAACTTCAGATGGCAACTCTACCAGAATATTATTAAATTTGCACAATAGTTGCTTGCCTTGTATTTTTTATTTTTTTTTTATTTTATTTTGTTTTATTTCGTGAATGCTTTATAACAGTAAGATACAATATCTTATAATTTAGTTACAAGCTAATTTTACAAAGAGAGCAAAAAAATAACAATAAATTAATACGTATCATTAAATCAATTATGTAGAGAAAAAAAAGAGAAAACAATCAAATATTAAATTTCATTTTAAATTATTAAATTCACAAATTTTCTGAATAGTATTACTGAAGATCCTTTTTAAATCTTGCTGAATTTTGTATTTCTCTAAAACGACGTGGTAAAGAGTTCCAAAGACGGATAGAGTTTACAAAAAATTGACGCTCAGATGTTAAAAATGAACATCGGGGGTGAATTAACTGATGAGATCGATGCGACGTTGCAGTTCTATATCTATCAAAACAGTATTAGGGTTGGTGTGTTATTATTATATTTGACAGCAAAATTAAAGTACGAAGTTTCAGATAACTTTCAAAAGGCATAGTCAGCACCCTACTAGCAAAGCCAGTCAATCTGTCATATCTTCGTAGGCCATACACATAACGTACTGCACTATTAAACGCGACATTGAGCTTACGTTGGCTAACATAATTGCAGTTACAATAAATTTCACAACCGTACATTAAGATTGGTATTATTAAAGTCTTTACCAGTAATAATCGTGTTTTAACAGGTGTAAAAGACTGAGTTACCCATAGGGTACGTAGTACACCAAATACCTTGCACACAAGTGCATTAATATGGTTATCCCAAGTCAGATTGCGATTGAAGGTAACCCTGAGATTTTTTGCCTTTTCCACATAATCAATTGAAACATTGCTCAATACAATCGAAGGAAAGTATTCGAGATTAAGACTTTTCCTTGATATTACTATGCACTTAGATTTTTTTGGATTTAAAAGGAGACCATTTAATTGAGATCACTTTTCAATTTTCTCTAGGTCTTCATTTACAAAAAAAGCTGCATGCTCAATGAGCCCGAGGGGACAGCTCATGTATAATTGGACGTCATCCGCATACATATGAACTGAACAGTTCTTGATAATTGATGGCAGTTCATTGACATATATTGAGAACAGCAGAGGACCAAGTATAGAACCCTGAGGGACACCGGAAACATTAGGTAGAAAATCAGATAAACTGTCCCCAATTTGCACAGCTTGCATTCGATTACTCAAATAAGAATAGATTAGCCTAGTAGCACCTGCTGAAAAATTAAAGTTTTGCATAAGTTTGTTACACAAGTTAACGTGATTGACAGTGTCGAAAGCCTTAGAAAAATCAAGCAACACTAGAAACGTAACCTCATCCTTATCCAAAGCTTGCCTTATATCGTCAGTAACATTTAACAGTGCCGTGATACAACTGTGCTTTTCCCGAAAACCGAATTGTATTGGTGTGAGCAGCGAGTTTGCCGCAAGATAAAAGCTGATTTGTCTTTGTAAAATCCTTTCAAACACTTTCGACAATAATGGTAAGATAGATACAGGCCTAAATTCTTTACCTTTTGCGTTTTTGGGAAATGGTATAACTTTAGCTAACTTCCATAGGCGTGGATAGACACCTGTCATCATGGCAGAATAATCGGCAGAATCATTTTCAAAAATGTAGGGTGAACTTCATCCAGTCCAATAGCATTTGACTTTATAGAAAGTACACTTTCTACAACAAAAGCACAGTCTATTGAATGAAAACCAAAACCAGGTTCATCTTCATATGGTTGATCCAAAAATATTGAGTTGTTGAAAAAAATTGAGTTGTTTTATTAAAGTGGCTAAGTGGTTTTAAACTACCTACCTATTGAATACCCTCTGTATATTCTCATACTAAGCAGATGAATGCCACAAGGTTCAATATAAGGTCCACTCTTGTTTTTCATCTTCATAGATGACTTACTAAAAATGGAAACAATATTCATTTTGAAAAAAGTTTAGGTAAATTGAGAACATCCTACCTTTTTAGCTCAACTTTTAATCATTTGAAGGGTAGCCCAAACCCATTTTAGGGCTGATACAATTATTAAAATCAAATGATCGTGTATTTCGTTTTAAAATTCAAACAAAAAAAAAAAATTTAAAAATAATTCTAAATCGTGAAAACGGTTTTTTTGAATTGAATAATTTCCAATTATAGGCTAGTTTGAGCTAAAAAAACAAAAATGTTTTATGATTTCTTAAACAAATATGACTTTATGTCAGAAAATAAAAATTGTAAATTTTGATAACATTTTTAGGAACAACATTTTGGAACACCTTTTTGAAATAATTTTTAATATTCAGATAAAAAGTTAATTTCAACAAATTTAACCAACCCGTTTCGAAATTCAAATTTTCAAAACCATTTTTTTTAAATCAATAAAATATTTTGAACATTCTTGTATGCAAAATTATTTAACTTTTTAGTAGCTTCTGTATATAAAAAAAAAAAAAATTTGAATCGGTTCATCCAATAATGAAAAAGTCGAAAATATGAAAAATGTTTCTATGAAAAGTACCTACTATTAACAATAATGCAAAATAAAATTGTAATCGCAATAGTTAAAAAAAAACTTAATTTTAATCAAAATGCCTTAAATCGTTTTCCAGTAAAACACGATTTCTCTTAACAGGCTTTCAACATTTGTATAGTATGTACCTACCTACCCGTAGTTTTAGTTCCAGAAAATGATTTTTTCAAAAAAGTTCGAAAATGTTTAGAAATCACTTGATATCAATTTCCAAAAAACTTAATCAAGCCGTTTTAGAATTAACGAGTTTCCGAAGTGTTGGATGCTGCTCCACGTCATAACAACCAGACTGAATTCGGCCACTGTGACGTATTCAAACACTTACCAATTTTATACCATTCATACCTAGTAAATGTCAATAATACCAAGGATAATTGAAGGGCAAGTAAACTAACTATTGGATTTTTTCCATCTTAAAGATAGAGTTGTGTTTTATTTGAGATAATTTAGAAGATTGATTTTGCGAGTTTAATTGCAAATCTTAAGAGTGCGAACTAGGTCATTTAACGTCTAACACGAAGAAAAAAATATTGATGGTATACTAAAATACAATACAATGTTTTCGAGAAAATCAAAAGCAAAGAAATGATTGTACTCGAGTACCTTTATATCAAAAATATGTAGACAAAATTAGTCGTCTTAATTTTCAAAATTGACCAGTTTGAAAAAAAAGGGTTAATTAAGTAGAACTTTGTGGACCAAAGCATACTTAAATCGCTCACAAACATATGTATAATACAATAAAACCCATCAAACGCAATTGTCTCTTTTATTCCACCATTATTTTCTTCAACATTATTATTAATAGGCAATTAAATGTTTCTTAATTGTCTATTTTCAATTATCTTCACATTTTATTATTTTTTGTATTCATTTTCAAGCGCTGTGAATCTCTGTGACATCGTTGTGGCAAATTTTGCGAAAAGATCTTGGCCTACATCCTTACAAGATTAAATTGACGCAAGATATGGACTTGGAGGACATGTGGTTCCAACAGGACGGCGCCACAAGCCACACAGCGAATGTCACAATCAATTTATTGGAAACCAAGTTTGGAGAACCACCTAAAAAAACTAAAACACTGTTTTTTTTTTAAGGTCTACTGCCTCTTGCGAGGAATTGACAAATCCTCCAAGAGTATCACTTGTCACGAATAAGTGCTTCTCGTCTAGCCGTTCGGATTCGGCATAAAATTGTAGGTCCCTTCCATTCCTGTCGAAAGGCGCACACAGGAATGGTTGCGAGTTGTTAGTCACTAGGCCCTGGTTCTTCATGAGCCGTTGTGCCACCCGATTTATTTTTTTTTAAGTTTGGATAACGTGTTATCTCACGAAATGGTCCAGTCGCTTGGCCGCCTCGGTCGTGCGATTTGACGCCGTTAGACTATTTTCTTCGGGGCTACGTCAAGTCTTTGGTCTATGCCAACAAGCCAGCGACGATTGATGAACTTCGTACGAATATCGAACGTGAAATTGTAGCAGTATCGGCCGATTTATGCTTGAAAACCGTCAAAAATAGGGTTCAGCGTCTGGACTTATGCAAGCGTGCCCGTTGTGGCCATGCAAAAGAAATCGAGTTCCATACATAATGGCATCGAACGTACTTTCACAGGAATAAAGAATTTCATTGATATTCAAAACTGTTTTTGTTTTATTAAAAAAAAACTTTTGTAGCGCTCTTATTGAAAAACCCGATAGTACTGATGAATTAGCTATAAAACGAATCCCAAATTCCTCTTTTCGTAATAAAATTTGTATATGAGTACTTTAAACAAGTTATTGGAATTCCTAAACTCTTTTAAGTATCTACTTGTATCTGCCAATCATAAACTCATTCAATTAAGTTTCCAAAATTTTAGAATTCAGTCAAAAGTTAAAAAAAAAAAAAAAATGCATGTCTTCCCAACAAAACACCAAGTCATTTTAATTCGCTTAAAATTATTTTCCCCATCATCATCAAATTCTACTCAAACGATAACCATTAACTTAACACAAAAGATGGTGCTTATGCACCATGAATTATTCATAACAGAAGATGGATGAACTTTTTTACCTAACCTAAACTGCTGCGTTCGGTATAGAAATTTAAATAAACTAATGCATCACGGCGTCATTTTACAAAACCCTTTAAGAACTCATCATGTTTTTTTCAAAACAAAATAAAAATTAACGATTTTGTTACCTGGTGCCTTGCACCCACTCAAAAACTGAATACATTTCCTCTCGTCTTCATCAATTAGTATTCATAGATAAACTTCAAATATACAAAATAGAATTAACATACATAAGTGATAATGATAAGTCAATAGAATAGCGCCTGCTCAGTGCTCAATTATGTTAAAATAGGCTTTATCTTAGTCTAAGTTCGTGATCTCTTAATTATCACAGCTTTCACTGTTAAAGTTAATTTTTTGTTTTCCATTTAAAGTAAAGTGTTTATCATAAGTGTTTAACATAAGCATAAATGCTTAATCATTCTGTGTTTGACAAAAGAGTTGCCGCCGCCGATTATGTCACAAAACGAGAAACTGATGGAACGACTCGTTAAGTTGTCAAATATGACCCCATGCTTGTTTTGATTAACACATCATACTATATTTGATTATTATCATGACACATATGCCATCTCAAAAAAAGAATAATGGTCCTTCGAGCCGGATTGACAATTAGTGTTTATTTTATGAAAAATGATTTGTTAGCTTAAAAATGTTTGATGGCTAAAATGATTGACTATTGAGTGTTGCAAGAGATACTCGTACGCATATATTGCAATATTATGACATTTTTGTCATATTTTCTATCTGATGAATAATTATGTCCGCTTTCTTGGCACAGCACGATTTTTGTGTCGTTAAACAAACTGTGTTGCATCTTTTCCTTTTTTTTTTTTCTATACCTATACCTACCTATCAACCGGATTAAACACACATGTTAAGTTTAAGTGAAAGCGCAGTGTTAATTAAGTGATCATCATCGTCTAAATTACTGCGAGTGCTTGTTGACTTTTTATTGATGCAAATATATCATATAGAGGCGCATTATTATATATATGCAGCAAATGCAGACGATGGACATCGATATGGGATGGATGCAGCAACTAACATTACCTATGTTGTTTGCTTGAAGCATTAGCAATTATGATAGATGAATGCAACGATTGCATGTCAACATTTACCCGGGCTCGGTTGGGTGTCTGTCTGTATATAGTAGATATGTCGTAATGAATAGGTGAGAGGGAAGTATTATATTAAACTATTCATTTAGCGGGAGGGAAATTTCATATTCACAAATTAACAAACCACTGACAAACAAAATGACTCGGGTGACAAAAAAAAACTATCCATATATACACTGTCATCGATGAGTATTATTAAGGAATTTCATTTGTAAGTGACTACTTATATTGTGCAATGTTGGGTTTAAATTACGGTTCATCGAGACAGACTATACTGAAAGTATTATTAAGTATAAGCTTATTGAACTTGAGTTCAATTGCAATAGATTTCTGAACAGATTAAATAAAATGGAGGTTCCTACTGCATGAGAGTGCTTTTTAAGGAATTATATATCGTCATTTGAACAAGCTAAACATTTTCAAATATGTTAAGCTTGTTTTAATGACGATACATATATCGTCACAGTAAAGGTTACTTATGCTTTTCATAAATCTTTACGAAAACTGAGTTTCAAGAAAATCGTTTTTAAAAATAATCCTAACATTCAAAAATTATTAAAAAATTATTAGACAAAAAATTGACAAAAAAAAAAAAAACTGCAAACTGCGATTATTTCACTTTTGCACTTCTTGTCTTTTTGAAAAGTTTTATTAAAATAAGCAGAAAAATAAAGCTCAAAACACATTGTGTCGTAATAAATTGATGACTTCTGAATGTTGTATTAAAAAGGTTGAAAATAAGACTCTATTTTTGTAAAGATTTGGATTCAGCTGAACCCTTAAAAAAAAGATCTCATTCAATTTCTTGACAAATATAAATTTGTGAAAACATAAATTTAAAAATCGTTACAACTCCTTACAAAAAAAAAAACGGAATGTCAATTTAAAGTAATTGTATATATGCAGATTAAACTTGAGTAGTAGCCCGTAGCGTAATGGTTAGTACGTTCGATTGTCACGCTGTAGGTCTGGGTTCGCTTCCCAGCCTCGTCCACCTAAAAACTAAAAAGATTTTTCAGGGCTACTGCCTCTTGCGAGGAATTGACAAATCCTCCAAGAGTATCACTTGTCACGAATAAGTGCTTCTCGTCTAGCCGTTCGGATTCGTCATAAAATTGTAGGTCCTTTCCATTCCTGTCGACAGGCGCACACAGGAATGGTTGCGAGTTGTTAGTCACTAGGCCCTGGTTCTTCATGAGCCGTTGTGCCACCCGATTTATTTTTTTATTTTTAGATAAAACTTGAGTTTTAAAAAATCTTTTAAAAACTCAATAAATCAAAGAAACATTTTTTACTTGCGATATACGTAGTTTAACGTATAGGGCAAGTTTAGGATTCGTGCAACAAAAAAAAAATCGAGATAATAATTTTCCCTAACATTGCGATGATAGAGAACGCAAAAAAAGTAGGTCTCGCAACTCTGTCTGTCTTTCCGTCTGACCGTCTGTCTGTCTGTACCTCGACCTGCAGCCTGAACGGCTGAAGCGATTTTATTCAAACTTTGGACTTAAGGTTTTTTATGGGAATCCCTAGAGGCGAAATGAATTTTTTTTTTTAATTAAAAACATAACGGTACCTGCCATAGAACCAATATACAAAAACTGATTTATTTAAAAAATGGCTGTAACGATAAAAAAAAAAAATACGAGCTACTATAATTACTACAATTAATAATTTGGTAGAAAAAAAATTTATAACGGTTATTAACGGTAGGTACCTGTCATAGAACCGATTTATTGCTTTCAAATTTCTCGTTAACGGCTACACCGATTTCAACCGAATTTTGTATGTAAGAGTTCCTTTATAATTTTAACAATTTTGCATATACAATTTTTCGATGGATTTAAAAAAAAAAAAATATTGAATTTATTTTTTTGAAAATTCAATATCTTGAAAACGGGTCAATAAATGTTTTTTTTATATTTTGTATACAATTGTATTTTATTTAATTCCAGAAGTTGGCAAATTTTATTTTTAAAAATGTTCAAGAATTTTTATATTTATAAAAAATAAAAAACGATTTTTGATTTTTTTTTTTCATAAATTCATATTTATCAAACAAATCAGATGGAATACTTGTTTTTTATCTCTATCTGTTTAAGCTATTTAAATAATAAATTTATAGTAATTTTTATGTAAGAGTTCCTTTGTTTTTAAAAAAACTTTTTTTAATGATATCATAATGTTATGCAACCAATGAATTTGCACATTACTTACTTAGGTCCTCGGACCTATTACGTCCGTGATGTTTCCCTTACGGGACATAGGGCCTTCACCACACCTACGCGCCATCGTGTACGATTTCTTGAAATATATTTCAGCTCTCTCCAACTTTTCCCCAGTCGTGCCGATTCCTGTTCGACCGTTCTTCGCCATGTACTTCTAGGCCGGCCCACTTGTCTTCCCTCCTGTGTGAGCGGGTTCCACTGCATTGCTTGAGATGCAATGCACCGATCGCCTTTTCGAAGCGTATGGCCAATCCACTGCCATTTTCTTCTTCGTATAATGGAGTCTATGGGCTCCTGACCCGTTCTCGCATGAAGTTCGGCATTGGAGATACGGTTGGGCCAGAAAATCCTCAAGATGTTTCGTAGACATCTATTAACGAAGGTTTGCAGCTTTCTAGTGACAGTGTCAGTGACTTTCCAAGTGCTGCAGCCGTAAAGCAGAACGGATTCAACATTGGAGCGGAACAGTCGTAGCTTGGTCTTTAAGCTAAAAGAGTTGTTTCTCCATATTTTGGACAGCATTCCGAACGCAGCCTTTGCTTTTCTGATTCGGCTGTTTACGTCCAGTTCAGTTTCGCCACCCGTAGAGACAATACTCCCAAGATATTGGAAAACCTCTACCATCTCTACCGGTTGTCCAGAAATATTTACTTGGATTGATGAGGAAGTTCCAAGGCTGATCCTTTTAGTTTTTGCCGAGTTGATCTTAAGCCCTACGATTTCTGCTTCTCTCTCCACCCTTGTTGTCATTTGATGGAGATCCATGATTCTATGAGAGAGTAAGCATACGTCGTCCGCGTAGTCCAGATGTTTGAGGTGAGATTGCAGAGTCCACTGAATTCCTCCATTTCCATTTGACAAAGCTGCGTGCAGTACGTCACTTACCACCAACAGGAACAGTATTGGTGACAGTATACAGCCTTGCCTAACTCCACTTTGGATTTCAAACTCCTCTGACAGCCTACCTTTGTGCAAAACGTGACACCTGGATCCATCATATGTAGCATTGATAATAGCAATCAATTTATCTGGGATGCCCCTCCTGTGCAAAGCAAGCCAAATAAATTCTCTATTGACACTGTCGAACGCCTTTTCAAAATCGATGAACAGCAGGTGAAGTGGTGATCGATATTCAACGCACTGTTCGATGATGATCCGCAAGGTGTTGATGTGATCCACACAGGAAGATCCAGTGCGGAAACCTGCTTGTTCGGCGTCGAGTGTGTCTTCGAGGTGGTCTTTAATTCGGTCCAATATTATCCTTGCTATTATCTTGGCTACTGCAGGCAGAACGCATATTCCTCTCCAGTTTTCGTACTGTGTGAGATCTCCTTTCTTTGGGAGCTTGACAATCATTCCTTTTTTCCACTCTTCAGGAAAGCTCTCTGTTTCCCAAGCTCTCTTAATAAGTGGGTGCTGTAGCTCGCTCGATGTTGTTGGGACTGCTCCTAAGAGCTCTGCAGGAATACCGTCAAGTCCAACCGCTTTGTTGTTCTTCAGTGCTTTGATGGCGGTGATAATTTCTTCTTTACTGGGGGGTACGGTGCGTATTCGGGAAATTGTTACTTCCGGTAGCTCAGTGGGAATAGGGTTCACTTCACTTGCGAAAACGCGGTTTAAAACCGCAGAAAAGTGTTCCCTCCACCTTATGAGCTGGTCCTCATCCGAAATTAGCAGGGATCCGTTTGTGTCTTTAACCAGGTGTTGTTTAGAGCTCTGGACACCAGTGAGCTCTTTGGTAATTCTGTAGACGGTCCTACTGTCACACCTACTAGCGGCTTCTTCTGCTTCTGTAGCCAATGCGTTGATGTAGTTACGCTTATCACGTCGCACACTACGGTGAACTTCCCTCATCTTTATGCGGTACGTAGACTCAAGCTCGTTTCTCCCTGCTGCTGGGGTAGCTGCGATGCGAGCTTTAAGGTGTTTCCTTTCTTCGATCCTAGCCCAAGTTTCGTCGGAAAGCCAAGCACTATTTCTTCCTTGCGCCCGGCGGACTTTACTTTCAGCACCGGATATGAACACATTTTTCACAGCACACCAATGATTTTCGATGGATGTGGTTTCCGTGCTGCTGATTGCGTTCAATCCTTGTGAAAGGTGGTCCCCTAGTTGTTGGCGCACTGCGGGATCCTTTAGTCTATCTGTATTAAACTTGGGCATTCGAGTGTTTCCTTGGGATCTCCGAACTGCAGCTGTACGCAATCTTACGGTAGCACATTAGGCGTGTTTTATTGCAAAAGCCATCCATAGTACAGTACGACTTTAAATGCATTACAAATTCTTTATGGCTAGTAGCTCTACAGCTGATAAGAAGATAAAGTAAAAAATACTGTGGATAGATTTTTGGCGTTTATTCGAGCCTCTATTCTACTTTAGCTTCTTATCGGCTGTAGAGCTACTAGCGATGTTTTTTTAATGCATGTAAAATCGTACAGTACTATGGATGGTTTTTGCAATAAAGCACGCCTATTGTCAACTTCAAGCTACGTTAAAGTTGTAAGCTACGAGAACAAGTTTGTGCGATCAAGTCGTGCCCATTTTTTTTAATATTTTGATTTGCAATATTATTTATATCTACTTCTTAGAAGTCGAAAATATTTATATAGGAAGTACTTTTAATAAGAAAGCAAAAGAAAAATGTGTTTTTATTTAACAGTCGATTGTGCACACAGATTTATTTCTCAAACTCGTTGGAGCCGTTTTCGAAAAAATTAAATTTTTCGTTTTCAACATTTGTATGTACATTTAAGTACTGCAATTATTCTAGAAAATGTCAAAAAATCACTATAATAATAAGTTTAAATAAAATGGCCTAGTCGATTTCATATGTATATGCACCTACATATAAATAATATAAAGCAAGTTAAATTGGTTTAACAAAATTAGTTCACGAGATATGCAGGAAAAACCTATTTCGCAAAAAAAATGCCACAGTCATATTTCCAGTTAAAGATTTTTTTATAAGAAATCTGAAGTGCAATTTTTTTACCCTCAGCTTTTATGTTTCAGTCAGATTCTTTTAATAGTTCAGGAAAATAAGATATAAACTTCGAAAAAAATGCGACAAAGCTGAATTTTGGTAAAGAGCTTCATTTTTTTGTCTTTAACTTTGAACGGATTGCCGTACAAAGCAGGGACTGTTTTAAGAAAAATTCAGAACTACCAACAAATCATTATTGAACAAAATTATACCGAACAATGTTCGTTTCGATCTAAATAGTTTTTTTCATAGACGTAGTCCGTCTATCGGTTGGGTTTTTTGTTGACACTTTCTTAATTTTGTTGTTCTTACCGAGGGTAATTTTACCGCGTGGTCTGATAATCCAATAAAAGGCGCCAAATATGAGTTCAAAAGTAATTTATTTTTGGAATTGCGATTCAATATGAGTTTATTCTCAATTTTTGCAATTAAAATTTGAACTTTTTCTACAAATTCCTCACTTTTGGCTTATGCTGAAACTTGTTTGATTTGCTTGCTGACCAATTTTTTGTCGCAGTTGAGTAATTGAAAGGAATATTGTTGAAAAATCATAAATACGGCGCTCAAAAATGTAGGTTTCTGTTTGACTTTCAATTTAAATTACATGTGAAGTCGTGGAGGCGGCAACACAACCAAGTGCTATCATTCTCTGGGTATATCCGTTTAAAATTTTGAGATCACATAGAAGTTGAATATGTTTTCTGTACTTATATCTTAAATAAATATGAATAGTAAAAAATCATTCGAAATTAAAATAGGCAGCAAAAATATGATTGAAAATAGACATTCAGAAATTCAGATGTACCTTGTGTTGAACTGGTCGAAGAAAGGGCGAACTGTTTAATAACAACTACCAGAAACGTGATTTAGAGCTACCAATTTCAAAAAGCAACTACCAGAAAACATAACAACTACCACTTAAAACAGTCCCTGGTACAAAGGTCGGCAGTACCCCATTTTGTAGATAATTGTACTGTCTACAAGTTGTTCATAGATCATTTTGTGAAAAAAATAAACTTCTCGGGAGTAATTAAACAAAACAAAAGACTCTTAAAACTTGGTTCTTTAATAGAGAAAATAGATTCCTCAACATAACTCAAAAAAAAAAAATCCCATCCAAAAATATAATTTATATCCTCCAATATTTCATTTTTTTGCCTAAATGTACTGCACCCAAATGTTTTCGACCGTTTTTCTCAAAGTCTATCAATTATACGAAAAGAAGTGTAATCTTTTTTGTGTAGAATTGTATGTGCTACAATGTGTACGTATAACTTTTTTTGGCTGAACTTTCCTTTAAGGGCGCACGAATTTTAACACGCGAATACTTTTATTTAATAGATTTATGACTAAAAGTAATAAATATCACAATTTTAAAGTGAGGAAACTTTTATTTATATTTTTTATTAATTTTTAAAGTTTCAATTTTTCATACAAAATGTATGCAATTGACGACCACGAAGCATTGTTTTTTTTTCTTTTGACAGTTCTTTACCATCAGGGTATATACATGTGTAGTATGTGTACTGTGCTCTGCCATCACACAAGTAAGAGTATGTTACTGTGCTATGGTAAGTGTTGGGATATGTGTTTTTTTTTTTGATTTTTTTGGGAGCCACCCAAGGTATTGTTTACTACAAAAAACTTTGATAATAGACCAACTGACAACATAGGCGCCTGCCAGACGACTGAGCATACTCTAAGCGGAGCGACGGAGTCGCGTGAGCGGGACTGAGGACCCGAAAAGGGTTAAAATCCTTAAACCCGCGAAGCGTGCCACCCAAGGTACTGTTTACTACAAAAAACTTTGATAATAGATCGACTGACAACATAGCTGCCTGCCAGACGACTGATCATACCCTAAGCGGAGCGACGGAGTCGCGTGAGCGGGACTGAGGACCCGAAAAGGGAGTTAAAATCTCTAAACCCGCGAAGCGGGCCACCCAAACCTACTTTTTATCGAAAAAAAAAAATATCCTAATTCGCAAAAAACTTCCCAACAAAAAATCCCAAAATAAAATCCCACACGCCATTCAACACTTATCATAGCAAAGTTGTTGAATAGTAGAACTGTCAAAATAATTGTGTGATTTTTTTTATTTAGTGGCCTCAGATTTCATTAATTTTATAACTTTAAATGTTTATTAAAAACTTAAATAAAAGTTTATTGATATTTAAATTATTGAATTAAATTATTTAATCTACCCAAAAAAAAGTATTCGCCTGTGAAAATGTGTGCTATCTTACGGGAAACTTGAGTAGTGTGAAAAAAAAGTGCCAAAATCGAAAAATTTAAACATTTTTTAATCATATTTAGGGGGTTTTCCTCACCGTAATATTTTAAAGCTGTTCTATAGAGACCCCTAGCTCACTGTAAAAAAAAAATCAAAATTCTAGCCGTGCGCCCTTAATGGAAAGTCGCCCCCTTTTTTTTTCAAAAAAACCTATAGTTTTTTAGTATTTTCGAAAAACCCCTCTTTATTTTTAGCTCCACCCCAAATTAAGGGTACTTTTCACACAATGTTTAGGATACAAAAAAATTAAGCGTTCCACCAAAATTCAGCTTTTTTTTTTTTAATTTAGAAAATTTTAGTAAACTGTTAAAGAATTAGAAAAATATTAAATAGCATCATACAAAACCCTTAATAATGAACTGTTTACAATTTTGCGCCACTTCTATTTTTATTTAGAAAAAAATTTAAATACGAGATTTTGTATATAGAATTTCTATAAAAAGTAGGTAACTGGAATCTTGGATTTCAAGAATTTTGAATTAGCAAATTTCAAGGTTTTATTGAATTTTAGAAAACTATTTTTATGGCATTTTTTGGAAAGAAATTTTCTTATAGAATTATAAAGCCAAAGAATTTAACATTATTAAAAAAAAATGGATGAACAACTCTTTCCAAAAATGTTTAAAAGACTTTAAAAATGTTGGTCATAAAGTGAAAAACTTAAAAGCTCGAGATACGCGGGGCTGTACCTTCTGGTTTTGTGTTTGTTTTCAAGGGAATGCAAATATATTTAAAAAAAAAGCTTGATCTGGGAAATATAGCTAAAAACAGAAATTTCGATTTCTAAAATTCCTTAAATAGGTACAAATAAAATGTATTATTTTTTATAGAACTCGCGACATCTCTCTATTCAAACTCTATCATTTTGCAGATAATTAAAGAATCTATAAGGATTTCCCAGGTATTTGAAAAATAATAAAGGGCTTTTGAAAAGCACAATTAAGTTTCCCAAATAGGAAAACAGGAATTTATTGCATTCCCGTTTAGTCCATTTGTTTTTTTTTTTTTTTTGTGAACTCAAAAACGATCTAAATGCTCATTGAGGCTTACCACGTCACGAAAGTCTTTTATTTCAAACACATAGTTTACAATTTTAAAGAAACAATAAATTTCTTCGAAAAGTCTATCTCATTATAAGTGTGTCAACATCCCACACCTCACATATTTGTCTCGTGGTTGTCTAATAAAATTACACACGACTTTTAACAGCTCCATTAGAATAACGGCACGGTGCGACGGACGGACGGCGGCGGCGGCGCGCGTTGAATGACATTCCTGACAACGCACCACGCACCATCCACCAAAACTATTGCAATCACTAATGCTATATCATTCCCTTTATTAGGTCAAATATTCTAGGAGCGTTAAGTATAGCAAGCAAATGTCAATTTAAATCTTTTCCCAAGTCGAAATAACTCACAACATCACAGAAAGAGACTGCGTCGTCGTCGTCGTGCGTATTATGACGTGTCGATTCATCTTGTGTAACGATTTGGAACAGTTGGGCCTATATTCGATCAGATTTTTTAATGTGTCTTGTGTTGAATCGAAATCAAGAAACACTGTCAATGCCCGTGAAATCTATTTCAAACAAAAGATTGAATTTATTTGTGTTCGTTAAAATAGAAAAAAAAATCGAACAAGTCAAAGGGCTTGAGAAGAGCAAGCGCAAATCAATGACGTCTCATCGATGAAAGAATCCCAAGAACGTTCCATAAATAAATGTATAGCCGAAAAGGCAAGTGAACCGATTCGGAGATGTGCTCGATAAATAAATTTCCAATCCTTAGGGATTTTTTTTCTTTCACTCTCCTCATGGAGGAAGTTGTCTTATATAGCAAAAGGCGACAGACTTTCTTTCACACCTTGAAAATTAAAAACAAAGTTGCACTACTAAAAGTGTACAAGTACAGTACATAGAACATTCGTGCGTGCAGAATTTGGAAGAAAAACAAAATAAAATTATTCTAAGAATAAATCAGAATTCGGGATGAGTCAACGAACTGTGAGCGTAATTTTTGTATCTTTTCATTATCTGGTATTTCGCTGGTTCTCTAGGAGCTGAGTATGATGATGCTATACACCACAGCAAAAGCACGATTTCCTATCCGGTACCAAAATAAGTATCAAATATTTGTTGTGCGTTTATGCCACGTTGCGTTGTATGGTTTTGGTTAGTTTGAGTCACAATAGTGTTGAAATTTTGCCAAAATATTTTAGTTAAGTGGAACGCACCGCGTCGCCCAAAAGTTGTAAAGTACATAGATGCGAGACGACATACTTGCGAAGCGACCGACCAACTCGATTGAATCACTTTTGAATGTCTTTTTGGCAATAAGCTTGTTAAAGTAGTTTTTAGAGTATTTCGGGATTTGTAGAAACAAAGAATAAATTAAAATAAAAGATGTCGTGTTTTGGAAGAGAACTATATTTTTGGAAAGAAGGGATTTTTGTTTAATGTAAGATTTTCTTGATAAACAATTCTAAAATAGGAAAAACTTTATAAAAATAGCACAGTGATACATGCGAGCGAAAAAAAAAATACTCAAATAGTTTTGAGTCCTCTCTTGAGTTTTGAGAGATATAGTTCATCGTCGTATGAACTTTGCCTTTTAAAGTTCTATCATATGAAATTGAGTGGAGTCAAGTGTGGTTAATGTACATTTATATTTCACAAATAAAGAGAATAACTGCTAAAGATTTTATTACAGAACATTAATGTCATCCTACCCGTTTACAAAATACAAAAAGTCGACGTTCAAACATTTCTAAAAAATAGAAAAAAATATTCCAACAAACAACAAACACTTCTTTAAGCACTAATTAAAGAAAATAGGTTTGAAACTCGCTAAAGCTTCTGTTTGTTGTTTGATTCATTTCGTTGGATACTTTAGTTACGTAACGAAATAAGTATTTGTTTAAATGAAATAATATGTAAGTACTTTTTTTTAGAATAGTTTGCAAAAAAGAATGATGATTTGAACACTTCGTTCCATAAAGATTCCATAGCACGCTACGTGACCGCACTAGGACAATAAATAACTTTTCTCAATTCCAGAATCAGTTTTCAGCGATTCAGTACTAGAATCACCTCAATTATCGAAGTTAAGACTATTTTTATTAGGTTTTATGTGAAAGGTGTGAAAGGGGAAGTCTTATAGAAGTTAATACTAAATCTAAGCTGAAGTAGAAGTCCTTTAGAAGTTATACATACTTTATGTTGTTCTTTCAAAGAGATGACTTAAAATCTTTTAAGCTTTATAGAAACTACACTGAATGACACTTAAAATAATGAATTGCACTTTTACATTTTGTGATCTTAATTTTTAGACCACAGAAAGATTTATAATTTTTGTTTTTTTTTTTAATAAATCATTTTAAATAAATGAACTCCTCGTTTTCTTTTTAAGCTCCTTGAATAAACTGTATATATTTAAAGTAAATAACTCGTGGTATTCAGGCACGTTTGACGCATGTGACGTGGCCTGGCGTCTGACTTATGACGCAATAATTACTGAAAGCGTGTCAGGAGCATTATTACGATTCTAGTGTTTTAAGCTTGTTCTTAAAATTTTTCACAATATTGTGTTAAACATTGCTTATAATATTTGTGTCTATCTTTGTTGATGGAGAAGTTAATAAAAAATGTAAAGGTCTTGCGAGGAACACATATACTGTGCTTCAATCGTTGTACCCGGCGTCTTTTTTAGCTCATTTTGTTTTATTCATGTCGTGCCGGGCTATCAATATGCCTCGTCCATTTGTTTTAAATTTATTTTTAAATAATCGTGTTGTGCTGCGTCACGTCATACGACATCGAGTTAAATCTCTTTCACCGATTTTACTGTGTCTCGTCATAAAAGTGTCTGAATATACGACCAGGGATTTAAAGTCCTTAACCGATTTTGAAATAAATTCCAACAGCTTATAGACCGTCACCGGTGGTGGTGGTTTTTAACATTTTTAACAATATGATTTCATTTTTTATAACACTTTCGCACTTTTCTGGACAATTAAGGTCTTTTTTATTCAAAATAAATATATGTAGGTCAGTCTTAAATGCTCGTATGCACATTTTAGTCACTTTCACAATCATGCCCAGTCGCAATCGCAGTCACAATGTCTGACCTATATCAAACTTTTTATGTTCCAAATCCACGAATAGGTCTATAAATTCTCTCTTGTAATGGGTCAAGTCATAAAATAAAGACTTTTCAAGCCCAGACCTTCCTTTTGAAATTTTATTGCAGTCTCGAAGGCAATTATAAACATAAGCTGTATTGTTGTTATGCTTGCATACGGCAATATAATCAGCAGCTATACAGCATTAAGTGGAAGCCAAACGCATTATACCTAAATGACTCTTTTCGAGTAAAATACCCACTCCTCAAGTTTGGCAATGAAACTTCAAGCAATTAAGGTAGAAAAACTTATTTATTTTACCCCCAACTGGGTTAACCGGCATGCGGCACCGGCATCATCGGCATAAAGCTTTCATAGGTACCTACCTACCTACTTAATTGGTTTTAATTCGTGGTTGAATTTTCACGTAAGAACGATATGCTATCGTCGAGGCACTTTTAATATTGTTTCTTGTTAAATATGGTTGCATGTTTAATTTAAGTTTTGTTGTTTAAATAGTAAGTATTTAATGAACTCGTATAAGTCTTCAAGGTCTTATTTTCAATCAACGAATTTGACGAACAAAATTGTATGGGTTTTTCTGTATGTTCTTAATTTTACCTACGTCATAAATTTAAACATAATAAATGATATCTTGTCAGAAATATAAAGGGTTTAGGTACCTACAAAAACAACTATGTAAGTGAGAAAAAAAAAATAAAATAGAACAATATCGGTGGCTGACCTTTATGTCATGTTTGATTGCTTAATCGAATATTATTACCTATGTTTTATTTAATTTTTTTCAATTTCAAGGTTCTTATGACAGCTGAATGCTGCTATTTTTATATCTCGAATATTATAAGTGCTCTATAATCTTTAGAAAATTGAGCCAATTATTAAAAAAAAATATACACATACATAAAGATAACTAATGGATGTAATTGTTTAAAATATTCGTTTAAGAACCTTAAAATTTTTTGATAAAGAGTAAGCGAAATCATCAAAGTCGGTGCTGTCAAGTCCTAATATACTGACCATTGTATAGTTTAAACACTTAATGGACCTTGAAATTTAAGAGTACATAATTTAAAATTTTCATGGTTCAAGAAACTTGTTATACAACTTTTTTCATATTTGAAAAAAAAAAATTGTTCTTTAACTTCTATAGAGTTTAACCTTCATTTTAAGAAGGTAATTGGCTATTTTTTGTCTGATGTTCGTATACGTTTAAGTTTTGTTTCATTTCTCTAGTTAAATTATATGATAAGTAGGGACCAACATCATGCTGTCTAAAAAGGATCAGTATAGTCATATTTTATGGAAAATTAAAAAGTCCCCAAAAATGGTTAAAGTTGAACAAACATATTCTCATGCAGATTACAGAATTCGATATACTGAATCCGCTGTGATTCACAGTGCAGTAATGAAACTTGTCATACAACCATTATGCAGACTATTTTTATGTATGTATCTCAAAAATAAATGTAATAATTTGGACAAATAAAATATCAATTACTACAACAAAAAAAATGGTACCTGTCATATAACCAATTTTTAATTTTCAAGGTCCTTTAAAATCTCAGTGATTTAACACAAGTATTTAAAAAAAACTGAGAACGGGTTTTTATATATTTTATTGAATATTAAAAATTTTGTTGAATATTAAAAGTTCAAGAAATTTAATTATAAACAAATTAATATATTTTAAAAATTAATAAATTAATAAAAATTAATATCTTTTAAAAATAACCGCTACAACGATTTTTAAATATTTTTTTAATAAATTAATTTTTAATAAAAAAAATCAGATGTTTTACTTTGTTTTGATTTCGAGCTATTTTAAGTTCTTTAAGTAACGAATGTTTAATTATTTTGAGTTATAATTTTATTATACAATTTTCTCTTTAACTATAAAATATTATTGAACCAATCACATGCACATAGGGAAGACTAAAAAAATTCTTGCAATTCTGTCTGGAGCTGAATGGATTATCTTTAAACTTGATAGCTACCGTTTTGTTTTGGGGGGTAATATGCCGCCACTTTTTTTTTTTTTCTTTAGGCCAAAAATAATCTTAGGTACCTGCCATACAAAAATGTAGCCACTAAGGCAAATATTATTTTCCTTAAAAACGGCTTTTACAATTTTGATTACAAACAAATCTGATTAATTACTTCAAGGAAAGGATGCTTTTTGGTAATTCTAGGTTGCATTCTTTTCTATATTCCCCAGTTTAAACTGGATGCCATCTGTGGAATTTCATGAGATAATTTACATCTTATTTCTCAATCCACTGTGCCAACAAAAACCGTTCCTTTCCTTCTATTCCTTCAAACTAGTGCGTGCATTGCATGTAAAAAAACCTGAGGTCTTACAGGCATAAAGTAAAAATTATTATATTAAAATTTTTATTTGAAAATGTGTATGACGACATTTTTACAAAAACTTTTATAATAAAATAAAAAATTTGATTGAAACTTACTATAGTGATAATAACACTTTCTAGAAATAAATTTTGAGAATCTGTTAAGAAAAGTCTTATTTGTCTCGAAAAGGTGTCCAGGGATTTTGATAAAAAAATGTTTGCGTTCTTTTAGTATCGGAATTTACATTTGTTTTTAATTTTTTATTAAATTTAGCTTCTCACGTAGAACCATTTTCCATATGTTTCCTTTGCCATTATTGGAGGAAACGATTCGATTTTTTTTATAAAAAAGCTTCATAAAAAATAGAAATAATATTTTTAATTTTTTTTTTATTTTTATTTTGAAAAATGAAAACCCATTTTTCAGAATATTATGCTTTTTGTCTACATAATAATACTAACTATAAATTTGGGTTTCAATTTTTGTTAACAAAAGTGTTTTCAAAATTAAATATATGAAACATTATTTTTTTTTGTTAAACGCAAACTACTAAAGCTTAGAATCAATTTAAAAAATCATTTCATGGTTTTAAATTTTGAACACAAGAGCAAATTCGTGCAATCCATTCGGGTATTTTATTTCAAGATTGGATTCTCTAACAAACTTCAAAATCAACAGTAGGGGAGAGCTGGGCTAGAAGTAACAAGGGTAAGAAGTAACAGCTAAAAAAAAGGGTTTCCATTTAAATTAAGAATCATGTGAAGGAGAAAAAAGGTTTGTCTTCTCCAGAGCTAACTGCATGTATACTTTAGTTGTGAGTTGGATATTAAAAAAAAGTTATGGAGGTGGTCCAAAAAGTTATGTGGATTTGTAACTTTTTTTTTCTTTGTATTTATGGTAAATACCTCTCCACTCGGAAGAGATACAGACCAGTTTGATGTTTTTTTAATATGTTTTTATGTATTGGTCAGGCTTATGTATACATGCGAGTATTATACGATCTACGCGTTTTTTAAATTGTGTAATTTTTGTCAAATTTGATGGTGTGGTTAGTAGTTCGAAAACCACAAAAATTAAAAATGGTTCTTTTGCGTTTCTTTGCTATTTTGTTCCTTTATTTGAATATAAAAATAAAAAAATCCATACGCTGGTTCCTAGGTACAGAACTGTTGTTGATGAGAAATGAGCTCGCTCATGTGAATTCCCATTTTGTAAATTAGTGTTTTGTTTAATTTATTACATAACATTGTATTAATTTACTATTTGTTTATTTTTAATTTAAATTTATGTCGTTTTTTTTATAATATGAATATTAATTTTATTTTGTTAAATGATTTTTTTGAATCAATTAAATAATCGAATTAACGAATTGATTTTTTAGCTAAAATATTTATTTTATATGTGTCACTGAATTATGTGCTGTGTGTTGTTTTCATTTTTTTTTTTTCATAATTTTATAGTTTTCGTTAAAAAATAATGTTAATTTGCTGTGTTGAATTTAAACTCGGGCAAAATTGTTTTTTTTAACGCACAAAAGACCTTAGTATATGGAAATGAAGTTTTCGCTGAATATCAAACCAGTTAAACCAGAAATAATAGTTTTTTTTGACAACAAAAATTAAGTGATTTATTCCGGAATTTGTTAATTGATTTTTTTGATAAGAGTACTTTTAATATTTTTCAGGGCTACTGCCTCTTGCGAGGAATTGACAAATCCTCCAAGAGTATCACTTGTCACGAATAAGTGCTTCTCGTCTAGCCGTTCGGATTCGGCATAAAATTGTAGGTCCCTTCCATTCCTGTCGAAAGGCGCACACAGGAATGGTTGCGAGTTGTTAGTCACTAGGCCCTGGTTCTTCATGAGCCGTTGTGCCACCCGATTTATTTTTATTTATTTACTTTTAATACATTGACGAGACTAATAATGTACCAATTTATAACAGTTAACACAATTTCGCATTAAAAGAATTCAACATTCAAGGCACATGTATTTCCTCCTTTACCTTCCTATCCTGTTGCTTCCTCAAATTCAAAAAAAAAAAAAAAAATATAGCGTCCAGCACGCTTGTATAACAATTTTTTTTTTTTCGAAACCTTGTATTTTTGAGCATTGCATTATAAAAATCAGTTTTTTTCAAAAAATAGTTTTCGAAGCCTTGTCTTAATAGAAACTTTGTTTTACGAAACTTGTGGATTACCATGTGCTGAGTAGAAATGTTGGTATGTTTTTTAATCAATACCGTTTTTTTTTCTGTACTGCCCTCACCAATGTTGTGTACATGAATACATTTTCATAGCCAGTCCCGGGGATAACTTTTAAGGAAAATAATTTAATACTTGATATCTACAGTCAATGCCCTTTCAAACCATATATTATATGTTTTTTTCTTATCGACTCTGGGTTTTTTTTTGGGCACTCTCCTTTTTAAACAGACGTTTTAGAAAATGAAAACAAACATTATTTTACGGCCGAGAAAATTGCATTAACAAAATATCTTGTTTTCTTTCAAAATAGCGGACAGCGTAGAAAGTTTTTTCTTTAGAATTGTAGTTTTTAGTTAGTTGAATTGTACTTTATTACTTCTTGAAATTATATAATTTTACAAAAGATTGTACATTTAAGCATGGCAAAGCCGTCTGCCGAGAATTGACAACAAGTTTAAACAATTATTATTTTTTAAACAGGCAACTTCGATTTACTTTATCGAATGCAGCTCGGAAGTCCACAAAAAAAGCATATAGTTTTTTGCTCTTATTTAAGTAGCCTTCGGCGATACTTGTAAGGGTGACAATTTGATCCACTGTGGAATATCCCTCTCTGAATCCTGCTTGGAACTGACTAAGCTTGTTGTTTTCCCTTACCCAGTTTGATAGCCTTGCATTCATAAGTCCGTTGAAGATTTTCGTAGTTGTATTCATAAAAGATATACCTTTATAATTGGCTGCATTATTTGGATCTCCTTTCTTGAAAATAGGGAAAATATTGGACTTTTGGAACTCTTCCGGTACCTTTCCTCGCTCATAGATATAATTGAACGCATTTAAAAGCTCTTGTATTTTCTGAACTAAGCTGCCGGAATAAATTCAGAGTTCCCAATGATTTTCTTCGGGCTCAAAAGCAATGCTCGTCAAACCATGTTTGTTTTTTAACTAAATTGTTTCTGTTTGTCATCGGTGATGCTAGAAATTGTATGATTCCTGTGAGAAAGCTAGGGTATAAGAGCGCATGGTTCCACTCTGGTGAGAGCAAATGCACGCACTCGTCTAGTTGCCTACGATAATCATTGGCGAACTTTTCTTTCCAAATGATTTTTGGCAGAAGTGACAGCTCTTTTGTAACTGGCGTTTTTCCACACACAGCACACTCAATACTAAGTGGCATGTGATCCGAAAATATCTGCTTTGCTACCTGCATGTCTTCTACTATAGTAAGCCATTTTCCATTTATCAGGGCATAGTCTATTGTCGAACATCCTTTTCCCTTTACGTATTGTCGAACATCCTTTTCCCTCTACGTATATTCACCTTCAAAATCGCTTTTTGTTATTCCATTTAGTAGGCACATGTCAAAATTATCGCACATTTCTATTACTTTTTTTCCTTTTGCATCCATAATTTTATCTTTCGATTTCCTTGCAATGTTTGAAAAGCAGTCATCTTCACCTTTAGTGATAGGGGCTACTTGATCACTATCCACTCTTGCATTAAAATCGCCAATTAGTATAGCAATCCGTTGTAATCCCTTTGCCAGTTGGAACAGTTTGTGTATAAAGGCACAATTTGTAGTTGGTTTCCATTAATATCCATTTTTACTATGTATCTATTATCTGTCCTGACGAAGCTACCGATAACGTCCGACGAAAATTGTTCTTAAATACCGAACAGCATCCCTCCACTCGCTCTCCCTGCTGTGTGAATTCGCACTGCAGCATCCCACACCAATTCAAATCCTTAAAAACAATTTTTGAAATTATCAAAACAATTTTCCATTAAAAATGTTTCATACAGAAAAAAAAATATCATGACTCTTAACATACTCAAAAAAATCTAAAAATTTAGTCTTGTCTTTTACTCCAGCTACATTATATGATAAAATTTTAAAATTTAATTTTGTTTTATTTTTAATAGACTTAATACTAGGGCAGACGGCAACTCTACTAGGATGAATGATTATATTTTGCGATCGCTGCGACGCTATTGTATGTTGAAGATGTAGATGTCTCGTTAGAGGGCTCCTGTCACTATTTGACGTTGTCATTAGCAGCTGATTTAGAATTTTTTCTCCGTCCCCATATAATTCTTTACACACAATTTTGTCATTTTCATCATAAACAAATGTTTTACCTTCCACTTCAATATACTCGCCCTTGAGAAAAACTTTAGCATTATGTTTAATCTGTAGTATGTCCCTCTTCAAGGTGAAAATTCTCCTTTGTCGATCGCGAACCATTTTTGGATAATCTCTATGGATGGAGATTCCAGTGTTACGCAGTTTTGCTGCTTTGGAGATTAGTTTCCTCACTTCATCGCTATTGTTGGCTTGTACAAGTACATTTGTCACATTTTGGTTTGCTGAACCTAGTTTTTTGACATATTTAAATGTAGTTTCCTGTAAATTAACATCAAGAAATTCAGAGCATATTTCTTTTGCACGGACGATCGGGTCTACGTTGGATGCAGTTGTTGGTGCATGTCCATTTTGCCAAAAGTTGCACCTCTCTCCCACGTACTACATCTTATTTGGGTTTTCTGTAACGCATCTTGGGTTTGTCCTAGTTGGTTTTGCGTAGCCAAGATCTGTTCTTGGAGTATATCTATTTGTTCCTTATGTTGATTCAAGATTGTATGTAGTTCCAAAACATCATTTTTCGTTGCCAGGTTAACGATTTTTATATCGAACATTTCCTCAAATTCTTTAACTGACATTTCTCCTACGCCCATTGTACCAAGTTGTTTTTTGTTTTGTTGGTGTGTATCGGGTGAAGTCTAACAGACTCTTCGCTTAAGCATAGATATACGAGTATATGTATGCATGTATATGAAGTGCTTTTTTACAAGGAAAATTCCAATTGCTTTATACTTAGAAATCTATGACTTACTCTGAAGAATTGTCTGATTTTTTTGATGAGGAAAAAACTTCTTAAGTCTTGACCGATTATTCGTTTTAATTATTCTTTTTGTATTAACCAAATATTTAGTTGAATTCTGGAGCTAAATTTTACACTTTGTTGACTGTTCGGGACCAGTGTTGCTTTAGAATTGTATAGATTCATAATCTTGTAAGAAATATCTACCATCTTCAACATTTTTTGAAGGTAATTTTAGCGGACTATAAAAACTTTTTGTTCTGTTTTTTTTTAATGTATCTTCATAAAGAAAAATGATAACAGATAGCTAAAGTTAATTTTAAATTTGCACATTCTGATCTGAAAGCTTAAGGTGTTAAGTTAAGTTTTGACATTCAGACATGCCAAATTAAGCAGACTAAACATAAATAACGGTGATCTACAATTTTCAACGAAAAAGCACATCAATTCAATCGCTTATTCTGTAGCAAACAAAGTCAAAGTTTCAATACCTCGAAGAGTTTCGCTTTGTTTACAATAAATAAGGATGAGTATATTCTGAAATACTTTATTTTTTCACTTTCATAGATATAAAAAAAACTGTGTAAATACTTTTTATTAACGCTCCTATATTGCTACCATATTTTATTAACAAACAAATCTTTAGTACCTACAGAAATTTTCCACACTTCTTGTTTGTACTAAGAAAAAAAATATTTATCTGCAAAAAAAAAAATCTTTATTACTCAAAACATTTTTCCCACAAAACTCTTTTTTCTTCAAAGAGTCAATTAATTTTAGCACACTCGAAACGAAATGCAACGCTTTGATCATGATGAAACGCAATTATTGTTATTAGAACCAATCCTTAAAAACCATTGTTCGATGAACTTCAATAAAAGTTTTTTTTTTATTATTTTTGTTGGTGCCTAAAGAGCCATTCCTTCTTCGGTGCAAAATTTCAAAAAAGTAAATAAAAACCAAAAACAAGAATTATTATTATAATAATTTTCATCCATTTACCTTCGCAATCGTGCTTGGCGCAGAAAATCTTTTGCTTCATTTTATATTGGTTTAAGATAGGTATAGATACATTGAATCTCTATATCTTTATATTTGTTTAAAGAAATAGATACATATTCACTCTATATTGTTTCTTTCTTCGTTTTTTATTTATATTTGTTACTGCTCCTCTTGATCCAAAGGCCATGTGTGATAAAAATCTTTTAATGTTATTGACTCATTGTTCAAAATTTTGTATAGATACCTACATATAGATATTTTAGGGAACGCCCATTTAAGTGCGATCGTACAGAAACGAAACAAACAAAAAAAAAACTCTTCGTGTCTATCGTTTCTGCAATCGCATCATCATCGATAAAAATGTTTCTTTTACAATAAACTGTCAAAATATTGTTGTTTATTAGTTGCATTAACACTTTCTACAAGCCGGACAGGCTAAGCTAGCAGGTGTACACTGTACCCCATATACCAAGTGTATTCGCACTTTAAGCATCGCAGGAGCTGCGCACTGCGCATATGCAACACACGCAGCATCAACACACAAAAACCATCCAAATTGAATTATCTATCTATTACGACGTCGATTAGACTATCTACGCGCGTATCTTTAAACCGTTTGGCAATAGATTTCAATAAGGAAATCGCCATCATACAAAACTATGATATACAGTAAATAAGCCAGCAACAACAAAAAACTAAATATTGAAAGATCGTACTCCTAGTTAACCTCTCTCTATGCGATATACGGATGCGTTTCTATACGAAGTAATGATTAAAAGGTTAATCCCACTTCTGACACTATAGTAATTTTTTTTTTTTTTTCAACACTTTTCTGCAAATTGTCTTGTAAGTAGTCTCTGGGATTAAAATTCTTTCACATTTTATGGTGAAATAAATTTTTAAGAAATAGATACCTGGCAAAGAGTGCGATTAGATACGCAATCGAATGAGTAGCATGATGATGGCATTACAATTATGCTGATGATGACGCAAAAAATATGTCTTTATTTGTGATGGGACAAATTTAATTTGAAACTGAGAATTACCGTTGAGGATGAAAATTTCCAACGAAACGTTTCCATTTTCTGTTTCTTTTTTTAGGAAAAAAAAAAATATAAAATCATAATCCCACGCGCGTTCATGTCATTAGGGATGCTTTTTAGTTTGGCGTATAGATTTGATGTGACGTCTGACGTGCTTCATCGCCCGCCTCAACACCTTTACTTTAATTTTCCACTTAAAAGATGCATTTTGCACGGAAATGCTGGTTGAAACAAACTATACCTATATAATGCGCGCATCCATTGGGGCGTTTCTCCATCATCGTGACCCCCAACCGACTCTTTTTTAGTCTTCTCTCTGTCAGGTTTGTCTTTGCTGAGGATGAAGGTAAAATTTAACACCATTATGTCGTCTGTTCATGCAGATAAGTGTAGGACAATAAAGTTGTACATAGTCCTATTCGAGAAATTCAAACCACAGACTGCAATAACAAAAAAAGATACTTTTGTATCTTAGGTTAGAAAATTGCCAGTAATTGTCTCAATGTCGTGGTTTTGCAATATATTTTTTGTGTATAACTTTTTTTTATCGAAATAATAATTTTCTTCTTGCTATTTTATCTAAAATAAATATTTTTTGTGTTATCTTCCAGGTGTTATACCGTGAAATAGTATCTCATGCTCGAGTGGTTGGTGCATGCATAAAGGCTTCTGAGAAGAAAAATAACTTAGCTTCTGACGAGCAGCAACAACAAAATTCATCCTTATCCTCAAATGATGAGAGATCAGCTGCTGCTGCTTCTGCTGCCGGTGCTGTATTAGCTGGTGTTAAAACTCCATCACCAAATAGCAAAGAAACTGCAAAACAAAAAAATTCAAATAACGAGGGAAATTTGAAAGGATTAGAACGTCGCTATCATTTATTGTATTTGAAAGCAATTGAAGTACAGTGCCTGTTCGAGGGTTTATTGGGAAAGAAAATATCAGCTGCGGTAAGTCATCTATTTTTTTTTTCGTTTTCATTTTTTAGCATAATTTTACAAGATGATTTAAATTTATTCTCTAATACTCGAATGTAAGTTTGCAGATTGCTTTTAGCAAAAAATCGAATTTGAAAGGTTTTTAATTTGTCTTGTTAACATTTAAGGGTATTTTTTTTTCCATTTGCGTACCCGCTGGGTATACTAAACCAATCAAAAAACATATAAGTACACCTACAAAAAATAATTATATTTTTGCCTTAATTGTATTGCTATAATTTGATTAGTTTTTCAAATGGCCTGCAGGGTGATACACAAAAATAAAAAAAAACAGTTTTGTCCAAGAAAGCTGGTTTAAGTGTAGTAGGTACTTACTTATTTTTGGTTTCGACTTTTTGAAGGGGGAGGATTTTTTCAATACAATTTAATTTTTTGTACGGGGTGTTTCCAACTTAAATTTCAATACAATTTAATTTTTTGTACGGGGTGTTTCCAACTTAAATTTCAAACACTTTGGGAAAAAAATTTAAAGCATTTTCTTAGAAAAATCTCATGCCTCAAATCTCATTCAAAGATATACGGTCATTAAAACAAAAACAAAAAAAAAAACAAGTAAAATTAAGCAATGGCTTTTTTTAAACAAAAAAAAAAATGTATTCAGTTTTTTTAAAGACCCTGTCGTAAAATGGATACAGAATTGTTTAAAAACAATGACAACACTTGCAAATGTATGATACAGAGTGACCTTTTGTGTGGTTTACTTTTCTTCCAAATAATATGAGGTGCTAAAATCCCTGAGCAAAAAAATATTTAATATAGTTTGTTGGATGCCCCTTATGGAAGATAGCAAAGTGCACTATGGCGTATACGCACTTTTTTGTGAATTAAATTTTGTATTAAAAATATCGAATTTCTCTTCGAGGAGTTTTTTCTGTAGGTACAACTCGTATATTTAAATCAAATTCGTCCAATTATCCAGGAGGCAAATAACTTGATAAACACAGTAGGCCATTGTTTAAAAAAAAATAAAAAAAAATGTTCAAAATACATTTTTTCAAAATTTCAGTACTATTTTTACATTCAAAATTCAATGGTCTAATTAAATTATATTCCAATAGGTACTGAGAACCGGATGTTCTGGGACTTTTACTTTTCAAGATATTACAAAGTAAAGAAACCAACTTCTTAGTTGATGTTAATCAGGGTTGTTAAAATGATCATTTATACGCATTCTTCTTACTTTTATGAGAAAGTTTTTTTAATATCTTGAAAATTAAACATCCTAGAATCATCCGGTTTTCAGTATTTGACTATGATTTTGAATTTTTAAAGAAAAAATAGTTCCTATTACGTTAAATTTTGAAAAAAAGTATTTTGAACATTTATTTTTATTTTTTTTTTTCAAAATTTTGAGTTTGAAAATTAATATTTCAAAAACTGTTTACTAATATAATTTTATTTAAAAAGGAAATGATAGAAGGTACTTCTGACCTTACATATAAAAATACAAGGGCGTTTTAGTTCTTACCGTTGTTTTTTAATAATTTGTTTACCCATTTCTTTTAAATTTTTCGGGTTCTATAAACTGTCTGGCAGGGTAAATACCGCCTCCAATCGGTCTTGGACATACGGACCTGTAATCAGGAGCTCAATACCTAGCAATGGGTAAAAAATGTTTGGTTCATACAATCATCCTCAAAGTTGATTTTTAGGGTTTTTCAAACCGTCTGGCAGGGTAAATGCCGCCTCCAATCGGTCTTGGACATACAGCTCAATACCTAGGTATGGATGCAAATTTTTTTTGGTTCATACCATCATCCTCAAAGTTGATTTTATAGGGTTTTCAAATTGCTATAACGCATCTTAAGCCGCCTCCAGAGACTGCAAGACTTGCATTTCTTTCTTAAGGATTACCACACCTTTCTCAACTAACATTTCAGCTTCGGTTCGGCTTAATAGAATAAGCTTTAGAAGTTCCATAAGACATTTGTAAAGTTTACTTAAGCATAAAAAGGAGAATGTTATACAAGCTAATATAGCTTGTATACTTGATTTCGGAAAATCTTCCTATAAACTTATTCGCAGATCTTTTAAAAGTAGCAGATTGTATAAAAGCCTAAAGAAGCCGAAGTTTTAACGAGCGATATTGGAAATTTGAATGACACCTCAACTTGACAGATAGCTTCGGACATGGTTGAATAAATGTGAAATACAAGTCTTATAGAAGGTGAACAAAAATAAATAAAAAAAAAAGAAAGATAAATTTTTATTTTTTAATGCGATTTTTACTGCATTTTATCTGAAATCAAGTATCAAATTCAATTATTTATTAATTATAGTATTGGAAACTATTATAAAACATAAATTATATTTTTACCTCACTAGGGATCCAACTCGGGAACTCCTACGTGAAAGTCCATCACTCTAACCACTCAGTCATCTTGGATATAATTTGGAGGATGCAAACACTTAATCAGCCTTTTCCTTTTTTAAAACTTTAAATTTTCCTTAAATAAATCCGAGCTTCTGTAAAAATTTTCACACATGAACAAGATTTCTTTAACTCTCTTATACATTTCGCGTGAAGAAACAAATGTACCTAAACGATTTGTTTAGCAGTCCCCTTGCTCCATTTTCATTTCAATAGTCTTAAATTTATATCAATAGTCTTAAAATAAACTAAGTAATAATGCTATTTTTGATAATTTCAATCCGAAAAAACACGGCCACTAAAGCACTATTAACAGAAACAAGGTATGCTCATTATTTTTTTTCTATTTTTAAACTGCTCATTAAGAATTTAAAAACAATTTATTTAAATACTTAAATTAATTATGGTCTTCACTTTAAATAGAACAAAAACATAAAAGCTGACCGTGAGGTCACATAAATACCCAGATATACGAAAATGCCGAATATTATGTTAATCTGATGAGCATAAACCTCGTTTCTGTTTATCGTGCATTGAAGCTTATGTCTTAAACCAACGAAAAGTAGCTTTCCGAATGCTCAAAAAGACAAAAAAAGTAAAATGAATTATCTTTCTCTCCACGTGTTCAATTTATTCAATTACATATATAATTATAAATGTGCTTCTTTAAAATGACTTATACAAATTCGAGCTTCTTTATTATAGATTGACATATTGGCCGCGTTCGGGTACGTCGCCAATGGTATCTGTTGAATAAACATTGTTGAACGCATCCCTTAGAACAAATCCAATACAACGCATCCGATTGAACACATCTGATGTAACGCATCCATATCTTTAGATTTTTTTGTTATAGATACATTGGTCGCTTTCTTGGCTTCTCCGATTCAAGTTTTTACTCTTAACGGATTTCAAAGATTGTTCTTGAATAATAAATTACTTTTGTCTAAAACTTTTTGCTTTTATTTTCAACAGTATCTAGATTTGTTCGTGTTGTTGTAATGCCTAAAGAAAAAACCATCCGACGAACCAAATAGCTGATATCAAAAAGAAATCTAAGGCTATCCCATAAATGTTCGAATCTGTTTAGATTAAGGCTCTCCCAAACCAACGCGGAACATTCGCTATGCAGGGCGAATCATTCACAATCATAAAAAATAAATGACAAATAAATAATGCTTAACAACAAAAAAAAACTGCTGTCGGCGAATGTTCCGCGCCGCTTTCGCGTTGGCTTGGGAGAGATACTTCATACTTACAACTGATATTTCACCGGTTTATTTTCTTGGTTTTCGTATGGTTTGGTAACATACACGGTTTTGGTCGTTCGAAAACGTATCAGATGCTAAAGTAGATACCATATGTCTGCCTACCACCCGAACGTGGCCATTCGTTTATGATTCTTTAGTAAGACTTAACAAGCCGTATCAAAGTATTCAATAAAGGGTTACAGAAAACTTTTAAAGGCAGCAACTTATATAAGCATTTTATGCAGCCTTTTTGAAGTGACTTCTTCAATCATCTTCTATAATATCAATTTTAGAAACCTATTCGAGTGACAGCTCGCAAACTCGGTAAGTCTTCTTTTTCTTATTTCTATTCGGCTTTAAAGAAGTAGTTATCCGGCTCGTTACATGTATAAGAAATTTAATTCCGCCGAAGGCCGTACCGAAGCTTTATATAAAGTGAAACCTGCGACACATCAATGCTCACACTGCTCACACAACACTCACACTTTTCAATATTGTTAGTGTAACGTTAGGTATAGGTCGATAAATAAAGTTCCAAATTTATTTGCTTTAAACAGGCATATAAAATAATTATAAACATGCAGACTAAAATTTAATTTCGTCAGCCCGTTTTTGAAAAATTAGAAAGTTTAGATTTTTTTTTTAATCAATAAAAAACAAACAAAAATAAAAATTGTTTGAATCGGTTTTCCAATTAGTATACTGTCGAAAACACTGCATTGAATTTTTTGAATTAAATTAAAGTCAATAACAATGCAAACTAAATATTATTTTCCTTAAAAGAAGATCACACTTATTCAAGAACAATCATATTTTGTAGTCCAAATTGTTGGCGCTGTTTTCCAGAAAATTAGCTTTTTCTTGGCAGTTTTTTTTTTTTTAACATTTGTAAGGTTGCTTTGCTTTATTCTAAGAAAGTTTTATAAGATCCCTATATACCAAATTTGAAACGAAGATTACCAAGTCATTTTATTGTTAAAATATTGAGTTTTCAAAACAAATTGAACTTTTTGTAAAACTAAAACAAAAAACGTTTTTTTTTTTTTTTTCAAAAAATTTGGTATACAATACAAAAGGAGAATCTGTAACTATCGCGTCGATAAATTTGGTCGAGAAACGATGAAAAATGGAACAAAACACGATTTGTTTCAATTCCCATCATTTCTCGCCAATTTTTATCGACTCGATAGTTACAGAACAGGGGTCCTGGTCTACCTAGTGCCCAGAAACGAGACCTATTAAAATGAAAAGGAACTATGGAGTGTACCAACGTATGAGTATTTTTGTTTCTTCTAAACAATGAGAGTTGGCTAAAATAAGCGACAAAAAAATAAGAAAAATACTGCAAATTCGAATAAACAAAGACGAATTGTTTTACATTTTGTAATATATTGCCTAAATCTCATGGTTTACAGTTCTGTGTCAATATTCAAAAATGATGCTCTTGAACTAAGCTTTCCAACATTATCTACATATCTCAATTGTGGGTACTAGACGCGCAATAATTCCCATTCAATAAATAAAATATTCATTCAAAAAATAAAAAAGTAGATTTTTTCATACTGTTACGCATTCACCATCCATGAGGTTATTAGCTATTGTTGGTGATAGGGTATAAAAGTTTCTTTGGGGTCTGCTCAGTTCATCAAAAGTGACTAATACTATCATTTCAGTGAAACACTATTGCAATTAATTGTTGCTCTTATTGAAATCTTTGTTGCCATATACTGCCTTAACCCCATGGTTTGCAGCTTTGTGCCCATCCAAAAAAATAATGTACTAGAGCTAAGCTTTCAAACGATATGTATCTCTTTCGTGGGCAATACGTTGACCAAAATGCACATTCCCCTTTTTAGAAGTTTCTCCATACAAACATTGAAAACAGTGAACTAAAACGTTTTTTAAAAGAATTAAAAATCTAAAACAATCGTCTTACTTGAGGTTTTTCAAAAAAACTAAAATACTGAAAAGTATCTTTTGTATTTATATTTATGGTTACTTATCGGCAGAAATTCGACATTTAACCATTGTTACCCTACATACGACAAAGCTTGGACACCACGTATTAATACATATAGGTATATGTACAACTACATAAATCCTTGAATTTATTATCAATATCGTTAAGACCGTTTTTGAAAAAAAAAAAAAATGTTTTTGTTAGCGGAACCATTCGTTGGTCGGTGTAGGTTGGGTCGAGACCATACAAAAATCTTATGCGGGGGCTATTATCTTAAAAATTGACTGAAAATATAAAAAAATATTGAAAACAACTTTAACACTTAAAGTGTCCTATTCATTTTTTTGAAAAATTAATTTTTAAACTCAATATTAAAAAAAAAAAAAAAAACACAAAATCTCAAACTAATTTTGTAATTTTGTTCAACATTTTGCGTAGTTAAGAGCTATTTCTGTTTTCAAAATTCAATGGTCTTATCAATTTTTCGTCAAGCAGTGAAAACTGGATAGTTCTAAGACTTTTACTTTTCAAGATATATTCACTAGATGAGTCTAAGATAGATCGTCCGGACCAAACCCCAATTTGATTCCATGTATATATTTTTGAACTAATCTTCTTTAAGACAGCCTAATTTGTAAACCTATTCATAGCCTTATAAGCTCCTGGTTTACTATAGGGTTGAAATGTAGGTATTTTTGTTTCAAAAGGACGTAGATACCTGTAGGCATTGTATATAAATATCTTACTAACAAAAAACCAAAACGACGCCGAAGGTGGCGGTGCCACTGGCCTGGGAGGGCATTTGCTCTGTAGATAATGTGGAGTTAAAAATACATTGAAAATCTCATTAAATCTCTCTAGCGATAATACACCACCTATGGGCGTAGACTATCGTCTCGAAAATCGACTCATTAATAGTACTATAGGTTTTATATACAATGCTGTAGGTACCTACTATTCACTTAATTATTTATACACATATTTAACCTAAATATCGCAAAATAAACTTACATGAAATAACTTTTATGCAAACCGCCTTGCGTGTTGAATCCTTTTTAACTTTTAAAGTTATTAGAACTCATTGTTCCACTTTCTATAATGTAGGTAAACTTTTCCTGATTGTATATTTCCTGACACACGCTAACAACATAAAAACTACTGGCCTATATATCATTTTGTTTTTAATGGGAATGATTTTTTTTTTTATTTTATTTTTGACTAAGACACCACAAATGCGGGTGATGAACTCATTAGATAGGAAGCTTATCAGTGCCTTAATACCCTTTCCTTGTATAAATAGAAATATGAAAACATGTTAGTGAACACAAACTCAATGAATGATTTTGATTTTCTTCTTTCATTTTCACTATTTTGTTAGGTATCAACAAATATTATAAATATCCGGCTTTCCATTTAAGTTAACTTTTTTAATCATTTTTAGAAAATTAAATTAAATATTAATATTTTTATATCAATAATATGAAAACGAACATTGAATTTAATTGAAAGAGAAACTTTTCATTCACACACCAATGCTCTTAGACTAGATCATCCGCATATTTATGCATCCGCAATTCGTTTATAGTATGCAGGGGCAGACTTCTTCTATAAATAAACTAAAAGGCTTCGAAAAACTCGAAGAATAATGGTTCAACGGTAATTGTTCTTCACGTTTCTTAAATCGTTTTCTTTTTAGTTTTCAAAATCAATATTCTGTCAAGTATTGAAAATGTTTTATTAAATGGGCCATTCCGTTCCAAAAATTCCTATAAAGCACCTCACGTTCGGTTTTTTTTGTTTATATTCGGCGCGCGCTAAAGGGGTTGTGACTACCCTTAAAGTGATAAACACAGCACGAGCGATTAGGTAGGTTGAAGGGGGTTTAAAAGGAGAAACCGATGCCCATTGGCTTTAAATGTCTGTAGATCACAATGGGTAGGGTAGAGCATTCCACATTCGTGTAGTGCGACTGAAGAAAGAATCTCTGTACTTAACAGTACGTCCGAAGTTGGGCTCAACGGTAAACTGATGGGCATTCCTAGAAGCGCGAGTATTACGGTTGAATTGTTTAAGGGACGTTAGATCAATTTTAATTTCGTCCTGAGTAAGGAATATAGCTTTGTTTCAGAATAAATGTGCGACTTTTTAAGGTAGGTACATAATTTTCTAGACTGGTGGGCCCTTAAGTATTTAATTTCATGACTTGATACGGCCCTGTTAGTAAGCGCTAAAGCAACCAAAGGCCGAAGAAAGAAATTTCAACAAAAAAAAACATTTCACTACTAAAATTGTATCAGAAATGAAATCAGAAGCACCAAACCTAAATAACCATAATCAAGTGCATTCCATTTTCGAATGAAAACCATTTATTTATTCATTGCAGCCAATAACGCCCCCTGGAGGTATTCCTTTTGAACTATATTGCACCAACAAAAAAAAAAAAAAATGCAAATGCAAAACAAAAATAAAACAAATTTCAGGATAAATTATATGCGCTTTGCTGCAAATGATAGATGCACAAAAACACTTGCGGTGTGTGTGTTGTCCAAGAGTACAACATGTGTTTTATCATGCAACACATGACAGGAAACATGCAAATTTGTATCTTTTATATGCCCAAACAAGGAAGTTTTTGGCAAATCGTGTTTGGCAGCACTTTCAATTGCATTTACATTTTTCTCAACGAAACAAAACTAAAATAAAATTTAAATAATCACAAAAAAAAAATCACACACCGTTTTAAAGTTTCTGTAGGAGTTTTAAGTATATGTATTATGTATGTACGGACGTATAGTTACATGAAGTCAAGACGAGGGGGCGTTTTGTTTGGTTGACAGAATCCGTTTATCTTCTTATTTTGTGGGCTTTCGGATGGAAAATCTTTTCCAAATAAAATTATTCCACACTTAGGTGTAATTTTGTTTTGTTTTTTTTTTTTTTAACGTTTTTTTTTTGCATCTCATTGTCAACTACTTGAATTTGCAAATAATTTTCCGTGAAATAGAAATGTGTGCAATTTTGGCTCTTCATCTTCATCGACCATCAGGGAGAGCAAATAGTTTATAGTTCCTATACATCTGTTTAATGCTTAAATTATGGTAATTCAAATAAAAGTTTTCCTCTCGAATTTAAGTCGTGCATTATTTTATAGATTCTTTTGTTAATCCAAGCGATTTTTCTATGGGCATCTTTAAAGTGTAATCACTGATCCTCCATCGGGGGTGTTGGTGTTGTTTATTTTAAGACTAGATTGATTTTTTTATTTCTTGAATCTTCATCTTGATTGCTCTTTAATTCGGTTGTTGTATCTTTAAGGAGAACAAAAAAAAATAATATCTTAGGGTTCACTTGAAGTTCATTAAGAAATTCTACATGCAAAGTTTTAGACAACGATTTTTTTTTTTTTTGTTATTTTCAAACGTTCCCTTAAGTGGGTATCTTTAGTTTTTCTTGCCAATTTGTGTTCTCCTTGTACGTTCTTTTTTATGAACTTAATAAAAAAAGAATGAAAAAAAAGAGATAAAAAAAATAATTGGCACATATTTTGGCCGCATTAGCATTTTTTGTTTCGTACTTGAAGTGGTGATGGAAATTAAAAGAAATAAACACATGTTCATGTAGACCATTTTGTGCCTTCAAAGGAATTTATGAATCTAAAAGTTTCGTCAAACTGAATAGGTATCGCTTAACAATGCATTACGCCTTGTATTGTGTTGGGTTAACTGATCTGTTAGATTAAAAAAAATTTAAATGTTTAAAAATTATAAGGAGTTTAAAAATTGCTTTGGTTGAGAAGTAATTATAATTTAAGTAAAATAAGCGGATTTTGCCAAAGCGAGTTAAATTTTTTTTTTTTTGGGCGTGGCACTGGCTTATTTTACAAAAAAATTTTTTATCTTGTTCGTAAAAATTATTGGGAAATTTAAACGAAATTGTTAGAGCTGTTTGCAAAAAACCAATTACACATTTATGTATGCAAATATTGTTCCATGCATAGCTTTCAATATAGATTAATTGATTAGGGGGAGGTTTAAAAATAAATGTTGGTTGCACACTTAAGATTACGAAGGGATGTATTATTTGAGCTCATGTACAGTTCGAAATTCGATTTGGTTACGGAGAAATTGCCGTTTGAAATTGTTGCAATTTGTTTTTTTTTTTTTTTTTTTTTTTAATTGGGGGACGTGTAAATTGTACAATTATTGCCTTGGGATTAGTTAAATGGGGAAATGTGCAGTGAGAGATACATCGACTGAATTTTTATTTTTTATTTTTAATCGAAACTGCAACGGCTGACTTCGATCTGGTCATAGTGAATACAATTAGAACCTGTGGATGTGACGCAAATTTCATGCTATCAATCTGCGATTTTCACTCATGAGGACTCAAGTAGATATATGATAATACCCAACAACATTCTGCCAGCGTGGTTAATCTAGCAGTTAATCTGCCAAAATCGATAGGTTAACACCATGAACCTTAGTTGAAGCACTTTGTACAATTGGTCCTTAGTTTCAAGAAAGTAAACCAACTATCGTTTTCACCTTACAGAAATTCTCTTCTGAAATTGCACCTCTTCAAAAAAAAATTGTTTTTTTTTTTTTTTGTCTCATTTTTTGTTTATAAAAAAGTTTATTTTTGTAAAATTTTATCTGAACCATATTCTTAGGTAAACACGACCAGTAGTGGATCTATGATTTGGCTGTGGGGGGGGCTTGGCAATCTAGTTTGAGACAAAAATGAAATCTCACTGGCAAAAGCTCATATCGCTCATTAAAAAGAACGACGTCATAACTCAAAAAACCTCAAGCTTCAGAAATCGAAATTTAAAGCAATTAAAAGTTTGCATGGCTGTTTTTCATAATCATCTACATTTATATCTACTTTTTTCTTTTTTCTTGGTAGAGCTATTAATTAAAGTTTTATCGCAAAATATGACACTTTTAAAATAATTATTTAACTGTTTTCACTTCAAAGGTCCCTACGCAAATGAAAAAAATACAGTATTTCCACAAACAAATATTTAAAAGTGACAGTGTATACCAAATGATGCTTTTTAGCCATTAATTTTTCAGTTCTAGAAATGACGTTTTGCCAAAAAATAGTTTAAAGAAAATGAGTTTGAACTGTATCATTAGGTCAACATGTTTTTGATTTATGACGTTGTTCTTTTTAATAAGCGATATGTATGTGTTTCGGCAGTATGAGCCCTCTGGAGATCTCATTTTCGCAAACTACCCAAATCAACTAGTAGAGTAGGTACCAGTTTTGTTCGAACTGTCACTGGAAAGCACAAAAAACAATATTTTGCTGATTGAAAAATAAAATGTCAAAACTTCAAGACTTTAAGTCGGACGTAAGGCAAAACCGTTCCAAAAAATAGCATGCGGCCTAATGCATACACTTTATTTTCCTGCTCAAAAAGTATGTCGATAAATTTGCACGTCACTCTAGAGTCTAGAGTCTATACTATAAATAGATAAAAAAAAAAAAAAAATCTGCTGGCACAACGGCTCATGAAGAACCAGGGCCTATTGACTAACAACTTGCAACCATTCCTGTGTGCGCCTTTCGACAGGAATGGGAGGAACCTACAATTTTATGCCGAATCCGAACGGCTAGACGAGAAGCACTCATTCATAACAAGTGATACTCTTGGAGGATTTGTCAATTCCTCGCAAGAGGCAGTAGCCCTGAAAAAAACTTTTAGTTTAAAGGTGGACGAGGCTGGGAAGCGATTCCAGACCTCTAGCGTGACAGTCGAACGCACTAACCATTACGCTACGGGCTACTACATACTATAGATAGAGAGATTGCAAATAATATTCATTTCCATGATTTTCTGAGTGCACAGAGAAAACTTACGCTTGTGAAATTTGGCTCCTTTACTAGATTTCTTGTATGTGATTGCTTAGTCCAAAAATATTTTGTATGTTTAATTGACTTCGACCTTGGAAACATAAGCCCCAAGATTCTCTGAGCCCTGGCTGACCGTAACAAACAATTCCTGTTGTACTAATCAATTACACTAAAATTGACATGCCGTTTTTCTCCAATTCTGCATTTTTTATTGTTAAATAAGCTAAGTTTTAAGGGTAAATTGTTGTAGAATTTGACATATTAATCGTTCAGCCCAGGGCCCGTTTTTTCAATTATGCCTTCAATCTTAAGCCCCAACTGCGGACTTTCACAGTCCCTAAAGTTAAGCCCCAAAAACCCTCTGAAATAAGTAAAGTTTTTAGAGAATTGGTTGCTTAACCCAGAGCACGCTTTTTTTGTCCAATTCTTCCAGTCCTTAGTCCTGAGCTTTTTTTTCGTTCCAATTTTCTGGGCTTTGTTTTTAGGGAATAATTGTCTTTGCGTTTAACATGTCCGTTATTCGTAGCCCCGAACTTGATTTATCTCCAATTCCCTTAAGGCTTTAGCCCCAATCAAATTATTTTGGGGCTTGAAAAAAAATTACAAAAGATGTAAATTGTTCAGCCCCAACCTCGTTATTTTGTTTGATTTCCATCAAGTTTCACAGCTTAACAATATTTGAGGCCAATAAAAAAACTACACAGTATGTAAACTATTGCTTTTTATATGTCAATTAATTTTAGAATCGGTTGTGGGGGGGGCTTTAGCCCCTATAGCCACCCCCCTGGATCCGCCACTGAACACGACAAACAACTTTATTTTTCCAACGATTTTTTAATTAAAATTTAGCCAATGTGTCAGTAGTCATTTATTAATGAAGCTATTCATTAAACTACGAATTTGCGATGAGTCAATGAAATATTTTCATTGGTCAATTTAAAAGTGCATTGCCGAAATTTTTGTTGATTCAATGAATTTCTTTCATTAATTACCCTAATTTTCCACTAAGTTAATGAATTTATTTCATTATTTAACGTAAAATGCAATCGTTGACTAATGATTTACTTGGTAAGTCAATGAATTTATTCGTTATCATATTATTTTTCCTTTTTTTTTCATTGATATTGTTCGTGTTTATTTTATTTAGTTCAAACTTGATTTTTGTTTATTGATGGCGTGTTGTCAATACCGAAACAAAGCATAGCGCAAAGATATAGCAAACAAGTGAATTTATTCAACGAATTTATCACAAAAATAATGCCGACGTTAGACTTCTTTGGCTCAATTAATAGTTATTATTTCGCTATTGAAACTGTTCAATAAACAAAGGTTTTACCTAGGATCAGTAAAATTATTTCATTAGTCAACGGAAAACCCATTCGTACCTTAATGAATTGTTTCGTGGATTCAATGAATATGTTTAATTAATAAACATTCAAATATATCGTAGACTAGTGATTTAATCGTTGAGTTAATGATTTCATTCGTTAAGTCAACGAATTAAATTCATTAGTTTTCGTAGAACTTTATGTATGAATAGGAAATTATTCTGGTATTGTTTTAATTTTTTTTTTTTTTTTTTATATTCCAAGCGCGCAAAAGGGGTCATGGCTACCCTAAAAATGTTTTTAACACAGAACGAGCGATTAGGTAAGTAGGAGAGGATTTAGAAGGAGATACCGATGCACATTGGTTTTGAACGTTTGCACATCGAAATGGGAGGGGAAAGTCGAGTCAGGTAAAGCATTCCACATTCGGGTGGTGCGACTGAAGAAAGAATCTCTGTACATTACAGTACGTCCGAAGTTGGGCTCGAGGGTGTACTGATGGGTATTCCTAGAAGCGCGAGTATTACGGTTGAATTTTTTAAGGGGAAGAATGCAACTGGCTATTTCACTAGAACACTGATTATAATAATAGCGATCAAATAGAGAAAGACACGAAACATCACGGCGATGTTCGAGAGATGTAATTATTTCTGTTATAGATCTTTCGCCTATCATTTTTAAAGCTCTCTTTTGAATTCTGTCCAACAAACTCAAGTGAGTTTTGGGAGCTCCTGCCCAAACATGAGAATTGTACTCAAGTTTTTGACGAATAAAGGCTTTGTAGATCACAGCCAGATCAGAAGGGGGAAAAAACTTCTTACATCTACGGAGAAAACCTAAACACTTAGCAGCGTTTTTGGCGACATCAAATATGTGGTCATTCCACAAAAGGTGGTCTGTGGGCAAGTGCCGCCCATAGATAGCGGCATTGGGGGTGGGTTTCGCTTTAACGACAGGAGACAACATTGAGTTTTAGAAGCATTAAATTCTACGCGGTTTTTGATTCCCCATAGGACAGTTCTATCGAGATCATTTAATGTTTCAAAATAGCTCCTAGATGCCTTTAAAATAAGAAAAATGTTTCGTTGGGTCACCACCGAATAATCAAAATATATTTTTTGAATGTTTTTCATAATATTATGAAAGTTTTGATTAAATTAATAGACTTGCTTTAAATTAAACGGAAAAAGTTTATCAGTGACACAATTAGACCAACGTCTATTTGAATGAAGTGATTTATTCAGCAAACATTTTTTTTGGTTTGCCAACGAAAACTCAGATAACGTAATTCCATATCTTAATAAAAATAAAAATAAATTGGGTGATGCAATGACTCGTGAAGAACCAGGGCCTAGTGACTAACAACTCGCAACCATTTCTGTGTGCGCGTGTCGACAGGAAAATTTAATAAAAATTTTCAGTGTTGAAATATTTTGACATAATAATGTTTTTTAGTCAAACAATAACGTTCCAAGCTTAAAATATATCATAATTGGAGTTTGTTCCAAATAGGCCAAATCCTTGTACTAAAATAAACCTACGTTCGTGACGCAAAACTTATTCAATAACTGGAAAATATTTCTGCAACTAGCCTTTACTACTTCTCATAAGAACATAAACTTAATTTATCTTGGAAGACAATTTTGTTTCATCAAACAATCAGATTTCGATGAAATATTTTCTATCTGTTACAACTTTTATGTATAGGAATCCGGGGGTTATAGTTAACTTAAAAGACAAAATATTATTCAAAACATACTCGTATTTTATTATTCTATTCCTGACTTTTTTTTTATCGGCACTGATATTGATGAAATTTGATATTTAAAAATTAATTAAGAACAAACTTTATTTGAAAAATTACTTCACTGTTATAATAAATTTGACATTAATTAGAAACTGTTTCCTCTCTCGTTATGTCTCTTTTTTCTTAGGTCATTTTTTTACTATATAAATGTTAACTATCTTAATTGCTCATTCTTCTAACACTTAAAACAACAACCTTTTTTTACGATCTAAAGGGTGTGTTAACCTCTTAATTATACCAGCTTCCTCTTAATTACCACTATCATCACCCGACAACAACTATACCTACTTATGAATGACTGACCAGACGACGACTTTAAATTATTTTAGATCTTTAAAGTCGTAATACATATATGTAGGTACCTACTTAAAGAAGGCATCTTAATAATAATCAGCATCTATGTGGTAACAATTGAATTATTGTGTAACAAGCTTAGTTAACATATGTTGTAACAGGCACTAAAAAAAATACCCATCTATACGACTATAGGTAGACATAAAAAAATAACTTACAATTATAGTAGAAAAAACTTATAGTCAAATCCGTTAAAATAAATTACGGAAGCTAATCTTCGACAATGATTTGGCTAGTTCGAGCTCAAGCAAACTTTATGGTCCGCATCGAACGCGAAGATCGTAAATTCAATTGGTGGTTTTGTGTGTAAGTTTTTTTTTGTAATCACCATAAATGGACAAAATGTTTCTTATCCATATGAAAATTCATGAAGATAATAATATGTACCAGGTGGCCATATATGTAGGTAGTTATCCTATATCACAGCGTGCCCGCGCTGTGTCGTCCGCGTGGTTGTTGTCGTCTGTTTGGTTATGCGGTTTATCTGGAGCAATACAGCCTCTGGCTGGCATAAGATGTGGTATATTGGATGAAAGTTTTGTTAAGTAAATTGGTTTCATATTGCACCCACAATTATTATTAGTTTTATTATTGGAAGCAGATGCCCTTTCTACCAAAAAAGATTCTTTTTTTCCCTCTCAAGTCAACCAACCAGCAGACAATGCCACTTATTTCACTTTTCCCCCAAATGCAAGTCTATACCTTTCAATCGAAAGTGAAATGAAAGGGTTTTCATTGGAAAACCTAGACAACGATAGACGATGCGCCTGCCCGCCGCCGCGACACGACTATGAAGATACTACGCTGAAGATACATTTTCGGCGATATTGATACATAAAGTAGATAAAAACGGGGCTGAATTCGGTCATTAAGGGCGCCTTGTTTCAAATTATTTTTTTTTTTAATTTTGATTAGTTTCCATTCCGCAAGGACCGATTCGCAGTTTATTGTTTGAAAATTTAATCCTTTCGCATTTAATTTTTTGAAAATTTTTCATTACAATTTTTGTATTTATTGCTTCAAAAAATCTTCATCATATTGCACATTTCATATCGCAATTTGTATCTCGCATTTTATTATTTGGCATTATTTTGCTTCGCAATTTATTCATTCGCTTTTTATTACTTTGCATACCAAGGACTGTTTTAAGAGATAGTTGTTATGTTTTCTGGTAGTTGCCTTTTGAAATTGGTAGCTCTAAATCACGTTTCTGGTAGTTGTTATTAAACACTCCGCCCTTTCTTCGACCAGTTCATTAAAAAGTACTTTAGGTTTAGTTTAGGTTCGAATACTTGCCGCCTATTTTAATTTCGAATGATTTATTACTAGTACTAGGTATTCATATTTGTTAGGATTGTCTAACTACAGAAAACATGTTCAACTTTTATCTGTTATCATTATTACCCGCACAGAATCAGCGCACTTGGTTGTGTTGCCTCAACGACTTCACATGCAATTTCAATTAAAAGTCAAACAGAAATCTTAATTTTTGCGCACCGTATTTATGATTTTTCAACAATTTTTTCTCAATTACTCACCTACACACAAATTTCAACATCAGCCTTTTGACACCAAAAGTGAGGAATTTGTAGAAAAAGTTCACTTTTAACTACAATATAATGATTGCTGCGAGAATAATCTCATATTGAAGCGCTATTCCAAAAATTAATTATTTTTCAATTCATATTGGGCGCATTTTTATTGGAAAGTAATATCCAGATAGCGCGGTTAAATTACCATCGGTAAGAACAACAAAATGAATAAAGTGTCGATTAAATAGCCAATCGGCTGGCTACGTCTAGTAAAAAACTATTCAAATCGATATGAACATTTTCTGTATAATTTTGTTCAATAATGGTTTGTTGGCAGTTGTGATTTTGTCTTAAAACAGTCCCTGTTTTATACATTATTGAGTTTTAATTGTAAGTAGGTACATCTTAATGAATTTCGTGGGTTAATTGTATTTTTCGGATAGGAACAATTTGTTCCCGGGAAGGTTCATCGGAAATCTTTATTTCTATAGGTAAATAGATCCCTGTATATTAAATGTGTAAGGCAGTAATAAGGCCTTTCAGAATTATTGACTTTTCTATTCCAGCATCTCCCTTATTATTGCTCCTAGCGAAAATATGAATAAAACTTTTTTTTGTAGAGAATTTAATTGACTTTCATTTTGTTGAATACATTTTTTTTCGCTTAAAACCATAGTTCCCAAAATGAACACGAAAAGCCAAAAAAGGGGATCTCGATCACAATCACAATTTCCGAATTATATAGAAAACAATGAATCTTAGATAAAAAAACTATTAAGACCAAAGTTGTAGAAAATTAAATTTTTCACAACTTTTGTGAAGGGCATTTTTAGTAAAAAGTTAAAAATAAACGAGTTATTTACCAAAAAAAACAATTTTCCAAAAATTCAAGATGGCGGAAAAACGCAAAAGAGCTAGGCAGTCGAAAAGTTTTTATTTATTTATTTATTTATTTATTATGACAAAAGGGACTTAATTTTAAGATTACATCTTTTAGATAATTAAGCTTTTCGTTGGCAATTTAAATTTTAATTAATTAATTACTTTACACTTAGTTTAAGTTGTTATTATATATTTATTATGATATTTATATTTACAAATATTTAAATGTTTCGATAGAGGTTGAATTCATTTTCATTATAAATTTGAGTAAAAAAAGGAAACTATTTAAAAATGTAAAATAAAAGAGAAAAATTAAAAGAAAATAAATAGAAAAGATATACAAAATAATAATAATAATAATAATATAATATAATATACTATTTTTATCTTTTTCTTTTTCTTTTATGCAGCAAAACAAAATTGATGAGCAAAGATTTTAATAATTTTAATATATTCGCTACAATATGAATGATTTGCTTAGAGTGTATGGTAATTCTGTTACTTTGAAATATGAACCATTGGCAGTTTAATTATTGGAAACATAAAAGGAGTTGAACATTTTTATTGTAATTAATAATTCTATAAGCCCATAAAATGGGTCATCAAATCTCTTTTAAAAGTTTTTAATGACTCTGATCTTCTTATTTCACGTGGGATAAGATTCCAAAAACGAGCACCATTTATGAAAAACTGTCTTTCTGAGGTAAGACAAGTAAACCTTGGGATTAAAATTTCATTTGTTCTACTTGAAGCTGAGAACTGAATTACATTGTAAAGGTAGAGAGGTTTCTGCGTATGTATTTTCTTAAACAAAGTTATCAAAGTCCTAAATTTTAAGAGGTTATCAAAACTTATCCCATATAAACTTTTGGAATAAGACGAGATGTGACAATATCTTCCTAGGCCATAAACATAACGAGCAACATTATTAAACACAACGTTTAGCCGCCTCTGACTCACCGCATCGGAACTGCAGAAGATTTCACATCCAAAAGTCAAGATTGGTACTATAAGTGATTTCGCTAGCATTTTCCTAGTGTCAGGAGGTGTAAATTTGTTAAAAGCTGAAAGGTTTCTTAACGCTCCGTATGCCTTTCTTACATAAAAATAAATAAATCGGGTGGCACAACGGCTCATGAAGAACCAGGGCCTAGTGACTAACAACTCGCAAATATTCCTGTGTGCGCCTTTCGACAGGACCTACAATTTTATGCCGAATCCGAACGGCTAGACGAGAAGCACTTATTCGAGACAAGTTATACTCTTGGAGGATTTGTCAATTCCTCGCAAGAGGCAGTAGCCCTGAAAAAAATTTTTTTTTTAGTTTTTAGGTGGACGAGGCTGGGAAGCGTTCCCAGACCTCCAGCGTGACAGTCAAACGCACTAACCATTACGCTACGGGTTACTACAATGTGGGCCTTGTCAAGACGCAATTTTTATTAGGTTCAGTCCAGCTTGTATCAATTTTACAGCGAAAATCAGTAATTAATAAAAACTGCGTCTTGACAAGGCCCTCACTGTCAACTGAAGAGTCCAAGTGAGAACGCCGGGACGAAACGCCAATTTGTATGGACTAAAGGCCGTTAAAAGCTATATTGAATCAAAAATTAAACAGACAAGAAAGTTTACTGCACATTATATTATGATCAATTGTATCGAAGGCCTTAGAATAATCAAGCAGAACCAAGAAGGTAACTTGATCACCATCTAAGGCTTTTCTGACCTGCTCAAATACTTCCAGGAGCGCAGTAGTACTACTATGGTTTGGTCGAAAACCAGACGGTTTGGGTGATAAAAGATTAATTGTGATTAGAAAGTGGGAAATCTGTTTATGCATAAGCCTTTCAACTACTTTGGATATGAATGACAAAAAACTCTTTGTTGGAACGGTTCTTGGGTACAGTTATAACTTTGGAAACTTTCCATTGTGAAGGAAAAATGATTTTGGTCAAAATTGTATTGATTAAATGAGTAACAAATGGTAAGATAAGTGGTAGAACTGGGGTTACAAACGTAGGATGTAATCCATCGAAACCCATAGCATTTGATTTTATAGAAATAAAGATTTCTACAACATCTTCCGGTGTTACCCTTATAAAATGAAAGGAAACTTGTGGTGTTGTAAATAGAGACGAGTCAAGTTGTAATAACTGTGACAAACCTACCGACGTTGGTCTAGAAACGGACGATATGAATGTTCTATTCAGACTATCACAGTCAAAATCAGCATTGACATATCCCTGCTCACCAATACCTACCTCACGAATGTTCTTCCAGAGCTTCCGCCTATTCTGTGACAGTTTAAGTTTATTTGCATTCCACCGGGTTCTTGCAACTGTTATAAGCTCTAAGCACCTATTACGCAATTGCCGGAATTGTTGGCGATCTTCGGCTATTCTGAAACGTTTCCATCTATTGTAGACAGAATTACGATAGTTAATGGCTTGACGAATTTCTTGTGTGAACCAAGGATTATCCTTATGCGTTATTGTTTAAGTCCTAAGAGGAAGATGGGTATCAAAAAGTGCAGAAAATCTACTTGTTCATCAGGAGATAATAACAAGTACATGTCTTCCCATTGGACCCCGCAAACATCAGCCTCAAGGGCACTGTTGTTTAAGTTCCTAAAATCACAATATTCATAAGTTTTACCAACGTTAACAAGAGAAAAATCGAAAGAAAGATGTATAAGGTCATGTCTGGAGAAACCAGGAACAGATAACTGGTCATAAAGAAGAACCTTATTAAGGTCAGTCACAAAGTAAACGTCAAGAAGTGTGCTAGAAGTGGGTGAAAAATGAGTAGGATTTACTATGTTTACTGCGCGTAGGTTAAAAGGTTTCAAGCTATTTCCAACGCTTTATCAACCAAGAGATTGCAATTAAAGTCTCCACAGAGTATTATGTTAGGAACTAATGTTTTTAAACCAAGTTTCTGATACACATATAGCATCAACCTCTGAACCTTCAAACAAATCTCGAAATTCGTCAATCTTCTAAAATAAGCTTTGGGCATTTATATGGCATATTTTGAACCCTTGATTTTGTGAAACCAGAACTTTTAACATGGCTTTTGAAATATTAACAGTTTGCTCGTTGTTGGAAACAGTAGTATTTACATTACGTTCACCCGACATCATAATAATTTAAAAAATAAATGAAAGTACGTGAAAAAAGAAGATGAGTCATTATATTAATGCTAAATATAACGAAATCATTACCAAAAACCTTTGCTACACTTTTGCTGCTCTATTAACACACAATCAATGTACCTACTACTATTTCTAAGTGAAATTATAACTGCTCGGTGGCAGGTGTTAACATTAACTTATTTCAATAAAATTTTGCCTAGAATTTGTATTTATTATTATGATCATTAGAAGTAACGACGAACAATATTCGAATATTTTCAAATTATGCGCCACCTTAACATTTATGAAGGTACTTTAAAGAAAACCAAAGACCACTTCGACATTTAATTTAGCTTAAATCCAGCCCTGAATAAAAAATAAGCCAAAAATAACTGTAATGAGTTAAAGTATCTGTAAGAAGTAGGTATAGGTATCTATTGCATCGATTTATTGTTGTGTTATTATTGTTGATTTTCCTCCACTTTTAGTGATGACAACAAGACAGACATTGCTAGCAGCAGTGGCGGCGACTAGACATGAAAAGTCTCTTTAGTTTTTTCTTCTTCTTCTGCACTGATTGTAGTTACCTACTTTTGTTATGTACATATTTCTTCATCTCTTTCTACAGAAATGGGTTTTTATCTTAGATTTTGTTTTCTCAGGGCTAAAGCAATTGTTTACAAGTTTGAATTGAGGATTTTCGAACACGACAACAAACTTTGACAAGATGTCATTTTTAGGAAATATAAGATAGAAAATTGATTTGAATTTGATTTATCAACTCGAATGATATTTAAGACATGAACTGGACATAACATATAGAGTACCTATCAACTATCTATCTATATATCTGGAGATATAGAGTTATTTCGAAATAGTTTAATTCTTTCATGTAACAACTTTTGAACTATGCCTTACCTATGTCAATCAAGCTTTTAAGATTGCATGTATGTATATGTAACGAGAATACAAGCCGGAAAGGTTTTGTATTTCATTTGTTTTGGTTTTTTTTTTTTTGTATTTTTATTTTGAAGTGAACAGATGCAATTCCCTTTTTTAATCGACAACGTGACTGTCAAAGAGTTAAATACTTCAAATCAGGAAGCATTTTAAGTAGAGTGTTTGGTTTCAAATAAAAGTGAAAGTATACCTACTTCGAGTTGAGATGACTTTTTTTTAAATGTCTAATTGCAGTTCCTTCATTTATCATATCTACCTACCTACCAATGCACAGCACCTTCCTCTCATATGTCATTTTTGATATACTCAGGAGTTAATTTATGTTTGGATGGAAACAAAATGAACTGCACTTTAACAGACAAGCCGATATTTTAATAGGTTTAATTAGTTCAGAAGTTTGACATTAGCACCTTTACTAAGGTAAAGATTACATCGTTTTGTTTTTCTATACTTTTCTTTATTCGATCTGTTTTTTTTTTTTTTAATAATCTGGGTGAAGGTGTTGAAAATGAATGACAAGATAACATCAAAAATAAAAGAATGACTTGCAAATTCGTGATAGGTTTTAATTTTAAATTTAAAATATTTATTCCTTGGATTTTGGAATTGACGAATAGTTTGTGTTATACTACGTTTCCACCAGACACCAAACCAAGATTTAGCAAGATTATCACAAATCTCCTGGAAATCTCGAAGATTTACCATACAAATTGTGATATCCTCAAATGAAGATTTCAAATAAAACTCATTCAAATCTACTTGGAAACATTAGTTTGTCAAATCAAACAAACTTTTTTTTTGGAGAATAATTATGGAACCGACCCATTTAAGCACCATTTTCGTTTATTGACAGATGGAAATGTAAACAAAAACTATCTATCTCACTTCCACTTCATATCAAAAAAATGAAACACCATTTGAATGTTTTGCCATAATCCTCTTTTTGATGTTTTTGTGCAGTGGAAACACCAAACAAATCTCATTACCTAAATCTCGGTTTAGTGGTTGGTGGAAACGTAGCATTATTATTGAAATTTAAAATCCGGATTAGAACTTAACAGAAATATTGATAAGTGTTAACTTTTTGACAAAACAATCAATATTTGAAAGAATAAACGTCAAATTCAAAAATGGTCGTGTTTGTTTATATGAATCTGTCAAAAAACACGAATGGTGAAAAGTAGTGATATCGGGGTGTTAATCGATCATTTCACAAAATGTCACCTAACAATTTTATTTTTATTTTAAATTAATATTAAAGTCATAAACAAATTTCCTCGTGAAGTGAGCAATCCTTTGCAAAGAAAGTGATCTTTTGACATTTTTTTGCTGACATACAATTCTGAATGGGTTGTCAACTTTTGACGTTTGAAACAAAAATGTCTTAAATGCTAGCACAAAACTGTCAAAGCCTTCGCCAACATTATCCCCTCCACTTTGCTGCCTAATTGGTTCACCGCTTATAAACGACCACTCTCCACTTTGTTATCCACATGGCTTCACAAGCACGTTCCAGGGTGCTCAAAAAAAATAGTATTCGCGATATGATTCACAAGTATGTACTGTGGTTAATAGACGTGACATAGACGTGAGAACGTGAAAAAAGACTACGGTTACAGTAGATGCGCTTTATCTGACGAACAAATGTTCTGACATATTTTGCAGAATCGTTCGTCAGAATCGGATGGTTAACTACTGCCAACCATCTGGCAACGCCAAGACTAATGCGTTCGAACACGTCTTCTTTTTTTAAATTCACGATCTATTTACCGCCGCTCCGTGAGCCACCATTGAACAAACTTATTTAAGCTATAAATCTGTTCTGACAAATTCGTGTTTTATTTTCCGAAAATAAAGTGTGTGTGGTTAGGGACAATCGAGATTTCATTTCCATCCCAACATTTTATGACAGAAGAGTTTGAATTGCATAATTCTCTTTCGTTTACTCTTCCTTAGGTATTTGTTTAAACAAAAATATAGCGGTAATTTGGAGTACGACTTCTTCAGCTCAAGTAAAATGTATAGCTTTCAATCACATTTTAAGTAAGTTTTAAATGTGTACCAAGTGCAAGTTTAGACTTCGTTCTTTGAACTCTTCCCGTTCCAACAAATTTTCTGCGGCAAAACTATTTTGACATATAATTTTTTGTCAGCTACTGTCAAACTTTAAACTTTTTTTTCTACTCTTTGTATCTATGTATATCTTTATTGGTGTCTCCCTATCTAATTAATTATTATCTACCTTAAAAACCATTTCCATTTATTATTATGTCCGCTTTTGAACAAATTAAGACATTCGAAAGTCTACTCTGTGCCAGGTTTTCTGGATTGCGCTCATTAACTATTCCACCACTAGAGTGCGTCGCTGTTTTATTTTTGTTTATTTTAACGAATTGGCTGCATAATGACATTTTTTTTCTTTTTTTTTTAACTTAAATACCGGACTCAAAAGTTAATAACGCTCGTTAATTAACATTAACTCTGGTTTGCAGACTACAAGTTCAGAAAACTTAAGACATAATGACAGCTTCAATGCATAGCACAAGCAAAGTGTGTTTCCACGATTAACCCGTCAGATGGCATTCTGTTTGATGCAGATTAATTATTGCATTCGGGTGCGGGTATTTTGGTGTGAACAAAGGTCTAGATGAGTGGTGTTTATATTTTATGTTGATATTGTCAAATGAATTGTCAAATATTAGCTAATTTCGTTTTAGGAAACAAAATCAGAGAAATCTTATTGATTAGGTTTATGATTTTCATTATTATTTGAATGAATTTTATGATTTTTAATTTGACTTTCGATTTTTAATTAACATCGAACATGAATAATGCATTTAGCTCGAACCCTAACTAATGTGGATGATAATTTAGCTTTGATTTTAGTAACTTATGAGGCGATAAGGCTTTGAAGATACGAAGCTTAGACAATTTGGGGGAAATTTGAAATCAAAACTGAGGATCTGAAACAAATGAATAGACCCTGAAATGGCAAAATATAACGAAGACCAAAAATCATCTGACAGCTGTCAAATTTAGTGTCACTAGAAAGGCAAATTAAAAGGCAATTTCTATAAACAAAAAACTTCCTTTATTTTAATAGAAAACTGTTTTGTCAACAAGAAATTTCCCTAAACTTTCGGTAGCAACATTTGACACCACTATGCCGTGCTCCACTTTCATCATGTATTATTTCAGATGTCAACTAATAAATTTCTATATCATTACACTTTTAACCGCAAGCAACCGCAAACCAGTCTTTTTGTTTTTGTTTACATCTGAATGCGAATCCCGGAAACGCACACAGTACAGCTGCTGTCAATTTATTGTTTATTGTTCCTGCGTTTATGACACACGGTGCTGTAGCGGTGCGGCGGTTTACGGGTTGCTCTCCAACTTTTCCAACAGAGCATTTATTTTTAAATGATTTGTGCGTTTTGTGAAATATTTACTTACCCAACTGTCAGTGTCATAACACAAAGTTGTTTAACACTTTCTATCAAAAAGAATAAGAAAAGAGTTTTTATCTGTCATTTTGCGCAATAACAACTTAACAAAAACTGAAAATGTCATAATCGCGAAAGTGCAATTTGTGTGACAGGTTACGAGGTGATTGTGTTTTTATTTTCGACTAACTTCCCGCAAATTGCGGCATATATATTTTCCAAACAAAAAAGGTCATCATCACAAAGCAAACGTCACCGTGTCGCGTCGTTGTTGTGCCCTCTTTTTTCACTCATTTTGTTCGGTATCCGCCGCCGCCGCTGTAAGTCAAACGACTAAGTTGACATCACATAATACGCCATCACAGCAAGAAGAAGAATGAAGACGCGACACCATTTTATAATCACTTCTCGAAAAGAAGTTTGGAAGGTGCAGGCAGACAGACACTGCATCAGTGGCAAAATAGCTCCCACCGCAAAACAATTCACTACTAAACGAAGGTGCGCGATCGCGCCTCTTCAGCTGTACTTACTGGCATGTGGCACTAGGGGAATATGACATTTGTCAAATGTCAAATGAGGTGCAAAAACTGATTTCTCTAAATGATAAGCATTGTGTATTGTGTTGTGTTTTTTTTATGTGTGTTACTTAAGAAAAGAAAAATGAGCAATGCTTATCGTTAGTTTTGTTCCGTTTTGCAATTGAATGCCTTTATACCTACTCTTAAGTCATTGCTTAACACTTATCCCAGGGGGCGCTGGCTGGTTGTTTCAGCGACACCACCGCTGCGCTGCGCCGTCATTTTTCGATGATCTTGATTAATGTTGAATCGAGATTTTTAGTTATGAGATTCGAATACAATTGAATGAGATTTTTTTGGTCAATCGCTTCCACACCCAAACTTTATTTTTTTTTTATTATTTCTTTGGTTTTGTTCATTTGAAAATCAACCGAAACAAACAAGCAACACAAGTCGAGGTCAAACAAGTGCACTTTGGCGTGTTTTGAAAAAGACAATCTTTGGCTTTGGAGCAGAGCTTAGGAGCAATGTTTTTTTTTTTATTTATTTTGATTAGCATGTTTAAGCAGTGTTAAATGCAAAAGTATCTTGTTCTGTTGGATTTTATTTGAGTAAAGAGAAAGGAAAAGATTTGTGGTGTACACAAAGTGTTAACAATGTCTTAGCATAAATTTCCATTTGGTAATATTTGTAAGTAGGTAGATAGTAAGGTATGCAGCAGCTGCAATTTTATACAATATCGTTTGAAGTGCTTAAGCCTTGCCTATAAAAATGCACTTGAATTTTGTTTTAAGGCGGAGTGTGTGAAATTTGACAGATAAGAAAAGATATGTCACTATTTTTTGCGAATTATAACTAAATAGACTCAAAGCCTTCGTGGTGTTGTTCCAATAATGAGCTTAATAAATATTAAGTAGGAAAACTGAGGCTTGGCTGGATTTGAAGACTTTTTCAAAGTACCTAAATTTTATGGTGAAATTTTAAGATTATGCGCATAAAATTCAATTCAGGATATGTTTCCTAAATTTGCGAAAAGTCGAAAGTAAAATCCGGATTTGAAACAGCATTGTAAAACATTTGAATATGCGTTTCCAGTTATTGGTAACACTTCAGATTGGACAGGTGTCAGACATTACATCTTATTTATAAAACAATAATTCTGTGAAATTCAGCTTAGCTAAGATAAGAGGAAGATATTGATCCACCTAGCAATTCACATCGCATCGTGTTTTAGTCGATTTTTGGACAATAGGCTGCCTTACCGAATAGGAATATGTATCGCTCTCTCTGTTTTTCTCAAGCGTTTAATAGCCACAAAATGCCTGCTGTCAGGTAAGGTTAGGTTAGGTTATAATGGCTGCCAGCAAAGAAGCCGACACACTTTGACAATCAATTGGTCCATTGTGATACCACATGAATCTAAAATTTTCTCCTCACTCGCTAAAACCAATTGGAGCTCTTTACAATGCAAGCTGTCACTTTTGAGAGTTTGACAATTCGTAGAGTTCCATTGGACCTGTGTAGTGTGGAGCGTCGGTATCGTGGTGCTGCAGAGCTGTCGGTGATGTAGTGCTGTAGATTTAAGTGTCTTTCACATTAAGTGCAAACTGCGAATTTCGAATGGTCGCCAATTCTGATTTTTCACTCACATGAGAATTTTTTTCATTGACGATAACAGCCAAAATGCCAATTTTCATTGAAACTATGTAAATAAATAAAGTTTCAAATTTGAGAAACATCTACTGCAAAATGAGTGCAAAACAACTGTTTTTGTTTTCAAAAGTGAATAAATAAACAATAACCCAAAGTCATTGCTTATCAAAATAAAGTGACGTCTAAAATTGAAGGGTTAAATTCGAGCGAATTTATTTCTTGAGAACAGCTGTTTTGTCATTAGCTGTTTTTTTCTGAAGGGATTACAACAACATAAACCAACTCGGATTGCTTTGAATTTGTTAGTGAACGAGGCCATTTAAAATTATATTTAAATCCATTTGTACTGGAGTTCACATGGTTAAGTATATCTCCACACCACTACACCACTGAAAGCTCCACAGCACTATAATACCGACTCACTGCACTGCTTACGTTTTTAAATATGACAGCCAAAAATACATTTTTTTTCCAGCATACAAATTCAGCATTTGGTTTTGCAAATAAAAAAAGAAAAGTTTTGAAAATGATGAAAAACCAAGCGTAACTTTTCACATGAGTGCTTTTATATATGTAAGAAGACTTAAGACATATGAAAATAGATACAAAAAAGTAAATGCAGTTTTGAGATGAGTGACCTGTATCTTTCCACACAATAAGTCGGAGAGTCGATGCAATGACAGTTCAAAATCGCAAGCTAAATATTTTTTGGTTTCAAATTTGGTATCTTTTTCCAATAAGAGTTGAACAAAATCGGGGGAAAAGTGCTATTAGAGGAACGCCAAGCCAAAAAATCTGTCAACTGAGTGTATTGGGGCTTAGCCGAAGGGTTGACATTTGTTTATTTCCACTAATTGAACTCAGAATATAACAAGTTTTAAATTTTCGCATTAGATTTAACTGAAACCTAAAAAATAATCCCATTTCAAAAGTCACAATTCTAAATTGTGATTAATAGTTAAGTTAACCTACCTTCCTGCGCAGGAAGTAAAGCTTTAATTAAATTATTATTTTATAAATCTTTCCCCATTTGTCATAATTAAATATAAATATTTTAATGTTTGATTGTCATTTTTAAATTATTCATATCTCAAATAAAATTATTATTATAATTTATTACAACATTATCCACATTGTTATGTTTCTTGCAGTAGTGTTTTTTTAAACAATCGTCAAATCTGATAATAAATTAAAAGTAAAAGACATATTTTTTCAAATAAAATGACAGCTAACAAAGTTATTTTCATTAATTAATAAAATTAAAAAAAAAAAATATTTGAAAAAAATTCGCACATAATAAAATATTAAGTCATCAATTTTTATATTCTTCACTGTTAGCTTGAAGATGCTTTAAAATATTTTCTCAGCGATATACTCGTACATATACACATCCCATTGTCTGTCCCTAATTCGAATATAGCATCATCATTTTAATTTTCTTCTCATATACATGCATATGTAGCTAGACACTAAGTTTTAATTTTTTGTTTTTATTTTTAAGTGATGACGGATAAAAGCCAAAAATCCATGAGGTAGAAATGATTTTTCCAGATATACTCAACTCATAGCTCGTAGGGTCTACCCACGCAAAATAGTTTTTTTTGTTTGTTTATAAATGAGTAGATATGTATGTTTCGATTTTTTTTTAAGAACATCGTTTTGCTTTAAGAAACTCAACAACCAACAAAAAAGTCTGAAGGTTAAGGATGGATCTTTTAGTTTTTGTGGGAAACAATTTAATTGCGAAACATATACAAAATTACACCACATGCAGTCAATTCATTTATAATTTTTTTTTTTTTTTTTTTTTTTTAATTTTCAAAAAAGATTTCCAATGAGAAAATGTAAATAAAATAAAAAATAAAAACAAATCTTCTTAAGTCTTTCGCAATAATCTCCGATTGAAGGTCGTTATCCATTTCAAGATTTTAGTTTATATAGGTAAACTTTGACATATTTATTGACTCTGTTACTGGACCGCAAAGCGAAGAAGGCCACAATAAAGCGTTCTCGTAAATATTTTTTTTAAGGAAACTTAATTTTTAAATCAAATAATATAGTAGCTTCATCCTTCATTGATGTTAAATTTAATCGTTGATGTTCAATGAAAAGATTGATAAATGGTTATGCAATTTGAATGTTCCTACTCAGAAGGATAAGGGGAACGGGTAAAAATTAAACCTACGTGTACACAACAAGTCCACAAGGTATAGAAATGTGACAGATTTTGGTAACAAAAGGCTACATAGGTATACTCGTAGGCTCGTTTCATGCTAGTAGAAGTATCGAGTGTTACTTCTCTTTCACTGCCGCCGTCGCGCCGTTCGCCGCTGTGGTGTCTTCCCGCATATAAATGTCATTTACCACAGGGGTGGCGAACCCATATGAGATTGTTGATACTTTATTTTGATTTGCTCTTCAGGGGTCGTGGTTAGTTCACCTATTTGCTATCTAGCGGACACAACTTGGAGCTGACGATGCTATTTTGCTCCGACGAGACAATAATCGTGTCAAAAAAAAGTTTTTCATCAAATCTGGCATTGCAATGATCGAGAAGGTAAGTGGCGTCAGTACATCCGTGCATCTGTTCGTTCATAGTGCATCGAGCTAAAGCCTGAACGGGTGAACCGCTGCATAGAAATATTATTTGACACGGTAGACGAGAAATTCAAATTTTGTATTTGAGCTCATCTTGAACAGAGCTGCCACAAATTGATTTTATTTTTTTTTATCGAATTTTCTCAAAAATGGATTCTGCGATTTTGACAAAACTTCGTGCTTGGAATTTTTAAAGTGATTGTAAGAAAACTGCATTTAAATTTTGTCAAAAATGTCACTTGATAAAAATAGTGTTTTAGCCTATTTTGGAGGAAATTGCCTTACTTGTGGGTTTATTTTCGCATATTGCGTTAATGGTTTAGTCCGTTTAAATCTTAATAAAAAAACTAGTGTGTAGGTTTGCGTTAAATCGGAGTCTAATGAAATGTTAACACTTTAACTGGATGTTCGCCTCTGCACCCATCTTCTTGTATTTTGCGCACTTCAATTATGTATCTTAGCAAATATTGGTTTTAGAGAAATAAATGTCAAGACAAATTTTTCTCAGCATAAGATTTCCAAGAAGTTATGTTAAATACTTTTTTTCGAAATCACAAATATTTTAAAAGATACAAGCTTTCAAGAACTTAAATCTTGGAACTTAAAAATCTGACAAAAATATTAAGTTTTTAAAAGCATATAAATATCTTTTTAAATATTCTCGATTGTGAAAAAAACCATTTAACATAAATTTTTTGAAATCTTATGTGGAACAATTTTTGTCTTAACTTTTTTTTCTCTAAAACCAATATTTACGGAGATATATAATTTAACACCTTAAACAGATAGAATTCAAGATGGTGGCCACCCTGACAACTACTTCATTTTATTGGGCTTTTTGTCACATTTTCCCATATTGTACTAATAACCAAAAAGGTATGTAGATCTGTATGACTACAATGCTTAATCGAATTTCAGCCCTGACCCAAAAAAGCAAGTTCGTGCGATCCCAGTTGGTGCATTTCATTTTTGTTGTTAAACTTAAATTAACCATAATGTTTCAACCTGAACCTTTCAAGATAGATGAAGGTGCACTGCACTACACATTATCTATCTTTTTTCTTAATTTCCTTTGTCACGCTCTACTAGTAGATAAATTGTTTTACTCATTAGCCAGGTGCTACCAAGTACATTTTACTTGATAAGTCTCTATCGATAAAAATAGCGTTGAAAGAAAAACATCAACAAGAAGAGTCACGTGTGGCTTTAAAGCAAAACTGAATACACACCCTGCACAGCACTTGTGGCAATCAACTTTTTATTTGTACATCCTTATTTCTGTCCTTAATGCCTTGGTTATATTTTTTTCTCTCCATTTATTTGCCATCACCACGTCATTATCATCAACATGAACTTAATCGATGAATCAGCATTATTTCTTGATTTCAAGAAAAAGTAATAAATTTGCCACGAGTTGAGTGATAAGTCTTCATGATGAAGTCCAACAAGTCCTAAGTTCCTCGTCAGAATGATGTAATTAAAAAGTTTTTATAACTTTTTGTTGTGCGTTGTGAAGCAAAGATCTAAGAAAAACAAACCAAAGCTAAAAAAGAAGTAGGTGCGAAAAAACAAACTGAGATAAAAACATTCTTGAAGTGTCATAAAAGTCAATCAATATAACACATCATTTGTAATGAATCTATGTGTCAGTTTTTTTTTTTTAATACTTTTGTTTATTGGAAAATGTGTTTTAAGTGATTTGCAATTTTACAGAACATGGGCTGAATGTTTAGAGCTTAAGGGGTCTAAATAAACTAATTAATATTTTTGACATCCTTAAAGAAACAAGTTCAAGATCACTTACGAAGTTAAATAGTTAAAAAACTTAATCAATCAGCTGTCAAAATTATAAAAGTTTGACACCAGGAACATTATTTTTTTTAAATGGTTCACTTAAAGCGGGGTACACATTATCAAATCTGTTTGACAAATCTGTTCAAGTTTGATAGTGTGTACTCTCTGTTTGATAAACACGTTCTTTGTTCACAAATTTTGTTGGCGTCAAACATCAAACAGGATTGATGATGAGTACCCCGCTTAATATTTTGTATATGAATTTATTGTTGTTTTGTTGACGTTTTTCATTAGAACTGAAATAAAGAAGCTCCTAAATTGGCAGACAAAATCTTTTTTATCATCAAATTTAGCTATTTTAGTATTTGACAGGTTGACACATTTCCGAATTGGTTTTGACAGTTGACTAAATGTTGTTTTATAATTGTTTTCTTATTTTATTTTGATGTAATTATTAAAAAAAGTAACCAATTCTTAACTTAAGGTTTAAAAGGTTATTTTTTCTACATTCTATGAATTTGATTTGTTCGATAAAGTTTCATTTGAACTTGTGGGCAGAAGTTTAAAATTTTAAAGTTCTACGGTAAATATCTTTTTTGGTCAATATCATTTACAATAAATAGACAGTTTGAAATGTATACTTTCCATAAGACTTCCAAAAATTCGTTTGTAAAGCTCCGGGAAGTTGTAACTTCGATAAATAATTATTTGATGTATTCATAACTTAACAATTCATAAATAACAATGTGTTACAATGTAAATTGTTACCATTCTATAAATTTGTCGATATAGTTCCCTCAGGGCTTGTATAGGGAAGTTATACATTTGTAAGTTTTACCTCAGGTATCTCATTTTTATGATTTCAAATCTATAGAGGATTTGTAGTGCATTCTTTCCAGGAAGTTGTTAATTCTATAAATAATTACCTAGAAAAAGCACTCAAAATATGTAAAAAAATATGTATTAGGTTTCTGAGAAAAAAACTTCAGTGGTTATTATTGCATGTATTTTAAAACAAGGCACTCAAATGCAAATTTTATGAAGGAAAAGTGCAAATATTATTTTAAAGCATTATCAAAGATTTAATTTTTAAATGTTTAGATTTTTTACTTTGGAAAATGTTCACGAAAACATATTGAGATTTCAAGAAAGTTTTCAAAATCGATGTTTTATGTAAAGCTGTTGTATTCTTTTTGTGATACATATTTTTGTACGTTTGTTACGGCCGCAAAATGTACGATATAGTTTTTAAGAGTAACTAATGTCAAAAGGAAGACTTAAAGAAGCCTTACAGTAGCTAGTTGCAATTTAAATTTGGTACATAAGTGTATTATAATTGGTTTTTACTGTAGATATGCAGGTTTAGGTTTCTGACATTTATGATGCACAATTATGTCAAACAAATACATGAAAGCACAGCGTTGCTGATGTGACACAATAGTGTTTGAACGAGATATTCTTCGTTGGACGATGGCAGGATGGCAACACCGGCTTCATGGATTCTTAAAGAAAAATCACCAACACAAATATTTTTTTTAAAAGAATGGCAGGTCAATAGAGTAATGCCAAATACCAATTATTTAAGATTTTTTTTCTTTGCTAATGTGGCTGCAATGATGCTGCTCAGCTAATTTAGAAATAGAGATATCATGCAGCGATGTGCTGCATGCAGACTTTGAGTGAATCTCCTCCCATATTGAAGCTGTGTAAATTATTTTCGCTGCATGAAAAATGCTGCACATCTGTTTAGCACAATACTAATGTAGGTATTAGATTAGCACTCAATTGTTTTCATTTTTGTTAACTTTATTTCAAAAGAATAACTTATTAAAATATATACTTAAAAATAAAAAACAATTTAATTTTATAATGATTTATATTTTTGGAAATTGCATAAAGTTTCGAAAAGTTTTCTGTAAAATTTCTATAAAGTTTCTTTATACAAAAACAAGTTCCTCTAAAGATTTTTGCTAAAATTGTTGTTAAAAAGAAGCGTATATAATATGCCACTGTTTGTGTGATTTGCTGCCCAAGTGACGTTAAATAATTATTTAGCTGAATGGTTAAAACTTCTTTCCTTATAGAAGAAAATGCGTAAGTGTTAAGTTGTATTCAATGTACTATGTGTAATTTTTTATATTTTTTCACACAGTTATGAATTCAGTTTTGTGTATAAGAGCTTACTGGAAATTTTTCAAATCTGGAAAAAAAAGTCTCATTTTGCGTAGGTAACTTAACAGTAGAATAAGGCATTGCTTTAGGAACCTGCACCACCTGAAAAAAACTTAATACAAGTTCTAAAAGGTGCGTGGTCTGTGTCATTGAAAACATATGGCAAATAAAAGTTAATATAAAGCTGTCAACACCCTGAGGTTCAAATTCTGAAAACTGCATTTTACTTTCTTAAATCATCAACTACACTTAACTCCTTGATAAATTTAAACAAAAAATCCGCCTAGAGGAATTTAAAAATAAAATAGAAACACGTCGCTAAAAGTAAAAATATCTAAGTAAACTTTGTTTAACCAGCACAATTTTCTTGTGGATCATGCGTGCACGTAGAAGTAAAAAAAAATATACGCACTTCATTTTTTGTTGCCTTTCGTATTCAGATTTCTTGTTCATCTTGTTCCTGAGTATCAAACGGTTGTTGGTAATTGCTATACACAACATGATGCAACTTATCTTACAAACCACGCCGCGCCGCCGACCATGATATTTTCCCAGAAAATGTTTTTGATTTTTTTTTTTATAAATTTAAACTTATCTGTCTATAAAAACGTCCCCGCATAACATTCAAGTTGGTATTTCGTCATATTTTGCTTAAAATGTTGTAGATTTTTTTCTTAATAAGAAATGGATAAACAAAAAGAGTTAAAATAACAAATAAAAAAAAGAAAGACGTGAAACTTGTTGTTTTTTTGTCTTTGAAAGTTTGTAGGAGATGATATGATAAAAACCACAAAAAAGGGCGGACATAAAACAAACACGCACGTTCTAATTTTACTTTAACCTCTATGGGTTGAGTATAATGAATAGATCAAAAAAAAAACAACTTGAAGCTTTAATTGAAATTTTCCGCATTGTTGATTCTTTTCTTTCCAAAATAATATATTGTTAAATTAACTGCGGTGAAAATTTTAATGACGTCGTAAATTTATGAAGCGTTTAGAGAAAATATATACATACTCGTATCTATACAATAAAATAGAGACACAGGTAGCTGAATTAATAGCCTTAGGATATAATGATTACTTTGCTTCATGAATATAACCATTTTGATCCAATTTGTTGTAATTTATTATGTAGTGAGTTGATTATAAAATTAAAAGCGACATAAACTTATAAAAAATAAAGTGGCAACCGTTGTTACAATGTTTTTGTTTTTTTTTTTTTTTTTTTTTGATAGATACAAAAAAGAAATAATAAGAAGATATTTAAAATGAGAAGAAAGTGAAAAGGTTTAATGAATTATTTTAGAAAATGTATGGCTTAAAATGTGTAAATGTTTAAAGTTGCGACAAGTTATTAAACTGATCTTAAATTTACAAAAGTAAAGTATTATCATTTTTGACAATTTAAGAACTAATGTTCAAGATTTGTTTGACTTACTTTATTTATTTTAATTTTATTACAATATGGCTTGATAAACAAAAGAGCTGGGGTTCGAACTCGATTTTATTTATAATTTCAAAGTCTTCCTAAAATTAAGGAACATTTTTAAAGGCATTATGTTTAATAGAAACGATACAATTTCACAAAACAGTAAATTCCTTAAATGTGCAAGTATAAGGAATATTTTTGGTTTGGAATTGAAGTTTTGTCCATAGTGGATCACTTTTTTCTTTTTTTTTATTGTTTTAAGCCATCTCTTGGAATTAAGTTCTTTGATCCATTAAACCACTACCAGAACTTTATAAAATAACATTTTTGAATTTTTTTGATTCAATATAAAAAAATGCAAACTGAAAAAAAAAGTCAAAAATATAGAAAAAAGATTTGTTTTTTGATTTTATTTGTTCATAAGCAAATGTATACAAATTTTATTTAATATTTGGTTACTAACAAAGAAGTACTGTCATCCAAAATTATGACAAAATAAATAAAGCCATTGACGAAATATTCGGGAATATGTCAAAAAAAATGATTAAAAATCTTCAAAACTTTATTTTCGTTATATATTGTTTTTTTTTTTGGAAAGAACCTGGTATGCAGTGATTTTTAAACTGTTCTAAGGATTACGGGTACACATTTTAATCAAAATCGTTACAGCCGTTTTCGAGAAATCTTGAGTAAACCAAAATCCTAGTATGACAGCTATCCTTTCTAGATAAGCTAAGACAAAAATTAGAATTTCTCTTCTAGAAAATCGCATAAAAATGCTTCCCACCAAATTTGGAGCAAGTCCATCTGTCCGTCGACTCGTTAAGACTTTAGTTCGATGATGCACAGGCACACAAATAGACCGACGACAACAGCGGAGACTACGTCTTGTCGAAAATCACTTTTTTGGACTTCTCCATTAGCCTGATGCTAGTTTATTTGGCAAAAGGATGAAAACTTCGTTTTTGACATCAATTATTTATATGCAAATTTTTAATCCATTAAACTTTTGTTTTCCATTGTCTAGAATATTTGGATGGATATGAATTGAAAAACACTTAAAAAAAAAAGTCTGGCCAATTTCTGAAATTAATTGACCTTTTATGTGGATTTGCTTTGCTTTGAAAAAAATTACAATTCATTTAAAAAAATCTATAACTCATCAATTACTGAAACTAATTGACCTCTTTTCTTATATTCCAAAAATCAAGTGGTCAATATCGTGAGTGACTTTTACCATTGATAGAAATTTTCCTATAGCTGACCAATTCTTAAGCTAATTGACATTTTTTAGGCAATTCCTGACGTATTAGATGACATAGTTTTACGAAGATCCCTGAGCCTGTCAAGCATTTAAAAAATAAAAACTTCGAACATTATTATCGTTGTGATTTTTTTTAAGACTAAAACAACAAAGTGCTATAAAATTTAAATTCACAAAATTTGCCAACACTTTTGGCAACCAGACTTTCTTTGTATAATAACTTTAACATTAATCCCAATTACAAAAAAAAAATGGTTCTAAAACTTGCAGATTTAACTCAAGATAATTTCTTGAATATCAAAACTTTAACAACCTAACAAATTTCAATGTTTTCTGAATAGAATAGAAGTAATCTTCACGTTCAAATCAAAACCAATCAATCTCTACAACTTTTGCTCTTCTTTTTTCTAAATTAAATTTACATTTTAGCAAGATTAAAAATTATGATACAAAGAGAACATCTTTCTTTGTTTGCAATTTTTAATTGAATCCACGGTGAAGTCATCCAATTAAGTTTAATATTTTATCCACGCCAAAACAATGGTATAGGTTATATATGTTTACATGTACTTCGGTGTGTCTCTACTACAGCTAGAGTTTTAGATTATCATCTGAATTGATTTCTGATGCCATTAACATTCATTTTGTTTGTCAATTGGCCTGACATAAAGTTTCCAAAAAAAAAAAAAACAAAACAAAACAAACAAAATCGTGATGAAAGCAAATTATTATCCCAATTTCAACTCGAGGTAGTCCTGTCCTTTGCGTTTGCTATGTGATGGAATATATTTTTGTAGATACTATGTCCATATAGAAGTTTGAGTTTGTTTTGCATAGTTTGGTTTTGTGTGTTTTCTTTCTATTTTATTATTTTTGTCATCTCATCTTCCAATTAGACAGGTTCAGCGACATCATCTAAACGAAAACAAAAAAAAAAAAACGTCAACAACTTCTACAACACAAAACCACAATATTCTTTCTCTTGCGCTTAGGATAATGTTTCTCTATATTGAAGCTGGAAGATGATCAATAAGTGCATCATCATCGTCATCGTTGCTTGGGTGGAAAAGAAGAAGGTGGTTAACCATTTGGTTGTTTTGCATGATGACTATACTTGGTTTCTGTATTAAGTCAGGACAGGTTATTCTCTTTGTTAAGATTCTTATCGCAGCCTTAGAGCAAAGGCTCACAAATAGGTACAGGAACTTGTATATAGATGATATTCCACAGTTTATAAGAAAAATAAAGACTCATTTCGGGAGTTCATAATAACCGAACGGATGATTCAATAGATAATCCGTTCGTTGGCTAGTTGTTTGTAATACGAATCGCTGGACGGTGACATTGTGCTTTGAAATTTTTGTGGGTAAAGTGGTTGCTAATGTTTATAAGAAGCAAGTCATTTAGTATACGAACAAGATTCTTAATTCCTGGTATTTGGTTTTATCAGATACTAAATCAAATTAAAAAAAAAATGCACCTTACCAATATGTTTATATGTGACTATTTATTATCAATTATATTTTTGAATCAAATTCTGGATAGATATATTGTGTAGGGGTGCGGATTTAAATTCTGGATATGTTAAGACAAAATGCAGTATTTCAAAACAATTCAAATACAAAATTGTGTTCCTCAGAATGCTGAATCCCAGTATGTGCCAAATGTCGCTTTACGAAATTCTACTTGTAAAATTCAATTCTTCGAAAATCACAACTTCTATCTTTTGCGAACGGGTTGTTATTTTGTACTCTTAAATTCTATTTGTCAAAAATGAGGTTTTTAAATTAATTTTGATAAATTGAGATGGAAACACTTTTTCCCGCAAAATTTTAAATAAGTTCATTTCAGCTGTACTTACCTGCCTATAAACTATTTTTTTTTACATGTTCTGTTTCCCAAAAATTGAATAAATTGAATGATAAGAATATAATTATCTGGATTATTAAAAAAGTATGCGCTTTTCAAAAAAAAAAAAAATAAATATTTTATTACTTATAGAATTTCTAAATAAGATATAGGTACATATAATAATTTAAACTAATTCCTTTTTTTCGTGACCTTTTCTTGCTAAATTAAATTTCCCTCTAGTGGGCTTTAGGTCAGTGACCTAAAGCCCACTAGAGGGAAATTTAATATAATAATTTATTTATCTGTTTACAAAATTTCAAAATAATTAGCTTTTGGTTTTTTAAAAAAAAACAAATTTTGAAAAAGAATTTAAAAATAAAGAAAATTGAAATATAAAATGGCAGAGTGCTTCAAATTTAGTACATTTTTAGATCCAATCCTTAAGCATCATGCTGCGTTTTTAACAATACATTGACGTCTTTTGAGCGAAATCTTTTTGACCCATCCTAATGTACATAATACCTAATATGTACCCATTACATATATGAATGTATTAGTTAATATGTGCGCCTTTTTGACATTTTTGATTTTTTTTATCATACGCAGAATTTCGAAAAGCAGAATTTAGAAAAAAAGAATTAAGACTTCAGCAGAATTTCGACCCCAATCCTTAAACATCATGCTGCGTTTTTAACAACACATTGACGTCTTTTGAGCGAAATCTTTTTGACCCATCCTAATGTTCATAATACCTTATATGTACTCATTACATAAATGAATGTAGTTACTCATTGCAATTGCATAGAATTCTACATAAATAAAATATATGTATTAAGTGTGTACATATTGAAGTCTGTTCCGACTACATACACTTGCTGGCCAATTCAGAATTCTTTGTAATAATTTCCGACATTAATATTTAATGAGTAAATTAATACAGTTCTCATTTTCATCTCAATTTATTTTTAATAAAATTAAGCCTCATGTAATCACTACATACATATGTTTTTTGTCAATCATGTCTGCCTTAATTTGCTATTTATCACGCGTCTGGTTTGTACTTTTGTTTAGAAAGTATAAATATTAATTTTATTTAAAAAAAAACTACATTTCCTTTGAATTGAGATCGTTGCGAGCAGGCAACCACAAGGAACACTATACCGCAACTTGCAGTACAGAGTACGTATTTTACGGACATAAGAAACACTGATATAAGAAAAACTAGCTTATAAGAAAGGCAGTCCAAAACACCGTGTCTTTTTCTTTAAATTCCCTTTGAAATTGATTATCTTGGATTATCAGAGTTTCTTATATCCGTGTTCTACTTCCGGGGCAAAAAATGAATGATTTGATGCTAAGGCTTTTTGTACCGTACTGTTACCAAAACAATAATGTGATCAATACATTAATTAAGGTTGTGCTGGTGGGTTTTTAATATTTATGTACTTATTACATATTTCATTGTAGCTGATCAGCTTTTATGTATTGAGTACATATCGTCTGTATTCCAGTACACTTGGTAAATTTTCCATAGACTGACTACATAAATACTGACTCGAACTACGTTGATGGTGGGTGACATACGATACATACATTTATAGACATGTAACCAGTACATGCGCCACTGTACCCAGTACACAGTGATCTCGTTGCTCTTCCATTATTTTGTTAAATTTTCCGTTATTTTTTGAGGATTTGAATCGTCACGGAATATTATTCCTTTATTTCTCTTATGGTTTTCATTCGTAAATAGCAGACTGACTTCAACAGAACATTCACAAATTTGGCTTTACACACTCCTTTGTATGACAAAAGACTTTTCCCCTACTTACTGAGCAATGTTTTAAATAAAATTAAAAATAAATAACATACAATTGTTTTTTTTTTTACCAACGTTTTCAAGAAAAGACTTCTTTCTAGTCCCTTCAAAACAGCTGAACAATGTCAACTTACTTAAGCGTCATAACTCTTTTCTAATCTATCTTTTGTATTTATGTTCCCTCTTTGTTGGAAGTGTTGAATAATGTACACGATGCCTACTCAGAACCTGAACCATACAACTTTCCCTATAAGACTTGACTAATTTAACAAGCGTTACGCACTAAAGACTACGCACTAACCCAGGGTATGAGTAGGAGTATTCTTATCATCTATTCTCTTGTGTCCTTTTGAATTTACATTTGAATGATGTAAAAATAAGTCTGGGATCCCATAGGGGTAATTGTATTTCATCTATGCAACGTCGTTTTCAAATAAGGAACGCTCTCACAAAATAAGAAGAAAACAAAAATATAACACGTCCAGGCAAACCTACATAAGTGGGCTTCTTTGAATTTCCTTCTTATATTAAAAAAATTACAATAACTTTGAACAATACAAAGTGAAACCAACAAAAAACGAAAAAAAAAAGGACTTGACTTAAATGAATAAGGGTTGAAAAATAAGCACCTAACCACCAATTTATGTCCACAATGATGATAAATGGTGTGAGAGGTGGCTCCATCTAGTGTTGTCATAAATAAATTAAAAAAAAAACAAAAAACACTCGACTATATAGTATCACAATCTTTCAAGTCACTTTCATGCCGACACACTGCTTCGGCCGGCCGGTCGTATAGAATATCGCATGGCAGCATACACAACTTGTATACGTAGAGATAGAGGACAAGCTTTATAGCGCGCTATGGGAGCATATTTTAAACATACTGAACTCTTATACTCAATTTGATTATTAATTATATGCACATGCGTCCAACGCTTTAATTGAAATATTATACTGAACGCTACCCACGCTCACCTCCTCATCATCATATTATTCAGTTTAGTTCATTCGTTTCTAGTTCGTATAGTACCCACAACCGCCCCTCCTCCCATTCATGATGGCAAGATGTTGAAAAATGAAACTTTCGTAACGTATACTACAATCAAGGCTAGGCTCTCTGCTCATAAACTTAGTTTGTCCTGAATTGCATTATGTATATTTTTTTTATTATAAATGAAATGTGAATGAAGTCGGCTTTCAAAGTCAAGAGCACGACCGACATACTTCCAAGAAATTGAGATTAATAAAAAAAAAAAACAAATTTAAGTCACTTGAAAATATAGTAGTTTTTTTGGATGTATCTATTTTATTTTTTAGTTGATTGTTTTTGTTTATTTTTTTTATGGAATTTAAATTTACATATTATTATTTTTTATGAAATTTAAGTGGCAAATTCAAAAGGAAAATGATAGTTTAAGCATTAATTTAGAACAAATTGTGGGGTCTTTGAAAATTGTTTTATGTATACATAATGTGGGTAAATTAACTTGAGTGTTCGTCATTTGAAAAGTGGAGGGGAATTTTGTGGATTCCTTAGGGACAATATAATATAGTAATAATAAATAGTGTCGTCTATAAAATGTTTTTATAATTTATTAGAAGTATTGGTGCAAAATTATAATTGATTTAGTACGATTCTAGGTAATTTTTTGTATAGAAATTTGCTCCAAGGATAGGATCCTAAGTATGTAAATAGTAGAATATTCTTCTTCAAAGTTTTGAGTCTAGAAATTAATTAAAAAACTATCGATTAGAATAACTTTATTTAAAAAGAAAATTCAAGAATGGGTTTCTGGGCATAAGATAAGCTATAGGATAATATTGTGGATGTTACCATTGTTTTTCAATATGGTGTTGTTCATACCTTAAGTAATTTTTTTTAGATAATTGCCCCTCCCATCTTAACGGGGGTATATAGACTCCCCTTCCGGTATGATTGTCTTATTATTTTGGCTCAGCCTACACGCTCCAGTGCCTTGATGCATTTATGTCAACCATTCTTTATTTTCCGTTAAACTGTTTGATAATACTACTTTTTACATTTTATTTTTATCACTAAATTTTGAAGTGCTGTATTTTGGAAACCATTCTGTCTGCAGAGATGGTTTTGGGCTCAAATTGGAGAAAAGTAGGTTATTTTGAAATCGTAGTACAATGTTTTTTTTTTTAAATTACTTCTTTAGGTCTAAAATCGCCAATAACTTAAAAAGCGCGAAAAAATCGCGTTTTTTTATTTTTGACCATGAAGCAATTGCCGCTCGAGGTCGAAAGATTTGACGCAAACGGTGCGATGCCTTCCATACAAACGACAATGTTACTGGACTAGATAGTATCACACTTTGATTTTGATTCAGTAATGACATGAAATTTGACTGAACATTAACATTAAAAGTTCCAAACAAATATTTCATTCAATGAAATTAGAACAACCATTATAGTCCAATAAAATTACTAAAAATGAGTCTGGGGTCGACCCGCACTAGTAACTTCCCATTGGTGCACTTGAAAACCATATACATATTTACCTAAGTGGAGGGTGGTAGAGTATATATTACATAATTATATACATAGTGTAATAACTTTGGGTTTCATGATCAGTATATAGGTAGGTAAAGATATAAAGATACAGGGCAACATGTGACATCGCCTATATTGTGTACTTTAGCTATTTATAATAGTAAAATTTTTATATTTTTTTTGTAAATAGCTTACAAAATTCTAAGAATCTTACTTGTAAAACTTTTTTTCCTAACTCTTTTCGGTATGGAGGTATTAATTATTTAAGGCAATTATTTCAAAACAGGCTATTGGCTAAAAAACATATACAAAATCAGGGGAGTGTAGGTACTTTAAAAAAAAACATGGTTTCAAAGTGTCATATGTAAAATTTGATTCTGAAGCGATTTTGATGGTAAGAATTTTTCTAATTAAAACATTTTTGAAAAGTTTTTCTTGCAACATTTTGATTTTTAGCCTTTTAAAGGGTGGTTTTAAAAATCTCAAAATTACACAACATTAAGATAATATAGTTATACATTTTTGGTATGAATTTGAAATCGATATCTTTTTTTTTTCAAAATATTTGAGTTAAAAAACATTTGTTAAGAATTTTAAATAGTTTGTTTCCAGTTTTGTTGCTCTAAAAAAAAAACTGTTTATTGAAATTTTTTTTTTTAATTACGAGTTGTTGACTACGTCATTATATGTTAAAAAAAAATAGACTGGGTTCGTAATCATTTTTTGTTCTTGAAATATTTGAGACGAAAATTATTTATCAACTGTTTTTCTTATGCTGCATTGACACGAATGGCTAAATGCCATTATATCTGTCAAATTGTAGCCATTTTTCTTTTCATCGTGTAAACGCTCTAAATACTGGCAATATTTTTGCCAAAATAAAATGGCACAGACTATTTGGCATAAAATGCTGCCATTAATATGACTTTGTGTAAACACTTTACTGACACCATTTTCCGAAATTATGCCATTCTAGATAAGAATGAACTTGCTCATTCTTTTATGGCATGTTGCCAGTATTTTGAAATCTGCCATTATTTGAACTCATGTAAATGCATGTCATAAAAAAATTATTTCTGCCATTATTTTACCATTTTTTTGGCAGAAATATTGGCATCTTTGCCATTCGTGTAAATCCGGCATTAGTTTAAAAAAAGTGCCTGTTAAATTTTTTTTAATATTTTCCCATTTGGTATTGTATAATTATGTGTAAAATTAGTCGAATTAGTCTGAAGTGAATATCTTATTCCGTTCTCGAGATATTCCAGATAAATGACATTTTACAGCTCCTTTTTAAATTGCTGTAGTAAAAAAATGGTTTATTGAATTTGTTAGAAAACCTTTTCAGCACGTTATGGTAATATTATCTGTAAAATAAAATTTATCCGAGGTCGATATCTTTATGCGTTCTCAAGAATTTGGTGGACGAAAAAAGTACCCCGAACGTACGTACATACACACTCACACATACAGACATCTTGCTAAAAACGACGGATTCTGATTCTGAAAATTTTCATTTCGACAAATTTGACTAATTACAATAACTTCCGATGGGAAGTTAAAAATTTTCTACAAAAATTCGGGAGGAGAATTTTATTGTTTTATTTTAAAGCATACCTCTTGGGGATTCTAAAACCACAATTTAAAACCCTCTGCGTCGTCCGCCATTTTGAAAAAGGTGATTAAAAGTGTTTACTCAATTTTCTTAACCGCTATTAGTCGAAGAGTAGTTATTTTTGTTTACCTTTGTAGGTTGACATATTCTCTACAATTTGTTTCTATAAAAAGTAATTGTTGGAAAAACCAGAAAATTTGCGATTTTAAAAATGGGTTTTCAAGTTTATCTCACCCAATGTCCATCCGAACCAAAAATTACTTTTTTATAGAAAATTGAATTTCCTACATTTCTGTTTACTTAGATTTCATGTAAGTTAAGAAACTTTCAAGGCACGACAAAATTTCTAATATTATATAATAAAGTGTCTATTGATTTTATTAAACTGCCCATACTTCTTCCCCGTTAGATTAACAAATATAGAATTACTAACATATCTGTAGAGAAAGGTTATACCTCAAATTGTGTGTAATTTTGTTCTTAAAAATTTTAAATTTTGTATCATATTTTGAATTTAAAATATGTAGTATAAATAAAGTTGACGGGACATTTACAGACCCTTTTAGTACGAAACTTTTTGCCCCTCCCTAATGATTTTTATTTAAAAATGTTGCCACATTTATAAGCTAAATTTTGAGATCTTGATCTTAAAAATCAGCCTAGTAGAAATGAAATTAAGATTTTTAAAAAGAAAAAAAAAGGCGATCAGATTGTTTTTTTTATTGGAAAATTGTGGTTTTCGAATCCCCAAGGGGTACTCTTTAAAATAAAACAATAAAATTCTCCTCCCGATTTTTTTGATAGTTTGATTGGACTTTTAACCAATTTTTAAGTGCAAAAACTGTAAAAAAAATCAAAAATCAATTATGAGCGTGGTGAGCAAAAAACTGGTTCAAAGTAAATTTTTTTCAAATTGCAAAAAGTAACCGTTACTCGAAAGCCGTTATGAGTCGGTATGTACAAGTAACTAAATTCTTATAGGAAAAAAATTGCCACCAATGGGAACGATTTTGAAACATTCGCCTGTCAAAACTTTACATAAGGATCAATGCCTCTTATTATTTTTAACCTCGTGTAAAATTAATTTCGACGCGATATCATTTCCCATATTGAATCCGACGACCGACAAAAAAATCTTTGTCACACCGAATGATTTGCGTTAAATATGAAATAATGTTCCGCTTTAGAGGGGAAGGCACCGGCACCTGTCTTCTATTTTAAAGTATATGGAACTCCCATTTGTGGAATTACTTTCCTGAACCATGAAATTCAAAAAACTCTACGAACTCTACACTGATACGAAACATAAATACTTATGTTCAACATAAATGATTTACTGACACATATTGCCTTTCACCAAATGCAAACTTAATCATAAATATCCTAAGTTGAATATAACTTATGTGGCAGAAATAGTACCCCTAAGGAGATTTATGTTGGACATTAACATTCCAATGAACTATTTTAATTTCGGAAAATAAATGAACAGTATAAAACTCAGGATTGCTAAGATTTTTAGTTATAATGGGCGAATTTTACTAAACAAAATTTATAAACCTTCCTACCGCTAGTAAAAATAAACAGTAAAAATTTCACAGAAATCTGTCAAGTTGGTTTTGAGTTTATTAAGGACAAACTTTTTTTATCTCGCCTTTTAAAAATTTAAAATTCGTGCTCAGATTAGTTGAATGAAATTCTGACTGAAGGAAGATCATATTAACAAAATATATAAAATAAATGTTAATTCATCTAATTTTTCGGGTTCACGAAAACCAAAATCCTGAAAAGCCAAAATCCCGAAAACCTGAAATCCAGAAGACCCAAAACTCAAAAACCCTTACATTACATTTCAATTTTTCAGCGAAAATTTAAAAGGATTTTGAGTTTTCTTGGAGTCTGCATTTTCTGCTCTGTAGTCTTTTGGGAGTTTGAGTTTTCCAGATTTTGGGATTCTATCTAACTTCCTTATTTTTCGTACTTATTGAACAATTCTTGCTCTCCAGATTATCTTCAAATATTTTAAATATTAAAATTGAAATTTTTTTTCTCTTTTTTTTAAACTTAATTTAAACATTATTTAAATAATATTTATTTTTATATCTTTACAGAACCTTCTCAGCCGTGGTGCAACAACAAGTGAGGAAACCGACGAAGAGCCAGCTTCAAAATTAGCTCGTCTTACAGACTCAGAAAGTAGTGACGATTCAACAAATTCAGCTGAACATCGTGCACTTCGTACTACAGAGTCTTGTAAAAAACTTGCAAAGAAATCGAATTGCATCAAGGTAAGTTTGCATAGTTTGTGTTGTAAGCTTCAACGCGCACAACCCTTGCTCGGCTTATACAAAAAAAAAAAAACTAACTCAAATATTCTTTCTATTCTAACTCTTCCCCGTGTGTTTTTTCCTGCTGCCTTTCGAATTCCTTCCCCCCCCTGCTTTGTGCATTTTTAGACTGACTGCGCTGACGGTGACGACGAAGACGACGGTGAGGACGAAATCGATCATCCTCTTAGCGGTCATTCCACTGCGAATTGGTCAAGTTTGAGTTTCAACACTGTCCTGACCCAGGAACGGGTCCATCAGTGCTGCATCACTACATCACTTGCATCGACCGACTTTGATGCTGATTCCGAGGGCAGTGATTATGAAGTGGTAAAACGACCGCGTAGAAGTGAAAAATTCCCTGCTTCGGGGGCAGCCAATTCTAATAATTATCGTTGCTTGCTGTCAACGCCTCTGAGAAATCATAACGCTGTCAGTTTTAATCCCTTCTACCCGCAGCTGGTTAATTCCGAAAATGATTCAGTGTTTGTTTTAAGTGATAGCATGGACAGTAAATCGCTAATGCAATCGAAATTGCTAAATGGTAGCTCTGCGGGAGGTGCCGGTGAACTATCAAAACAACAATCACCCCAACCGCTTCAACAGCAACATAATTCACCCAAATTGCTTAACATAAGTAATCACAATATAGCTCGCCTGTCACCGCAACAGCTCCAACAGCAGCAACAACAACAAAACCAATTGGTGCTGGTGAATTCGAAATCAGGAACGGCAGCTACGTCTACGGTCTTGACAACATCGCCCTGCAGCAATGGCGGCATCGGTGGCGTTGTCGGCGGCGGCGTCAGCGTTGGTGGTAATATAGGCTGCACTGTTGGAAATGGAAACACACCAGGCAGCGCCACAGTGGGAATAAGGAAACGTCATCGAAACATTGACATTTCCAAATTCAATGAGTCCAATCGAAAGTCAAATAGTTGTGCCATATTCTATTTTAAGCATTTGGATACGGATAACGAGACGAATTTCAGCGGCGGTGGCCTGTCATCGTCGCATGGAAGCGATGTAAGTATTTACTCGTAATTTTTGGACGAGCGTTTTTTTTTTTGTTTGTTGATTCTCTTATGGTTTTGGTGGGATTTGATTTATTGATGGGCTAGAAGTTCATCTCATCATATTGTGGTGGTGGTGATATTGGAAGGAATAAGGTCAAGTGAGTTATTTTAGATTTAAAAAAGACAATAATTGTGAACTGTCAGCGGCTGTGATTAAGGAGGCCTTAAAAATTTGTAAGACATTCCGTTTATACATTCGATCAAGTTATGAGTGGGTGGGTTTGGGCTCGGTTGATGATGTGTTGATAAATATTTATACTTTTTTTGTTTAATATGTCAAATCTGACCTCGTGTCTATTCATAGGTATTTTATTTCATATTTTTCTGAGAGCCCTTAGCGGAAAGAGAATTTGATTTCTCATTTCATTTTACCTACAAGATTAGGATAACGGAAAGCTTAAAATACAAATAATTTTTGGTATATTTTTGAATATGCCAAAAGTTTCTTCTCTATAAGTAATCCTAGGGCAGTGGTCGTTGGGGTACATGTGATATAATTACATGGCATTACCGGATTTCCGGAAAATGTTTTTGGCAAATCTATTTATTCGAATTTTAAACTGACAGCTTTTTTTTTAAATAAAAAACACCTATCAGAAAAAATCGAAATAATCGAGGTGCAATATCAAACTCGAATTTTAAACTGACAACTTTTTTTTTTAAATAAAAAACACCTATCAGAAAAAATCGAGGTGCAATATCAAACTCAGGTGATTTTTGACCTTCTTCTTAATTCAGTACTAATAAAGTCTGAAACTTAAAATTCGCAGTATTTGCTAAGCACGTGGCCCAATAAATATGTTAGTTTGCGATTGTTACATGTGTGACAAATTCACGTTACAGGTGTAACCAAGTATGAGTAGGAAGCAAGAACAGAATATATGATGCGATACAATTTTGAGAAATTATTGTTATATTTATCTATTGTGTTTTGAAAACATATCATTTCCCACACAAAGTTTTGTACACTTTGTAGATAAGCTTTCATTTTAAATATTATGTAATTTGGAAATAAAAACACTTACCAAGTAGGCCTGCCAAGTTTAAGTCAGTAATAATTAAATAATAAATTTCTTTTATAATTTTAACTTTTGAGGTTTTTCGATATAACAAAAAATTGATATTCAAAATTCACAATCTTAGAACTTGGTATAGTTTTAGATCTCACCACTTCTCACGTCGGACTTGATACGCACAGATTTTTCTATAGAAAAACTTGGCTTCTTTTTTTTTTTAAATGTATGTCTATATTATGTACATACATACACTCCCTGTCACTTGTTTGAGGCCACTATTTTCACAAAAGTTTTTTCTCGATAAATACCTTTGGGAAATATTTTTCCTGGAAATGTTTGATATGTGTGAGTAAAATTATATTTCGCAATAAAAAAGTATAAATTTTAAAGGGTAACTTGGAAATTTTATAGGAATTTCACAAATTATAAGAATGGACAAAAATGGCAAAAATGGGTATACAAAAATGCGTCACTTGATTGAGGCCACTTGGAAAATCTTATAAAAAAAGAACAAAACTATAAAAAAGTTTACTTTTTTTTTGTTTTTAAACATTGATGTATTATGATTTGTCAATTAATAATGAGTATGCCCGCCATTTTTTGAAATTAGCTCTATTAGACGGTTTGGAATTAAATCATACAGTTTTTTGGAATAATCCAGTGAAATCTGGATCCAGGCAAAGCAGTTAGCTTCGACCAAGACGTTCTTATATCCAAACTGTCTACCTGTATCAGAAACTTTTCGATATAGCCAGGCCCAAACGATTTCGATGATGTTTGAGTCCGGTGAATAGGGTGGCTATGGTAGAAGTCCAACGTTTTCCGACTGAATCCAGCTTCTAGCTGCCCTGGAAGTATGGATAGGGCCGTTGTCTTGTTGGAATATCCAAGGTAGAGGTTCAAAAATATTCTTTAGCTTTGGAAATATTACAGCAGGCATTTGTAACTATTTCATTTCATTGTTGTAGTTATAAACTCCAATTCAATTGTTCCATAATAGGTGAAAGCTCCCCACACCATAACACCAGATGTATGACTGTGATGTCTCGACAAAATAAGTTCTTCTTTTCTTTAATCGTGAAAATAAAAGTTGTAACCATCGGGTCCGTCAAGATTAAACTTTTTTTTCATCTGAAAAGACAACCTTTTTCTATGCGTTACTACAGACAACATGCCCCCTGGCAAAATTCATCCGTAGTTCCTTGTGTAGCTGCCGTAGAACCGGCTTCTTTTTGCTTTTCATACTCTTGATGTTACCACTGGTTTTAAAAATCCTTAAAACCGTCCTTGATACCCCATTTGTTGACCATATGTTAGGCGCTGATAGTATGGAATTTCAAGCTAGCCGCTGAAAGAGTCGCTTCCCTCGGATTGTTGTTGCTTGAGATGTGTGTCCTTTTCGTTTTTTCCATAGTTTTCAGTGTCTGCTAGATAGTTGTTGACAATAGTCTTACTTCTGTTCGGTCTCCTAGCTATTTCTCGGCCTGAGAATCCCAGTTCCTTTAAAGCATCTATTGATTCTCTTTCTGCTACTGTCGACGTGTTTCCAGAGCCCATTTTAACTTGAGATTTAATATTAAATATAGTTTTCTATCCTTTCTTAAATATTTTTTAGCTTTTGTTTGAAAAAAATTGGCGATGTTAACATTTGCCAAGCAATTTTTGGAATGGCCTCAATCAAGTGACGCAACTTTTAATATCCATTTTGTGTAGTCCATTCACATAATTTGGGAACTTTCTATGGATTTTCCAAGTTAACTCTTTAACTTTATGCTTTTTTATTGCAAAATATATACACCTACTCACACATATCAAAAATTTCCAGGAATAATAGTGCTTACAGGTTATTATCGGGAAAAAACTTTTATGAAAATAGTGGCCTCAAACAAGTGACAGGGAGTGTACGTGTATATTATCTGTTATCAGTTCTGAGAAAAAAAAGAAAACCTCATGTTTTTGAATTTTTTTTCATTTAAATTTCATTATTCTGCAACTATTGCAATTGATCCATATAAATAATATCAATTCTGCGAGAATTGTTGGGTGCCCCCTAAATGGAAAATTTTATGTTTTGTCATTTGCGTGCTCCCCAGATGAGTCTGCTTGCAATTTTTGTAGTCCTAAATCTAAGGAGCTACTAATCCCAGAGAGTTGAAACTTGGTGAGGCGTCGTCTCTGCTAAATGGGCTTAGTAGATATATGCTACGAATGTCAGTGTTTTTCTGACTTTATTGCTACTGGAATTACAGGGGGTCGAAAATCGCCAGCAAAAAGGGTGCAGTGCCAGAACTTGACTGAGCACTTCCGTATTAGAAAACAAATTATGAAATACGTATCTTTTAAAAAACACACGTTTGCCCTCATCATAAAGGTCCTAAATTATCATTCTCTTAGTTTGAGAAACCGTAATATTTTAAAGTACGGGATTCGTCCAAAAAACAAATATAGTTCATGTTACTTTTTTTGTCCAAAGGGTCTGAAGAACGTTTGGCTAAAATGACCAATAAATAGTTTTTTTTCTAAATGCTGTAAAAATATTATTATTAACAGTCTTAAAGTTTTTGATTTAAAGGTACTTTTTTTCACCACCGACAACGTGTGTTTTCGCACGTATTTTGTTGGCAATATCTATTTCTCCAAAAGAAATAGAGGTTCAAATAAAGAAAGAGTGGTTTTTAAAATATAAATCAAAGCTACACAAGTTCAGAATTCCTTAAAACTGAAAATCTAAAAGTTTGGAAAGGTTGAGAATTGTGCTTTGTTGTCCATTAATCATCTCTATTGATCTCTCGTTTATAAGTTCCAATTTTGTAGAAAAACATGTTATCCAGTAAAATTGTCATATACTATGTATGTATTTTCGCCGTTAAATGAAAACATGTACATAATCCAGTAAAATTGGCATAAGTATTTATATTCGCATTTCAGTGAAAACTCCATTTTTTTAAACGACTTTTTTTTATAAGAACATCGAAAATGTAAGTTCTGTTAATGATTTTGAAATTTTTTTTCTTGAGCCTGTTTTATTCAAAAAAACTGTAACAAAAAAAAATAGCTATACACTTTTTACACTGTCCACAGTATAGCTCTCTGACAATTAAGATTTTTTTGGTTTGAAAACGAAGAAGTAAAATTGGTTCTTTCTTTGTGTTGAACTCAAATCAATCGTCTATTTTTTTGTCATCTGGTCACGTTTTTTGATAAATTTTCGTTCGAAAAAAAAAGAAAAATTTGTTCGCTATTGTTGAGGTTATTTAACAAGGCGAAGTATTTTTTTTTTTAATTTGTAAAGATTCCTAAAAGTATCTACTAATCTTTTTCTTTCAAAATTTGGTTTATGTCTTCCATATACGTATCTTCTTTTAATTTCCGATTAATCTTTCGTTAAAAAATTTTAATTATACAATATTTGTGAGCTTTTATCGACAAAGATAGATGTCATCTCAGTTAATAATGTTAGTCTTCACCCATTGTTTACTATGCTCAAGGTTATGTAACAATGCGAAGTAATTTTTGTCAGCGAAATTCGCAACGATTCCCCTGATAAGTAGTTTTTTTCAATGCATATTTGGCTCGTTAGGCTCTAGTTCCATGTAAAGTGGGCTTCAAAAGGGATTTTTTGTATGGAGTTATCATGTTTATACCAAACACCACAGACTCTTTAAATTCAAAGAGTTGTATAATGGTCTCAAAAATTAGATAATTTATAAAAGTAGACAAATATATAACAATTTTGGATCAGACCGACAAAAATTCGCGTTTTTTTTAAATGGTAGTTCGCAGTAGTGGGTGGAATTGGAAAACTTGGATTTTTCAACACTGTACCAACCCAAACAACATATCGAAAATTCAAATCTACCCTAACTTTATAATTATTCTAGAAGATTTACGACATTTTGACTGGACTTATAAAACAATTACTTATTTTTTTTTTTTTTTTATTTTTGAATTAAATTCTATTTTAAAGCTTGAAAAATGTTTTCTTAAGCGAACTTTTAAGTATAAAATGTAACTTTTTATTTTTTTTTTGTTGCACTTCCTGTTTTAAAAATTGCATTACCTTGTGTCTGCCTTTTTTTCTATTATTCATAGAAAAAGATACAATGTTGTACTTCCTGTTAAGTCATGTTTTTTGTATTCATCTTGAAAGTATTTCATTGATTTCACTTTGAAGATATTTCCATCTGAATTGAGCATCACCCCATAATACAAACAATCATAGACCAAGACATAGACCGGAACCAAAAAACAATTTAAGGTTCAAACAAAAATAACATCTCAACGGAGATTGAGTATACCTACATAAAGTGCATGTGCTTCTGCCTCTGCTTCGCTTTCTACTCCCAAGTTTAAATATTTGTCATTGTGGCCTTCCTATTTCTTAAGATTTGTATCTTCAATTGTAAATACTTATATATCTCTAAAGTGTATGTCAACTAATTAACATTGCATCCATCTCATGCACCCTATAACCAAATATATACTAATTCCAGTTCACCTGATGATGTGATTGTTGACTTGCAGCTTCAATCTAAAATATATCCATCCATACACAAATTCATTTTACAATTTTTCACGATTTCTCCTTAAATTTAAAAACAAACAAACGAACAAACCCAACACAAAATTCCATCCAAATCGTTTGTCTTTGAGCAAATTTGTTTAAGTTCAACACAATTAAAGTGGTTCCTATTTATTTTTTTGTTTTGTGTTTAAATAGATCTCGAAATCTGCTGAACCATCTTCTGACGACGATGAAGGATGGCTCTACTCTAACAGTGCTGAACATTGCATCGACGGAAGTCATCGCCAAACAAAAATCCTCTTGAACCAAGAAAAGAGTCACCACCACAAAACCAACAACTCCTCATCTCAACTCAGTAACAACGACGATTCTGATAAGGAGAACAAAACAGGCATCACAACTGCAGCATCTCTTTTGGCCACCAACAGCATCAGCAGCAGCAACAGTAACAGCAACCAAACTACACCGTCCATTCGAAGTTCCTCATCGGTGAACTCGTCCAGTCAGATTGCTATAACCGAAATTCAGTTGAACGGTTACATTGGTAACGGTGGCGGCGGCGGAGGAGGCAGCAGCAATTATAGTGGCAGTACAACTGGAAGTTTTATTGGCTGTGCTGCGACCTCAACGACAGTAGTTATGCATCGCAGCGTAATGGAGCTGCAGTTGGGCAGTAACAATAGCATCAGCCAGGGCAGTGTCAGCAAAACCTCCCGAAGTCCCAATCGGAGCGTTCAGGTTAGTAGGTATATTGCATTGCACAGTTTCGGTTTTAACCGAAAAACAGCAAAAGCGCAGGGAAATAAAATAAATTTCCTAAAGGAAGCGTTTCGAGTGATTTATTCGGTTTCTCGGGTGCAGCAGCTGCTGTTGCGCGTTATTTTTCTGATCTGGCTCATTTATGGAGTAAAAGTTTCCCAGGTGTTCGTTTGGCTTAGCGCAACAACACACGCCTTCAATTTATCTCCTACGCATATACGCGCGTTAACTCTATATGTACCACCACTTATCTGCTTCTCTTTCTCCTGGATTTGGTTGATGTCAAAAGATTCAGGTTCATTGGGAGTTTTGTTGTGATGGAGATTAGTTTTGTGGGCGGATCGCGCCCGCTTGAACAAGCGGTTGACCTACAAACAAAGACCCCAACATCGATCTTTTTTCGGTGTAAATACCTCCTGGACATGACAAAGAGCAATGTTAATTTAGTGTAGATAAGAGGGCATGTTTTTCATTTTCTTTTCAATCGAAAGTCCTAACAGAGTATTTACACCCAAGTGTTCGTTCACACCAAAACTTACTACACTAAATACAAAAAAAAATCTACACTCAAACAAATATCACGCACATTTAATTTTGTGATGACATTTACAAAAAAAAAAGATCCGTTTGTTCGAGGAGAAAAAAGTTTAAAACTTGAAGGTCTGTTCGTCTGCTATTGTGAAACTGTCAATTTCTATCAATTTTATTTTCTTGTTGTTTTGGACTTGGTATATTTGTCGAACAGAGACAAACTTTTGTGCGAAATGTAAGAAAACTCCCCACCTTTAATACCAAAGGACCGAAAGTGACACTTTTGTGAAAGGTGCGCTGATGATATACATGAACTCTAGTTTCTATTCGTTAGAGCCTGATTATACGGTTCGTTTTCCCGTTCGTTTCGTCTTTCGTGTTTTTGACAGGCAAGAACGTTCGTGATTACATGGTTCGCGAAAATACGAACGTACTTCCATTCGTTATTTTGACGTTCATGGAATAATAAATACAAATATTTTTAATCACTTATTTCACAAATACAAACGCATATTAGGTGTATCCAATTACGAAAAACTATTTTTCAATTCAATAATTTTTGTTCAAATCGTTTTTTGCTAACATCGAGAAGAATTGTGGTTGGCAAATCAGAAACGTCAAAGTTCAACCAGAAAAAGTCTTCAAATTTTCATTCCTGCTTTCGTTACTGCCTTCCCTCTACATTTCTACTCCCCTCACCAAGCTGTCAAAAAGACGAAAGACGAAACAACCGAAAAAACGAATCGTGTAACCGGGCACTTAGTTCTTTTTCTTATTTGATAAATCTTTTGACAGCTGTCATATTTTAGTTTTTTTATATAGGTATATTGAGCTCTGTTATACTACTTTTTAACCAGACACTTAACCGAGATTTAGGTTAAGAGATTTATTTGGTGTTTCCACTGCACAAATAGACCAAAAAGATGGTGTTAAATTTTTTTAATATGAAAAAAGTTAAGTGAGATAGATAATTTTTGTTTACATTTTCATCTCACAATAAAAGAAAATGGCGTTCCACATTTATTCTTTCGAAAAAAAAGTTTTTTTTATTTGGAAAACTAATGTTTTCAAGAAGATTTGAAAAAATTTTTTTTTTAAACCTTCATTTGAGGAGATAAAAATTTGTATGGTAAATCTTCGAGATTTCAAGGAGATTTGCGATAATCTTGCTAAATCTCGGTTTAGTGTCTGGTGAAAACGTAGTACCTATAAAGTACTGAGATTTATACTAAGTTTCCACCAACAAGTTCCATCGCACAAAAAAATCAAAAAGAGGATTATGGGGGCATTCCGTGACAATGGAATGCCGACATGAAGTACCCGACATTCGTACGTAGTTTTTACTATTTAAAGTAAATTTAAAACAACTTAATACTAGAATCTAGATTATTTTCATACATTTTTAGATCGTTTGAAATCCTTGCTTTGATGTGGAAAGAATTTGTAGTTAAAAATAAAAAAAAAACTGGTAATTATACTAAGAGTAGTTTGCGTCACGTGCCCGACATTAAAACTACCAAAGTTCAGAACTTCATTAATCATTGGTTTATTTTAGCTAAACTTTGAGTATTTATAGCAAAATAGCATTTTTTACATAATAATTAATAAATGAGGATTTTTTAACAAAAAGAAATTGGTTGAAAACAATGTATACTTAATCTGAATTTTAACATTATAATTGCCGTAACGTGCCCGACAATTATGTAACCTGCCCGACATGTACGAAATTAGAACTGACAATGCATAGGTATTTGTTGAAAACGTGGTCTTCTTGGTCCAAATCCTGGTCTTGTTGGTCCAAATCGTGTTTCTTAATACAATATTTTTAACACATATTACTCAATAACTTTTGAATGTGTGTATCGATTGATTTAGTCATCTCAATGAAACAACGATTAATTTGATACCTCATTTGTTGATCTACGTGCTATATAGTGTTACAATCGAATTAATTAAATTTATCAAAAATCGGTCGAAATTTTCTGCTTTGTTCATTGCCAACCTTTGTTATTTGAATTAAATTAATTATTTCTAATCGGCTTTTTTTGCTTTTAAAAAATCATACCTTCATTTTTACTGGACAGATCTTCAAAATTAAGGTGGCCACATTTCTGTATACAAATTACTGGGGAGGGGCGAAAAATTTCATACTAAAAGGGTGTGTAAATGTTCCGTCAACTTTATATTGGTTCTTTTAAATTCAAAACATGATGAAAAATTTTGAAATTTCAAAAAACAAAGTATACACGATTGTAAAACGTCTATTGCTCCTAGACAAAATAAACGCTTTGTCTTGGTTTTCAAAGACTTTTAATTAAACGCGTCACATGCCCGATACAATTAGCACGATAAAATTAAACAGAACTGTGTATTAGATAGCTCACTTGCTGCGCTGTTTAAGTCGTACATTTTAAAAAGCTACTAGTCTCAGTTTGGTAATACATAAAATTAAACTGTTGAATTGTCACGTGCCCGACATTTTGACAATATGATTTAAAAACGGTAAATTTATGCATCTTCTTGGCTTAAAAGCAAAAAATAGATGTTGACATTTCAAAAGGGAAGATAGAAGAAGAAAATAATACAAAAAAGTATTAATAATAATAAGATGAAACAACCCAAATTATTTTCAAATTAAGTTAATGCTAATTTGTAAGGACGCTGGACTGTCTGCAAGTTAAATTTTTGTTTAATTTGACATGTTACTATTTAAGTGTTTTTTTTAAATGTGACTACTCATAGAAGTAAGGTTAGGGATAGTACTTTATTTAAAAAATATTTCCATTTGTTTCCCAAATAAAATATATAAACATACAAAGTTACCACTTTTCATGGAATGCCCCTATGGCAAAACATTCAAATGGTGTTTCATTTTGTTGTTATAAGGTGGAATTGAGATAGATATAATTTTTATTTACAAAATTGACGATACAATAATTAAGTATACAGTAAAATTTTCTCCGTGTATAGATCTTAAACGTGAGACCACTTAAACATGACGCTTTGACATGAACAATTTCCACCGTCTAATTGAGGTAACTTGTGTCCTGTTCCTAAGTTCGTTCTGTTTGCCCACTGTCACGAACGTTTTTAGGCGTGCGCTGTTCACGTCTATCTATGTCTTCTTTTTGGGTGTAAATTTGAGCGAATTGTTTGGATTTTTATTCCGCACCCACACGACTTAAATATCGGTCGACTATAATATTGTTAAATAATTTAAGGAAAGTGTGTCTTGTGTTTGTTGAAGGTATTTGATTTTAACAAAAGGTAGGTAAGATATAAAGTACCTACTCGTACATTGCAAAGAAGAAAGTGCAGACCTACTTATGGCTTAGCAGATTTATAACAAAAAAATATATTTTTTATTGAAGAAATAAAGTCCTTACAATGTAAAAATTAACTTTCATTTAGGTTTATTTTATAATTGAGTTTTTGACCCAAGAACAGATCTTCTTTCAAAGGCAACTTATTTGTTCCATATCTTTGATTCTTGCTAAGCGTTGTTTTATAAACATCTTTGTAATAATACCTCCTAAACAAAGCCATTCTTTCATATATCCTCTCATATGCTTATCAGATAATGTCAGAAGTGGAATTTGAACCCAACCCCTCACAGAGGATATTCTTGTATTTCAACTGGTTTTTACCACAAGTATGGTCAGAACTACTGCTTGAAATAAAATCCTAATGTTCAAAATATCTGGATAGCCGGATTAATAAGAATGATCAAATTGATATTCGAGCTTATCCGGATGGTGAGGGATATCCGGATGATGGTTAAATGTGAGCATTTGAGATCCCAAATTTTTCTCATAGTATCTATCTGTTTAGATTTCTAGATATGGATCAGATATCCAACAATAAAAGGATTGTTCGGAAATCGGATTCTTTGTTTGGATCTGTTCGTAGCCAAAACCACCGTGTTTTTGAGAGAAAAACTATAACAAATCAGAACATATTTTTTGGTCGTCAGATTGCGCATCCAACGTCGCTGTAGTCTTAAAAGATTTTAATTGAGCTTATTTTATTTTCAGAGCAACGAAAATCATTACGATGACCCAACGACTCCTACAAAGGGTTATTTTTCAAAGTTCGAGACAAAACCAGTATTCAATGGCAAAAATCATTCTCCAAGGACTCCGAAGAAATCTGGAGGAAATACAGTCACAACTGCCGCTTTTGAAGTTTCCTCAGCAAAGGTAAGAATATTTGAAGACATCAACAAACTATTTTTGATGATTCAGAAATCTAACAGCCATATTATTGAGTTTTTCAAAACTAGTTTAAAAGCAAAACTAGTTTTATGGAGATTTCAAATTGCAAGTTTTATACATATTGGTATTATTTATGAAAGTTTTGGTATCCCAGTTTCAATATTTAGAGTTTAAAATACCAAAACTTTAGTTAATAATACCGATTTGTCCAAATATTGGGACTTGAAACTTCTATTGAACTAGTTTTGCCGTAAAACTAGTTTTGAATCAAGTCAATAATATGGCTGTAAGTATTTCTATTAATATCGGAAAAATAATGATATGCCCAAGAAACACCCTTTTTGTTCCAAACAAAGTGAAAACTGAACCACACTTCTAAATATGTTATAGTTTACAATTTGTTGGTTAATAGGTAATGGGATCTACATAAAATGTATTTTCTAGACAACTTATTGTTTAAAAAAAAAAATCTTTTCCAAAGAAATGTTTTAGTTTAATTCATCAAAAAAACATTTATAGCCTTACGTTACCATATGTTTAAATAAACTAGGTACCTGCTAAAAAATTTTTCCCTTCAAAAATTGATATTTAATCTTTACTGGCTGAGCACGATGGTAAATTGGGGTGTCCGTAATTTCCCAAACTTAGGGTGTCTGTTATTTCCCAAACTCATTTTGACTGGCTCTATAGAGCAAGTAAATTCGTTTCGGTTAAAAACAAAATGTAGAGGATTTTAATTTTAATCAAAACTAACGTTACACGATGATGAAGAAGTCCAAATTAATGGCAGGATGTCCGTTCGGTTTGTTTGTACGTGCGGCTCTGCGTCTATGTGTCCTAATATTCATCGAAATAAAGTCACCAAAACGCTTTGACATATTTGCTTCAAATTTGGTGTGAAGCATTTGTATGTGATTTCCTAGAAGAGCAGTTCAAATATTTGTTTTAGCTCATCTCGAACGGGTAGCTTTTATGTAACGATTTCGGTTCAATCAAATTTTCCCAAAAATGGCTCTAAAAGTTTTGATTAAACTTCGTACATGTACAGCCGTGTCTATAAAATTATCTAAAAATGCCTTTTAGAGGTTATTTAGTTAAGCTTGCTTAAGTATTAAAGTTGCCTTTAAATGACGTTACTTAAATTTGTATCTATAATCAATATTCCTTTCATACTTAACTAAACAGCTGTAATGTAACGTAACGCAAGAAAATTGACAAAACTACTACAAATTTCTAGTACATTTTTCACTCTCAGGCTATTTCTATCAGATTGCAAAAAAAAGCATACACAAAATAGCGTACAAATAATAAGACAGAAAGATAAGCAACTGTTTGCATGTGTGTATGCATCGTCAAACACAAAAGGCGGAAGAAATAAAACCATTGCATTTTAGTTTGTTTTTTTTTTTATTTTGTTTTCAGAAATTCCTTTCCTACCTATATTGGTAAGAAAATTTGTGGGGACATAACCAAATAAAACAATTTTCAGAAAAAAATAAGAACCATCAAACATCATTATTTCTTATAGGTATTATTTTCTTAAAAAAAAAAGAATAAAAACAATTAAAACTCGCCATCACAATTACAGTGCACGCATAAATACATATTTCTTACTGAACCTACGAACCATTTGTTTTCTTAAAAAAAAAAAAACAATTCTCATGTGTCAATATATATTTAAGTTGGTTTTGCGTAGCCTTTAAACGCGGTCGATGGCGTTTAAGTTACGAGGGGCTTAAGTTACGTTGCTTAAATGTGAAAATTGATTATAAATATCTATTTCACACTTCAGTGATATTAAGAGGAAGTTTAAAGTTAAGAAGCATTTAAAATATCTTTATAGATTCGGCTGGTAATCTCTATAACAGTTTTATTAATACTGCATACCAACTTTTTACCAAAAAATTCAAAGAACAGAAATAAAACTTTTGACGTTTTTGGAGCAAATTCCGGGTTTTTGCTCGTTTTGGGTTCCCAAATATCTCGTCATTGGCTTGGTTGATTTTGTCATAGTTTTGTCATAGTTTTGTTTTAATATTGCATTAAAAATTTGTATAAATAAATGTTTAAACTATCAAATAAAATTAAAGGAAAAATCAATTATTTTTAATTTTACAGTTTGTTTCCGCAAGGTTTTGTATTAAATCAAAAAAATCAAAATTGCATTTGTAACTTGTTCGTATTGATTTCTTAACATTGCTATACAATGTCTAGCTAGTTCCTGCGATTTTTTTTACAAAAAAAAAGCCGTTCCTTTGCAGCCTTACTCTGCCAATAAAATTGTGTATGTTAATTTAGCTCTTTTTCCTTTTGTTTTTACTTGCGATATACGTAGTATAGGGCAAGTTAAGGATTCGTGCAAAAACAAAATTCGAGATAATAATTTTCCCTAACATTACGATGATAGAACGCGAAAAAAGTGGATCTCGCAATTCTGTCTGTCTGTCCGTCTGTCTGTACCTTGACCTGCAGCCTAAACGGCTGAAGCGATTTTCTTCAAACTTTGGAGTTAAGGTTTTTATGGGATTCCCTAGAGGGAATTTTGTAGCTCAAAAAAAAACGGTACCTGCCATAAAACCAATATACAAAAATTGATTTATTTCAAAAACGGCTCTAACGGTTTTGGAAAAAAATTTCGAGCTACTATAATTACTACATTTTATTTTTTGGTAGAACAAAAAAATGTATAACGGTTATTAACGGTACCTGTCGTAGAACCGATTTTTTGATTTTCAAATTTCTCGTTAACGGCTTCACAGATTTCAACAATTTTTTTTATGTAAAAGGTCCTTTACAATTTTAACAATTTTGCATATGCAATTTTTCGAAAAAAAATTTTGTTTGGATTTTTTTTTAAATTTTTGAAAATTCAATATCTTGAAAACGGGTTAATGATTTTTTTTTTTAAATTTTGTGAAAAATTGTATTTTATTAAAACCAAAAGTTGGCATGCCAAATTTAATTTTTTTAAATTTTCAAGAATTTTTATGTATAAAAAATTATTTAAAAAAAAACGCTCTAACGATTTTTGGAATTTTTTTCTTCATAAATTCATATTTATCAAACAAATCAGATAGCATACTTTTTTTTTAGCTCTATCTGGTTTAGCTATTAAAAGAAATTTATGTTAATTTATAGATATAATTTATATTTTAAATTATTTTTAAAACTTTTTTGAATGATATCATAATTTTATAGAACTACTATATATGCACATTGTCAATTTTAAGCTACGTTCAAATTGTTAAGTACGAGAGCAAGTTTGTGCGATCCAGTCGTGCGCATTTTTTGTTTATCTATTGCAGTTATTCTCATTATGTTATATCTTGTGTTAATTCTTGTTTAAAAATTAGGCTAAAATCTTAAACAGAATTTTAACTATGTGCGACAACTTTCTTATTCTCTATAAAAACGACTGTAAAACAGTACACTAGGGCGTATACGTACTTTTATTATTTTATGACTTTTATATTTTTTGTCAATTCGAAGCGAATAAGTTTTCATTTGTTTTAAATCGACCGTCTGAACTGGACTGAATGTACATTAAATTTATATTCACCAATCACATAAGTCATACTTACCCCATTGCAAAAAGCTATCTATGCCACTGAACAGAAGTACCGCCAATATGATCTCCTTAAAATATTTTAACTGCTGACTGTTGAGTGCCCTATTAAAACCTACTCTTGTTAGGCCTCATTTAATGTATTATACTTAATTCTAATTTATTCAATTTCTCTTACATTTCCTTACTGTACATACGAGTATTATCTGGATCAAGGAAGGTGGCCAGCTCCATAATTAGTAATAATTTATTATTGCTTGGTATACAAAAAACCAGTACTGTAGTAATTTTAATTCACTAATTGTATTATTTTATATTTAATAACTGCATTTAATACTCGTTTTTCATTTCACCAACAATTTCCTTTTTAAGATATTTTTAAAGTCTTACCTACCGCTACCTTTACCAATAGACTATACAGAGCCCAACCACCTAAACAAAACCACCATTAAATGGCAAAACTGCTTAACAGTGGGCTTTCACTCGTGGAAAAATCACTTAAATACCACCTAAATGTGCCATGTTCAAGTGACCACACTTATCTGCACAAAACAACCGCATTGGCATTTTTTGTAAGCTAAGTTGACTATCATCATCATCAATGTCAGTGTCAACGCGCATACCATGTGAAGTCCAAGTCTTGAATACAAGATGAGGAGGCTGAAGTAAACTCTAAAGACTGCAATAATGTTCAAACTCATTCACATACAAAATAATAATAATCAATTGCGTCTTTTATTTTATTTCATTTTCATTTTTTTTTTTGTGTGCAATCACTTGAGCTCTGACCACGCAAATCTTCTATTGAATATCTTGATGACAAATCTGATCATATTCTCCAACATATAAATCGATAAAAAATAAGTCGAGATAAGTAGATTAATAAAAAAAAATATGAACACATACATAAATATGTAAAAATGTACATTAAATTATCCGTTAACATGTTTTTAAACATAACGTTTATAATTGGATTGGAACGGAAGAGGTGATATAATGGTTGAAAATTGGGGATAATATGCAACTGAATCCGAATGACCAGTCAGTAATAATATAGCAATTTATCACTTCTCGGTCAAAAGACTGGTTTAAGTGTTAACATGACTTTACAAAGCTTTGAAAAATAGGTTTTTGATTGCAGAGCGACACTTTAAAAAGTGAAAAATCGTTTAATCAGACTATGGAGAACTGGATTTGTTGATGATGACGATGGTAATATAGCGATGGTGACAACAGCGAATTTGTTGCTTTCCTAGTTTTCGGTCGCTAACTGACAAAACAAAATGTGAATAGCAATTGCGATTTGCTTATCTGGTGACTTGCAATTTTGCCAGTCGGTTGACAAAAAAAAAACTGAATAAATAAAAATGACAACAAAATTAAGATAATTTTTAATTTTTTTTAATGATGACGTTTTGAGTAGATATAGGAATATGCCTGAAGGCTTTTAAAATTGATACAATTAAATTCTTTTGAGGACTTAGATACTTAACTTTTGTGAACATCGCACATTTTAATTTGCAAAATTATGTTAATTTAACAAGTTATTGTTGGATTTATTATTTGTAAAGTTAAACGACTTTTTGCGGTGATAACTCATTGGTATTCAAATTAAATTTGAGCAAATCGAAACAATTTTTTCAACTCTTTTTAGCATGTGAACTGTGTAACCTAGGCTTAAGTCCACTTGCCCAAATTACGTACATACATACATATGTATAAGGTAAAATAGTATGATCATTTTAAATTTCTTCCAAATAGATACAAAAAATCAGTTTACCGTTAACCCACAAGACAGCAGATTTTTATTTGCTTTATAGGGCAAGTATATTGGTTTCGTGTCAAAAAAAAATGCCGAAGTTTTAATCAAAACTAAAATTACTATGATGGTGAAGTCCAAAAAAGTGATTTTAAGATGTCAGTGCGTCCCGATGTACATCGAGCTTGATCCTAAACGGTTCTACGGATTTGCTCCAAATTTGGTATGAACCATTTTTATGTGATTCCATAGAGGATGAATTCAAATTAATGTTTAAGCTCATCTAGTACGGATAGTTGCCATACAATGATTTCGGTCTTATCAAATTTCCTCCAAAATGGCTTCAACAATTTTTATCAAACAACGCACATGTAATCTTCAGAATAGTTTTTATAATACTGCATACTACGTTTTTACCGAAAAATTCTAATACTGGAAATAAAATTATGGTGTTTGTTTTTTACTTGTTTAGGTATTTCCCGCATATCTCGTTATTGGCTTAGTTTATTTTGCAATTCGATGCTTTTTTTTTAATTTTGCGTTCGAGGTAAAAAAATGAGTCTCTAAATATGTTTTCAAGGAGGGCCCCAATTCCGCAAGCGTAAATTTTTTTTATTCACACGGGCAATATGTATTAAGAATTTTCTTAAATACGTTTTTTAAAAGCTGAACAGGGCTTTTCGAACTTTCGAACAAAATTTTGAATTTTTGTTTTAAATCGAAAAAACTTTTTTTTTTAAATTTTGATATTCAGTATTATTTTTATCTTTTAGCTAAAAAAAATTCAAATCGTCGAAAATATAAAAAGTGGTGCTATGAGGAGTAGGTACCTACCTACTGTTAATAAGACAAACCAAATATTTGTTAAATTTTAAAGTAGTTTTCACTCATTTAATATCACTCATTTAATATTACACACAACTTTTTATTTAAATTCTTGGAGCCGTATTCGACATAAATAAATGTTTCTTAACGGCTTTTCAACATATATTATTTTTTCCAAAAAAAATATTAAATATTAGGTGACAGTTATATTAAAACTTTGTAGAAGGTTAGGTTAGGTTAGGTTGAAGTGGCTGCCAGAAAGGGACTGACACACTTAGACCATAAGTTGGTCCGTTGTGATACCACGTGAATCTAGAGAGATTTTCTCCCCGCTCGTTAAAACCAGTTGGAGCTTCTAATGAAGCGTGCGAGACTACTTATGTCTATGTTTTGTCAGATCACTAGGATCATTGAAGAAGAAGTCTCCGAGATGGAGCCTACGTCTTTTAGATAGGGCAGGGCATGTGCAGAGAAGATGAGAAACAGATTCTTCCTCCTCTTCATCCATACAGCTCCTACAAAAATCGTTTGCGAAAACTCCAAGCCGCTTTGCGTGCGTGCCTATAAGACAGTGCCCGGTTATGACACCAATTACGGAGCTGATATGCAATCTGTTCAAAGATATCAAACACTTAGAGCGCCTCACATCTAGCGTAGGCCAGATCTGTTTTGTCGCCAGGCAAGTGGTTACATTGTTCCACCTAAGGTTTGTTCTCCTTAAAGCATCTTGCTTCAGCAAAAATTTGCATGTAGCTATAGGCATACCGATGTCTACCTTTTCAGGTAAAATAGGTAGTCTTGTTCCAACTTTGGCGAGTTCATCAGCTTTACAATTACCCGCAATGTCCCTATGGCCCGGCACCCAACAAAGGAGAATATTGAACTGCTGCGCCATCTCTATAAGAGATGATCGACAGTTTAGGGCTGTTTTAGAGTTTATAGAGACACAGTCGAGAGATTTTATGGCAGCTTAGCTGTCTGAGAAGATGCGGATATCAGAAGTCAATATCACGTTTTCCTTAAGCCAAGATAAAACTTCTTTTATCGCCAAAAGTTCCGCCTGAAATCGAGGGGTGTCAGATGAAGAAGAGTGTCCAGTGCCGCGGAGTAGAAGCTTCACCAACGGTTTTCGAGAAAATCAAAAACCAATAAAATGGTTCTACTAGAAATACCAAAAATAACCATTTTTTGAAACTTTAATTTTACTAAAACGATACTTTCCTCAATTATAAGAAAAATAATATTACCCTTTTTGTGTAAACAAATTTTTATGACAGGCACCGTTGTTTTTGGTCCTGAAAAAAAAAATATTTATATCGCAATTAAAATAATATGCCAATTTTTGGTATATACAGGGTGTTTCGCAACAAAAAACTAGAGCGTGTAGTTTGGAGTAGTTTGTATGGGCGATTTAAAACAGAAAACTAATATTCGAAACAACGGTGACACTCACACTGCAATATTATACCTTTTTGTAAAGCCAGAAATACCCTTCTTTTTTTCTTAAATAAAGTTGTTTTATGGAACACTATTTGAAAAATTAAATTAACAAACTCAAAATTTTGTAAACTATAATATGTAAAAAAAGAACCAACTTCTTTATAAATACAAAAAAAAAAGCTAATAATCTTAATTTTTTTTTTTCAACTTTACTAACTAACTAACTAAACCAACTTGTTTAAAAAGAGAAGAAGGTATTTCTGGCAAAAGGTATAACATGTCATTGTAAGTATTTATAAGTTGTTTTTTTTTAAATATTTTTTTTAGTTTTAAGTTTTTTTTTTTAGAAAATTTCCCCTCCGGCCTAAAAGTTGGAGGGATAGACACCCCTCTTTTGGTATTTTTTTTTTATTGCCTTGACCCAACTTACACGCTCTGGGTTTTAACACAGCCTTTATATAAATTGGTAGTTTTAAGTAACTTTTAATATTCACCGAAAAAGATGTTTAAATATTCACACCTATTCTCCTTTCTAATAAAAGGAATCTTATTAAAACTAGTATACATAAAGTAAGCTTAATGGATAACATAATTTTAGAAACTATACAGTGCCTCATCCAGTGGTGGATCCAGGGGGTGGCTATAGGGGCTAAATCCCCCCACCCACAGGTGGTTCTTAAAATTGATTGAAATATAGAAATCAGAATCAGGAGTCAGAAAAAATCACGAGGCTGGGGCTACGCAATTTATATGCTACGTATTTTTTTTCTAAGCCCCAAATTAATTAGGTTGGGGCTGAATTCAGAAGGGAATTGTACAAAAAACAAGTTCGGGGCTACGGATAATTGACAGAAAATTGGGACGAAAAAAAAAACAGCTCGCGAGTAGGGCTTGACAAGAATTGGACAAAAAAACGTGGTTGGGGCCAAGCAAATAATTCTATTAAAATTTACTTTATTCCAGAAAATTTTTGCGCTTGACTCAAGGGACTGTCAAGTCCAAGTTGGGGCTAAAGCTTAAAGAGATAATTGAAAAAAACGGGGTCGGGGCTTAACAATTAACATGCCAAACGAAAAAAATAATTCACCCTATGAACTTCGCTAACTTTGCAAAAAAACGAAATTGGGGCTAAAACCCGTGAAGAATTTGGGAACAACAAATCAAAATCTGAGTTTTCTCTGGGCACTCAGAAAAGCATGCGTGTAAATATTTGCAGTCCCTCTAGACTGACGTACAAATTTACTGACAAATTTTTTCTTCTGGTAGTTCAAAGCTTGACGTGGCTGAAAATTGAAGGTATATACATTTTTTTTTCTATCTCCACTTAAAAATATTTTAAATGTTAACTACAACAGATGTTATTGTATGTAATATTGAAATCATTTTAAACCGGGGATAGAAGCTGATATAAATGCACAAAAAACAAGGCTATTCTAAAAGGAAAAGTGGGAATGCCAAAAGACAATTATTTATATAACTGTAGATTTTCACAAAAAAAACCTTTAACCTAAACTAAAACTTTTTTATATTAGTTATGTATAAATTAAAAAATTTATAAATTATAAAATAAAATCAACATCGTCACAATAGTTAAAATAATTTGTTCTTCAAGGGAAGCGTTTTTCTCTTTTCACTCTCACAACGAATGTTACATTTCCTCGTCACTCGAAAACATTAAAAAAAAATTTCAAATAGAAAGAAATATAATAGTTTATTATTATTATAAAATGGCAGTTACCAATAAGATTTTAGAATGATTATTACGATCAAGTGTTCTGAAGGCTGCACTGATAGAACAAGAGCCTACAGCAAATTTTGGGAGTGGATTGCTAACTTGAGTATGATGGTTTGTAGGTGCATATATCGCGGTATCAAAAACGACCGTCTGGCAGGTTTCTTTTTCAGCCTTTGGAGACTTGGTAGATTTTTGTGTTTTATAATTCTTCAAGAAAAAGACGATAAGGTCCTCTTAAAAAGCTTATATTTTGAGATCTATTGGTCGAATAGCCAAGATTATGATGTTTTGACTTAATGACAACATCACATAATATATTTTTTAAATTTATTGAAGTGGTAATACCTCTGACAAAATAAACTGGAAAATCGCTATTTTCAAACCCCCACCCCCGCAAAAGGATGAAAAAGAAACCTGTGAGACGGTTGTTTTTGATACCGCGATATATGCACCTACAAACCATCATACTCATATTTTGGTTAGCAATCCACTCCCAAAATGTTCTGCCGGCTCTTAGGCTATGAAGTTTAAATTGCAGAATACATTCGTTTAACTAGAACTTCAGAATTATCTAAGTTCAAGGTTTACTTTGAAACCGAATCAAGTGCTGAACTTAAGTTTAAACATAAATTGTAGTTTAACTTGTGAAACTGGCCATTAATGTCTCAAACTGGATCTACGAAGCCCCCCCACAGCCTAATCCTATATCCGCTACTGGCCTCATCTGCCCTATCGTTTCATTCGCGCAATATGAATGTGCTATGCATCCCAAGAAATTCTCTTACAATTTACAAAATTCTTCAAATAAATTATCAAACCTTTGAATGCACGCAAATTGTAAACAAAACAAAAAAAAAAACATCGTCATGATTTACAAGAAGATCGTTTTTTTTTTCTTTTTGTTTGAAATATCACTATGATTTTTCACACGTGAAGCTATTTCCTGGATGATTATAGTGTTTTCTTTTAATTCACATGCTGTTGTGCTCCATTTTGTTAATTGATGGAAGCTTTTATTCAAAAAATCCTAAAATAGACAATAAATAATATCATCTTAAAGTAGTGTGTGTATTTAGCCCCATTTAACTTTTTTTTGTCTGTTTTGTATTTTCTTAACAAAAGGGAATGTTAACATGCCCCAAATTAGTTTATGAAAGTCTGGCCTTGTCTGGATATATTTCCTTAATTAATATTTTCCTTTTTTTTTTTTTTTTCTTATACCGATGATGGTGCTAGCTTTCTATTTTCGTTTTAAACCACAAGCATTATTATTTTAACTAATAAATAAATATTATATGTCATCCTTCGGCCACGGCGCGTATGCGCGTAAGCAATCCATGTTGAAACTTTCATTTTTTGTTTTTTTTTTTTTTTTCTATATCTTGTTTGTGCCCATCTGGTATTGTTCAACATTTACATTATAGAGCTTAGTACCTACTACATATACTTGTTAAAAACAAAATACAATAAAAAAAAGTTTTTAATTTCATTGGTCATATACCACATGCGCTCTATAATTTATTTAAATATCCAACCAAGCGTACGACATGCGGTCACTGTTTAGGTCTCTCTCTCAATACATGTAGTCTACACTTAGCTATATTCCATTATGTCTGTCATAGTTTGGCCTCATCGTATAATATATGTCATATTTTGAAGCACTGGAGTAAAATTTTGCATCCCCCCTAATCAAATGAAATTTTGTCATCAGCCCTACATTAATACATGAATAAATAATGTATGTACCTATACGAAGGCGGGAATTTTTAAATTTATTGAGTCACTGCGTGGAACAACATATTATGAGAATCTTTTATTCTTTCTCCGCTCTAAATGACAATTTAATCCGCCTTCCGATTTTGTAGTGTTCCCAATAGATAACTCAGTAGTTATACTCAGTAATTTAGCCAGTGCTATGGGATCGTGAGGGAAATTTTATTTTTCCGTTTGTATTTTTAAACAGGTGGAAAATGTAAAATTATTTTTATATTTCAGTTAAGTTCTTGATAAACATATGACTAACGTTTTTATTTTTGTTTAATTATTAAACATTCATCATTTGAGGACTTAAAGTAATTATTTGACTAATTTTTCAAAATAACGTCAGTCATTGTTTTAAAGCATGATTGGATGCAACTAATTTAGTAAGTTACTGTGAGACAGCAGAGTCACACAAAATGTTCCCAAAACCAATGAAAAATATCACTTTTTATTATAAAACTGCATTTCCAAATTTAACAAAATAAAATCTTTAACAAAAAAACACTTAACACACGTTCTCACTTTTCCATAACATTACAAATTTAGTAAAAGAAATATGTCAAAACATCGTTAAAATTACAATCATTTTGCTGTTTTTATATACTATCATCAATTTTTGTTGTCAAAAATAAACAAATGGCAATTTCATCAAAGTGATTATTTTTAGATTTGTTTGTTAACAAACGTCAAATTAATCACTTTGATGAAATTGCCATTTGTTCAGTTTTTGGCAACAAAAACTGATGACTCAGGGATTTATTGATGTTTCCGTAAAAAAAAACCATATTTACACCAAGAGGCAAATCTATCTCTGATTTATCTGCTTATTCAACTGAATTTTGACGTCTGGCCTGAAGTCAACTGAAGTTTGACGTCTGACCTGTCTCAGCTTATTTAACTGAAGTTTGACGTCTGACCCGTCAAACAATAATAAATCATTTTTTTTTAGTTAGATTACACGATTACTATTTTCGTTCGTTTCGTTATTTGTCTTTTCGACAGGCACGTATAATCGTGATCAGACGGTCCGTGAAAATACGTACGTCCATTTGTTATTTTGACTTTCATGGAATTTGGGATTATTTTGCGGGCAGACAAACGACACAATAATTTTTGTTTACATCGATTTTGGTCATGATCGAGGAGTTGTCAAAACAGAAACGTCAAGTTCAATAGAAAAAACTTTAAATTTTCATTCCTGATTTCGTTACTTCCACTGCCTACATTCCTACAAACCTCATCCAATCTCTCAAAAAGACGAAAGACGAAACAACCGAAAAAAGAAATCGTGTAATCAGGCTCTATATTTGTTTCGTAAAGAAATCGACAAAATAGGTCGGTCTGTTCCTTTACTTTAATTGTCTGTGATTTTCTGTCGCAACGCAAAAATTTCGCAATTTTTGACATAAGAGACATCGATATAGTAATAAATTTCCGCTACCTGCGTGATTTTCTGACCGAGAAAATTCTTTGGACTGAAAATCACAGTTCAGCTCAATGTCATTTTGAGAGTAAAAGAATGAAAGCCAAATATCGTGCCGTAACTTGTCTGGCAAATAAAGTAATACGGAATTTGTGTTAATTTGCGTCCCGTACTTTTTGCACAGTTTTGATATTTTGGACACTATTTCAATCTTGCTCTCCACATTTCTGACAGTTTGTGGGTTACTTACTGTCAGTTGAAAAAAGACCTAAAACGTCACACTGACAGGTAGGACATGGACAAAATCAAAAGTCATCAACGTATTTCGTATTCAGCATTTATATGGCACTTGCAAAAATTGTTTAGTGAATTATTTTTTTTTTTAATTGACAGAAAACCTATAAATGATAATGCGAAACCCGTGAATTTGTATTTTAGAAATTGATAAGATCAATAAATCTCAGAAGTAATAAACTGACTAAATAATCGATAAGATTTAACAACTGCTGATTGCAGAAAGTGTTTCATAACACAATTTAAGTCGAAATAAAACACATTCACACCGACTATAGAATCCGAATCTCTGCAGAGGGATTCGGACTCAATTTTAATATTTTTGTCAGGGTAAAAATATCAAAAATGAGTCCGAGTCCCTCCGCAACTCATGCAACAGACTTGTAATCGAGGTGAACATAATTATGTATTGATATACAGTGGTGGCGGCCTAATTAAAAACCATATTTTTATAAAATTTTAAAATGCATAACTTTTGTTTGGGAAATCTGTTAAGGTTGAGAAGTGGTTTTATTAATAGCACATAAACTACCGTACACTTTGAGTAATGTTTAAAAAATATAAGCATGAGAATATTGGTAGGAAAAATATAAACTATTAACTCTTATTTCGTCTGGCAATATAATTAAGAAAAAAAGGTTGTCATAACATTAAAAATCTTTGAAATTTCAATATGTTAATGAATGTGAATATATTGTAGGAAAACCTTAATTCTTTATAATTTTGGACTAAATTCATTGCATATTTTCGCGTAAGGCATGGAATTTTGATAGTGGTGTTCTCTATCAGATTTCCTCAATATTTAGAACATTCTGATCTTAATGTTTTTTTTTTTTTACTTTAACCTTGATGTCTCCACAAGTTCTCGATAGAATTTAAGCCCAAGCTTTGGACGGTCTAATCTAAAAAATGACTTCTTGACTAAGCAAACACCTTCTTAGCAATCCGTTGAGGACTTTTTGGATCATGATTTCAAATGAATAAGACTTCATAACATGTTGCTCAATGTCTTTTTAAACTTTAAATAAAGTTTTATCCTGTACTCTGTACCGTCTTAAGAGTGTATTTCTTGTTCTAAGGGTTTCTAACATCAAATTTACATTCTGACCTACAAAATAAGAAATCCTCCGAACAAGAAATTTGACGCACTTCTCAACCTCAACAGATTTCCCAAACAAAAGTTATGTATTTTAAAAATTTTACAAAAATATCGTTCTTAATTAGACCGCCACTGTAAATAAAAAATCTAATCTAATCTTAAATTCTTATGTATTGAAAAAGAGGGGAAATTTTGTTTTTATCTCTTGGGATTTTTAACAAAACAAAAAGGGATTTTTACCAACACACTACTGTATGTACTTTGCGACACATTATACCTAACCTATATGTGATTCCCTAGCTAAGATTAAGCTCCTTTCAACTGAACACAGGCCAGGCAAGAGCATACCACAAGCCACAAGCAATTTATTATTTAAAACAAAACTGTATCACTGGGTGTCAGTGTTCGTTTGATAATGTTTTTTTTTTTGTCATGATTATTTTTTTATCTTATCATCAAGTTATTAATTGAGTTTTTTTGATTACTTTCATTGTATTCGATTGAAATTCAAAATTCTCTCCACGAATCCAACAACGACGACTGACATGACGATGCGACGCTCGCTCACACACCATTCCCATTCGATTCAAACAACAAAAACGTTTCGCAAATGCAAATATCCACAACCGAACCGAGGAGAGTTTTCAGTTCTATTATCGAACGTATCGTGGAAGCACCACCATTATAATTGTGCTGTGTTCAAAAGATATTTTTAGAATTCTGAATTCCTCTTCGTGGAATTTACACGATTTTTTATTTATTCATTGATATTTCCGTGTTTTATTAGAAGTTTTAAAATAAAAAATCATAAAATTTCTCAAAAAAGATTGTTGGTTTTATAGTTTTGTGGTGAGTTTTCAAATATTTTTGTTTTACTGTGCAAGGTGAATTTCAATGAGTCACAATACTGTTATTAGAAATTAATAAGTTTAACGCTGTTTTTTGTTGACCTATCGTTTATCTATAACGATTATTTATTGAACAATTTTTAAAAACAGTTAATTTGCAACGGCTGACAGTCTTCTTATAGCTTTTTTTTTGTTTGCAATTAAAAGAAGTTTCCCAGTATATTAAGCAAATATTTATGTGTACCTGTTATCAATACAAACAAAATAATATTTAAATCCTCTCATTTCCGTTGAAGAAATGATCGATAACGGTTTTCAATAATAATTAGCAAAAGTATATTTAATTTGCAACCGCTGACAGTCTCGTTAATTTGCTTTGCAACCCAAGGACTTTTCAAGTGAATTTTTGTTTATTATTCACCACAATCCAGTACCGCCAGCCGCAGTGCACCGCAGTCTGTTCAACAATTTACCACCTGTAAGTGTGTTTATTTTTTTGTTTTTGTTTCTATGATGACGTCAGTGTTTCTATCGATTCAATTTTATTAGATATAAGTACCTCTACCTAGGTACGCATATATTTTTGTTAGATTTTTGCGAACAGATTTATGGGAATAATTCCAGTAAGTTGGCTAAATCGTGACTTTGAACATTATTGCCTGCTGGCTGCTAGCAATAGTCAGCCACAGCAATATTGGCGTAATGGAAAAGTTGCACATTAAATCTTTGAAGAGCATGCACTCGATGCCCTGGGGCATGAGATATCTTTCTGCCTTATCGTCGTCCACCACCTCTTCTTCCTCCATCAAGCTCCGTGCATATTATCTCTGTATATAGCTAAATGCACTTTTTATTTTTTGTTTGTTTTATTTTGAGATTTTTTGCGTGACTGAGAAGAATAAAATCAACAAAAAAAAATAATAATACTGCACCGGTAATAATTTGTCACATGCATTCATGCTGATCCAATTTACTGGATGAAAAAAAAGATATAGAAATATAAAAATATATGATTATTATGTCATTGTGAGGCGAAATATCGTGATGCTATGAATATTGAATTTATTTCGAAAGTAGACGTTAAGAAGGTTTTTTTTTGTTTGATGGAAATAGTTATGCATTTTATTTATTTTTTTTTATTTGAATAACTTATAGTTTATGCAATGTCTTTTGTGAGAAAAGAACTCAAGCAGTGTGAGTTAACGATTTCGAAAGATTGTTATAATAAATTGCGAATGGGAAAAAATAGATGCGAATCTTTTAAACATGCGATGAAACGTAAATAAATTTGAGAGGTTCTTCAGAACAAATTGTATTTAATAAGACTTAGAAGACCTAATCTTCTAAAACGTATCTACGAACTATATTCCCAGTATAAGGGGCAAGTATTAAGGATTTTTATTAATACCCTCCCTGAAAAATTTTAGGAACCAATATAATTATATATTATTAGAATTATAAGCAAAAATATCAGTTTTAGACAAAAAACTGTTATGACCTTAGTTGTAGAAAATTAAGTTTTGAACAACTTTTTTAAAAGGAATTTTTAGTCAAAAGTTGAAAATGTACGAGTTATTTAACAAAAAACTATTTTCTATCAAATCCAATTAAGCGGTCGAAAAAAAATTGTACACTCTCTATATGAACTGCCTTAATGATTGAAAGAATACAAATGCCATATTTAATTTTTTAAACTTCAGCATTTTATTTGTTCTCTAAATCATGCCCCGTTTTCTGAAGGCTGAACCCATACAGCCAAATTTATAAACGTGGAATTAGGGAAGAGTTAACCTTATTCCATGGACTAAGTACAAAATGTTATTTAAAAAACAAAATTTCGTCTAAGTGACGTTTACTAAGTTAAACCACCGAACATGGTGGTTTAGGGAAGGAATAAAAATCAGACGTGTCAAACAAATGATAATAACTTTGACAGAATTATTAGGTGTGTTCGGGAACGTGTTCTACTTATTGTAGTAGATTTTCGTTTTGTTTTTATTAAGAGGAAATTTTATTCCATAGACTAAATATTCCATTGTTTTAGAAACTCATGGAATAAAGGTGAAATAAGCGTTTTTTATTAATACGGCTGATAGAATTTACGCACATAGCCTTCCAAACAGCTTTGAACACAGTATACAAAGACCAACAAAAAGTTCGCAAGAAATCCTTAACAACAATCATTCTTATTTTCGATAGAAGCAGATTCGTAACCCAAAGTCTAATGCAAAAATGATACAACGAAATCATAAATGAAAAATTTCGATCTGATTTTCGTTTTGCAGTACGCTGTTCAATGAGCGAAATCGAAAATTATAGCAGATTATTTGAAAAAGTCTTCACTCTTTTTTCGCACAGTATTGACTGACCAGACCATTAAATTGTAATTGTAATTGTTTGTAATTAGTTAAAAATGAGGATTTTTTATCTGTAGTTTCCCTAAACATTGCATTGAAATATTTCGTTCTACCCTTAGTTTTGCAGTACGCTTTTCAATAAGAGAAATCAATAATTGTAGCAGAATATTTGGAGAAGATTTCTCGCTTGTACACAATTATGTATTCGTTGTGACCGTTTGACGTTTGAAACCACAATGCAACAATTGCCTCGCACAAAACTTTCAAAGCTTCACCAAAATTTTCCCCTACATTTTGCTCTGGAATTGGGATCTACTCTCCACATTGCTCTCCAAACGGCTTCACCGTTGAACAAAAATTTCAAATTTGTATATATTCACGACATGATTCACAAGTTGTGTGTACAGCATGGCTTTCTATGATTTTTGTTTACAATTGGTGCAACTTTCATTGTTTATTTTTTGACTGTGGTTTGCGTAGGCATTTCCATTGCCCTTCCAATTTCGAATTATTAATTAAACAAGGTATCACCGAGTCTCAAGAATAATTATGTAGGTACACAATTAGTCACACAAATTCTTTTAAAACCTTTGTAATTTTGTAATTATTTAATTTTTGTTTAACTTCTTTTTTTTTCGTTCTACCATGATTTCTGAATAAACTGAAATAAAAACATTTAAACATTGCACCAATTATATTATCACAATGTTACACTATCTAGTCATATAGTGGAACAACTTGTATGACAAAGTTGGAATAAATCAAAAAAAAAATATTCGAAAATAACAGATAAACAATAAACACTCGATTGCATTTGTTTTGTGTACAAAAAAGTCTTGTCGGTGCAATTCAAACCTTTCATAAGTCCTCATTCATCGAATTAAAAAATAACGTTTTAACGTCATACTGTCCGCCTCGTCAATACCAACTGTACATCGAGTTAGAGCTTCAAATTTAGTACAGAGTATTTTTTGCATAGTTCCCTACAAAAATTTGATTTTCCTTTATAACGCATTTTGTGTTGTCATAATTATTATAGATTTGTCGAAAAAGAAATAATTTAAAACAAATGTTAAGTTTGTTGATTTATATTTTTTCCAAATTTTAACTAATTTAACCCCACTGTGTGTTGACTATACTGACTTTATTCTACAGTTTAAACATTGATCAATGATCATATAAAATGGACTTTCAACATCACATAAAGCACGACAAGAATTCAATCAAATAATAGAAAGAAAACGAAATCCGAAAAGCTTTTTGTTTATTTATGTATTTTAAAATTTTTTTTAAATCTTCCTCACTGCAGTTTTGAGTTATATTATCGAAAGTAAAATTAAAAAAAAAAAATATCTTCAATCAAGGACGGTCGTCGTTGGGCTATTGCGCCTATGTATGTATAGTGCTGAGATGGTGGTGATGATGATAAATGAAGAACTATATCGCCAATAAACTTCTTACACACAAATTTGTTTTACGACAAAACAGGCACTTTAACGAATTAACAAGAATTATAAGTGTGTGTCAGGGAAGATATTTAGGGAGGCGGTCATATTTATTTTTAAATTAAACAACAACAAAAATGTGTTGAGTTACATTTTGTAAATTCAGAATGCAAAAGTCAAACCAAAAAAATGCTAATTGGAATTTAAATGAGCAACAACAATAAAGTTGTATACAATTTTAATAAATAAAATATGTGTGAGTGTGGTATATTGGATGACACAAACACCTGTTTGAAGTATTTAATTTTTGTAAAATAAATTGTTTTAATGCAACTGTTAATTCAAAAGCGGAGTTTTGATATTACCTTAGATTGAAATTGAAAATGAAAATACATTAAGCACCTAAGAATTCAAAATTTGAACAAAAAATGGAGTTACTAAACATTTGCATATTTCTTTGAATGTTCTAGCGTTTTTATTTTGGTAATCCGGATGAACTCTCCGGAACTCTCCGATCTGAAAATGCCAAACAAACAAATTGTAACCCTTTTTTTCATTTCATCCTGTAGTTTTGGTTTCGTTTTATTTGTGAAACATCAAATAATGCAGATGTCAAATATAAGTTGTTTACATTTTTGTTAGTATTCTCTTGTAAAGATGGCTTCCAAACGAAATAATTTGTCAGCCATCGTAATTTGACCTAAGCACACTCTAAAATTCTTAAATTACAAATGCCATGTTCAAATTCAGTGTCTTATCCCCATTGAGACTCTCTGTTTACTTATATGTTAGAACATTTGTCCTAATACCGTTTATTGACCAAATTTTCGATCTAAGGACTCCAGTGTCGCAAAGCTTGTTTAGTCTAAAACTGTAATGCATTTCATTTAAGACAACAATGAACTTACCCTTCTTGGCAGTAGTGTTAATGTTTTGTACTAATAGTATCTTATTTTGTTTTTATTGTAGGAATTATTATTGCCAATTTTATTATTTATGTATTTACTTGTGTAAAACTTAACCTTCAATAATTACCTAACTGACAACTTATCTTTTTATAATTTAGACTTTCTACCGTTTTCACATGCACTTTGTTCTTTGTTTTGTTATCTAAAAAATGCGTGATAGTGGACACGTTAGCAAAATAATTTCATATTGTTGTCTTATAATTTCTTTGCATAATAAGTTCTTAATCAATGTTATTTTTTTTTTTTAACAAACTTCCTAGACATTCACAGATCATCGGAAATGGAACAGCATAACCTCAATGATGGTTGTAAATTTATTACAATATCAGTTTATTGACACTTAAACCCACACTCAATTATTGTCTCTTACTACTTTGTGTATAGCTAGGTACTTTGAAGATTCTCCCACTTGCCGCTTCCATTGTCTCTGCAATATTTAATTGCAATAATTGTTTATTTGTATTCTATTTGTTAGTATGCGAAACTGGAATAAAGATAAAACCAAAATATCCATCTTTATATTTACATTATGACAAACATAAGTTTCTCTAGAATCTCAAATACACAGACTTAAGATAAGGGTTTCTTGTGATAAACCATTCGTGTCATCTAATCCACTGAAATTGTTTTTAATCTTTTTTATAAAATATAAATAACAAATAAAAAACAATGAATCTTTTTGTAGTGAACAATTTGCTAACTTTTATCTTTTCTCCCACCCTTTTTTATTTTCATATACCCTCACACTCACTCATTCACTCATCTACTTACTTATGAAACGCGCAGGAAGTATCGCATGAATCAATCAAGCAACTTGTACTCGAGGCAGAGCATTTAATTCGTGATGATGTGTTGAAGACACCAACAAAACAAAATCAGCAGCAGCAACAGCAAAAGCAAAAGCATTCCATTGTTAAAATTTCTTCAACTATTAAGAAACGCGAAGTTATTATGCCAGGACCAGCCAAGCAGAGAATTGAGGTAGTATAACTTGTGTTATTTAATTCAAACAGACAAATCCTTCAATAATAATCTTTTGTAATTTTTCGTTTTCTTCTAGGAATGGTTGGAACACCAGCCAGTTTGTATCAAACAAGAACCCCAGGTGTCATCTGTTCCAACAACAGATTGTGAGGCTTCTGGAGAATCTTCAGAAACCGATTCAGTTGCTCGGGAATCAGATACTTCCGAGGGATTCACAGATTCAGTTGCTACATGCATGCAAACTACTGGAGAAAGTAATTCGTATGGCAATTCGATTGAACATATTGGTGGGTCTGCAGAACCCATTCCAACTGTTGGCAGTAATCAAAGTTTGAATGCCAGTGCAAAGGTGCTGCGACGTCAGAATCGTCGCAAAAACGACCGACCATGGTCAGTTTCCTGTCTTTCACAACTCACGGAAACAAACGCTCAAATTGGTTCTAAGGTACAAGCCAGCCAAGCTGGTCTGGCCACACATTCAATTAGTGAGTCAGCTTTGGATAGTCTTTCGCCAGGTCGTCAAAGAAACGCTACCCAGCCCAGCATTAGTGTAAAGAACAATGACAGCAAAAATTCCCTTAAACGCCGTAAAATCCGCAAGAAGAAGCAACTGGCTAAGAAAATTGAATCCGGTTCGGATGGTATGTTGCAAATGAAGAAAACGGAATCTCTATCTTCTGGACAAACAATTCAAGAGATTACAGCTGCTTTGCTTAATTTGCCAAAAGGCAGTCTGGAAGCTGGTGATGAACAGTCTCTAATGAAGCCAAATTTCCGAGTTGGCTCCTACACCACAGCCTATATGACCAATGAGACTAAATTGGGATCACTAGCCGCGCTGGCTACCTATATGACCGAGGAGGACCCACAAGGAGGTAAGCTATCATCCATAAATTATTGGAACAAAAGTGTGTGTTTACTATTTATGCTTCATGTGACTTTTTTCGTTCTTCTCTGTACAAGCTGCGACACCAGTGCCCAGTGTTCGAGGTACAAATGTTAATATTGCACTCACGATAGATGTTACTCTTAGTCATGTGTGAAGTTAAAAAACTCCGTTTTTTTCGATGGAGGTTTTTAACCTCACACTTATTGATGTTTTCTATTTTCTTTTGAATTTGAGAAACTTAAATTAAATTTGTTATACATTCAATTTTAGAATACACCACTGGAACCGAAGATCACCACAGTAGTTTCTCAGAAACTGCCTGGGATAATTATCAAGAGAAGTATAACTCCGAAAATTACTCTGAAGGTTTTGATTCAGATGCTGCTAGACGTTTAATGGAATTCGGGGACGATTATCGGTAAGTTGAGCATAAATTCATTTCTTTCTTCAAAGCTAAGAAGCATTTTTATTTTTTTTTAGCAACTTCCTTGATTCGCAATCGGATTGTTGCTCCTCTCTATCAGCTGCTAACAATTTGGACTCTATGTCGCCACCACAATTGGATTCGTTGAAACAAAACGAAGCGAAAGTTGGCATACAGGAGACAATTGTTAGTAGTGTTGATCATGCGAGACGTCGTCGTGCCCTCGAATTGGAATATGAACGTCGTCGTAAGAACCTCGAAGTTAGACGTAAATCGTGTCAAGGTAAATATTTCTTTTAATTGTATTCCCAATGTTCGGAGTTATAGTTTTAATATTTGTATTTTTTGTACAGATGATATCCAGAACATACGCAGTCCCACAACGAGTCTTTCGTCGTCGGCTAATGCCTTGACACCGAAGAACACCGAAAAGTTCTCTTTCATGGCCCGAGTCGACTCAGCCAGTCGCAAGCTTGATTTCGGAATGAGCCATTCTGCTCAGAGCCTACGTCGCACTTCGGAGAGTGATACTTCGTCAAGGCGTCGCAGGGCTGACGATCGTCGTCGATCATCTCGCAATCTGGAAAAGTCTATAAAAATCATCCCAGCTACATCGTCTTCAAGCGAAGAGCACACAGACGATGAAAAAGAGATGAAGAATTTACTGACTCAGAGCAAAAATCGATTGGAGGACACACGCTCCTTGAAAATCCGAAGCCATTTGCTGAGACCAGAAGACTATGTAAGTCTATTTAAACTCACTTGAGAATTCAACTTACAATTAGATTTTTTTAATTTTAGGCCGAAATCATTGCAACCTGTCGCGATAATATTCGCTGTTTGGATTCCGTTTTGCGCGGCCCACCAGGCACTGTTATGTCATCAGGCTGTTTAAATGCCACAAAAGGTGAGTTGGACATCGTTGTACACATCAATTGCCAGTGTGGGCCTATAACACGTTTCATAGCACGCGCTATCGATTTCGTTTTAGATGTTTTGAATTTTTTAGAAAATTTCATCTTGTATCGATTTTTCGTTCGAACACTGAGACATTTATATCAATTGGTCAATTATAGGACATCGAGGCTAGAGAAGATTTTCAATTATTTTAAAAAACTTGTATAATGTTAACATTATTAATTAGCTCAACGTATCATACCTATTTTGTTTTGTTTTTCATTTTTTCATATACCAAGTTCTTATAATTTGAGTGCCTTATATAAAATGTAGTATATTTTTGTATTTTTTTTTTACAAACAATTATTTTTAAAATAAAATAATCAATTGTGATGAATAAATAAAATTGTAAACATTTGACGAAACATTTAATGATATATTTATGTATATGAATGTAGAAGAATTATATAATAATTTTTATTTTATTTTTTTTTTTTTTTGGTTTTGAAATAAATATTTTCTTTTCTTTATATGATTTTTTTCTTTTGTTTTTTTATTTTAATTAGAATTTTTTTGTAGTTGTGTGTTTTTTTGTTTTGTCAAATGTTTTAAATTATTTTATTTTTTGTTCAAAATAACGTCTTAAAAAATAGTAGTGCGTGTTAAAATTTATTAAAATCGGTTATGGGCTCACAGAGTTAATTAGATTGAATTTTGTAGTTTGTTGAAATTTTGATTTAAATATTGCAATCATTTAGTTTTATATATAAGTTCACACAAAAATATCATAAGAACTAATTAATTAATATATATGTATGTATGTTGTAAATGTTAAGGTAAGTATTTTTTTTTTTTTTTGTTACAAAATTGGTTTAAAATATTAAAATGCACAATTTTCAGAAATTGAGGAGTAACTTAATTAAATTATATGCAAGGTGCTAACAAATACTAAGCTTTTATAGTGCTTTTCGAAGTATATTTTCTTAAATCAAATCACACAACAAAAATAAAAACGCAAGTTGTAAGATTCTATTTGGAATGAAGAAATCTTGATATATGATTTTGTGAGAGTGTACAATTATTGGGTCATATTCAGAGTCGCAGATAGGCCCAGGTTTAACTAGACTACAGTTTAAGACAATTATGGCTCAATGAATACAGACCGATTTTAATTACAAATTGTTGGTTTTATATTTTTATAAGATAATTACCTTGGTATACTACACAAATAGCTTCAAATATTTTGAAACGATAAACTTAAAAAAATAGAATCAACGTCCAAAAATACAACTAAACCTATGTTTAACTTAGACCCAGGTCTAAAACGACTATGAATACGCCCCATTGTGTTTAAATAATAAGTTCAAATTTCGACTAAGTCTTATAGTTAAAGCAACTAAGCGAATTATTTCTTCCAAGCCTTGTTCATTGGCATAGACTGCTAACTTCACGTATTCCAACAGATTATTATCCAAAGTTGTTAATTAACACGATCTTGGCGGTCAGATATTTAATAATATGTGTTGCTGGCGTTGCAATGTGTTACACGTTGCGAAATCACAAAATTTCCACATTCATGTGGGAAGTAAACAAAATAGTAAACTTTTAACTTTGGATAAATATTTATAGTCAATTATGTAGAGGTTGGGCCAGAATAGATAAATGTTGACTGAAATAATAAATTTGAAGCATAACCTCTATTTTTACTCCAAAAAAAATCACAAGTTTTGTTCAAAATTGAAATCACACATGTTGATTGTCAATAAATGCTGTAAGTGTTTCCTGATAGTGGCATGCCGGCGCGGCGTCTAAGTAATGCATTATCGATACTCTTCACATTTAAAAAAGGCATTGCTAAACTCATCACCTCATTGACAAACTTTAAGTCAAGTCCCTTCTAGTATCTCTAAAAATGTCGCACCAAAGCACAAATTTAATACTTTAATGTAAACCTGTAGCAGATTGCGAACTATGATTGATTCCAGAAAAAAATAGTTTTATTTTTGCAAACCAGTATTAGAATATAAAAACGAAAATATAAATTGGAAAGTGGAATAAAGACTTCTTTAAGAGATTCGAAATTCTTCATATATTTACAAAATTTATCCTTGCAAAAAAAAAAAAAAATATTTAAATTACAGCTTTTTCAATTAGTAGCACATATTTTAAGTTCTGGGATGAATTGAGTACTTGTGTTAGAAATCATTTCAAAGTTAAAAACGTATACTTTTGGCTAAACACAACTATTATTATTTAATTTCATACTAAATCTCTTTGTTGCTTGTCTTCAAATCAAAATAAACTAATGTTTTCTGCATCAAGTATGCATAAATTGCCATTTTTCAGAGTTTTTTTATCGTTCGATTATCGTTCTGTACAAAGTATGATGTATGAGGTAGATACGATTTTTTGAATTATGAATTATGTGCTTTTATCATAGAAATTGAGAAATCTATTCCATATTTTCTTTCTTTAAGCTTTATTTTCAAAAAATCAATAATTTATGTTTTATCAAAAAAATAATATGCCAGACGTTGTAGTTTACTAACTCAAACTTAATTTTATTTTTATGTGTAATATTTCTTTTATTTTAAAAGCCATGTCTTGTTACTTCATATTATTTAGATTAAGATCATCTGTATCTCTTTGAAGTAAGTATTAAAAGAAGGAAAATGGCATGGCTGGCATTTATATTTTGTACCTAAACAAATACTTATATTATGTATAATAAAAAATGTCAACAAAAATGCAGAATTTGCCTACGTGTAAATTGTAATTTTCTGTCCATTCGTTTCTAGGCTAATCACATTATATGAATACTTTTTTGTATTCATGTATTGTTATTTGAAGTTTCGAGTTCATTTTCGATGGAATATTTTTCTACTATGTAAGGTTTGATTGGTACCAAAACGTTCTTTTTTTGAAACTATTTTAAGGTAAAACATTTCTCAAGTCTCCATCACAATTCTGATTTGATTGAACAAGTAGGAAAGTAGGATGCAACTGTTGCAAAAATATGAATTTTCTCTATTAAAACTGCATTTCAAATTTAAGTTGGTGTTTTCACAGTTTAAGAGCCAGTTTCATAGTAACCCTAGTGGCACTTATGAAATAAAGGATACAATATGCCAATTTTCGCAGTGCACACTTACCTGAATAAGTTGCACTTAAGTATTCCGTGTTGGGCACTTAAGTGTCACTAACTCAGACTGCGAAAATTACCAAAAAATACAAACATGCAAAACTAAAGTGCAACTTATTCAGGTAAGTGTTCACTATAAAACTGGCCCTAACAGCTCAAATTTTGTTATTTTATTTTTGAAACAAGGGAAACAAACAAAACTTTGTTTTTAATTAACATGTATGAGGAATCTAACAATTTACAGAGCAAAAAACTGTACTTATATTGAATACAGTTTATGTATGGAGATCTACCACTATTGTTTAGAATGATACTTAATGTAATGTAACTCATGAAGCACTACAGCTCTTCGGCATTGTTTCTTTGAAGAGCTATCTAACCTTAAGCACGACAGTAATTATTGTCGAACTAAATGTTTCCTTTTACCAAAGTAAACTTCCCAAAAGCAATTTTTTAACATGTATGAACAATTGTACATATACTCGTATATAAACAAAAGATATTCGAGTTCGTTACGCTTCAAATTATTTGTATTTTGTATTCATTGAATCCTATCCATTGTCAACAGTGAAACTTCCGTTTAATTTACCTTTGGCCTATAAACCAACAAGGCATAACCTGTAGTAGTGTAGCTATGTATGTGGAAAGCTGCACGATTTTAACCAAATATGAGAAGAAACATTTTTAGTTTGATCAATATTCGTGACAATAAATCATAAACATATAAATTTGCAAGCCAATGGCCCCGACTAAAATCTGGGAACTTCAACGAGCCAAAAAAAAGAATTTAATAAATGACAAACAAAAAAACTAAATGACAAAGAAAATCAATAAATCATTGTTTATTATAGTGACATCATTTTGTCTGAAAAAATCTGACTGAAACTGCATATCAAGATACTTGCCAAATATATTACTTGGCATGAAAACGTTAAAGTAATTCACAGATTCATAAAAAAAACAAAAATGTGATTTGATTCGAATTTTGATTTTAAATTTGCTGAAACGATTCATCTACTTACATATCTGTAACATACCCTGTTTTCTCATAACGAAATAGCAGACTTGTTATTTATACAAATATCCGAGTGATCTGACAGACAGACATTTAAAGTCAAGATCGTTAGGGCTCCACGAGCAGGAAGGAATACTCCTCCTTGATTTATGAAATATAATGCGGTGTCATAAGGGAGTAAGTGTGGGGGTATTCATGTCACTTATGGACTGGCGTATCCAATTGATATTCTAGATCTAGCAGGTTAGGTTAGGTTAGAAGGGGTGATGAAGCGGCAAGCCAAATCATCTCACTCGGATCTCAGTGGATCCATTGTGCTCCCCGGCAGCTGACTTGGGTAGGAGAAAGGATGGGTGAGGAGAGGACATTGTGGGTATCAGGTAAGGGTTATGGTAGAAGGAGCCTCCTGAACCATCCTGAAATTTGAATGAATTTCATGATGCTTGCAGGTGGCAAATTAGAGACGCTATCTAATTCGTCGAAGAAGTACTCTCCGAGAGTTGCTCTTCTATTTCTAGCTAGGCTGGGGCATGCGCAAAGGAAGTGGTATGGGCCCTCCACCGCCTCCTCGTCTTGACACCCTCTACAATAGATCAGATGAGGTGATGCCCATTCTGCTCAAGTGGGTTCCCATGGAGCTGTGACCAGTGAGTACACTAACTAAAAGGGATAATTGGGGCCTGCTTAGCTTGAGTAAATAGTCTGTTTTGTTCTTAGAGACTAACGGCCATAAAGTCCTTGAGACCCTACACGTATCAAGTGTTGCCCACCGGTCGTTTGTGGCTTTTAAGAAACTGTGGTGAATTCTGTATTTTTCCTGTCTATAGGCCTAAGGACCCTGGGTGTGACTTGGCTCGGTTCAAGTGTCGCCCCGTTTTTGGCCAGTTCGTCTGCCCTTTCATAACCAAAAATGTCACGATGTCCTAGGACCCAACAAAGGGTAACTGTGTTTGTTGCGCCCAACGATTTTAGTTCGCCGCGACAGCAATCAATCAGTTTGGATTTTGTGACAATTGATGATATGGCTTTGATTGCAGCCTGACTATCAATGAAAAAATCAATTTTCTTACCCGTCAATTCAAGCTTAGAGAGATGCTTTGCAGCTTCAAATACTGCAAGGACCTCTGCTTGAAAAACGCTACAGAAGTTCGGAAGTTTTATCGACTTGTTTATGGGTGGGTTTTCTGAAAACAGGCCAGACCTTACCCCCTCGTCTGATTTGGACCCGTCAGTAAATACCGAGACATGATCTACGTTTGTGACCCGGTTTTCCTTCCAGAGTTCTCTTGATGGGAAGTCTGTCAGTGCAACTGGGTTGAAATCAATGTGCGGTAAGATGTAGTCAGTTTGTATATTGATGTCGGTAAAGTTAATTATCGTCTTGTGACCATAATGGCCCTTTTTCCAATGTTTGCACTCTTTTAACCGAAAAGCACTATTGGCCGCCAGTTGTTTTGTAAAATGATCAAGTGGGGCAAGTGAAAGGAAACTTTCTAGGGCTGCGGTTGGTGTAGTTCTCATGGCACTTGTTGTACCTATACATGCTAGTCGTTGTATTTTGTCATGGTCTTGAGATTGGTGGTTTTGTCAAGTGCTGGCCACCAGACCAAACATGCATACGTTAATATTGGCCGTATGATGGCAGTATACATCCAGTGGATGGTTTTAGGGCTGGGCCCCCATCTCCTACCAAAAATTCTATTGCAAGTATAGAATGCTATCGACGCCTTTTTCTCACGTTCTTTTATGTTTTCTCTCCAGTTTAGTTTACGATCAATTATCAGTCCAAGATATTTTGCCGTGCCTGTGATATTGAGCGGTGTCCCATTTATAGTGGGAGGGTTTATAGTTGGAATATTATGCTTTCTCGTAAACAAAACTAGTTCAGTTTTAAGTGGGTTAACATTAAGTCCACAGCTGTTGGCCCAAATACTGAGCTTGTCAAGGGCGGTTTGAAAGAGATCACGAAGTGTGGAAACAAATTGTCCTGAGGCCATTGTCAACATTTAATAACAGGTTATTGAAAAGTATTTAAAAGAAACGGCAGCACTCACAATGTTATGCTTTAGCGTTTTCAAAAGCCATAACACCATTCTTTACACATTAAAAAACATTAATAAATGCAAAATTAAAAAATTGTTTAATGGCTTTAAAACAAGATATAGCATGACATTTAAGTACTGCCGAAATGAAATATAATCATTTTATATATATATAAAATAAGTTAAAAATTTCAGAAATTGAAGATGGTCTTTTGAATTTAAATTCTGGTCCTGATGAAGTTCCTCCGCGACCATCCTTAAAAAATGTGCAGCTGCCCTTTCTGAACCTCTATATTACGTTTTTAATAGCTCTTTTGCAGGCGGTGAATTTCTTTCAGAGTGGAAAAAATCGTTCATTATTCCAATTCACAGAAGCTGTCCTAAACAGGAAATATCTAATTATCGTCCAATCTGTAAACTGTCATCTATTCCAAAACTTTTCGAAAAAATTGTGTACAATAAATTATCGTTTTTACTTAAGGAATATATATCTCCGTATCAACATGGCTTTGTTGCAGGAAGATCAACAGCTACCAATGTTTCAATTTTTTCCAATTTTATTCTCAATAAACTTGAAAAAAGATACCAGATCGATGTAATTTACACCGACTTTGCTAAGGCCTTCGATAGAGTCAGTCACGTAGTTTTGATCAAAAAATTGAAAGATTAGGTTTGCATTCAAGTTTGTTGAAATGGTTGATGTCTTACTTAAGAGGGCGTATACAATATGTATCCATTGATCAAATACTTTCTAAACCTGTTATAGTTTCATCGGGAAGGAAGCCACAAGCAAGCCACCTTGGTCCACTCCTTTTTCTTTTATTTATTAATGATGTGCCTGAAATCCTCTTCGGCTTTTGTTTGCTGATGATTTAAAGTTCTTTAGATGTATACAATCTATCAATGATTGTCTTCTTTTAGAAGATGACATCCAAAGGCTGATAGAATGGTGTAGAGTCAACCAATTATCATTGAACGTATCTAAATGTCACTGTTTTTCATTTTGTCGTAATTTTTCACCTTATTCTTTGAATACAAAATTGATAACCATGTTCTTGAAAGAGTTTCTATAAAAAAAGACCTTGGTATAGTTTTTGACACAAAATTGAATTTTGTTAAACATGTTGATTACATTGTAGCCAAGGCTAACTCCATGTTGGGATTTATTAAACGCAGTAGTATGAACTTTAAGGATCCCTATACTTAAACATCTCTATATACCTCTTATGTGAGGTCAATTTTAGAATACTGTTGTGTGATATGGAATCCATATTACAACATTCATTCTAATAGAATTGAAATTATCCAAAAAAAAATTTACTAGGTTTGTAATATGGAAATTGGGCTGGAACATCGAAACTCCCTCCTACTCTACTAGATGTCAACTTCTTGGAATGCAATCGCTTGTAAATAGACGGAAATTGTATTCTGTTATGTTCATAAGTGATATCTTAAATTATCATATTAAATGCCCTTTTCTTTTATCCTTAATTGACATTTATGCACCATCTCAACAAATTAGAGAACATTGTCTGCTTCGTGTAAATGAACATAGGTTCAACTATGCACTCAACGAACTTACATATAACTCGCTGTGTTAGAGAAACTAATCTGATTTCTAATAATATTGATTTTGATTTTCATATAAGTAGATTAACTTTAAAGAAAAACATGTTGTTGCACTTTTCAAGTTAGCTTCATAATTTTTTTATTTATTTAAAGTACATAGTAGGTACACAATCTTTTACAATTATTATTATGTTATCATTAGGTTTTATATTGTTATATTATTTTTATATTAATTATTTATTGATTTTAATTTTTTGTTACCAATAGTTTTGGAATACATAGAAATCACAAAGAGCAAGATTTGGAAAACATTATATAGTTGATCTAGTGTTAGTGCGTTTTTTTAAGTCCATCACAACTTTCGTTCTACGCTGTATAAATCGATTTTCTGATCTTTTCTCTTACGCAGACATCACTTCAATATGGCCCAGGTATAAGGTCTGTTTGATAACTTAATACAGTCAAGTTTCTCAAACTTGGGTTTTTTTTCGTATGCTGTTTGGCAACAAAAAGTCTCGAGGAATATTTTCTGTAATCTCGTCCAAGGCAACAAAATTTTAACGAGAACCCCGCGAAAACATTCGTGAATCGTTTCATTTCATCAATTGCAAAATAAAAATAAAATGTCAAAAAATCATGCAATGAATGAACGTTCCTAAAAGATCAAACACGATAACGATCTCAAATGCCATTTTATAGCGCACAGCACATTTAATAGTCCGAGCAATTAATGCTGCGGGGAAAAAAGTGTGGAAACTTCTCTCTTCCAAATAATCTACTTTAGTTAAATTATCCATCTTTCTCGTTTATGATTTTGTTGTTTAATGTAAGTATGGGAGGTTCGTTTTTTTGGCTCAGCGTACTCGGGACATCGTAATGGATAAGAGGGAGTAGTGCCAAATAACTGTCAAATGAATACATTTAAAACTGTTTCCCTATCTATTTTTAAAATGTTCTTTAAATAATTCAGAAATGTTGTGAACACAACTTAGTGTAGCACATTTTGTCGAAACGGTTTATTTTGGCACATAGGTATTTGTTAGTGAACACTCTTCAATAATATAAAAGTAAAATAAGACTCAAAGCTTAAAATGTAAATTCAAGGCACGTTCCAGACAATGCACTTTTAAAACTATACCACCATTCAAAACAATCGACCTAATTTTTTCAGTCTATACCTTCTTATGCACATCATGTACTTCACGCACTAGCTCATCTACTCAACTGGAATTCGATTTAACCTTCCTTCTTTACATATTTTCTCGTTGCATTGCATTATTCCAAAGAAAGAAACATTGAATTCCTCTTTCATTCGGAACATGGCCAACAAGCATTAACCGACATACACTGTGTATTTATATAAACCAACAGTACATAAAATAAGGGGAATCTCGCCTCATTACAGAAGCATAACCATCATGATTGTTATCATTTTATAACTATCAAAAGCTAAATGTCAAAACTTGTAACAATGACGTAAGCCCCCCCACTCACAATCAAAAAACATAAACATAGAACTTAAAACCTTATAAAGACGTCACTATTGCTTCGTCTGTAGAGAGCACATTGATTCCTATGTTTCGTTTTCATAGCATAACGTGCGCAGCACATTGTTATTTTTTTTTTTTTTTTTTTTTTTTTTTTGCATCGTAAAAGCTTTCTCATTATTTTGTGTTCCCAGAATTAAATTAAATAAGTTTTCAAAACCTGCTATTTGAATTCATTCATCATTTGGCTGTGATACCTACAAGACACACTCTGACACTTTGTTACACTAACTTGTGTGTTGTTTCTTGTTTTTTAAAGGTCATTTCGTGTTGAGTGTTAATTTTTGTTTGTTTTGCCAAGCTTTAATGAACTGAATTACTTACTTACCTTTCGATTTTCTCGGGATCAATATACATAACAGAACTTAAAGTTGAAGTGTGTGCGTTACATACGCTTCCGATTAAGTGATTTATTTACCCTTGATTTTATTATTTGAACAGAAAATTATAAACAATTTAAAAAAAGTGAGATAAGCATTTTTCCAAGTTCGCTAAATTGATTCCCCAATCCCCGAATATTCCTCAAGAGATTGTGAATAATAAAGAATTAGTTATTAACATAGAAGAGAATTCAAGTGAAGAGAAAATAAGGTCACAAGGGTTGATTTGGGTTTGTTGTATGCGAAAGTGTGGTTCATTTGGTTTTGTGTGAAAAGAGGAGTGTCATTGTGCCTTTATTACTACGCGCAAATAAGGAAAATTCTATGTAATTTAACTGAGGATTAAAGAGAAGAAATAAAACAACAGTTAAAACATCAATAAAATGAAAGTCAATGTTGCTGTACAAACAGAGCTTTCAGATCTACCAAATGACCAAGGGCAAGGTATGTTATCGCAATTACTATTTTCATCAACATTTTTCATCTCATCTGTCAGAACTGTCTAGATTTATTGTTTACACTGACCTCGTTAGGGTAGTTTTTCTTTGTATTTATTGCCAAAGGTTTGTTTATTTTTTTTTTTAAACAAAAAGCACAAAATAAGAATTGTTCTTGATATTTTTTTGTTGTTTCTACTGACCGGAACTTGAAGGTGTGTTGTACTCGTAGCTTTTAAGCCTTGAACAATCGATTGAATTTCATTATTTTCAATGAATGCGGTTTATAACGATAGAATAGTCGATATTTTGTTGGATGTGTGGTTTGACGGTTAGTGAATCGTTTCTTTATTTCCATAATTGGCGTCTGTCATCTGTCAACCTCAATAGAGCCACTAGACTGCATTTGTAATGAAAATCTAGATTGGCTAGATATAGTGATTAATTTTATTGGACAGATTGGTGAAGAGCGTGGGATTATGTACATACATACATATCTACTTATTGGATATTAATTTCGTCCCTAGGGGTGGTTTCATGTACGCGGGTGGAAACTGTTAGAACCTCTCTGTCCAAGGTCAATTGCGGTGGGCAGTAGTTTGTTCGAATAAATAAAACTCAACAGAAAGTTTTAATGATACATAGATAGGTTGTAGGTATAATTGTTTTAACAGAAAACGTGTCAATTTAATTTTGCTTTAAAAATCACATTGATTGAAACTAATTAAACAGTGTATAGAACTTTTTAACTGTCAGAACTAGTTTATTTTTTATTTTTTTTTGTTCTTCTTTGTTTATGCATAGATTATAATTGATTTGTGCTGGTTTGAGTAGGTATAGGTATGTACATGGAATCAAGTAGTAAGAATAATAAGTTAAAATATTGTTTTTTTTTAATTGTTTTATACAAATTATACGATTCCAATTAAAATGTTTTAACTTTTGTGATTTGTGAATCTTTGCTGAAAATCGATACATACATAAGCCGTGTTTTTTTGAAAGAGTGACTAGCAACTCGGTAAAAGTTTAAGTTTAAGTTTTTTTATTGATTTGCGTGTAAATATTTTGCTGAGTTGCTAGTCACTCGCTCAAAAAACACGGCTGTAGTATACAATTCTAACCAGTATTTCACTGTGAAATATAGATTCGTTACATTACAATGTGAAGAAGTTATAAATTGTATTTTGTTTATGCTTTTGAAAACGAAACGTAGGTTTCTGTATAATGACAAGAAATATTTCAGCTTGATTTGGCGAAAAGAAATAAACAAATAATAATTATTGGCGGTTGGCGTCTAGTAATTAAAGCGCCATCGGTATACTTTTCACCACCACAACTTTCAGAAGAGCATCTTTATTTCAAATAATAGTGATAATTTGTTTCACTGATTCAACTGCAGATGACAAGTCGAAGGACAATTTTATAAAATAAAATCAAACTCTTCGGGTATAATATTTAAAATTGCTCATTCTGATTAATTGATTTTGCAATATACCATATTATGACCCTGAAAAACGCTTTTTTATTTAATAAAATATTAAAACATCAGCTGTTTTGGCATATATTATCCAAAAATGCTTTGGAAGAAACTTATGCTTAGACGCGAGATTTCTTTTTCCTGACATCATAGAAGTGACCTTGTTGATTTTAATATTTTATTCTGTTCCGTTCATTGCCCTTTTTTCAAAAGAAAACAAATGTTTTATTTTTCTAGTTTTCTTTTTAATGTTTGGGGACAGTTTTGTTTTGTTATTTTTTTCAATTAGTCAACAAACTCAAACAGAAACAGTTTGAAAGAAATTAACTAAAATGTTTGCCAACGACAAAAAAAAAGAATACAAATGTTTTTCCCTCTTAATACGGTTTATTCTAGGTATTAATGGTTTAAAGAAAGAACTCAACGCTACAGAAAGAAATGTATACCAACAACAAAATTGAAATAAGTTCAAAAATCAAAATTGTTCAGTATAAACCCCCCCGTAGCGTAATGGTTAGTGCGTTCAACTGTCACGCTGGAGGTCTGAGTTCGCTTCCCAGCCTCGTCCACCTAAAAAACTAAAAAGTTTTTTTCAGGGCTACTGCCTCTTGCGAGGAATTGACAAATCCTCCAAGAGTATCACTTGTCACGAATAAGTGCTTCTCGTCTAGCCGTTCGGATTCGGCATAAAATTGTAGGTCTCTTCCATTCCTGTCGAGAGGCGCACACAGGAATGGTTGCGAGTTGTTAGTCACTAGGCCCTGGTTCTTCATGAGCCGTTGTGCCACCCGATGATATGACTATAGAAGGAATTTGCTTAGCTGATGAAACACAATAACCTTCAATTAAAAAGTACAAGTGACCTCAATATTTTAATATTTAAATTTCTTCATCTTCTTATTAAACACAATAACCGTTATTACCTACCATTCAAATGTTAAAAAAACCGTTAATTCAAACGATAAATGATAAAAGAGTTAAAAAAAATACTTTTATAATTTAAATGAGTTAAGCATATGTAGTTATATCCCTTAACATTTTGTAAAAGTTAGTCAGCAAATGGCTATTTTAACTTTATAGCATCATACTCATACTTAACCCAAATGACATTTTGACATTTAAAGCTCATCCAATTGGAAATTCTTTTTTCAATAGGGTTGTTTTGACAGTCCGTATGTATCTGTCAACTAGCTTGTCTATATGACGTTTGTAACTACGACGTAACTTTATTCTACTTTCGAATCCATTCGAAAGTTGTTTTCAATGTTAATTAAAAGTGGTAATATGCATGAAAGAAGGATCAAATGTTAGTACTTCCGAACTTCCGATTTATTGCCATAGAATCTCCAGTCCAATAAGCGCTGTTTTATTTAATTTTTAAAGCACATGCTACAGAATTAGCCAAGTGAGATTTTTCGAATTCGAACATTTTTATTGCAGAATCGAATTACATAGCTGGGCCCCAGTATTCAGTGCCATTTCATCATATTAAGACTAACGACTGAACAACGTGGAAACTTATTTCGGTTTATGAGCTCTAGAACAGCTTCAAATTGATCCATTTTTTTAATCGAAACAAGGACATCAACATTTTCTAACATTCGTTTGAAAAACAGATATAATTATGTTAATCATAAAAAGCAGTTTTTTAAGTACCTATACTTCAACTTTTCTAGACTCTTTCCCTAATTTTGTATCACTTTCCAGAAGAAAAAAATTCAAAAAATTTCATTTTTTTAGCAGAGGGTAAAGAAAATTTAATAAGACTATAAAAGTTCTATTCAGCAGTTTTTTTTTTTTTGTCAGACGATATATGTATGTATGTATCTTTTTAATTATAAACCCTTTAATTTATATTTTGAATGCTTTATAGATACCTATGTATGTTTTTTATTTTATTGCATTTTTATGTTTTTGATGTTTCGATGTATGTATGTAATAAAAAAAAAACTATCTTTTTTACTTCACAAGTATCAACACCGTCTGCATCATCTGTTAATTATTTTTTTTATTCCTATCGCTCTAATTAAAAAAAAAAAACTAATGCCCAAAATGCTTTCAAAAGCACGTTTCAACAATGAAGTTCTTACAAATACAAATTTTATATCTTTTACACTTGCTTTTAAAATCATCTTTTAAAATGCAATTCGGTTAATATTTATTTGAGTGAGTATTAACATAAGTCGTGCGTGCTTATAATAGAAAATAATCAGAACATTGTTTTAAATTGTTCAAAGAAAATGCTGCTTATTTATAAAATACATAATTAAAAAGCTTTTCATTTCATATACCGAATCGAATTAAGAAAAGAATACATACATATACAGATGCATACAATAATATAATTCATAATGCATAAGACATGTTAGTTGGTCGAACTTGTAACAATATTATGTTGAATATAATGCACGACTGTGTACAGCACAAACTCGCATTTGTAAGCAACAACTAGAATGTAGCCAGACATTGAAGATGTTCGATAAAATTGTTGATAAGAGATATTTGGGAACATGTCAACAAAATGTCAAGTTGTTCAAAAAACTTCAAAACCTTATTTCCGTTATTCGAAATTTTTGGACAAAAACCTGGTATGCAGAAGAATGTAGTTTAACCAAAATCGTGAGCGTGGTTTTAAGAAAACTTGATAAAACCGCAATCGTTGTATGGCAGCTAACTGTTCTAGTTGAGCCAGCCATTACATAAAAACGCCTCACACCAAATTTGAAGGAAATCCGCCCAACCGTTTAGCCTCTAGCTCGAAGCCCAATACGCTGTCATGTCGAAATTCACTTTTTTGGACTCTCCATTATTGTCATGTTAAGCCTGATCCACATCTGTGTCGTGTGTTGTGTTGTGGAGTCGTGTGTTGATATCGCTACAATGTATTTCATATGCGTAGAACCATATTTGTCTCGTGTGTTGTGTTGCAGTGTGGTGCATAAAATATATGGAATTACAGCGACACACGACTCCACAACACAACACACGACACAGATGTGGATCAGGCTTTAGTTTTGATAAAACATCGAAATTTTGTTTGACAATACTTTTATTAATCAATTAAATTAAAAAGATTAAACAAAAATGTCTGGCTAGAAAATTGTAATTGGCGCCTGAAAAGTTGGAAAACAACTACCAAAAAGTTTTATTCATATAAGTATTGTTAGAAACGGAAATTTTGATAAATACTACACAAAATATTTAACTTACTGACATTTAAAAAAAAAAATTGATAGAAAGTGCCGAAAAGTTGGGTACTTATTAAAATTTCCGTTTCTACCAGGTAAATGACTCGAAGAACAAGTCAGGAATTATGCATACCTGGCTCATTTAGTATTGGCCTCACTTGATGGAACTTCCGGGACAGTCATCTGGATTGAGTTTGATAGAAAACTGGTGGGCTTTTGTTGGACAACAATGTTCGAAAACACAAAAATGACCAGAAAAATGCATTTTCGAAAGAATAGCTGAAAACCACCCCAGAGATCACCAAGAAGCTTGTGTTAATCTCATGCCAAAAAGTTGCAAGGCTATTAAAAAGGCCAAAGAATACCACGAAAAATATTTAGTATGGCACGAAACCAAAAATATTTGGTTATTTCTAAGACTGTTCATGTTGTATCAAAAAAGCTGTGACCTGGAATTTTGTTTGCTATACTGTTAAGTACCAATTTACATAAATAAATTGTAGATCTGTGTTGAAAAAAAAGTTTTTTTTCAGGCCTACTGCCTCTTGCGAGGAATTGACAAATGCTCCAAGAGTATCACTTGTCACGAATAAGTGCTTATCGTCTAGCCGTTCGGATTCGGCATAAAATTGTAGGTCCCTTCCATTCCTGTCGACAGGCGCACACAGGAATGGTTGCGAGTCACTAGGCCCTGGTTCTTCATGAGTCGTTGTGCCACCCGATTTATTTATTTTTTTTTTCTGTGTTTAAGTGCATAAGTTTATCTTCAAAATAAAACTGTATCAAATAAGCTGTGATCCAGCTCATGTATGTACATATGTAGGTACTTGCCCTATTTAGAACAAGAACAAAAGTGTGATTGTAATCAGTCTTTTTATATCAATTGACAATCCGCACTGGCAAAACGGTTCCTTATTTGTACGTTTTCCACATACGCGATACGCCCCAGTGAGTGTGCCCAATTATTTGTTGTCGTAAAATTAATCAGATTCGAAATGCACCTACTATGTATTTGTAAGATTCCAGTCCTTAAGGCATATCAATGTCAATGAAAAATATGAAACACATAATTTTAACAAAAAAAAATGTTCTTCAACTTAAACATTTCACATATTTTTATGAACCAAAAATTGAAATGCTTTTCATCCAAACTATGCAAAAATAATTCAAGGAATTTGTAGTCTGCACAACGAAATCTAAATTAAGATTTGATTTTGTCTACCGTTTTACCGCAAGAAAAGTGAAAAGATAATTTTTGGCTTTTCACCGCTGCCATTAGATGCAAATTGTATTGAGTAGATGTTGCAGTTTTAAATTAGAAAATTGGCGCAATTTACTTCATCTACATATGTATAGATGTATGAAGCTAGACATAAATAACTGCATAATATAGCCACATAAATTCGATGATGTGTGTAATTGTAAAAATATGCTGAAGATGCAAAGCTTAATTTATCACTTTTGAGGTTAGAAAAACCTTGAAAATAATTTTGACGGGTATTTTTTGTTTTGTAATTTAAATTATGCTTCTATGTACCTACCTACTGTACAAACATATTACAAAAAAAAAAAGATAAGAAATATTTTTATTCAAACATATTTGTTTGGTTTTTAAGTTTATTTAGATATACGCTGCGGTAAATATTTAAATATTTTATCAAGCAAATAACATAATGCTTTCTAGCAATAATTGTGATGGTATTTTTTTTTTTTTTTGTTAGAATTCCAAAAATACTTCTTGATAATAGCAATCAACACATTATCTGCATGATTCAACCATAAATCCTAGTGAAAGTAATGTATATGCAAAATTCATCTGAGTTTAATTTAAATTTAAAAGTGACTAATTTAGTACATTTTAAAGTCTAAGTTTAAAAATGATGCAGCTTTAAACGTATCTCCATGTATATATAGTACATAAATACATATGCAAATCATCATTGTTGATAGATATTTTGATGGTTATTAAGTAGAGATTAAAATTTGACTAATGTTGTTATCGTCGGTTTAAGTTGAGGTTAGAGTTATAAATAGAAAAAAGCTTTTGAATTACCAAATTTTATGAGACTATTTGAATATACATGTGTGCATACATTACCTATTCATTTTCATACATTATTTAAATTTTAAAATAACCATTAAATACAACTTGAGATACATTTGTGAGTTGTATCTTGGGGAAGGTTAGGTTTACCATCCGGTTTGTACGCAATCTAAAAAGTTCTTTGAATAAAATAAAATATTGTTCTAGGTGAAATGTTACCTGTTGATCGCATAAGCATCGCGACATGATTGACTTAAGAGGCGGCACACACTCACACAGTGGTCACTTTGTAAATTTTGTTCGCCAAAAACCATTTCCCACATCAATTTTTGATGGAAATTATTAACACGTTCTGTACTCGTGATAAATAATTCTGATTTACCGTATAATTCACAAAGCAACTAAGATGTCACCTGCGCAGAAAATCAATCTAGTTTTCGACAAGGCACTAGAGAGTTTTACATAGATTCTGGCAATGGACTTGCAAGGGTAAGAAAAGGCTAAAACAAGGGCCTTGGCGATGATGAACCCTTTTGCTTCGAGAGTTAAACCGAAAAAAAAATTGGCTTCTGTGGGACTTCATCCCGCGATCTTCTGCTTGTCAGTCCAATGCGCTACCCACTGGGCTAACTCAGTATACAAAAATTCAATTGCGAAAGTGAATAGGTTTCATACTCAAATATTTCATACCATATTGCATAACGAATCAATATACATAGAATAGAACCAGGATTGTAATGTATATAGTATATACTTGTTTTTTAGGAAGAACAACTTTTGTGATATGAAAAAGAAGACAAAAGAAAGAGAGAAAAAGTGTTATAAGACACTGAGATTGCATGGAGCTTATAAGATGTTTGCTTTCGTTGTACAAAAGACTTTCGTGATGGGGTACCGAAACATGTTCAACAGGTTTTTACAAGAGAGGGCCTCACGCGTGTTTGAAAAGTGTCCCTCGTCTAAATTGTTGGTACTGAAATCCAGCAAGGGCTTGCCATGTATCTGACAAGTTTTCCTCGTCTAGATTTTCACTACTGAAAACTTACTTGAGCCTTGCCCAAACTAGACAGACACTTTGGAATTTTTCCAGCTGCGCAATTTAAAGTTAATTTTCGAATTAAAATTTCTTTTTATCAAAAAATAAACTTTTAATTCTCATTAAGTGTAAAATTATGACACAAATCTACTACAATCTTTGAAAACTCTGTTGTATTGTAACCAAAGAGTGTTGTTCAGTTGGCACATACACTTTCTCACCAAATGTGAACTTTTGCAGTGCAGCCACACTTTCTATGAAATCGGACTTTTCTGTCACTCGAACTATGCCTAAATAGGGTTTGCGTTACTACAGTGGGTTTCCTTGTTTTGGAAAAAATTACAAAGGCCTAATACACCTACTTGGTTGTGTTAAATGGTTACATTTTCCACTTAGCCCTGCTAATTAACGTTAAAATCAAATATAACCTAAAATCTATACTACAATCAACGAGAATTTTTTGTCCTTTTAAAGAGTATTGTTCGGTAATTATTTTAAATTATTTTTGATGTCAATAATTAAAAAAGGACGACTCTGCATTGACAGTAGGCAGTGATGTGGTATGTCAGCTTCTAGTTCCAGTCTTAAAAATTTTCTTTCGAAGCATCTTTCTTCAGATAAACCGTTTCCACATAAGTCATTATTTTTTTCGGTTTGGTTTACTATTCGCAATGAAGTCGAACTTTATAAAGAGACAACATAATTACCTAACCATAACTGTACATAGGTATATCCATTTGCATCCAGTTTTATGTATCTAATAAAGAATACATTTCAAAACACGCTCTACAGTACCGACCGGTCCCTATTTTCATTCCAGTCAATTAATTATTCTATGTTCATTACTCAAATTACGCTTAACTCCGTTATGCTTGGCAAATAAAATATAAATTTGTATTACACTCTTGGACTCTGCTCTCATATTCTATCGCAATCTCCGTCTCCGCCCGTCTTTTTTTTTTTTTTTCTTCGTCACGTTTTTATTCCATAAGAATTCACTTGCGATTTTATAAATCTTAATAAAAACATTGCTGCATTTGGAGCCGCCTTAAGATATTGCAGTTTGTTGTTTGGTGAGGTCATAAATTAGATAATAAAGTAAATATCGGCAAGAAATCTGGTTCCACACACGCGATCCACTCCACGCACTATAAATATGTTCTCCTTATTATCATACTCGCACAAGCACTTTTTTACCTTTTTTGGTAGCTCCAGGGTTGCCCCTGTATGTCTATATACCCACCTTCTGGTCAATATACATACAATATGAATGTACATATAACCGCAGGCAACTAAAGATCCTCCTCGCTTTAATGGAAATGAATGCGTCGGCGCAGCAATCGATCGAGTTGAACAAAACTAACCTGACCATGAGCTGAACAGAGAAGCCCCAAACAAAGCAAACCGCACAATCGTGAGTCTTAACTGGAATGGAATGGGACACACAAAGTCTCAAAGAAGAGCACAAACTCTACCAACTAGTTTGTATTTGTCATTGACGGTGATCGGATCTACTTCATGGTTATTTTTTGTTGATCATCAACCGTTATACCGTACCGAGTGTTGATTGAATGAAGCCAGTTTGCTTTAAAAGACAAGATAACTCGCTACTTTGCCCACTTGTTGACTCTTTTTTTCCTCCAAAAGAGATGGATTACAAGCGTTTCGCATTAATCACTGTCGTGTAATTGTTGTATTAATGGAATGGAAATAAACTAAATGTCCCCTAAGTGCGTGTAAACTTACAGTTTCTTGTAGATATAGATAGTAGTGTTCCACTGTATTATTATAGCTCTTATAGTGAAAGCGTCTTCTCGCACTAAAGTCTATCAATTCAACCTGTGATGTTGTGTTTTGTCTGTTAAATAGAAATGACGGTATATTATTACCAGTGTAAACTGTAAACATTGAAAGTGCTTTGTTTCTTCTTTCTGTCAAGTGAATTTACACTATTGTGCTGCATTTCCGGAAAGAAATACTTAAGCTGCAAACAAAAGGCATGGAAGTGTGTATTATTCTTTTGGAGAAAAAATATTCAAATTATATTAAATTGTTAAGAAATCTTTCCATTTGTGTTTTTAAAGTAATACTATATCTGAGGAAACTGAATACTATAGCTGATAAGTAAACACACATTAGTGTTCTTTCTAAATAAAGATGTTTTTTTTTTGTGGGTATATTAAAAGTTTTTCTTAAATATTATGTTCTCTGAAAAGCATTTTTGGATTTTATAGTGAGTTTGATACGGATACGGATTAATTATCAATTTTGCAATTTAATTTTCAAAAGATTCTTTTTCGAGGTATGTACGTATTTACGAGAAAAAATGTCTGTAAAAATAGTTAAAAATTTTTCCCACCGATAAATTGTAATAGTCTTCACACCAACAACAAAAACGGGGTTTTCGGCAATGGGAGCTATCGCGAATAAAATTTCCCACGGAATTTTCCCCATCGCCGAAAATTGGAAATGTGAATTATGGTCGCAGTTTCTCTCGGAATTTATTGGCATCTAAAATGAATATCAATGGCAACTGGGTTATTATTTTGATTGACCAAATTCGAGCCTACAAGGAAAGGTGAAAAATTGTTGGCATTTCCAATTTTAAAAGATGAGTGAAATTCCGTGGGAAATTTTATTCACGATAGCCCCATATGTGAACGAAAACTTGAAAAGCGTTCACAACAAACTTTTAAAAATTTTAATTTTACATTTAAATTTTTTGACACCGATTGCTTGGTGCTTGAATTGACATGTGCAGGAAAACGAGATATCGGAGATTTTGCTCCACCAAAAGCTAAGCAAGCGAATCCAAAATGTTTGGTCCTCAGTATTTTGACAGCAAACTGAGATTTTTAGTGAGGAATCCTGTTCAAGGAACTGAGATTGCTGAGACCATCTTAAATTGCCTTATTTTGAACACGCCTAATATTCCCGACGAAGTTAAGGGCAAAACTCCAATGTTTTTTTTTTAAGTTAAATATAGAAATGCAATGAATCGTGACTTGTTTTATTTAATCCATTTCTAAAGCGAACCAGCTCGCGTTACAGTAGAATGGGCGACCCTGCCTTGCGTGTCTTGTGTTACAGTTTCGAGCAGTCAAATTATTTTTTTTCTGAAAGCAACCTGTCAGCTGTTTTATTTGACTTTTAATTGAGCGGTGAATGTTTTAAAAGGTGTTATTGTGTTGATCATCTTACAATTCGAACTAGTTTTCGATATGTTTTATTTAAAGCTTGTTTTGAATCAAATTTGTATGAGATGTATGGAAAACTTTTATTTTGAAAAAGGCTATTATAGCCTACGGTATTAAATATTAAATTATAGAAACTCAAACTTCCAGCATTATAAAAAGTATTAACATATTCCATGGCAATATATAATAATATAAAAAAGCATTAGAATCCGTCCACCCACTCGAGCGTCCAATCAAACGTACTTTCACATTTTTAATATTAAAAATAAAAAAAAAAAATATTACAAAATTAACCATCTTTACTTGCAAGTTGCAACTCAAATTGAGGCGACTATAAAAATTCACATGCCCACCAAAAAGTTGAAAATGATTGAAATAAAAAGTGGCTTCTCTACTGATAATTATACTATTTAATCCATGCGTTTTTAAATTGAGGGCTTGTCAATTATCTATGTTCCTCTATATGGCCGAATATAATAAGCCATTTCCTCTTCTTTTTTAACACCATTCTTTAGTAGCTTTAAAATCCATTAACTTAATAGGGAGCTGTGTTTGGGTTTTCATTTAAATTATTAGAAAATTATTTACAACATAACTTATAAAATTAAATAACTTAATATGGCCTTAAGAGACCTTTCACTTTTATCTATTTATTTATTATTTGAGAAAACATTAATCTTTATAACAATTTTTAAATCATTAGTGCGTAAAAGGTGAAATGTCCAACCCACTCTTTCTAATAAGCCTTACCTACTAATCGCCATCAGGAGCTTATAAATGTAATTAAGATAAAGCAATAATATAAATTAAACAATAAATGCATTGTCAATGTTTCTTCTAATTTATCCAACAACAACACCAAACAAAATAGTTAGTCCATCTCTTTAATATTACAAGATTCCCATATAATGCATAAAGCTAAATCAACCTTATCGTGTTTCTATGTGCATTTACGCAGCAATAACGACGTCGTCACCATTGCCTTCGCCGCCGCCGCTGCCGCCACCGACATATTGAGCTGAGCGCGAGCCACTAACAACACGCTTCGGGTTTTTAGGTCAACGCACTTCGCCGACAGCGACGACAACTTCGTGCAATAGAGTTAATTTTATTTTTTTTTCTTTATGTTTTTAATATTTTATCCAACAGCAATTGAAGCAAATTATTCAAGCTTAACACGCTGCACATTAAAATGGAAATGCAATAATAAAAATAATTAACTGTGCTGGCAAGGGGACAGGTTGGATCCAGTTAAAGTTGTTTATAGCTGCAGTATCGACATCAACATTACCTTATTGCAAAAATAATAAATGCATGACGAGTGATATCACTAAAGTCTGTAAAATAGAATAAAATTATAATTTATATCAAGAAAAAAACTTAAATGTAAATGTCGACTTGAAGAGTGTTTAGGATCTATCCATGCGATTCGTTTCGTTTTTTTAAATTTCTGTAACACCTTATATGAACGCACCTTGTGCAAGCTTAAGTAGCTCTAGTTAGAGACTTTTCACATTAGCCACATAATAGATGAGATACGATTTAAATTACGGCAATTGAATTTTGATTAGCTTATTGATATTTTAGATAACAGATGGCATCTCTCCATACATTTGTAGGAAAGGTCTAAGCTTTAAATTTTAACAAATCTCCACTCAAATAATTTCAAATTAAAACAAATGGAACCCAGGTGTTGGCACGAGCAATTTTTAAGATTAACTAAAAAGAAATGTCTTCACTTCCGTAACCATGCGAATCTTATACAATTTTTTAGTTCAGCTATAATTGCTTCAAAACACGGTCCTCTAGTCCTCGATTTACCTCTTGTTCGTAATAAAATTTGATGCACACCTACTGTTAAAGTGAAATAAGCAAAGCTTTTTAAAAGTCGTGGCACACAAACAGCTGTTGGATGAATTCTTTACGTACGAAAGCAAAAGTAAACGAGTTTATTTTAATTTATTTTAAAGGTCTTAGATTCACATTGATGTAGTTTTCTAACATTTCTCGAAATATAAACCGTTTTAATTGCCTCTACGTGTACTAGTTAAAAACTGTTAGTTTTAGCATTTTTAGTCTAAAGTAGGTTAAGCAAAATCAAAACACCTGTTATTTTGATCTTAAGAGGAAAAGTTGACGTTTACACTATTATTTTTTTTAAATTCTAATTTGGCTTACAGTATGGCGCAAAATGTTAAACATTCTATTATTTCGGTTTTAGTATGAAACTACTTAACATTTTTCTAATTCTTTAACAGTTTACTAAAATTTTCTAAATTGTAAACACTTTCTAACCAGAATCATACTAAACCAATTTCCTTCATAAACTTCAGCTGAACACGCCGAAAAAAGTTGATAGCTCGTGCAAAAAATACAAAAACTTCCTTGATTTTGACGTTTATAAACGTCAAAGTGTCATATGGATTTAGTACGATACTATAAACATAAAATAGCCATTTGGTGATTTTAGCTTTAGAAAAATGTTAGGAGAGATATTTCGATGCTCAACTCGTTTAAAATTAGCAAAATACAACCTAAAAAATATTACCTTATACTTAAAAAAATTTACTAAATCGACTAAAACTTTGAGCTATGTTTTAACATTAGGCTACTTTTAGACTTTATTCATTTAAAAATTCATCCCCTACACTTTTTTTTTCAGTACAGTCATATGAAGCTTTCTTTACAATTTCAGCTTTTAAAATGTTCATAATTTAACTATTAAGGTATTATGAAACACTTAAATCGAGTAATTAAGTCAATAACCATAACTTCACAATAATTGTACCACTTTCGTTTTCCATCGTTGAAAAATCTAATCGAAATCGATTTGAATCTCAATTATTACATTCACCTCAATTGAGCGTTTTCCCGCACCTTAAATTCATAATTATCCAACTTCAATGAATCTTTTATGTGTAGTAATAATTCAAAAAAAAACTTTATGATTGCAATTCGATTTATATAGATCTCTCCTGCCAAACAAAAACGCAAAAAAAAATAAAGAAAAATCATATCTTAAAAATTACTTTTTTTTCTCTCTCATTTTAACAATAGATCTACTTTCATCATGGGAGGAGCTGCTAGCTTGGAGTGAAAATGCTGCTGCCGCACGTAAAATGCAAGAGGAGATGATCATTTTGAAAAGTTCACTTAATCGTTTGGGTGGCAAATTGGCATGCGACTTGGATACCGAACCGTCGATTCAGTTGTCTATTGAAGCGTTAAAGGTAAAGTACCTAAAACGAAGTGCTCTTAAAAGTCACTTCATTGTAAATCAAACATTTTAATAAATTATATTTTTTTTTCTGTAGAATGAAAAGTCACAATTGCAAACATACCGCACGAATATGCTACGCTTAAATGCATCCGTTCACAGTTGGCTAACAAGACAAGAAAGAAAATTAGCTGCAGAATTGGCAGAACACGAAGAAGCCATTAAATCAGCAACAGAAGCTACTTTGCAATCATCAGAGACACAACAACCATCGGAGAGCAATAACGACACTGTCGATAATAAAAACAAAAAATCCGTTGGCACAATTGCATACGACCAGGACAAACACTCACAAATCACCACAATCATTCAGTCAGAGTCGGAATTCCATAAGCATTTGAAGAACGAAGTTAGTGAGATGTATAGTGCTTGGGATGAGGCTAATTCAAGGTAAATACAATTTGAAAATGAAAGTCCAATGGAAATTAATTGAGTTTTTCTATTTTTAGAATTAACAACCAATTGGAAGTGTTGACCACTTCATTGATTGCCTGGAGGCAATTGGAATCGGGGCTCTATGAATTCCAACAGGTCCTTGGAAAGGATCGTGGAACTCTCAAGGGGCTCGAAGGCGCATTAGACAAGGGCAAGACCACAACGGTGGAACTTGCACAAAATGTCAAACTTGTGGCTAAACTTTTGTCTGAGAAAGTTGAAGTAAGTCAGGAACAAGTAAGAAACAACAATTTATGTTGCCAATTTCAGGTGATTAATTTTTGGTTTTATTTTGTTTGCAGCTCACAGCTGTTCAAGAGCACCTGGATCCAAGCCGTATCCTCCACATCGCCCAATTCACTGCATCAAATGGTTCCCTGTCAGACAGTGGAATCTCCGATGGAGCAACATCTGATGGTGGTCTATCAGAACGTGAACGCCGTCTAGGTGTTCTCCGTCGTTTGGCCAAACAACTGGAATCGGCTCTGGCACCGGGCAGCGAGGCAATGAAATCAATCGCCGCTCGTATGGAATCAGCTGAATTCGATCTTAAGAGTCTTCAGAACACATGCCGGGATCTGATAGTTCGTACTGCTGCTTCACATACGAAGAAATCAGCACAGAACGGATCAGGAGGAGATGACCGCCCACCAAGCAAGAAAAACTCTCCATCCTCATCACCGTCATCGAAACGCCGCAACAAACGCAATAAGAAATCAACACCAATCGCTGGTGAATCTGAATCAGCGGCCTACAATGTTGCAATGGCAACCGCGCCCGATTCTGGTGATCCCGATGATCCCTACAATGAAGATTCTCTTGATTTTGATTCATCTGATGACGAGAACAAAACCGGAAAGCCTGGTTGGGTAAAACGTATTGCTAAGATCGCTTTCCCCATGCAGGTTGCTTTGTTCACTCTGATTTGTGCCGCCTGTATGATGCAACCAAACTGTTGTGACAATCTCAATAATCTTTCGATGAGTTTTACACCACAACTGCGCTACATACGAGGACCGCCACCGATTTGAGCGTCCCCAGTGTGAAAACAAAGCAATCATCACTCCATATGCGATGCGAGTGTAGAGTTTTCAAACCGCGTTTTTCTCGTTTAAGAATACTATTAAGGGGGCGGGTCTCTCATTTTATTCGAAATAATATTGAGCAAGATCCTAAACCACATTATAGAATGTAAAATAGTTGAAGGCATCATCATTACACACACACAGTGAGATGTGTTTTGTTAATATACATATATGTATGTGGTGGCCTTTTATAAAAAGGTCTACACACTGCCGCCGGAGACTGTTTTTACATTTTTAAGTGTACTCTAAGCGCGTTAGCATGCCGAGTTCGCCGGTCTCAAAAACGGTTATCGTGTTGTAGGTAGGTTAGAATTTTTTTTTTGTTTAGGAAGAGTGTAGAAAATAGTTTAGGAAAACAACATTTATGAAAAATCAAACTTAAACAGCAACTTTAAGAGTTAGTACTCTGACTTTTAGAAGCTTGTTTTGAATGAGAAGAAACTTTATCAAACCGCTAGAAGGGATATGTGCAGAAGAATGAGCGTTAAACGCCACAACAAAATAAAAATCAGTCTCCTTATTGAATCAGAAATGGAGACAGACAAATCATTATCATTTGAATTGATTAATTTGTTTTTAAATTTGAATGTTTTACGGCTAAAAGATGGAAAATGAATCGTCATTGTATAATCGTCTTGCCAGAAGAATAGAATAAAAAAAATGTATGTTAAAGAGAAAATATGCAACGGTTTTATGGGAGATTTTCAGCTTAGATTATAAAAGCATGAATAATGAAAATCTCAGCAACAATAATTGTTGAAAGAAAAATGATAAATAAATATTAACAGCTCCTGCAAGTCAGGATTAGAAGCATGAGTCAAATAACTCCAAAGCATGGAGCTGACTGCAATCCAGTAAATGTAACAATAGTACCAGTATAACAAATGTGCCTGAGGAGTGAATACATTGTACACAAAAATCAAAAGACTTGAAAGGGCCCTGCAAAAGATATGCAACCCAAAAAGAAACAAAAACAATATCCACCCTAAATAACAATTATTGTTAATTAAAAAGAACTCTTGTAGCAGCTTATGAAACTTAACAATAAATCTTTTTCGTCGTCCATATGTAATCGTCCTGGTAATACAAACGTAAATTAAATCTTTTTTCCTAAAAACATAACTAAACAGCTACCTTAACATAGTTTACATAAAAACGAAGTATCAACTTATCATTGTCCTTATCCTAGAGACTTAAATACAAAAACAAAAATATAAAACAACATTAAATCAAAACACACACTTTTTCTATTACATTAATAGGATTAATAATATATATTTATTTTTATCAATTAAAATTAAAGAGTTTCTTATATAAAGGTATAATAATACATTTAAATTAAAAGAATTGTAAGATAAAATATCAAATAATTAAATAAAGTTTATCTCTAGATACGACTATTAAACTAAATGTATTGTAATTCGAAGTAAGTTTTCTAAAATATTATAAATGTGGCTTTTTTTGTGGAAAAAATAATTATGTTCGCCTTTTTAGGGATTATTTTATCTATCATGAAAACGTGTTCCGTCTTATTATTTTTTTTTTTTTGTATGCATAGATGTATTTAGAAAGATGTAAGGTTTATATTTTGGGAAATAATTCAGAAAATAAGAAGAAAAATGAACAAAAAATAAATAAAAAGCAAGTATTTTCAAAATAAAAATTGTTTTTTTTTTTTCTATTGACTCATTGTGGTGATAAATTCCTTGGTGGTAAAATAATAATATTTAATGAGTAAAGCTTTCGTATTAGGTAACAGTTTTTGTTTTTGTTAAATCATACATGTAAAAATCAAATCTCATCCCTTAGTTGTGTAAGAGGCTCGTTCGAACGTAAAAAATCTCAGTGCGTGGAGATTTTTGTCTGGAGTCAATTATGTTAATTTTTTAATTTCTTAAAACAATGTTGAGCTTGTAGACCAAGCTAAAAAAAAATTAAAAAATAAATTCATAAATAAACCAACTCCCAGTAAATATGAGATTTTCAATGATGATGATGAGATTTTGATTTAACTAAACTAATTCGTCGAATTCCTTTTGAATTTCGTACCTAGCGCGTTCTTGAACAGAAAAAATAAATAAGAAACCACTCCAACGATTTTAAATTTTGTTTTTTTGCATACATTTTTGTTTAGCAATTAAAATAATGAAAATCATGGTTTTGAACATTTTAGTCTAATATCCATGTTATTATGGATCTAGGGCAACGTTTTTTATTAACGAAATTAAAGTTAAACTCGAGTTAACTCACCAAATTCGAGCAATTAACTGGAGTTTTACTTCGAAACTCGAAAAACTGGGTCTTAGATCCAGTTTTTCAGTGTGGGGTTTAAGTGAAAATGCCAAATTGTGTGAGTTTACTCTAGATTAACTCAACATATGTTTTTGATATTTTATCCAGCGTGTTTGTAAAGCCTTTTTGCATGCATCCCCACTTAAATACTCTTTCTTGAGTTAACTCTAGAAAAGTTTATGTCCAGCGGTAGCTTACTCAACAGTTAAAACTGGTCCTTAAAGCCACTTGAACATAAGAGTAAGTATGTAGATGCGACGAAGTAATGCATTTAATTATTCCATAAATCTCACTCGAAGCCGTTATCTTAAACCGGAAATACCTTAACGGTGTATATTTGTTTTGCTCGTAAATCTTATCGATATCATTGTATAACCCTGGACTTTCCCTTTGATAGTATGTAACTATTTCTAAGACTTTATTAACTTGTTTATCATTCTCATTTACATATATATGTACATTTTTACATGTACATAGGTACCTACATATGCATTTTTGTTTTTATCAAAAGCTTTAATGCCTCTTTCCACACAACCTACCCTATTTTGTTAGTTCTATGTGAATTTTGGAGCAAAAGCATTCATTATTCTTTTTTCATATGGATATGCGCATATCCATGTGCATTTTTTTTTGTTGGTTTTCAAAACTTTTGTTCTCTAAACCATAAGCAGCCAAATAACGTCAACAACAGCAACAGTCAGCTTGTTGCATTCGCGTCACGCTTTCGAATCGAGTCGCAATCACTCGCCAGTGATTTGCTGAATGTGGGTTTTTTTTAAAAAAATGTTCGTGTGCATTTTCATAATCAAAATAGAAAATAAAAAAAAAAAAAAATATAGATAAATACTCTCTTAACCGCATTTGCGGATGTTATTAATATCCAATTTGTAACTTGGAACAGCTGTTTGAATCATTCGTTATAAATTCCCCCTCCATAGAAACAATTTAGTAGAAATATATAATTTACGTGATTCATTTGCAAAATAAAGAAGAGAAAAAAAAACGCAAAACATTAAGTACACAACGTTACACAATGTTTGAAAACAATCGCGAGCGGTAGTAAACTGCAACAACCACCCTTGACCCTACCTTCCTTTGGCTCGTATTTTCTTTTAGTTGAAAAGTTCTTTAGTGCGTTTTTAACATCATCCCTACAGTTCAATTAGCCTATAAAGATTGTCGGATTTTTTTTTCATATCAATCGATATAGTAGCCTCGCCACAAAGGAACACTTTGGTCAGTTTGAAAAAATACAAAAAAAAATACCGACCTACCATATGGTGATAGGAAAAATTAACAGGACAATATGTGTGGGTGACTTTTGAAGGACCTGCAGTGCCTTTGACATCCACCTCTGTTTTAACTGCGCAATTTGTTATTGTTTTGATGATCCCTTATATGTTCGCGAGAATTTTAAAGAGATAGTGCAATGAATCCAACGCATCCACCATCATCATCCTCAGCAACACCGCTACCAGTGCAGCTCACGCTCCCGCTGCCACTCACTGCTTGTACATTTTCGTTGCAATCAGCTCAGGGACAGCAGATGGGAAGTGCCACCACTGCCTCTGCCGCGGTTATATGCAACTCAGAGGCTGAATGCAAGCAACTTTGTACTATTTGTGCGTCTCGGGGATTTATTTTGAAAAATGTAAGGAACTTCCCCTCTTCCTCCTTTAGGGAATCAAACAAGAATTTTTGTTTGTATTTTCGTTTTACTCTTCTTGTTAGATATCCTTGCAAGTTCCACTTACGTATGAATATTCTCTTTTTGGCGAGGGGGTAAATGGTGCTCAACAACAGCAAGTTCAATTACAGCCACAACAGCAACAACAACAACAGCTGCCACAACAGATACAGCAACAGCACTATCATCCTTCCCAACAGCAACGTGGGGGCGGCATTCAGGATATAAATGGCAACAGCTACGTCATGGAAGGTTATCATTCATATGATTTTTGTTGTGAGAAGATTTTTGTTCCCGGTACTAGCCCGGAAGCTGTTGCAGATGGTGGTGAGTAAGAAGCTAGATTTTTTAGAAAACCAGCCTCCGAAGATACATATAAAGAAATTATTATTTATCTTAAATAGAGAACACAATATCAAAGAAAGTATTTAAAAAAGTAAATAAAATGGTTGGTACCTCCCTATTTAAATTATCCGTCGTTTAGGTTTAAGTGAAATGCATTGGGTCGTACGAACTTGCTTTCAAAGAATCAAAGAATTTCTTGCTTAGAATTTCCAAAATTTTATACATAATAGATCGAAAATAACCGCTGAATTTTATTTTGTATTTTGTTTAAAAATTGTTAAGCACCGATGTTTTAAAATATTTTTAGTTAGATATCGATTTTATGAATCGATTGGGGGGGGAGGGGGTTGGAGGCCGTAGGTCATTCCATCACTTGTAGGTACCTATACCTTTATTTTGGGTTTTACGTACAAGTTATATTTAAATATTCTTGAAAATATAAAAACCGCTTGGTGTTGATGGTAGGTACCAAATTTCAAATTTAAAATAACTTTGTAAATACTTCGAATTCAGTTTTCAAACATAATAATAAATCACAACTTATAATTATCCCTAATAAGCATTAACATTTTTCATTGCTTCACTTAACTTCGAGTAGATAGGTATAGCTCCTACGTGGGAAGGGTATTGTTAAAGAAACTCAGTCAAAACTTTTTATGAAATTAACTATAGGTACGGTAGTCGTATGAAAATTAAACAGATGCATGCATCAAGGTTGCTTATGTTGTAATCTAATTATTCACTTTTATCCTGTTTAAGAATTGAAATGGGTATAGAGTGGTAGGAGGTAGAATAGAACATAGAGGTTATAAAGGTACATTTAAAGTTGTCTCGTATCCCTATCCTGCCAAGTAAATGCAGTTATGGATACCTATTCACCGTCTTGTGTAACTATCTATAAGTATAGAAATACACTACTTATACATGTTTATATGTACATACTTTGGCATGGAATAATATGATTTAAATCTTTAATGCGTAAAATTGTATGCTCCTTTCAGTATAGCTTTACATAAATGATGAATTAATGAATATAACATACTTAGTTCATACTACGTCACATATTTGTGTTTAAAGTGCTTTTGGTTTATTGAAATTTTATGAATAGTTAGGTATCTATATCAGCTACCTATTAACATTAAGTTACACTTTTGTTAGTTCAGCTTGAAATTAAAATAGGTATCATTTAGATTATATAAAAGTTGCGAAACACAATTAAACAAATTGTAAGGTCCTCATGAAAAATAGTTCTATGTAAAATACAACAACAACAATTTCGGGAGTTTTTTTTATGTACATAGATATGATTGTACACAACGGATACAAAACAACACAATAACACTGCGTCAATGACGTCAATCTATACTCTGTTTTGCTTAAATGTTTCATGACAATGAACAAATTTGTATATTTGTGTTGGAATTTTGGATCTTGGAAGCGCATACAAAATTATCAATAAACCAAATTTTAAGTAGGTATATAATATAAGTTGATGCTCCATTTAAGGTTACAGACCTAGGCATAGAAATTTCTAATTGTTCCAGGAAACCAATACTTTCCCCATAAACCATATCGATTGAACAATTAGCTGGCAAACAAAATTAAGTTTCATAAATACTTCCACCTATTAATATACCGTTTTCAATGGCATGGAAATTAAGTTTTTTGAAAATATTTTTATTTGGCGAAAATATCATTGGTACCTGTGTGTGTGTAGTTATAGGCATTTTATTCTTTCCATAGAAACTGCAATCATATTTTCATTTAAATCAACGCCTTTATGATTTCTAACTAAACTTTTAAATCTAAATCAAACAATAAAGGTTCTCGCAAACCAACGCGAAACATTCGCCAGTTGAAATTTATTTACAAGGTGGTAAATGAAAGTGCCCACATCAACGCGGGGGAGAAACATTCGCCTTTCATAATTTATTTACATTGTGAGGTGATAAATGAGGTGCCCACACCAACGGCGAATGTTTCTCCGCCGCTACGAATGTTTCGGGTTGGTTTGGTTGAGCCTTAAAACAGAACACATCAATTCAATTTTAATGGATTTTGATAAATTTAAATGTTATATATCAGCAATTTTTTCTATTGACTGTCCTTTTGTGTACAAATTTTTTAAGCTACAAGTTAGTCCTTATATTGTGTAAATTTGAGACAGATATTTGCGTCTACATGTTTCTTTCGAGCAGAAATGATGTAATTTCGCAAATCACATAAAAAGTATTTTCAAATATTTTGATTGTTCCTATTTCGTGACCTTTATATAAAAATAATTTGATTCCTAGGTGGGGTATAGGTCTTTTTTTTATTTCCTTATTTCAGTCGCGAAGTTTCGGACGTGTTTACGTCCTTCTTCAGGCCTGTTAAAATGGGTTTTAGATATTGAAAAATATAAAATAACGTACTAGGTATAATAATACTTACAATTGATGGTTAAATAAAAATATAAATTAGAATTAATTTATTATTTTTGTTTTTGTAATTGTTGTGGAGGTTATTTTTAGCAAAAACATTCTTTAATCTTTAAATATCTTTAAAAAGACGTTTATCATAATTCAGAATTTCAAGAATATTAAACTTCAAATATTATTTAATTTAAAAATATATAAAATTCTTTCAAAATATTTTTATTGAAACAATTATAATATAAATTTTCGGCAAAAAATCTTAAAATAATTGAGACTACATTGTCTTCTAATTCTTTTCCTATTAATATAGTTAAAACATTAATAAATAGATATTTTAATACTGTAATTCAAACAAATTCAGTTGTAAATTTACCACAGCCTTCTTACAAAAGTGTTTTATATATTCCGTATTTTTCAAATCGGATTTTAGATGCTCCTGGTAGAAATAAAGAAAATGTTCGTATAGCATTTAAATCAGCCAATAGGGTAAAGGTGTCAAGAGCGTATCACTTTTTACTTTTGCAGTCTTTTTTTTGTCCACAACTTTCGCAATGTTTTATCTTTAATTTAAAGCTCTATTGATCACGAAAATATAAAAATTTAATTTGAAAAAAAAAAAACATATTCATGTGATTCACCATATGTACCATGGGTGTTCACAGTGAATCAGTGCATGGTACACAAAGAATCCGGGAAAATAAATCGATTTTTCCATTTTAAAAATTTATATTTTTTAAAGTTATGTATTTTAAATAATCAATTGATTAATTTTTATTTAACAAAAAAATATAAAAATTCTTCGAATTTACAAAGAAATTATATTAAACATTTTAGTTTATGTGTACGTTATTTATTTTTATTATTTGATACAAAATTATTTTTGTCTGTCTATAAAGCGAAAGAAAACATTAAACTATTATAGAACTAATAAACAAAATAAATTAGAAAAGTTATAGTATGCAAAAATCAAATTTCATACGAAATTCAATGATACCACTTTCAATTGATCCACTGTGTACCATGTTGTCTTTTTAAAAAAGCATGTTAATATTTTATAAACTATTTCACCAAAGTAAACGAATCAACAAAAAATAGTAAGTCTATGCAGCCAGAAGTACAAATATTGAACCCAAATGAAGTAACAACACACTTTTTTAATCAAATCGAAAACAAAATAGAAAAAAATTACTTTCCTAGTCCGAAAACACAAACACAAGAGGAAAACCAATTTCGAAAACAGGATCGCGCAGACTGTGATGTGAGAGTTCTTTTCTCTTTTGCAGATTCATTTTAAAATAAAAAGTGACAGCATAAGAGCAAATGATTCACTGTGTACCTTGATCCTCTGTCGACACCCTTACCCTACACTTAGAACGTCTTTATTTTCTAATCTAAAAGATAAAAATCTGATATTGTCTACAAAATAAGATGTTTAGGTGATGGAACAATGGCATGCCCTTCTGTTTATGTAGGAACGTCGATGCAAAAAACTAAAAAACAGAATATGAGGTCATAAATCTGACATTAATAATGACAACGCACAAAAAACAGCCTTGGTCTTACATTGTATAGAAGAGGGACATAGACCAGATTTTAGCAATGTTCTGGAAACTGAGAAAAATTATAATAAAAGAATGCTTATAGAAATGCTACATATTTTAAATACAGATAACACGGTAAATAGGCGTTCGGATTTGCAGGTACGCAGTAGTATGTATTGTCAGCTAATTAAATAATAACCATATGTTATTTGGATTACACTTTATATTAGACTTGTTTTTTTTTTGTATATAATATTATATTTAGTTTATACAATATTAAAATTGGCTGAGTTCCATTCAATTCGAAAAATACATAGGGCCAGTAAAAACATAAATAACAAAATAATTACCCAATGTAAGCCCACCCCAAGACAATCTTCTCTGAAACAATCTCAGTTCAACAACAGCTGAATATAATCTAACCATTCAGCAAAATCTACTCCATTCAATTTAGCTCTCGCATTTTTGCCTCCGCCAATCATTTCACGTTCGTCAGAAAATCTGCTTCGTTCGTGGTTCCGTCGTCGCCGTTTCCTTTCGTGGTCGCGTTTCGCGGATTATAAATACTAATTCGAGCTTAATAGTTATTATCTGTCATTGAAATTACAGATTATTCCATCTCAACCATTAAAATCAAGTTCTTAACAAAACCAATAAACGAAAAACCTTCATTTATGTGGAAAACTCGTGTGCTTTTTTCGTAGAAAAAAAAAATAAATTGAAAACCTTTCCATAACGGGTCAAGCTTGTGTACCAGTGTATAACATAGCCATCCCTTTCTTGTACATCTAATATAACCGGCTGAATTTGATGTTGACTATATTTGATTCCGACAAAAAAAAATAATTGCAAAAAACAAGTGTGTCCATAATTTTTTCAGGAAAAATAAATCGTTTTAAACAAAAAAAAAAATTTATATGCAAGTTCGATTTGAATTCGATAAATCAAGAACATTGGGTGAAAATTATAAAAATCTTGTTGAGTGTTCGCAAGGGAGACAATAATACTAGAAGAAGACAACGGAACTATAATTGTTTTTTCCCCCCGAGTTCTCACGCGTGGCCGACGAAGCCAGATACGCTTTTTGTTTTGCAATTTTGTAGTCGAATCTAATAATAAATTTTATAAATCTCTTGCGAGCCATTAAATGCGATTAATGTTTTTTTTTATTTTATTAAAAAAACAATGAACCGTTGCTAGGTGACACACAGTAAGGTGACTACGTACAGTGCTTGCTATTTATTTTGAACCCGCAAAGCGGTACTTTTAGCTGAATTCAACAAATAAAAATTAATACGGTGCTGCGTAGTGCTCTAATCAATTTTTGTGTAATATGCTTGGTGAGCACATGGCGGATTTTGATATTTAAAAGAATTTCATTGCTAAAATCTTATTTCGTTTGCTGTGCAAACATCGCAATCGCACCCTTTCTACTTTCGAGGCTGTGTCCGGATATTTATCGTCTGCGCTGTGCTGAAAAACCCGGTTTCGTGGAATTTTGCCCATCTTCATCAAGTGCGGAAGATCAAGTCAAAAAGGAATAAGTAAAAAAAAATCGTTTTTTTTTTGCTTTAAACAAAAATACGGAAAGGGAAATACGAATTGCAATAACAAAAGAAAGAGGCGAAGAATATCATTTTGTTTCATTTATGCAGTTATTGCTGAAAAGGGCGAGCTCAGTGCAAAATTCGTAAACCAGTAATTTTCGCTGTACAGTGTCAGTCCCAGTTTCAGTGTTGTACCGTCACAGGGGAAACGGGACGGTTAAAATTTTTGCAAACATCTCTAAACCAAAACGATCTGAGAATAAAACAAGTGCTAAATTCTCTTTGGTTTCATTTCATTGAAGTTTCATATGAATTGAACGGAACGGTTTATAGAAAATCGGAGAGTGAGAGAACAAAATCATCTGTTTTCTAGGATGGAATTTTAGATTTCTCTTTTTTGTGTGGTTTTTTTTTCGGTTTGTGAATTTTTTTTTATGACAAATGCGCATTTTTGACAATTTGGTTATAATTTCTGTCGAAAATCGAAACAAATTATCATCAACGAGCAGTAGGTACCTACGCGGGCGTGTTTTTAACTAAATAAATACATTTTGTATGCATAACGAAGTTGGAATTTGGCGAGAACGAGGAGGGAGGGCAGCAGTAGCTAGTGGTTGTTTTAATTGGGTACAAAGTACCTATGGAATGGAGATTGCTGGTGAGTAATTTTTTTTGACACATTCAATGACTTGACTTGCTTCTTTAGAAAAAAATATTTACGAATAACTGGAAAAATCTGTGACGTAAGCAATATAAATTCTTTAAATTGAGAAGTTGGCTATGATAGAATTTCATGCATAATAACAATATTGGACTGCAAAGTACTGCCTCTTAGAAGTTTATGTCAGCGTCTAACTGTAAAATAAATCGGGTGGCACAACGGCTCATGAAGAACCAGGGCCTAGTGACTAACAACTCGCAACCATTCCTGTGTGCGCCTTTCGACAGGAATGGAAGGGACCTACAATTTTATGCTGAATCCGAACGGCTAGACGAGAAGCACTTATTCGTGACAAGTGATACTCTTGGAGGATTTGTCAATTCCTCGCAAGAGGCAGTAGCCCTGAAAAAAAACTTTTTAGTTTTAAGGTGGACGAGGCTGGGAAGCGATCCCAGACCTCCAGCGTGACAGTCGGACGCACTAACCATTACGCTACGGGCTACTACCGTCTAACTGTAACGATAATCCAACTGTCGTGCCTGAGCGAAACACATTCCTATTGACAGCTTACAAAAAAAAAAACTTCTAATTCAATTCTATTGAATAAGCGTGCCTACAGACTACAGAAAGCAGAATCAAAAAGCATAGACCGCTTTTACACAAGGAAACTGAGTTGCCAGAAACTAGCTAGTTTGTAGGCGAGAAGGGTGGGAAGATGTTTTGTCTTCCTTTTACGCTCTTCTCGCCTACAAACTAAAAATCGCCGGCAACTCAGTTTTCTCGTTGTGTGAAAGGGGTCATAATGTTGTAGGTATTGTTTTTGTTTTTCTACTTGTTTCTTACCAGGTTGGTACCTATTTATTTTAATATAAGTTAACTATGTTCAGACATCTAACAAAAGCAATTCGTTTGCTTTGAGCTTTTAGGTTAAGATAATTAAGATCCGATGTTATAAGACCACCCAGTTAAACAAATACTGCACAAAAAAAAAAGAAATATATAGAATGACCTGTTACAATCATACTCGATGAACCAACAAATTAAAGTAAGAAATTCTAAAATACCCTAATGGTATCATATTTTCACGCCAGAAAACTTTGCATTACACTATCACAAATTAGAAAAACTACCTACTAGGTTAGCTAGGTAGGTAGTGCACCAGTACCCGGCCACTGACTAGTATCCGGCCACTTTTCAGTTCCAATAATAAGAATTCCAAAGACTTTTTGCATGTCAAAATAAAATATTTAAATTATTTCAGGCTTATTTAAACTTTTAGTAAAATTTGGCTAATCAGGGCCTCATAAATTTATTTATTTATTTATCCGGCCATAGTAGCTACAACGTTAAATTTTATTATTTTTGTAGGCCAATTTTGATGATATCGATACATTACGTGCAAGAAGGGAGTAACACAAGAATGCTCACAGCTTTAACAGCAGGTCCTATTAAGGTCTGATTTTTGGAATATATCATCAAGGATTGTTAAAGATTACGTATATATTAAAAGGGATTCTTAAATTAATGTTTGGATTCTAATATTTACAAAATAAACTTACAGGTCGGATACTAGCTCATAAGTGGCCGGCTACAGAATTTCAATGGCCGGATACTGGTGAAAAAGCACTTTTATGACAAAATTAATTTTAGTTTTAATTGCAAAACAACAATTGCCTTCATACCTATATTTTTAATTTCATAAACAAATTATCAATGATTTAAAAAAAAAAATGTTTTAAAATTCTATATTGTCAGACTGATTTTTTATAGGACACCAAAGTAAGAAAATGCGTTAGGTGGCCGGGTACTGGTACACTTGCACCTTTGTTCGAACATAAAAACGCTGATTACATAATTTATTTAATTCCACAGCTTAATAAAAGGCCTATTAAAGGGTACCAAGTTTAAAATTAGGGGGGTATGCTATTCAAAACTTTTAAACTGTTGAATTCTTCGGTGATGTGCAAAACAAAAGGAACTAACAGGCGTGGGTTTTGTTTCCTTTTTAACTGCTCATTGAAAGTCATTTGTACCTAAATGGTGCGATTTGTTGAATTAAAAATGTTGACTATGTAGGTAGGTATGTATCTTAACGTTTTGAGGTCTCTAGAATCAGAATCCGTCGTTTTTTAGAAAAATGCCGGTATGTGTGTTTGTACATAGGTTCGTTTCACTTTTTTCGTTCACAATATCTCGAGAACGAATACCTTTACAGTCGACGACACCTATAACGACGAGTCGTTTTTACGACCAGTTTTCCTTTTGTTTGGTTTTCATAGAATTTGTATTAGTTTATCGTCGGTAATAATCGTCATCTTTAACGATTTGTTGCATAGTTATAACGACGAATTTCAGACAAAAGATAATTCGGTTTCACCGCTTACACCCACGACGGGATGATGAAAAATGCAAACAAAAGTTAAAAGGTAACTTTGAATTAAAACCAGAACGTGTTCGAATATAGGTACCTACACAAACTCCCTTCTTAGCGAATGAATTTAACTGTTCCTAAAATTTTTAAGCGCATACCTATGTATATTTCAAGAACAAATAATGATTCCGAACCCAGTCTATTTTTGTATACACATAATGATGTAGCCAAAAAAAAAATCAATAGACATTTTTTTGTAGAGCAACCAAAATGCAAAAAAAAAATATGTTTTTCAATTCGAATACCTACCTTAAGAATAAACAACGATATCGGCTTCAAATTTTTACCATAAATATAGGTACAGTACGTTCTCGATTAACGCAACTCTCGATTCACGCAACTCCGCGATTTTTGCAACAGCTGAATTTATATCTTTGTTGACGCAGTAATCGCAACTCTTCAAAAAAATTTACTCGATAAGTGCAACTTTTCATATCTAAATTTACTCTTCGTTATGTTTATTTTTGTCTGTTGCGTTACATTTTGTCTCGGCAGTTATTTTACCGCTACTTTTGAGTGACAGTGAAATTTTAGACAAAATTAATAAAGTAGCTTCAAGTAAATCATTATGCCTTGAGTATAATGTTCATAAATCTACAGTCAGCAGAAAAAAACCAAAAGAATGTGGACCCGGAAAGAGGACTACATTAAAAGGTGGCGAATGCCCTAAGATGGAAAAGGTTTTATTATTTATGTATGTATGTATGTGTTATTGAATATAATATTTATTCGGTTATTGCAACCACCCTTGTTTTAATTAGTTGCAATAATCGAGAACGCGCTGTATATCAATACCATCCATTATGTTGTGTTATTTGTAGATTTTTAAAAACACATTTTGAAAAGATTAAAATAAAAATGGCTTTTAAAGGAACGGAAAACGGCTTTTAAAGGATTTTCCATTAATGGCGGGTCGATTTTAAAATTGAATAAAACAAGTTGTAGGTATATGAGATATCAATAAGGTTTTATCTTTACTTGAGAGCCCTATCAATGACATTATGTGTGAAATAAAACATCGTTCAAATGGCCGCCACGGCTTCGCTGGGTGGCGCGGATTCGAAAGGTCCAGTTTTCGATGACTGGCGAATAAATCAGGCTGAATTTGACCGATGGCATCGATTATGTTGTCTTTGAGAGCTGCGGTGGTTACGGCTTAATCGCATAGACCTGCGACTTAAGACAAATCACACGATCTTGGTGGCCAATTCACGTCTCCTCGGCGCGAGATAACCATGCCATGAAACCGCTCGTGCACAATATCGATTTTGTCTTGAGCTGTGTGGCATGTAGCGCCATCCTGTTGAAACCATATATGTTTTCGGTGACCATATCATCCAATTCAGGCCACAAGAAGTTGGTGATCATAGACCTATAGCAATCGCCATTGACGGTGATGGCCTGGCCAGCATCATTTTCGAAGAAGTAGGTACGGACCGATGACGTCTCCAGGCCAAAATCCACACCAAACAGTAACTTTGTTTGGATGCAGTGGCACCTCGTGAATCTCGCGTGGATTGGTGTCGTCCAAAATCCGACAATTTTGCTTATTCACTTTCCCATTCATCCGAAAATAGGCTTCATTGCTAAAGATGATTTTTCTACCAAAATTCGGATCAACTTCCAACCCATTTGATAATAAAGTTTTATCATTTGCACGTGTTGCTAAGACGCTTTAACTTACCATGATGATTTGTCTTTTGTAACTGATTAAAAGACGATATTTTGACAGAAAGTAAATAATATGGCCGCCAAAAGCTGTCAAAATCAACCCGTCCCTATTGAAAAACCCTTTATATGTAAAAGTTGTTAAAAGTTTTGGTATGTGTTGCTAATGACACACTTTCATTCCAAAAATGCTTGCTTGAATAAGCGATTTTCTAAGACGAATATGTATAAATACCTATGTTTTCAAGGACACCAATGGGAAGTGTTATTTCCTTTCATTTTGGGGAAATAAGACCCAAGGGCGTTATTTCTGTCAATCTTACTGTACTACACCAAATTCTTCTTGTATGTATTTGTTTAACTGAAGTTACCTACAAGTTTTGTATTTTTTTTTTTAATTTGTTTTTGTGTTTCAACTATCTACCTACCTGAATACATATGTATGTACAGTGGTGGCGGCCTATTTAAGAACGATGTTTTTATAAATTTTTAAAATACATAACTTTTGTTTGGGAAATCTGTTGAGGTTGAGAAGTGTGTCAATTTTTTGTTCTGATGATTTCTTATTTAGAAGGTCAGAAAGTAAATGTGATGTTAGAAGCCCTTAGAACAAGAAATTGAATCAAAAATACACTCTTAAGACGTAACAGAGTAGGTACAGGATAAAACTTAATTTAATTTGGGGTGCATTGACTTGGAATAGTATAGTCGATAAGTTAGAAAAATGCTCGAACTGACCAGAACGTTTATAAAGACATTGAGGACATTTTATGGAGTCTTATTCATTTGAAATCATGCCCATAAAATTTGTTTTTAAGGACGATAATGATCCAAAAAGGTCCTCAACGGATTGCTTATTGCGTATTCAAATAGTCATTTTTTAGATTAGACCGTCCAAAGCTCGGGCCTTAATTCTATCGAGAACTTGTGGGGTGACCTGAAGGGATGATTAAAGTTAAAAAAAAAAAAAAACATTTTGATCAGAATGTTTTAAATATTGAGGAAATCTGGTAGAGTACACCACTATCAAGATTCCATGCCTTACGCGAAATATGCAAGAAATTTTGTCTTAAATTATAAAGAATTTAGATTTTCCTTCAATATATTCACATTAACATATTGAAATTTCAAAGATTTTTAATGTTATGACAACCTTTTTTTCTTAATTATATTGCCAGACGAAATAAGAGTTAATAGTTTATTTTTTTCCTACCAATATTCTCATGCTTATATTTTTTAAACATTACTCAAATTGTACGGTAGTTTATGTGCTATTAATATAACCACTTCTCAACCTCAACAGATTTTCCAAACAAAAGTTATGCATTTTAAAATTTTATAAAAATATCGTTCTTAATTAAGCCGCCACCCACAACTGTATGTACATACAGTTGTGTCAAAAACATTCCTGATTTGTTTGGTCAACTGAAATGAACAAATTAAATATTTGTAATTTTTCGCCATTTTTATTAAACAATTGTATCATTTTAAACAAAAAACATGGTAAATTATCCATTAAAACAAAAAATAATAGTGAAAAATTAAAGTTGATTCAGAATTATAATGTGACAAACTAACCGGATTTTATCTTGTACAATTAATTATTATTTTGTATTTAATATTTTGTCCAGTAACCCCTATTTTTTATCACAGCTCGACATCGACGAGGCATTGACTGAATTAAATTTTCTAAAATAGAAGCAGGAATATTCTCCCATTCATTTTTCAAGGCTACAAAAAGAAAAGTTGTTGACGTGTACTTTTTTTTCCCAACCCGCCTTTTTGAAATGGCCCACAAGTTTTCAATTAGGTTTAGATCGGGTGATTGAGACGGCCATTCTAAAACACGAATATTTTTAGTCGCAAACCACTCTTTAAGCAGCTTTGAAGAATGTTTGGGGTCATTATCCTGCTGAAAAAACCAACGCAAAGACATTTCTTCCTCTGCATTTGGAAGCATTACTGACTCCAAAATGTCCTTATATTGAAAACGGTCCATAATTCCTGTGAGTTGGTGTATTGGACCGCAGCCTGCGCCTGAAAAACAACCCCAAAACCATCACCGAGGCTCCACCGTGCTTAACTGTAGGGAGTACATTTGCAGGCTTTAATCGCGTACCTTTTGAGCGCCTTACTGTCCTTGCACCATCGGAGTAAAACAAGTTGAATTTGCTTTCATCACTGAAAAGCACGCTCCTCCATTTGCTTAAAGACCAGTTAAGATGATTTTTTGCAAATTCAACCCTGAGTTAAATATTTTGATTAGGAATTTAAAGTCTTTTCCAAACACCTTTCATGGCTTTCCTTTTTCTACGATGTTTAGCAGTAAGAAGAGGTTTCTTCGCTGGTCGAAATGCAAAAAGACCGACATCTCTTAAACGCTTCCTTACCGTACTTGGCCCTATAGGTAGATTTAGTTCATCACAAATTATCTTTGAAGTTGAAAAAGGGTCTTTAAGCACAAAATTCTTTATGCGCCTATCAGTTTGAACAGTTGTTTTGCAAGGGCGTCCACCAAAATGATCTGCTTCTACTGATTTCCCGCTTCTAAATTTTGTAATGATGTCACAAACCATTGACGTTGGAGTTTGCAATATTTCAGATATTAAATTTTGTTTTGTATCGGCTTGGATCTTTTCTATTACCTTGTATCGAATCGTGTTGCTATAACGTGTTTTAGCCATTTTCTGCACTATATAATTTCAACTAACACAGCTCTCAACTTGTATAGTCTGTTTAATCTACGGCGTAAGTCAAAAGACTCAAAAAAACCGCTACTTTAACATCGAGTCTCGCAATCTCCCTGCAATCCGGTTAGTTTTGCACAGGCTTGTTATTGAATAACTTTATAAAATATTTTTTTTTTATTGTTTTTGTCATCGTAGCATTATATTTTTAAGGTTATTATTAAATTATCTCATACCCTTTACAAATTATGGAAAACCTATGGAAAGTTATTAGTTTTCTACTTGATATTAAGAAAAACATTAAACTGAGGAAGAATCCGGAAAGTTTTTGGCAGCACTGTATGTAATTTATAAATTGATATTTATGTGTTTACCATGTATGTTTGTATATGTACATTGGTATGTAATACCCACCCGTTTAAATTATTTAATCTTACAAAGTGTACTAGGTAGGTACTAACTTGACAGAGGATTCGGTTCATAACAATAAAAATTGCATTGTTTTGGCCGACTAATGTGGCAGACAGCAAAAAGTAAATACCTACATTATGTATAGGTATTTAAAAAAAAAAACATTGACCGAAAATAGAATTTAGCAAGCAAATACAAAGTCTTTGTCTGTTTTTAAAATTCATCAAAATCGTATCTTATCCTCTAGCGATCGACAAAATAAAAAGCTACTTGTAGATAAACAATAAAAGTGAGAGAGCAAGAAAGAGCGGGTGGTTTTCAAGAAGGAATAATAAGAATTTATTGTCATTTGAATTTGACAACAACTACATTTTTATCAGACGGACATGTGCATTGTGTGGGTTTGCATATTGTTTTTATTTTTATTTTTTTTTTTTTGTGTTAATAATATTTATTAAAAGATTGCTCTATATTTACACGACAGAGTGACAAAATTTATAATAAGTCTCTCCACCTTCACCGATAGTCAGCTAGTTGCATAGCCAAAAAATGTTGGGGTTCCTCCTTCCGGCAAGGACTATATCGTGTAATTTAAAATCAGTTACAGACAAAGTGGTTCTCCGAGTTGAATCCTCCTCACTTATATGTAACCAGTCCAACGGAGTCTACCGTCCATTTTTTTTTTGTTTGTGTAACCCTATCTGCTATGATAGAACCCATTAGGGGCCAGTTATAGCTATCATTGAAAACCATTATTGAAAATATTAATTGTCAATTTTGATAGATTTTGAAGAAAAAATAAATGATTATTTGGATGCCAAAGTCCAGCTATTTGACTTAATAATTATTTCTAGGTAAAACAAAATTCAATTTGGCACAACTTTTCTCATAAAATGACTTTTAATTTTTCAATGATGAACTACCTTACCAATGATCATTGACAAAATTAAAAGTTCCTTTATGGGAAAGATACAGGTCAAAATGAATTTTTTTTTGGAGGAGAAATCATTTTGAAGTCGTAAGATGTATTTCTGCATTCAAATATTCAATGATAAAACTTTCGAAGGGCCTCAAAATCAACAGCTAACTTTTTCAATGATGGTTTTCAATGACAGCTATAACTGGTCCCTTAGTGAGTAAATATTTCTTATTCTTTTCTTTTTTTAAATAAATTGATAGGTATTCACCTACATAAATTCCGGTATTAGCTGTTAGTGTTTTGTATTACTTAGTAAATAGATACATACATGCATATTATTATTTTAAATGCAAAACAAATCAGGCTGCCAAGCGCCTACCTACATAGGTATACCTACATACATATATAGGTATCTACCTAAATAATTTGTTTTTGTAAACTAAAAATGTGTGTAGGTACCTACCTACCTAATTAAATTATTTAAAAAAAAAAACACTAATATGTACAGTGTTGGACAGAGAATTAGCACATTTATGCTTTTTTCAGTTAACATAGCCTTATGCCAGTTGACAAAAGCCTTTCTTAAAAAACTTTTCACATTATTACAATCTAGACTGCATCCCCCTATTATCCCTGGAAATTAAGCGTTTTTTTATACATGTTTGTGTATTAATTCCATATGAGAAGTGTTCGATTGCTAAATTTTCCGTGGCCACAGAAATAGCACATGGACTGTATTTTTGGTCAGATTTTAAGAAAAAAGTAATCGAAATTTCAAAACAAGTTGCTTTAAAGGTTTTTTTTGCAAAATGTTTGAATATTTTTTGACTAGATAGGCTGGCAACAATCTTGTACACCTGAGTTTAAAAAAATCATCATCATGATAAAAAATAACGGGAAAACACTTAACGAAATCATAAATAATGTGGGACGAGCAAGAAAATTAGTGTATTATGCCATCAAATTTTATGAAACTCATAATACGACCAACGCCTACCAAAGAAGCCCGCCTCCAAAAAACATAAGTTTTGCTGATGATCGTTTAATCGCTGCTTATGCAAAGAAAAGTCCATTATTGACATCAGCTGAAATTCGGGATGAAGTGAATCAAGTCCATGGCATAGCAGTAAGCAGCAGAACAGTCGAAAGAACACTCAACGACAAGGATTCGATAGGTCGCATAGCTCAGCACAAGTCCCTGGTTTCAAAAAATATTACAGCCAGGCTTAAGTTCGCTACAGTTTAAGAATCAAAGTTGTTATCATTTGGAAAAATGTTCTGATGTAGTGAGCCCAAACCTAGGACTACAAAGAACATTTTTGCAAAATAATAACAATTTTAATTCGTAAGCTCTAGCCAACTTAATGTCCCTCAACTTAACAGAGCAAAGTCAGCAGAACAAAAAAAAAAAAATGATGGTCTTACAAGGTGCTTATAAAACGCTATTTAAGTACCCAAAAATTAAATTAAGTGCTCCAATACTTGTGGGAATAATGAATGTTCTGCTAACATGATTTCAAGTTAGCAGACCAATTATTTAATCTTTCAGTTAGAAAAATGGGCTCAATACTAGGTATGTTAACGAGCTACTTGAGTGCTCTACGAATCCAAAAAATCTCGAAAAAAGGTAGTTTTTTCTACAAAAAAAAAAAAAAATATTATATTTTTTTATTTAAACTTTTTTTCATCCAATTTTTTTGATTAATTTTGTACAAGTATAGTTAAATTAGGTGCCCGACCTTTCCCAAGGATTTTCGACTCTCTGATGTGAAAAAAAAAATTATTTTACTTCCCATACATTACCTGCTCTGCTAATGATTCATTACCTATGTTATATAATTCATTACCTATATTTGCACATTTTGTTCTGGCTACTATTAGAGATGAGGAACGACATATTTGTCAACTTCATCTTTTGTGAGCTTAGCCAAACCCTGTTTAATGACCTTTTTATTGCTCTAATACCTAATCATAATTTAACCATTATTTTTCTCATAAAATAAAGATTATAAAATTGGCAGATAGGTTTATGAACATTTGGTAGCCAAAATAAGAAATTTAAGACCGCAATTTGAATGAGCATGGTCATTATCTATTTGCTTTTGTTGATAACAGTACTAAACCTACTCAATATACAAACATATTTTGAATGCACCTTTTGAATTGACATGCCATAAATATATCAACATTAAAATCATCAATTCAATAACAATTACCATCTGCTTTTTTTCATTCATAATCCTAGTCGCCAGTTTTGATATTAAAGTTGCCTACACAATCTATAGACAAAAAGACTACATAATTAAAGTTTATATCGAGATCATCTGACCATTAACACAACTTTGTACCTACTGCGCATAAATAACAAAATTAATTTGCCATTAGTCTTAAATTGAAACCTTTTTTCCATAGACAATAGCTCTCCCTCATGAAGTTACACGCTTGATTAGAAAGCCGATGTTTAACGACACTCAGAAAAAATAAAACAAAAGAATATTGTCTGGGTGTCGCTTCTACCTATATAAATTTGAATAGGTAGCTCGCTATTGAAAAGACATTTGCCAGAAGCTAAATTATTTATTTAAACCTTTTGGCTTAGGTGAAAGAACTCGGTTAAATGAATTTTTGTACTTTCGACTCAGTTTTTTTTTTTTTTGTAAGTCGATTGTTTTTTTTTTCTTTCTGTTTTGTTTCTCATTGCATTTTAAGTTAAGTCAGAAATTTTAATTTTCGGTTAAGTCAAGATCAAGGTCAGCAAAGGGAAATCCCCGGCAGATGTTACCAGTATGATGTCATTTTAGTGTTTGGCCTTGTGGTTTATAATAATTATTTTGAGTTGTCATCATCATCTGCAGAGGCAGTGTTGGTTTTATTTATTTAAAAATAAAAATAATACATTAGTACCTATATAGGTATATGTATGTACAATGTACATCATAGTTGGTATATTTTTAGAATTAAATGAAAATAAAATGTTGAACAACAATGATAGTGAAATGTGGGTTAGAATTATAGAATCCATATTTCTTGCGGCAGATTTTTTTTTGTTTGATAATAAGCAACACGCTTAATTTGTTCGTGATTTTAAAAAAATACTTCACGCCTTAATTTATTCAAGCCTTTAAAATAATATTTTACTGCTAAGTTTACTTCCTCAAACCAAATAAGAATTACACATATTGATAAAGTTGTTTTGTTTTAATATTTGATAATGCTTAAATAGTAGGTAGGTATTTAACCATTTAAGTGTTTGGTATTTGAATAAATTTGATAATAAAATTTAAACTAATTTGAATTAAATTTTTACCAATACCTATTGATTTGTCAAGGTTGTTTTGTATCGCCAAATATTAGTTTAGTAAAACTTTTAAAATTCTTTAATCTGTGGAAAAATAAATGCATCTTTTGTTTGAACATTCTTTTTTATAAAATCGTTCTATCTGACTTCGTGGAAAAGCGGGGGAGATACAAAGCTATAGTGTTAATACTTGGTGTTGGTAAGAGATCAATTATACTTTATCCTGCTGTTTGCGGCAAAATTACATAGGCAATACATAAACTTGACTTGACAAAAAGAAAGACGCATTACAAGGGAAGAGGTGAGGTTACTTACCGAGGCGCCAACTAATAATATAATGCACATATGATTTTCTGGCAGTGAATTTATTTTGACTTCATCAACCGCCCCATCATAGTCCAAACGAAGAAAAAATATGTGCTAGGTCGTTAGCTGCAGCTCGATTTCAGTAAGGATTGATTAAAAAAAAAATCACCTACCTATATTATTTGTAATTTCGTTCGAAAACATCTGATTAGAAATCTGCACAAAAAAAAAAACCGAAACCATCGAGAAAATAAAACTATATGCCTAGCCCTCAATTTTATGCTGGGAAGGCCTTTTAAGCACTAATTGGCTGTATTGGGTATATTATAGTTATAGTGTTGTGTGTGGTTTAGCGGTTTATGAGTTAAAAACCAAGTCTATGCTGTCATCAAGAAAGTACACTTAACACCGACGTCTTCGACAGAACATCACTATAGACAGATATACCTTTGAGGTAATTAAGGGCTTTATCTACCTTGGCTCTCCTATCAAAGTCAGACAACAATACCAGCGCTGAAATCAAACAAAGTAGGTATAACTCTTTCCAATCGCTGCTTCTTTGGGCTACGAAGGAAGTTGACAAGCAAACCACTTTCTCGAATAACTAAAGTGTCTCTGTATAAGACAATCATCCATCCCGTGTTGCTGTAGGGTGCATGGACCCTTTTAGTGGCCGATGAGTATGCTTTAGGAATATTTGAGAGAAAAATTCTTCGGATGACCTTCGGTCCCGTATGGATAGACGGGGAATGGAAAAGAAGAAACAACAACGAACTGTACGCGCCTTACTGCCACTTCGATCTAGTCTCAAAAGTAAAAAGCCAACGACTGAGGTGGCTGGGTCATGTAGAGCGGATGAACACTTATGAATACCTATGAATATCTACCTATATCCCCGAAGGACGCCGCGGTAAAGGAAGACCACGATACAAGTAGAATAGGACCTCAACCAACTTGACGTAAGAAACTGAAAGCAGACAACTAGTGACAGAGCTGGCTGGAGAAGGCTTATAGGTTGAGGCGCTGGTCCACTCCAAACTATAGCGCCACCGTAAGTATGATGTGAATAGAAGAAATCTCATACTCGGAGAGGAAGGAGTCCAACTGGAAAAATCAACTCTAACTTAACGCCCACACTAAACTTAATCTTACTACTCACTTCAATAGTACTTCGCTATAACATTTTTGTAGTCGAGAAAAAAAAATCAATTACCCACCCACACACAAATTGACACCGCGCGATGAGAATGCGAGCAATGCTACCTCACAAACTGCTAGGTATGTGGAGTTTTCGTAATTCGATTCTTTAACAATAATTTATCAAATATCTACGTTTATTTAAAATAATGTATGGCAATCTTGTTCTTATTTACAGCTGTCAGTTGCAGTGCAGTTTACAATATTGGTCTTGTTGAGTGGACCATAAAATATAAATTATACTACTTGTAACTGAATTCATTAATTTAACTGTTAAGATGAACAAAACAGAAATAAAACAATTGTGTAGCTATACCAAGTCTAAGTCGGCAATCTTGTAACTTGTTTAAAGTGTATTAACTTATGTATGATAATTTATAAATAAATGTAAATTGAAAGTAAAAAATAAAATCTCAATAAAATTCTACTACTACTACTACTACAATATTGGTTTTCTCTTAAACTTATTTGCTACTCTTAAATAATTATTTTAATGACAATAATTGACCAAACAGATAACAGACAGACAGAACACGGAGCACAACAGATAAACAGAATTTTAAAGTAAAGAATGCGAAAAAAATCTAATCGCCCTTTTCCATTCCATCTCAATTTTTCCGCACCTATCTTCTGCTATTCCATTGGTCGTATCGTTCCTCAAAAATTTCATTTTGCCCCAAAATTGGAAACGGAAACGTTCCTAATTCCACATTCCACTGTCGAGGAGGAATAGGAGAATAGGAAAAGCAAAGTGCCGTCCTCTTTTGCCCGTTTCATTTCCATGCATGATTTTCATTTCTTCGCTGATAGAGAGACGACTGGTTTTTATGATGATATGTCAAAAGTTTTTTTTATTCAAGAATACGAAGAAAAAACCAATAAAAAAATAGATAAAAACGCGTCTAGATAGTGAATAAATAGTTATATTAAATAAAAAAAGTGTTTTGCTTCCTCTCCGACATAGTTTTCCAATAGAAAATAATCAACGGTACCGTGTGTGTTTTTTCGCAAGCAAAAAAAAAAATTTAATAAGATATTCTAGTGCAGAATAAGAGTATAAAAATTGTACTCTTGAGTGTGTGTGTGTTTGTGTATCAGTGTGTGTATTAGTGCGGTGCATTACAAAATTCATCGACCACGAAGTCTGCTACTCTACGACGAAGACTAAAGGGACGGGCAACGGCTACGAAAAACGACTTGGACAACAACTACGACTCTGAGGAAGACAATTTGTTCTCCTTTCCCTTTACACAACTCAAAATCAACTCATCATACAAAATGGAATACTACTTAGGTTAGAATTTACATTTAAAAAAAAAAAAAATAAATGTTATCTATAATTTTTCTTGTTAAGAGAACATTGTTCAAAAAAAAACTTCAACCAATAGAAATATAGGTGAAACTCGTCTCTTCGCAAAAATAAAAAGAAAAATGGATTTAAAATATAAAATGGAAAATACGAAAACTGCAACACAGTTTTTTTTTTTTGTTAATTTTGCTGGCGAAAACGGATGAAAATAAATGAAAATAAAATTGGATGATCGATGATGACGGTCGGTGTGGTGATCATTGTGCGCTGTGGCTGTGATGTGTTTTCTTTTTCATTTTTTTTTTTTTTTTTTTTGCAAAATTGATATCTCACTCCCCCTTTTGTACATACCTTCTTCTTGCCGCTATCATCCCTCATCCCCTAACCTTTCACCCGGTAGAAAGAAGAACAACTTGTGCGAAAAAAAAAGACAACAACTCGGTGAAATTTGAAATTCTCCACCGAGTTAAGGTGACCAGCTGGTCGGTTTTTAAGAATTTTCTTTTAATTTTATGAACACAAAATTACCTACCTATACATCAAAGCTAAGTTATGACGCCAAGAATATTTAATTTCTGTAGGAACAATTTCTTCATGTGTTTCCTACTCGTAACTTGTAGGTAGGTTTTTTTCTTAATTTATTGTTTTTGTTTTTAAGTTTCAATTACCTACGTAGGGTGATGGCACCAGTGGTCGGCCCCTTAACTTTTTTTTAAAGTTCGATTGGCATTTAAAAATCAGGGACTTATGTTTTTAATAGAGTTATCAGTTTATATGACGAGTTGAAATGTGTAGATTAGGAAAATTTAAGAGTATTTAGTTGATTTTCTACGAAAGTCCGATTCTTGAGTAGTCGGCCCTCTAATCTGCAGAAGTCGGCCGCTTGAGTATCCAGTAGCCGGCCACCAAATAAAATTTGTATTTTAATACTACTTACAATAGAAGAAAGTATATAACAACAATTTGAACATTTAATACACGTATTGGAGTCAAATGTTATCATTTTCAAACACTAATTTTTAATTTAAAAGAACAAAACACATTTAAAAAACAAAGGCGCAACATTTTAGTCGTTTTAGTACAATGTTTAATTATTTTTAGTATGTTACTAGGTTAAAAAGTGTATTTTGCTAATTCAAACCAAGTTTAGCATCCTACTATACTGCCGTCCTAAGTAAAATGGGCCTAAGCGTCAAAAATTTAGTTTGAGACAATACCTATTTGGAATCGTTAAACATTGTCTTATTTTTGTATGAAAAAAATTATATTTCCAACTCCAAATGGCTCAAAATCACGTTTGAAAATGGGCATAAATCCATTTTCGTATGGTTTTCAAAAAAAAAAAAACAGTAAAACGCATTTAATCAAAACTACAAAAATGGAGATGTGCCCTTTTTACTTAGGACGGCAGTATATCCTAATATATTACTTACAATAAAATCACCAAATGGCTATTTTATCTTCTAGTGTCATACTAAATCCATAAGTATATCGTTTATACCATGTTAAAATTAGGGATGTTTGTGCATTTTTGTACGTGCTGTCTCTTTCTTGGACCTGTTCAGCTTAAGTTTATGAAGGAAATTGGTTTAAAGATAGATATAACTTTTTGTGGGCTATAGGTCAATAAATTAAAGATGTTATTTAATGTGCAACGTTTCGAGCATGTTTATGCTCTTCATCAGGCAAACAATATTTAAAGAATTTACGTTAAGGGAATAAACCACTCATTATAGGTACATAATAATCTCATGAAATAAAATTGGTGGACAGGAAAAAAACCTCCATTTATCAAGTATAGGTGACTGTTTTGATAAATGGAGGTTTTTTTCCTGTCCACCAATTTTATTTCATGAGATTATTATGTACCTATAATGAGTGGTTTATTCCCTTAACGTAAATTCTTTAAATATTGTTTGCCTGATGAAGAGCATAAACATGCTCGAAACGTTGCACATTAAATAACATCTTTAATTTATTGACTTATAGCCCACGAAAAGTTATATCTATCTTTATCGATAAAAAGGTCACAAATATTATACAATTTAGGAAATTGGTTTAGTACGATACTAGTTAAAAAGTATCTAAAAATTAGAAAATTTAAGTAAAGTTAAAGAAATAGAAAAATGTTAAGTAGTATTACCAGTATTACCTATACTAAACCCTTACAGCCATATCAATAAAAACATCGCTTAACTCACCTTTAACTTTCGAAAGTAAAGCATGGATTAAGAGATAACTCATGAATTAAAACGTATATTTACTTTTCTTATTTAACCTAACCAGCTTCCTTGTTGGTTTAGCTAGCTTGCAAGTGGCAAAAATCGTACTCCTAATTCACGAGTTAATGATATTTCGCCGCTAGCTCCGTTTATTTATAATAGGCTGTTTAAACTTTTAAATTTTTCTTTCACGTTTTGTTGTTGTTTCCATTTTTTAAGGTTGTAAAAGCACTGGCGCCAAATTTTAAACAGCCTATTATTAAGGGTTTAGTATGATACTACCTCAAATTTTTCTAATTCTTTAACAGTTTACTATCATTTTCTAAATTTTAAATACTTTTTAACTAGTATCATACTAAACCAATTTCCTTCATAAACTTCAGCTGAACACGTCCAACAAATTGACAGCTCCTACAAAAATGCACAAACATCCTGATCTTGATTTTGACATTTATAAACGTCAAAGTGTCATGGATTTAGTACGATACTAAAATTAATTTAACTTTAATAAAATCTTAGAAGATAGTACGATGCTAAACTAAATTAAAATAATCAAAAAATTAGCTAACATTTGCAATGTAGCGAGCCTTATACAAAACATACATAGCTGGGGCCGACATAAGAATAAGTGTTGTCTATAGTCGGCCAACCATTCTCTTTTACGTTAACAGGCGGCCGACTACTGAAACCACGGAGTATTTTTTTTTGGTGTGATTAAAAAGAGAATAAAATTGTTGGGGCCGCGATATCGCTGCCAGATCGATAACATGTAGGTAGCTTAGGGGTGTCTAATAATTTTTGTTTTGTCAGATATTCAAAATGGGTATCGTGGATCTTGTAGAGCATACCCACACAAGTATTTATACGTCCCGGAAATTTTTTAAAATGGTACTTCCAGACTCCGCGGTTTTTTTCAAAGTCAACAAATGATTAAGAATTTCGCGTATCAAACGTGGATTCACCGACTTTAAAAGATTTGTTTATTAACCCACCAAAAATCGGTTGGTTTTTAAGCTTTTCTCGATTTTAAAGACCTGCATGAGTTGAGGAACGCGCAAGTAAGACTCGTATCATAGGCAATTTCGTGTGCTGAACTCAAATCTATCATCCGTTTTTCGACATTAGCTCTAGTTTTTTAGATATTACAGTCTGAAAATGGAATATAACCATTTTTTCAACTATTTTTAAGGTTCTGGAAAAATTCGAAATGCTTTTTTTTCAAAAACATGAACATGAGTAAAGTGCAGTACTTTGATGAATCGGTGCATATGTTTGGAAAAGAAGCATTTCGAATTTTTATAAAATTTCAAAAATAGGTGAAAATATTGGTTATATTCCATTTTCAGACTGTAATATCTCAAAAACTAGAGCTGATGGCGAAAAACGGATGATAGATTTGAGTTCAGCACACGAAATTACCTATGATACGAGTCTTACTTGCTTGTTCCTAAACTCATGTAGGGCTTTAAAATCGAGACAAGCTTAAAAATCAACCGATATTTGGGAGGTTTTCAGCCATTTATCGAGTAAAAAAGGCTATTTTGAAATTTTAATGGGCAGTTACTTGTGCTATTGTATTATTAGCATCCCTAAAGAGTCAAAAGAAATCTTTTAAAGTCGGTGAAACCACGCTTGAGACGCGAAATTCTTGATCATTTGTTGACTTTGAAAAAAACGTGTTTTTTTACACAAAAAACGGCCGCGGAGTCTGGAAGTACCATTTTAAAAAATTTCCGGGACGTAGTAATACTTGTGTGGGTATGCTCTACAAGATCCACGATACTCATTTTGAATATCTGACAAAAAAAAATTATTAGACACCCCTAAGGTAGCTTGCACTAATACAAACGACGCGACCGCAAAATTTGAAGTGTTATAAAACACCTTGAGTAAATGTTCACTAGCTCTCGGGCTATTAGTATTTATCTTTCCCTCTAACAAATTTGAATCTTTCCAAAACTTTCATTATCCTTCGGAAAAATTAAGAGTTAATTTAAGTGCCCCCCTCCTCCAGAACTCCACTTATTTCGCGAAAATAAATTTCAAAGAGAAAATTATTCAAAAACTTCAGAAAATTAGTCGTTTCAATTGTCATAATGAATTTTGTAGGTAAAATGTAATTGGTAGTGTAAACTAACCCCAAAAATAATGAATAACTCGTTTCTTTTTTGGCACTTAGACTAGGATATCTCCAAAACTTGAGCCAATTTAGCAATTCAGGACAGAAAAAACCTTCTGTTCTGTTTCTGTAACAAGTTTTCTGGATAAAAATTGATTGGTGGTGGTCATATACATATGTGATGTTAAAAATACCGAAAAACACATTGTGTTTCCACTTTTAAAATAGGATATTTCGAAAACCTGAGACAATCCAACAATTCAAAACATTCGGAAAAGTATAATATTGTTTCTGCTGCAGGCATTTGGTCAAAATAACGTGCTGTTAATTTTGAAAACTAAATACATTCCTTGATCAAACAATTAAAAATGATTCTCTTTTAAAATTTAAAGCGTACAAGATGACTCTATAAACGTATTTTCAAGGTAGAGGCATTTAAATTTGTATTAAAATGTTGGAAAATTTACTTTGTTCGATGTATATTTGTACCAAATTTAAAGCAAATCGGTCAACTGGTTTAGGCTCTAGTTCGATGTAAAATGGGCGTTAAAAGGCAATTTTTTAATGGAGTTTTCATGTTTATACCAAACACCACAGATTTTAAAGTCGTCATTTTGCTCAATATTAAAGTACACAGCGATGTTGTTTCCTGAGTCAACTAATTGCAATCTCAACTCCCCATTTACTATAAATAAAACGAATTTTACGGAGATTCTGCTTATGTTTGTATTAAAGATTTTTTCAACGAGATAATGAAAGTGCTATTATACCTTCATTTACAAAAAATCGTCTGGTCACCTTAAGCCACATAGTTATCAAAGTTTTTCTTTCGTTATTTTTTTTTTCTTCTTGCATAACAAAAGAGCGCAGTGTGAATTTAAAAAAAAAATAATTGTTTGATAGGAGGAAAAATAAAACTTAGACAAAACAGATTATCAGCGTGGAAAAAAAAATTGCACTGTGAAAAATGTATGTAAATGTCATTTTTTTGCATAATACAGTTAGTGCACTTGCGAGTGTTTTTCATGTGACTGTGCCTGCTTCTGTTTCTAAATCTGCAAGTGACAGGTAGTTTGCGGAAGGGATTCTGTTACAGTAGTTTTCCATATTCCTTTAGCTACTCATTCTCAAGTCGGATCCGTTATCGCGAGACCCTTGTCGCATTTAAATTTCTATTTAATTGCATAAAATTGGAAGAAAATTTGTATTTTTATTTTACCTCGATTTTCTTCACTTTTGCCAAAAAAGAAAAATACCTACATATATATAGGTGCATGTCTGTAGTTCGATCTACAAAGAAAAATGTGTGTGTGTGTGAATATGTGCAAGAGGTGTGTTTCAATTTCTCTTTCACCCAATTTCACCACCACCACCTCCACTATATAGTTTTCCTACGTTATGTCTCTTACATCAGCTGGCACTGTCAATACAATTTTGGGGTTGGTTAAGTGGGTGGCCCATTTAGCTGTGGTGATGTCAAAAAGAATATTTTTACGAGAATCATCCCTCTTCACTCAGGAATTAGTCTTTATTTTGCTGCATATTGTAATGTAATGAATAAGAAATTTAATAAGTAAGAAGACGCAAAACAATAAAGTGGGTCAACACTTTGAGAAAAGGACGGCTTTTGTAGGCCCGTGGCACAGCATACAACCACCACACTTGTTGTCATTTTTTTCTTTTCTTAAAGAACAACCCCATGACATGAGGGGATGGATGAAATCGGACAAAAAAAAGAGATCGAATTTCAAAATTCTGTGTGAAGTTATTTTTTTTTTGACGGAAAGTCTTATATTACATTCGTATTAATTTTTTTTTTTTTTTTTGTTTTTTCAAATGAGTGATTTTTATTTAAAAATAAAATGTATTCTTTAATTTTGGACAAGGAAACGTTTTTACAATATTACCTACTTACCATTCATATTGTATTTTGTAGTTTCATTTAAATTTAATCTGCTTTTGTGACTCAGACCATTTTGATTCTGTTTTTTTTTGTGATAGGTTAGGTATACATATACAGGGTGATTGGTATAAGGTGCACCAAAAAGTTCTACGGAGTAGGTTGGGTTAAGACAAGAAAAAAATCGTATGGCAGGGGGGACTATCTCCTTCCGTTTAGGCGGGAGGGGCAATTTTCTAAAAAATTAACTTAAAACAGAAAAAAAAATATTTAAAAACAACGGTAAAACTTGCAATGCCCTGTTATAACTTTTTTTAAGCCAGAAATCTCTTCTTTAATTTTTATTTTAAAATTAAGTTCCGTTTGTGAATAGTTTTTAAAAAAGGGGGAGGGAAATAGACCCCCCTCACTTGTCTTAACCCAACCTACTCGTTACAGCTTTTTGGTGCACCTTATACCAATCACCTCTGTCATATAAATACAGAAATATAATTGAATATCGTCATCAAACAGTTGAAACCTAGTATCTACGACTTAGTTACTGTGTATTTCGACACGGACGGCTATCCTTCAGGGGCATAGTTATGTTCGCTTGAGATAAATAACAATCTCTCGCTGTTCACTAAAGTGCGTTCATGAGTATCTACGATACTTTAAAAGCGGTCGCGGATTCATATCTCTTTGACTATTTCTTCGTATACATTAAAGGATTTGACGATCGAATCGAATCGGGTTGAGATTTTGATCTAGCTATATCAAATAGAATCGAAGTACACTTGAAGCGACACTTTAATTTGTACTGTGTGCAAGCGAAAAAACAACAAATTAAAGAAAATTGAAATACACGTACACTTAAAACTCGATTCTTTAATTTTTCAATTTCTACTTGTATTTTTCGCTTCGATTCAGCTCGCAAAGTCGAATCGAATCGAGAAATTCTGTTTGAATTCGATCCAGGTCTACATGGAATTGAAACCGAATTCAAGTCTGATTTAATTCTCCATGTAACCGTAGTTCCTACATATATGGTGGGATGATAAATTAAATATTGCTTATAATGAATAGGTATAATAACCATTCTATAGACGAGTTTGGATTTGATGCTCAATACCAAGCATTCCTATATATTGTAAACAAACAAAAAATAGACGAAGGTTTTTTTTTCAAAAATACTATTCTTTTTCATCTGAAGTAAAGCAGATCTGTCAGAAATTCACTATGTAGCCTGTTACAAACAGTTCAAATTTATACCAATACTTATTTCTATAACAACGTAAAAGTACACAAATCCAAAAAAACATCCGTGGCGCATTCCATTTAGTATGCAACTCCATGTTAAAATGCAAGCACTTTTAAAGCTCTATAGCAATAACAATAAGATAATAAGATTTTAAGGATTAAATGATTCTCACAAATTTGTTTTCTGTTTTGTGCAACCGCAGAGCAACTATGCTGCACAAAATCGTAATGAAAACATATACCTACGTATTTCATACAACTCTTTAGCACAGACACAAATTTGTATTGCGCGCTATTGCTGACAAAATTTATTAGGTAGGTATATACGGGTGTGCTGGCTGAACAATATGTGAGCAATCCCTTCATTAGATCACTTTTTGTTTTATTTAAAAGCTTTGTTAAGAGTGTATTGGAGGTCGGTAGGTAGGTACCTCTTTATGAACAATACTTGTATTACATTTTATATTATTAATTACCTAGGTTTATTTAATTCGTGAGTTATGATGATTAATCCTCTTTGTTGAGGATATAGAACCTACTTGTAGATAATAACTTAAAAAAAAAATTGTTGCTTGATAGATAGAAAGCGTGCAATAGTTGTTTCTTTCGTAAGCACCAGTTAAAATATATATTGTTGTTATCTTCAATTCGATGATATAGTTGATCCTCGATAAAGTCAATTCAAATAAATTCATGTCTGTTCACTGTATCTTGTTTGCGTTCAAATTTTCAACAACAAAATTGAATGAAAAGAATTATACTAATAATAATAATAAATCCTAGATAATTAAACCAACAATCTATTTTCTTTTTAGTCGAAAGTGTTTCAGTGAAAAGTTCAAAACATCCATTTATAGGTATCCAAAATTGAAATAAAATTGTAAATGTTTTTTTTTTTTCAAAATGTTACACTATCTCACTTAAGTGGTAAAGAATTCCTAGCGGCTGCAAAAAATGTGGGAAAGAAAATGATTTTCATATTTTGCTTTTTCATATTTGGCTTCGATAGGTAGCCCCAATCTACACGTCTTACAAACCCACCTTACTCATACCATAAAAATAACTAATTATATATACCAATAAAAGAGAATATAGGTAGTGCATGCAAATAAGTCTGTAAAAATAGAGACAAAATTTTAACAGCATGAATGATCCAAAAATGACCACCCTTAGGAACATAATGGGGCGCATTCATAGTCATTTTAGACCTGGGTCTAAGTTAAACATATCTTTGGTTGAATTTTCGAACGTTGATTCTATTTTTTTAAGTTTATCATTTCAAAATATTTGAAGCTATTTGTGTAGTATACAAAGTTAATTATCTTATAAAAATATAAAACCAACAATTTGTAAAAAAATTGTCTTAAACTGTAGTGTAGTTAAACCTGGGTCTATCTGCGACTATGAATATGCCCCAATGTATTTATTTTTATGAGCCACCCTTTCATTTATTTTATTCGTCCAAATATCAATGTGAACTTTCACAACCACAAATGAAGATCCCGCATTAGAGATCTTTACAATTGACATCTTGTTAACCATTCTTTTTCAAATATTTTGTTTATGATGTACACTTGTACATATTATTTATTTATTTAGGAAAAGTGTGATTTATCTATCATAATTTACCCGCAGAGCAAAGATAGAATTTCTTCTTCTGTTACTTATTTTTCTACATTATACATTCGAACATTCGCTGGAAATCAAATCGCTTTAGGTCTGCAACTGGAAATGTACAACAATTAAGTGAACACATAATTTATATGTAATTTACCACAATGATTTAATTTGGAGGAGTTGGGTTAAAATTGTATCCTCATAATTAAAGCCTAGTGTGTATTTTTCAAAAAGCCAAAGCATTGTTTTAGTTTCAAGCGAATCATATAAAAATAAATTAAAAAAAAAAAGAATAAAACAATAATATAATAAATAATATTGTTGATATCTTTACAGCTGGAGGATATGTCTATATGAATGGAGATCCTGTAAAAATAAATCAACCCGTCACAACCACCGTTTATGCAAATGTTCCTGTTGAAACGGCAATGTTAGCTACAAATTTATATGGTCAAGCTACACAATTGTCAGCACCACCACCAACACATATACCCATTCTAGCAGCGCCACAACAGCCGTCACAACCTCAACCACAGCCGCCTCAGCAGCAACAGCAACAACAACATTCACAACCTCACAATCAACATCTACAACCACAACAACAGCAGTCCACAACGATTGAGAACGATTATACAGTCATGAACGGCACAATGCAAGAAACTTTAGTTGGTTATAGCCAAGATGATCTAACACTGAATAACATGACAAATGCGGTATCAGCTGATCAATTGCCAGGGAATACAACTTCTGGCGTTGTATCAAGCAATCAGCAACAGCAGTTGGTCCCTGCTAATGGACAAGGTATTGGCCCAATTGATCCCAATGGAATACCATTAGATCAATTGAAACAGATGCTAGCCACACAATTGGAATACTATTTTTCAAGGTAGATTTTTTTGAGATTCCTTTGTATTTATCTCCTAACTCTAACCTACATACATATTTAATAATTTAATTTCAATTTTTTTTTTTTTAACTCAGAGAAAATTTGGCCAACGACACGTATTTACTGACGCAAATGGACAGTGACCAGTATGTTCCCATTTGGACTGTGGCTAATTTTAATCTAGTTAAGAAACTGACAAAAGACATTAAGCTGATAACGGAGGTTCTAAGGGAGTCTCCGAACGTCCAGGTTGACGAGGAAGGCTTAAGAGTTCGTCCGAATCATAAACGATGTATTATAATTCTGCGCGAGATCCCAGACAAAACGCCGTTAGAAGAAGTTAAGGTAAGTCGAGATCTAACAGTATTACAACTTCCTTAAGGTACAACATTTATATAGGCACCCCGAAACATTTCTCATTTAAATCACAACAGATTTGCCTTCTTATATGTACATTTCATTTCCATTGTATCCACTTCCTAATAAATAACTCATTATTCGTCTATTTCCAGAACATATTCAACAATGAGAATTGTCCACGAGTCATATCGTGTGAGTTTGCACACAACGACTCGTGGTATGTTACTTTTGAGTCCGATGAAGATGCCCAAAAAGCATTTAAATACCTGAGAGAGGAAGTCAAAACGTTCCAAGTAAGAATTCTTTTAAAAAAAAAAAAAACACCAAAACTTTATGTTGTGCATCCATGACATATTATCGTTTAAATCATTTTTTTAGGGAAAGCCAATAATGGCTCGAATGAAGGCTAAACCTTTCATCCATCGGCTGCCAATAGCGCCGGTTCCAGTGACAATGAAAAATGGCTATAGACTGACATCACCATCGGCTGTATATGATCCAAATGCAACAGTAGCATACACAACTCCCCAACGCTTTGTCTATGCTGCGAATGGAGCTGCTATGTCGCAAGCACCTGTTCCATATAATGGTCAAGTCCATGTATTTGTAAGTTCCGTTTAGAAAGAATAAAATTGAAAATAAATTAAATTCAAATTCCTCATTAATAAGCGATTTGTTCTTCTTATATCTCTATATCGTTCCAGCAGCCATTTCAGCAGCAACAATTTTACCCGGGTCTAGTCACAGCTGCTCCTTGGCCATCAGCGGCTGCTGCAGCGGTAGCAGCAGCCGCTACAAATGCACACGGCCAAAACTTTTACGATATAGGAAATGTCTTTGCAGCCAATGGGCTGGCACCACAAGTACCCCCGTATACGACAACGGCAGCGGCTGCAGCGGCCGCTGTAGCCGCCAATTCGGTGTCAAAACCTCAAACAAATCGTTACAACAATCATCGCAATAGTAACAATAACAATCGAGGCAAACAACGCAATAACTCACAACAGCAACAGCAGCAACAACAACAGATTGTTGGTGGTGGCAGCAGTGGTGGGCAAGATCCTAGAGCCAGCAGTTTGAACACTGCATCGGGAGCTAATATAGTTTCTCCAATTGATCACCATCAGCAACAGTCAGCTGTTCAACAGCAACACTTGCAACAGCATCAAATGCAACAGCAAACTTCAGTGGTGACGACAGCTGGTGGTGGTGGTGGAGGAGGACAGCAGCAACAAGGAAGCGGTGGATCCCAACAGCAGCAGCCGAGACATTATACAAATATGAAAAATAGTGGTATGTTATGGAAAAGTTGGCGTTAGCACATATTCAATACTCAACACGTTTTCTTGACAGGTGGTGGCGGGGGCAACAGTGCCAGCGGAACAGGCCCAAAGTCCATGGACAAAAATAATTCCTATGTTGGTGGTAGCGTTGGTGTTGGCATGGCACACCTTCACATAAGTTCTTCTTCGCAGCAGCATCATCACCAACCAGCGAATAGCGGTTCATCATCGGCTGGCCATCATGCGGTGCCACAGCATTTGCAACAGCAGCAGCAACAATCGCCACAATCACATTATCAAAGTCATGGTATGCCTTCCACAACAATACACGCTTCCTATCCATCGCATCACCATCAGCAACAGCAGCAGCAAGCGCCGGTGCAGCAGTCTCACATCAGTGAAAATCACCATGATGACGATGGGGTGCCACAAGCCGCTATAAACACGACTCACAGTCGTAGCATAACGAATTCTTCGACCAAAGAGCAGAACTGGGGTCAGCGATTTCGTCGCAGACGGAGAGACGACTCCGGCGACGGTGGCTACACATCAAATCCAAGGGTGTCCTCATCCAGTGGAGGGATTCTATCTAGCAGTCAATACAACTCAACGACTGGTCTAATGGGCGGCTCTTCAAATCCAAACACCAAAAATAATTCTTCAACTTCATCGGGTGGTGGGCAGCAAGGTGGATATAGCTATCACCCCCGAAGCAGCGGCGAACATCATCACCCTCATCATCATTCGGTTGGTGGAAATGCAGGTGGTGGATACAATTCGCATCGTGACGATCGCCAAAAATTATCAGGCGGTCCAAGCAGTGGATTGGGTAGCCAATCTCATCACAGTAACCATCATCAATCACATCATAACCACCAGCACCATAGCCAGCAGCCACTGCAGCAGCACCCGCCACATCAACTACACTCGCAGCATAGCGGTGGTGGAAATAGCGCTGGAGGCCACCAGCAGCCGCACCACCATCAACACCAACCGCTACATCATCACCACCAGCAGTCGTCGTCACAGCAATCGCAACAGCAGCAACAACAACCACAGCCTCACAACTCAGCACCTCCACAGCAACCACCCCAGTTTGATTTGGAAGCAGCGGCATTTCCTCCCTTACCAGGTATCGAACAAAATTCACAAAACTCAGCCAGCAGTACACCCCAGCAACCGTCTGTTGCTTCTTTAACCCATACACATACTAACTTGAAAAACAATGCGAATTTCCCTTCCTTACTTCCATCGCCAGCCACGACGTCGTCCACATCATCACTGAGTAGTATTTCGAAATCAGCTGCTTCGGCGGCCTCCAGTGCAAATAGTTTGCACGAACCTTTGGGCGTTGCCACCACTAACGCAGCTACCTCCAGTTATTCCCATCAAAGCTCCACAGCAGTTTCGGCTGGCGTCGATTCAATTGGCCATCAGCAGTCGAATGCTTTTCAATCTTCTTCTTCAGCGGCCAACAATACTAACAGTTCTTCAATTAGTTCCTCTTCAAACAGCAACTGGTCTGATTCGAATCGCTTATCCGATGTAGTACGCGGTAACAGCAACAAATCGAACAAATCCCGAAAGGATTCATTCAAGAACCGCAACGAAATCAGTCCACCGCCGGCAACTGGTGATGGTGTTATTGTTGATAATGCGTTACCGGACCTGGATAGGCAGTCGCAGAAAACTATGACGTCTGCAGCTCCAGCAGCAGCTGTTGGAGCTAAAACAAGTAATACAAATAATCATCCTCCCACTGTGATAAAGTGTCTAACACATTCTAATCCTATAACGACGGCAACAGCCAACACCACCACCAACACAACCAGCAGCAATAGCAGCAGCAACATCACCAATATTAGTAGCAAAACCCATAATAATAATTCTAGTACAGCTGATAAAGCAACAAAGACTGATGAGTCGCTGTTAACCCAGTGTTTGGAACAGCAGCAGGCTGGCGGACCAAGTGGTATTCAAAACGACGCTGCTGGAACCATGAACAATGCTCAAACAACGCATGTTGTAAATACATGCAGCGTTGCCACAATGACTTCGTCTTACGATGGTGGCAAGTCCAATAATAAGTTCGTCAGCGGAGGAGGTTCATCCGCCCTCGCCACCAAACAAAGATTTAGTGCAACTACAGCAAGCCCAAAGGACGCTACTTGCCAAAAGCTGAAGTCAATTTCATCTACCTCTTCAAGCAGCAGTATGTCCACCCTAACAACTTCATCAACAGTGGCAGTACAAATATTACCATCAATTAGTAGTGGTGGACCCCCCAATTCTACTGTTGCTGCACTGCCATCCTCTTCGCCAGTAAATGCTTTATTGCCTGAATCGGCTGGCGGTCGATTGAGTTATGCTCAAGTAGCACAGCATCACAAAGAGAGGCTCGCCAAAGAAGGCAAAACTGCAGCCGTTAACAATATTCCATCAGATATTGGGAAATCGTCACCTGTGATCGAAACTTGTCTGGCGTCGGTAGCCCCAGTGACACCGCCGACGATTCCATCTTTTGTTACTGCCTCTGGTGCTGCACAACTACCACCACCAACATTGTCGTCCTCCGCACTTAGTATCAGCTGCGGTACCAATAGTTTGGAGATAGTTCCTCCAGATAACAACAACATAATCATTGGCAAGGATAAGAAGAAGGACTATCCTACTGCTGCTGCAACCCTAGCAACACCAACTCTCAATAGCACCGCCAATATGATCACGGTCACAAATTCAAACAGTGCTGGTATGATACGTGTCACCGAAGGCCCCAAAGATAAGGGTAAGATCAATATTTATTTTGAAATATTATTGTATTATTTTTTTCTTGTTGACTAATCTAATAAAATTTCTCTTCCAAAACAGAGATGCCAATACTCCGTCATAACAATTCTAGCGCTGGTACAGCAACAATACGTGGCCGTGAAGTAGTCAATAAAGAACATCAAAAGAATTATGTCCGCGAGAGACGAGATACTGGAGATAGCGGAAGTGGTGCTGCTGGTAGTATTTCACGTCGTACTGCTTCCACTCGCAATAATAATAACAACAATTAGAATTTGATTGCAACATTTCAGAAATTTTGGATTGTCGTTATCATGATTATTGTTATAGTTTTGGAATGTAATCGTCTAATAGGAGTTGTTGTTTGGGGAGAAGAAAAATGATCTGAAATGTTTGCGAGCGCGCCACTATTGTTTAGGACATACACACACACACATATATACACACTCACTCTATTCACGGACACACCAGTATATATGTTTTTTTTAAGTATATAAATAGTGTACAGAGAAGAAAAATCGACCGACACACACAAGGCTAGCTGAAAGACTACAGAATACAAAGTCAGGTAAGTTAAACATTTGCATGTTTTTTTTTGAAAATTAAATCTAAAAACTGTATATGGGAAATAAAAAAGGGCCATGAACAATGTTTAAATCCTTCTAATTTTTGTTTTTCAAATGTTGATTGATGTATTAAATGTGTATTAAATTCCAGTACAAACAGGGTGATTAGTATAAGATGCGACAAAAAACTAGAGCGTATACAATCGTATGGGAGTGTGTTATATTTCCCTTCGTTTTGACGGAAGGGACAGTTTTCTAAAAAGAATAAACTTTAAATAAAAAATAATTAAAAAACAACGGCAAAACTTCGTTCTTCTAATAGCTTTTTTACTTGCTCTACGGGGCAAGTATTGGATTTGTGTCAAAAAAAAATCGATTAATCTAAACTAACATTATGATGACGTAGAAGTCCAAAAATTGATTTTCGGTAAGACCGTCGGCCTGTGCGTCCTGATGTACATCTAAACGGTTGGACCGATTTTAGCTTATCTATAGGTCGAACGGGTAGCTGCAATACAAAGATTTCGGCGGGTTTATCAAGTCTTTTCGAAAACGGCTCTAACGATTTTGATTAAACTTGATATGTGTAATTTCTAGAACAGTTTTTGTAATACATACTGCATACCACGTTTTTATTAAAAAAAAAAATCAAATAATGCAAAAATGAAAAAATGTCTTTTTTATACACAAAATCCCACAATAATTTATAAAATTTGTCTCATTTTTTTTTAAACAAAAAACCAAAAGAAGAAGAACAATCAGATCTACATTTAATCTGATACGTCATGATGTATTAAAAATACCTAAATAAGTTTCGCCTTAGAAGAACACGTTCAAAACTTTGCAATAAAATAACATCTTTTATTGACCTTCAGCCCGCTTTAACCACATAACTAAAATTATAGAAATAAAGGTCACGAAAAAATAACAACTTCCATGTTAAGTTCCTTCGCTTGAAATTTTCAAAATAATGTGTTCCAAATTTTGGCCTCTATCCAAAAGCAATTCGACCATAAATATAAATTATATAATATAATATTATTATTTATATTAATATAAAATTAATATAAATAAATAAAATGCATAGCATTGTGCACATAAAAATTGTGTCTATTAAAAATTGAATTAAACTTTTATTTTCAATTTCAGCTTAACCCATCGTTTGTAATACCAGTCAACGCGAATTAACTCGATTTGTTTTTTTTTTTTTTGTAAACAGGAACAAAATATATTAATGTATATGTAAGTACCAATTAATGTAGTTAGGTTTAAATAAATTAAAGGTGTATATTTAGTAACTCTAGAAATTAGTCAATGTAAGGTAAACAAACAACAACAAAAATAAGTTAAACAAACAAAACTAGCTTAACAAAAATTAAATACTTAAACGATTTACCTATTATATATAATATAATTGGTTATATAAAAAGTATTTACATATATGTATGCATTGCATTGGTAGAAAAAAAAACGCGAACAAACATTCTATCGCTTTTAAAACAAAACAAAAATTGATTGTGTAAAATGTGTCCACTGTCCAACTAAATACTCTGTACACACGCTGTCATTATATTACTGTCAACAAACAAAAAAGGCTACGTTTAACTAATACATTTGCACAACTTAATGTTAACATTTGTTTTTTTTTTTTTTTTGTTTTCATTTCCCCCATTTTATTTTTTATCATTTCGAAAACGACACGTAAGTGATCTGTTCTTTTTGTTTTTATTTGCGATAAAAACTGTTATTAAAATAAATCTTCTAAATGAATTATGTTTTCATCAGACTTAAGTTGCTAAATTTATTTAATTGACATCGAAATAAATTTTATCTTTTTTTTATTAAAATTATCTACATCTTCCTTTCGAAAATAAAGAAGACAAATCCATAAAAAGTGCCATAAAATTGTTCTATTAACATGAAAGGAAAATCAAAAGTGCAGATTTCTTTTACTAAAAAAAAACATGGTTATGAGTGAAAACATGTTTTTTTTTCTAGACGATTGTCGAATACAATTTTCTTTTTGACGACAAATTGCTTATATTATATTTTTTTTCTGTCCTGTGATTCTAAAACTTTCGCCCTAATTGTTTGTTTATCTCTTTGTAAATAATTCGAAATACACACACATAATAATATTAAAAGTATATTTATACATATATAACACTTTCACCATAATAATATACATATATATAAAGAATACATATATTAATATATAAAAACATAAGATATTTCAAAAAAATGTATATCACAATAACATCATCATTTTAAAACATCCAAGTCATGTTTACGGACTTAAAGTATGAAGAATATTGACAAAAAAAAAATCATGATGTCACATCATATGATATGAATTAAGTTTTCCTTTATTTTCTTTTTTCTTTTTAAATTTATATAAATCAATTACCAAATAAAAATCTTGTAGTTGTGGTGAAGATTTAAAATTAAGAAAAACACAAAGAATTTTTTTTTTTTCCATAAAATATGACGTGGTTTATTGATGATATCTAAGTTTTGTTTTTATTTTTACACATTTTAAGTTATCTAGCAGCAGAGATTTGACATAAATGGGCTTTGTTCCATAAGAAAAAATAAATATTATTAACTATTATGTAAAACAAAAAAAAGAATTGCTGGATTTTTTTTTATATAGAACGCACAATATTCTTTTATTGATTGATCTAATTTTTATTTAACCTACTTTAAGGATGATCTAATTTTAATTTAGCTTTGCCTTTAAAGTAGGCTCCCCATCTGACACAAATAAGCCAGACTCTTTTCGAAGGAAAAAATTCTTCTTAATAGTGTGCTATTTTACAGTCTAACCCAGAAAAACAATTTCATATTGATCAATAAATGTAGAAATGGCGGCCATGACCAAAATATGTAGCTCGTTGACCCGTGAGCCGTTTTAATACCATAATATTAACTCCTTTGGTGCAATGGAATTTAAAAACTATCAGCTTCCCTCCTGAAACCATCTAAAACTTGCTTATTGACTGGTATTGTAAGCAAAACAATTCACATGTACGGCCACTGCAAACCCCTACCTACCTACTAGCAGTCTTATTAAATTGAGAGAGAATTCAACATAAAATCTGCGGTTTGGCTTCGTCCAATTTCGACGTGTTAAGCAAGGAGATTATAATTTTGGATCTTTAATTCAGACAGTTCGTTTAGCTTCTTAAATAATTTTTCCCCAATGATTGTCTCATGACATTGTTTTCCCATTCATTATCTGGATATGTAATCAGGGCTGAGTTCCAAAAAGTTTTGATGTGGCAGCAATGCTCTATTGATGCGCATCTGCTACGCAAACATGTTGCTTTCGCTTTGTAAACATATTCACGTTTTGAGTTTTGGAACGACTTTGCATCAAATGCGCATCTGATGCATTTCGGAACTCAGCTCAGCTTTATCGGTAACAAATTTCCCCCGGATTTTTTTGCTCTGGAAAATAAGGCTGAATATTTTGCCAACAAAACCAATTTTTTCTGAAAGAGTTGGATTTGCGTGCTCTATCCAGTTTTGATGATAATAAAATAAATCCATAATCCTTTTTCAATGTTTAACATTCAATAAATTCGTTTATTCAAATGAAAATTCCAGTAGCATACCTGAATTACATAAGCACGTGAAGTGCGTAATACAATGATCTCAATCTCTTGCACTTAAAAACGAAAGATCTTATCAATCCATTTTCATTTGATAAAAAAAAAAACACCAAAGGAAGAAAATTGTGCTTCGTGAAACCTATAACATTAGTTGGGTAAGTGTCCATTGATGAATTACCCGTTTAAGGCAAAATGATCGTATGTCTTCCTTTCATGGTGCTGCATCAGGAGTTAAAGGAAGAACCATTCTTTGACATGGTATAAAAGCCGTTTTTTACTGATACTGGTCCGCCTTCATGATTCCTTTGAAAATAAGTTCAGTCAATATCACCATTCCGCTTGTTAGATGTTAACCAAAATTAATTCGATGTTCTTTCGCTCATTGCACTCCTTTTTTTTGCTAAAGGTGTGCTCGTTGCCAGGTCAGTTTTTTCTCCGAATTTGAAGTCTTTCGGGGGACGTTGAAGTTAAAATTCCAGAATTTCGAGGTGCCCCAAATAGAAGTGGAAATGTTTTTTTTTAATCGGTCTACTTCCAGAGTAAAATTGGTAATGGCTTAGTAACAGCTTATATCTGCATACACATTTCGATAATCTTGAAATTCGTATAAAAACCCACTGTTAAATTTTTGTAAGTCGAGCTTAAAATTTGTTTGTCCAAACTGGTAGGTATAACAGAAATGACCTTAAGCTTTCAGTATTTTTTCTTTTCATAACCCATCCATTGGATAACAAAGGCCGCACCATATTTCAAAATATACTGTGCTGCAAAATCATTTAATTTACACAGAAAAACATAAATAAATCTTAAAAAGCTGTAGTTAAACAACAAATGTTACAAAAATTCGTACAAAATTTATTTAAATAATCAATGGCATTGTTCATTTGAAGATTTTTATTTTATTATGTTACCTGAATATTTATTTTTATTTGTCTCAGTTGATATGAATTTAAGGTTATTTTGTATGGCTAAATACATAAATCCCATGTCATAAAAAAAACATTAATGTACTTCACAATTAATCATTTACACTTCAATATCTTCTTCACAATATAGCATTTTACTCCGTAAAAATATAAATTCAATATCAATATTTTTGTTTACAATATTCATCATAAATTTGGAAGAAAAAAAAAAAAAAACTCTTATAAGGACTTGTAAATAAATACAATAATAATATTGCTTTAAGACACTTAATATATATATTTAAACTTAAAGATTGCATTGATGAAATATATAAACATACATATATATTATATACATATTATAACAAATAATATATGAATCCTAAGATAGAATATGAAAAATTAAAAAAAAAAAAAATATTTATAAGAAAAATAAAACAAAAAAAAAATTAATTTAATGGAAGATTTATGAATTATATAAGTAAATTTATAATGCTAAAAGTAAAAGTGCCTCTAAATATTAAAAGTCATTAATTATTTTAAAATTGATGTTTAAGTTTTCTTTGCTTTTAATTTTTCGATCTTTTAATTTGTTATTATTTCCATGTATTTCATTAAACAAAATTATTTTTCTTTTATTTTTGGTGTTAAATACATTTAATATAGAATTAATATAATTTAACTCCTGTAATGTGAATATTCTAGAAATTGCAAAACAAAAACGAAAAACAAACAAATAAAAAATAAAAAAAAAACAATATAAATAATGAAATTAACTAAATACTTATAAATAGATAATAGATAATAACAATAACAATAATAATAAAATAATAATAATAATAAAATAATAATAATAATAAAATAATAATAATAAATAGATACATGATAACATTGTTAAGGTACCTATTACAATTAAAAAGAAAATAAAAAAAAATATTGTATTTAAATATAATATATATAAATAATCTCAAAATGTGTATAAAAGAAAAACTGAAATATGTAACTAAAATAGAAATTAACTTCCTTTGTGTCTAATAGGAATTATTATTTTAGTTTTTTTTTTGTTTATGTTGATTCTTTTTAAGAATTGTTTTTGTTTATAAAAAAAGCTATATCCTCATAGAAGTACATAATTTAATTTTAAATTATTTCGTTTGAATTGAATTTATTTTAGAAAAACCTTTGTATATTTTCTTTTGTTTCTTCGGCAAATAGAAATACATATGTATGTATAAGATTTAAACGCACACATAAAACAAAAAAGCAAACTTAAATTTCGATAGCAACTTATCAAAAAATAAAATATAAATTTATATTTGGCAAACAACAGCAAAACAAAAGAGAACTTGCTTTAAGCACGTTTACGTCAATAGGCAAAACAAACAAACCATCAAAAGAAAATAATTATTAACAAAACAAAAAAAAAGAAACATTTAGATAACCTAATTAAAAAAAAATAAAATAAAGATTAAAGTAATAAGCTTCAAAACTCTTTCTCGTCGACGATTATTATTAATTATTAAAGTTAACAATTTATTATAATTATATATTATTACAGCGATTAAAGTTCTAAGTTTATAATTTGTTCTTTTCAAAGCTATTAATTAATAAATATAATAGTTATAATAATAAACAAATTAAATAAATAATTACACAATAATTAAACAACAAAAAGATGAATATAAATATGTATGTATAATTTTTGAAGTCATATTTTTGGTGAAGAACAATATTAATATTATATAAATACCTAATTATAAAAAAAAATAAACAACATAAAAAAAACATTTAAAAAAAACGCAAATAAAAAAGAACAAAAAAAACTGCAAAAACAAACACACAACAAACAAACAAAAAACCTGTCCTTTTTATTTTGTTTATTTTTTATTTTACTTTTCAGTTGGATAATAATTTATGAATGAAAATCTTGGTATCAAAGAAATTTTTAAAAGTTTTCTTCGGCTATGATCAGTCCTGCCACCCTACTCCTTTAGCAGCAGATCTACTGCGCTTAGTCCCAAATGAAGATTTACTGCGCAGCAAAACAAATCTACTCCTCTTTAAAGCGACACAAAAACTCTTAAAAAATATTATTTTAACCAAAGAGTTACCAGACGCCAAAGAACATTGTTGGCCGCCTTCAGACTCAATATGCAATGGCGAATATAAACGAAATAATGTCCAAAATAATTGTAAATGTATTAATTCTTCAAAATAAATGTTACTGTTTTTAAGTTCTTCTTTTTTTTTGTTGTTGTTATTGCTCACTTAAAAGGTGTTTACATTCGACTGACTCCTCCAACTTTTTTGACTTTACAAAAGTAAAAGTCAACAAAAATCTATGAAAATTTCAATTTTTTAATTTTTGGATTTTTGCTAACCACTGTCTTATAATTTAGGAGTTCGCTTTCGAAGTTATTTTTAAGTCTCCTGTTTTTATTCGATAGTAAAATGTATCTAAAATGGATTGAATTTTATTTTTTTTTTATTTGTAGTATTTTTGTAAGATCTACTGCGGTATATTGCAATCTACTGCGTTTCTTACCCATATATACTGCGCTAAATCATTAACAGGGTGGCAGCGCTGGCTATGGTGTGAATGGGTCATGACATACTAGGCCAATTTTGAACCAAATCAGGAGGGAAATTATTTACACATCAACTTATTTAATTTGTAGTTGTAAATTTTTCTTTTGTTTGAAAACAAAAAACAGTTTTTGTGTATAAGTTTTGCCCACTTTAATTGCCCCAGTGTGCGATGGCCAATTTCAATGGTTGAAATTCTTACAACGATTAAATAGTGCCAATGATTGGATCCACAAGATACAGATGCACCATTGTGGATGGGTAAACAAATAATTAAATTAAAAAAAACCCTTAATAACGCCGTTTTTCCCATTTGCTCGTTATCGAATCTAGTATTGCTAATGCTATAATAACCGCAGTTAATTTTCAGAAATAATCTATATAGACTATCAAGAACATACAAGACAGTCGTTACATGCGAAATAAACAAACAAATGGAAAAGAGAGAAGTGCATATAACACTTACACTATTGTTTTATTTTCATAGGATAATATATGCTAAAAAAGAAACTAGATCAGACACTACAGTGCGTTTTTTTTTAGAGTAAGTACTGGGCCCTATCATCAAACCCGCGCCGAAACCTGCGATCGGAAAAAGTAACGATCTTAACGGTATTTTGTTCATGGATCCGTTTCGTAGACGAAATTTTAACGTTTACGTTGCCGAAGTTTTTTTTTATTTGTGTATAATTGAATTAAATGTTCCGAAACGATTTGCTATCGGGAAACATTTAGAGGTACAATACGATAATAAATGTACACATTACATAACAAAATAACAACATCCTTACATCTCATGAATTCGGAACGCGTTACTCCGTTTGACATTTTAATGCATATTTACGATTTATCAATCGGAACAGTAAGTTCATAAATTTCATACAAAATTTTGTTACGATTTGATCGGATACGATGATAGGTATGAACTACATGAAATTGATATTTCAGTGCTGGAATGCCGATCAGGCTCACCGGAGCGAGATGGTTCTTGACCCCTATCAGAACCGAGTAGACAAAAACCATGCCAGGATGTCATGACGCTGCAGGTATATTGTCTGTACCCACCCTGCCATAGATTTCCATCTCGCCTAAGCAACCAAATTGTTTTCTTTAAAATTTAAATAGCAATACAGAGTGCCAGTACATGCAGAGTGGGTTACATCTTTTGTAATTTGATTTCCACAGGCTCTGATTAAATTAGGCTTATCATCTAAAATCGACTGAATGATAAGTGAGATTGGACAATCGATTTGTGTGCAGTAAACTTTAAAATGATGTTTCTTCACTTCACATATTTTTAAATAAATTAAAAAAGGCGCTACCAAAGTTTATAGGCTAGCTAGCCACTGAAATTGTTATTTTACTTTAAATTTAAAAAAAAATAGGATATCGAAAGATCAGTTTAAAAATTAATTTTTTTTTAAGAGGTAAGTAATTATTTATCAGCTCTCTTCTGCTATGAATGATTCATTTGCCTCAATTTTCTTTTTGTAAATTTTCTACTTCTCAAACCTTCAACAATATTTAATTTTAAATCTTCAGGAGAACCAATTGTTTTAATTTGCTAGCAGTTTATAAAGTTTTTTTCTCCAATGAATAGCTAGACTACGTTCGGTAAATAATCCGAACATTTAGCAGAATAAGTCTGTATATGTAATTATATCAATATGTGAACATGAATTCCCCCCTTTTTTAAATATATAAACGTCAATATATATGTATTTTAATTTTTTTTTCTCTCTCTGAAAAGTAGAGGCACAGGCGGTCTCTACTACAATTGAGGAGCGTTTTTGCAAAACTCACAAGTCCATTTTGCTAATTTTTCAGGAGAAGGTTTTTATGTCCTATTTGAATAAGGGAAAGAATATTGAAAAATTAAAAATGCAGAACTCTTTCCTTACTACACCTTTCATCGACAGGTACATTTTAGTTTTAATTGGTATGAAGCAAAAACCTAAATTTTGAACCCAAAAATCGTGCGTTTTTCAAAACTCAACAAATCCATATTTTGTTGAGTTTTGAAAAAACTTTTTTATTTTTCTAGTAAAACGAATAAATTCAAAAATCGAAATAAAAGCTATTTGTTGTAAAAAAAAAATTATTAATAGTATAACTAGTTTCTAAATGAATAAAAGAACATAAATAAGTATGAAAAATGAAAAAATAATAAAAACTAAAAATAATTTCAACGTAAAAAGAATGTCAATCTTGGTAGTATTTTTCTGTATCTTACATGGAGTCATTTGCGTTGGATGATAAGATGGTATTGTAAAACTCCTGAGCATCATCAGGGATGACGAAAAACAAATAACATTTTACACGCATAGATAGATTATATAAACAGTTCAAAATAAATATATGGTGTGGGTAAAGGGTTTATGTTTGCAGGTTAAGCATTCCACCGGATGTACTTATATACCCTATATATATTATGATTATGTACATACGGTGTCTTAAATAACCTATACAACTTTGCATTTTTCTATTAGTTGAACCAATAAGAGCACAGCGCTATTTTTAGTCAGGTAAACTTTTGTTCAGTTTGGCAAAAACTATGTATTTTTTGAGTTTTGCAAAAACTCTAGTACTTTGTTGAAACTCAGTGTCTTGTATTCAGTTTTGCAAGAACGCTCATATTTCAAATATTTTTTTTTTCTGTTCAAATTTTTCAATTTTTTATTTTACCATCTTGTGCGTCTGTGAAAGACAAAAATTTATATACCCATAACTCATTTTCGGATTTTTGGCGTTTGTTGAGTTTTGAAAAAACGCTCCTCAATTTGATTTGTATGTTTTAAATTTTGCCGTTAATGTAGGTAACGGTTATTTGAATTCTTTTTTGTAGATTTTAAATTGTATCTTTTTAAGTGGTGGGTTTTCAATTTGTGTTTCTCAAATTTCGACCACTAGGCGATACTAGTTTACAGAAATAAACTAAGGCCCAATGTATTCAATCTCCATAAAGTTTAAACTCGCTATTAAAAAAAGGATTTTATGAAATGTTCATAATACAAATTTTATTAATTTCTCATTTTTCATAGCAAATTGAAATTTAATAGAGTGAATAAATTAGACTTTGGGCCAGTTTGTTCACAGTGGGTTAAATTTAGTATGTGACTTTCATAGGCTTTAATTAAACAACGCTAATCAACCAAAATTGGCTGATTAGTGAAATCCATGATTAGCAACTCATACTTTGAATTAAAAAAAAAATTTGATCAACGAACACATTTGAGGATTTCCCAACTCCACTAATCATGGATTAAAGATGATTAGCTGTGAACAAACTGGTCCTTATATACTAAATTTAACCCACTGTGAACAAACTGGCCCTAAGAAGTTTAAAAATCATCTACATAGCTGCTCCGATCGGTTTATCGGAAGATTTTTGTCCGTTCTGACGGATACCTCGCTATCGCCGAATATTTGCAGGATGGAGTCCGAGGATCACTTAAGTAATAGGATACCTTATTTAAAGGGCGAAATTGGAACAAATAGCTGCATTCAAGAACATTATCTGTAACGATACAAAGGCTACAAAAACTCCTAATTTATCAGCATTTATTGGTAAGTAGGTACTTTTATTTACTGATTGCCATTTTATTTTTTTTAAATAAAGAAGACATGAGTCGTATACATGGGTAGAAATTGAATTGTTAATAGGTTTTTTACACAACAAAATTAAGAAACCAAACTCATCGCCGCAAAGAGCAGACCAAAGGGCCAAAATTACTAAAATATTCAAAAACATCAGCGTTGCAGTAAAAAAATACACAATCAACTCAAGTTCAAAATTGTCAATTAATGCTTTGTCAAAAAAAATCATGCATCGTTGAGCAAAATGTATTTATTAAGCCAGAGTTTTTGTTATGGTCCACAGCAAGTGCTATACAAATAAAGAGGACCATGTCTATCACAATAGAAATTTACCTTAAATTTTCTCACTATGGGAAGTAATTTGGTATTATAAATACCGTGACTCGTCTTTGTAATTGTCAGATCAGTCAGTGAAACATCATTGTCAAGAAGCGGTTGTCAGACCACCATCTCGTCAGCACATTGTACATCATGTAGATCTGGCAGTATTGTAAGATTCGACAATCGTCTGTAATTAGCTTTAGGAAGAAAACATTTTCTCTTTGAAAACTGTATAACTTAAATTTTTTAGTCCCAGGGAACTTTATTTACCCAAGTTTGGCTGGGAACATCACACAGACAAATATAGATCCGAGTTTATTCCGAGCTCTAACAATATCCTAACAGCCAATTTTTTCATAAGTCAGTTAAACCTCAGATAGTAAATAGTTATTCTTCAGATAAAGCGAAAATTTGTTCGTAATGCTATAGTATTTATTCCTCTGATAGTTTAACTGATGATTGAAAAATCGGTTAATTAAATATCCATGGGGCCAGAATTACAAAATTAAAAGAAAATATCAGAAATCATTGAACCCAACTGAGATGCGTGCAGTAGATCACTAAACCTGGAACATTGAACATGATTTGGATTAATGTATGTATGTACTTCTAAGGCCCAGTTTTTCAGATCATTCTAGTTTCGGAGTTGAACTCTAGTTAACGCAATGAATTTGGTGAGTTAATTCGATCTTAACTTTAAACTCGAACTGAAAAACTGCCCTAAGTAAATTTAAATTTTGTACAGAAATTAATTTTTTAACTGTTTTATTTTTAAAGTTTGTATGATTTAAACCGAAAACTTTCATTGTTTAACGTAAATAATGAAGATTCAAATTATTATTTAATTTTACCTCAGATGCAGTTCAGGATATTTAGCAATATCCATGTTTTAAAGGGTCCTAACCAAAAACGTATAACAAACAAAATAGATATTTCAAACCAACAAAAATAATTGTAGATAACTTGCATGTAAACATATAACTAATAATGTATGTATGTACATAATAATGAATTTTAGGTGTAATATATTAATTGTTCAATTGACTAAACAAAACTATAGATACACACATCCATAAATATTATATTGTACATAGAGGCGTTTATTTTGATAATTATACTCATAGATCAAAACTTAAAAAATGAATCTTTAAAAATACATATTTTTTTTATATCTATTTAGTATAGAATAACTTTTGAAAACAAAAATAAATGCAAATGACGAATTTCATGCTTGCTCGTTCGCAAATGTCTATCAAAGTCTATCTACGCTTAAGAAGGATAAAAATAAAACTAATCATTTTTTAACAATCAATTTAAAACTCGATATTGAAAACAAAATATTATGTGTTTATAATTTAAAACTTTTTTTTTTGTTTTCATTATAAAAAAAAAAAATTATAACGAAACAAAATGATCCATAATAATTATTACAAATATAATTATTATCATTACTACTTATGAATTAATTATTATTATTATGTATATGTATATCTTCGACAAGTGCTTTTAAATTAGTGATTAAAATTAAAACAAATTAAAAAATAATCTAGGGAATATTATCAACAAAAACAATGTGTTTAAATTTGTTTGTTTGACATAAAATCATTTATTTGCCAAGCAAATTTAATGAAATTTATCACATTTGCTTATCATTTTAAAATTAGTTTATAATTATTATTATTATATACATGTTAAATTATAGGGTATTCATAAAAAAAAAAACATTTGAAACAATAATATAAAAAAAAACGTTTGTTATAGGAATGAAGTATAAACCAAAAATGAAAAAAAAAATACACTTGTAAAGTGTTGACGTTATTTTTAAGTAATACATTAGGTTTAAGAAATATTTTTTGTATAAAATTGATAAAAACAAGTATGACAACAAATATATAGATATATAGAATATTATACAAAGAAATTAAAAAAAAAAAATTAAAATTATATTCTTATTACTAATAGATGCTAAGGACTATGAAATTTATGGTAACATAAATTAGCAAACTTAAGGGAAACTAATTACATTTAAATCAATATATAAAAGAAATTGTGTAACAAAAAAAAAAACAAAAGAACTTAAAAATATTATGTGTTATTCATCATTTATATTTGTAGCTAAATGTCGTTAAATAAGACATTAAAACAAAACAAAATATTAATAATTGTACTATAGATCATATAAAAAAAAGTATTTATAAGCAAAACCGAAACCAAAAAAAAAAATAAAAATAACTGGTAGCAGAGCAACAAAATGAATATTAGATATTATATGAAAACAAAAACAAATTGTTTTTTAGTTCCCCTTTTCTAATTTTATTAAAAATTATTTATTTTTATTTTTGCAAGAATGAATGGTTATGGAAATGTTAAGGAATGATGTAAAATAAAATGAATATAATGTGTATTAATATTATAAAACAAAACAAAAAAAAAAAACTAAAGGAGAAAAGACAAAATAGAAGTTGTTTTATTTCTTAAGAATACAAGGGTAAAGGTGAGCTTGAAAGATATTGATGGGTAAGTACTTACTCATTTATGTCGGTTTCATTCAAACGTCCGAAATAAGCTGATTGCCCCAAAAAACGTTTTAAAAAGCATTTGACCTGAAGTAAGAATTATATTTTGAATTCAAAAGGGGGCCTACATATTTACAAAGTCTGGTGACGCTCGCAATATAAAGTAGGTGGGTACATTAGGCATTGACTTATAAGATAGCTTAGCAGCCCTTTCAGGAGTTTCACCCGAAAAACCTTTCCCCGGAAACATTTTTGTTTTCCCCCGGATTTTAAAAAGCTATCAGGAGTTTGACCCTAATAAGATTTCACTTCGAATTTAGAACTGACAGTTCGAAAAATAGGAATGTTCAGAAAACAGCCCTCAATGAATTTCCCCATCTCTGTTATGGAATCAGAGAATAAAATTTGAACCTACTTTTTTTCTTGAATATAAAAAAAGTACAAAATGAATAAGGTGTTGCAATTTCCTGTTAAAATTATGGTCACTGAGTGCCATGATACCCTTTTTAATTCTACGCGGATATACAAAATTTCCCTCTCCGTTTTTAAGCATGGTGTCTTTTCGTTTTCACAAAATGAACAAACCTACTACCTGAATTTTTGTTTTGACAGCTATTGTTGACAACCAGCAAAGATTTAAGGATTGTTCAGTGAGGTTTTTTCAGATAAGAACAGAACAGAGTAGAACAGAAATGTCAGACAGGATAGAACAGGCAGCTGTCTGACATATGTAATTGTCAAAAAAAAAAATTTCGAGTTTGGTGGATAAGCAAGAAATACTTTTTATTAAAAACAATTAGAAATAGTATTTATTTAACTACACAATTTAATGTAATTTAATTTATGTTGTTTTTTAAATATTTATTTGTTTGTTTCCAAAGTAAAAGCACAAAGAGCCACGAAATTTGTTAAAAAAATATCAACTTTCAAGTGACAGCAGCTGATTTTGACAGTTGTCACAAATCTGTTCTAAGTTGTTCTACCTAAAAACTAAGAACTGAAAATCCTGTTCTATTCTGTTCCAAACTGTTCGGAACAGCCTCACTGAACAGCAAATCAGAGCGGTTTAGAACAGAAAATTCTCATTGAACAGCAAAAACTTGTACTTTTCTGTTCTAAACTGTTCGGAACAACGTCACTGCACAAAGCTTTAATCAAGCGACGAATATACAAAAGTTGTTTTTGTTTATATTTGCTAGTGTTGCAAGAAAGTGTACATAATTCAAGTGTCTAATCTAAAAATTTAAATTATAAAGTAAAAACAATCATTTTAAAGGTATAAAATTGCAAAACATACAGCCATGTAGATATATCCTGTTGGTTGGAAGCAAGGAAGTAGAAAAGGCAGCACTGCGACGAATTGTTTGGAGGCAGTTAAGAGAGCAATCTAATCCTTTGGAGTTAACTGAACCGTTGTAAGAATGGAATTAAATTTTAAACTTCATTTAAATTCTAATTATACATAATCTTTTCACCAGTTCTATAGTTTCACGAAACCCCTCGCAATGTCTGGGTTTCCCTGCATTTTCAGCAAGAGCATATTATCTCTTTGCTTCGAGTTTATTGATTTGCTCCTAAAAATAAAACAAAATATAATAAATGTATGGTATTAATAAACAATTTCGTCGAAAAACTAACATTTTAATGTTGCTATCGTCCTCTTCGCCTCCAGAATTTAAGTGAACATTTTAGCTGAAAACTGTGTGACATTTCGCCCGAATTGAATGCTCATGATAAAGGGAATCTTTCAAACATGAATTTTTTCTGGGTGAAACTCAAAATAAGGGAAAAGAAAAAGGGAATTTTTTTTCGGGTGGTATGAGCTTCGGGCGAAACTCCTGATAGGGCTGTAGGTGTTTTTTGTTGCCTTCTTCTTCACTTCAAATAATAAAAGTGCACGCAAAAATGCCATCACCGCAGGTTGCTTCATGTATAACAGTTTAAATTCTGTTATAAAATCCGCTTAGTTCATAAGCGGAAATGTTTATCGCTGCGAAATGACCGGAATTATTCAGCCCTATTGTGAGTTTCATCCGGAAAACATTTCGCCCGAAAATGTTTTGTTCACCCGGATTTTTAAAAGCTATTGTGAGTTTCACCCTCCATTTTACAACAAGTGTGGCCTCGTTCGCACCAAAAATTAAATGGAAATCTTTTCGCCCGAAACTCACAATAAGGGAAGCGTGAAATGTAATTTTTCCGGGTGGAATTTCATTCACGCGGAACTCACAATAGGGCTGATTGTTGTGTCTCGCATGGAAATTATTCAGCCCAATTCTAAATAAAAATTCCCTCGGAAATGCTTCCCTTTTCCCTACTTTCTTATTCTTAACTATAAATTCCCGGGAATTTTGTTCCCTTTTCCTTACTCTAAGCAAACTTCGAATATAACAATAAATACTACGAGAAAAAAGCTGGCATTCTAAACGTCCACAAAATGGAAAATGGAGATTTATTTGATGCGACGAGCATTTTAATTTTGGGGGAACAAATCTCCCGGGGAGTTATTTTCCCGGGGAATATTTAGAATTGGGCTGATTATAAAGCTATATAAAGTGCACAATGGATAAAATGGTTTTTTTGATTTCGAATTAATGGTAATGGTATAGAAAATTCTGTTGAAAAATTTCAAAACTTGAAACCAAGGAATGCTTTCTGTTTCATAATAATAACACCATAATATGTATAATATGCTCCAGCTTAAGGCGGTAACCAGGGGGAGTATCACAGGGTTGATTGCCATCCAATTCGATGATAATAAATAAAAAAAACTATTAAATTTAGTAGTTGTTTGGGCTTAAATGATCATTAAAATGGATGCAATTAATAAAATACTAATTCATCTTTGTATACCCTACGTTTCGTCGGCTTTTTTCCGACTTCTTCAGGGGTCTTTTTTGTTTATCTATAAACCAAAAGTACAAAATTTATATGAAGCTATTTTTATACAAAAACATTTTGAGAAAACAAGTTAAATTATAATATAACTACATAGTATGAACTTACTTTTTATGGAAAAATTAATATCCATCACATTTTCTTTTACTATTGTGTTTGATTTTAATAAATTAACAAATAAAAATAAATTAACATTTAACACTATTGGAACAACAAAAATTAAAACTACTATCACTTTGTATCACAGATCAGTTAATGGCAACACCGTAAATCGAGCTTATGTTATCAATATCTTCTTGGTGGTTCATCGTTGTTTTCATTTTTTGCTGGATTCGTTAGCCTTCAAAAACAACATTCGGTAACCTATTGGCAATTTGTAAACAAATTCTTTTAATTTTCAATTTCAATGAGTAAATTTTGCCCTAAGAGTTTGTGATAACACAGGGGTACAGTGATTTTTTTTTGCCGAAAAAGAACTAACATTCAGCCCTATTGTGAGTTCCACATGAAAGAAAATCCGCCCGGTCATGTGTCAAGTCATTTACAGCTAGATGTAAAAGGAAGGGTGAAACTCGTAATAGCTTTTAAAAATCCGGACGAACAAAACATTTTTCGGCGGAATGTTTTTCGGGTGAAACTCATAATAAGGCTGATTGTTTCTGAATATGTTGCGTGTAATGGTTGTTTTTATGGTTCTTTCTAAATCCACCGTGTCGAATTTAAGACATCTCAACCAAAAAATGGAAAAACGCTGTTTAGCTATAATTGAAGTTTATATCAATACATTTTTTAAGCAAAAAAATACTTACGACAACTGAAAGTAAAATAATTTTCCTTTTCAAGATTTAACGTAAGAATTTCAAATCCTATCCTTTTCGTGAAATGGGTAGTTAGTTTGTTATATGTATCAGCTCTATTCTGCTAAACGTTCACGTGAATATTTGTATTCAGCTATCCGCCGGTGGGAAGAAATTGTTCGAAATGCGTATATAATTTCTAGAAAAATAAAATTTAAGGCTTTGCACTCCAACCCAGGGTGCAAGATTTCAAGAATCCGATTCGATCGAATCGTATAGCAGAATAGGGCTGTATGTCTTCGCATGGTGAATGGTGTGCCTTTTGTCACTTTGGTTTGTATCCTATACTCAGTTTTGGAATAGGCAACACATCTAATCGAAAACAGTTTGGTTCTTCCCGGCAACAAAACAGGGTTGGAATCGGCTAAGACGATAGTTGTTGACTGTCACTGTTTTGATCATCAATTTTGATTATCATTGTTCTGCGTAAAGTGATCTTTAAAAAAAGCAGAACATTTGAAGGGTTTGAATTTAATGAACACAATATTGTCTACATGCGTTGTAAATTAATTATAAGTTGATGGAAACCCATTATGGGCCTGAAATAAGTATTCAATGTTTATATTTTTATCATCTTAACTTCATTATTTACAAAAAAAAAAAGAAACAAAAGTTGGGTACCAGCAGGAATCGAACCTGGAACTACGGGTCCATCCTATACATAGTAAAATTCTCCATTCTCCAGTCATATGGATTTAGTACGATACTAAAAAGATAAAATAGCAAGTTTGTGATTTTAACTTTAGTAAAATGTTAGGAGTTAGTACGATGCTAAACTCGTTTAAAATTAGCAAAACAAAATTTTTAGGCTAGCTGAAGAAGTACTATGTACAATGTCTTGACAAACTGTGGGCGAACATCCCAAAAGCATCAAGAGGTCCAGCTGGGGCTTTAATGCAAATGGATCGACAACAAATTGTTTTCTTTTTAAACACTTCTTTATTTGTTTGTATGGTATTTGAATAAAATGCTTTAGAAAAGCAAAAGTTTTTTGTAAGTTTCTTTTTATTTACTTGACAAATATTATTTGAGGTATCATAGGTAGGTACATTGGGTAAGGATGTTCCAGAATATTTCCTTTATTCCTTGATTTATTCCTGAGCAATTGAAATTTTTTGTAATTTCTTGTTCTGTTCGGCGCATAGAAAATTTGCTTTGGAGTACCTTTATATGTACCTATATATACAAACATTTCTGTTCACTTATATATTTTAACTTTGATAACTTTTTCACTTGTTTTCATTTTACTATCGATTTATGGCTGAGCTTAATGCCGTTTTCCTTTGGACGTCCGGAAGCGTCCAGAAGTCTTCTGAAACCATTCCATTGGCACAAAAAGCACGCTTCTGACGATTCTGAGAAGAGAAATTCGATTCTTGATTTTAAATCAGAATCCACTCAAGAAGCACTAATACATTCAAACTCAAATGTCTCAACAAACTGCAATGGACTTCATATTTTTTTAACTTTTCATTTTAATTTAATTTGCATCAAAATCAAAGATTTTGGTTAATTTTAATAAACAAATTAAGAAAAAATATTTCAAAAAATTTAATTTGGAAGTTCAGAGTTGATACAATCGTGTTTTACATTCCGCTTTTTCTGTGGTAGCAAGTAAATTTTATTTGACGATTCACCTATACAGATACCATTCCCCAGAATTGAGTAGAAGCATCTTGGACTGTTCCATTGGATTACAGAATGAATGAAACCTTGAGTGAACAGTGAAACCAAAGGAAAACAGCAAAAGCTAATGGCGTTTTCCATTGGTTTCACTCAAGGTTTCACTCATTCTGAAATCCAATGGAACAGTCCAAGATGCTTCTACTCAATTCTGGGGTTTGGTGTCTGTATAGGTGAATCGTCAAATAAAAATTATTTGCTACCGCACAAAAAGTGAAATGTAAAACACGAGTGTATCAACTCCGAACTTCCAAATAATATTTTTTGTAAGATTTTTTCTTAATTTGCTTATTAAAATTTACCAAAAACTTTGATTTTGGATGCAAATTAAATTAAAATGGAAAGTTAAAATAAACATGAAGTATATTGCAGGTTGCTTTGACCATTGTATATATACTCTTATAGTAATATCATGGCTCAAATTTTGTAGTACTAATAGTACTCACGAAATGTGCCGAAATTGGCGTTAAAATTGCTTAAATGCACAAAAGAGACCTGGGGAGAACGATGCAAGGAAAAATAAAAACAATTAGTAAGAGGGAGAGGAGAACATTGATTAAATTCGTACAACTATAATGGTAGTAAGGGAGTCAGATGTTTTTGTCAGTCAACAACGAGAATAAGGGGAAGAAAATGAAAATATATGTTTTCCTATGGGCTTATTCTTGGGTTATGTTCTTCCAGTTTTTTTCAATGAGTTTTTGTTGCTTTTTTTTGATGGCTATGGGTATATGGTTTTTTGCAAGATTTTGCAAGGTTGATATATTGGCCATTGGTACCATATTGTATCATGTAGGTAGATATGTATGTACATTTTTAGAAATTAGTAGGTGGCTATACTGGGTAGGTATTTAAAGAAATTAAATTAATTAATTGCAAAAAAAAGCATGAAAATAGGTAGTTATGGTAGGTACATAGGTAATTAAAACTTGATATACCTAAGTAGGTAGGTACGTAAGGTTATTTTAATGTATGTACCTACATAGGTATTATCAATTAAAATAGGTAAGGTCGTAAGGTAGGTAGGTATGTATTAAAAAAATAAACAAAATTATTTTAAATTGAAGGTAAGTAGTTACCTACGTAAATAGGTACCTATGCATAGGTAGGTACCTAGAAACATTTTGAAACTCAATTCAACAAACTCAATTTTTTTTTCAATAAAAAGCTTTTTTTTTGGGTAAAAAAAAAATATTTTTGAAAAATGAGTCTGGGGTCGACCCACACTAGCAACTTCCCATTGGTGCACTTGAAAACAATAAACATACATACATATTTACCTAAGTGGTGGGTGGTAGAGTATACCTATATTACATAATTATATATTATATAGTGTAATTACTTTGGGTTTTTGGATAATCAGTATAAAGGTAGGTATAGATATAGAGATACAGGGCAAAATGTTACATTGCCTTTATTTTGTACTTTAGCTATATTTATAATAGTAAAATTTGTTTGTAAATAGCTTAAAAATTATAGGAATCGTATGCAAAATTTCGATTCTGATGTTAAACATTTTTCGAATTAAAACATTTTGATTTTTAGCTTTTTAGAGGGTGGTTTTAAAAATCTCAAAATTACACAACACTTAGATGGTATACATTTTTGGTAAGAATTTGAATCGATATAATGTTTGTTTTTTTTTCAAAATATGTGAGTTAAAAAACATTTGTTCAGTATTTTAAATAGTTCAACAAATCGCACCAATAACAATAACTTCCAATGGGAAGGTAAGCAAATCAATTGACAATATTTCCATTATATACATACATGTATAGCAACTACGAATAAATAACAATTACTTTTCCCAATGACGCTACAGCTTAATTTATAAGTATTAAAATTATTTAGGTACTAAAATTTATAATTTTATAATAATAATAATTTTATGTAGGAGTGCACTAAAAAAGGATTTTTTTTAATTCTTAAATTTAATAGTGTTGCAACGCAACATGCAACAAGATCAACAAAACAAAAAAAAACTCATATACGTTTTGCCGAAGGCAAAACCATATATATCCCCAATGCCAACTACCGACGGCAAAACGAGTTTTAAATGTTTTAATGATGAGAATTCAAAAATAGTCAATTCGAAAAGTGCTTAGTAGTTGCATGGGTGTAGATTTTTTATTTTTTTTACTTTTCCATATTTTTATAGAAGATGAATAAAGCAATTATTCATGTTTAAGGAATTTTCGATAGGATTTTTTTTCGTGTCGAAAATGATTTTTAAAAAACATACATTTTTGTTGGTCAATTTTTCAAAGTTTCTGATTTTTATATTTTTAATGGGTAGTTGGAAAAATCTTAAATTTTAATATGTTATAGGTATTACTATATTTGTATTTCTATCAATTGAACAGATTTATATAAGGGTAAACATTATGAAAAAAAAATTTGTATGTTTTGTATCAATATCTTTTTAATAAAAAGTCGCAGAGATTTTAGATCTTAAAACATAGCTCTAAAATGTGGCTAAATTGTGTTTACAAATTTTTGAGGAGGGATGAAAAATTTCATACTTAAAGGGAGTATAAATGACTTTTTAGGTAGATATCAGTACCTAAGCTTACCTAGTACCTAGTTAGACCAAAAAAAGAAACAAAATTATTTTCAATTGAAAGTAGGAAGTAGGTTAATAGGTACATATACAATATACATACCTATAATAGGTAGATGCGTTTTGAAAACAACATTTGGTAAGCAACAACTCAATTTTTTTCAATAAATAGGTAGCTTTTTTTTGGTAAAAAATATAACAAAAGAAAATTATATTTGATGTTTAAAAAAAAATAAATATATTTGAGAAAAAAATTACATTAATTTTTTCATTTTGTAAAAAAACAGTTTTTTTCGATTTTTTACAAAAAAATTATATTTTTGAATAAAAAGTTTAAAGTACCAAAAATCGAGTTGATCTTTCACTAAATCACATTTTTAGTATGAATTTTTTTAAGATTTTGCAAAAATTTTAACACAGAATTTTAGATTACCAATTTCTACCTTAAATTCATGTATCATTTATTATGAACTAATATGTATTTCTCAATTTTGAAGCCTCTAAATTTGTCTCGATGTAGATTGTCTCGATGTAGATTGGTCGGCCTTTTTTTCCCGTTAGATTTACAAATATAAAATAACCCACATGTTTGTAGAAAAGTAATACACGTATAATTGTGTTTCATTAGTTTTTTGAAATTCAAAAAATATTCATCAAGTTTTGAATTTAATATATTTAATCTATAGCTGAATTTTGAGATCTTAACTTTTAATATCGGTTGAGTAGAAATGAAGTTATGATTTTTTATATTAAAAAAAAATCGAATAAAAAATAATTTAATATAACGGTGCTTTGCACTGGTTGACGATTGTTGACAAAGCAGAGCATTTCTATGGATTTGAGCATATTTTTTATGAATTTTAAAAAATCAATTATACGCTTATATAGGAGGTAGATTAAAAAATGAAGTAACAAATTAATAGTTATTCTATTGAGATTAAATATAAGAAAAAACTAAATCAATCCATGCACACACTAACATGTTATTAAGTAATATGTGTTAACAATACTATATTGTTAATTTCTCAGCTCAGCGGTACAGTAGGAATATAGAACATACAATAGCTATAATTCATTAGTACATTGCAAACCTGTACGACTCTTTACTAAAAACATATTAACAAAAAAAAAAATTTTAAAATTTTTCTTTCTTAAATAAATCTGTCAAATGATAACTTAGAAAGATAAAATTTTTACCATTTGATTGCTATCAAATACGTATATCTATAACATAATGAAATTTAAGATTTTTCCAACAACCCATTAAAAAGATAAAAATCAAATACTTTGAAAATTTGACTAAACAAATTTAACCTTTTTCAAAAATCATTTTGGGTATGAAAAAAAATTCTATCAAAAATTCCTTAAACATGGATAATTTTTTTTCATTATCTTTAAAAATATGTTAAAATAAAAATTATTAAATATCTACCCCCATGAAACTACTTAGTACTTTTCGTAACGACTATTTGTCAATTTTCAGTCTTAAATCGGTTATATCTCGGTTTATAGATTTTAAATAAAAAAAAAAGATGTACCCGTTTTTCTTAACTTTTTTTAATCTTTAAAATAAAAAAAAAATCAAGTCTCTACGACTACGGGTTTAGAAGTTAGTTTTTCGACTTTATTTCAGTTTTTAACCTTTAAACCTTATTAAATGTACCAATTTCCAAAAATCCGTTCTTTGTGCACCCCTATATAAAATTTGCTATTCAATTAATTTTAGTATATATTTTTAGGACTTCTAGTTTGAGCTGTAGCGTGATTGGCAAATGCTGTTGTAATTTTTCTTTCTTTTATATAATAAAAAAAATAACAAATAAAATAACTTAACCTACTTAACCACTTAACATCGCATAGGGATTGTTTCTAGCAAACAATCAAACTATCAACACTTAACCTACCTCAACATCACATAAAGATTCCTTCTTCTAGCCACTGAAAAGTACCAAGGAAATTATGCCCATACATAAAAATAAAACTGAAATTTGGCAAGAAAATTGAATACCCATAAAACCAAAACCTACCCCCGATCATACTTACCTATATACTTACCTATGCACACATTCTTCATTTCCTACATCGCGATGGAAAAATCTGTCTACTTGCCCGCCGCAAACAGATGATTCCTACATTATCATTTGGGAACATACAAATTGTTTTTGTTTTTTTTGTCATCTTTATTCTATATACTTCCTCTTTTACTATCTAATTCCTATAGAAAACAAATTGACAGCCAAAACAAAACTGTTATTTTTTGTCTCCCTTGTAACCTCATACATTTTGTATAGCCTTCTCTATTCTTCTTTTCTGTCTTTAGCCTTCATTTTCTTCTAATTTTCTCCTCATATAATCTCTTCACAAATTGAAAAGTCTCTTAAATCGTTAGTTCTAACACTCCTCACCATACGCAGCGACAATTATTTCAACCATGATAGTACTATAAGAGTATATATACAATGCTTTGACGTTTGAGTTTGAATGTATTAGTGCTTCTTGAGTGGATTCTGATTTGAAATCCAGAATCGAATTTCTCTTCTCAGAATCGTCAAAAAGCGTATTTTTTGTGCCAATGGAATGGCTTCAGAAGACTTCCGGAAGCTTCCGGACGTCCAATGAAAAACGGCATAACACAACTTATCTTTCTCAAAAATATAGCAAAATGTATGAAAGTGACACCTAAATAGCTGTCACCTACAAACCATATCAAAAAAGTGTTAGTCAATTTGATAATCACCTTAGGTGGAGCAACAGCATTTATTTTGATGATCAACTATCAACTATCGCCTTAGCCGATTCCACCCCTGACCTGTGTTGTGAATTAGTGAAAAAGTTTCAGGGGCCCTATTACGTAAAACGATTATCGTTCAAATTCTATCGTAGTCGTTAAAATGCGATTATATAAAACGATAATACTCGTTTTTACTTACGAGTTACGACTGGCAGTCGTACAGCTTTCGTTATCGTTTATAGATTTTTAATTTGCTGCGATCTGTGGGTAATTTTTTTGTTTGTCTGCTGAAGTGGGAAAATTTAAATAAGAAGAAAATATAAGTAAGATGTGAGTGAAAATTAATATTGTGTTGTTATTATTTATTTTATACGCCGACAAAACAATCAAAGCAACATGTATTTGCTAATTGCTTGTACGGAAAGCAACCCGGGTGTTGCTAAAAGTTATCTGCCTTGTAGCCAAGCCAGGTAAAGTCCAAAATATTTTCTGCATACTTGGTAGTGGCCCGCCTGAAAAAAACAGAGGGATGGAAAAAAATGTAGGTACATTTCATCCGATAAGAAAGTCTTGGCCGGTTCCTCTTTGGTATCCACCTATTAAAAAGAGAAGAGTCGCACACAATTTTATAATATTTCATATATATGTTGATCTTGCACTCGGAAGTTGCGAATTAATCCTTATATATCCTTATATAAATGCTTCTTTGGTTAAACGAAAAAGGTTAAGCTCTGTTCCTTTTCGGATTTACCTTATCTGAACAAAAAAAAAATAAACTGTGGGAAAACAAGTGTTTTATTATGTCAAAAAAAAATGTCAAAAAAAAAATCACAATAAAACAGCATTTTTACAAAACAGTGAAATTTTTGACCAGACATCCTTTTCGAACTTCTGATTTTGAGACGTCTGTGTAATTAAAGTCAGTCATTGCTCTTGCTTATAATAATTTATAAATAGACACAGATAGCGAAAAAAAACAAGTATCAGTTCGCCACCTGGGTTCGATTCTTTAGGTCCTTTTTTTTAAATATAAGACCTAAGCATCTTACCCGGAGTGTAAGAGTGACGTTTTTGTGTGTGACACCCCTTATTCTTTCTGTGACCCAAGTTTCATCAATGTACCGATGAAGTCGAAAAATATGTTGCCAGCTCTCGGTCTAAAACTTGGTGAGAAGAAAATCCCATTTTTGTAAACTCACCTACAACGCGTATATGTAGCCATCGTACAACGATATCGGTTTTTTCCCCAAAAACAACAAACTGTTTTAATTAAATTTTGTGTATTTAAGTTTTAAAGCAATTTAAATAATTCAAGATGTTTCACGTTTTTGACAAAATATTCGCATAAAGGAAATGGGAATATTAGCCTGTTTTTGGGTTATTCCCGTATATCTTTTTAATGGCATCAATAATTTTATTATCATTTTGAAGAAGATTTACAGCGGAGATTAACAGTTTTTGTTCTTAAAAGCCTTCAATCATTCTGTGACCATACTTTTATGTTATCCTTGTACCAATGAGACCGGAAAATATGCTGCCAGCTCTTGGGTTATTTGAACCAAATCTGTTCAACATTTTTCGCATTCACGCAACTCCGCAAAATTCGTGGCAGCCGTTTTCGAGAGCAAAACGTTTTCCTAAGAGGCTAAACAAAAGTTTACAATCTATTCTACAATTGATTCTACCCCATAATCGTTTTATCAAGTTGATCAAAATCTCATCTCCCGCTTGTTTTGTACGAATTTATTACTTGCCATTGGTGCGTTCTTTTATTAACCATAGTTAACTATGATAAATTGTATAATATTTGTGACCTTTTATCGATAAAGATTGAACTATGGTTAACTATAGTTAACAATGGTCGTTCCTTATTACAAAATAGTTACGATTTGTAACTATATGACGTCATCACATCGTTCCTAAATTCAGTTTATTAGTGTCAAATAGTTACAATTAGTAACTATTTCCAACTCATCTCCATGATATGAGTTGAAAGTGTTGATCTGTCAAAGCACATGTGAGAAGGTTTGTTTACAAAAAATAAAAATTGAAGAATCAATACAAAGCTTTTGGTGAAGTGAAATGAATGAAAATTGAATTTGTTACCATTTTTAATGAAAAAGGAGAGTATATTGTTGAAAAATAACATGATTTTATGGTAATTAACGATTAAATAAAGTTTTCCAAAATGTTCGTTTGACAGATCAACAATATCTAACAATAAATCGTTCCTAAATGAAATGTAACAATTTTCAACTAAATCTAACAATGACACTTCAACAATTTTTTTTGACATAACAATCATAGTTAACTATGGTTAATAAAAGAACGCACCACATTTATTTTGTTTGGGTATCATCGGGAAAGTTTAAATCCAAAACTAAAATAACCACCTTTTCAAAACTGCACCCATCTGAAAATAAATTCACCACAATAAAATACCAACTTCCTTTTTTTTTCTATTAATCTACATTATTATGTTTTGTTTGTTTTATTGTAAGGTTCTTAGGTTTTAGGTTCTGCACTTATAATCAATTTACACATTTCATTTATCTACAAAAGTAAAAGAAAATGATATATAAAAGAAAAAATTAAATCAAAAATGTAAAATAAAGAAAAGAAGTTAAAAAAAGACACATGTAACGTAAATAATTAATAAAAATAAAATCAAACTTTTGATACGAATTGAAATGTTATACAATGCAAAATCAATGTAGGCACATATTTTTTTAAAGAGTTCTTTTTGTTAGAATTGTTTTGATTCATTTTGTGAGGAAAAAGGCAGAATCGTTGTAACCAAGAAAAAAATCTAAACCATTTTTGTTTAAAAAATCTTGAAGATTTGGAATTACATCGAAAGGTTATGGGTTTTGTTTTGTTCTTTAGTGTGTCTTAATAAAAATTTCAACATTTCATAGCTCTTGCAGCGTATTAATTGATAGATCTTATAGCCAAACACATTTTGCGGCACTTGTATTTTTAAATTGTATTACTAATTATGTTTTTTTTTTTTAATTTTTTTTTTATGTACAAAATTTCTAATTTAGAAAAGAAAACATATGCATTTGTGTGTGTATAATTTGGAAATATAATTAAAAAAATCAAAACAAAACTAAAATGAAATTTTAAAATTACTCCCGGTAGAAATATATCGTTTCGTTTAGGATATTCTCAAACATTATCTTTTTTTTGTTTTTTTTTTTTTTTAAGAAAGCTAAAACGAACACAATCATTAAGTAACGTAAAATATATAATATATATGCATATAAAATAGAGTATGGAGAATGTTTGGATATTTTTAATCATTATTACTAGACAGGAATCTTCTTTAATTCCCATTTGTTGGTTGCAGTATTGTTGGTGTTGTTCGAAGTGGAAGTGCTGGACGCACAACGTTCTATTAAATCCTCATAGGATTTATTGTGTAGGAAACAGACAAGAACCACGGTCATATTATCTCCACCAAGTCCACCCATTTGGCAATCGGGTGCCAAGCAATGAGTCATGAGTTCTTCGCAAATTTCTTCGGGATACTTGCCGCTGGCGATGCGTTCGCGACAGAAATCGATAACTTCTTGGTTTGTCATAACATCCCAGATTCCGTCACAGGCAAGCACTAGGAATTCATAGTCTTCGGTTATTTCTCGGATTTCAACGTCGGGGTAAGCTATATTGGCGAAAAATTAGAAATAATTATTTTTTTTTCAAGTGCATACAATTAAGGCTTTTTAAATTTATTTTAACGAATTGTTTATTTTTGATAATTGCTTGGTAAGAAACATTGTTTGTTGCCTAATAAATACACAAAAACCAGAACGTATCCTCTCTCGATACAAAAACAGAATGTTTTTTTCTGTTTTAATTCATGACTGTAAATGAAATAAATATAGTAATAATTTACTTTCTTGCAGCGCGATAAGACTAAAAGAATCGAACTCCTGGTTTGCCAAACCCTATGGGCACAGCAACATCACGGGTTTAATTCCTACCGAAATGTTTTCGACTCCGACTGATTACTGCACCCCTTCAATGAGCCTCGGTAAAGATTTTAAAGTTATATTCCCATCCAGAAATGATTGGAATGATGACGTCGTGACGAAAGACTTCGACACAACTATCTTTACTGATGGGTCAAAGATGGAGTGCGGTTTTGGTGCGGGTATTTTCTCAGAGTCCCTAAATATATCCAGGTCTTTTCGGCTACCTGACTTTGCTAGTTTCTTTCAGGCTGTAGTACTGGCGATCAGGGAAGCATGCAATCTACTTAAACAAAATCCAAACCAGAACCGAAATACAGCTATTTTCTCAGACAGTCAAGCGGCTGTCAAAGCCATTAATTCGGCTACATCATCCTCAAAATTAGTACGACAATGCCAGGAAGAGCTTCTGAGTCTGAACACTAACCTTAGGGTCACTCTTATCTGGGTTCCGGGTCACAGTGGCATTGAGGGGAATGAGCGGGCTGACGAGCTGGCCAGGCAAGGTTCAGCCCTTCATAACTCACTTGCGGAAAGAGTCAGTATTCCTCTTGGAGTTATGAAGGGCAATATATTCTCAATTTTTCTCTCAGAATCTAATCGTAGGTGGAATAGTTTAACTAACTGCATTATTGCTAGAAAAATCTGGCCTACTTATAATAAATCCCGAACTATTAACCTAATGTGCAGACCCAGGCGAGACATAGCAAGGATTGTTGCAACATGCACTGGACACTGGCCAATAGGAGAACATGCGGCGAAGCTTGGCATCCCTACAATACTCACTGTCGTAGTTGTGGGGACCAGCAGGAAAAGGAAACAGTCTTTCATTTCCTCTGTAAATGTCCCGCTTTGGCCAGAATGAGGCAACAATCTTTTGGGAAGCCCTTTTTTGACGACCTTCACGAACTCTCCGGAACGAAGATCAAAGATTTGACTTCTTTCCTCAACGCGACGAAATGGATCTAGGATTTACTTCGGTTCCTCTTGCACCGTCTTCTTCCCCAAACTCCTATGACTGCGAGCTAGCAGACTAACGGTTTTTGAAGGTGGCTCATGGTGCACGAGGACCGGACGATCACACAATTGGGCCGATCTCCGCTTCAATACCAGCCAACAAGTGCCTAGGTGGCACAGTGTAGATGGGTCTTAGTTGCGGACTTCGACCCTTTTGAGTGTTTTCCTATTTTCAAGTTCAAGAATGTTTCAATTGATCTAGAATTAACTTCGGTTTCCTTTTGCACCATTTTCTTCCCCAAACTCCTATGACTGTGAGCTAGCAGACTACTGGTTTTTGAAGGTGGCTCATGGTGCACGAGGACCGGAGGATCACACGGTTGTGCCAACCTTCGCTTCAATACCAGTCAACAAGTTGCCTAGTTGGCACAGTGTAGATGGTTTTTAGTTGCGAACTTTGGTCCTATCGGGTGTTTTTCCTATGTCCAAATCCTTAATAAGTTTCATCACATGTCTAAATCCAATAAAAGCGTCTGGTCATACAGGCGGGTGGTACTTTCTCTGGTAACCAGAAGTCATGTTGTGCAAACAGACGGAGGTGTACAGAGATTACCAAATCCGAGTGTGCGACTAGACGATCACCCTAAGGGATCAGATCGTATGCGTCCCGGGCAAATCAGCAAATTGGCGTAGGCGATGATCCGTTGGGAGATCTATCACCAAATACCCTCTTTTTCTTTAAAAATGTTCTTTTAACCCACAGGTCAAACGAGTTATGGTATCAAAACGGCGCATTACCGCGTTAGTTGGGTCATCGAGCAAGGATGCTTGTGACCGCCATCTCTACCTACCTACCTTACTTTTTGGAACTGTATGTCAATAAAGTGTCATATAAATTTAGTACGATGCTAAAAAGAGTCTCAAAGATAGATAGAATATTAAGAATGTTTAAATTCAAAGTGGGCCTTAAACATTGGTTTAAAAAAGGTCATGAAGAAGGAATAATTAATTAAATATTAAGAGATAGTACGATGCTAAACTAGTTTTAAATTAGAATTATACAATTTTTAACTAAGTGTCCCATTAAAAGTTATCAAACATCGTATTATACGATATGGGAGATAACCCTCCATCTTGCCACATTCGAGTATGTTATGTATTAATGTATAAGTCCAACTAATTATTGATATCTTCATAGACGCGGCTCAATTTTCGGATAGTTGTTTAATACGGTTAGTTCGTGCAACGAGTAAATATTAATTAGAGCAAAGAAATCAGTTATCATTCATTGCGTGCCATGACACAGTCTTACGTGCACGAAAATTTTGCCGTACATTATTAATTAATAAAATCTTATTCTAGACCATAATGGGTCACTTCAAACGCGTTTAAACTAATAACTAATAACAAAGGACATAATTTGAAGGCTTTGTATACGAAATTCAACAAAAACTGAGAAAAGTTGTAAACGTAAAGTAATTGTAAATGTTCATAATGGAATTTATAAAGAATAGAAAATGTATGTGGAGAGTCTATTTTTTTTTTTTTTTTTTTTTTAACATGAAGTTATGTAGGTAAGTGATTTTTTGTAAAAGCATTTAAAGAGCCATTTTTTAAAACCTTTGCTTTATATAAAATCTGCGGTATTACTTAACTCGAATGTGCAAGCTGTTAAATTTAAACAAAGATATTTTTGATTACAATATAAATGAAACTTAAAATTGTATTTAAAATCAGTGTACTACGTTCATAAATGTTTTGTTCTTAACTGTCTCATTTTGTAATGAGAATCAGGGGCGAAACTTTGTAACTCGATTCTATAATAAAAATGTTCGAATTCGCAAAATCTCAACTAGTTTATTCTATAGCAAGTACCTTAAAACTTAAATAAAACAGCGGTTATTGGAGATTCTGTGACTAAAAGTCGGAAGTACTAAGGTTTTTGTCCTAATTTATTGCATAGTACCACTTTAAATAAGCATTGAAAAACAACTTTTAAATGGATTCGAAAGTAGAATAAAGTAGGGCCCTACCCCAGATCTCCTTAGTGAATTAAACTTTTAGAATTAAAAAGATACCTTAATCCTTAAATTAACTACACTTGAGTCGGTATATGTTAGTTTACACTTTTACATTATTTAACAAAAACGAACTAAAACAAAAATTAAACAAACACGTAACTTAATTGAATGCATTTCGAAGCCTTTGCGCTGTATCCTCGGCAATCACGAATGAACGTTGGACATGCAACATTGAAGATGTTCCTGCTGATGGACCACATAACAAACAGCTATAATCAAAGGCCAAGATTTTTTGTTTTTGTTGTGTCTTGTTTATATTTTGCTTTGACACATTATACTCATTAGGCAAGATTCTATATTGATTCTATAGTGAATGTTTTGTTGTAATATGCCTGTTGCTACTACTAGTAACACTGCGCTAAGTAATGAGCCGGTGTACACATTTTTTGTGTTAGCAATTCTTTGGTCGTAATTTGCAGCAGATTTAAGCTCTCTGTTAAGAGGCTGCGCATCACAGGGGCGTGTGTTCGGTGCTGGAAAAGGGACTGTGTCATGCTTGTTTCAGCTCGGATTTACTCGACGGATGGGGGCGGTTCTTGCCGCTTCATACACCTCCTGCTCAGTAATTAAAACATCATGCCTTTGTATAAGAATAGGACAGGATTGGGAAAGAAAATAATCAGGATGTGGTAATAGGAATCGTAATAGGGTTAAATGAATGAATATACAATTTGAGGGATATTGCAATGCGACCTTAAAATCTATTGTGCCCCCCATCTGGATGAGGCCTGCTCATCTTACAGCTCTTCCTCCAGATGTATTCCTCTCAAGAATTGGAGTATTAGGAGTATTTTAAGAGATGGTAAGTCGCTCTCTTCTACCTGGTAGCGTCCCAGGTACTTTTTTCTTTGATGTATGAGTGTGCGAAATCTGCCTAGAATATGGTCCGGCGTTTCCTCATATGTGTTACAGAACCTGCATATGGCACTACTTACTAGGCCAAGTATACTAAGGTGTCTTTTAAGCTTGCAGTGTCCAGTGAGGAGACCCGTAATAATTCTTAGGTTGTGTCTACTTAAGTTGATACAGTCTGTAAAACATTGGTGGTTGTAATTCCCAAGTAAAAGTTAAGACTGTCTTTAACTTTGGGAGTTCTTTCCAAGTTTTGGAACTTATTGCCTCCTCTTCTTTTTTGATTTTGTTTCTAATCACGTTTTTTCCTATTCCGCAATATGGTTCAGTTCCCGTAAAGGGAGTCGTTGCACCTATTTTTGCTAGGGAGTCTGCCTCTTCGTTGTCCTGGACGTTGCCCTACGTGGCCAGGTACCCAATGGAGTGTGACAGTGTTATTTTTGCCGAGTCAACAAGTCAATAAGGTTTGTTATTGAGGACTTCGGAATACAGTCTCTTTCCCTCAGACTGATACATTTTCCAGTCCCGGTTCCCACCTTGGCAAATCTATTAATGGCTCCCTTTGCAGCACTTTCAATAACATCGTGTAGAGGGGATAGATTGAGGATAACCTCCATAGCTGCTGTAGGGCAAGTTCTCATTGCTCCAGTTATACATAAACATGCGAGCCTTTGTTATTTTTCTAGAGCTTTCCTAGTTGTTACTAATTCGGTTCGTTTGTGCCTAGCAACCGCACCATAGGTAATGATGGGTCTTACCATCATGGTGTACATCCATCTAAGGATGTTAGGCTTGCACCCCCAAGTAATAGGGTTAGAATATGTATTGAAAAATAAGGAAACGTACAAACTTAGCGATCTATGCCACTGCCTGAGAGAAAGGATGGGGTGATAAACAATAATCTCGTAAAAGAAAATTATATTTTAAACTAAACACGAATATAAACTCTAAAACCTTAATAAATAAATAAATATTTGTATCCCCCTTGAATATAATGAATTTTCATCACATGACGCTTAAACCCTTATCTAAACCAATCTAAAACAAACATTTCCACCCCACTGTCTCCTCCACACAATGGTTCGTCAAATTGACAAAAGCAATGTCGAATATTTTTGTCTTCAGTTGGCCTCCCACTTTTGTATCTCCAGTAAAAGATACAACCTAAGTCATCTCTTTGGTCTGGTTGTCGGAGGTGACCCTAATGCAACTTCCAATCACAGTCGTATTTACAAGTGAGTGTTCATCGAACCATCCCTATGTCAAGCATTCGTTGTATCTGTCACCGTAATTCCACCTCAGAAACCACCACACACCATTGCAAAAGATTAAGCAATCCATATCTTTGATAATTAACTCGAAAACCATATTTTTCAGTTTCCTATTTCGATACTCTCTCTCTGTTTTAATTTTGATTGCTGAGTGGGAGGGGCAAGAACCGCGAATATGGAAAGTAAATTAAATAGACAACTTTCAAAAATGATTGCCTCTTATTTTTTTTTTTTTTTTTTTCTATTTTAGAGATAATCAAACTCTTGTGAAAGTCAAAATTTTTCGATTTTTGTACTTATAAATAAATAAGTAGAGTTATAAAAAAATCATTGATGCGTGGTCGAAGTATTTAAATATTTAAGGGGAAATCGTACTAATATTCATAACCTAAAAACGACAAGGAGAATATTTTTGTTCTTAGAGCATGCTATAACCGGTTTCAATGATATTTTATACTATATACCATACATATACTATATATATTATATACCAAAGTTAAGATTTTTCAAATTTGGATTTACAAAAATACATGGGATTTCCCATATAAAACTCGAGACGTCTTGGGGCCGAGTTAACGTTAATATATTGAGCTATTTTTGTTGTTATTTATTTAGAACAAATTAGAGGGGTGTGTCATTCAAAATAAGACAATGACCTTTATAAGGACCACCCTAATGTATACCTATATTTTTTTTTATCATTTCTGAAATGTAAATACAGTTGTCAGAACTTCGGAAGAAGATACAAAATAATTTCATTCCGAAAAAAATCCTTTTGAATTAATTTTATCGTCTTAATTTAACGACCACCTACACACCTATTACGCCTTACTTATTCGAAATTCTTGTCACTCAAACCTATTAAGAGTTGCACCTTCCCCTGGCTTGTAGATGTTCCAACAGTTTTTCATGAAAAGTGTGGGTGTCAATGAATATAATAGGTACTTCTTTGAGGTTTATTCTGTTACAAAAATAGTTAAGCATTTCGTGGAAATAAGATTTCATTGACGAAAAGAAAAAAATCCATATTTTTGTGTTATGTTTGCCCTTCAACTATCATTTGATTTAAATTCGTTTACTAATGCAATATTATGAAAACAATAAAGTTTCGTCACAACTTCGACTGTGTGTTATGGACTGCTATTATTATTTTAAGCTTTTCACACAGATAAGCCTTCTTATCGTTACTGGTTTTAAATTAAATAGTCATAAAACCAAATAAATAACAAAAAAAAAAAAAAATTATACTACTCGTTACTCACCTGTGACAATCTGTTCTTCAGGTTTCTTGGATTCGTTCTTTTTGAAAACAAAATCACCCAATGCACGCGATAGGGCTAAATTGCCATTGACACGATTGAACTCCACCCAGCCGCCACCTTCGTAGATGCGTTTTGTTTCGGCGTCATTATTTGGCTTGTGGTCCAGCGATAGAACCTCAACATCACCATTGACACAGGCTATAGCTCGAGAATCGCCTGCATTGGCACAATACAGTTGATTATTTTTAATTAGCACAACCACAGCAGTGGAACCAGCCATTTGTTCGCCACAAGATTCGTTGTACAACATCTCTGAATCGATGTCAAGAAAAGCCTAGCAAAAAAAGAGGGTTGGTAACAAGATTCTGAAAGATACATAAATACAATGAACATTTGTATTACCTGTTTCAAGGCCGATTGTATATCCTCTTCATACTCCGGTCTTTTTATTATAAATTTGTGTAAATGCTTCCCCGCATATTGCGCAACCGTAGCGCCGCCATGCCCATCATAGACAGCAAAGAATGAAGTACCAGGATCATCGGGCAGCGATAGGATATGCGTATGCGAATCTTCCATGCTTATACGCCATCCTTGCATGCAACTCGATCCAACACGATATTGCTCATTTTGGCAATAGGATGATTCCTTAGCTGTTATAGGTTCTGACAATGTTGTACCCATTTTCTGTTGTTGCTGCTGCTTCTGCTGCTGCTTTTATTTACTTTCTTCCTCAAATAATTTAAACAAACAACTGGAATGTGAAAATTAATACAAATTAAAGAAAAAATTATTTTTTGAGATTTTGTTGCGAGACAGTTTAATTCAGAAACTGTGATCAACGTCAACTGAGATTTGTTTTCGCAGAGCAATATAGTAACAAATATTTACTTTATTCAAATGCAAGCGAGAAGATACTCAAATAAAATGTTAAGTGTTCGTGATTGAATAACAGAGAGCAGCCAGGTACGAAGTACATATGTATACAAAAAAAAAAACTTGGCTGCGTCAGAAAAGGAATAATAATAAATGTAATTCCTCCCATCACCATCATCTCGCGCGCCATAAAAAAAATAAACAAAATTAAAACAAGATATAGCTACATACTTCCTTTTGCTCTAGTGAAGTTCCTCACATCTCATTGACTAAGTTATAAAATCTGATTCATTAGTTTACTAAAAAAAAATAATGTTTTCTTTGAACGAAAAAAAAAAAAAAAAAAAAGCACTCCTCTATGATCAGTGCTTTTAAAACGAGATGAATGAGTCAGTATAACTTTGTATGATTTGTGGTGTGATGTATGTACATTTTTTGTTCCTGGATAAGTTACACATTTAGTGGAGCAACCAAGAAGAAATTAAAAGTAAATGGTGACAGTTGTTGAAAATTCTTCGCTTTTGGTGGTTGACGAAAAAAATCTATTTTTAGTGGACAATCATCTGATTACCTGTGAAGTGCAATGTATGAACAGATATAACAGTGAGTAGTACAACACACAGCAGCGGTGTATTGGCTTGGCAATCGAGAGAGAGAATGTGAGAATTATGGTCAGCTTCCTAGTTAATATAAATAACATTTTGAACGCATTCGAAATTACAAAAAAAAAAAAATACTTGATATTGGTGGGAGAGCACGAACGGCAGGCGGCCATCGGCCTCATAAACACAATAAACTTTCGAATACAAAAAAGTGTACAATGAGTCTGACAAGTTTTAATGCAAAAATTTGACGTCTTTTTTGTATTTTAGTGAACATTATGTAAAGGGATAATATTGAATGTCTAACCTAAGCATATAATTTGTACATACCTTTTACTATTGCCGGCAGGGAACTAAGAATAAATATCATTTGATTACTTGTGGGTTAGGTTTTTGAAAAGAAAAAATTGCAAGATGGTGAAAAGACATTTTTGTATGTGCGTCAAGCTGGGAACACCACAACGGAATTTCGAAAATCTAATGATGCAGGAATAAGGTGCTATTTTTTGGCTAATTAAGTGCTCCAATCTTAAATTAAGAGTTCCAAGATTTGGCGTTGAAATTTAATGCCAAAGTTGCAATAATGTGGAGACTTTCTATACTCGACCTTAAAATAAAAAGACATGCGTTGGCTTATTTGTTTGTTGTTCAATGTTAAATGAAGATGACGCTGTTTTCTATTCAATACTTAAACCATATTGAATAACCAACAAGTTGAGACAATTAAACCAACATATTTCAATAAAAATGGTAATAAATAAGAATAAGGGTATGATGTCTCCGAAATTAGTAAATGGGCTATAGAATGCGACAGCGTGCACGCTAGGTGGAACATATGCAGCTTTTTAAGATTAAAACTTAATGATTTTATAAATACGACTATGTTTCTGCACGGTTATACTTTTGAATTTGAGGATATGGTGGACCGAGCTTTTAATGAAGTGACTTTACTTTAGCTAAATCGGTTTTTGCCCTGTAAAAACTGAACCTGCGGGAGTAGAAAAACAAAACTTGTTATTTTTTTCAAATAACCTTATTAAAATTGTATATTTTTATAAGGCGGAATATAGAGTTTTCACACTTTTGAAACTTTGTCACTAAACTCGAAGGTCAAATCATGGATCCCTTAATTTTAGATTGAAGCACTAATTTTGCCCCAAAGTAGCCCCTTATTCCTGCATTATTAAATTTTCCATTTGTGGTGTTCCCAGCTTGACGTCAAGCTGGGAACACCACAAGTTTGAAGCGGAAGAGATTTTGGTGCTTACTCGGGATTGGAGCACTAAATTAGCCCCAAATTAGCGACTAATTCCTGCATCATTACCTTTTCGAATTTTTGCATTGGGAGGTGTGGTGTTCCCAGCTTGACGTCAAGGTGGGAACATCACAAGTTTGAGGGTGTAGGGATTTTGGTGCCCCTAACTCCTGCATTATTTGATTTTCGAAATTCCGTTGTGGTGTTCCCAGCTTGACGCACCTCATTTTTGTGTGGAACAATTTCCTCAGAAAGTCAGTACATAATGTTTCTTTTTCTTTTTGATAGTTTGACAATTAGTGTTTTAGATATTTGTAGATCTTAACAAAACTCTAAGCACATGCGATCGAAAGAAATAACTGACTTGAAAAAAGTAATAAATTTTGAAAAATTAATAAAAATAATAGCCGATGTGACAAAGTGCTCATAGTGGATAGAATACTTAATCTAGGACTATTATCTACTCCTTCTCTAATGTTCCAGAGTAGATAAGATTAAGAGTAAAATACAAATTTGTGCTTTCCATTGAAAATGATTAATGATGTACTAGTTAGTACTCTCCCACTTACAAAAGAATACGGTAAGCTACTGTAAAGTGATCATGAAAGCAAATGTTGATTACAAAACTGGCTTTTAACGATTTGTGTGTGTTGTTTAAGTTAAAAAATAGAAAACCTTGAAGTAACACTTAAATTCAAACTGAATGTATTACTCGCAACGTTACGGTTTATTATTTTAAATATTGAATTTGTTAATTCAAGTTTTTAATTTGAATTATTTTCGATAATCCGCAGAATTATTTACATTATATTTATTTAAATATCTTATCGACACAGACTACTACTACAAGCAATTGCAAATTTTAAATCCGAAAAGAATACATTTTCAATTATTAAACTAAAGAAATACAAAAATAAATAATTACAATGGCCACAAGCGATTGTGGCCATTCTTATCATCGTTCTTAAATAAATTGACATATTCTACTTTAAATAAAAACAAAACTTTTTGTGTGTTTATTTTTTTTATTTCTGAGGGTTGAAGAACATTGCTATCAGAAATTAAAAACAAAAATGTAAATTATGTTATTATAGCAATTGTGTTATATTTAGGCTTAAACTAAAATAGATTTTTTGAAGCAATTGTGAGAGATCTTAAATTGAGGAACAATTGTTCGGTAATTAAAGTAGACCCCAAATACAAGTAAATATACAAACGTGAGTAGGAAGTTTAGGTAGGAAAAGTTTGTGTAAGAAAGAAAGACCGGAATTCAGAAAAAAATCATGTTTAGCTACATAATTTTTAATAGCTTTCGACCCATTAATTTTTGTTTTAACCAGGTTACTCTGTCAAATTGATCTAGGACTAGGAGAAGTACGAGAATACATAAACTTTATACTTATTTTGTGACTTATTTTTGTCCTTGCGAAACTTCAAATGCATGCACACTTAAAAAATTATCATCTTTTTACCCGTTTAACATGTGCAGGGTGATTCACCTAAGGTGTGATAAAAAGCTAGATCGTGGATTTCTTGCGTTACAAAAAAGAAACATGGCATTTCAAGTGTTACCGTTGTTTTTTAATATTTTGTTTTCTGTTTGTCATTTTTACTTGCGATATACGTAGTATACGGCAACTTTAGGATTCGTGCCAAAAAAAAATTCGAGATAATAATTTTCCCTAACATTACGATTATAGAGAACGCGAAAAAAGTGGGTCTCGCAATTCAGCCTGTCTGTCCGTCTGTCTGTCTGTCTGTACCTCAACCTGCAGCCTAAACGGCTGAAGCGATTTTCTTCAAACTTTGGACTTAAGCTTCTTATGTGATTCCCTAGAGGGGAAATTTAATTTTTTTTTTAACTCAAAAAATAACGGCACCTGTCATATAACCAGTATACAAAAATTGATTAATTTCAAAAACGTCTCCAACGATTTTCAAAAAAAAATTACGAGGTACTAAAATTACTAAAATAAATATTTTGGTAGAAAAAAAAAAAATTTATAACGGTTATTAACGGTACCTGTCATACAACCGATTTTTTGGTTTTACAAATTTCTCATTAACTACTACACCGATTTCAACCAAAATTTTTATACGATATGTCGCTTACAATTTTGCATATAAAATTTTTCGAAAAAATAAATTTTGGATTTTTAAAAAAATATTAAAATTTTATTTTTGAAAATTCAATATCTTGAAAGCGGGCTTCTGATTTTTTTTTTAAAAGTTGGGATACCATGTTTTATTTTAAAAAATGTTCAAGATTTTTTATATATAAAAAATTAATTTAAAAAAAACCGCTCTAACGATTTTTGATTTTTTTTTCATAAATTTATACTTATTAAGCAAATCATATGGCATACTTTTTGTTGAGCTCTATCTGTTTAAGCTATTAAAATAACTGATCTATAATAATTCATGTAATCATTTATATTTTAAATTTTTTTTTAAACTTTTAATGATATCATAATGTTATGGAACCAATAAATATTTACATTGTCTTTTTCAAGCAAAGTTGTTAGCTACGAGAGAAAGATTTGTGCGATCCAGCCGTGCCCATTTTTTTTTTTTAATTTGCCCTTCCTGCCTAAACGGTGCGTCTCGTCCTAACCTTTGTTCACGCTCTAGCTTTTTGTCACCCTTAGGTGAATCACCCTTTCACCAAATCAATCAACATCATTATCTGTGATTTTTCTGGAAAACATCTCATTTTTAAACAATTTTAAGTTTTCAGCTGTATGTACCTGAATTAAGGTCTTCCTTATTTTAAAAATGCTTGACTTTGTATGCGCATACGGACTCAAAGGTTTCACAATAAATACAAGGTCTGTTCCTTTACTTTAAATTTCTGTGCATTTGTAATTTGACAAAACACAACGCTCACGAGAAGGTAAATAATTCCCCTACTTGTGATTTTCATTCCGAGAATTTTTTTCGGGCAGAAAATCAATGTGTTTGTCAAGCAAACCTTAAGCTACATACTTCGACGGAGGTAAGTGTCACCGAATTTTTTTTGTTTTTGTGGTTTACAGAAAATTCTACGTCGACGTTAAGCTAATGGCGAGTAAAATCCCACATAAAAACGAAATTCTTTGTCCACGAGATTATTCGACGTCGAGTGTTTGATCAATGATAAGACAGTTCAATCTTTGAGATAAGTCATTTCATGTGAAACGCTGGGCAGAAAATAGTTTCAAAATACTCATTGGTTTTGTTAAAAAAATTTTTTTTATCAAAATTGAAAAATTTCAATTATGATTATTAATAAAAGCTATTACTAGGTTCTTAGATTTAATATACTCATGGAAGTTAGTGGCGGTATGTGTTTAATGCTAGGTTTCCACTTTTCATTGAAAGACACAAATTGACAAAATTTGACAAGACTGTGCCTTTCAATGACAAGTGGAAATCTAGCATAACACGAACACATAACTTTTAAAATATGGGACACCCTATTGTATATTGTACATAGCTAATTTTCTGCTTTACAATGTATTGTATGTATTGGGGAACAGCAAAATCCATCATATTACAAATTTGTATGATCTCAAATCCTAGTGGGGCTTTAGATTTAGGTAGGGGACAATTTGGGTGCTAAAAAGGAGCTTTTAACAGAGAATCACCCATATGCACTTTGACAACCTGTTGACAGGAGAAATTCATTGGTTCAAGTACATAGCATGTATTTAGTTAATTTTTTAAGAAGAACAAACAAACCACCAAAACTTTTCTATTAAATATTTTGAATTCTAGTTTGTTAGTTATTAAGAAAAAATTATGTACATGCAAGTGTTGTTATAAATTATGGAATAATTAATCACCCCTATTACGGTTGTCGTGTCACTAAAACGACACGTCCCTGGAGGCGGCAATTGATATTTTCCTAATACTAATTTCGTCATAATGATGAGATGGTTGGAGATTGGAGAGAACGTCGAAGATTTGGGTTTATTTAAACGCCAACTGTTGCCTCTAGAGCCTTGTCGTTTTACTTTCGTTTTAGTGACACGAATGATTTAAAGTTCGTGCACTTGATTTTTAGCGTTTTTAAGAATTTGGGCTTGATACGGAAATGACGCCTTCGATACGGAAATGATAATGTACTAGTAAAAAAATGTTCCTTCTAAAATTTTCCTTGTAACAAGGGTCGTGTAATCCAGGATGAGTTTAAAAGATTTACGGTATTAAAAAATAAATAAATAAATCGGGTGGCACAACGGCTCACGAAGAACCAGGGCTTAGTGACTAACAACTCGCAACCATTCCTGGGTGCGCCTTTCGACAGGAATGGAAGGGACCTACAATTTTATGCCGAATCCGAACGGCTAGACGAGAAGCACTTATTCGTGACAAGTGATATTCTTGGAGGATTTGTCAATTCCTCGCAAGAGGCAGTAGCCCTGAAAAAAAACTTTTTAGTTTTTAGGTGGACGAGGCTGGGAAGCGATTCCAGAGCTCCAGCGTGACAGTTGAACGCACTTACCATTACGCTACGGGCTACTACGGTATTCCAAGAATTTATTTAAAATTATAAAAATCTAAATTATATCGATTTACGGAAATGATTGTGTGGTACGGAAATGACATTTAACTAGTAGAGATAAATAATTTGTTATGTTATCGCTTCCCCACCTATCTCAGATTTACGGTCTGGAATTGCATTTTAGTGGTTTTAAATGCGTGCACAAAAATTTTAATGATTTAAAGAAAAAATTTCATCTAAAGTCATTACCGTAACCATTTTCTCATCGCCGTAACCCAATAAAGACGACGGAAATGACAAAAATCTATGTTTTTTAACTTTTTAGACACGAAAAATAGAAAGTATATTTTTTTTTAAATCTTGTATAACTAACTGCAACACATCTTCAGAAGACTTACAAAATATTTTTTTTTTGCTATCACTTACTAAAATTATATGCACCTACGGAAATGACGAAATTGATGAAACACCTGACGAATACAACCACTAACTTAAAAAAAAAAACACGCGAAATCGGTGTCCCACCCATTTAATTGAATATATTTCAAAGAAAGCATGAATGAATTTCTTCATTTAGTCTAAATCCTATAAACTGACGGCCGGTAATTTGAATTTATAAGCATTTAGCATTTTTTTACGGAAATGATGCAAATACATGGAGGCACATGTTTTGAAAGATTGTAAGTTAATTATTTCAAATAAATAAATTTAATTTTTAGGGAAGTTGTATTTAACAACATATTCTTAATCCTGGAACTCAGTCAAATTAAAATGTATGCATTTAAAAACAAACAAAAAATTCATTTTTCCGCGCTGAAACAAGGAGGAGACACGCGACGGAAATGACATTTTGACCATAAAAACAATTATTTTTTTTATTACATATCTGCAAATATTTAAAATTTAGAATTGGCCCAGTTAGAAACTGTGCTTGCTGTTATTGACTTCAAAATAAGTAAGTTTTTTTTAATTTGTTGAACAATTTTTGGTCGGGGCCACGAAAACGAGTTTTTAGTGGAGAATCACCCAGATAAGTTTGTTAATAACCTTGTGTGTAGATGTGGTTTGTCAGGTTTTTAGAGAAATTTCCATGACCTAGCTTGCTGACTGATTTAATTGAACACCTCACGATAAGTAATGCAAGAGATTAAACAAAAACAGTGTTCTCCATCGTTTAAAATTTGCAAAATGGTCCAAAAATGGCCTAGCTATTTTCCATATCCCACCCTGTAGGTAAGTATGGCAGCTTTAAGCAAACTGGCCGGGATTCAACAACAAATCTGAACAAATTATGGAATTTTTACTATTTTGAAAAAGAAGAGAAAATAATTATTTTTAATGATTAATCTAATATAAATGTATGTACATATCCCACTATGTCAATATTGTTAATAAAGTTTTTGTTTTGTGTTAAATTATGTATTCTTATGCTTGTCACACAAATCCCAGATTCAATCCTATCAACCAAAAATAAAAATATTTTGTCAAAATAAATATTTTTAAACTTATTTGTTAAAAAAATGTATATACTCTTACACATACATTTTACTATGTACATATGTATGTTTGTACTATATAATATACAAAGCTTCAATTAAAAGTACAAGTGAACTCAACAACAGAAATTAGTTTCACCCAGGTATGGCAGTGGACTTATTAGTTAGATGTTGTCATACCCTTTTAGGACGGTTAATGTTAACCGACTCTTATAAAAATGACAGTAAGAAGAAATTTTGAATTTTATTATTTTAGGGGATTTTTTTTTTTAATTTGGGATCCCTAAGAAGAATTTTATAAAATTAAATTAAATATGGACAAAATTTTTCATCTTCGAAGGGTATGACAGCATCTAACTGATGAGCCTGCTGTCATACTGCGGTCAAAACAAGTTTGTGAAGCTGATGTCACTTTTACTTTTGACTTATTTCCAGCACGAATTGTGTTGGCAAACCTTAAGAATCGAATTCAGTGACCAAATAATAGAAGAAATCAAAACTAACTTTTAAATGTTCCACTAGAGACCGTTTTGAGCAATAATTGTCAAAAAAAAAAACCTGAACAAAATTGAAATGCCTTTCAATATTATAGATATAAAATTCAAACCAAATCGTTGGACTAAAAAAACTACACTTTAAATTCACCCTAGCGAAATTTGGTAGTTTAGCTATTGAAAAATATTTTATGGCATGATTCGAATGTATCACTTCGTATGGACTCGATCAACTCTGCGCCGCAGGCAGGTCAAGAAATTTTGCATCTACTGCGAGGTGGCACCCATATTAAAAGTTTTGACGACTCTATGAGTGGGCGCTTTATTGCACTGTACGGTTTTATAATCCGTCAAGACGATACTAATGCATATTTAAAAAAAAAATAAGAAAACCAATAACAATAAAATGACCAAATGTAGGTATAACCCTATGCAGATATATTTCGGATAGCTGTTTATTTTTGTAATCCCCTAAAAGAACACAGCAGAAGACAACAATCAGCTGCATTTTAACACGTCATTAAAACAAAACAAAGCGATCCAGATAGCTCCAAATAGGCAGCGCAAGTTATTAGATATGTTTAAACAGACACACAATGTTTACTAATGATTCTCAAATTCAGCTACAAGGAATTCTGTCAGCTGTTACTTTCCAAAACATACAAAATTATTGAAATTGACAAAATCTAAATATCCAAATTAATGTGCAACACAATACCTACGCAATAAAAAAAAAAAAACAATTGTAGGAACAGTTTTATAAAGTACCTACCTATTGTTAACACATAGCAAGAGGGATATAGAGAGGACACACATTTCGGGAGAGCAAAAAACCATCACAACTTCACAACAAGAACGATAGAAAATGGAATATTCCTTGCGCATACCTTAATTTCTTTTTTTTTTTCTGTTTGTTCAAAGGTTGATTACACACCGAGGTTTTGTTAGTATCGATGATAATGATGAGTCATGTGACTGTCATTTAGTTTAATTTACAAAACAAAAAACTTTGTTCTGGCAATAAATTGTATTGAGATAAATTAAATAGGTAGGTAGATCTAATGAAAACATTGGAGTGTGTTAAAAAGAGGTGCTAAGCAACTATGACAACAAGCTTATCTTCTCTTAACACGTGCACTGACCAAAACGACAAATATTGAAACCACCCATAAAAAGGTAAACCAAGATCAACCGATGGCAAATATATTTTCGATTTTTTGGACAACCTTCAGCACAGAACCACACACGGATAATGACGATTTGAAATTAGCGTAACGACCAGAGACGCAGAGAAGTTCGAATTGATAAGTATCAATAGCAATGTCATCAAGAAGCCACCAAAACCAGCAGAACCACCAGTGTTTTATGTTAATTTCTAGTCGATTCCTATTTTGACACATACTTGCATGTTTGTCAGACAAAAAAAAACATAAAAAAACGAAGAAAAATTCTGCAAAAAAAAAAAAAACACGTTGACGACGCAAAAACTTACTCTTGTTGCCGTTCTTCTGAAGAAGTACGCTAATAGAGCTTTTCTGAGCCGAACAGAAATTAATTTGCATATTGATAAGTTAGCTAACTGAATAACACAAAATAAATAAAAAAAAAACAAGGTGATAAGGTGAAGCAGCCTGTCCACTTCACACGTAGTTTATATGCTCGCCATATTTTGTGAAGCTCAACTCAGATGGACGTGGTGTTTGTCTGTTGGTTTTGTGGTTAGATTGGAAAATCTTCAACCTGCCTCTTTCTGAGATAAAAAAAATATGTATGAAAGATAAGGCAGTGTTAAATAAATAGAAATGAATGTTTTAATAGGGCTTTTATTGTTTGTCCTCCTCTCTATTTCTGTTTTTCGAACTGGAACACCCTTTGTCATTATAGAAAATTAAGACGAAGCCCCAAATCAAAAAATGCATTTTAGAAGTTTTCTTTAAAAACGATTAAATGAATACCGTGCATAAGTTTTATGAGAAACTAATAAAATTTAATAAAAACACAAAAGGCTGACCTGTGATTTTTGGTGTTTTATTGTTTTTATTTTTTGTTCTTTTTGTCTTTTCTGTCCTGCTGCTCGTTATAAAAATTGTGATGAATGGTTGCAGTTTGCAGAGTTGATGGTGGTAGTGTCGCCGCCGTTTTTTCTGGATGAATGGAGAAGCACAACTTTTTTTGATGGTTTTATTTTTCTCCTAATAGAGAAATAGCACGCGCGAGTTATTTGATATTTTTTTTTTGCTAATTATTTCAAAGCTATAGAAAAAACATGTTTTTTGATTGTTATTTGATTTGTTAGATTGCACAATTTTATGCAGAATTATATGTTTATTTAACACGAAACAATTTTCATGTCACAATGGAAATTATAATCAAATAAAATGTACTTTGTGCAGAAAGATTAGTAATGCTGTCCCGCATTCTTCCTCTTAAAAAAAATTTGACGTTTTGTTTTGACGTTGGAAAGGAGTTTTTTTTGAAAATTTTGTCATGGCCTGTAATTTTGTTCAACAGGGATGGTATAATTGGTGCTGACATCTAGGTGTCGAAAAGAATGTTTGTGTACAGTTCAAATAGAAATTTTGAAATAGGGAATTGATGGTGGATTTACATGTATCTTCATCTGCAAAATGCAGAAAAGTAGAGCAGGACAGATGTATACAAAAAATCGGAGTGAGTGAAAGAGAACCATCAAGAATATGAACATGTTCGTCTTCATTTCAGCATTATGGCACTTTCCTATAGTGCAGAAACGAAGTTCTTCTGCATTTCGATCTCTTATCTCTATCTAACAAATATACATTTTGCATCCCTTTTTTTGTGCAGAAACCAAATGCATATACATGTAAATCCACCATGAAGCTCTTCCACAGATACCCAATATCAGACAATTTACGCATATTATATATATATGTCAAAAATTAGCCTTGGAACTATAGAAAATAATTCGATTGGAATCAAAAAGGAGTAGTGCTGTTCCGAAATCCAATCGAAAACGACATGTCAAATTGAAAGTGGGAAAAGAATTCCAGGCGACTGCCAACTTTGTGGGAAAGAAATGAGTTTTCATATTTTGCTTCCACACTTGCTTGTATTAATACATTACCTTAACATAAAGAAGAAGAAGAAGAAATCGGGTAGTATAGACTATTGTGTTGTGTAGGATGGGCTTTCATATTTTGTTTTCACACTATTTCACATGATTTCTTTCCCATTTTTTGACATGTGTTAATGCACAGTGTGATAGTGTGGAATGGCTTTTAGCATTTAGTTAATGCTACGAGTACACGACATACGAAATGAGCATTTTCATTCGTCCTTTTTACACATGCCGTGTATATATGGTATTTTTGTGATAGCCGCATGTAATTAACACGCATATGTAGACATGCTGACGTATTTTTCCACAAGTTTCCTTACCCACCCAACTAACAAAATTGTTTCCGATTTCAGATATTAAAGTGTCATTCGTTTCTTTAGTGACCCAGAAATCCTTCTGACGGTAAGCCAAATCGGTATAGGAGTCAAAGGTGATATAACTGATCCATTAGACTTTTAACTAGCAATAACATCAGCATCACAATGCGATGAACTGACGTTTCTTTAATCATATCCAATAGTGATCCAAAGAAATATTAATGCAATCCTTAAAGTTAGTATCTTGCTCGGGTTGCTATTATGTTTATATAAGCAGATATGGAAAGTCTTATATTGCAAACACAATGACTCCATTTTCCCACCATTTGCAATTCAAGTAAAACGTGTTATCTGATTGTAATAATTCATTTTTAATAATGCGAATGAGCGCACGCTTCTTTAGTTTTGGAAAAATGTGGGCATCTTTATTATTTGCATAACTAATTATGTGCAATGTAAACATTAGGCTCTTACATTAATTCACGTAAGGCAGGCAAAAACGCTTTTAATAGATTTCATTTAGATAAATAATGAGTTATAAAATTCTTTGAGAAAGTCAATCGGTTTTAATGCTAATTATTTCATATAAGAGATTTGTCGAGTGGTTAGCGAGCTCGACAAGTAGTGCGAGACATCCAGAGTTCGATCCCTAGGCTTACCCACTTGATTTTTTTTATTTTTATTCACACTCTATAGTTTACTCCTTTAGCACTTCTTTCGAACTCTCTTAGAATGTTCTTCATAGCAAATGAATTTCCTTCATTAAGGTGCTATAAATAGAGAGATTAAATGAGTGCAATAAATAATTATTAATAGCTTCTATGGATGAGTATAGGAGTAAAATTGTTAGTTGGGCCACCAGCTCCATTGACAATATTCCGAGCAATAAATTGCCTCCCTAATGGCCAGTTGCACCAAAATGCTAACCAGATATTTAAATTTATCGACATGATAAATTAATCTGGGTTGCACCAAACATCATTTTTTAGCTTAAATTAAGTTCATTAACCATCCCTGTGGGCTGATTCTGGAAAGCGCGGCGGATCGTCTTGAAAGCGGTATTTCAATTTCAACCGTCTTCGCTTAATACTACGTTTTCATAAGAGCCGAAATGAGGTAGTTTCGAAATTTGGGAAAAAAGTGTTTTCATTATCAAATTAGCTAATTTAATTTGACATATCTCATTTCATTTTGAATTTGGAATGGCAGTTAGCCGTTTATTTTTGTTGCTTTCTCTTTCTGTTTTATGTTGTTGAGTATAGTTTATTGATATTTTCATACAAAAGCTTTTAAGAGTTTTTGAAACTGATTCCCGCTGGATGCATTCACCTAATTTCCAACCGAATTTCGTGCAAATGAGGTTGAAATTACCTCGTTTCGAAATGTGATTTTGTATGGGAAATGAGGTAATTTGGATCTCATTTGGAAATTTGCAACGAAATCACCTCATTTGGTCCAGTGAAAACGGCATATTAGGTTATTCTCGAAAGTGGCAGAAAGCGATCCTTCCAGTTTTCTTATTTTAATGTCAAATATTTACAGCCCACTTCCATTTTTACTTCCACTTCTCAATTTTACCATCAAACTTCCCTATTAATATTTTGTGCCTATTAGTCATAAAATAAAACATTTAAATGAACCAAATAAGTTTGATTTAAAATGATAATTTAAAATGATAAAGAATTAAGAATTTGCAAATTAATTTTTTTTGCATTTTTGTTTTCTATTCGCCACCAATCCGTGACCTAGAATTTCATACAAAAAATGGAAAGCGAAAACGCTTTTGGGAATAAGAAACTACAAATCCACCATTGAAAGCGATCCGTCGCGCTTTCCGGAGTCAACCCACTGCATTTAAGCATCGCTTTCAAAACTGAACGAAAAAGTAACAACTAGTGAAACTGAGATAGAAATACGAGAAATGTTAATGAAAATAAATAAACATTGAGATGCGCTGCGTACCAATCCATAGAAACATAAATATGAAGGTACCTGGTACATGCACCTCGAAAATAGAAAAGAAAATTGTGAAAAATTTTTATGTTTGTTACCATATTTGTAACTCGACAGCTTATTATTATGATTTTGGCTGGGTTTCAGTTCATTAATATATTATAATATTCGATTTCATTTAGTAGGTATTGGGGTTGGTTTCCACTTCACTCAAAATATAAAACAAAAATTGTTTAAATTCCAACTCATGAATCTTTGTTCCGATCTACATTGCCTGATTTTTCCACGAAGATTTTTCCAGAAATCATGTGAAATGTACACACAGAGGATCTTTTGTTCGTGGGTGAAGGGAGTGAAAAGTGAGGGGTAGGGGTCAAATCGTTTGTACCACAAAACTCGAACGATTTTTCCTGTCTGTTTATGTTCTCTTTCGCCTTCTTTCCATTTGTTTGTGTGTGTTCGGTGTCAGTGTGCCATTCGTTTGATGGTGTGAGTGAATCTCAATGAAAAATGAAGATCACAGCAATAAAAAATGAAGAAGACAAGGAAAAAATCGTATGGAAAAAATCGTTCTGTGTGTACATTTCACACGATTTCTGGAAAAATCTTCGTGGAAAAATCGGGCAATGTAGATCGGGACTTTGTTTTTCACCCTTCCAGTATTTTTTTTTTTAAATTTATTTCTGGGTTCTGTCCAATACAATTAGCTTTAAAATTTAACTGGAGGAAAATGTAGCTTTAAGGCTCTCCCAAACCAATGCGAAACATTCGTTGCGGCGAAGAAACATTCGTCAGTCAAAATTATTTCATATGTTTCTCCGCTGCGTTGGTGTGGGCACTCTCATATATCACCATGTAAATAAATTTTGACATGCGAATGTTTTTTCGCCGCAACGAATGTTTCGCATTGGTTTGGGAGAGCCTTTAGTCTATTTATTTAAAAGAGCTTGGTGCAACTGGCCATAATTGCCCGAACAGGCGAAACGTCAACATTTATAGATTCTACGATGGAAAGCAATGATTGCCTTTCAATGAAAGACAATCATTGCTTTTCAAGGCTTTCATCTACCGGGATAATATTGTCTGATGGCCAATGTGTTTCAATTTGCGGAATTCAAAGAAATGTAAATGGAAGTAGCAATTTATTGCCTGAAATATTGCCAATGGAGTCGCTGGGTTACATGTTTATTTTTCAATTTGTATCTTTTTTTTAAAGTAGTTAATTATCTGTGCTGAAGACACTTGCTTTCAAAAATAGAACTGGAAATTGTGTATGGTGGATATATTTATCAGTCAGAATAATTGCCATATGTTTTTTTGCAAGCAGTGCCTACGTTCTGTAGCTTCCCGCATCGAGGAAATCGGTCGAGAAACGATGGAAATTGAAAAAAAAAAATGCATGGGCCGATGGGAAACAAAATGCATGGCCCGATTTTTCGATGTGAGAAGTTACAGAACGTGGGCACAGGTTTCTATCATCCCTACTCCACAGGCAATGAAAGATGGCCGGACTATGGAACATGTCTAAAAAAAAATCCCATGGAGTCGCAAAAATCCATGTCCAATCAGTGACATATACATACAAATCAGATTGGATTGGATTGTAGATTGGATTATGGACATCGTTCATGGCCTATGGAGTCGGGGTGTATAGGATATGTATGTACATGTTTATTTCTCACCTTTGTACTTTTTCAAAAAGTTCACGGGTAGCAATGGCACAAGTTTTTGACTTCTAAACTAGATGTGTGGGTTCGAGCGCCAGTATAGGTATAGCAATCTTTCCTATATTCCTCAGTTTCAACTGGATGCCAGATGCCACCCGTGGAAATTTCATGAGATAATTAACATTTACATAATTCTCCATGCACGGTGACAACAAAAATCTTTCCTTTCCTTCTATTCCTTTAAACTAGTGCCGTTTAAACGACGACCCCTGTGTTTTATATTTTATTATGAGCTGGAAGTGAAACTGAAATATTTTCATTTGTTTCAAACGATGTGCAATATGTAAAGCGCTATACAAAAATAAGCCATTAGGTTCGAATTATGAAACTATTTTTTTGTATAAAGGTTTAACAAGATCTATTTCAAACTATAAGATTTACGAAATTTTCGAGATTTCAAGAAGATTACGGGTAAATCTCGGTTAAGTAGTCAGTGGAAGCGGAGTCTAAAGTAGATTCCAACCACCGATAGACCAGTATCAAAAAATATGCTGATACAGTATTGCGAATTCCGTAATGGGCTACAAATGGTAGGTATTATATATTATAATTGTTTTATAATTTAATTAATTTTGAATTTATTGCTGCTTAGAAGAAAACTTAATTACAAAGTGCAGCCTTCTTTAAAGAGCATATTATGGTGACAGTGTACTTTCAACACATGAAATAGAAGCTCTTTGATATTTCTTATCATTTGTCATCCAAACAACGCGGAGTTTCTTTTATTCATATAAAATTATTCATTGAAATTGATTAATTAACACACTTTTAAATATTTGTTTAATTCAATACATTGACATCGATACATAATTTTGAAATCTTTCTAGTGTGTATGTGTGTAGGTCGGTGTAAATCTTTCTATAAATGAAAGATTTGTTTAGAAAATTTCATTTTATTTTGTAAACAAATTGAATTTAGGTTTCACATTTCGACATTTCGATTTTTTTTTTGAATTGCCAAACATAGTCGTATCATACCTTATACATTATTGATTCTAATTTTCAACTTTTGTTAACTCGATAATCCGTTAATCCCTATACCCTTGTTATGCATATAGACAACGAGATGATTTGTTTTGCTTTTCAACTTTTGTTAACTCGATAATCCGTTAATCCCTCTATGCATAATTACTTGCTATGCATTTGGACAACGTGACGTTTTTTTTTTGTTTGTAATTTAAGCATCGCAACGATATCGATATACCTATATGGTGCAATGTAATTATCGATTCGTGTGTTATTGTTTTGCCTGTTGGAAATTTACATTGCTTATCACTAGGGCTCGGATTTAAATGCACTTAAAACAGACATTTAAAATATGCACTTAACAATGGAAATTATGCACTCAAAACCATGAGCCTACCTATTTTAGCTGAATTATTCTTCATTTCTTTCCAAAAAATATAAAACAGAATAATTTTAAATCCAGCTAGGGCAACAAGGCGTGTAATTCTTTTCTTTAAACAAGTCAATTAAAAAATCCTTTCTTTTTTGTAAATAAATCTAGAATTTTCAAAACAAAAAAATTGACAGAAAGCTATTATGTCGGATTTACACGAATGGAAAAGTTGCCAATATTTCTGCCAAAAAAAATGGTACAATAATGGCAGAAATAATTTTTTTATGACATTCATTTACACGAGTTCAAATAATGGCAGATTTCAAAATAATGACAACATGCTATACAAGAATGAGCAAGTTAAATTCTCTCTGTCATTTTATACTTAACACGATGGAAAGAAAAAAGGCTATAATTTGACAGATATAATGGCATTTTGCTATTCGTGTAAATGCAGCATTATTTAAAAAAAAAATAGTACGGATAGGTATGTGCTATATTTACATACGTTTTTTTTTGTTTGTTTGTTAAAACTTGATGTCCTTGATGCCAATTGAAAGTATGTGATTAAAAATACCACAAGATAATTGAAGCACGCTGCTACAGCTTAAACAGCTGGTTAGGTTTTCTTCAAAATTCGTACCTAGTGTTTTTTAGGTAATAAGCTCATACATATTTTTTTTAAATTTGTTTAGAGCCAACAATAACGGTACCTTCCATTCCATTTTTGCTGTTATTCGAAATCGAGTTGATCAATTTTTTTTTAGTAATTTTGTAATGCTTCCTGTAATAGGTACCTATTTGAGAAAATCATGTTCCTGAAACCAAAAATAACGGTTCAATAACAGTTAAAAAATTATATTTTTTGCTATAAAACGACTTCAAGAATTTTTATAAAAAAAATGTACCTATGTATGTGTTCTTTAATTAGTGCAGTTTACTTTGTAATCAAAGTACTTGCGATCTTATTAGTGGTAAAATCATGGGCATTATCCAATATAGAAAACGGAGTTCGTCTGATCGTTTTCGTTTTACGTGATAAGTAGGGCTATGATATGCAAATGCATTTTTTTTTTTTTTTAATTTTTTTGAAACACATTAGAATCAAGGGAACTCATGTTTACGAATTATGGAATTTCCTTTTGATTTTAGTTAGTACATATTTCTGCATATTTTGCTATAAATGCATATTTTTGCGTATTTCTTGAATAAATGCATATTATTAAAAAAAACTAATTTAAAAATAAGAGTTTCAATAAAAATATTACATGTACCTATCTACCTTTAAAATGCTTGAACTGGGTGAAAATGTAAAAAAAAATGATCTTTTCAGTGCGGTAAAAAAACTTCAATTATTTTGTGTTGCCTTACAATGCAAACTATTTTATAGAAACTGTTCGCCCATACTCTAAAATAAGAATTTAGAAAAAAAATTCCATTTAAATTTAACTGCAACGAATATTGTCCGTAAGAAAGTTGCTCTACTTTTGTAGAAGTATATATACATAGAAACAAAATCACATCAATTTCACAAAAATATAGTACCTATAATTTTTTAAAATAATTGTATAATATTACATGTACCTATCTACCTTTAAAATGCTTGAACTGGGTGAAAATGTAAAAAAAAAATGATCTTTTCAGTGCGGTAAGAAAACTTCAATTATCTTGTGTTGCCTTACAATGCAAACTATTTTATAGAAACTGTTCGCCCATTCTCTAAAATAAGAATTTAGAAAAAAAATTCCATTTAAATTTAACTGCAACGAATATTGTCCGTAAGAAAGTTGCTCTACTTTTGTAGAAGTATATATACATAGAAACAAAATCACATCAATTTCACAAAAATATAGTACCTATAATTTTTTAAAATAATTGTATTTTGTTGTGACTCAGTAATTTTACATATATGTATGAACTCAGAGAATTTACACGTTATCTTTTTATGATTTGGCTGTGCGTCCGTCATAACCTTTTATTATTTTGAAGTTTCTAATTTTCAATAAAAAAGTTTTTTTTATATTTTTTATTTTATAGTTTTTTGAAAAGAAATGAAGAATTAAAAAAAAAATATGGTATTAAATGTATATTTTCCATTTTTAAATGCATACCTTAATTTCTGTAGTGCATATAAATCCGAGCCCTAGCGATAAGTATATGACATTAATGTGGAATTCCTTACACCAATTCAAATCGATTATTTTTTTTTGGTTAGAAATTATTTTGTTAACAATAGATATCGATTTTTTTTCTTAAAATATCGATATGTTAAAAAAAAAATCATTCTTTTGGCTATCACGATATTGACAGGTAAGTTTTTAATATAAATTTTAAAATTAAATAAATTAATAAATTACTTTTCTGGCACTGTATGAGTTCCTGTAAATAAATAATAGAATTTCAATCTCTTCTTATTCTCATACAAATTTAGTTTTATTTTAAACTAACGTTTTCGAGAATATCTTCTCATCTTAAGGTTTTTAAGCAAATTGAAAAATATTTTACATATAAATTAAAGAATGATTTGATGAAAAAATTATACATATGTATATACAAATAATTTTCAGGGGCTTATTGCGAGAGTCTATTCAGAATAGACTTAAAGTCGAATAGACTTATAGTCTATCATCGGTATAGAGAATTTCTATAAAAATCAATTTTTTTGCTACTAAATAGAATTTTTTTTTGATCAAGAATTTCTGATCGAATGTATAAGAATGTATTTTAGTGGAAAAAAATATCTCCTGGTATCTCCTTAGCTCAGACGTCGTCGCGCTTAGCGATAAATGTTTTCTCTCGTTATTTTTTTTCGTCAAACGGGAACTATCATCGCGAAGAACACACGGTTAATTATTTGAACTTTCCCGCGAAAGTTTTATATACCGCAAAATGTATCTATACTATTGAGGCAACACAACGACGAGAGTGTATTAAAGCAGTTCTAATTGTTTTCTATGAGGGAAATATTAATTAAAACCAACCTTAGTGGATGCCGATTCTATTTATTAAAGCTCGTATAATAAAAAGAAAGAAAAAAAACGATAATGTATCTGGGAAATGACTAATCCAATCTCTTCTGATAAAACTTAATTATTTTTTTTTTTTTTTTTTTTTTTTTGAATCTGTTTCTTATGTATTTTTTTTATGTGCGTTATTTGTTTACAATTCCAATTAAGTTTATAACCCCACAAATACTTATGTGTAATTGAAGAGCAGTAGATATATCGAGAGGAATAAAAAAAAAACCCTCGGTTGGATAGTTTAAATCTTCTCTAATGAGTGCCGCCTTCACCGCCACCTTGTACGTATATATCTACATACGTACATACATATCATCTGTGAAATATCGTTTAGTTTTTGTTTGCATCCATAGCTCCTAGCTCTAATTCAAAAAAAATATAAAAAAATCTAATCTATCGAAAATTTCAAAGAGAACAAAAAAGAAACGGGATTAAAACTTAAAAGTTATCATTTTTGTATGTCCCGCCCTCTGCTACCCTTCCCTTCAATCAAGAAAAATTATGAATTTAATTAACGAACAATCAGTGGCAACAAGTACTTGTACGAGCAAGGAATTATCTCCATCAGCTCAAGTTCGTCGAGGAGCTAGATCGTCGTCTTTAGAATCGAAATCGGAATCAGCAGCATCGTCCAACGTAACACCAATAAATATGAACTTTCATATCGTCTTCCATGTTTGGTGTCCTTCCTTCAAGATGCTCAATCATCTTAACATGTGCTGCAATATAAAATTAGCTACCATAATACTTTTTTTTGAAAGATTTTTATATACTTATACATTATTTAGAAATTTTGCATTTTTAAAATGCATCATAAAATGCACTTTTTTCCAAAAGTCTAAATAGTTGATGCTGATGTATTTACTGATATTTATATGGACGTCCAACAATTTTGTCAATGTCCTTACGTTTGGAAAAAGCTGCAATGTCATATTTGGTGCAAAGGAGTTTTACATCCCAACTGCGAAATGATTTTCCGAGTTGTTACTGTTTTTATAGCCCAGGCAAATTGTACTTTTTCTGCCAAAAAAATTCAAGTGAAGGTTTTAAAATGCAAATGTCCTTATTTTGGAATAAGAAATACTGTCGCGAAAGTCCATTACCAAATCGTGTGCGCGTCAATAGTTATTCAAGGTTAAATGTCGAAAATATCAGTTTTTCGCATAAAACTGGGAAACGGTAAATGCTATCCAAAAGTGTTTCATACAAAACTTGTAGATTATATCATTTTCAAAAAAAAGTTATGACAATTTTCGAAAATGGTCGTTTTTGAAAACATCTGAATACAAAGTTCGTACATTATGTAAATCCCTACAAGAAAAAATTATTATTTTTTTCTTAAAAACAACCGTTTTACAAAAAAAGTTCAAATTTCTGGTTTTTTAGTGTTTTGCTTTTAAAAACACAAGTTGTTGAAAAAAATCTTTCGCTCAGTTTAAACATCATAACATTCCCTTCAAAAAAATATACAATTTTTTTCCATAAGAGTCAAAAGTCGCTAGATATTGTGACTTCAATAGTGTCAACTGTCAAAAAAACGGTTTTTGGCATATATCTTTTAAACCCTAAGCTTAATTGAAAAATTATATTAACAAAATTTGTACATTATATAATTATACTATATAAAAGAAAGAATTTTAATCGTTTTAAATATGACCATTTTTACAAATCACGCTACAGCCTAAACTACAAGTCATAAAAATTCAAACTAAAATTTATACGATTGCAAATTTTATCTAGGTGAGCGATAAGATCGGATTTTTTGAAATTCGAATATTTAATAGGGTAAACGAGGGTAAATGTAGGGCAAAGTCAGATTTCTAACTTCTAAACGCGACGTCGTAGGAACTTCATTTTTTCTTTATTTTAAAGATCTTTAAGAATTAGGAAAAAAATATTTACATCTTTTTTTTTGCAAAAATCCAAATCACCCAGATATACCCGTTTTAAGACTGAAATAGGCACAAATAGTCGTTACGAGAAGTGCTTAAAAGTTGTATAAGGATACATTTTTTTAAAAATATTTTTACATATTTTTAAAGGTAATACAAAAATAAATTATCAATGTTTAAGGAATTTTTGATAGGATTTTTTTTTTCATACCCAAAATGATTTTTGAAAAAAAAAGTAAATTTTTTTGAACAATTTTTCAAAGTATTTGATTTTTATCTTTTTAATGGGTTGTTGGAATAATCTCAAATTTTACTATGTTATAGAATAATTTGATAGCAATTAAATGGTAAACATTTTATCTTTCTTACTTATCATTTGACAGATTTATTTAAGAAGGCGTACAAATTTTGAAATTTATTGTTTTGGTTTTTTATTAATATCTTTTTAATTAACTGTCTTACAGGTTTGCAAGGTACTAATGAAATATAGCTATATGTTCTAGAAATTTGTATAAGTAAAAATTATATTCCTATTGTATCGTTGAGCTGAGAAATTAACAATATAATATTGTTTACACCATTGTATATAAAACCTATAGTACTATTAATGAGTCGAATTTCGGGACGATAGTCTAGGCCTATAGGTGGAGTGATTGTCGCTAAAGAGATTTAATGAGATTTTCAATGTGTTTTTAACTCTACATTATCTTCAGAGCAAATGCCCTCCCAGGCCAGTGGCACCGCCACCGTCGTTTTGGTTTTTTGATAGTACTATAGATATTTATATACAATGGTTTACACATATAACTTAATAACATGTGAGGGTGTGCATGGATTGATTTTGTTTTTTCTTATATTTAATCTCAATGGAATACCCATTAATTTGGTACCTTATTTTTTAATCTACCTCCTATATTAGCGCCACAATTGATTTTTTTAAATTAATAAAAAATCGAATAAAATCCATAGAAATGCTCCGCTTTGTTCATTCTCAAAATTCGTCAACCACTATACAAAGACCCGTTATTTCAAATTATTTTTTTATTCGATTATTTTTAATATCAAAAATCATAACTTCATTTCTAATTGGCCGATATTTAAAGTTAATATCTAAAAATTTAGCTATGCGATGTGGCTAAATTTGTGTATAAAAATTATTGAGGGGGGGGGTGAAAAATTTCATACTAAAAGGGTGTCACTTACACACCCTTTTAGTATGAAATTTTATTTACATATATTAAATTATAAAATTTATATTACATATATTAAATTCAAAACTTGATGAATTTTTTTGAAGTTCAAAAAACTAATGATGCAGAATTATAGCTGTAAGATTCTTCTACAAATATGTAGATAATTTTATATTTGTAAATCTAACGGAAAAAAAAGTAGGGGCAATTTAATAAATAAATCACTAAAAAGCCTACATTTAGGCAACTTTAGAGGTTTCAAAATTGAGTAATACTTAATAATTCATAATAACTGATACATGAAATTTAGGAAGAATTTTATAACTTAAATTTGTGTGTACAAATTATTGCAAACTATTAAAAACCTTTGTACTAAAAATGTGTTTTATTAAAAAATCAACTTAATTTTTCGTACTTTAAATTCAAAAGTTAGTGAAAAATTTTAAAATTTAAAAAAACTAATGATGCACATTTATAGGTGTAACCTTCTTCTACAAATACGTGAGTAATTTTGTATTTGTAAATCTAACGGGAAAAAAATAGGGGCAATTAAATAAAATAAATCACAAGGAAGCTCCATTTAGCCAAATTTAGAGGCGTCAAACTTGAGTAATACTTAAAAGTTAACAACAAATGATACATGAATTTTAAGTAAAAATTTACAATCTAAATTTCTGTGTTAAAATTTTAGCAAAATCTTAAAAAAATTCATACTAAAAAGGTGATTTAGTCAAAAATCAATTCGATTTTTGGTGCTTTAAATGCAAAAGGTAATACAAAATTGATAAATTTTGAAAAACAAAACCAACACTCTAATTGCCCTAATCCTTATCTTAAATATTGCTCATAAATGTTAAGTGATTATTTCAACAAAAGTCACTCTAAAATTAGTTTGATTGATTTATTATCAACAAAATGCAAAATGTACAATGCTTTTTCAACGAATTTTATTTATATATTTTCACCACGCACATAAAATATTTTGAAATTCGAAAATTATAAATCTTGAAAACCTAATACAAATTTTGATATATAAAACATAACTATGCGTTGCTCACAAGCTTCACAAAATAATTTCAAATATTAAAATTTTACTTTAGAAATAATTTGTACAGATGTCAATTTGTCTGGAAAGGTCATTGTCTCGCTATTGAAATACACACAAAACATTAATAGACTACCATACAATTTTAAAGACAAATACGCTTAAACAGATAAAATAGCTTTATTTTGCCTAAATAGTCAATATTATAACTTTTTACGCAACCGATTATCAAAATTTAAATTTTGTAATAATCTGTACCAATTAACAATTATTTTGGTATATTAAACATATTTCTATGATAACCACAAGCTTTAATATGGATTTTTAAACATAATTGAAAGAAAAGTTTTGCAAAAATCCAGTCTATTGGTCGATAAAATTCTTTCTCTTTCGAAAAATATACGTAAGATACCTGTAAACAGCCATAACTTGGGCAATACTTTTTGGGTATTTATAAATGAGGTATCAAATGAAAGGTTATAAGACATAGAAAATTATAAAAATAAAAATTATTTAATTTGCATGACAAAATAAATTGTTAAAATAGAAATAATTTTCCATAAAGCGAAAAATTCATACCTTTTGAGTGTATTTACTTAGAAAATTGCTAAAAGTTAATGAAACATTTATAAATTTTGAAAAACTAATGATGCACATTTATAGTTGTCATCTCTTCTACAATTATGTGAGTAATAATAATTGACAGGAAAATTTATCAAAAAATCCAGTCTATAGGTCGATCTAATTGTTTCTTTTTGGAAAAATATACATTAAATAAACGTAAATGGCCATAGTTTGGGCAATTATTTTTTGATATTTATAAATGAGGTATCAGAGGGAAGGCCTTACAACATAGACAATTATTTTGTTAAATACAAAAATAACCTGTGACTGGTCGCTAGGACGATTAGTTTAGAAGCAAATACCATTTAAGTAGAAAAATGTGTCGTGTCGTGGTACTCCCTAGATCACGAATATTCCATTTCTAAGTCACTAGGACAAGTAATTTTGCCGCAAATCGAGTTTGAAGTTAGAAAAAGTGTCAACTTTGAAGCCTGTATGACGTTTAGTTTAGCCGCAAATCGCGTTTAAAGATAACAGATAATAGCATGCGATACTTCGATGGAAAGGCGGCACTCACAAATATGCCATTTTAATTTCGCTAGGACCCTTAGTTAAGCCCCAAAATTGTAAATTTCAAGTCAAATAAGATAACTTCCTACCCTCAAAATCTTGCCAACAAATTTAATGTTTACATAAAAACATACATACATACATACATAGGTACAGATCACATTAAAAGTTAAACGAAGATCACACTAAGCTGAACTTTTACGTGCAAAACCTACGAGCAAGTAAGAACGCACTCGACAGAAAGGCTATACTATACTATACAGAGGGAGTGTGTATGTCTGCGAAGCAACTGTTAACCCGTGGGGGCTATTTACACTATTTGTACTATTAGGATACTGTTTGTAAGTCTGCGAAGCGACTTTTTCTGCGGGTGGCTTGTATTATATAAGCATGCATTAACAGTTTTTTTCTATAAGCCATAATTTGTTGACATCATTGTTTAAATAAAAACACGAAAAGTCTAAAATACCGGTTTTTGGCTCTTTACTCTTAAATGACGAATTTTTCGGAAAATATTTTATGCCTACTTTGCAGATGTGAATATTCCCTAGAGGAAACATTATCACACTTTTTTGCATAACTATTGACTCGCACACGATTTGATAATGGACTTTCGCGACAGTATTTCTTTTGCCAAAATAAAGACAATTGCATTTAAAAACCTTCACTTGAACTTTTTTTGGCAGGTTGGCCATTTTTTTGTAGATTTTGCCTGGGCTATTAAGGCTTTTAGAGAAAGTGCATTCTGAAGATGCACAAATCACACTTGCACCCCAAAGGAGTCTGCGAAGCTACTCAATAATAATATTATACAAATGTATGTCTGCATATTTTCATCCAATGTCTAAATTCCAAAGGAACGGAGTTCATTTTTGCAATAAGTCGCGGTATGAAATATTATTTTTTTGAAGAAAATCTATTTATTTCATCGAAAAAACGTCAAATTTTCGTCTATATTTATTTTCTAAGACTCTTGGGAAGATTTGACATTTTAGTCTAAAGCTCTAGTCGAGAGCTTTTAATATTCTATTTTCGAAAATCGATTCTATTCAAAAAGTCTACTGAGCAAGGCGATACTAATTTCAAATTTGATAGAATCGAAAAAAGGCGAATAGACTCTCGCAATAAGCCCCTCAATTTAAAGAGTTTAAGTAATTTTATCTGATAATTATGAAAGTTAATGGTTCGAACTGGTTTTAATAAAATTTGAAAGTAACTGAATAAATGCGTTTAGATTTTTGTCTCAAATATGTCTTTAGCTGTTAATGGTTCAAAAAATGCATGCAATGAAGATCGTTCAAACAACTTGTTTTTGATCATATTATTTGTGCGATGTATGTACATTCCTTCATATGCATTTACTAATTTTGGGTTATTTATTTGTTTTAATAATCTAAAACCTGCCAGGTTGTGATTATTATCAATCATATGATCAGCTGGAGTCGACTCATGCACTGTCTTAGAATGGATTGATTTATAGTGTTCTGACCATCTTATTTTTGCCGTTCTTCTCGTTTGGCCAATATAAACTTCATCACAATCTTGACAAATAACGGAATAAATTCCAGATTAATCGAGAGTGTCAGTCTTATCTTTTATTGTACCAATTTATTTATTCCCAGTGCTATTCGGTGACAATTTGATTGAATAATTATTCAGCACTTTCATCAAAGAATATGTCAATCCTTGAACAAAGGTACCACCCACCCATAAAAGAGATTACTTTTTCTTTAGCTGGAATTAAAGTTGTTAAATCATTTAATTCCTTTTTTCTTGAATGTTTTTTTAACAAAGAATCAACAATTTTTGTACAATAACCATTTGTTGTGGCTATTCTATGAATAGTTGCCACTTCTTTGATGGAATTGTTTTTACTGAGAGGAACATTAATAGTACGGTAACAATAAGAATTAAATGCTGCAAATTTAGTTTGTTTTGGGTGATAAGAGTTTGATGGAATGCATCTTTCAGTGTTTGTTTGTATCCGATAAATGTCAAACTCAATATGATTCTCAAATCTTTTAATCATTAGGTCTAACAATGGCGGCAAATTTTTTCATGGCTGAATTCGAAACCAAAGCTAAGCAGCAAAACAAACTAAATTTGCAGCATTTAATTCTTATTGTTACCGTGCTATTAATGTTCCTCTCAGTAAAAACAATTTCATCAAAGAAGTGGCAACTATTCATAGAAAAGCCACAATAAATGGTTATAGTACACAAATTTTTGATTCTTTGTTGAAAAAAACATTCAAGAAAAAAGGAATTAAATGATTTAACAACTTTAATTCCAGCTTAAGAAAAAGTAATCTCTTTTATGGGTGGTACCTTTGTTCAAGGATTGACATATTCTTTGATGAAAGTGTTGAATATTTATTCAATGAAATTGTCACCGAATAGCACTGGGAATAAAGTCAAAACCCTAATTGGTACAATAAAAGATAAGACTGACACTCTCGATAAATCTGGAATTTATTCCGTTATTTGTCAAGATTGTGATGAAGTTTATATTGGCCAAACGAGAAGAACGGCAAAAATAAGATGGTCAGAACACTATAAATCAATCCATTCTAAGACAGTGCATGAGTCGACTCCAGCTGATCATATGATTGATAATAATCACAACCTGGCAGGTTTTAGATTATTAAAACAAATAAATAACCCAAAATTGTTAAATGCATATGAAGAAATGTACATACATCGCACAAATAATATGAATAAAAACAAGTTGTTTGAACGATCTTCATTGCATGCATTTTTTGAACCATTAACAGCTAAAGACATATTTGAGACAAAAACCTAAACGCATTTATTCAGTTACTTTCATCAAATTTTATTAAAACCAGTTCGAACCATTAACTTTCGTAATTATTAGATAAAATTACTTGAACTCTTTAAATTGAAAATTATTTGTATATACATACATAGTATAATTTTTTCATCATATCATTTTTTGATTTATATGTAAAATATTTTTCAATTTGCCTAAAAACCTGAAGATGAGAAGATATTCTCGAAAACGTTAGTTTAAAATAAAACTAAATTAGCATAAGAATAAGAAGAGATTCAAATTCTATTATTTATATAAATTTTTAAGAATTTAATTTAAAATAATTTTTTTAATTTTGTAATTAGAAACAAATATGACGGACGCAGCAACAGCAGCTTTCATAGATCAGGTGAGGGAGAACCCGATCCTATTTGACAAGGCGCATCCGGAGTTTAGGAACTCCCGGATGAAGGCAGAAGTGTGGGAGACACTAGGGAGGAGCTTTAATAAAAGCGGTAAGTAATTTTCCATATTACTTTTAATTAGGTGAAATTTCAAGGTTGAATTTTTTTTTGTTGTGAAACGAAAAAATGTTACGCCACATGTGCACGCTGAGATCATTGATTAGCCATGTGGTGGGACGTGGGAGTTAGAGTAAAAGTAAAAATTTTTATTGAAAGACATATATATTTTATAGTGGAATAAGTTTGGATTTTTTGATAATCTTTATTATTGTAAGCAGATAAAATGTCTATTTTCTAATTTCGTTAATTAGAATGCTTGAGTTTTGAAATTTTGTTGGTGAATAGATAATGAAATTCTAAGAATCTTACTAGTTTAAGTTTTTTGTCTATCTCCTTTTGGCGTGGAGATATAAATTATTTTAAACATATTATTTCAAAATAGGCTTATTTCAAAAATTGAATTAAATCAGAAGGGTCCGCTGAAAATTTGAATTAAAGGTATATGACTGAAAAATAAATAAAACCGAATTAAAGTTGAACTATACAAATTTTTGATTTTGCAGAGATTTTGGATGTAGGAATCTTTCGTAATTCAATATTTTTACCACATTTTTATGTTTATAAAATCAAGGAGTAAGCTAAAACTACTGAAAATTATAAAACTTATTACTATTTATATTTCTGATTTGTTGATACCAATATTATTTTTTTAGTGCACTGCTAATAACTTTTCGTTATGAATCCTTATCTTTGTTTTTTTTTTTATCGCATTGAAAAATAATTGCAATCATTTTTATGTATAACACGTATTTTTAAATATCCCACGCCTTACTCTTAGGTCTAATAAAAAACAGTTATAAAAATACAACAAAAAAACGAACAAAATGCATGTGTTTGGTCGTTTGCGGCGACTCGACTTCAGTGAGGATTGTATCTGTGAGGGTAGGTAGCAGCGTTGTTCCTAGGGAAAAAGTGTTGGGGCCATTTTAACTTTTTTGGGTCCACTTACTTTATCCGTATTCAATAAAATAATCGAATAAAACACAGGTTATATTTGGTATTTTTGTACTTGTACTTATTATTTTTGTAATTTAATCCATTTTTTTTAATAAAAAGCATCATTAGATATTTTTGAATAAGTATAACATCAATTAGGCATTTTTAAATAATTCTGGAGGCACGATTAAATTGCAAAAAGTAAATTTTTTTAGAAAACCTTTAAAGGTCATAAGTGCATTTATAACTACAAGTACTTGGAACCCTTATATATATTACCCTTATATATATTATAATATTTATTTCTTGCAAAAACTATTGAACCGATTTGGATCGAATTTTAAAATTAAAGTTTATAGTGGATGGTCTTTTCCTAAATTGCATATTTCCGAAGTTATAAAGGAAAATATCTAAAATAATGGGGTGATTTTATCGTTTTTTTTCACTGTTGCATTTTTCCTGCAGCGAGCACCCGTTTTTTCGAAGCTGCAAACAATATGCCCCAACAACATATACAAAATACAGAACTACATCGCGCTTTGCGATTTAAGCTTTTTTTTTTTTTTAGTTATTGACTGGGCTATGATAGTAAATTTACATTACTTCTAACTCATCGATTTCTAAAATTTTTAAATTATGTGCAAAATTAGTTATAGTCCAGTAACCTTTTCGTTTGTATGTAAGGCACCGTTTGCTTCAAATCTGGTATTTCTGATTTTTTGGTGAGTTCTTCCGGATAATGGCCTAGTAAATAACCTAAGTTTTCGACCTCAAGCGTCGACCGCTTCATGGTCAAAATGGGTGTTACCATCGTTTTTCAATAGTGTTGTTTCTATCTTAAGTCATATTTTTAGATAATTGCCCCTCCCATCTTAACGGGGGTATATCGACCCCCCTTCTGGTATGATTGTCCTATTATTTTGGCTCAACCTACACGCTCCAGTGCTTTGATGCATGTATGTCAACCATTCTTTATTTTTCATTATATTGTTTTTGATAACACTGCTTGTTATATTTTTATTTCTAGCGCTTAATTTTGAAATGCTGTATTTTGGAAACCATTCGGTCTACAGAGATGGTTTTGAGCTCAAATTGGAGCAAATTAGGTTACTTTGAAATCGTAGAACAATATTTTTATTTAAAATTACTTCTTTAGGACTAAAATCGCCAATAACTGAAAAAAGCTCGACAAAATCGCGATTTTTGACCATGAAGCGGTCGACGATCGAGGTCGAAAACTTAGGTTATTTACTAGGCCAATGTCCTGAACAACTCAGCAAAAAATCAGAAATACCAGATTTGACGCATACGTGAATGTATATAGTTACTGTACTATTATATTAGTTTGTGAATTTTGGAATTTGGGGCCATTTCGTTATGGCCCGGGGCATGGGGCCAAAAAAAAAAATAAGAATCTTGGGGCCAAATGGCCCAATTGGGCACTTTAGCACAACGCTGGAAGGTAGTATGTTAAAGCCCGGGAGCCCGTGACATATTTTAGTCAGTTACTCAACCAAAGATAATTTTGTTGGGTTATGGTTAATTTGATGTCATTACGAAGCCTAGTGATAGTCAGCTGGCTGAGCACGGGTGGCATCCTCCCAAACCTGTACAAAAAAAAGTTGGGTTGCGACTCCACCAAAGCTTAAATTTGGTTATATAATAGTTAACACTTTATATTTTTCAAAAACAAAAGTCAGGTGGCTGTATGCGGGTGGAAAGATCGTCAGCTGACCTAGTGTATACGTATAGTGACCATACGTCCCGTTTTCAGCGGGACAGTCCCGTTTTTGGGGTCTCTGTCCCGCGGCCAAAACTGTCCCGCTAAATGTCCCGCTTTTCCTACGAAGTTTGGAAAAAACAATTCTTAAAATGAAGCAATTATATAAATACTTTTTTACATGCCACTAGACGTGGAAAATATTATAATGAAGATATACGCCCACTTCTATATAGGTATACAAGACACCGTTCGTGTTAAAAAACCTAGAGTTTTGCTCAGATGTAAATACAATCGCATACTAAGGGTCTTGCAAATCTAGATGGCTAGTGTTATTGCCTGCTATTGAGCGTGCGTTAAAGATGTACGAGCCCCTGAAATCATATTTTCTCTCAATTAATAAGTGAACCATTGTTCTTCAGACGATTTTTGAAGACCCAAGTTCAGAACTATGGTTGATGTTTCTTTATAATCAGTCTGCCATGTTTCATAACACAACAGAACACAACACAATTTTAGCAATTGAAGGGAATAAACACACCATAATGGAGGTGAGCGGACAGATTTTTTATCTTATATCTAAATTGGCAGATAGGTTGGCCGTCGATTTTATTTCCACCCCAGTCAAACAAATTTTAAATAATTTAACGGAGTCCGGACGAATGGATAAACAGAGATTTATCTTGCATGTAAGAAATTTTTACAAAAACTGTAGGTACATCTCAGTACAAATACACCAAGGAGTTTCAATATGGGTTTGTCTAAAAGCATCCATTAAATGGGAATATGTTGAAAAAAGTTTTTTATTTGTGTAGCAGAAAACTGACCAAACGATTTCGGAAAACAATTTTTTTGACGAAGTTGGATATATAAATAAATATATTGACGATATAAAATTAAGTGAATGGAAAGAGAAAATGTTTGTAGAAAATGTGGGTAGAAATTTTTCAACATTTTTCAACTAGAGAAGTTTCCTTTAAAAATATTTTAAAACTAGTAGAATATATTTTGCTCCTCCTGGAACTACTGCGGTCGCAGACAGAATTCTTTTGTTAATAAATAAAATCTGCACCGTTGAAAAAATCAAGTATCCATCGAAACAGTTAAAGTAATACTAATTTTAAAAATTGCAGTACAAAATATATGATAATTTTTATGAAAAAAATTTAAAACAGTAATGAAATTCTTAAAGAAATTCATTCTGCATCTAAATACAAGAATACATTTTAAATTTGATATTAAATGACACTTATGTATGTACACTTATCTTAATTATAATATGTATTGAGGCTGATTTTTTTTTAAGGTTTATTAAAAAAAATGTTAGTACCTAGATTAATATAATGTATGTACATTTTTTCTGATCTCTTTATTTATTAAAACAAAAAAATTGTTTGAAGTCTGTTCTTTTTTTAAATAAATAAGTCATTTTGTCGTTTATGTTGCGCACGCTTTTGCTTCAAATAGATCTGGTCACTATAACCTAGTGAAGTATGCACGCATAGAACCACAGTAAGAAGCCATGCTCACAATTCACTACGTCAGCTGACGGTCTTTCCACCCACATACAGCCAGCTTACTTTTGTTTTTGCATAATATAAGATGTTAACTATCATAATAAACAAATTTCAGCACGTAATCTATAGACTATGTTTATCACGTATTTTATTTATTGAGCGGAATTTCTGAGATTTAAACTTTATTTTATTGACTGCACTTGCACTCAAAAGGCCTTATAGTTAACATTCAAATTAAATGAACACAAAATTAAAAAAACCCATTTTATTCATTGAAATTTGAAAAAATTGCGTAGTTGATTTTTTTTCAACGGTGCAGATTCTTTCTGCGACCACATTAGTGCCAGGAAGAGCAAAATATATTCCACTAGTTTAAAAATATTTTTAAAGGAAACTTCTCTAGTTGAAAAATGTTGAAAAATTTCTACCCACATTTTCTACAAACATAAATAAAGAAATAAGAAATAAAATAAAATTAGATATAAGATAAAAAATCTGTCCACTCACCTCCATTATGGTGTGTTTATTCCCTTCAATTGCTAAAATTGTGTTGTGTTCTGTTGTATTATGAAACATGGCAGACTGATTATAAGGAAACATCAACCATAGTTCTGAACTTGGGTCTTCAAAAATCGTCTGAAGAACAATGGTTCACTTATTAATTGAAAGAAAATATGATTTCAGTGGCTCGTACATCTTTAACACACGCTCAATAGCAGGCAATAACACTAGCCATCTAGATTTGCAAAACCCTTAGTATGCGATTGTATTTACATCTGAGCAAAACTCTAGGTTTTTTAACACGAACGGTGTATTGTATACCTATATAGAAGTGGGCGTATATCTTCATTATAATATTTTCCACGTCTAGTGACATGTAAAAAAGTATTTATATAATTGCTTCATTTTGAGAATTGTTTTTTACAAACTTCGTAGGAAAAGCGGGACATTTAGCGGGACAGTTTTGGCCGCGGCACAGAGACCCCAAAAACGGGTATGTCCCGCTGAAAACGGGACGTATGGTCACTATACGTATACACTAGGTCAGCTGACGATCTTTCCACCCGCATACAGCCAGCTGACTTTTGTTTTTGCACAATATAAAGTGTTAACTATCATATTACCAAACTATCAAGCAACCCAACTTTTTATTTACATGTTTGGGAGGCTGCTGTAGCCACACCCACCCATGGTCCGCCAGCTGACTTTCACTAGGCTTCATTATAACGTCAAATTAACCATCTACCAAAAGATTAGCTTTGGTTCTATTGGTCACCAAAATATGTCACGGGCTCCCTTACTAATATGTACATATGTAGGTTATGTACATACATTCATAAAATCTTGACTATATTTCTTTCATTCAGTAAAAGTTTTTGATTGAGTTAAAATTTTTAAGTACAAGTACCAATGAATTGTACGTGTACTTAAACAATTTCAAGGACCTACTAAGGAATTCTACTTGAGTTGTACTTATGCATGTCACAATACATTAAATTACTTTGACGGCTCTGTCGGTATAATTAAGACTGAACACTAGACCTGCAAACTACGATTTTTTCAAAATTTAAAAATAAATAGTCAGAAAACCTACTCTCATAAACAGATTTATATCTTTTAAATTTTCACCCTATTACTTGCGATATATGTACGTAGTATTGTCCAAGTTTAGGATTCGTGCAAAAAAAAAAACTCGAGATAATAATTTTCCCTAAAATTACGATGATAGAGAACGCGAAAAAAGTGGTTCTCGTAATTCTGTCTGTCTGTCTGTCTGTCTGTTCATACCTCCGTATGTCCGTCTGTACCTCGAGCTGCATCCTAAATCGCTGAAGCGATTTTTTTCAAACTTATGATATTCCCTAGAAGGGAAATTGAATTTTTTTTAGCTCAAAAAATAACGGTACCTGCCATACAACCAATATACAAAAATTGATTTATTACAAATATGGTTCTAACGATTTTGAAAAAAAAAATTAAGAGCTACTAAAATTACTGCAGTTAATATTTTGGTAGAAAAAAAATTATAACGGTTATTAACGGTACCTGTTATAGAAACGATTTTTTGGTTTTCAAATTTTACGTTAACGGCAACACCTATTTCAACCAAATTTTTTATGTATAAGGTCCTTTACAATTTTAACAATTTTGCATATAAAATTTTTCAAAAAAAAATTATTTTTGAATTTAAAAAAAAATATTGAATATTTTTTTGAAAATTCAATATCTTGAAAACGACTTAATGATTTTTTTTTTAAATTTTTTGAGAAATTGTATTTTATTAAATACTAAAAGTAGGCATACCAAATTTAATTTTTTTTAATTTTCAATAATTTATATGTGTACCTATATAAGAAATTATTTTAAAAAAACCTCTAACGATTTTTGAATTTTTTTTTTTCATTAATTCATATTTATCAAACAAATCAGATAGCATACTTTTTTTTGAGCTCTATCTGTTTTAGCTATTAAAAAAAAATGTACATTAATTTTTTTTTTGTTATGATATGATAATGTTATAGAACCACTATACAATTATACATATATGCACATTGTCAATTTTAAGCTTCGTTAAAGTTGTTAGCTAGGAAAACAAGTTTGTGCGATCCAGTCGTGCCCATTTTTTGTATGTGATTACCTAGAGTAGCTCATCTGGAACGGGTAGCTGCCATACAAGGATTTCGGCATTACCAAGTTATTTCGAAAACGACTCTTACGATTTTTATAAAACTTTGTACATATATCATCTCTAGATAAGTTCTTATAATACTTCTTACCTCGGTTTTACCAAAAAATTCGAATTATGGAAATAAAGTTATTTTTTTTTTAATTTGCCTATATACATACAATTTAATTTAATTTAATTTAATTTAATTTAATTTAATTTAATTTAATTTAATTTAATTTAATTTAATTTAATTTAATTTAATTTAATTTAATTTAATTTAATTTAATTTAATTTAATTTAATTTAATTTAATTTAATTTAATTTAATTTAATTTAATTTAATTTAATTTAATTTAATTTAATTTAATTTAATTTAATTTAATTTAATTTAATTTAATTTAATTTAATTTAATTTAATTTAATTTAATTTAATTTAATTTAATTTAATTTAATTTAATTTAATTTAATTTAATTTAATTTAATTTAATTTAATTTAATTTAATTTAATTTAATTTAATTTAATTTAATTTAATTTAATTTAATTTAATTTAATTTAATTTAATTTAATTTAATTTAATTTAATTTAATTTACTTAATACAAGTATATAACAAAATAATTATAGTAATAATAATAATATCTTAAGACTAAATAACAATTGAGATCTTAAAGCTTAATTGAAGAAAACGATTGGAATAGAAAGGGTAAGAGAAAGGTTATGATAGGAGAGCAAGTTTGAGAGAGGTTTTTGAGAGGTTTAAATCAAAAATGTTGGAGTTATTTACTTTACGAATCATTCTGGTAATAGGTTCATTTTGGCCATACTCTGTGCGATGGAAGGGGACAGAAGAGGGGAGTGGTTCTCAATTGACGATTACGAGTATTCGGTTTGAATTTATCAAGTAGACTTTCATTATCAATGACTCCATTCAAAAGCTGGTGTACAAAAACTATATCGGCATTATCGCGACGTCTACTTAGAGTTTGTAAGTTTATCAGTTTTAGACGGTTTTCGTAAGGTGGTAGATTATATGCGTCATCCCAACAAAGGCCACGTAGGGCAAAGCGAATAAATCTACGTTGAACGGCCTCTATCCGCTGATTGTGAACATGGTGGTCCGGAGACCATACTACGGAGGCGTATTCAAGAAGAGGCCTGACAAATGTGACATAAAGAGCCTTAGTAACATAAGGATTTGAGAATTCTTTCGACCAACGTTTTACGAAACCTAGAGTTGAGTTAGCTCTATTGATAATATTATCATAGTGAGCCCGAAAATTGAGTTGGCTGTCGCATATAACACCTAGGTCACGAATGGAAGTGACAAACGCAACAGGTTCATTCTCAATGAAATATTGACGTTGAGGCAAAGGAGGGCGTTTTCGGGAATAGGTAATAGCCTGGCATTTATTCACGTTCAATTCAAGAAAGTTGTGTTGGCACCAAGTAAAGAAATTGTTGAGGTCAGCTTGAAGTAATTGAACATCGGCCATGCACTTAATATGTTTAGATAAACGCATGTCATCAGCGTAGATCTGGAGGTCAGATCCTTCAAGGATAAGATCCACATCATTAATAGACAGTAAGAAAATCAGAGGACCTAAATGACTGCCTTGAGGAACCCCTGATGTTGGGCAGATAGGGGTGGAGCTGCATGATCTAAAAAGAACTGTGTATCGACGATCATTTAAATATGATTGAATCCATGAAATAAGTAAAGGTGGGAAGCCGTAGCGTTTCAATTTAAAGATGATGATGTTATGGGAGACTTTGTCGAATGCTTTGCTGAAATCTGTTGCAATCGCATCGTCTTCATATCCAGATTCTAAGGAGCAAATGACATCTGATACGAACTCAGTTAGATTGGTGGTCGTTGATCTACCGCTAAGAAAGCCATGTTGTTTAGGAGAGACAAGTGGTTTGCAGTGAAGGAGCAAAATATCGTAAACTATGCTCTCGAACATTTTAGGTATGCAGGAAAGTTTGGCAATGGGTCTATAATTAGAGATATCGTTTTTGCATCCTTTTTTATGAATTGGGATAATAAAAGAGTCTTTCCATGCTTTTGGGAATAAACCCTGGGAAATAGAGAGTTGGAAGAGATCAGTGAGTGGTTGAGCTAAACTGGGGGTGCAGTTTTTAAGAACAACAGCAGGAATCCCATCAGAACCCGATGAAAAGTCGTTCTTCATCAAGCGGATAACTGAAGACAGGCATATGTTTATGGAAGTAAGGGGGACTTGGGAGCATCTGTTCATGTGATAGCAATAGTTAGTATCAACCTCTGTATCTTTAGGAGAAAATGCTTGACCGAAGAAATCAGCAAAAAGGTTAGAAATATATTTTGGATCGGAGGATGAGGAATTGTTGTATTTTAGTGTCGAAGGATAACCATCAGACTTTCTTTTTGAATTTATAAATTGAAAGAAGTGTTTAGGATTTAAATTAAATCAGATTGAGTTTGCATAATATAACTGGCGTATAAGGACTCACTCAAGTTGGAAAAGTTGTTATAAACTGAGACATAATTGGTAAAATCATGAATAGACTTCGAGCTGAGATATTTTTTCCAGAGCTTATTCCTCATATTTCTGAGAGAGCGAAGTTCCTTGGTACCACGAAGGGGAAGTAATAAAATTCTTCTGAGGCAGCAGAGGGATAGATTGAGAAAAGCAAATTTGGATCTGTTCATAAAAAATGGCAATCTTAACGTCGATGTTAGAGTCGTTGGTTATGAAATCAAAGTTAATGTTCCCAATAAGATCATTAAGTTTATTGAAGTTTGCTTTGCGAAAGTTAAAAGATTGTGACGTAAGGGAGTATGGTTGGATATAATCGCATTCAAAAGCAAAGGTTAGGGAAATTGGAGGGTGATAATTGTCGATCTTTGAAAGGATATGGTGACTTTGGATGACTTCGGTATTATGAGCATCAGATGAGAAAATCAGATCTAACTGTCTGTGTAAGCAGTTTTCTACACCACTCATTTGGGCGAGATAAGAAGAAAGTAGGCGGTCAGTGAAAAGAATCTCTTTTTCCGAGCTGGCGTTGGACGAAATGAAATAAAGCTCATCATCAGATACTTCCCAAATTAATCGTGGAAGATTGAAGTCACCCACGATTATTATATCATCTTCGGGATTAGAAATATCAACAACATGATCAACTGCATCAACTAGAAGCAGGTATTCAGTAGTTGGCTGGGAGGGTGGGATGTAACAGCACAAAATGTAGAGGGAACGCTTGGATACACAGACTTTTACGCATATAAGTTCAAGGTTAGCTGTGTTGGGAATAATAACCAGTGAAGAATCAAGACTAGAATGAAATGCCAATAAAACACCACGTCCGGAGGAGGAGCTTCCAAGCGGATCAATGATAGGACTTGCATTTGAGACTAAAACATCTTTACGGAATACATTGAAGTCGGAATTAAAGAACTCATTGTTATGAAAATCTGGGGTAAGGTTTGTTTCTGTAAGAGCGTAAACGTCAAAAGGAAGTTTTTGGGAGTTAAAGTAGATATTTGAACTTTTAGTGCGTAGTCCCCTAACATTTTGGTAGTATAAAGATAAGAATTGGGTTTTCGGCTGGTCTGAAAAACGATTGTTAGGAACGAAAGGGGCTATTAACGTATTTTGTCTTAAATTGCGAAAGCTGCATAGAATTAACATACGTAGCATAGGCGGAAAGATCGTTTTCAACATCGGATGGAGTGAGATTAGATATAATCTTATGATATTGGGTAAATATTTTTAAGAGATCAAACATATTAGTCGGAAGACCTTCTTGATGTATGGATACCATTACGTTAGTTCTTGTTACGCCACCGACACAGATAGAATCGTGTTTTTCGTGAAGATATGCTAGATACAAACGCCCGTTCGCATAAATACGGGGATTTCTAAGGCGAGCTATAACATAGCGCCCATTATCATTTAGGTCAGCGAATTTTTTGGTTATTTTGACCGACGGTGGAAAAAAAGGATCAATGAAATTATGTGAGGTTTTAGGAGAGTTACAACTATTAGGAGTATTTGGAGTTGTTAGATTATGTGGTGGGTTAAGAGTATGAGAATGGATGAAGTTTGGATATTGTGGTACAGGAGATCGATAAGTTTTTTGAACCCTTGACACGCTACCTGTTTTTTTTTTTTCAGATTGTTTTAAAAATGTTTTGGGGATGCGAGCATCAATTTTATCTAAAAAACTTTATTTAGAGTTTTTAATTTGTAAAAAAAATACAACTATTGGTTTTGTAATAATATTTTTGATGTCAAAATCATCTCTGAAAAAATTAAAAATAAAAAAAAACTACTTATATCTCTCATTTATCAGAATAAAATTGTGTACTGTTTTCAAGGTTTTAAATTTCCTAAAAGTTATGCAAAACAACCCACAAAACCATCCACAAACCAACCTTATACTATAATTAGGGGTTGAAATATTTTTGAACTTTTTCTTTATTTAGTAACGAAGAAAATGGTTGCACATTTATCACGGACTGATCCCTAAATAGATCAAAAGAAAAAATATAAACAAAAAATTAAATATCTTGTTTGCTTGTATGGTACTGAAAATTTTTTAACTCAGTCAGTTTTTTTACCGATTGTCCTTGCAGTTTTTCAAAGAAAATGTTTGTCCTTTTTTTATCATTTGCAAATATCACTAATCCTCGTCTTACACCAAAATCATTAAGGGGTTTAATTTAGTATGTGACTTTATAGGCCCAATTTTCCCCTCTCATTTCGATATGCAAACATTCAAAACCAATGTGCATCGGTAACTCCTTTTAAATCCTCTCCTACTTACCTAATCAATCGTGCTATGTTAAAAACATTTTAAGGGTATTCATAACCCCTTTTGTGCGCGCATAATATAACAAAAAAAAAAAAAAAGATTTAACTAACTAAGGCTAATCAACCAAAATTGGCTGATTAGTAAAATCCATGATTAGCAACTCATACTTTGAATTTTTTAAACAAAATTTAATCAACAAAGACTTTTGAGGATTTCCCAGCTCTACTAATCATGGATTAAAGATAATCAGCTGTGAACAAACTGGCCCTGAATAGTCCAGAACCGAAGCCAGGTCGTCGTTTTTACACAAGAATCACTTGGTAGTCGTGAACGTTAGGCAAACCGGATTTGTAAATAAATAGGTCAACAATCAAAGCCTCGTAATCGCTTTTGCATTAAAATCACTGGTCCAAAATCAGAGCCAGGGCGTAGTCTAAAAAAAAGGATCAACAAAGCTAACTTCACAGAGATAAAAATGGCCTGAGGTCTGAGGTAGGGGTAGGGTAGCCCAATTATTAACCCATTGGTTGTGGACGCCATTTTTTTAAATTTATTTATTTTTTCAGGACGCTCTTTTAAAGATTGAAGTAAAAAAATAATTTTGATCTATGACTTTATCTAGAAATTTTATAAAAGTGGTGCATAAAATCAAATTATTTGAATGCACAAAAAAAGTCTTATTTTTGGTCAATGTTTTGGTTTAAAAATAAAAAAAAAATAAAAATAAAAAATCAATTATGGACGGGGTGAGCAAAACAGTGATCCAAAGTAGGGGTTTGGGCAAATTTCAAAAAAAAAAAAACAGCCGGTACTCGAAAACCGTTATGGTCATGACCTGGCATATCACCATATTCAGTTTGGACCATCCTTTACGGGACACCCTGTATATGGGTGATAGAATTTTCTAGGGTAACGCTGATATTTTGAAAACGGTTCAACCAATCAATCTGATTTGTTTTACAGCAGTCAATCTAGTCGATACACACATTGGAAAAAAAAATATCAAGATCCTTGATTCTTCAAAGTTTATAATTCTCAGTCCCTGACGTGCCCCCGCTTGTTTTTCAAACAAAAAATCATAACTGTTCTTTTATTTTTGGGTCCACACAAAAACCAACAATAAATTCATGACATTAAGTAATAAATCTTTATTATAACGTAAATGTTCCGGGGTGTAAGTTTCACCAACGGAATAATTGTTTAAATATTAATATTGTTTAAAAATGAATGTACTTTAAGTTATAGTACTTCAGACTTGAATAGAAATAAAAAATGCGTTCTTTACCACGTTATAAATTAATCAACCACTTTATTTTACAATCAGATAGAAAGTGAGAAATTAACAGATGTTTAAAAACTTTACACCTCGGTGTTTAATAATTATATCCAAGTCAGCTGTAAAACAGTTATATAATTTAAAGGTTATTAACCTATCCGATATTTTGCAGACTGGAATAATATAAATTGTATTTACAAATACATTCATAAAATGTTTATATGAATGTTTCTACGTTCTGCAAAGTGCAACAGATATATATGAATTTATATAGTTGATTCCTTTAATTACTTAAATATTTTTATGATAATGAAACAAATATAATTTTAGTTAAGTTATAAATAAGAGAAAGTGAGAAAGATAAATTCAATTTGCAGTCTGCAAATAAATTCTGCACATTTGACAGTTCGGGTCTAATCATCTTCGTTGGCGCTTTCTTCTCCCTTAAACAATGTTAAATTAATTGCTAAATTATTAAAATTATTTTTAATTATATTGTGTTTGTGTTAAATAAAGGAAAGATTCATTTGACTTGTTGCTGAGAATGTAAAGCTAGTTTTCTGGCTAATTTAATACACATCTCAACACCTCAGTCAATTTCATGTTTCCCGCCATTCATCCTAGTTTCAAATGTGCATTAGAATTGCAAGTTAAAACAAATATAAATACAAAAATGAAAATTACAATTTAAATTTGAATTTAAATAAAAAATAAAATTTTGTTTTCATTAATTAATCTGTACTGTGGTTGATTATAAAAATGTATGTTGGGAAGCAACAGTAAACAAATCTTTAATATCGTGTTTCTTATCAGTCCCCTGGCAGATTGAAACTGTCAAAAATGTCGATAACTAATGTACCAATTGAAGTTTCAGATATAGTAAAGTTTCGAGGCTCGTTAACACATATTTCTGAAAGTTGATGTCGTCCGTTATGTATGACAGCTGTGATGAAGACAACGTGGAATGTTCAGGTTCACTCAGTCCGCTGGGAAGGAGTTACGGACAAGTTTTGTATGAAAGCAGGCACATCGTTTGGCGGTATTATATTGGCCTAGTGAAACAACAGCATACAATATTTTTTTTTTCTTTTTGCAAATAAAATGCTACTATGCTTTTGGCGCAAAAACTATGAAAATTCTCAATCCCCTGGCCTCATCCCTTGGCATTTTTTTTTAAATGTCTTTAATTGAGCTTTTTTTTTTAAATTCATTAATATTTTACTTAACGTTCCTAAAAATAAATTATTTAACACAAACAAAATTTATTTACCACGTTTTTAACAACTTTTTATTAGAAACAACAGCTATAAAACTGAAGTCTTAAATATAATGTTAGGTACCTACATAACAATTACTCTGGATAATTTTATGTAATTTTTCTTAAGGATTTTCTATTTATGTATTTTGTGTTTTATATTTGTCTCCGTAAGAAATATTACATATGTCCTTTAACCACTTAATTTAAAAAAAAAATGCTCATAAAACTGATAATTTCAATTTTTTTGATTGGCCGTTTTGTGGTATGTGAAAGGACGTTCTAATGTTTAATTAGAGTAACTTTTTACCTCTATTTTCTTCAAAAAGTGTCGTGCCGAAAATATGATAATTTTATTCCATAATTTGTAGAATCATTCATAAGTGTGGTTTTGTGGGTTGCTTTGCCTTACTTTAAAGAATTACAATTTAAAACCTTGAAAACAATACCCAATTTTATTCTGATAAATAAGATACATATTAATATTTTTTGGTTTTTTTTTTTTCAGAGATGATTTTGACATCAAAAATATTATTTCAAAACCAATATTTGTATTTTTTACAAATTAAAAACTGCAACAAATTGATGCTCGCGACCCCTAAATATTACTGACAAGGGTGATTTTATTAAAGAAATCAAATAATTAAAATAAGGAAATGCTACTTTTTAATAATTGTTTTATTTTCAAAAATTAATTGGTTTTGGTACCTCCAAATACAGTTAAGTTGAAATTTTTCAATTTCTTCGGTTAATCTTCTAAAAAGTATAAACATTTTGGTAACCAAAATTTAAATAAAAATTGAAAATTAATTTTTTTTTTTAACTAAATACATATTTTGAAAACTACTTGGTCAATATTTTTAAAGCTAGGAGTAAAATAATTTTCTATTATTTTGTAGAATACTTGAAAAAATCATGTTTCTAAATTCAAAAAATAACGATACCTTCCATACAAATGTTGGAAAACCGTTAAGAAAAATTTAGTTTTTCTCGAAAACGCCTTCAAGAATTTTTATAAAAAGATGTGCGTTGTATAAAATTAGTACATTCTTTAGAATGCATATAGACTACATTACGTCTAGAGGGAGCTCCATGTTTGGATTTCTCATCAGGGAATTTAAGTGTCTTTTCACGCATAAGTCTCTATTTGTTAGTTTTGTTCGTCCTGTATTGGAATACTGTGGTTTGGTCACCTTACTACAAAAATGTTTCTTATAGAATTGAGAAAATCCAAAAAACGGTTCATGATATATCCGCTTCGATATCTAAATTGGATATTGCCATTACCATCGTATAAATCACGATGTGTTTTAATTGATTTAAAAAGTCTTCAATCAAGATGATGTGATGTTTTAACAGGTCATATTGATTCTCCTCCCTTAAATTTTTTGTTTAGACGATATACACTTGCTCGCTGTTTAAGGCCAAGGGTAAACCAATTTTTCTTTATACCAAACCATTCAAAAAATTACGACAGCAATGAACCAATTACAAAAGCTTGCCTGTTTTTTAATAAATATGGCGATGTAAACGATTTCGAATGTTCTAGAGATGCATTTAAAATAAAAATAATGAAAGTAATATTGACAGAATAATGACTGTAATGTATTTTAAAATACTTAACTTATTTTAATAATTTAATTTATTTTATATTGTATTTGTTTTATTATTATTAAGTTTTAAAGTTATATAAAAAAGTGTAAGAAAGTTCCCTGTTTACTTATTATATAGACAAATAAATAAAATTTTGCGCCAATTTTTTTAAAGAAGCCTAACTTGCTGATAGCTAGTTAAATTCAAGATCAAATTTTTTTTGAAAATCCTATATATACTTGTTTAGCTACGACCTTGGTACATACTGCTTAAGCCATTGCAATATCCGAACGTTTGACGCTTGTTTACTGCATTTTTATTTTTATTAATATACAGCATTTCCAATAACATTCTCTTGGAAAAGTGCTTTTCAGATTCCGAAATTTGTATTTTATTAAAATCAGGCAAATGATTTTCTTCTTAACAATATGAAGCCAATGCAGTTTTTTTTTTTGAGTTCGCTTTTCTAATGTAAGATTTTAATTTTTTCCTTAGATGTAATGATATAAATAAGTTGAAGAACATTTGTGTCCCTTTCACATAAAAACAGTTTATTTTATACGCTATATCTGATTTGTCTTCTCTCTTACTTGGACTTGAATGATATTCGTGTTTTTTGTTTGCCCTTATTGGTGTAGTTATCATTCGATTCGCATGATATGGTACCTACATTATATAATATGTACATATGTAGGCACTTCTATACAGGCTGTCCCAAAGTCGCGTAACCGGACCAGACAATAACCATTGGTTGCTGAAGTTATTTTAAGGGCCAGTTTGTTCAAAGCTAATCAGCTGTCTTTAATCCATGATTAGTGGAGCTAGGAAATACTCAAATGTGTTTGTTAATTAAATTTTGTTTAAAAAATTCAAATTATGAGTTGCTAATCATGGATTTCACTAATCAGCCAATTTTGGTTGATTAGACTTAGTTAATTAAACCCTATAAAAGTCACATACTAAATTTAACCCACTGTGAACAAACTGGCCTTAAGTCGCTAAACTTGAGGTTATTTTCTCGTTTTTGCTTCCTTTTCGACTTATAACGGTTTTTATGATTTTTGATATCTCGTTTCTTTAACTTTGCCAAAATACCTATAGTACGGTCAAGTTAGACTTTCACTGGGACCTTAATCCGAGGTCAAGTTTGACTTCACTATATACGGAATAAGTTTGTTTTAATTATTAGTACAGTTACTACATATAGATTCAATATAGCTTTTAACGGCCTTTAGTCCATAAAAATTGGCGTTTCGTCCCGGCGTTCTCACTTGGACTCTTCAGTTGACAGTGAGGGCCTTGTCAAGACGCAATTTTTATTAAGTTCAGTCCAGCTTACATCAATTTTACAGCGAAAATCGAATGTGAACTATATCCAACCCAATTAGAATTTCTAATCAAGAATTGTTGGAAATTTTGTTACCCGTGGCCTGGCATTGTTAACATATGAGTGTTTTTTATAATACAAATTCTATATACTACTGAAATACATCAGCCAAGTAGAAGACTTAGCATTATTTAATTGGACTTGTTGAATTATTGATTCAATATAGCTTTTAACGGCCTTTAGTCCATAAAAATTGGCCAATTTCAACAAGTCCAATTAAATAATGCTAAGTCTTCTACTTGGCTGATGTATTTCAGTAGTATATAGAATTTGTATTATAAAAAACACTCATATGTTACTACATATATGTATATACATTAGAGTGCCCGTTATTTCCCAAACTCATTTTTTTGGATAACACACGAAAGTTTATGCCGAAAGAAAAAATTATTGACCAACAAAAATTTTTTCCGAGGTCATAAAACCGTGCATCTAAAGTCATACTTTTCCCACACAAATTTGTACGGGAATTTTACACTTTTCACATTTTATTTTTTTTTCTCTGGAACTATAACAGTTATTCTAAATTTTGTTGGGAATTCTGATTGATTTATCGGTCCATTAAAAAACTGCATTTAAAAATGTATTACAAAAATTTTATTTTTTATTTTATTTTTCTCTCTCGATCTTCAGCAGTTTTTTCTTAATGATCATCATAAAATAATAAGTTTTTTAAAAAATTGCAATAAAAAAAGTAATGAAAACAAATTATAAATAATTTATATCGATTTTTCAAAATATTAAAAATTTTTGATTTTATGTATTACATTTTTTTTCTTACAAAATAAGGTTTTTTTAAATGATTTGTTTTGACCAATATCTCGTTCAAAAACCACATTCAAGAATTAATATATTTATTTTTTTTTTTATCGCTAAATTTTTAAATGCTGTACTTTGGAAACCATTCAGTCTACGGAGATGGTTTAGGTCTCAAATTGGAGCAAAGTACGTTACTTTGAAGTCGTAGAACAATCCTTCTATTTAAAATTACTTCTTAAGAAACTAAAATCGCCAATAACTAAAAAAAGCGCGAAAAATCGATTTTATTTTTATTTTTGATAATTAAGCGGTCGCTGCTCGAGGTCGTAAACTTAGGCTATTTACTATGCCAATATCCTTAACAACTCAGCAAAAAAAGAAATACCAGACTTGAAGCATACATGAATGTATATAGTTACTGTATAGACTAAGAGCCCAGGACCGCCAGATTTTTTCTGCGAACAGATACTATGGTAGCTAAAAACAAATAGATACTAAGAATCTTCAATCCGGGTGCAATTAAGAGGTAGCAAATGTTGCAACATTGCGTTATTTTATCAAAGCTGAATTTTTGATATGTGTTAGGGGATGGTGTTATTTAATTTATTTGACACTTGCCAGACATCTACATGAGGACCTAACGGGAGCCAGACCCCAGACACTTCAAATCTGTCAAACTAATCGTGCCATTTACATAACAGAATCAAATCAAGATTTTATGTTTTCTGTGGGCAAATATTCTACAATATTTTCTAATCAGCAAGACACCTACTGCGGGGCCTTACATCACCTTAAAACTGTCAAACTAATAATTCTTTGTTACTAAAACGTGATTTTTTCGCTTATTTTAGCTGTTTTTAAATGTCTGGCTGATGAATACACCCCACTGTAGATGTATAGCTGATGGGGAATTATTTCAAACAGTTGCCCATAAAACATATACATATTAGCTTTAAAACTACAACGTAAATGGAACGATTAATTTGACATATTTTAAGTGTCTGGCTCACGTTAGGCCCCACTGTAGATGTCTGGCAAGTGTCCAATAAAGTTAATGACACCATCCCCTAAGACATATCAAAAATTCAACTTTGATAAAATAACGCAATGTTGCAACATTTGTATGCAACTTTAACACTCGCTACCTCTTAATTGCACCCGGATTGAAGATTCTTAGTATCCATTTGTTCTTAGCTACCATAGTATCTGTTCGCAGAAAAAATCTTAGCTTTGATAAGATAACGTATGTCTGGCGGCCCTGGGCTCTTACTCTAGTACTAATTGTATTAAAATTTAAAAAGAATAAAGAAATTAAAAAAAAACTTATTCCGTGCGGATTGCTCGAGCGTATATTCACTCCAGAGCGAGAACCGTTGTTCCAATTAAGAAACTGTTAAAGTAAAAAATATAGATAATTTAAAGTTCTATAACTTTTGTTATGGTATTTTTTGATTTAAGTGACAAACAAAAATTATAAGCGATTAAAAAAAATTGTTTCATTTTTTTTTAAATGGGATGTAACGAAAAAAGTTGTCAAACATATTTTGTAGAAAATTTAATTCTCTACATGTTTTTAGAACAACTTTTTTTTTCTAAGATCAAAAATGCGTGAGTTTATAAGCATAAATCAAAATGAACATTAAAAACAAAATGGCGGGCAAATGACTCTAGGTACAGTTGTGCAAAATGTGGTTTTGTTTTACATTTGTGAACCAAAACCCTATCGAATATTGAAGTCCAACTTGACCTCGGACTTAGGTCCCAGCACGCCATATATTGAAATCTAACTTGACCGTACTACTACAACCGATTCTTGATTTTTCCTTTGTATAAACACAAGAGCATCTAGCAGTTTTTGCCCGTCCCGCGACTTTTTTCTATGCGGACAACGGTTTTACCGCAATTTGTTTTCAAATCCATTTTGTTTTATTTTTGTTCTGTTTGTTTTTACTTTGGTTTAACTTTGTTTTTCTGTAAAAGAAGTTTATAAGTATCATTTTTTTCATTTTTTATTATGAAAGCCCAATTCGTTCTATTAAAAATAGGTATCTGCCTGATCTTTTTTTAACAAAAAAAAATTCATTTAAAAAAATGAGTCTGGGGTCGATCCACACTAGTAACTTCCCATTGGTGCCCTTCAGTAGCGGATCCAGGGGGGTGGCTATAGGGGCTAAAGCCCCCCCCCACAGCCGAATCATAAAATAATTTGAAATATAGAAAGCAATAAATTACAACGTGTAGAAATTTATATTCCGTCTAAAATATAGTTATGATATGAAATTTGATAGACAAAATAAAGTGTTTGGGGCTGAACTATTTACATACGTCATGTTATGTAATTTTTTTTTCTAAGCCTAAAGATTGGGGCTAGAGCCTGAAGCGAATTGGACAAAAACCAAATTGGGGGCTATGAATATGGACATGTTTCATGCCACGACAATTTTTCCCTAAAAATAAAACCTAGAAAATTGGGACGAAAAAACCAGGAACAATAAGGTCTGAGAATTTTGGACAAAAAACCTAGCCACGGTTAAGCAACTTACTCCCTAAAAACTAGCCTAATTCCAGAGAGTTTTGGGGGCTCAAGTCTAGGGACTGTCAAAGTCCGAAGTTGGGGCTAAGGCTTGAAGAGATAAGTAAAAAGAGATAAAAAATGGTCGGGGCTTAACATTAACGTGTCAAATGCCCCAACCGTTTACACTAAAAACAAAGCTAATTTACCGAAAGAAACGCAGTTGAGGCTTAAACCATTAGAGAACAATGAAATGTTAAGTTAAGTGTAAATGTTTAATACAACAGGAATTCTTTCTTACGGTTTTGGCTGGGCCTAGAGATTTTTCGGTTTACGTTTTTAAAATTTGAAAGGTCGAAGGCAATTGTACATACAAAACATTTTTGTACTAGGAAATTGTACACAAGTTCTCTAGTCAAGCAGCCAAATTTCAAAAGCGTGAGTTTTCTCTGTGCGCGCTCAGAAAATCATGCAAAATCAAATGAATATTTGCAATCCCTCTAGGCTCTCGGGTGACGTGCGAATTTGTCGACATATTTTTTTAGCATGAATATAAAGTGTATGCAGCGTATACACGAAAATTCATTCACGCTGGCAGAATTGGGCCGCAGCTTATTTCTTAGAGCAGCTTTGTCTTATGTCCTAAAGTGGCAGTTTGAACAAAATAGTTTCTCGTTGATTTGGCTTATTCAGGAAAAATGAGATCTCAGAGGACTGATACCGTGTCAAAGCACATATGAACCTATATGAGCTTTTGCCAGTACGAACACTTAAATATAATTTTTCTGAACTAGCCAATTATAAACAGTTTTCAAATCTTGTCAAAAATGGGAAGTTCAAAACATACCCACAGCTAATTTAAAAATATAACTACATTATGTAGGTACCTAATCAATTTTTAAATAATATAAATAAACGAATTTGTACGCGTGGTTCAAGCATATATGGCTAAAAATTATAAATTTTATTAATACAATAACTAGTTATACCAGATACTATCATCTTTTGGTGGCCTTTGAATTTTTTTCTGTCTCCGACTCTTTGTATTGAAAACATTTTAAAGCGCGACAGGAGCGGATATAAAGGCACACAAAAAACGGATATCATTAAAGGAAAAGTGGGAATGTCAAAATTCGATGTCTTTTATATAACGACACATGAATCTCCATATATCTTTTTCACAAAAAAAATACTTGATCCTTAAAGGTTAGGCCGCACTCGCCGGAACTGCACTGCATCGGAACTACACTTCCACGACTTCGTATTAATTTTTATGAAGTTCAGTTGCCGCTTAGTGCGATAAATTTCATAAAATTTAATGTTTTGCCGCTTTGTCGTGAAGTGTAGTTCGTCTGAAGTTGAGTACGGTCTTGCATTAAACCTTAACTGATCTCTATTATTTGTTATATATTATAAAATTGATCTTAGAACAAGCAAGTTTTATTACTTAAGGTCTCAAACTGAATCTCCAAACTCCAAGCCCCCCCACAGCCAAATCCGAGATCCGCTACTGGTGCCCTTATACATATGGACAAATATTTGCTTTAAAAAATCGATAATTTAATTAATTGAATTGAAAGCGTTTCATTAGCAACACTTACCAAAATTAAGTATGATTTTTTTTGAAACCCTTATAAGTTTAACATATAAAAGGTTTTCATTTCATTTGTACTTGCTTGCTTTTGATGATGGCATAATATGCGACTGGGGATAAATTATGTCCTCTATGTGTTTGTACAAAATATTTCAAAAGCTATGGAAGAATATACAATTAGAAATTAGATTTCATTAAAAATCTTAACACTGGTTTCTAAATAAATAAATTTTTTTTAAAGATACATGAATATTTATGCGCTTAATTTCAAACTTAATGGAAATACCCTCTCAGAAAAAAAATATTCTAACGTGCCATCTCCACAGGCCATCAACGATGGCCGGACTATGAACATGTCTAAAAAAAATCCCATGGAATCCAAAAAATGTATGCCCATGCAGCAACATGTCGAAAAAAATGACGATGAGATGACGTTTGATGTGCGTGTGAGTTTTTTTCTGGTTTTTCTTGAATGTGAAGTGAATTTTGTTGTAAAAGATAGAAGTAGTTGTGAAAGGCTAAGACATACAACAAATTTTGTACCTATAAGAATGTGGGAATCTACGAGTATTTGTTTTATAATTTGTCATAAAACAGAATTTTGTTTAAATTCTTACACACTCACGTAGGAACCTTAATATAAAAAAAAACTAGGAAAGTATTCAAAATTCTATTAAATGCAGCGAACGGTTTGAAATTCACTTTTACAATGAATAGACATTACAAAAAACAGAAGATTCTTGATTCTCCCCTTATTTAACGTTTTTGAAAAGTTTTTTCTTGCAATATTTCGATTTTTAGCTTTTTAAAGGGTGGTTTTAAAAATCTCAAAATTACACAACATTTAGATGGTATAGGTATATATTTTTGGTAAAAATTTAAAATCGATAGATATCATTGTTTTTTTTTTTTTTTTTCAAAATATTTGAGTTGAAAGACATTTAAGAATTTTTCATAGTTTTTTTTTTATTTTGTTTGCTCTAAAAAAACGGTCTATTGAATTAAAACAAAAAAAAAAATTAACAAGTTTTTAACTACGTCATTATATGTAAAAAAAATAGACTGGGTTATTATTTTTCAACTGTTTTTCTTAGTTTAAAAAAAAATTGTCTGTTGAATTTTTTTTTAACACCTTCTCTGTCCCCATACAAACTGATATAAATTCATCCATACGCCCATTATTTTTCAAAACATCAACCACACGTCATATTTGATACACAAAGTTTTTTTTTTGAGTCTCCTACGTCCATGTATCATATATGATTCATAAACATAAATGGGCTTCACTGTCCCCATACAAACTAATTTTAAAACATGTTCATGTCCAATACTTTTTTTCAGAAAAAAGCATTATTGTATAGTAAGATGCATGGTTTGGTTTCGTAAATAATTGTTCACTGCTGTTAAAAACAGGATTTAGTTTCGTGCTCATATATGATTCATGGACGTATGCTAGCTCATTTCATATCAATACGTCAATTGAAAACGACTGGACCGAATTGGAAACTTCTTTCTGCAGGTTTGTTTGAAACTAATACGCGAAGGCTTAGGAAAAAAAGAATAGCCGAACAATTCCCAAAAGGTGGCGGTATATTCGTAGGCTCGTTTGATTTTGCACGATTATAGGTTTGATGGATTTGTATTGGCCCATAGAAGAACACTATGGAGGAAAATTACGGAAATTTCTAGGAAAATTGAAAATCCGGGAAGATTCTGGTTTCAGTGTATTTCTTCGCATTTAATCGAGAATTGGAGCGAGAAATGGATTTAGATCTAGTCCCATTGAGTCCTTATGTTCAATGAATGGATGCAAGCATTGAAATTGCCATTGAATATGCAAGTGGATGAAGAACCTACATGCAACACATTTCAAAAAAGTCTGAAATATTGAAAATATTGCATAAATGAAACATTATCACCTAGGACAATGTCTCACAAAAACACGCATTGGAAGCCTTGAATCGCACGTTCAAAGATATACGAAATGATGAACGTTTTGGTAATGCAATTATTATGCTGTCAGGTTATTATCCTCATACGCTGCCTGTCATTGCAAGATCAACTCCGACAAATGAATTGAACACTTGCCTAAAAGCGTCGGAGATGTGATAAAAAATTGCAGATGAAATCAAACACGCGAGTTACTTTACGAAAAATTCCAAAGCACAGATTATTTATGTTATATAAACACTCAATGGAAATAATTTTGTATACTGTGTTACGAGTTTGTTCTTCTTAGAGGATTAGCTGGCACCAAAAGTAGGACTCCCAAGCTAGCTCATACCATGGGTCCTTTATCCTCCTCGTTAACAAAATTATTTAAATGCCAGTCTTTATCATCCCGATGTTATTGATGCGCGAGATACTTCTTCTATTCCCACCCTACCAGGTTGTTTTCTCGCTGAACAACCCCTTTTTGATAACGTTCCTTTTTCTCGGCCCTTTACCCCGGTTTCCTTATCTCCTCATCTCCCCTTTTTTTCTTTTAAAAATCTAGAGATTCATAACTATAAATCTTATTAGAACAATTTATTAAATATATTATTGATTACCGTTAAAAAATACATCTTTACATTTTAAATTCAATTAAAATTCTAAACTAGCTTTTAAGAGTTTAACTTTAAAATTTATATGTTTATTTAAAAAAATTTTTTTATAAAAATCGTGGTTTAATTCAGCCTAGCAGCGATCATCCCTTTTGGTCGGATATTGGGCAATACTTATAACAAATTTTATGTCAATAGGACATGTACGACAAGAAATAACTCACCCCTAAATTGATCGATGCAGTGGCCACTGCCTCGATGAATCTTGGTTCGATGTGGCGTTCTTTATTACGCTTCTTTTCTTTTTGCGATTGAAAACACTTATAAATATTACCACCTTTTCAACACACCAAAGTAACAATCTTTTGCTTTTATATATGTGATATATGTAAGCATATATATATCTATATATATTTATACATTTATTATACCCACATACATATATATACATATGTATACCACTTTAGATTTTAGATTTAAAATTTACTTTTTTTTTTTTGAAATAAAAACAATTTTTAGTACCTTAGCACTTTAGAATTAGGAAATGATTGAACGATACAAATTAAATGAATGATTAAAATCAAAATTTGAATTTCAATAAAATAACTTATATATGAAAATTTGATTTAGATTTTTCCTTTTCTTTTTACGAGTTTAGATGATATGTTGTCTTTGGTTATATATTCTTCTTTTTAATTTACTTAATTCCAACGGGGACTTGTATAAGGATTTCAGGAATTTGAGATTTTTTTGTTCCGTTACTATCCGTTGGATTGCTTTTTCTCCCTTTAAAATTGAGACCGTCAAAAAGAACTTTTAACGGCCTAACTACACTCAAAAAAAATCATCTTTAATACATTTTTTTTTTATCAACACCCGCTTAATTAAAAATTACCTTATTTTATAGATTGAACTTTGCATAAGTACGTATATATATATATATTGACCTTGAATGATCTTGAAGATTCGTATATACATATGTACTTGATGGAGTGAAACCCGATCATGCGTTGATGGAATATTTCCCGAGATCTTGTGGACTATCCTTTTTTTTATGATTTTCTAAGAAAATATATCGAAAGGAAACACTAAAATGCTTATTTCCGCTTAGTTTTACACTACTCACGTTTATAAATTCTAAAAGTTGGTTTCAAATGGAGTTCGCCCGGTGGTACTTTCTTTTACTTCTTCACTAATTTCAACTTCTTGGTATTCTGGCTTCTAGTGTCTCGGATGGATTTTTTTGAAAAGAAAGTACCTACCGACGGCTATTACCAAAGAACCCTAGCTCTACCCATCAGTACTCAGACATATAAATTAGGACTTTCCAACCTTTGTCTTTTACACATCTATTCACGCAAACATAATTACGCGTTATAAACGTTAATTGTATTATTGTGCGTTAATCATTATATGTGGATGTGAACATTGGTGGCCGTAATTAACGCACTTGTTGCAACATCTTTGGGTGCGAATCGGATTCATAAATGTCATGATACACGATCACATCCAAATTGTCTCATGCGAGTGAGGTGCCTTTCCCCACCCATCGCAACATTCCGCAACATGACTATTCAAACATTTTGGCAAACCGCTGACAATCACTCAATTTATGATTAAGTGTCAGCCATTATTTCACTCTTCTTTTCCTGACAAAAAGGAAAACCCTACAATCCTGTGCTTAACCCCTATAGGTGGGTGCGAAATAGCATTACTTTTAACTAAATTGTTTACAATTGTCAACAAAACAAATAAACATAATACAGTTGAGTCGTCGTCGTCGTCGTCGTTGTCGTCGTCGTTGTTGGTAGTGGGTTGTTGGAAATTTCTTTTAAATAATTTTCTTTTTAATTATTTAATTTCCATACCACCCATTCGGTTACAACTGTCAAGTCGTTCTTGGAATTTATTGCATTTTTTAAACTATAAAAAAAGGAAGGAAAATGTAACGGGTTCTAATTAGCTAGCGGAAAGGCTAACATATACATACTTGTAATATTGTGATGGATAGTGACAGTGAGGATTACAGTTTCGGAACTGGTAGTGAATACGTACCATCTGAAATCGACTCAGAATCAACTAATGAACTTGCAGAAAGTGAAAACGAAGAAAATGAAATTGTAGAGGAAAATAATGAAGCATCAGGTTCATTCCTTCCAAATTCAGCCTATTCTGAATTAAGAACAGAGGCTGATTTATTACTTTCTATTAACATATATACATAATCGAACTCAGGCAACGATTTCATATGGAGTGATGAAATTCTTCCCATTGGCAGAGAACAATTCACTGGCATCTCAGGTGTACACCGAATTGAAGATATTACCAACGAGGATGACAAGGTAGACCTAATACAAATTTTTGAACTTTTATTATCTGGGGATATTGTAACGGACATGATTGAACATACAAATGCTTATAACCGTTACCTTAGCGTATCGCGGTCATCCACATTTAGCAGAATTAGACGGTGGAAAGATGTTGACATTAAGGAAATGAAAACATTTTTTGGGATCTTAATGCTAATGGATATCGTTTAATTACCAACAATTGAACACTACTGGAAGCTCGACCCATTATTATAGTACTTTGGTCGAAGTTTTTTTTACTAAACAGTACTTTGGGTGGCACGCTTCGCGGGTTCAAGGATTTAAACTCCCTTTTCGGGTCCTCTGTCCCGCTCACGCGACTCCGTCGCTCCGCTTAGGGTATGCTCAGTCGCCTGGCAGGCGCCTATGTTGTCAGTCGCTATGCTTTCAAAGTGTTTGTAGTAAACAGTGATTTAGGTAAGAGTATTTAAGAATCATAGGTGTATGAAGTTTGGGTGTTAATGCCAATTACAAAAAGCAAAAACACCCGCAGGTCTTAGTTCTTTTTTGTGGTGGGCCTTATTACCAATTCACATCCCCGCGGGTGTTGATTCCTTTTTGTTTGGGAATTATCATCCGCGGGGGATAATTCCGTGGGCGTTAATGCACTGCACCAAAATTTAATGGTCGACTTCAAATTAAAACTTATAACCCTTCAAAATCAAATAAATATGGTGTGAGAACATATAAAATGTGCACAGTCGATAGCTATACGTGGTCCTACGAAATATATTCGGGAGTAACTTCGGCAATGAAAGGTCTGGAGTCTGGACAAGCCAGGGTCTGTTCTAGTGAGATTATGTGAACCACTTCTAAGTGAGGGACGAATGATTATCGCTGACAGCTATTATAATAGTGTACCATTGGCAGTTTATTTAAAAAATGAAAACACTGATTTATGTGGAACAGTGAGAAAAAATCGGGTCGCTCCTCCATTACGCGTAACTAAAGCCAAATTGACAAAAAACATAAACAATTGCTGGACAAAAGGATGGATATATAAATGTGCTTAAATGCTTATGCTATCTACTTGTCATGGAAATGAATCAACAGCAATTAGGGAGAAAAAATCAAACCAAATGTTGTTATCGATTACAATGATGCTAAAAAAGGGATTGATATTGCAGATCAATTGGATTCATTTTATTCCTCTTTGCGGAAAAGCATAACGTGGTATACAAAAATTGCGGTTGACCTAATATTTAGGGTTGCAGTGGTAAATGCAAGATGCATTTACAACAAGCTAACGGATGAACCCCCACTCTCAATGTTGCAGGTGCAGGAAATGCTCTTAAGAGAGATGCTAGGTTCATCTGCAAAAGGTTTTTCAAGGATTCCGCCATCTGCAGCTCGAATACGCCCATGCACACAATTCTTAACAGAAATACCACGTGAAAATGGTAAAGTTTTAAGGAAGAGATGCGTTTTTTACTGTGAGAAAAAGAGAAACGGTAATGTAGCCTTTATTTTGAAGCAAGTTTCAACTGAGTGCAAACAATGCAGAGCAAAGCATTCTGCTTGAAATGCTTCAATCTGCAACACAATGTTGTAGAAATAAGTTTCTAAAGTCTTTTTAATTTTAATTCTTGTTCAAATGTTATGTTTAGTTGTTTAATTGTTTTTTTTTTCTTAAACATTTTTCCATTTTTTTCAGTTTTGTAAAGTACCGTATTTCACCTACACGCTAATATGCAAGTTAGGTTCCTAGGCAATTTTTTCATATAAAAAACTTATTTTCAAAAATACATGTTTATGAATCAAATATGATACATGGACGTAGGCGACACAATACAAAAAGAAAATTGTGTATCAAATATGATACATGGGACAATGAAGGTGTTAATATTTACCAATTTGGTATTGTGTAATTATGTGTAAAATAAAATTATTCTGAAGTAAATATCTTATTCCGTTCTCGAGATATTCGAGATAAATGACAGTTTACAGCTCCTTTTTAAATTGCTGTATAGTAAAAAAACGGTTTATTGAATTTGTTAGAAAACCTTTTTAACACGTTATGACAATATTATCTATAAAATCTATCCGAGGTCGATATCTTTATTCGTTCTCGAGATATGGTCGGCGAAAAAAGTACAGACGGACGCATACAGACATCTTGCTAAAAACGACGGATTCTGATTCTAGAGACCTCAAAACGTGAAGATATATCAAAATTTTCAATTCCACAAGTCGCACATTGCACCAATTATAATAACTTCCAATGGGAAGTTAATACGTGCGCACAAAATGAAAGAAAAGACAAAAAAGCAACAATGAAAATGGTGTGAATTTTATTCTTAAAGCCATTTAAGAATAACCCACAAATGTTTCTATGCATACCAGGAACGAAGCGTTCATATATTGAGTGGAATGAGTGCTTCCGTTAAGCAATTCAAAAAAATATACGATTTTAGCAAAGAATTATTAATTCCAAACTGACCTAATCGAATTTCATTTCATTTAATCTCTTCTGTAAATTAATGAATTCTCATTATAAAAGTCATTCAGAAAAAAATGTTAACTACAACAACTACAAAAGCTCATAATATCCCTTCAGTTCCAAGTTCCAAGCACTGGGAATGCACAATATCACTCCAGTATATTTACACGCACGAAAGTGCTTGCTAATGCCTAAAACAGATGTGCAGCTTTTTCCATGCAGCGAAATTAAATTACACAGGTTCTTATGGGAGCCGATTCACTCAAAGTCTGCATGCAGCGCAGCGCTGCACGATGTCTCTATTTCTAAATTTGCTGCCTAGTTTCATTGCAGCCACAACTGAAAAATGAAAATTTCTAAATAATTGCTATTTGGCATTACTCATATTGACATCACCTGCCATTCTTTCAAAAAAATTGTTTGTGTTGGTGATTTTTGTTTAAGAATCCATGAAGCCGGCGTTGCCACCCTACCATCGTCCAACGAAGAAAATCTCATTCCAACACTATTGTGTGACATCGCCAACGCTGTGCTTTCATGTATTTGTTTGACATAACTATGCATCATGAATGTCAGAAACTATGCACATGTGTTTCGTCTGCAGTTCTGCATGCAGAGATGCGTGCAGACTCGCTGCACATCTGTTTTAGCCATAACAAATATTTGGAATGCATACCAGCTAGGCATTTCTGTATATCGCTTAAATTCAATTCTCACTCCGTTGCCGTTCACATAAAAAGTGAAGAATGAACTGAGTGAATTCATTATGAAAATTTGAGAGATATGAGTTGTTTTCTTTTTCTGACTGTAAATGAGTTCAGTTTCATTGTCAAAGGAGTAGAAAAGTTCATAACAACACTTCCCAGCGGGAAAAATTCAAAAATTCATTGAGGAAAAATCAGCTTTTTCCTTGAGGAATGGCAGCTGCACCGTCCACTTTTCAGCTGATTCCTTTGATGAAATTAACATGGGCATGTCCTAGGCAGGAAGCACATGCTGAAAATTTGATGAAAATTCGCCAACGAAATCACTACTTCTTTGGAAGTTGTTTATTCACCGACCCAGGTGATGAAAAACATGGTGGTTTCATAATCGGTGAATTCATTTTATAAATGTATGTTGCTTTTTCATCAGTTCAATATTTTCGATGAAAAATCTTATGAAAATTCAATTGTGAAATCGCAAGATTAGTGGCAGTTGCTTATTCAGCACTTTAATTTAAAATGAAAAATGTGAAGAAAATTCTCAGTGAATTCATCACTCTGTTGTGATTGGCTTAGTCAGTAGCTCTTTATTTCAAATGCAAAATGTGAGGAAGATTCACTCGTGCAATCACTTATTGAAATAATAAACAGTTTTCAATTTTTCAAATTGTAATATTTTTATTTTTTAATTTATTTTAAAAGTAACATTATTATTTCTTAGTAGGCTTAACACTAAATTATTAAATTAAAAATAAAAGAAAATAAAAAAAGTAAAACAAAAATAAAAGAAAAGTAGGTATAAGGACTTCATTTAAAAAAATCTTAAAAATTTGCTGTTTGCATATACAGATCCGCAATTAGGTCTTCTTTTTCGTTTTTTTTTGTTTTGCATTTGCAATTTTTTAAAATGGAGATTTTTTATCCTCCGCAATCCCTGCCGCACTGCTTTTTTGAAGAGTTGAGGTGAAGGAACCTCCGTTTTAACAGCATCTGTAAAAAAAAATAATAAATTAAAACAAATTGTATGCATTTTTTCATTAATTATAGGCACAAATGACTATGAAAAAGCAACTAAAGTAGAATAATTAAAGAAAATATCAAAAAGTTATCTCAAAAATCAGAATTACATTTATAGGAACTTGAAAAAACATCGTAGCCATCCTCATCTCTAAAGCCTGACCCACATCTGTAAACTTTTTGTAAATTGGTCTTAATTCCAAAATGATAATAACTTCCTGGTGCCACAGTTTTTAAAATTGGTTTTTCATGTTGGTTTGAACCTAACAAACTTTTTAGGCTTAATGGTACATTTAAATTTTCTGTGTCTAGCACCTGTAATAAGTCCTCAACACATTTCCGTGAAGGATTATGTGTTGTGTACCAATTTTTGAATTTTTCCCTTAAACTATTATTATTTTCAGTATGTGCATTGTAAGCAATTTCATTTAAACTGAGTTCCTGTTCAGAATCATTTTCCTCAAATCTTTCGTCCGGTTCATCGTTATGAATTTCATTAATTACTTTCCTATCTGTTTCGCTTATTCTTAACCGATCAGCTTTTTTTTCATTAAAATTCCCTTCTCAACTTTTACCAAACGCCTTAAATGCCTTTTACTAAAACCACTCATTGTTTTTGTGTACTCACCAATAAGTTAACAATCTTGCCAAATAAAAGGTACTTTGTTTATCTATAATTTTTACACTTTTTTATTAATTTTCTGACACTTTTTTCACGGTCGACTGTTCTCAATGAAAAACTTATATAAAATGATGAAATGCTAAGACAAAGAGAGGTATAATTAATCCCTAATGTGCAACAACAACAAAATCGTGGTAAGGGTTGCCAATTTACTACAGTTGCAGTAGATATCCTGCTTTTTTAACGATTCTACTGCCCTGAAAAAAAACTACTGCACTTATTTTCACGAAAAAAAAAAAATTGTTCACGACTTCACAAATAAATACCTCTTGTGTCGAATGCAGCCATACTTGAGGCCTTGAGGGGTATAATTTAAAAACTATTTTATTCCACTCTTTATCAGAAATGAGTTAAGTATGAGGAAGTTTTCTCTAGAAGTGTCCTCATCTATGTACGTATTTAGCTAAAATTTATCAAAACTTATTACTTCTTATACTTGTACTTGAAAAGTTGTGTTTTTTTTTTTTTCAAACTACACCATTCCTTTCAGTCGTTTAATTCAAAACGCATCTATTCCCATAAGGATAAAATAGACAAAATAAATCACTAAAATACCTATTTTCCTGTGAAAAACGAAGTAGTCTTTTTCAAGACACATTTATTCCAATGGACTCGGACTGAAACGTTTGGAGTTATTAATTAGCTTTTTCTTTTTTTGTTTAAATAATTCAAATGCTTTTCTGGGACGTTATTTTAATGTTTTTTATTCTTTTAAGTTTTTTTTTTTAATAAACAGAAATTAATTAAAGTGAGAAAAGTTTTCTAAATTTTCAAAACTCCACTATTCCTTATCAGTTACAATCGTATATTTTCAAAACTCTTCTTTTCCGTAGCTCTTCTTGTCCAAATTAAATTGATTTTTTTATAATTTTTAGGTTCACCTAATAGATTCAAAATCATAAGAAATCGATAACGGGGAATTCAAACTTATATTTCATCGTTAAAACCAAAAGGTTATATTAAAATAGGAGCTTTTAGCAGTTTTTTCGTTTTACTCAACATTTTCAAAAGTGGGAAAGAAGATTTTTGAAACTATACCCCTCACTTATTATATAATTTTGTATGTAGGTATAATTTATAGGTTTCTGTTTGTTGTTTTAATGTTTTAAAGAAAAACTATAATGTTATGTTTTATTTATTTATCAGATTGTCAACATAACATGTTTTATTTTTTAAAGAATAAAACAAAATAAATCTACTGCGAAAATATTCAATCTACCGCGAAAAATTTTCTAAGAAGTGGCAACCTGTGCAATAATCGGTAAATCACTTGTCACTTCTTTGTTTTTGTAAAAAAAAAGAGGGATGCAATAAACCCAAATATTGAACAGGCAAAAAATATGGCAAATGCCATAAGAAAAAACAAAGAAATAGATACACAATAGAGGCACATGAACACGATCTATTGAAAAGATACATACTTTTGAATCATTGAAATCCTCATATTCCTTGTGGCAGGTAAAAGAAATAGTTTTTTGGGTTGCATCTTGTTTTTAGTTAAGAAGGTTATGCAAAGCGCGACTTGAAAAGATTACTTTTCTTCATTATTGAAAAATTCGATTGGAATTCCGCATAGAATGTAATAACTTTGTGGTGCGAAGAAAAAATGATTTTTTTTTTTTTAATTTTCTGCAACTTTTCTTATAATAACCGTGAACTGATGAAAAAATACTTTTCATCACTTAAAATCTCCCATTTATATTCTTTTCTATTCTTTTTTTTGTCTTGACGATAGCATTAATTCCTTTTAAGGAAGAAATCACCTCAGTTTTTACCCTTTGAAAAAGTCGATTACAATTCACCATTAATTTCAGTCGTTTGTTTCTTTTTCGCGCCATGAACACTTTATAAAGCATATCATCAAATTTTAACCATTGAAAAAGTCGATTACAATTCACCATTAAATTCAGTCGTTTGCTTTTTTTTCTCGCCATGGACACTTTACAAAGCATATGAGTGGATATAGACGATGGGCTGATGAACTTATACATGACTTTTCAACAGTTTTTTCATTGCATTATATTCCCTATCAAAATAGCAATTTTTAATTCAACGAAAGAAAGGGTTGTTTTCTAAACACAAAGCAGAAAGTGGGTTCAAATCTATGAACTGAGGAAACCTTGCGTGACTCTTCACTTACTAAATCATTACATGTCGTTTCGTTTTATTATCTGGCTAGTGATTGCTTGCTGTTGTTTTGTTGTTTTCTACACACAAAGTAAAAAGTGGGTTCAAATCTATGAACTGAGGAAACTTCGCATGACTCTTCACTCACTTAATCATTGCATGACGTTTCCTTTTATTATTTGGCTAGTGAATTGATTGAAGAATTCAGCTATAAAATTCATTGGGCCGATATTTCCCGCTGGGATTGTGTGTTCCGTGTTGTGTTTTTTTTGTCTGTGTGTGCAAATCGCATTGTCAACTGTAAATGTTTATTTATCAGAAGGTGGGTGGTGTTTCGATTACGAATTTAAAGTTGAGGATTTCGTGAGTGTGCAGTTAAAGCGAAATGATCTGGAGACAAAGAAATATTCTATGATCATAGATAAATTTCTTATAAAAAAGAAGTAGGTATAAGTACATTTTATGTTCAAAACTTAACAACCTTTGAATTATATTATTATTTTTTGCTTTTATAAATAATAAAGTCCCATTAAAGCGATATTATCTTGAATAAATGACTTTTAATTTTAAGTTTAACGTTGAGTGCTTCCACTTTCAAAAAAGTCACGCCTCGTGCCTGATGCATACAATTGCTTTAAGAATCATTTTTTGTCTGTAGGTACTGTTCTGATTTATTTTTGTAAATAAATTTCAAAGTTGAATTTTAGCCACGAATCTGACATTATCGTTTGCCTAATTGGTGGGTGGTAGAGTATATATTATATAATTATATATTTTATAGTGTAATAATTTTGGGTTTTTGAATAACCTGTATAAAGGTAGGTAAAGACATTGAGATACAGGGCAAAATGTGACATTACCTATATTTTGTACTTTAGCTATTTATAATAGTAAAATTTTTATATTTTTTTGTAAATAGCTTACAAAATTCTAAGAATCTTACTTATAAAGTTTTTTCATATCTCTTCTCGGTATGGAGGTATTAATTATTTAAGCCAATTATTTCAAAACAGACTATGCAAAAAATCAGGGGAGTGCACTTAAAAAAAAAAAAAAAATCATAGTTGCAAGGAATATAAAAAGGTACATTAAGTGTCATATGCTAAATTTCGATTTTGAAGCGATTTTAATGGTAAGAATTAATAATAATAATAATTTTAACTATATGCCTGTAAGACCTACGGTCTTTTAAATGCAATGCACGGCACTAGTTAGAAGGAATAGAAGGAAAGGAAAGATTTTTTTTGGCACAGTGGATTGAGAATTATATGTTTATTATCTCATCAATTACACAACATTTAGATGATATACGAAGGTACATATTTTTTGTAAAAATTTGAAATCGATATCATTTTTTTTTTCAAAATATTTGAGTTAAAAAACATTTGTTAAGAATTTTAAATAGTTTTTTTCAGTTTTTTTGCTCTAAAAAAACTGTTTATTATTTAAAAAAAAAAATTACCTGTTGTTGACTACGTCATTATATATGTAAAAAAATAAACTGGGTTCGGAATCATTTTTTGTTCTTGGAATATTTGAGACGAAAGTTATTTTCAACAGTTTTTCTTAGTTTTTACAAAAAGTGTCTGTTGAATTTTTTTTTAATATTTTCCAATTTGATATTGTGTAATTATATGTAAAATAAAATTAGTCTAAAATGAATATCTTATTCCGCTACCGAGATATTCCAGATAAATGACAATTTACAGCTCCTTTTTAAATTGCTGTAGTAAAAAAAGGGTTTATTGAATTTGTAAGAAAACCTTTTTAGCACAGACAATATTATCTGTAAAATTAAATTTATCCGAGGTCGATATCTTTATTCGTTCTCGAGATATGGTGGACGAAAAAAGTACCCCGAACGCACAGTTCACATATCTAAGGTATTATCAGGCGCAGCTTGTCAAATTTCAAGATGGCTGTCCTTTGTGCAAGTACACAGTAAACAAAAACAAATTTGTGGTGATTGTTTGAAATTCAATTTTTTTCATTATTGATTTTGACAACATGCGCAGAACTGAAGAAAAATGGACACGCTAGTGATATTACCTGTAATATAAGTATCTTGCCCCGAACGTACGTACATACACGCATATAGCCATACAGACGTCTTACCAAAAACGACGGATTCTGATTCTAGAGACCTCAAAACGTGAAGGTATGTCAACATTTTTAAATCGACACATCGCACCAATTACAATAACTTCCAATGGGCAGTAAATTGTTAACAAAATAAAATTTAAAAAAAGAAATTCAAGAAAATTTGAATATTTGAATAAAAACGATTTATTCTAAAGATTTCACTAATTTTTGTTTCAACTGTTGGCTCTTTCTAACAGTTAATAGCTTAGGCCTAGTTTTTCATTCGATTCTATTCAAATATTAAAATTTTCTTGAATTTCTATTTTTTTTTGCTTAATTTTATTTTGTTAATAATTTAAAATATAGGCAATGTAAGGCAAATCGGGCGATTAGAACTAAAACAAAAATTTACCCACCCACTCGCTTTTAAATATTTTTTACAACGTAGTAAAGGGCAAGTTTAGGATTCGTGCAAAAAAAAAAACTCCAGATAATAATTTTCCCTTACATTACGATGAAAAATATTGATATTTTTTTTTTTCTGAAAATTCAATATCCTGAAAACGGGTCAATAATTATTTTTTTAATTTTGTGTAAAATTGTATTTAATTTAATTCTAAAGGTTGGCACACCAAATTTCATTTTAAAGAATACATAACGATTTTTGAATTTTTTTTTCATAAATTCGTGCTTTAAAGTCATAGGGCCTTACCAATAATTAATGACTAAACAAGCGTTTAGATAAACGCCACGTTAAACTTTAGAGACGAGTTAACTTGTGTGTTAACCAATAACCAAATTGAACACGTCCATAGAGGAAAAGGGTTATTATCTTTCTCCTTTGCTTTTCAGAATGACAGCACAAACGTGGCGGTTACACTTAAACACGAGCTTAAACATGCGTTAAGCCAGCTTTAGACTTTCGGTGTTTTCATCGGTGTACGTTGTTCGTTGTTGTTCGTTCGCGGAACAATGAAAATGTAAATGAGAAAACCAAACAACGAACTAAGAACGAATGAAGAACGTGCAAATTCAAATCAGGTCAGAAATTTCGGTGTTCGTTCTTACCCGAACAACTTGTGTTTAAATACGAAAACTGTTTAAATGAGCATTGTTTTGGAGTGTCGTGCAACTTGTAGGGACATTTTCGAAGTTTTTTTTAATTACTGAATGGCACAAGAAGCCTAGTTGTATAAATAAACAATTTTGTAAATAGAGTTTAACTTTCTAATGTAAATGCTTTCTTCGTTGTTCGTTGTTGAGAGAAGAACGAACACCGAACAACGGACACCGAATGAAGAACGAAAGTCTAAAGCCAGCTTTAAGCTGAATATTAAATTGATTATTGGTATGGTTCATTATTTAGAGCCCACTTAAATATTTAAGTGATCTCTAAATTTCATTATTGGTAAGGCCTATAGTCACTAATTGGACCACAAACCACATCAAATGCTTATGTATAAACTTGCTAAGTTAAATGTCAAAAGAAAAGCACTGAAAAGGTATTCAAATTTCAAACCTGATTTTCTGAAGTGATTGGAAAATTGCTAGACTTGAATAAGTGTGGGTTATTTATCTATCTGAAGATAAGACAATTTGATCAATAAATGTATGTGCCAAACACATTAAATGTTCTTAAAAATAGTACAGTCAACGGAGGAATTTTGCTTGCAAAAAATAGTGCTCTCTGAATTATTTTTTTATATGGTAGGGGCTACCCCCAGGTATAACATATCCAAAGTTCCCAGCCCAGGGCTGCGAGCTAAGCTCAGGAGGGAGGGGGTTTAAGGTGCCCCTTTTTAGATTTTTGTGAATATTTGCACAACCTAGCTAATGGAAAAGTATATACTTCAAAATTAGAGACAATTAAATTGTTTATAAAAAAAGTTATGATCATATTTTTTCTATGCTCAATAATAAATGAGTCAATAATAGTTTCGAATACTTATATAGAAAAAAAAAGAAACTATAACTCCAGTTTCAGCCTCACGACATGATGAAATAACAGTAAATGAATGTGTATTTTATTGGGTTTTTTGTATGATAACGTTGCCAACCCGTTTAGGCAGAATGGTGCCTCATTTGAAAAAAATGCCATTTTTAAGCAAAAATTAAAAATGTATCACAATTGTAACAAAATTAAACAAAACAATCTTTTTTAAGAAAAAAAAAAAAAAAACATAAAAAACAATTCTTATCTTATGAAAGAACTTTTCAGTAATTTAAAAAAAAGATTTTTAGTGTAAAAAATAAATACAGTTTCAAATTTTAATTTAGGTCGTCGTCATCCTGATTCTTAAAATCGTAAACGGATTTTTAAAATAAAGATATATAGGACGGGAGGAGACCGTAGATTTACCTATCTCATCGCGGCTTCCGAAAAAAATTCATAGCTTTAGTCTTAACATTAACAAAACCGCTGGTCGGACAAGGTTTTTTAGGTGGCAATGGGTAGAAAACAGCTATTTCTGCATCCATTTTGCGTTTAACACGTCGACAATTATGCAAAACTATTTCATAAAGGTAGCCTAGAAAATAGCCTTTACCACTTAAATGCATTTTAAATGCAAAAGTTAAGATAATAGCAATTTTCACAAAAGTGGTCGGACTCGCCGCAACAGCCAAGAAAAGTCTGTCTGACCACTGGTTTTGCAAAGAGAGCAGTCTAAGCTTTCATTTGATACCCCATTTATAAAAATCCATCATCCTAAGCCAAAAATGCAACCGAAAAAGTGCGTTTTCTACCCATTGCCACCTGAAAAACCTTGTCCGACCAGCGGTTTTGTTAATATTAAGACTAAAGCTATGAATTGGCATCATTCTTTTCCGAAGCCGCGATGAGATAGGTAAACTTACGGTCGCCTCCCGTACTAATATGGGTTTCTTGTAATTTAAACTCGTTGCAATTACTGTTTTTGAAAAGCTTCCTTGCGTGTAGAATCCCACTCAATGGATCTGTCTTTAATCAGTTGCTGACCTTTGTTTTGTTAAATAAATGTACGACAAAATTCTTTCAATAATTGAAGCCGAAGAATGCGGCAGTCGTAGAATATGATAAACTAATTTCTAAAAAAAAAGGAAATGTTCTAGAAACATCTCCCTCTTCGTAATACAGTTTTAATACTTTTCGCCAACTTTTTTTAAATGTTTAAGAAAATTAAAAATAAATTTGTCTAATTAAGATAAAATCTAGTATACCTACAAGAAATGAAAAAAAAGCCTTTTGAAAAAAAAAAATAAGCCTCGCTTAAACCGCAGACAATGAAGAAAGGCCTAAAAGGCATTAAAAAGCCTCAATTGGCATCGCTGAATTGATAACACACTCGCAGTTAGGCTGCGTAGCTTTCGCTCCATCATTTATATTATTTATGAATTTTGGAATATTCAACAACCACTTGAGTGGGCTACCACCATTGAATTTGGCTGGAATTATTGCAATTTCATGGCTGCCACACCAAATATCAGATTCCTTTTATTAGTGCTTAGTCTTTATGTTCAATTTTAATTTATAAATTGGTGTATTCAGTCAACTGGAATCGAACCTAGACCAGCTACCTCTGAGCTGTGAGGCCTATGTACTACGCTTTGCGCCACCGAGGTCACCTGATCATGCCCATCCAATGTAGGCGTAGGGTTTTGTCTTTATAAATTGCATATTGAGACAACTAGCATGTTTTACTAGCCGCACACAAGTTGGTTGTTGATCATTCGGGTTATTTCTCTTTTCTCCGTACGCGATTTACAAACCAACAATTCGTTGGACAATTTCGTTCGATTCCAGTTGACGGCATTAACTTATAAATTAAAATTAAACATAAAGAATAAGCACCACTTAAAGGAATGTGTATTTGACTTTTTGTTTTTTTTTTTCCAGCAAACACTCAATATCTTGGGGCAACTTCAAAATTATTTCTCCTCCAAAAAAAAAATTCATTTTGACCCATATCTTCCACATAACGTAACTTTTATTTTTTCCAATACTTTTTTTTTTTACTTAGATCCTTGACCCCTCTAAGGGGCACAGGGCGTCAACTACCGCTACACGCCATCTCGTTCGGTTTCTGGAAATGTATTTTAGCTCTCCCCAACTTTTACCGAGCTTTTGTGATTCCTTGTCGACTGTTCTGCGCCAAGATTTTCTCTGGCCTCCAGGTCTTCTGCCATCTTGGATGAGTGGATCCCACTCCATTGCATGTCTTGCAATAGAGTCTGCACCACGACGTAGGGTGTGACCAATCCACTGCCACTTTCTTTTCCTAATCACGATGTCAATAGGACTTTGGCCCGTTCTCCGAAGGAGTTCTTGGTTGGAGATGGTGTTCGGCCAAAAAATCCTTAGGATGTTTCGGAGACATCTATTTTCGAAAGTTTGTAGCTTCCTTGTGACAGAGGCGGTCACTTTCCATGTACTACACCCATATAGTAGTACTGACTCTACGTTCGACCGGAACAGTCGCAGCTTGGTCTTCGTACTGTAGACGTTGCTCCTCAAAACTTTAGACAGCATGCCGAAAGCAGCTTTAGCTTTGCCGATTCGGCAGTTAACATCTTAATCCGTACCACCGCCGTCTTTTGAGACAACACTACCGAGGTACAGGAAGTTGTCCACCGCTTCAACCTGCTGTCCCGCAACGACAACTTGAGAAGAAGATTCAGAAATGTTGAGGATTTTTGTTTTCCCGGTGTTGATCCTCAAACCGACTTTGTTTGCCTCGCATTCCAGATTAGTCACCATATGGTGAAGATCCATAATGTTGTGCGAGAGCAAACAAATATCGTCAGCGTAATCAAGATGTTGCAGGAACGAAAACATCGTCCATCGAATTCCACGCGCTTGCTCGGCTAGAGCTGCGTGAAGGACATCCCCTATAACCACCAGGAAAAGTAGCGGAGATAGCAAACATCCTTGACGAACTCCGCTATGGATATTGAAGTCCTCTGATACCTTTCCGTTGTGTAAGACTTGACACGATGCACCCTCGTAGGTAGCCTTTATAACGGCGATAATCTTCTCGGGTACTCCTCTCCTACGTAAAGCTGACCAAATGAAATCTCGATTCAAACTATTGAAAGCCTTTTCGAAGTCGATGAAGAGCAAATGAAGAGGGGAACGGAACTCCACGCATTGTTCTATTATGATCCTCAAGGTGTTGATGTGATCAATGCAGGATGAGCCTGCACGAAATCCCATTTGCTCTTTGTCGAGAGTAGAATCGAGATGTTCTTTGATTCGTTCCAAGATTATTTTCGCCATTATCTTTGCCACCGCGGGGAGGACACAGATCCCTCTCCAGTTTCCGCAATCCGTAAGATTTCCCTTTTTTGGCAGTTTGACGATCATCCCTTTTTTCCATTCAATGGGGAAACTTTCGTTCTCCCATGCCTGTGCTATTAAGGGGTGTAGCAACTTCGCTGATGTTTGTGGATCTGCTTGGTAGAGCTCAGCGGGAATTCCGTCCAAACTTACCGCTTTGTTGTTCTTGAGGGATTTGATTGCTGATGTTATCTCGGCTAAACTGGGAGGGCAGGTGCGAATACGGGAACTAGTTTCTACGAATAGCTCATTTGGGTTAGGGGCTGGAACACCTCCGCTATCGCCTATGTGGTTGAGCACGCTAGCAAAATGTTCCTTCCATCTCCTGAGCTGATCATCATCCGTAACTAGCAGGGTGCCGTCTACATCCTTGACGAGGTGTTGTTTCCGGGAGTTGTTGTTTCCAACCAATTCCTTGGTTATCTTGTAGACGGTACCACTGTCGCACCTTGCTGCTGCTTCCTCTGCCTGTTCTGCGAGAACATTTACGCGCCTCCTTTTGTCACGTCTGACACTACGCTGCACTTCTTTCCTTTTCCTACGGTACTGAGACTCGATGTTAAATCTCTCACCTACTGGGGCAGCCGCAAGTTGGGATCTAATCGCGTTCCTTTCTTCAATCTTGCTCCATGTATCTGCAGAAAGCCATGTGCTTTGGCTTCTCTGCCTTATACCCACAGACTCAGTTGCGGCAGTTGCAAAGGCCTTTTTCACATTGCTCCAGTGTTGGTCTGCATTTTCTGGCGTGGCAATGCTGATGACTTCTGCTTCTGTGGCGAGGCGGTCCTTATATCTTTGGCGCACTGTAGGATCCCGTAATCTGACGGTATTGTACCTGGGTGTACGCAGGAAGTTTTGCCGATTTCCATCCACTGAAGCAATTCGAAGACGAACGTAGGCAAGCATAAGATGGTGATCGCGAACTAACCCTACATCAGCACCGCGTCTGTTTCGGACGTTGAGAAGACAATTTTTAAAGCGCTTGCTAATAGCAAAGTGATCGATTAAGTTCGCTGTACATTGACGATCTGTGGATAACCAACTTATCTTGTGCGAGATCCTATGCTCGAACAGAGTACCTCCAATGACTAGCTGATTTGCGTTACAGAAGTCAACAAACCGCTCTCCATTGTCGTTCCGTTCCCCGATACCGTGGTTACCCAGAACGTGCTTCAACGCTGTGTTGTCCTGGCCAACCTTAGCATTAAGATCTCCCATTACGATAGTGATGTCTCCATTCGGCGAGCTTCTGAAACCGCGCTAAGTTGGCTGTAAAATTCGTCCTTCTCGGCATCCGACGCTTCCTCAGTTGGGGCATAGCACTGGATGATGGTGATTTTTCTTAGTTTACTCTGGAACCTGGCTGTCAATATCCTGTCGTTGATGGGTTTCCAGGTTATAAGACTTTGCCGCGCCTTTGGAGTCAACATTAAACCTACGCCGGTACATCGGGAGCTTCCAACTGGTTTTCCGGAGTAAATAAAGAAAGTGCTTTTCGAAGGTGAATCCACCTGCCCTGCGCTCAACCATCTCACTTCACTCAGACCCAAGATGTCTAGGTTGTACCGTAGGAATTCTTTCTCAAGTTGGAGGAATCTGGCGTTGTTAGGGCCTTCTTCGCGGTTATCGAGAAGAGTTTTAACATTCCAGAATCCAATCTTTGTCCTTGTTCGATAGCCAAAAGTCGTCATCGTTTGATCATTCCTTATCCGAGGCTGTAGTTGCCGATTCGAAGCGGTTGATTTCTTTACATGTGGTAGGTTGCCAACCCGTCACACGACCCCCAGACCCGGAGGGCCGGATCCTTGTGTAGCCTTAGGACAGCAGGCCGGATAATCCGATACCAGTAGCCCACTACGGGGATATGAGTGCTGCCGTTGACCCTTGAAGGGTTCATCCGCCACCATCTCTTTTTCAGCACCCTGGCTAGTACTGAAATTCCTTACCGACCTCAGCTCTAAATATTTCAGAGTAGCTCACGTAAGGTCTCTGTCGTCCATACTGTTGGTGACACCGTTGATTCTGATGAATTCATCCGCCGCACACCTTCCTTCTGATGGGCTCGTCTAGGACTTCAGCCAACTTATACAGCCAGTCATTTCCGACAGAGTATTTATAGTGTTGCTATTTTTGTCTCTTGTTCAACACTCGCGCTTATTTGTTTGGCAAGTCAAGTCCGGATGGACGAGACCAGTACCCGATGGTTACCACTTGGAGGTAAAATAAGCACAATTGATGTGTAGTATTCGTTACATCACTGGACATCGCCGTGTTGACGCCACTCAGTGACTACCCGCGTCCTACAACATCCAACCATCCACCATTTTTCCAATGATCATTGATAAAGTACTTCATCAATGAAAAAATAAAAGTAATTTTATGAGAAAAGTTGTGCCAAATTGAATATGGTTACCTAGAAATAATTATTAAGTCAATTAGCTTTACTTTGGCATCAAAATAATCATTTGTTTTTTCTTCAAAATCTATCAAAACTGACAATTAATATTTTTAATGATGGTTTTCAATGATAGCTATAACTGGCCCCTAACAAAATAACCTGTTTTTTTCAGTTTTGTTGATTTTCTACCCCCTGCATCTCCCTTATTATTGACCCTAGCGAAAATATGAACATCACTTTTTTATAGACAATTTAATTGTCTCAAATTATGGAATAAAATGATGATATTTTCGGCACGACATTTTTTGAAGCAAATAGTGGTAAAAATTAACTCTAATTAAACATTAGAACGTCCTTTCACATACCACAAAACGGCCAGTCAAACGGCCAGTTACAAAAATCAATGCCAACTTAATTGTCCTACTTTGACCACAGCAATGATGCAAACATTGCTTGTTGCATTTAGTTAACATCATGTTTCTTCCCAAAACTATTTGACCGATTTGGATCGAATTTTTGAACTTCGTCTTGTAATACTCTAGACTATTTGATTCCAAATTTTTAGCAGAATTAGAAACTATTTGACCTATTTCTTGAGTGCTTCAAAATTACTTAGTTTTTCAGAATTTTTTTTTTAATTCATGGTTAGATAGCAACACAAATATAACATGCAAGATTTAAAACTGATCTGGTCGTGCAGAAAATTTTATAACAAACATTTTTATAGCGGACGGTTTTATACTAAGTTGTATATTTCCAAAGTTATAAAGAAAAATGGGGTGATTTTAGCGTTTTTTCACTGTTGCATTTTTCCTGCAGCGAGCACAGGTTTTTCGAAGTTGCAAACTTATACAACGTTTTCATTAGAGCCGAAATGAGGTTATTTCGGAATTAGGCAAAAAGTGTTTTCATTATCAAATTTGCTAATTTCGTTTGACATCTCATTTCAATTTAATTAAATTCAATGTTAAATTTGCGTTTGTTTTTGTTTTTTCTCTTTGTGTTTTGACATTTTAATCGACTGCTGATGGATGGATTTACCTCATTTCGAACCCCAGTTCGTGCAAATTTGGTTGAAATTAGCTCATTTGAGAACGAGAATTTGTATGGGAAATGAGGTTATTTCGGAACTCATTTGGAAATTTGCAACGAAATTACCTCATTTGGCCCAGTGAAAACATAGTATTAGCTACAGACTACTCAACATGCCGCAACAAAATATCAAAAATGCAGAACTACATCGCGCTTTGCGAATTTATTGTCGAATTTGACTGGCTATATCTTTTCTTATAAATATTGTGACTTATATTATATAATGTATACATAAAATACATAACAAATCCTTAAGAAAAATTACATAAAAGTATCCAATTTCAAATCTAGAGTAATTGTTATGTATTTACCAGAGATTAAAATGAGTCGAGTAATGTTCATGAACATCGTTTACTCACTCTTAAAAAGCGATTTCAAACAAACGAGTCAACGCAACCAAGATGTTTAGTATCTTTGTTCATGAGTATGATGAGCGCAGCGCTTTGTTCACGATCAATATAATCAAACGTACTTGTATCACGATAAATTAATTTTTCAAACAAATATTTTTAATAAAAAAAATATATTTTATTTAAAATGCAACATATTACTAGTTTTACAAGTATTGATGTTTATGGTTGCGGGGTTGGAATCGTCGTTGTGATCGTCGTACTCTCCTCGAAGGTTCGGATAGCGGTAGCTATCAGCGGCGTCGTCGGTCATAAACCATTTCATTATCTGTTGCAGATGATGTTGGCTTGGGTCATTAATTATGCAGTTTACGATGATCCCGATCTAATTTCGGGGTTGGTGTCATTTTTCATCCTGCACTTGTCTGCACTTTTTGACCCGTGTGGTCACCATGTGTTAACTTGATATATTAACATTACATGGCGTAGATGTGTATTCAGGGTTGGTGGCCGATAGTGATGGGTATTTTATTTTGTGTTTTTTTTATTTTATTTTTTTTTTTCACAATAATGACTCACTGAGATATTTGTATAGCATTATCTGCCTTGACCATAATCGAAATTAAATAAAAGATGAAATGTAGTTTTTTTTAACAATTTATTTAATTAAGAAAATAAAGTGTAGGATAAAATTAAATTAAATTAATTAAAATAAATCGAACAAAAAGAAATAAAACAAAAAATAAATTAAGGAGTTCTTCAGAATTATTAATCCCTAATGTTATCATTTAGAGATATGGGTTTTATCTTCAAATTGGAATTCGCCACCATTAGATTTTTAAATGCTAGGTAGACGAGTGAGCAGTAAAATGGCAGAAAAATAAAATTATTCTATTTTCTTCTACAATATATCAATTAACGGTGTTTCGGGGTGAGTTGAAATAAATTAACATCACCCAGAAAATAGTTCTTGCTTGATTTTAACGCACAATAATTTGATTTTAGCCAAAAATATTTTTGGCCAAATAAAATTTCAAAGGCAAATGTAAACAAAACATGAGCCCAACACAAGCAGCTTTGGCAATCGACCAATGAAATGTTAGGAATATTGACGTTTAGGAGAATGTACTAGAATTTTCCTAGTACAATACGAACTCAATTCGATACGTGATACTTCGTATAACATCATACCAATGTGATAACTCGATAGTTCGATAACGTGTAAAAGTAACTCACTCGTTCACTGAAGACGTAAATCGGCCCTTGGTTCTTTTTTTCAGTAATTATATTTCCGGATTGTGAAAAAGCTCGTTCTGATCCTACTGACGTTGCAGGGATACAGCTTTTTGAATTGGAGCATATTTACATTGTCGTTGGAATTATATTGTATATATCTTTCGATTCTAATATCCACTGTGTTTTCGTCTATAATGGAAATTTGAACAACAAGGTCAGAGAAAAGGTCTCTAGCTCTAGTAGACGTTGATGGTTCATCTTCCACATTTAAACAGATGTTGCATGAATTTCTGGAACTATATACTTTATATAATTATATATTTCTGTCTTTTTGGTGGCAGACAATATTTGCATTTTATTGCAGGGTGGATATAAAAAGGTTGCGGCTTTGAAAACTATTTTTATTTCGCAATAGAATAGATTCACCAGATAATGTTTGATTTTATTTCAATTCAATCAACACTGGTGAGTCTAACAGTTCTTCTGAGCACGATTTTATTAAGAAATTATAGTATGTAAATACTAAATGTGATGTGCAAGTTTTTTAAGACTGAAGCTCCAAGAAAACATCTTTAAATGGTCTTTAAAATACTACAATTTCATTCAGCAAACTGGAATTAATGTCTTGGATTCGATGAAATTGTTGTATATCTTGTAGAATTTGGATAATATCTGTCATATTTTCTTTTATCGATGAACTAGCTTCACTCAGCTTTTAATGATTAATGCTTTTAATGATAAATTACAAATACCAATTTTTTTTTTAAATATTTCACTAATTTCTTACATTCATCAAAAAAAAGTCTAATTAGTGAAGTCTGAATACTGGCTTTCTCCAAAACATTGTGCAAAAGATTACGAGATCAAAGGGCACGGTAGTGCCCAGCCAAGTTCTGCCACTACACCCTTTTTACAGGATCAAACTCAGGCGATTTTCGGCCCCAGTAACTTCAGTGCCAATAAAGTCAGAAATTCACAGCATTTGCTAAGCTCACCAGGTTTAGCAAAAATTGCAAAAACCGTAACTGACTGACTCACTAACAGATCATCAAAATTATGGAGCACTTCCCGACATCATAGAATCTTGCAATTTCGCACAACGGTAGGCCTTGTGGTCTATACAAAGGAAAACAAATTTAAGATTTTCCATTCAGGCGGCGCGCGTGGTACCCGCCCATTTTCACAGAATTGATATAAATTACTTAGAGCACTTCTGATTGTCGTAGGTTGATAAAATTCGGTACAGCGGTAGGGCTTAAAGTGGAGGCAAAGGAAAAAATTTTAAAATTTTAAATGTTTCATTCAGGGGGCGTGGTATCCGCCCATTTTCATACAATTGATATAAATTATTTGGAGCACTTCTGACTGTCGTAGAATCATGAAATTTGGTACAGCGGAAGCGCTTTAAGTGCAGACAAGGGCTAGAAGTATTATAATTATATTATAAAATTAATTTATATTAAAAAAATATACTATTTGAGCTACTAGTCGGTTCTCTCGAGTTCAAATACACTAAGGCCTAATTTATTCACTCAAAGTTGAATATAACTTTGGGATTTTAACAGTCAACTTGAGAAATAGTTTTTATTCGCTCTAAGTTGACGTTTTCAACTTCTGATTCTCTACTCTAGAGTTGTTTGGATTTTCTCAACTCCCCGAAATAGTAGAAGTCAGCGAGCAAACTTGGAATTTTTCTTCATTTCTGTTTATTCATTCATGCGCTATTCAGTTCTCGACCAATCACTAAAATCAAGCACCGTCGGGTGAGTTACTACTAAGATGGAAAACCGCATGAGTTTTTTTGGTTTCATATTTTTTTTTTATAATTGAAATTTGTTTACAAAAATGGTGCCTTTTACCCACCGAAAACTAGAACAGGTGTACAATTTCAATAAACAGATCACTTTTCAGCATTGTGTTTCATGTTATATACGGAACGATTTGCTGGTCTTGTGATGTTTAAGTAGTGGGCGACGATTTTGCCGAACAAGTTTAAAAGCATATACTCATGAACATGGATCCATTCATTATTCCATTTCGCAATAACAGTTCTTACGTTTCATTGAGTTGTTGACCCTGCATTATTCTTCACTGTGAAAATTTGTGTTTCTTCCTTCATAATTTCATTTTAGGAAAACAAAATAGTAGGAACAAATTATAGTGTTTGAAAACTCACCTCTTATTGTTAGATATATATATTCAACAAAAGTTGAAAATGAGGTCTTGTGCGTCATGTGTCACAAATATCCCAAGGATATTTTAGAAACTACACGTTGGTCAACTTTTGAATTTCAACTCTGGAGTTCAGATTCGAAGTAGTGAATAAAAGCATTTTTAAACTTTCAGTTCAACTATGGATTTGAAGTCAACTTGTAAATTGGCCAACTTTGCAGTTTTCAGCAAGTTGAGCAATAGTGAATAAATTGGCTCTAACACACATAAACGCTGCTAGTTCTACTCGCTTGTCTAAACCTTGTATAAGAAATAAGTACCTAAGACATGAGAGTAATTTGAGAAAACAATTAGTACGCCAACGGAACCTCGTCAGTTCACCATCACACACTCCTTACACACGATGTTGCACTCTTTATTATGTCGGTACTTAGCCTACCAACAACCTATAAGTTCGATAGTATATAAATAAATTAAAGTTTTCATAAATTCATACATACAACTTTTTTAATTTTATGAAACCATCAAAAAAGAAAGAATATATAACAGGAAACTTATTGAGGGTAGGCCTTGTATCGTATAGATTTAGTAGATTGAACGATTTTGTCGTATACTTTTTATTAAACATTTGTAAAAATTATTTCACGAAAGTGCTTTCGTACATCTAAAACATTTTTGTAACACGGAATTGTTTCCAACTTATATTTACTACGAAAAACTCGCTCAGTCTACAAAATTTAGTACATTAAACGAAAAACAGATTATCGAAAGTATTTCGTAGTGATTTTAATAAATATTTTTTTGGGTGCACTGGTGAATTTTTAAAATTCTTGTTTGCTTAAATTCGTGCGTATTTCTGGCAAAAGAATAATTTAAAAATGACATATGGCCTGGCCATAATATTTCATAAATGACCAAATGTTGGAATATGGTCATTTGACGCTTTCACAATGTGTCACATGGCCATGTTTCAAAATGTGGCCATTTGACACATGGCCAGATGTCACGGCACCCATTTGACATGTTGATGTTAGTTGCTCAGCCCCGACCCCGTTTTTTCAATTATCTCTTCAAGCTTTAACCCCAACTTACTTTGGACTTTGACAGTCTCTAGAGTTAAGCCCCAAACACTCTCTTGAATAAGTTAACCCCCCCTATGTTTTTTGTCCAATTCTCATCAGGCCTTAGTCCCGACCCCGAGCTGGTTTTTTTGTAAAGGCTTTGTTTATAGGGAATAATTGTCTTTGCATTTAACATGTCCATTATTCGTAGTCCCTAACTTGATCTTTCACCAATTCCCTAGAGCCTTTAGCCCAACCAAATTCGTTTGGGACTTAGAAAAAAAAATATACATTGCATGTAAATTTTTCCGCACCAATTTCGAGATTTTGTCTCATTTCCCTCAAAGGAGAATGGGCAAAGTGGTCTACCTACTCAACACCAATGTGTCATACATCGTTAAAAAGGTAATGACGTGTACATCAATTAATTATATGGACGTAAAGCGCTAAACCATGGGGTTCGAAAGATATTCCTCTTCAACCCACCGAAAAAGACAGTAATGCAACTTAACTCTCTTTTTCGGTGGTTTGAAGGGGAATATCTTTCGAACCCCATGGTTTAGCGCTTTACGTCCATACAATTAATTGATGTACACGTCATTGCCTTTTCAACGATGTACGACACATTGGTGTTGAGTAGGTAGACCGGCTCCCATACATTTTTGCCCATTCTCCTTTAACAGCTGAACATTATTTGATACGAATATAAAATGTAAGTTGAAATGGATTGATTTCGATGTTTCAATTATTGTTAAGAAACGGTTGTGGGGGGAGGGGATTAAGCCCCTATACCAGTCTTAAAATTTGGTTCTTTAATAGAAAACATGTTTTCAAACATAAGACAGAAACAAAAATCCCCATCCAATAATATAATTAATTTCCTCCAATATTACATTTTTTTTGACTAAATATACAGCACCCAAATGTTTTCGACCATTTTTTTCCAAGTCTATCAAGTGTACAAAAAAAGTGTCATAATCTTTTGTATGTAGAATTTTATGACCTACAATGTGTTGTGTAGCCAAAAACACCGGTACCTGCCCTGTCATACAACTTTTTTCATAGCATTTCTTCAAAACAGTTTTATAATAAAAAAAAGCTACTTTTTGGTATTTTTTTTTTTTCAAAATATTCACCCCGATTACAGAACCCCCATTACAGATGAATGGTCTGCGGATGGCTTCCGACAATCAGTTTTTACTTTTTATATTAAAATCAGCTTTATCTGTCTGTTTTGAGCAAGTGAGGCATACTTGCTCGTACAATGTATATGTAAATTGAACATTTCAATTGCCCATTTCAATCAAATGTTCCAAATAAGCCACCGTACACCTTTAATATGTTCGTTGTAATTTGATTCCTTTCACGACATATTTACGGCAATTATTTGGCAAATAGTTACATTCTCAACAATATGCAACAATTTTATTATTTTTAAGTCATATGTACGACAATTTCTAGGCATAGGCAGTTACTATGGCATAGCCAAAGAAATGTTACTTTACACGTTAATTTTACACGTCTGAAAATATGGGTATTGAGTTCTAAATTTTATTTATATTGAGGTGCATAAGCATATGAAATATGGTACATGATTTAAAGGTATTTTTTAACGCTGGCTAAATCCAACAAAAGATTTAAACAAGTACCCTTAAAAAGTTTTCGTCCTTTTAAGGCAAGACCGCACTCAGCGGAACTAACTGCACAACGCACGCAGCAAAACATTTGGTATTTGTATTGTATTGTATTGTATTGTATTGTATTGTATTGTATTGTATTGTATTGTATTGTATTGTATTGTATTGTATTGTATTGTATTGTATTGTATTGTATTGTATTGTATTGTATTGTATTGTATTGTATTGTATTGTATTGTATTGTATTGTATTGTATTGTATTGTATTGTATTGTATTGTATTGTATTGTATTGTATTGTATTGTATTGTATTGTATTGTATTGTATTGTATTGTATTGTATTGTATTGTATTGTATTGTATTGTATTGTATTGTATTGTATTGTATTGTATTGTATTGTATTGTATTGTATTGTATTGTATTGTATTGTATTGTATTGTATTGTATTGTATTGTATTGTATTGTATTGTATTGTATTGTATTGTATTGTATTGTATTGTATTGTATTGTATTGTATTGTATTGTATTGTATTGTATTGTATTGTATTGTATTGTATTGTATTGTATTGTATTGTATTGTATTGTATTGTATTGTATTGTATTGTATTGTATTGTATTGTATTGTATTGTATTGTATTGTATTGTATTGTATTGTATTGTATTGTATTGTATTGTATTGTATTGTATTGTATTGTATTGTATTGTATTGTATTGTATTGTATTGTATTGTATTGTATTGTATTGTATTGTATTGTATTGTATTGTATTGTATTGTATTGTATTGTATTGTATTGTATTGTATTGTATTGTATTGTATTGTATTGTATTGTATTGTATTGTATTGTATTGTATTGTATTGTATTGTATTGTATTGTATTGTATTGTATTGTATTGTATTGTATTGTATTGTATTGTATTGTATTGTATTGTATTGTATTGTATTGTATTGTATTGTATTGTATTGTATTGTATTGTATTGTATTGTATTGTATTGTATTGTATTGTATTGTATTGTATTGTATTGTATTGTATTGTATTGTATTGTATTGTATTGTATTGTATTGTATTGTATTGTATTGTATTGTATTGTATTGTATTGTATTGTATTGTATTGTATTGTATTGTATTGTATTGTATTGTATTGTATTGTATTGTATTGTATTGTATTGTATTGTATTGTATTGTATTGTATTGTATTGTATTGTATTGTATTGTATTGTATTGTATTGTATTGTATTGTATTGTATTGTATTGTATTGTATTGTATTGTATTGTATTGTATTGTATTGTATTGTATTGTATTGTATTGTATTGTATTGTATTGTATTGAATTGTATTGTATTGTATTTATTGGACTTCTTGTGAAGTTTAGTTCTGCTGCAGTGCAGTTCCGTCGAGTGCGGTCTAACCTTTTAATCGGAACTGACTGTACTTTCTGAATAGAACAGGTAAAACACTATGCCTCTGCAAACCGCTTTAGACCAAATATATTTGATTGGCCTCTTGATATTCTAATGAAAAATAAAACATTTATACCTACTTTAATCAACCATTTCTGGAAGCTCTTTACTTTTTTTAATAGAATTTAATGAAAATACAAACCTAAACCTACATATTATGTATGTATATTTCTGAGTGGGTTTCATATATGCAAAGAAGTTAATCTTACTGAAGGTCCTTCCTCCCGAAACTTTACTCTACAGATTTTATGATATTGTTTATAACGAAATAATTTAATATTTTTACTTTCTTTCCAGGAGATGCCGTTAAATTAAAGTGGCGGAAACTAAAGGCTTCCTACCAGAAGTCTTTGGATCCGGGCAACGTCCGCCCATATAAGTGGTCTGAGGCGATGAGCTTCCTGCTGCCATACATGGCGGTGGCGCAACAGCCCTCCGCCGTGGATGTATTGACGTCTGCCATGGCAGAGGCGCATTTGGAACCGCCGGCGTTGGAGACAACAGAGGAAGAAAATGTGGCGCTTTTTATTTCTTATGCCAGGACGATTTCTAAGTTCTCGAAGGTCAGGCAGGCAGAGACCAAGAGAAAGATTTCCCAACTGATCTTCAAGGCCGAAGCTGAACAAGGTCGGGAAGATGAATGGAGTGGTGAATGGAGCGGTCCAATCCACAGCTCGACAAGGCTGGAGTAAAAAAAGAAGAACAGACAGACAGACAGACAGACAGACAGACAGACAGACAGACAGACAGACAGACAGACAGACAGACAGACAGACAGACAGACAGACCCCCCTCACGGTTTTCGCCTTGACGTTGGCGAGGGGGCTTACGCTTTACCCTCCAGCAATCCAGCTGCAGGGACATGCAACTAAGAAAAACCAACAACAGGGATGTTATCCAAACAAAAATTAATGGAAACAAGTTTGCAAGAAGATGAATAATTTGAGTGGGGATACACACTCAAGTGTCGACAGAAGTTACGGCTGTCGGCGTTGCCTTGGCTTCGTAAGAAACTAGGTCGCCAGTAACCAAATCGAGCAAACCCGTGTTAACGAGACAAGACAAAATACACAACCTGACAGCAGCTCCTCTTCCTGCTCTAGACAGCTTGCCCATCGACGACGGTAGGGAGTCCTTTTGGACTTACCTCCCCCTCCCTCTATAGGAAGTCAAACCGAGGACAAGTTGCTGGAAGATTCGAGTCATGAAGAGACTATGCTGAAGTTCACTGCACCCCTCAAAGTTTCGAGGCAAGAGGCAACGCAGTAACTACAGATCCTCTTAAAGATTCGTGAGTGATACGGAGAAAAAGGATCCAACTACTCCCAGTTCGAGAGACAAGGCTCTTTTGAAGAAACACAGAAAGTTGGTTAAAAATTATGAAAAGACCTGGAAATAAAAAAACGGCTCCATACAAGTTTCTAAATTTTGGTAATAGCTTTTCTACTTACATAAATATTGTACCTAATACTATTATACAACTTTTTAGAAATAACTCCGACCGTGGCTGTTGAGCAAAAAAAAAAAGAACGGGATTTTAGTGTGATTTTTTTTTAGTTTTTGGGAATTCTTCGTTTCATTAAAATAGCTATATCTTAGGATATAATTGTTTTTTTTTTTTAATATTAAAATATATTAAGAATTATAGGTATACGTTAAATAAAAAAATTTGCAAATACACAAAAAGTCAATTTTTGGAAAAAGAGTTTTAATGAAGGTTGGTTTAGTTTTGTTTAGTTGGAACTTAATAAATACAAAGGGCCCTGTAGTGGACACTACATAATAATAATAAATAATAAACAAAAAAGATCTCAATCATCTCGCGCAGGGTAAACCGAACATCGTGGCCGCGCATAGTTCCTTTTTTTTAATTGTGCTGGAGTTTGAGATTTAACTCAAAACCCTTTTTCTTAAGATTAATTGTAATTAAGAAACAAATTAACAATAATTAAATAGTTTTAAAATAAAATTTAAGTTTTTTAATAATATAAGAGTTGTTCTTAAAACTAAATTGGTGACCCCGACGACGGGCACACAGAAAACGAAAAAAAAACGACGCCACAGAAAAGCCGTTAACAACACGGCCACCAAAAAAGGAGCATCTCAACAGCCGTTAGCAAAACGGTACCGAACGCCGTTAACCAAGCCACACTATAAGAACGAGACACACACCATCCAGCACATTTTCCATCGACATTCAGCCACCATCATCGTCACATCCATCGTCGTTCGGCCGCCACCATCTTCACTCATCATCATCAACCACTACTACCGCTCAAAGCCCAGCCACATTTCGCTGCTTGAGATGAAGTAAAAAGTGCAAGAGTGTAGACTTTGGCACTAAAAGCAAACATTTTTTTGCATCACACCGAAGACCATCAACATAAACCCTTGTGACGATCACCAAGGTGTACTCAGCACAGAAGTCAACATTTTTTTCCCCAATTTTTTTTTATGAACAAATAACTTTTGCCAAAGGAAGCCAACATTTTGTTGGCAGTTTTTTTTCTTGAATAAAACTTGCATGATTTTTTTGACATTTTTTTTTCTGAATAAAATTGTGCACGTACCGCGGGTACTAACGGTTTACTTTAAGAAACCATTCCCACAACCGTTCCAGTTTCATCTACTACTAAAAAAAACACAATAAAAAAACAATCATCAGCGCATAAATACCGGAACAAAAAGCAACAGCGCCCAACCAAGCCAGCAGCAATGTTAAGCAGGCAACAAGAATAGCAGATTTTGAAGCAGCATTATAAAAAAGCATTAATATATTAAAAACATACAGCACATTTTCATTATTTTCGAAAGTATATGCCACAAAATTTCACGCGATTTATAACTATTCTTATAGGTACTGCTGAGACAGTAAGATTTTGCAAAACTGCAAATAACTTTTTTTTCTTTATGAAACTTTGCACACACACATCTACACAAATTTCATCGAAAATCTCATTGACCATGAGTGTTAGTTCGGAAAAGACCAATCCAAGTGGAAATACTTGTCAATGAACTGACAAAGGCATCTGTCAAAAATTCTTTGTCTTTGAAAAGACAAACTAATTTCTTTCAATTAAAGACACAAGTGGAAATGAACTGGCATTCGTGTCATTCAAAGACCAAATTGACAGCTGTCAAACTGTGTCAATTTAACGACAAGTGGAAACCTAGCATTAGCAAAGTAGCACAATTATATTGATTTTATGTAGTCTTTTTCGCTCTGTGCAGTCTTGAAGATCCGACCATTAGAAGTCGAGTTATACGCTTTTTACTCGAACCAAATAATTTTTGTTTCCACCCAGAAAACCCCTTTTTTATATAAGCGATGCACACAAATAATTTGATCAGCTAGTGGTGTAAGAAATCGTTAGTAATCGTTACAAATTAACGATTACTTGAAGTAATCAAAGTTATCGAGTACTTTTTTGAGTAACGATTACTAACGATTACCAGAGTAACGATTACTAACGATTACCAGAGTAACGAAAAGTAATCGTTTGGTACCCGTCTTGCCATCCGTCCGGGTTTTCCCGGACATGTACTCTTTGTAACCTATGCGGGGAACGTCCGGAATAGTTTTTGCTAATTATCCGGGATTGTCTTCTTTTCATCACTAAAAAAAAGTTTCTTAATATTCTTTATCCATTTCCTATTCTAAAACTCAATCGGGGTTAGTAAGATTAAAGAAATAAATAGAACCAATACCATTCAAAAACCAGATCGCTTTATCTGTATCCTGCAGTTGAACGACTTTTGCTCATGTTTGAAGTTTTAAAATCCTATTTCGAAGACGTTGAGAACCCACCAAACATATTGATTGAATTCTTCGAAGATGATTTGTGTGAGGCGTATTTATTTCTAGTTCATTCTCTTATTATTTTTTATATTCAAAAACTTGAAAAACAAGATATATCTATCTTTTACAAAATATTTTTATTATTTTCTTAATCGACTCTGGGTTTTTCGCCCATACATTTTTGGGCATTCAAATTTACTTGAACATTTTTATTATGGCTTTCATCTTTTTCGATTTTCAATAGTTTTAAGCAATATTAATAAAAATGCAAGTTCAGAATCCAAGATGGGTTACCCTAGTAAAATACTACGTTTCGTCTGGTTTCTTTTCAGCTTCCTTCCTCCGGGCTTGTATGTATGCAGCTGAAGCGAAACGAAAATTTTCATACAAAAATTGACACAACGAAATCATAAACGAAAAATTATGTTCTCGTTTTGCTCAGGAGTACGCAGTTCAATAGCGAAAATAGAAAATCGTAGTAGATTATTAAAGTCAAGTCTCCACTTTTTTCCGCACAGAATTTATTGTCCGGAACATTATTGCTGGTGTAAAAGTGACAGCTTTAGTTTTTTTTAGAAACAAAATGGACAAAAAATATAATTAGTTTAAAATTCAATTTTCTAAAAAAGAAATAAGTAGATAATGAGCCATACCATTCTTTAAAACTAATAACAGATCAGAAGAAAAATGTTTTTTGTATAAATAATTTGAATAATTTAAAACATCTTTCAATATTTTTTTTTTTTATTTTTTGACATATACATACATACATATGTACATTTGTACATGTGATAGAGCCCCCCATAAATATTTTCATAGCCTTTTCGCTTATGCTTTTGTTTGTGTCGTTTCAGCTGCATATTAGGCTTTAAAGCTCAAGCGAAACGAAAAATGTCTGTACTCTCCACATCAATAGCGAAAATATAAACAAAAAGGCTACGAAAAATATTTATGGAAAGCTCTATCACATCTTTCAAAAATTAAAAAAATTCATACAGGAAATATGTTTTAGTTTTCTTTTTCGTCCTTTAATTTGTGGTTATAAATTTCTGTTAAGTGTTTTAAAGAATGATGAGGCTCATTCTCTAACTTCTTTTTAAAAAAATTTAAAAGCAAATAAATTATAGTTTTTATCCATTTTTTTTTTTTCTTCAACGGCAACCAAAAAAAACTTCAAACGTCTAATTTTCACCAGCATTAATGTTCCGGACAGAACAGAAAAGAAAAGAAAAGAAAAGATCACAGTGTGATATTTTTGCTGAGAAAAATATAAGGGTGGCTCTTATTTGGCAATGCTTACATTTTATTTGTATTTCTCCGTTAAGTGATTAACGTGATTCTGTGTAAAATTTTATTGAATGAATTTTATTGATGAAAAGTTTTAATTTTGATAGAAGTTCTTCAAATTTTGCACGTATATTATGCAGAATCTATAAAATAAAGACTGTACAAAAGATATTTCCTGTCTTTTTAAAACAATATCCCAACAAAATTAACAATAAATACACAAAAACATATTTATCTATTGTTATATTGATTTATATTTAAATTATATAAGTGAGATTTCAACACAAACATTGCACAAATAAGCACCGCCCTAATATCTATCTACAAACATTATTGATATTGTGTGTAAGTCAAAGTGACATTTCGATACTAAACTGCCTTTATGTAGGCTCTAAACAACCTCCAAACGCGTTTAGCTTATATTGCCTCTATACAACATTGCATAAGTTTTATAAATCACGTTTTTGAGTTCAGAGGCATTTTAAAGCGTGCATAGGTCAATGCAAGCGTGTTTATAAATAACACTGTAAGAGCCCACAGCAAATTCTGGGAGTGGATTGATAACCAAAATATGAGTGTGAGGGTTTGTAGGTGCATATATTGTGGTATCGAAAACAATCGTCTGGCAGGTTTCTTTTTCAGCCTTTGGCGGGGATGGGGGTTGTAAACAGCAATTTTCCAATTTATTTTGCCAGAGGTATTACCACTTCAATAAATTAAAAAAAACATATGTCGTGATGCTCTGTCATTTTATTAGTCAAAACGTCATATAAGCTTTTTAAGAGGACATTCACCCCTGTTCTGAATTCCGATTGTTTGTAATATCCTTTCGTTTGCAAACTCTGGGTGTTTTCAATACTTAAGGAACGAATGTGTTTTGTTTTTCGATCGAATTGAAAATTTATTTGACATTTTGAATTTATTTTAATTTTGTTGCCCGAATTGAAACTGCGAAAATTTAAATTTTAACAAACACCCCTGTTCTGTTTTCCGATCGTTCATAAAATCCTTTCGTTTTCAAACTCAAGATGTTTGGAAATATTGCGTTTTCAAAACTTGCCGAACGAGTAAGCTTTCATTTTCTATCGGATTGAAAAGTATATTGACATTTGTATTTAATTTGAGTTTTTTTGTCTGATTTGTGAATGTGCAAACTAAATAATTAAAGTCCCTATATTTTGTGAATGACTTATATTTCGCTGTTTTTAAAAATTGTTTTTCAGATTTGGAAAGAAAAAAAGGTTTGGCAACGACGAAATTGAAATTCAGAACACTTTTTTTGAATCCATACGGAAATCAATTTCATAAACGGATTCAATACGAAACGGAAAACAGAACATTGGTGAATCTGTATTTTCTATAACAGTTAATAAACCAAAAACAGTTGTAACCAAAAGTGGCACCGTGTTTTTCTTGTGTTCTTTGTTTTAATAAAGTTTTTTTTTGAGTTTTCGAAAGAAAAATTGGTTTGGATATTGGCTACTATGAAAGTGAAATTCGGAACACTTTTTTTGAATCCGTATGGAAATCAGTTTCGTATACTGATTACATAAAACACATAAAATCAACAAAACAAAGTCTCTAAAAAATCAATTAAGGTTCACTTAAAAATCTAATATCATGAGTTCTATTGGTCGGATTGCCAACATTATGACCCTAGCAAAAATATGAACATCACTTTTTTATAGACAATTTAATTGTCTTTAATTTTGTAGTGTATATACTTTTCCACCAAGTATGCTAGGTTGTGCAAATATTCACGAAAATCTTAAAAGAGCTACCTTTAACCCTCCACTCCTGAGTTTGGCTCGCGGCCCTGGGCTGGGGACTTTAGGTATGTTATACCTGGGGACAAAACCTACCATATAAAAACATAATCCAGAGAGCACTGTTTTTTGCATTTTTTTTTTTATAATTTCGATTCTTCGTTGACTGGGCTAGATTGCAAACTAATAATTTCTCGTTCTCAAAAATTTAGTTTTAAAATATTTAAAGACGGCACAGGCACATTTTCTAGCTGATTTTTGTAGCTCGTTAAAAATTGTTTTTCAGTTTTACTCTTTTGAACTATATAATTTACTAGCTGACCCGGCGAATTTCGGTCCACCTAAATTCATTCATGTGAAGAAAATAATAATTCCGAGCATGATATTCATATACAATGATGTTTCATGTAATTCGGTTAATTGAAATTCTTTATTCTAAAGTTTTATTAAATACAATAAAATAACTAAATTAATAATGTCGATGTGTTTCAATGTAACCAAAATGATTGGCGTGTCGGCCAACCTTCCGCTTCTTTACTGAAGAGCTTTAATGGTAAAAAACTTTTTCCTTTATATATTAAGGCGCGTACACGTACAAAGCGGTAGGTTTGCCGATACGTGAGCGCCCCACATACAACTGACCATGTAAGAAACTTGGGAATTCAAGATTGATACCATAAACATTCAGCGATTGTTCTTACGACTTATTGATTGTCAATTGTCATAGCAAAATCGAGACGCACTGGAAATTGAAGACGCGTTCCGTTACAAAGTTTTGGTGCATTGAGGTTGCGAAAAATTAATTAAAAGCAACATTATAACTGAGCCGACTTTCAATTTTAAATTTTAAATGTGGTGAAAAGCCCGGAACATCCAAAGAACTCAAAAATTCCGTAGGATAGTTGGTTGCTTCATTTTCATCCATCACGGAGTCCACGGATTTGAATAAATTAACTCACCGACGATTTGATTTTGACTGACGAAATTCAAATGATCGACATTTTTGTTTTTCACAACCAAAATAGCGCTTAAACTCTGCCAATCATGGTTAACATAATTTTCAGTAAAATTGGGAAAAACATTCGCGATGAGCTCTTCCGGCTTTGTTGTAAAGTAGCAAAAAATCGGTGGAAATTCAATTCGGCCGATGGCTGGAGAAATCTGCAGCGAACTGGTAATTTCGTAAAGCGACTCGCATGTATGTCAGGGCACGCTTGCAGAAGTCCAGACGCTGAACCTAATTTTCGACGGTTTTCAAGCATAAATCGGCCGATACTGCTGCAATTTCACGTTCGATATTCGTACGTAGTTCATCAATCGTTGCTGCCTTGTTGGCATAGACCATAGACTTGACGTAGCCCCACAGGAAATAGTCTAACGGCGTCAAATCGCACGACCGAGGCGGCCAAGCGGCTCAACCATTTCATGAGATAACACGTTATCCAAACTTGGTTTCCAATAAATTGATTGTGACATTCGCTGTGTGGCTTGTGGCGCCGTCATGTTGGAACCACGTGTCTTCCAAGTCCATATCATCCAATTGGGGCCAAAAATATGCGGCTATCATTGAACGGTAGCGATCCCCATTCACAGTAACGTGCCGGTCTTGATCATCACGGAAGAAGTACGGCCCAATAACGCCGCCGGCCCATAAACCACACCAAACCGTAATTTTTTCGGGATGCAATGATGACTCATGTGTGGATTGCTGGCTAACCAATACCGCATATTTTGTTTATTGACGAAGCCATTCAGCCAGAAATGAGCCTCATCGCTGAAGATGATTTTTCGATGAAAATCCGAATCATTTTCAAGTTGTTGGTCAGCCCAATTCACGAACAAACGACGCTTCTAGTGGTCAAGCGGCTTCAGTTCTTGCGTCAATTTAATAAAATTTTAATAATTTCGACTCGTTGTTGGCTCATATATCTTTCCATCATGAAATGGCAAACCTTACTAAAGAGAAATGTCAAAAGAGCGGCAAGAAATATGGCGTCGTTTGCTGTCCCTACTTTTGTAGCGTCCCTGTTGAAAAACCCTTTATATAGATTTATTTTATTTTTAAGTTTGTTGATTGGTGACTCTTCGATTCAAATGGTTCTATAGTTATTTTTACCTGTTCATAAAGCACCTTTGTAAGGTCTGGCAGGGCAACTGACAACAGCTAGAGTTCACCAAATAGTGGGTGTAATCGAGTGATCTGCTTACTTCATAGTGAAGTTAGCTGGTGCATCTCGAGAACCAAGTGTAGGATGGATACAAACAAGGAATGTCAGAAAACAAAAATAAAAGCAATGGCAACTTGCTTTGGCTTTCCAATTTTTTCCTTTCCTTTTGTAGCGTCCCTGTTGAAAAACCCTTTATATAGATTTATTTTATTTTTAAGTTTGTTGATTGGTGACTCTTCGATTCAAATGGTTCTATAGTTATTTTTACCTGTTCATAAAGCACCTTTGTAAGGTCTGGCAGGGCAACTGACAACAGCTAGAGTTCACCAAATAGTGGGTGTAATCGAGTGATCTGCTTACTTCATAGTGAAGTTAGCTGGTGCATCTCGAGAACCAAGTGTAGGATGGATACAAACAAGGAATGTTTCCAAAGGAAACAATTCCAAAGGATTGAATGTATCCCTCAAGCTCCATCGCATTCTAGCCATTTATATAAATGCAGGATCATTTAAATGCTCATCTTCGTTAAAAAAATTCAGTCATTCATATTTTGTATTTTTAATTTTTGTATGGTTTGCTTTCAAAACTTCTGTCAGACGCTAACCCCGATTCACTATAACGATTTTGTATCTACATTTTACTTAACATTTGTGAAAATTATTTAACGAAAGTGCTTTTGTACATCTTAAAACATTTTTGTAACACGGAATTGTTTCCAATTTTTTTTTTACGAAAAACTCATTCAATCTACAAAATTTGATACACTAAACGAAAAACAGATTCACGAAAGTAATTCGTAATGATTTTACGAAATAATTTTTTTTTTTGTGCACTGGCGAATTTTTAAAAAATACTTGTATACGTTTTCAACAAGTTGTTTTTCAAAACAACTTTTTGAAAACGTTTACAAGTCTTTTGTTTAAATTCGCGCGTGCTTCTGGCAAAAGAATAATTTGAAAATGACATAATGGCCATAATATGGCATAAATGGCCAAACGTTGGAATATGGACATTTGACGCTTTCACAGTGTGCCACATGGCCATATTTAAAAATGTGGCCATATGATACATGGCCATATGACACATGGCCAAATGTCACGGCACCCATTTGACATGTTGAAGTTGATGTTATAATTTGTTCAGCCCCGACCCCGTTATTTCAATTATCTCTTCAAGCTTTAGCCCCAACTAACATTGGACTTTGACAGTCTCTAGGGTTAAGCCCCAAACACTCTCTTAAATAAGTTAACCCCGACCACGTTGTTTGTCCAATTCTCGTTAGGCCTTAGCCCCGAGCTGGTTTTATTTGTCCCAATTTTATGGGCTTTGTTTATTGTCTTTGAATTAAACATGTCCATTATTCGTAGTCCCTAACTTGATTTTTCTCCAATTCCCTTAAGCCTTTAGCCCATCTAAATTCGTTTGGGGCTTAGAAAAAAAATTACATTTCATGTAAATTTTTCAGCCCCAATCTCGATATTTTGTCTGATTTCCATCAAATTTAAAAGCTGAAGATTATTTGAGACGAATATAAAAATGTAGGAACGTTGAAATATATTGCTTTCGATGTTTCAATTAATGTAAGGAATCGGTTGTGGGGGAGGGGATTTAGCCCCTTTCGACTGTTTTTCGACCGTTTTTCTCCAAATCTATCAATTGTACAAAAAAAAGTGTTATAATCTTTTTTATGTAGAATCTTATGACCTACAATGTGAAGCCAAAAACACCGATACCTGCCCTGCCATCTAATTTTTTTTTCATAGCCAAAAAAGTAAATATTATTTTTCTCAAAAACAGCTCCAAGGAATTTCTTAAAAGAAATTGTATGATAAATAAAAGCTACTTTTTTTTTCAAAATATTCACCCCAATTACAGAATCCCCGCTTATAGATGAATGGTCTGCGTATGGCTTCCGACAATCAGTTTTTACTTTTTCTATTAAAATCCGTTTTAAAAAATTCCAGAAGTTTGAAACGCGCATCCGCATTCGAAAATGTTGTAATTAATAGAAGTAATAGTAATAGAAGAAGAGTATTATGGGGCAAACATATTTTCCAAACAGCTGTATAAGGATTTTCGTCCTTTCGAGATCTGTTTTGAGCAAGTGAGGCATACTTGTCCGTACATTGTATATGTAAATTGTACATTACAATTGCTCAAGCAATTATTTGGCAAACATTGCATTCTCAACAATAGGCAACAATTTTATTATTTTTACGCCATATATATGTTCGGCAATTACTAGTCAGTTACTGGCATAGCCAAGAAAATGCTTTTTGAAAGTTGTCATGCTAATTTTACACGTCTGAAAATATGGGTATTTAATCCAAAATTTTATTTATTTTGAGGTGCATATGCATATGAAATATGGTACATGATTTAAAAGGTATTTTTTAACGCTCGCTAAATCCAAAAAAAAGATTTTTTATTTAAAAAGTTTTCGTCTCTTTAAGGCAAGACCGCACTCATGGGAACTTACTACACGACGCACGCGGCAAAACATTAGCAGGGCTGCCGAAGTGAGTACTAAGGGAGTATTCGTACTCCCCAACCATTCACTGTACTTCCGTACTCCCCTCACTGTGATTGTATTTACTCCCCTTGAAAACTCCCAAAATGTTTGCAAAAAGTCGTTATAATTGTGCTAATTCTAGCGCATATTGAAAATATTTATTGTTTTATTGTTTTTTTTTTTAACTTTACAGAAATGTCAATTTTGAATAAAGACGAAAAATAAAATTTCCATTTAGCATATTTATAGAAGAAAACAAATATTTCCTTAGTTCCTTCATGGTCGTCTTCAAGATGGAGAAAAATAAAACCTGCCACATCACATGTTTGAAAAAATGTGTTCGTACCGAAAGTATAAAAAAAATCCATTATTTATTGTAAATTAAGTTCCTAATGCCAATACTTACGTTGTGGTTTAAGCTACTATGTAAATGTTATGTTCAGTTTTTAAACAATTTATCAGATCTGTTCTTCTTTTCAACCTTAAATGATTGGTATGAACTAAGTATAAATTATTAAAAATGGTTTAATAAAGTAATATTTCTAGCTCATTTGTGAATTGAAAATCGTGTTAAATGTTATCCGATGATAATTTTGGCACTAAGGTGAAAATTCGTTCGTAATTTAAATCAAATTTGCACAAGGCCATAATATTAAAGAGCTATGTTTTTTTCTTGCATACTCCCCACAAGCCTAAAATACTCCCCTCCAATCCTATAGAAAACTCCCCTCCGAAATTTTATAATGGCAGCCCTGAACATTAGGTATTTGTATGAAATTGTATGAGCTATATCGCACTAAGCGGCAACCGAACTTCATTCACTTTCGTAGGAATTCTGTGAAGTGTAGTTCCGTTGCAGTAGGCAGTTCCGTCGATTGCGGTATAACCTTTTAATCGAAACTGACTGTATTTACTGAATAGAATAGGTAAAACACTATGCCTCAGCAAACACCTTTAGACCAAATATATTTTATTGGCCTATTGTTATTCTAATGAAAAATAAAAAATTTATACCAACTTTAATCAACCATTTCTGGTAACTCTGCACTTTTTTTTTAATAGAATTTAATGATAATAAAAACCTAGTGCCTATGTAATGTACATACATATATGTACATATGTATTTGTTTCTGAGCGAGTTTCATATGTAAAGGAGTTAATCTTACTGAAGGCCCTTCTTCCCAAAACTTTACTCTACATATTCTTGATAACGAAAATATTAAATCTTTTTACTTTCTTTCTAGGAGGTGCCGTAAATTAAAGTGGGGGAAACTAAAGGCTTCCTACCAGAAGTTTTTAGATTCGGGCTCCGTCGCCACATTTAGGTGGTCTGAGGCAATGGGCTTCCTGCTGCCATACATGGAGGTGGCGCAACAGCCAGAGGCGCATTTGGAACCGCCGGCGTTGGAGACAACAGAAGAAGAAACTGTGGCGCTTTTCATTTCATATGCCAGGACGATTTGTAAGTTCTCGAAGGTCAGGCAGGCAGAGACCAAGATAAAGATTTCTCAACTGCTCTTCAAGGCCGAAGCCGAACAAGGTCGGGAAGATGAAAGGAGCGCGATCAATTCGAGTGCATCAACCGGTCCAATCCACAGCTCGACAAGGCTGGAGTAGAAGAAGAAATGGCAGGTAGACAGGCAGACAAATAGACAGACAGATCGACAAACAGACAGACAGACCCCCCTCACGGTTTTCGCCTTGACGTTGGCGAGGGGGCTTACGCTTGACCCTCCAGCAATCCAGCTGCAGGGACATGCAACTAAGAAAAACCAACAAGAGGGATGTTATCCAAACAAAAAATAAAGTTTCTTAAGAAGATGACTAATTCGCTTGGGGAAGTTTTTAGATTTGGGCTCCGTCGGCACATTAAGGTGGTCTGAGGCAATGGGCTTCCTGCTGCCATACATGGAGGTGGCGCAACTGCCAGAGGCGCATTTGGAACCGCCGGCGTTGGAGACAACAGAAGAAGAAACTGTGGCGCTTTTCATTTCATATGCCAGGACGATTTGTAAGTTCTCGAAGGTCAGGCAGGCAGAGACCAAGAGAAAGATTTCTCAACTGCTCTTCAAGGCCGAAGCCGAACAAGGTCGGGAAGATGAATGGACCGCGATCAATTCGAGTGCATCAACCGGTCCAATGCACAGCTCGACAAGGCTGGAGTAGAAAAAGAAATGGCAGGTAGACAGGCAGACAAATAGACAGACAGATCGACAAACAGACAGACAGACCCCCCTCATGGTTTCCGCCTTGACGTTGGCGAGGGGGCTTACGCTTGACCCTCCAGCAATCCAGCTGCAGGGACATGCAACTAAGAAAAACCAACAACGGGGATGTTATCCAAACAAAAAATAAAGTTTCTTAAGAAGATGAATAATTCGCTTGGGGATATACACTATTAAAGTGGCGGACACTAAAGGCTTCCTACCAGAAGTTTTTAGATTTGGGCTCCGTCGGCACATTTATGTGGTCTGAGGCAATGGGCTTCCTGCTGCCATACATGGAGGTGGCGCAACAGCCAGAGGCGCATTTGGAACCGCCGGCTCCGGAGGCGTCAGAAGAAGAAACTGTGGCGCTTTTTATATCATATGCCAGGACGATTTCAAAGTTATCCAAGGTCAGGCTGGCAGATACGGAGAGGAAGATATTTCAACAGATCTTCAAGGCCGAAGTCGAACAAAGCCGGGAAGATAAAATGAGCGCGAGCGGTTCGAGTGGTTTAATCGGTCCATGCCACAGCTCTATTAAAGTGGCGGAAACTAAAGGCTTCCTACCAGAAGTTTTTAAATTTGGGCTCCTTCGGCACATTTAGGTGGTCTGAGGCAATGGGCTTCCTGCTGCCATACATGGAGGTGGCGCAACTGCCAGAGGCGCATTTGGAACCGCCGGCGTTGGAGACAAGAGAAGAAGAAACTGTGGCGCTTTTCATTTCATATGCCAGGACGATTTGTAAGTTCTCGAAGGTCAGGCAGGCAGAGACCAAGAGAAAGATTTCTCAACTGCTCTTCAAGGCCGAAGCCGAACAAGGTCGGGAAGATGAATGGAGCGTGATCGATTCGAGTGCATCAACCGGTCCAATCCACAGCTCGACAAGGCTGGAGTAGAAAAAGAAAGCAGGTAGACAGGCAGACAAATAGACAGACAGATCGACAAACAGACACACAGACCCCCCTCACGGTTTTCGCCTTGACGTTGGCGAGGGGGCTTACGCTTGACCCTCCAGCAATCCAGCTGCAGGGACATGCAACTAAGAAAAACCAACAACGGGGATGTTATCCAAACAAAAAATAAAGTTTCTTAAGAAGATGAATAATTCGCTTGGGGATATACACTATTAAAGTGGCGGACACTAAAGGCTTCCTACCAGAAGTTTTTAGATTTGGGCTCCGTCGGCACATTTAGGTGGTCTGAGGCAATGGGCTTCCTGCTTCCATACATGGAGGTGGCGCAACTGCCAGAGGCGCATTTGGAACCGCCGGCGTTGGAGACAACAGAAGAAGAAACTGTGGCGCTTTTCATTTCATATGCCAGGACGATTTGTAAGTTCTCGAAGGTCAGGCAGGCAGAGACCAAGAGAAAGATTTCTCAACTGCTCTTCAAGGCCGAAGCCGAACAAGGTCGGGAAGATGAATGGACCGCGATCAATTCGAGTGCATCAACCGGTCCAATCCACAGCTCGACAAGGCTGGAGTAGAAAAAGAAATGGCAGGTAGACAGGCAGACAAATAGACAGACAGATCGACAAACAGACAGACAGACCCCCCTCACGGTTTCCGCCTTGACGTTGGCGAGGGGGCTTACGCTTGACCCTCCAGCAATCCAGCTGCAGGGACATGCAACTAAGAAAAACCAACAACGGGGATGTTATCCAAACAAAAAATAAAGTTTCTTAAGAAGATGAATAATTCGCTTGGGGATATACACTATTAAAGTGGCGGACACAAAAGGCTTCCTACCAGAAGTTTTTAGATTTGGGCTCCGTCGGCACATTTAGGTGGTCTGAGGCAATGGGCTTCCTGCTGCCATACATGGAGGTGGCGCAACTGCCAGAGGCGCATTTGGAACCGCCGGCGTTGGAGACAACAGAAGAAGAAACTGTGGCGCTTTTCATTTCATATGCCAGGACGATTTGTAAGTTCTCGAAGGTCAGGCAGGCAGAGACCAAGAGAAAGATTTCTCAACTGCTCTTCAAGGCCGAAGCCGAACAAGGTCGGGAAGATGAATGGAGCGCGATCAATTCGAGTGCATCAACCGGTCCAATCCACAGCTCGACAAGGCTGGAGTAGAAAAAGAAATGGCAGGTAGACAGGCAGACAAATAGACAGACAGATCGACAAACAGACAGACAGACCCCCCTCACGGTTTCCGCCTTGACGTTGGCGAGGGGGCTTACGCTTGACCCTCCAGCAATCCAGCTGCAGGGACATGCAACTAAGAAAAACCAACAACAGGGATGTTATCCAAACAAAAAATAAAGTTTCTTAAGAAGATGAATAATTCGCTTGGGGATATACACTATTAAAGTGGCGGACACTAAAGGCTTCCTACCAGAAGTTTTTAGATTTGGGCTCCGTCGGCACATTTAGGTGGTCTGAGGCAATGGGCTTCCTGCTGCCATACATGGAGGTGGCGCAACAGCCAGAGGCGCATTTGGAACCGCCGGCTCCGGAGGCGTCAGAAGAAGAAACTGTGGCGCTTTTAATATCATATGCCAGGATGATTTCAAAGTTATCCAAGGTCAGGCAGGCAGATACGGAGAGGAAGATATTTCAACAGATCTTCAAGGCCGAAGTCGAACAAAGCCGGGAAGATAAAATGAGCGCGAGCGGTTCGAGTGGTTAAATCGGTCCATGCCACAGCTCTATTAAAGTGGCGGAAACTAAGGGCTTCCTACCAGAAGTTTTTAAATTTGGGCTCCGTCGGCACATTTAGGTGGTCTGAGGCAATGGGCTTCCTGCTGCCATACATGGAGGTGGCGCAACTGCCAGAGGCGCATTTGGAACCGCCGGCGTTGGAGACAACAGAAGAAGAAACTGTGGCGCTTTTCATTTCATATGCCAGGACGATTTGTAAGTTCTCGAAGGTCAGGCAGGCAGAGACCAAGAGAAAGATTTCTCAACTGCTCTTCAAGGCCGAAGCCGAACAAGGTCGGGAAGATGAATGGAGCGCGATCGATTCGAGTGCATCAACCGGTCCAATCCACAGCTCGACAAGGCTGGAGTAGAAAAAGAAATGGCAGGTAGACAGGCAGACAAATAGACAGACAGATCGACAAACAGACAGACAGACCCCCTCACGGTTTTCGCCTTGACGTTGGCGAGGAGGCTTACGCTTGACCATCCAGGTATCCAGCTGCAGGGACATGCAACTAAGAAAAACCAACAACAGAGATGTTATCCAAACAAAAAATAAAGTTTTTCAAGAAGATAAATAATTCGCTTAGAGATATACACTCAAGTGTCGACAAAAGTCACGGCTGTCGGCGATGGCTTGATTTCGCAAGAAGCTTAGTTGCCAGTGACGAAATCGAATAAGGGAAATCAGACTAGGGCTCGAACGCACACGTCCAGGTTAGCAGTCAAACACTATATCCAATCCACTGTGCCATTGCCACCTGGATCAGACGTACAACCTCCCTCTATATAGGAAGTCAAACCGAGGACGAGTTGCTGGCGGTGTCGCAACAGCCCTCCGCCGTGTATGAAATGACGTCTGCCATGCCAGAGGCTCATTTGGAACCGCTGGCGCTGCTGGAGGCATCAGATGATGAAACGGTGGCGCTTTTGGTCTCGTATGCCAGGACGATATCAAAGTTCGCCTAGGTGAGGCAGGCAGAGACCAAGAGGAAGGTATCTTAACTGATCTTCCAGGCTGAAGTGGAACAAAGTCGGGAAGATGAAAGGAGTGGTTCGAGGTCCATGCCACAGCTCAACAAGGCGGGAGCAAAAAAAAACGACAGATAGACAGACAGACAGTCTGAGGCAATGGGCTCCCTGCTGCCATACATATCGGTGGCGCAACAGTCCTTGGCTGTGGATTAAATGACGTCGGCCATAGAACAGACTCATTTGATACCGCGCTGTTAGGAAACGAAGGAGCTTTTTGTCACGTATGATAGGTCAATAAAAAACTTCTCCAAGCGGAGGTAGACGGAGATCAAATTCAAAGTATTGGAACTGATCTTCCAGGCTGAGCTTGACCAAATTTAGGAGGGTGAAAGGAGCCGTTCCAGTGGATTAACCGTTACATGCACAGCTCTACAAGGCGAAAATAAAAAAAAAACAGACTAAAAACTTTGTTTTAATTTTGCTGTCCAGGATTGGTGCATTGAGGCAAAATAATTGATAAATGGCAAGCGATAAGGTATCCTTCATCCAAATTGATCAACTCTCAGAACAATAATGATTTTATTAAACTTAATTTAATTCAATTTAATTTAATTTTATTTTATTTATTTTATTTATTTTATTTATTTTATTTATTTTATTTATTTTATTTATTTTATTTATTTTATTGATTTTATTTATTTAATTTATTTATTTATCATTTTTGAAAAGAAATGAAGAATTAAGAAAAAAATTATTTTGTTTTAAATGCATATTTTCCATTTTTAAGTATAAACTTTTATGTTGTTGTGTGTGTTTGACCAATTTTTTTAGTTAATTATTTGATTGTGTTTACTGAAGAAGTAAGGAATACTTACGAAACGTTGGGTATAAGAATAGAATAAGTGTTTTTATTCGCATTCCAAAATCAAAAAGACCAAAAGAGCCTAATAAAACACAATCATATAAACTTTTATGTTTTTAGTGCATATCGGTTTTTATTCTTAAAATATCGATATATCGATATCGATTAAAAAAAAAATCATTCTTTTGGCTATCAGTATATTGAAAGGTAAGTTTTTTAATATACATACATTTTTAAGAATTTAATTTAAAATAATTTTTTTAATTTTGTACAAAGAACAAAAAAAATAATTGACGCAGCGACAGCAGCATCAATTGATCGGGTGAAGGAAAAGCCCATCCTATTCGACAAGGCGCATCAGGGGTTTAGGAACAACCGGATGAAGGCAGAATTGTGGGAGCAAATATGGAGGAGCTTTAATAAAACCGGTAATCAATTTTCCATATTACTTTTAATAAGGTTTTTTTATATTCTGAATTGGATTCCGTTCTCAGAAAAGAAAGTTATTTTCGTGAAAGTGTTATTTCGTGTTTTAATCAAAACTATCATTACGATGATGGAAAAAAAGTGTGTCCGGGTCACTAACCGTGTCATTAATATTTTTGTTGTCTCGAACTACTTCAGTTGTTCCTGATTTTTTTTAATCAGCCCTATTGTGAGTTTCACCCGGAAAACATTTCGGCCGAAAATTTTTTGTTCGCCCGGATTTTTAATAGCTATTGCGGGTTTCACCCTTCGCCCGGATTCTTAAAAGCTATTGTGGGTTCCACCCTTCATTTTACAACAAGTGTGGCCTCGTTCGCCACCAAAAATTAAATGGAAAGCTTGCTGTAAATGACATGACATATTTCACACGAAAAAAATGTTGTCAATAGTGATCCAGGTGGCAGTGAATTTTTACGAACAGGGAAAATTTTTCGCTCGAAACTCACAATAAGGGAAGAGTGAAATGTAATTTTTCCGGGCGGATTTCCTTTCACGTGAAACTCACAACAGGACTGAATATAAATTTTTAAGAATTTAATTTAAAATAATTTTTTTAATTTTGTACAAAAAAAAATAAATATGATTGACTCAGCGACAGCAGCATTTATTGATCGGGTGAAGGAAAACCTGATCCTATTCGACAAGGCACATCCGGGGTTTAGGAACACCGGGATGAAGGCAGAATTGTGGGAGCAAATATGGAGGAGCTTTAATAAAAGCGGTAAGTAATTTTCCATATAACTTTTAATAAGTTTTTTTTATATATTTTGAATTCGAATCCGTTCTCAGAAAAAAAGTTATTTTCGTGAATGTGTTATTCCGTGTTTTAATCAAAACTATCATTACGATGATGGGAAAAAAGTGTGCCCGGCGGGTCAATAACCGTGTCATTAATATTTTTGTTGCCTCGAACTAATACAGTTGTTCCTGATTTTTTTAGATATAAATTTTTAAGAACTTAATTTAATATAATTTTTTTAATTTTGTACAAAGAAAAAAAAAATATGATTGACGAAGCGACAGCAGTATTCATTGATCTGGTGAAGGAGCATCCCATTCTTTTCGACAAAGCGCATCCGCGGATTAGAAACAACAGAATGAAGGCAGATGTGTGGGAACTATTAGGGAGGAGCTTTGATAAAAGCGGTAAGTATTTTTCCATATTACTTTTCATAAGGTTTTTTTATTTTTCGAACCCGTACTCAGAAATTATGAATTGAATCAGGTCTAAAAATGCCACAGCTTTCTTTTGTTGTTTGTTATTTTTGATGTTAATTTACACCACCATTAACAATTAACCCTCAAATAAAGTAACCTATACTAATTCGAATAACGAAAATAAAGTTTTGAGTTTATTTTTAGCAAATTGCCTTATTTTCTTCACATTCTCGATATCTCGTCAATGGCTTGGTTGAAATTGTCATAATTTCACATTTAAGTGGTATGGGCCAATGGAATTCCTGCTGCCATACATATTGGTGGCGCAACATTCCTTGGCCGTGGATTAAAGGACGTCTGCACAGACTCATTTGATACTGCCGCCGACGCCGTTAGATGAAACGCAGGAGCTTTTCGTCATATACGCCACAACAATAATAAAGTTCTCCATAGCTGTGGTAGACGGAGAACAAGCTCAAAGTATCGGAGCTGATCTTCCAGGCTGAACTGGACCAAATTCAGGAGGATGAAAGGAGAAGTTCCAGTGGATTAACTGGCCCATGCCATATCTCTAAAAGGCGATAATAAAAAAATAACCGATTAAAAACGTGATAGACAGACCGACAGACACATCAGACACCATAATTGGTGCAAAAAATTGTTCGATTCTGAAACCAACCAACGTGGTATATGTCCTACACTATATCAGACGCATTTGATACTGCCGTCAGATGATATGGAGGAGCTTTTCGCCATGTGTGCGAGAACTATCAGAAAGTTCTCCAAGCTGATGCAGACGGAGACCAAATTAAAAATAACAGAGCTAATCTTCTAGGCTGAGCTGGACCAAATTCAGGACGATAGGTTGATTAACCATTCCATGCCACAGCTCTACAAGGCGAAAATAAAGAAGAACAGATTAAAAACTTGTTTTTAATTTTGCTGCCAGGATTGGTGCATTGAGGCAAAAGAATTGATAAAATGCAAGCGATAAGGTATCTTTCATCCAAATTGATCAACGCTCAAAACAATAATGATTGAATTTATTTATTTTATTTTATTTTTTTTATTTATTTTATTTATTTTATTTATTTTATTTATTTTATTTATTTTATTTATTTTATTTATTTTATTTATTTTATTTATTTTATTTATTTTATTTATTTTATTTTATTTATTTTATTTATTTTATTTATTTTATTTATTTTATTTATTTTATTTATTTTATTTATTTTATTTATTTTATTTATTTTATTTATTTTATTTATTTTATTTATTTTATTTATTTTATTTATTTTATTTATTTTATTTATTTTATTTATTTTATTTATTTTATTTATTTTATTTATTTTATTTATTTTATTTATTTTATTTATTTTATTTATTTTATTTATTTTATTTATTTTATTTATTTTATTTATTTTATTTATTTTATTTATTTTATTTATTTTATTTATTTTATTTATTTTATTTATTTTATTTATTTTATTTATTTTATTTATTTTATTTATTTTATTTATTTTATTTATTTTATTTATTTTATTTATTTTATTTATTTTATTTATTTTATTTATTTTATTTATTTTATTTATTTTATTTATTTTATTTATTTTATTTATTTTATTTATTTTATTAATTTTATTTATTTTATTTATTTTATTTATTTTATTTATTTTATTTATTTTATTTATTTTATTTATTTTATTTATTTTATTTATTTTATTTATTTTATTTATTTTATTTATTTTATTTATTTTATTTATTTTATTTATTTTATTTATTTTATTTATTTTATTTATTTTATTTATTTTATTTATTTTATTTATTTTATTTATTTTATTTATTTTATTTATTTTATTTATTTTATTTATTTTATTTATTTTATTTATTTTATTTATTTTATTTATTTTATTTATTTTATTTATTTTATTTATTTTATTTATTTTATTTATTTTATTTATTTTATTTATTTTATTTATTTTATTTATTTTATTTATTTTATTTATTTTATTTATTTTATTTATTTTATTTATTTTATTTATTTTATTTATTTTATTTATTTTATTTATTTTATTTATTTTATTTATTTTATTTATTTTATTTATTTTATTTATTTTATTTATTTTATTTATTTTATTTATTTTATTTATTTTATTAATTTTATTTATTTTATTTATTTTATTTATTTTATTTATTTTATTTATTTTATTTATTTTATTTATTTTATTTATTTTATTTATTTTATTTATTTTATTTATTTTATTTATTTATTTCATATATTTTATTTATTTTATTTATTATATTTATTATATTTATTAATTTGTTTTATTAATTTTATTTTTTAGTTTTATTTATTTAAGAAAAATATTAAGACATTTTTTTTTATAGGTTTTTTTTTGTGTGAGCACTTTTTCCATTCCAAAGAAAATGTTTTGATATAAATAGATTGTTTTTTTAAATATTAACATGGACAAAATTAAAAAAAAAATGTTTTTATAGAAGGTTGCCGCTCTCTTTCTTCTTGGAGGTTGACGTTAGGGAGTTCAACATAGGGCCAGGAGTATTTGACATTTTAAGAGGAACAACTTTTGTTTTGAAAACTTCAATTATTTTGTGTTGCCTCACAATAAAAATTATTTTTTAAGAACTGTTCTCACACACTCTTAAATATGATTTTAGGGGACATTTCTACATAAATTTAACTGTGACAAGTATTGTCCGTTAAGGTTTTCTCTGTTGTATAACAAAGAATATACCATTTTTTATAAAAATTGCATTTTATTTGATTGTGATTTTTACATTTATGAGCCTGAGATAACACACTATCCTTTTATGGTTTGACCTTGCGTTGGGAAACTTTTTTTTATATTATGAAGTTTAAAAATATATACATATTTTAGAATTTAAAAATATTTTTTTTATATTTTGTTGAAAAGAAATGAAGAATTAATATAAAACATACGGTATTACATGCATATTTAAAGTGCATATTTGCCCGTTTTAGGTGCATATTTTAAGTTATTTAGTGCATAAAAGTTTTAATTTTTAACAAAGAAAACATGATCGACAAATAAAATAAATAAATCGGGTGGCACAATGGCTCATGAAGAACCAGGGCCTAGTGACTAACAACTCGCAACCATTCCTGTGTGCGCCTTTCGACAGGAATGGAAGGGACCTACAATTTTGTGCCGAATCCGAACGGCTAGACGAGAAGCACTTATTCGTGACAAGTGATACTCTTGGAGGATTTGTCAATTCCTCGCAAGAGGCAGTAGCCCTGAAAAAAAACTTTTTAGTTTTTTAGGTGGACGAGGCTGGGAAGCGATCCCAGACCCCCAGCGTGACAGTCGAACGCACTAACCTTTACGCTACGGGCTACTACTACTGATCGACAAAGCAACATTTATTAATCTGGGAAGGAGCACCCCGAGAGCATCCGGGGTTTAAGAACAACTAAATGAAGCCGAAAGTGTGAGAGCAATAAGGGAGGAGCTTTAATGAAAACGGTAAGTAATTTTCCATATTAATTTTCATAAGGTTTTTTATGTTCTGAATTCGAATCCGAACTCAAAAATGATGGATTGAATCAGGTTTAAAAATGCAAACAAAATGTTTTTTTATTAATTTTCCCCCAAAAATAAACGAAAATTGGTATGAAAGTACATTCCTACTAATTCGAATAACGGATATAAAGTTTTGAGATAGTTTTTAGGAAAATACCTTATTTTTGGCATATTTCAATGACTGTAATAATTTTTAAACTCAGTATTTCTATAAGTTAACCCAAAAAATATTGTGTTTAAAATTTTCATAGTTTTTGTGCGAAGAAACAAATTAGTATTTTTTGTTATTTTGACTTTTTCTGTAAAATGTTCTTGTTTTTATTCGCATTTTTTCCAATTTTATATTATAATGTCCAAGCCGATCTAATGTAGGAACTTTATAAATCTTATTACAATATCAATTAAAAACAAACTTCAAACTGAAATTTTGTATTGGATTTATACCAAAGTAAAGTACCAAAATGTTACGCTTTTTCAATTGACTGAAATTATTGAACCAATAAAACATCGCCTTATTCTTGTTACATAAAAAATTTTTATGAAGCCGTTTTCGAAATTTTAAGTCTTCAAACTAATTTTGTTTTAATTTTTAAAACACAGTTTTTCAAAACTTGCTAGAATGTGGCTAGGTATTGACTACTAATATTCTTATATCGTTAACAAAAATTAATAAAAACACATCAAAATAAAAAATTTTTACAAGCAAATTTGGAAAAACAAAGTAAAAAATGTTACAAATTTCAAATGCAAAATTTGAATAACCTAGAAGTACTGAGTTGCAAAATAATGATAAAAATCAACCAAGCCAATGAAAAGATATTATGAGGACAAATACATAACAAGTAAGCACAAAAAAGGAAGTTTAAAAAAAAAACATATTTGTATTTCCTTTATTCGTATTTTTTTTTTTGGTAAAAACGTGGTATGCAGTATTATAATAACTGGTCTAGAGATGACATGTAGACAGTATATTCAAAATCCTTAAAGACATTTTCGAGAAAACTTGATAAAACCGAAATAGTTGCATGACAGCTATCCGTTTTATATGAACTAAAACAAAAATTCGAAATTGTCCTCTAGGGAATCACATAAAAACACTTCACACCCAAATTTGAAGCAAATCCGTTTAACAGTTTAGGCTCTAGCTCGATGTCCATACATACATCAGGACACACAGACAAACAGACCGACCGACACACGCACGGACGTCTTGCCGAAAATTATTTTTTTCACTCCATCATCGTTATGTTAGTTTTGATTAAAACTTCAAATTTGTTTTCGACACGAAACTAATACTTCCCTTAAAGAGCAAGTAAAAAACACAATTTAAAACTGACCTGAGGCCCACTGGAGGTAACTTTAATTTTTAATATTTAAAACGTCGCAAATACAGGAAATAATTTTCCTTTTATGCTAAACTAAAAATTGTATGGCAAGTATACCTAATGTTGTATTTTGTCCTACAAAAAAAAATCCAAAAAGCTTACGGAAATATTACCCAAAAAACTCCTGTAGGTGAACCAAGTTTGAAGAAAATCGATCCAGCGAGACCCACTTTTTCATCATGTAATTTCTGATGTATTTTTTCCGTAAGGAACTCATAATTTGCAGCTGGAGTCACAGAATTATAAAAACAATATTTTTATAAAAAAAAACACTAACATTAAATAAATAAAACAAAATCTCATTAAAAGTTTTAATTTTCTACATCGTGCGTGTGTAGTGTGTACAAATAAAATTAAATTAACAAATCTCAGTGATCCACACTACAAACAAAAATTAAGAAACAAATAACCTCAACCTGTTCTGTGCAAGTGTGTTCATAAAATATGTATGAACCAAAGAACACCTAATGCAGCATAAAAAAAACAAGGAACAGCAGCTTTCTAGTTGTTAATCCTTCCTTTCCCCTTCCCCCTATCTTTCTCACAGTCGAGTGGACCATTGTAGGTTTTGTGTGTTTGGCAAATAGTACGGGGCATTTAGACTTTTGCTGGGAAATAAATCCGAAGTCAGGGTTGACTTTAACATTTGAAAGAGTATTAGTACACGAGTCTAAAACCACATTTTGCACAACTGTACCTAGTGTCATTTAGCCGCCATTTTGTTTTTAATGGTCACTTGGGTTTTGGCACGTAACTCACGTATTATTTATCCTAGACGAAAAAATTGTGCTACAAACTTGTAGCAAATTTAATTGTCTATAAAATATGTTGATCAAATTTTTTCGCTAATCCTTATGGTTTTAAAGTTACAGAGCTTTTTATTCAAAGAAGTAGGCGTTGAATTTTTTATTTTCCCCATATCTTTTTTTTTGTCAATTAAAAAAAAAATTGTCGCGACAGAAGTGGTAGAAACTTTAATTATCTATAATTTTTACGTCAACACTTTTTGAATTTGAATAACGGTTATCGTTCTAAATCCCATATAAAACGAAGAATTCCGTAACGGGATCAATACGAGATTTCCGAATGATGATATTATTACAGCTGGCAAAAATGCGAGGCAAATTAAGCTTTCAATTTACCAAAGGGTATTGTTACACGAGTCAAAAAACACATTTTGCACAACTGTACCTAGTGTCATTTAGCCGCCATATTGTTTTTAACGGTCGCTTGGGTTACGCGCATAACTCACGTATTTTTCATCCTAGATGAAAAAGTTGTAGCACAAACTTTAATTAAATTTAATTATATATAAAATATGTTAAACAAATTTTTTGGCTAACGCGTTTTAATGTTATAGAGCTTTTTATTCAAAAAAGTAGGTATTGATTTTTTTATTTTTACCATATCTATTTTTGTCACTAAAAAAATTGAATAAATAGTTGCCATAAAAGTTGTCTTAACTTTCTCATAACAGATTTCTTTGCAAATAATGGATTTTACTTTGAAATTGAACTTCTGAACCTTTATAACTTTTGCCACGCCACCCATATATAACGAATTCTGAAAGCCCCGTACTAAAACCCCAAATAATGTTTCAAGTGATTAAGCGGATTATGAAGTCAGATCTATTCTATACTGAAGCCATGGGCGGATTAATTCAGTTTTGTAACTTAGGTGACACATTTTTTTTAATGTTAAACTGGGATCTATTCCTACTTGGCTATTGAATATACTGGAATATGAAAGGAAGAAAGGAATAATTGCGTTCACTGGTTTCTATTATTGAATAAATGGTCGCACACTGAACATTTTTCAATATTTTTATATAACTCGAAAACTAAGCCAAAGTTGAAAACTAGATTTTCTATTAAAATGGACGGTTTAAAAAAAAATATAAGCAAAGGCCCACGAATGTGATATATATCGTTGGAAAACTTAACCCTAGTACATCATTTTTGAATATGGACACAAAACTGTAAACCATGTGGTTTAGGCAGTACATGGCAACAAAGATTGCACCTAGAGCAAAACTTTATTGCAATAGTGTTCCACTGAAATGACAGTATTGGTCACTTTCGATGAACTCAAAATAAAGGAACTTTTATACCAATGGCAAATAATAGCAAATAAAATCATGGTTGACGAATAATTCGCTTAATAGTATGAAAATTCTACTTTTTTTTATTCGATTTAGCGAATTTAATGAATGGGAAGAATTGTGCGTCTAATGCCTACAATTGAGATATACAACGTTGGAAAGCTTAGTTCAAGAGCATCAATTTTGAATACGGGCACAGAACTGTAAACCATATGGTTTAGGCAGAATATTACAAAATATAAAACAATTCGTCTATGTTTATTCGAATTTTCAGTGTTTTCTTATTTTTTTGGTCGTGTGTGTGTTTCGGGTGTTTAAACAAACTTTAATTCCGGACAAACATTTTCAATAATAAAAACGCACGAACGCAATAATTGTTCCTTTCTTCCTATCAAATTTATGGTATATTCAATAGCTTATTAAGCCTAGTACGCTGCTGATGCGAAACGAAATTTTCCTGCGGTCTCCAAAAAGAAAACAGGAAGCTTACGAAAACAGAGGAAATATATTGATGGAGAGTTTCAAAAATTGAAAATAAATAAAACTAAATTTAACGAACAAATTAAACAACAGCCATGCAGGAAGTATCAACAAATAAAAACACTAACAAACCCAAATGCCTTTTTTTTCGTACACAATTAATGGTACAGACAATTAATTATGTGCGAGACTTATCAAAACAGTCTGGTATCGTATAATATCAATTTCGCTGGTCCAACAGCGCACCACAGAACGGAAAGCACAACGAAATTTTTCGTTTATAATTTCCTTATGTCATTTTCGTATGGGATTTTTCGTTTCACATCAGCAGCGTACTAGGCTTAAGTTGGAAAGCCAGCACAGCACCCAAAAATGCAAGGCTGCTCGTCGATGCTGATTTTTCGGGATTTGATAGAGTTTAGGTTTTAGATCCCAAATATCGCAGCCAGGGTCAGCCAACTGAGAGGTGTTGCCTTCGCTCCTGAAACGACCCGAAGCATGTACAAAAATTAAGAATGAAATTGCGTTCGGCAAAGCAGAGATTTTGTAGAAATATACAATATATATTATAAAACAAGAAAACAATGGTCAGCCAAGTGTATCCCGTTGCCATCTTTAGTCAGCCATTCGAAATAGCATTTTTCTTAATATTTTTCAAATAAATCGATTTAACTGAATTTTTATTATTATAACATTTAATGTCTTAGATCGAACTCTCTAACATCAACCTCCAGGAAGATAGAGAGCAGCACAATTTTTAAAAAGGCGGATGTTTTTAAATTTTGTCAATGTTAATCTTCTTTGGAGTTGAAAGAGTGTTTCCGATAAAAAAAAAAATCCTTTTAAATTTCTTAATATTTCTTGTCTTAGAACAAACCCTCTCAAGTCAGACTTTAAGAAAATAGAAATGGGCAACGTTCTTTTTTTTATTTTTTTTTGCATTTTATTTTGTATTTATCATACGGATGACCTTAATTCGACAAGGATATTTTGAAAAATGATTTTTGGTTTGGTCTCTATCTTCTTGGAGGTTAACTTTAGAGAGTCCAGCCTAAGAAAAGAAATGTTTGAAATATTGAGAAGAATAATTTTTGTTTCCAATTTTTTTTTTCTCTCAATGATAGAAATCCAGATTAATCGATTTATTTTATTTTTTTTATTTATTAACGAAAATGCTAAATCGAGTGGCTGACCAAAGACGGCAACGGAATACAATTACTTATATATCCTAGAACAACGACGCAATTTTACATGTCTGCCACTGATTTATCGCTGTTTTCATAAACAATGATTCAGTCAAATAGCAAGTTGCATTCCACTCCTCCGTAGTAGCCCGTAGCGTAGCGATGGACTGTCACGCTGGAGGTATGGGTTCACTTCCCACCACCTGAAAAACTAAAAAGTTTTTTTCAGGGCTACTGCCTCTTGCGAGGAATTGGAAAATCCTCCAAGAGTATCATTTGTCATGAATAAGTGCATCTCGTCTAGCCGTTCGGATTCGGCATAAAATTGTAGGTCCCTTCCATTCCCGTTGACACGCGCACTTAAGAATGGTTGCGAGTTGTTAGTCACTAGGCCCTGGTTCTTCACGAGCTGTTGCGCCACCCAATTTATTTTTATTTATTTTTCCTCCCCCACTTTAGAAACGCTCATCAGTTTATCCCAAGCCCAAGTTCGGGCTGTTACTGTTAAGTATAGAGAGAGACTTTTTTTTAAGTCAATCAACACTTTTAGTCAAAAAGACTTTAATTGCTAAATGAATCATGTAGCTTTTTAAAAAAACAAAACACACTTGAAATATCCTGCATTACTACCGAGCGACGATGACGAAGACGAACGCTTGAAGTATGAACAGATTCAGTCTAAATGTAGGTAAATAATTAATGGGTTTGCAAAATAATTTATTAGGTATGTATTCCTTTACGTGTGAACACTCCTGTTGATTTTGAAGAATGAAATTAAACAATGCTTACCGCAAACAAAAAAAAAAAATAAGAAAAATAAAAATGATTTATTAGCGGACTTGTTGAACCAAATTGTAGGTACATTTTTATACATACCTTTAGTCCTCATAGCTGATTGACCAGACAGTTAGAGATCCAGATATATTATAGAGATGCAGATACAAAAATTCAGTGCCAACTTTGCTTATTTTCAAAAATGGGTTAAACTCTAAAGATCCGCTTACTCTTACTAAAAGTTATATTATGGAACTCAAGGTCAATTTGATAGACGATAGTTCATATACATAGTTAATAGGAAGATAATGCTAAAAAAAAAGTATTCAAGTATATGTTTGGTTATCTGAAAAAAAGTATAAAAAGACACTAATTTGTTTTTATAAAATGGCGTTGTTGTCATTTAAAATTCCCAAAAAATGTTTTTCGTTATTTTTCAGACTATGAAACATGACAAAATAATTTTGTTTTCCAAAAAAATATCTACCTACTAATTTTCTTCTTCAAAATAAAAAAAAATCATTTTTATAGATCCTGATTATGTCCACTTCAAGAAATCAGTAATAAACGCAATAACATGACATCATTTTTCATGAATTACCTATGTACCTGTTATAATTTTATAAAAAATGGTGCCATGCTAATTTAACCAATGATCAATTGCGATGACCCATCGTGTTGCAAACGTCTGCCAAATAAAAAAAACTTGTTTTGTTGATCCGCAACCAAGGCCGTAGCCAGGGGGGATCACAGAGTTATGACCCCCCCCCCGACATTTTTCAAAATGTGTTGCTTGCTCCTACTTTCATCTTAAAAAAATATAGACCCATTTTATATTAGTGATTCTCATCAAATTCGATGATAAATTGTTTTCCACAGCAAAATCTCGAGAGCAACTAACTTCGGAAAACTAATTTATTGGTTGGCAATTTGAAAAATATTTCTTTCACTTTTCAGTTTTAATGACCAAATTTTGCCGCAAATGTTTTTATAACATTTGGTTTACAGTGATGTTATTGCTGGAAGTAGCCAATACGTTTTCGAGTACCTACATACGTTGTGTTCTTTGCCTGATTTTATGGTTTGAATTTCGTGGTTTTCGAGGAGTTGTTTTTGAATGGTTGAAGTCATATTTGAAGGGTAGAGTCCAAACAGTAACTCTAAAGGGAATCTCAAGTGAAGCCCGTATTTTGAAAAATGGCGTACCACAAGGATCCGTACTTGGCCCTTTGTTCTTCTTAATACATATCAACTCACTTTTCAAACTCAAGTTAAATGGCCTTTCGACTGCCTTTGCGGATGACATATCCTTCACTTACCAATCAGTTTCTGAACTTAACTGTGTATTACAAATTAAAGAAGACCTCCAAACTTTAAGGACATGGTTTTCTATTCATAAGCTAATCCTTAGTGAAAAAACTAAATTGATGACCTTCAAAACTTCAGGCTATAGACCTTCTGACATCAATCTGTATTTTCATGCTTCGAATTGTAGACAATACAGCTTTCCTATACGTTTTTGTGGTAAATCTAATTTTGATCCAAACGGAGCTTGTTCAGATTTTTGTTTCAAAATTGAAGCAGTACCAAGCTTTAAATACTTAGGCGTAATAATTGATTCAAATCTTAATTGGAAAGATCACATCGGAAATATTAAATCTAATTTAATGCTGGTCACTCGAAAAATGTATCTCTTAAAGCCTTTTTGTTCTAAAAAAGTCTTAAATTTAGTATATTATGGTCTTGCACATTCAAAACTGCAATATGGATTATCTAGCTGGGGAGGTTCATACGCATATACTTTTAAGACCTTGTTAATTGCACAAAAACACCTGATACGTATTATTTGCAACAAAAATCGATTCTCTGAAAGTTGGCCTCTATACAAAGACTTAAGAATTCTGCCTATGAGACATCTTTACGTTTTTAAAGTCTTGAAAGAATTTTTCAAGCAAAGTGGTAATATGCCTAGCAGAAACTCTCAATTATACAATCTACGTATAAGCAATATGCACCTAGTTAATGAACCTGTTGCGAATAAAACACATTTCTCTCATTTTTATACTGCCTCTGCACCCAAATGCTTTAATAAATTTTCTGTGTCAATAAGAATGACTCATAACTTTAACTCATTTTTAAAAAAAGTGAAATCTGGCTTTTCACGGTGGACTTTTATTTTATTGAAAATTACTTTTGTTAATATAAAATAATCCTTTAATTCACTTTTTTCTTAATTTTTCAATTAATGTTACATTATTAATTATAAACTATCCAACATTTAGTTCCATTTTGTCTAGGTTTTAAAAGGGAAATTAAAATCGAAAGATGTAATTTATTTTATATTTATAAATAGGTATTATATTTTTTTTGATCATTATTATTTTGAATTTTAACTATTTTAGTTAGTTTTATTTTTGTGAATTTTTTCTTGCTGTATCATTCGACACTAACTTTTAAGTTAATGAATGATTACTATTTATTCATTATTAATCAATAAATTGTTATACTAATTTTAAGTTTGAAATGAATAAAAAATACTTCTAAATCTAAAAATTAACAAAATGAAAAAAAACGCTCTTTTGGTAACATGAGATTCAAATCATTTAATTTTTTTCAAAAAAAAAGGAAAATAATTTTCATCTACAAATCTCAATCTCGATCTGTTCTTTTCGAGAAAAAATTAGTTTGTTAGTTATTTTAGCTTGATAACACTTCGCCGCCCGAATACTTAAGTGCCCAAAGACCACTTTTGGCGCTATCCCCCTTGCTCTATCTCAATTATTAACGAAGCACTTTTGCTCTATACCTAAACCACACATTTTTGGGTTCTTTGGATGCTTATTTGCCGTTTATCCAAAATTTGTACTAGGTGGGACAATTATTGTAGGGGGATGGGATATAGACAGCATTTAAGTACTCACTATATATTAAAAAAAGTGATATTTTATTTTGTGCTTATGTGCTCTATATCCATGTACCTACAAAAGTGCAGTCAGTTGGGAAAGTATAAATAGAAGTAACATTTTCGCTAAGTAAATAAATAGTATAAAATCTTTAATTAAAAACTCAAAAATGCTCTCTTTGTTTTAATTCAATATTTATTGATTATTTGCCGACACGTTTCAATTCTTGTTTGGATCTTTTTCAGGGCTGAATAAGTAATATCGACTTTTTTTTTAAATATTGTGAAAACAAATAAAAACGAAGTAGAAATGAGAAAACAAAATTATTTTAAATAAGACTATTTATTTATCTTCAGGTTGACAAACTAAATAACTGCGTTTAATGTATTCTAAATAAAGTTCTTATCGATGATAATTAAGAATTTTTATTTATTTTTACTAAAATGGCTAAAAACAAAAAAAAAAATTAATTTAAGAAAAAAGTGTGAAAAAAATCCGGACTTCAAAATAAAAGAAAATTTATTGGGATGGTTCACATGGAAAGTATACGAAAAATCGAAGCAATGCGATGACTGATTCACACTGTTAATTTGGCCTTGATTAAAATTTCCCTTGACTATCTTAAACCACTGTATAACTCTCTTAAACATTGAATTTTGGAATTTTTGTTTTTAACTGGCGACAGCACACACTGTTAAGTGTGCTATTACACCATGCAACTAGACGCGTGCAACTTCTTCGAACTTTTTCGAATTCTCTTGTTGCACGAATATTTTACCCTCGCGACACACGGCAGATTTTCTTCCATTTCATCTTTTCGAATTTGTTTTCTCTTTTGCACTTACATATGTTCGAAAAGTTGCACGCGTCTAGATGCATGGTGTAATAGCAGACTAATGCCGGATTTACACGAATGGCAAAGATGCCAATATTTCTGCCAAAAAAATGGTAAAATAATGGCAGAAATAATTTTTTTATGACATGCATTTACACGAGTTCAAATAATGGCAGATTTCAAAATACTGGCAACATGCCATAAAAGAATGAGCAAGTTCATTCTTATCTAGAATGGCATGATTTCGGAAAATGGTGTCAGTAAAGTGTTTACACAAAGTCATATTAATGGCAGCATTTTATGTCAAATTATCTGTGCCATTTTATTTTGGCAAAAATATTGCCAGTATTTAGAGCGTTTACACGATGAAAAGAAAAATGGCTACATTTTGACAAATATAATGGCATTTTGCAATTCGTGTAAATGCAGCATAAAATAAATAAATTTGTCGAAAAAAAAATTTAAACCATCGTTTTTCTTCAATTTTGTATGTGCTTCTAACCTTATGACGCGATAAAATTAGTTAAAAAAGTGACTCAGCTTATATTTATTCTCTTGGATGCCGTTAATTTTTGTTCTTGAAGTGCAAGCATAGGTTTTTCTATGACAAATTTAATAGTCTCTCTTGTGTCATACAAAATTTCGATCTCGTTAGCGTATAACACGAGACAAATTAAATTCAATTCTTAAAAATAACTGCTTCTACTTCTAACCTTATGACCGGCAGTGTATACGTGGGTAATTGGAGCATTCGTATTTGCTCTTACAACTACATACTATACTGTATTTTTTTTTTGTTTGTTATTGCATTTGTATCGTCAATAAATTACCGAATATACCATAAGTAACTTTAAAAAATGCAAATTAAATTTTATTCATGAGATGTATTTGATAGAGTAATTTGCGTCTTGTATGACGTGCTCGTGTGTCATTTTTTATCTTAAATACATAAATCGCCGAAATTCAGTCTAATACCGATTAGTATTTACAACTAGCTATTGTTTATTTGAATTAATTTCTTTATTTTTTTTTTGCGAACCAGTTTATCTTGGCAATAGAAATAATAATAGATGATAGTAAAAGAAATATGATTGTCTTTTATTAATTCAAAAAGGAAGTGTAATTTGTGGATTAATAAACCATCATAAATGTTTAAGATAAGAAATATGATAAGTATTACCTATACAATTTTCAAGGCCACTTGATTGTTTATTTTTGTATTTAACCTTAAAATACATATGTATGTCTATATATCAATGCAGGCAAGTAGGTAAGTTGGCCGTTCTCAGGCAATATAATATTTGTTATGTCTTAAAAAAAGTTGATTGTACTCCTACGTTTCTACCGTAGGCTTTTGGCATAGGAAAAAGCGATGAATAAAAAGGAAAAATTACAAACATTTGTCCTATATTTTAATAAACTCGAAAAGCCAATAGGGCGTATTCATAGTCATTTTAGACCTGGGTCTAAGTTAAACATAGGTTTTGTTGAATTTTCGGACGTTGATTCTACTTTTTTAAGTTTATAATTTCAAAATATTTGAAGCTATTTGTGTAGTTTACCAAGTTAATTATCTTATAAAAATATAAAGCCAACATATTGTAATTAAAATCGGTCTGTATTCATTGCGCCAAAATTGTCTTAAACTGTAGTTTAGTTAAACCTGGGTCTATCTGCGACTATGAATATGCCACAATGAGTTAGCCTTAATTCGGTGATATAATGGAAAATGGCATTAAAAAAAAGACAAATTTCTGCTAACTGGCGAACTGGTTTCACGGGTGTCGCCGCCGCCGCCGATGTACATATAGATATTAAAATTTAATTAAATTCAGTCCAATATTATAATTACAAAATTATAGGAAAATGTTAGGTTATAAAATGTAAAAGGATGTTTGAATTGTCAATCTGGCCATGCCAAAATGATTTTTGTTAATACTTTTATGTTATAAAGGGTGATTTTTAAAGAGCTTGAGAACTTTTTTTAAAAAAAAAACGCATAAAATTTGCAAAATCTCATCGATTCTTTATTTGAAACGTTAGATTGGTTCATGACATTTACTTTTTGAAGATAATTTCATTTAAATGTTGACCGCGGCTGCGTCTTAGGTGGTCCATTCGGAAAGTCCAATTTTGGGTAACTTTTTCGAGCATTTCGGCCGGAATAGCCCGAATTTCTTCGGAAATGTTGTCTTCCAAAGCTGGAATAGTTGCTGGCTTATTTGTGTAGACTTTAGACTTGACGTAGCCCCACAAAAGATAGTCTAAAGGCGTCAAATCACATGATCTTGGTGGCCAACTTACCGGTCCATTCCTTGAGATGAATTGTTCTCCGAAGTTTTCCCTCAAAATGGCCATAGAATCGCGAGCTGTGTGGCATGTAGCGCCATCTTGTTGAAACCACATGTCAACCAAGTTCAGTTCTTCCATTTTTGGCAACAAAAAGTTTGTTAGCATTGAACGATAGCGATCGCCATTCACCGTAACGTTGCGTCCAACAGCATCTTTGAAAAAATACGGTCCAATGATTCCACCAGCGTACAAACCACACCAAACAGTGCATTTTTCGGGATGCATGGGCAGTTCTTGAACGGCTTCTGGTTGCTCTTCACTCCAAATGCGGCAATTTTGTTTATTTACGTAGCCATTCAACCAGAAATGAGCCTCATCGCTGAACAAAATTTGTCGATAAAAAAGCGGATTTTCTGCCAACTTTTCTAGGGCCCATTCACTGAAAATTCGACGTTGTGGCAGATCGTTCGGCTTCAGTTCTTGCACGAGCTGTATTTTATACGGTTTTACACCAAGATCTTTGCGTAAAATCTTCCATGTGGTCGAATAACACAAACCCAATTGCTGCGAACGGCGACGAATCGACATTTCACGGTCTTCAGCAACACTCTCAGAAACAGACGCAATATTCTCTTCTGTACGCACTGTACGCATTCGTGTGGTTGGTTTAATGTCCAATAAAGTAAACTGAGTGCGAAACTTGGTCACAATCGCATTAATTGTTTGCACACTTGGTCGATTATGTAGACCATAAATCGGACGTAAAGCGCGAAACACATTTCGAACCGAACACTGATTTTGGTAATAAAATTCAATGATTTGCAAGCGTTGCTCGTTAGTAAGTCTATTCATGATGAAATGTCAAAGCATACTGAGCATCTTTCTCTTTGACACCATGTCTGAAATCCCGCGTGATCTGTCAAATACTAATGCATGAAAATCCTAACCTCAAAAAAATCACCCGTTATTATTATAATATTGTACTGAATAAAATCAATCTAATCTAAAAAAAAAATCTAATCATTCAATTAAAAGTTTTTATGCGACCTTTAGTCTAAATACGTTTCGAGCCTGATAATAACAGCTGGCTCTAATCAGTTAGATATATTGTTACCTTTCTAAGACATGTGAAAATTTAGATTTGAGCAGTGGAATTATTTTGTAGTGAGCCATACGGCGTTTCTTTCCTTTTTCGCTCTAAGAAGAGCAGAGTGTGACGAGTAACTCATCCGAACCAGCTCTGAGCAGAAAATGATAATGATCAGAGCTCTCCGATTTAATTATGAAACACATTTGATCACTGAAACTAAACGGTCATAATATTTTGAGCTCACAGATCAAAATCAGAACATAAAAATAAACACAAATTTAAGCTCTGAAAGTTTTGAGAAGTGCAGAAGTCTGGTTCTGAAACTTCCGGACGGATCTACAATAGCAGCTAAAAAGAACGTGAAGTACCTAGGCATCCACTTCAACGAGTTGTTAAGGTTCAACCTAAGCTCAAAAAACGTCGTCGAAAAAGCTAACTGGGCCTTCCACCGACTCCACCCATTGATGAGACGCAGAAACGGACTAAGCCAGAAAACGAAGATACTTATGTACAAGCAACTCCTGCGGCCTGTAATCAGCTATTCCTTCCCAGCCTGGTTCTCCATCTCGAAGACGGCCATGAAGGAACTTCAAATGTTCAAAAGAAAGTTACTAAGGATTTGTACCGGACTACATTTTGATCGGTAGCGAATGAGACATCACAGCAACGAGCGTCTTTACACAGTACCTGTCCCTCTGGACAGGTACCTACTGCTAAGAAGCTTGTAGGACTCACTTACAATCACCCAAATCAACTGATGAGAAGGATGGCCACTCAGCAGCGACACTCCGAGCCGAGATACCTCAGTACGATGGAAATCCTGGTTGACAACATCATCACGTGCAACGAGCCAGCAGTTTCGTTCTACGCTGACACAGTGTCAGCATATCACCGCGGCTAAATGCCAACCCATCCCCCCACCAAAACCACAACTTGACAACCGGGGCGGAACACCCCGAGGACCACAAAGTCAGCCGATTTTTAGATTTAATTTTTTGACATGTATTTTATATTTTATAATCCTTTAAATTTAAGACAAAGTATAAGATTAGGCCCCCTATGTGCCAACAAATGTATAATATCATCGTATCTAACTAGTTATAAGTCAAATTGTAAATATTATTTTGTTCAATAAACATATATATATACTGAAAGTTTTGAGCTATAAAAGTAACACAAACTTTTGTCAGGATCTGCTCTGAACTAAATAAGAAAAACGCCTTATCACGCGTTTCACTATGGACATTGACTTCTGAGACACCCTGTATTTATGTTGATTTTTTGACAAAAATATCTATAGATATATATGTGATGTTTGCGAATGCAATTTAATCCAATTTTATATGTACATAGTTACCTATCTCTAAAAAAAACAACAACAAAAAAAAAACACCTTCTTTTCCTGAAACTCAAAAATTCTCATCGAAAGCATGATTTATTGACAACTGAATTCAATTCTCAGATAGACCGTAATAAAATAACCATACCAATACCAGCGACAAGCCGGCTAATCCAAATAAAAACAATAAACAAAAAAAAAAAACAAAGATAAATGACAATATTTAAGAAATTTAACTGCCACAGTCGGCCAAAAATAATGAAATCTGCTTCAGATAAATTTTTGAATGGGTTTCTTTCATTTTTGTTTTGTCTTTTGTATGTTTGACCATAAAAAATGCCCAATCGTCGTCGTCTTTAAAATGATCTTTTCAATGATTATGCAGTGTAGCAATGGTAAGGCTTTGCTAAGGCATCTTCTGTACGAAAATGAAATGGCAAGTCTGGCATGGAACACTGCGAATATTATATTTTAACAATCTCGGGTATAAAATCGGCAACATTCGGTTAAAAATCATTAAAACTTCTCTAAGCTCTGAAGGAATAACAACTCAAGTTGCTTATATTAACCAGTCCACGCCAGTCGCTATCGCTCCAACAGAATGTTTAAAATTGTAAGTTTTTGGTTGTTTTACTTTTACGTGGAGTATCATCTCACTAATGACCTCAGGGATTAAGTAATAACATTAAGACGAATTCAACCATAAAACAGGGTGTGGCGCGCAGATAATAAATAATAGCATCCCCTCTTTGCATCCCAAATAATTTCGTGACTTATACAAATTTGTATTATATTTTATTGCAGTTCATGGTTACCGCAGCTGTTGCTTGCAGTTATTTGGCTAAAGCCAATCCCATTGATGGTACTGCTCAGGTTAACAGTTTTGACAGTCAAAATAATCCCGATGGCAGTTACAGCTATCAGTTTGACACTACAAATGGAATATCTGCCCAAGAATCTGGAATTGGAGGTTTGTATGCCAGTGGGACATCACAGTACTACAATCCAGATGGAGAACTCATTCAGTTAACCTACACTGCCGATGAGAATGGATTCCAGCCTAAAGGGGCTCATTTACCCACGCCTCCACCGATTCCAGAAGCTATTCAGCGTGCGCTGGAATACATTCGTTCACATCCACCACACGAGGATCAAAATAAATATCATTATCAACAACAGGAACAGCATCAGCATGAGCAGCAATATCATCAGAATTACCCAGAACAACATCATCAGCATCACGATAAGCCGTTATACCAAAGACGATTCTAAACAAGATTTGCATTAATTATTATTTTATTTCAATTGTTTTTGTTGCTTAATAGTCTTTGTTTAGGTACTTTTTATTGTCCCCACGGTTTTATGTTTTCGTTTTTGTAATAAATATTTTTTTTGTTCCCAACTTATCATAATGGTTACAATGTTTTATTCAAAATGACGATGATGAGTAAAACAAAATAAATAAAATAAATAACACGAACAAATAAATAAAATTAAGAAAATAAATAAAATAACATAAAAATGAAGACGAACAAATTTAAATATTAAAATCACTTCTGGAGCGAATTAATAGATTTCAATTAAAAAGTACAAGTGATCGCAACTCCAGAAATTAACGTGTTTCGCCCAGGTATAACAGCGGGCTCTTCAGTCAGCCTGTCATATTTTTTCATCTTGTTGTGATTTTTGTAAGAGTCTTTTAAAAGTTCGCAAAGTAAATTTAGAGCTTTCGCGGCTCCAAAGGGATCTTGCGAGGCATCTACAGCTCCGTTGGAGCCCTTTAAACCTCTCTTCAGTGACCATAGATCTCTGTTGGAGGCCTCTACACCTCTTTTAAAGCCCTAGAGCTCAGATGGCGGCCACTACAACTTTCTTGAAGGACCCTTGAGCTATGTTGGAGATCTATTCAGCTCTGTTGGAGGCCCTACAGCTCTGTTCGAAGCCTACATTGAATATTGAATTATAAGGACCCAAGAGTGACCCCACACGTCTCTAGTTTAAACCAAGACAATAGCTGAGATGCTGGCCCACTCTCTCCACAAAAGAGACATTTCTTGAAATGCCACTTTAAAAAGTTTTGGCCGCAAAAATTAAACAAAATATTAATTTTAAAAAAGCATGCATCCAGATTTATTGCAGATATTAAAAAAAAGATATTCTGTGAATCAACGATGTCAAATGCGCTCATTTTGTATAAGGAAGTTTCATGCCAAACTTCATGACCGCTTTCACACAAGGAAACTGAGTTGCCAGCAATTCTTAGTTTGTAGGCGAGAAGGGTGTAAGGGGAAGGAAAGAAATCACCCCTCACACGCTTCTCGTCTACAAATTAGCTAGTTTCTGGCAACTCCGTTTCCTTGTGTGAAAGCGGTCTATCAAAGGTTTTTTGATTTAAGATGATAATTTGTGGACAACAAAAAAAATGCTATAAGGGTCAAGCCCTACATCGACCTACTTTTGTGCAAAAGTGAGAAATTCGTCGTCTGTATACGTCGTGACTAAGTTCATTATTCTATAGACGGTGTTTTTTTTTCTTTTCTTTAAAAGTTCTAAATTCAATTTCTCAAAATGTTTAAAACTTGTGCTAAATGCAATGACAAACTAAAAGATCTGACATGGTTGTATGTAGGTCAATTTGTGGTCAAAATTTTTATAAAGATTGTGTTGGAATTACCTTGGAAGAATCAAATATTTTATTAAAATCTATTTTTTCAAGGTAACACTTGCATGGTAACACTAACATACAAACTCTGCTAAAGTACCTGTAAATGATCGCTTAGGACAAAATGATGCATCATACTCTGGTGCGGCGAAAGTAAATAATGAAAACCAGCTTCAAACAGTCAATCTAATACATGCCTCCGGTTCGGAATCTGTTCCCTCTTTAATAAACAATAACAACAACTCTCTTATAAATGGAAACAAAGTTAACAAAAAAATCGTTCTCGTCGTCCCGTCACATGCTCGATTCACAATGTCCCGGTCTACATTGAAAGATTTGTCCAGTGCCGATCTTTTGTTCGTGGGTGAAGGGAGTGAAAAGTGAGGGGTAGGGATCAAATCGTTTGTACCAGAAAACTCGAACGATTTTTCCAATCTGTTTATGTTCCTTTCTTCTCCTTTCCAGTTTTTTGTGTGTGTTCGGTGTCAGTGTGCCGTTCGTTTGATGGTGTGAGTGAATATCAATAAAAAATGAAGAGCACAGCAATAAAACAAGGAAGAAGAAAAGGAAAAAAATCTTATGGAAAAAATCGTTCTGTGTGTACATTTCACACGATTTCTGGAAAAATCTTCGTGGAAAAATCGGGCAATGTAGATTGGGACAATGCGACGTGAAAACGCGACGTGGCTTGACGATTTCAAATCATGTAGAACCCCTTTCACACAAGGAAACTCAGTTGCCGGCAACTGGGAGTTTGTTGTCGAGAAGGGCGTAATCGAAAGACAAAAAATCTCCCCTCTCACCCTTCTCGCCTACAAACTAGCTAGTTTCTGGCAACTCAGTTTCCTTGTGTGAAAGCGGTTTAAGTATACGATGAAACGCCAGGGTATGCACAATGAAACGTTTCTCGTCGTCAGGTCACGCCGGAGTTGGGAAAATTGAAAAAAAACGGTCTCGTCGACGTTTTTTATGTTTTTGATAATGATGGTGAATTTTGTGAAAACAACAGATAAGTGTAAATTAACAAAAATAAATATAAATTTTGTTGACAATGAAAATATATTTATAGACCTATTTGTGTTGACAATATTATAATGTTGTATTGTTTTAATTTCTTTGCATTTTTAACCGAAAATCATTTCACCAGCCCAATGGACAAACACAATTATAATATTTAAATAATTAAAGTAATTTCAGTTTGAGTTTTTTCATTATTTTGAACGCACACTGCACAGCAAGAACAAAAATAATAAATAATATAACGCTGTCAAAAAACTCGTCGTCAAGAAACTCGTCTCATTGTGAATTGGGGAACGATTTTATAACTAGAAAAAAATGACAGCGATTCACGTCACGCTCTCGTCACGTTTTCACGTCGAATTGTGAACCGATCTACAAGTGTTTACGCAAAAAAAAAAAAAAAAAATTGGGTGGCACAACGGCTCATGAAGAACCAGGGCCTAGTGACTCAAAACTCGCAACCATTCCTGTATGCGCCTATCGACAGGAATGGAAGGGCCCTACAACTTTATGCCGATTCCGAACGGCTAGACGAGAAGCACTTATTCGTGACAAGTGATACTCTTGGAGGATTAGTCAATTCCTCGCAAGAGGCAGTAGCCCTGAAAAAAACTTTTTTTTGTAGTTTTTAGGTGGACAAGGCTGGGAAGCGAACCCAGACCTCCAGCGTGACAGTCAAACGTACTCACCATTACGCTACGGGCTACTACCAAGTGTTTATAGAACAAACATTAATTCAGATCTTAATGTTGTGCCTGATAACAAATGGGTGCATATTTCAAGATTCGTGAGTGATACTGACCCATAATCCATTATAAATCACATATCTAAAAACACTAATATCCCCTCTCAGAAGTTTAAATGTTTTAAATTAACAAAAAAAGATGATGGCCTCAGTGAATTATTTAAAACTACCTATGTGTTCCAGCAAACAATCTCGATGCGAGTTAAAATGTTCATTCCATCGCCAAAAAACGAAGAACATCAACAAAACACAATCGCAACAATATAATTAATTCTAACCCGCCTCCAGCCTCTCAGTTCTATTTCCCTTCAACAAAAAGTAACACTTCTCAATTTTTTATTTTCTACCACAATGTTGGTGGATTAAGAACAAAAATGAACAATATTCTTCTCTTATCCTCATCACAAGAATTCAATGTTATTGTGCACTCACTGAAACATGGCTCTCTGAGAATCATTTTGCTAGGTTTCCACTTGTCGTTGAATTGACACAGTTTGACAGCTGTCAATTAGGTCTTTGAAATACTAGAATGCCAGTTCATTTCCACTTGTGTCTTTAATTGACACAAATTAGTTTCTCTTTTCAAAGACAAAGAATTTTTGATACATGCCTTTGTCAGTTCATTAAAAAGTATTTCGACTTGGTTTGGTCTTTTCGGAACTGACACTCATGGTCAATGAGATCTTCGATGAAATTGTGTAGATGTATGCAGGAGTTAATGTAAAAAGGGTGTAGTGCCAGAACTTGGCTGGGCACTATCGTGCCCTTTGATTTTGTTTTCAAAAATCAGAAATGGTAGGTAATGCAAATATACTTTTCGAGTTTTCATTTATTTCCGCTTTCATTTAAAAAAATAAACATTTAGTAAAAAAAAATGTTCAACTATATTTTATTTCAACAAATTTCTGCACTGAAAATCTATGACAAATCGAAAATTAGTGTATGACACCTGAAATTTATATTCGTTTATTTTCCAACCATTTCCAATTAACATTTCTAGAGCACTCTCCTGATTTAATAAATTGCAGCACTCTTTACATTAAAGATCGGGTCATCTTCGTTGTCCACTCTAGGAGCAGATTCCTTAATTCTTTTTTTAGTCTCTTCAAAATTTTACCATCCTCTGAATTGGGATAACTTATATGTACTCTGGTCCCTCATTTTACAGAATAAATTTTCTTTTACCCGTCAAATTACAAAAAATAACTTCAATTTGAAAAAAAAAACACTCACTTCTAATAAAACTTTATATTTGTCAAATCAGTGTTATTCATTGACAAAGGATAAAACAAGTTGGACAAAAATTTTCTTTGTTTTTCAAAGACAAAGTGACATTTCGTTGGTCAATTCAGTTATTTCCACTTGTCTTTGAAATTCGTTGTCGTTCATTGACAAACAGAGTTTGCCAGTTCAAAGACAAGCAATTTTAGGGTATTTCCACTTGTCATTTGGAAAAAGACGCAAAAATAGGTCTTTCGTCAGTTGGTAAATGACAAGTGGAAACCTAGCATTACAATGCAAAAATGTTTGACAACCAGATCGATGTCACATTACTACTGGGTTGAACAGGGGGGGTGGTGTAGTGCTCAAATAAATAAACTAAACTAAACTATCGCAAATAATTGTGCATTAGACATAGACCAGCTAATTGTTCGAGTAACCGCTGATAATATCATGATGTTTATGTAATTATAAGTTATATTTTACCAAAAAGTATCGATTATTGTTCTTTTATTATTAATAATCTTAAAGGAAATCAGCATGCTATAATCTTAGGTGATTTTAATTTACCACATCTAAACTGGTTATTAGATTCTGATGATAATTGTTTAATTCCATTTAATGTTACTAGTGAGTGTGAAAGTGTGGTTGTTGATACTCTAGCTGAACTTAAACAGATAAATTATTTTCGTAATAAATTAATTTGATTTTGTTTTTATAGATAACGAATTTAGTGTGAGTATCAACAATCCCATGCCACCGCCTTTACCTAATTCAGAACATCATTTAGCGATCTGTATGAGCTTCACATTTTATAAATATTTAAAACAAACTTCAGAAGTAAACAAACACTATAATTTTGATAAATGTAATTTCAATCAGGTTTCTAATTTTATTGATAGAATCGACTGGGTGCCTGTTTTAAATAATTTAAAAGTATGTAAAGCAATTGATACATTTTAATAAAAGAGACAATTGATTTACTCCTAAATTTATCCGGCAATCATCTTCTAAACCTTTACAGCCTTATTTATTAACTCGGTTTAGCGGCAGCGTAAAGTTACTCCGACTTTACAACGCCTCTAAACCTGGAAAGCTTATTTAAAAAAAAAATATACCAGGAATAGAGGCGGAGTAAGCTAAAACTGGTTCATAGGAGGTTTAAAGCCGGAGTAAAGCCGTTTTAGTATCTAAATGTCATTTTGACATGCCATCGTCTGAAATTTACAAAGAGGAGTGCAAACAATTTTTTTCATTTTGGTTACTACGAAAGAGTGGATATTTATTTTATATTAATACATCATTTAAATTCTTTAAACGGTTTAACATTACTGGAAGAAGGAGAAGGCCAAAGCAGTACAAAACTCGTTTAGATCCCATGACACTGAGGGATGATTAGTTGTCGGAGAAATATCTATGAACATAAACAAAAATAATTATTTTTGTCTGTTGTAATCTGGAAATTATATACATAACTACATATATTTACAAATTTAAATATACCTTTTTTCAACTATCCCATTTTTTCAGAACGTTTTGTTTTATTTTTATCGTCTATTAGTTAATTTTGTTTACCAAAATATTGCTACAACAATAACTCTACCAATAGCAAAACAACTTAAACGAATAATAATGGAAATCAGCTGAGGTTTGTTTACGTTTATTATAACCAGAGTTTTAGATTGGTGATTTTTTTGATAGAATATTTGACATAAGGCAGGCGTAACTAAAACGGATGAGAAAATATTTTATAAATATGGATTAGTTTGACGTGGCGTAAACCCGGAGTAAGTGCTTCGACACGGTTTAACTATTCCAAGGTTGAACCGAGTATTAGTGAAATCTAATAAATACGGCTGTTATGGTATAATACAAAATTAATTAATATTAATAATAGAAAAAACAAAGCTTTTAAACTGTTTCGCGAATCCAATAATAATAGCTTACTTTATGATAAATATCTTCAGTTACAGAAGGAGTTCGACTTTTTAAACAAGTTCCTTTATAATCAATACGTTCTAAGTATGGAATCAAAATTTAAAGAAAATAGTAAATGTTTCTGGATGTTTATCAATAATAAAAAACGTTCTACTGGAATTCCAAATTCGATTCATTATTTAGGTGAAACGTCAAGTGAAACCTCAAAAATTTGTAATCTCTTTGCCAATTTTTTCGTTCCGTATTCAAGCCACTTGGCAGTGGGAGCGTATCTGACGTCAATATTACACACGAAATAATAAACATTTGTGACCTACAGGTACACACAAGTGAAGTTGAGGAGAATTGAGGAAAATAAACGAAGATAAGCAAACTGGGTTTGACGGTATTGCCCTGGGTTTGACGGTAATTTAAAAAAAATACGCATCTGTATTTGCAATCCCTCTTGAAATTATCTTCAATCGTTCTCTTCGAGAAGGTGAATTCTTAAGAGAAAGGAAAATTTCTTTTATATCACCTATTTCCAAGTCTGGTTCGAGAAAAGAGGTTACCAACTACCGTCCCATTTGCAAAATATCAGTCATACCCAAACTTTTTGGAAAAATTATTTATAACAAGCTAGTTTTCCTTCTTAAAGCCTAGTTCGCTGCTGATGCGAAACGAATTTTTTTCCAAAAAGACAACGAAATGCTTACGAAGGAGCACACAGCGGAAAAATATTCATGGAGAGTTTCACAATTTGCAAATAAATAAATCAAAATTTAACGAAAAAATCAAACAAAATACATGCTGTAATGAAAGTCACAACAAATAAAAACACGAAAAAAACTAAATGTCATTTTTCCGCACCCAATTAATGGTCCGGTAAATTAATTCTGTGCGAAAAGAGAGTGGAGAGTTGTCAAAACAATCTGGTATAATCATCAATTTTTGCTGGTCGAACTGCGTACTGCAAAACGAAAAGCACAACGAAATTTTTCGTTTATGATTTCGTCATGTCATTTTTGTATGGGATTTTTCGTTTCACATCACTGCGTACTAGGCTTAAAGGAGCAATAGCTTCTGTGCAACATGGTTTTATTAGTGGAGGATCTACTACAACCAACTTAACTATCTTCAGCAATTATGTCTCAGGCATTCTTGAAAAGGGTCTTCAATGTGTTGTGGTGTATACCGACTTCTCAAAAGCTTTTGATAAAGTCAATCATTCGCTTTAAGTTTCCAAGCTCAAAAACTTCTAAGATGGTTTGAATTGTATTTAGTAGGTAGAGTTCAATATGTCCGGATAAATAATATACTTTCGGATCAAGTGGAAGTTACTTCCGGTGTTCCACAAGGAAGTCATTTGGGGCCCTTCCTGTTTTTAATCTTTATAAATGATATCCCTGCACTTTAAAAAAATTGTTTTTGTCTGATGTATGCCGACGATCTAAAATTATTCTTAAGTATCCGAACTATCTCTGACTGTATACAACTGAAGAATAATTTGTCAAAGCTGAATGCCTGGTGTACAATAAATGATCTGCTACTTAATGTTTCTAAATGTCAGAGTATGACATTTTGCCGAGGTTTTCACCAATCTACTATCCTTATAATATTGATGGAATATCTTTATATAGAGTGGAAGAAAAAAAGGATTTGGGTGTAATCTTTGATCGAAAATGTACGTTTATAGGACATATCGACTATGTAGTTGCTAAAGCCGGCATAATGCCTGGGTTCGTTTCCAGAAATACAAAAGACTTCTCTGTCTGACCCTTATACTCTTAGCTCACTCTATTTTAGTTATGTAAGGTCAATATTAGAATATTGTTGTACTATATGGAACCCAATTTATGCAGTTCATTCCACAAGAATTGAAAGAATCCAGAAACGATTTACTAGGGTTGCTATAAGGATCTTACGTTGGAATATCGGTATGCCTTCTTATGGCTCAATCTGCTTATTATTAGGCATCCAAACTTTTTGGAATCGCGACGGAAATATTTTGATGTAATGTTTGTAAGTGATGTTATCAACTACAAAATGAATTGCCCCCATTTCCTTTCATTAATTAATTTACACGCAACTTGCCATGAATTACGGCACTATATTTTCTTTTATAGGAAATATTATTATGGGAATAATGAACCCGTAACTCGTTGTTTAAGACAGGCGAACTCGGTATGTAGTGTTCTTGACTTTAATATGTATCTTAGCAGAGATAGCTTTAAAAAACAGCTATTATCATTTATGAACACTGGTGGATAATCTATATGTATGTTATTTGTTGATTGTTAAGAACTTTTAGTAGTCTATAAGAGACATTTTTTGCTCTGCTTGATGAAGAATAAATAAGTAAACATGCTTGCAAAAAAAACAGACGAAAATTGTTCTGACACATAAACTAAACCACCATGCTCAATTTTCCATTTTTTTTTTTTTTTGCAAGCAGGTGTCTTCAGAATATATATTTATTTCTCACTTTTGTAGTAGCCCGTAGCGTAATAATTAGTGCGTTCGACTGTCACGCTGGAGGTCTGGGATCGCTTCCCAGCCTCGTCCACATAAAAAACTAAAAAAAAAAATGTTTTTTTTTTCAGGGCTACTGCCTCTTGCGAGGATTTGACAAATCCTCCAAGAGTATCACTTGTCACGAATAAGTGCTTCTCGTCTAGCCGTTCGGATTCGGCATAAAATTGTAGGTCCCTTCCATTCCTGTCGAAAGGCGCACACATGAATGGTTGCGAGTTGTTAGTCACTAGGCCCTGGTTCTTCATGAGCCGTTGTGCCACTCGATTTATTTTTATTTTTTTTTTTCTCACTTTTGTACTTTTGTACAAAAGTAGGCCTATGTAGTTAAGCCTTCAGTTTGTTAACAGTGGGAATATTTTGTGATGGTATTTTAAGAGGTTGTAATGAAGTATCATTAGAAATTGTCTGATTAGGAAACTTTTTAAGATTAACAACTCAAATTTTAAATTTTTCGAAAACAAAATTCTCTAAATAACCCATTCGATGATTTACTAATTGCAAGAATCATGGAATGCTAGAGGTCAGTTTCACATTGAACAATTACCATAATAAGTGAATATTTTAAGATTTCATATAAATTTTTAATAATAACTATAAATTTAATCGAAGCTGAATAAGCGTTTTAAGGCCGATGTTTAATTGATTATTGAAACATTGGCTCTAAAATGTTTTAAAGTTAAAAGTTCTTACAAAAATCAATAATAATTAATTTATTATTGTGTTTAATTTAAGGTGTTTTTGCCTCTTCTGTTGGTGGTGGATGGGCTTGAATGTATTCCAATGCCCTAGCGATGTTTTCCGGAACTGGAGGCGATGTAGGCAAGTGGGCACCCGTTGGTTGAAAACCATTCTCATCGGCAATATAGGTTAATTGTATTGGTTCTCCTCCGGGCGATTTATATTGTACAGCTCCCTGCACTGTTCCATTTGCAGTACCCGATTCTTGTATATTTATACCATTTGTTGTGTCGAACTGATAAGCAAACGATCCATCGGGATTAATCTGTTCAGTGTAGTTTTTCACTTCTGCAGTTGCTTCACTTAATGGTGCTGGTGTTGCTCCAGCCGGTGCTTGCGTTGGAGATTGTGGTGCAGTAAAAACCATCGCAGCTGTCGATAGTAAGGTAACACAAGTTATCTAAAAATATGTGAAGCGATTGAAAATATTATTTATTTGACTATATAATTTACAAAAGAAAAGTGATAAGAAAGCTATGGTTTTGTTTCTATGTCAAGAACAATTTTTACAAATAGATTTTAATTAGTTTAATCGTTAAAATCAGTTGATAATACTTACAAATTTAAACATATTTATAATACTGAATTTTTCACGGGGGGTCTTCTTCTAAGTTCTACGAAATTAATGCAACTATGACATTTTTATGTTTGATTTTGTTGCTTTTTATACAAAAATTCAGTTGTTTGAGCTGACTAACACTTTATTATACTAATTTTTGAACTAATTAACACTTAAGCTTGCAAGACCTTGATGGCTCTAAATGTTTGATAATAAATATTTTGTTTAGCTAAATAAATTGATCACGTTAAAAGATCTGCAATATATGTACATTATATTAGTTGATTATAAAGGGTGTTTTTCCATTGGGTTTTCCATTGGTAAATTAATATAATAATCTAACCACTTCAAAATGGCTAGCCGTGAAAACATGATTTACAACAACAATACGATAAAGGTAGTGCTCTTTATTGGGATCAAGTTTCATGCTTCAGAAATTTGGAGGTTTTTATATAACCGAGAGAGTACTTAGTGTTCAAAAAAAAAAGACAATAGATGCATGTTAAATAAACAAACATAAGGAAGAAAGTGAAGAGCATATACTGCTATTGTCAGTCGTCACTCTGATCTGTATTATTTAATTGGGTACGTTCAATGGTAAACTCTCATCTGAAAGTAAACGATTCGCTTGCTGAACTGATTTATCAGATGCTTACTAGTAGGATTATCAATTCCAAACTTGCAGTAAGCAAGCAGAGCGGTTAGTAGAGGTTCTCCGCAAGGTGTCTTGTCCCCCCTCCTTTGGAACCTGGTAGTAAACGAACTGCTAACTTCCCTGGAAGCGGAGAGTTACAGAGTGATGGCCTATGCAACTATGTTGCTATTGCCGTATCAGGTAAGCATCCTTTTGTCTTGAAGGAACTCTTACAGAATGCTTTAAACAAGCTAATAAATTGGGCAGAGTAGTACGGATTGGGCGTTAACCCTCACAAAACCGAACTTGTCCTCTTTTCTAGGAAATATACAATTCCTTATATAGATCCTCCCACTATTAAAGGTATTCCATTAACATTCTCTGACGAAGCAAAATATCTGGGTCTTATTTCAGATAACAAGTTAAGATGGAAACCTAATATACAAGAAAGAGTCAAAAAGCCCACTGTAGCCCTTTTCTCCTGTAAAAATTCCATTGGAAATAAATTGAGTCTCCAACCACGCATTACTGACTGGCTATAGATACATATCGGTAATTAGACCAATTCTCACCTATGGGGAGGCAGTATGGTGGACTGCATTGGATAAAGCTATTAACCGCGATAAACTAAGTAAAGTCCGAAGATCAGCCTCTATGTGCATAAGTGGAGCCCATCGCTCTACTCCCTCCGCTGCACTGGACACTCTTCTCTATTTGTTACCCCTAGATATATTCAGTAAACAAACGGCAGCAAGTATCTAAGGTAATCCGTCTTAAAGCTTCCTCACAGTCGATCAATAATGATATAGACCACTCATCTTTTCTGAACTCATACCATGGTTCACTTCTAAGTATCATTGACTTCACAATCCCATACAATTCCGCTTCGACAAAAACTTTTAAGATGCCATACCTTCCCGATCCACATGGGAGGATGTGACATTCTTGGAAGACGAATCGATTCATTTCTATACGGACAGTTCAAAAACCGCTGATGGGGTTGGTGGAGGCGTGTATTCAGACCGACTAAATCTTAGTCTCTCATTTCGTCTTCCTCACCATTGTAGCGTGTTCCAGTCAGAACTTTGGCACAACAGTTCAATATACACCTTTGTTGGGTGCCAGGCCATAGGGACATTCTGGGGAATGGCAAAGCTGACGAACTCGCTAAAAGTGGAACAACATTAACTATTCTACCAGACAGGGTAGATATCGGTATACCTATCCCTACTTGCAAACTTATGCTGAAGCAAGATGCTATAAGATGAACAAACCTTGAGTGGAATAACATCACCACTTGCCTGGCAACTAAAAAGATCTGGCCAATGTTGGACATGAGGCGCTCTAAGTGTTTGTTATCTTTAGCCAGATTGCAGATCAGCTCCTTAATTGGTGTCATTACTGGACACTGTCTCTAAGGTATAATCAGGCAATGCGGCTTGGAGTATTCGCAAATGATTTTTGCAGAAGCTGTATGGATGAAGAGGAGGAAGAATCTATTCCTCATCTTCTTTGTACATGTCCGGCCCTATGTCAAAGACGTAAACTCCATCTTGGGGATTTCTTCTTCGATGATCCAATGGATCTAGCAAGCTCGGACATTAACAGTCTCATCCGCTTTGTAAGTAGTAGCCCGTAGCGTAATGGTTAGTGCATTCGACTGTCACGCTGGAGGTCTGGGATCGCTTCCCAGCCTCGTCCACCTAAAAACTAAAATGTTTTTTTCAGGGCTACTGCCTCTTGCGAGGAATTGACAAATCCTCCAAGAGTATCACTTGTCACGAATAAGTGCTCCTCGTCTAGCCGTTCGGATTCGGCATACAATTGTAGGTCCCTTCCATTCCTGTCGAAAGGCGCACACAGGAATGGTTGCGAGTTGTTAGTCACTAGGCCCTGGTTCTTCATGAGCCGTTGTGCCACTCGATTTATTTTTATTTTTTTTTTTCTCACTTTTGTACTTTTGTACAAAAGTAGGCCTATGTAGTTAAGCCTTCAGTTTGTTAACAGTGGGAATATTTTGTGATGGTATTTTAAGAGGTTGTAATGAAGTATCATTAGAAATTGTCTGATTAGGAAACTTTTTAAGATTAACAACTCAAATTTTAAATTTTTCGAAAACAAAATTCTCTAAATAACCCATTCGATGATTTACTAATTGCAAGAATCATGGAATGCTAGAGGTCAGTTTCACATTGAACAATTACCATAATAAGTGAATATTTTAAGATTTCATATAAATTTTTAATAATAACTATAAATTTAATCGAAGCTGAATAAGCGTTTTAAGGCCGATGTTTAATTGATTATTGAAACATTGGCTCTAAAATGTTTTAAAGTTAAAAGTTCTTACAAAAATCAATAATAATTAATTTATTATTGTGTTTAATTTAAGGTGTTTTTGCCTCTTCTGTTGGTGGTGGATGGGCTTGAATGTATTCCAATGCCCTAGCGATGTTTTCCGGAACTGGAGGCGATGTAGGCAAGTGGGCACCCGTTGGTTGAAAACCATTCTCATCGGCAATATAGGTTAATTGTATTGGTTCTCCTCCGGGCGATTTATATTGTACAGCTCCCTGCACTGTTCCATTTGCAGTACCCGATTCTTGTATATTTATACCATTTGTTGTGTCGAACTGATAAGCAAACGATCCATCGGGATTAATCTGTTCAGTGTAGTTTTTCACTTCTGCAGTTGCTTCACTTAATGGTGCTGGTGTTGCTCCAGCCGGTGCTTGCGTTGGAGATTGTGGTGCAGTAAAAACCATCGCAGCTGTCGATAGTAAGGTAACACAAGTTATCTAAAAATATGTGAAGCGATTGAAAATATTATTTATTTGACTATATAATTTACAAAAGAAAAGTGATAAGAAAGCTATGGTTTTGTTTCTATGTCAAGAACAATTTTTACAAATAGATTTTAATTAGTTTAATCGTTAAAATCAGTTGATAATACTTACAAATTTAAACATATTTATAATACTGAATTTTTCACGGGGGGTCTTCTTCTAAGTTCTACGAAATTAATGCAACTATGACATTTTTATGTTTGATTTTGTTGCTTTTTATACAAAAATTCAGTTGTTTGAGCTGACTAACACTTTATTATACTAATTTTTGAACTAATTAACACTTAAGCTTGCAAGACCTTGATGGCTCTAAATGTTTGATAATAAATATTTTGTTTAGCTAAATAAATTGATCACGTTAAAAGATCTGCAATATATGTACATTATATTAGTTGATTATAAAGGGTGTTTTTCCATTGGGTTTTCCATTGGTAAATTAATATAATAATCTAACCACTTCAAAATGGCTAGCCGTGAAAACATGATTTACAACAACAATACGATAAAGGTAGTGCTCTTTATTGGGATCAAGTTTCATGCTTCAGAAATTTGGAGGTTTTTATATAACCGAGAGAGTACTTAGTGTTCAAAAAAAAAAGACAATAGATGCATGTTAAATAAACAAACATAAGGAAGAAAGTGAAGAGCATATACTGCTATTGTCAGTCGTCACTCTGATCTGTATTATTTAATTGGGTACGTTCAATGGTAAACTCTCATCTGAAAGTAAACGATTCGCTTGCTGAACTGATTTATCAGATGCTTACTAGTAGGATTATCAATTCCAAACTTGCAGTAAGCAAGCAGAGCGGTTAGTAGAGGTTCTCCGCAAGGTGTCTTGTCCCCCCTCCTTTGGAACCTGGTAGTAAACGAACTGCTAACTTCCCTGGAAGCGGAGAGTTACAGAGTGATGTCCTATGCGGACGATGTTGCTATTGCCGTATCAGGTAAGCATCCTTTTGTCTTGAAGGAACTCTTACAGAACGCTTTAAACAAGCTAATAAATTGGGCAGAGTAGTACGGATTGGGCGTTAACCCGCACAAAACCGAACTTGTCCTCTTTTCTAGGAAATATACAATTCCTAATATAGATCCTCCCACTATTAAAGGTATTCCATTAACATTCTCTGACGAAGCAAAATATCTGGGTCTTATTTTAGATAAAAAGTTAAGCTGGAAACCTAATATACAAGAAAGAGTCAAAAAGCCCACTGTAGCCCTTTTCCCCTGTAAAAATTCCATTGAAAATAAATTGGGTCTCCAACCACGCATTAGTCACTGGATATAGATAAATATCGGTAATTAGACCAATTTTCACCTATGGGGAGGCAGTATGGTGGACTGCATTGGATAAAGCTATTAACCGCGATAAACTAAGTAAAGTCCGAAGATCAGCCTCTATGTGCATAAGGAGGATGTGACATTCTTGGAAGACGAATCGATTCATTTCTATACGGACAGTTCAAAAACCGCTGATGGGGTTGGTGGAGGCGTGTATTCAGACCGACTAAATCTTAGTCTCTCATTTCGTCTTCCTCACCATTGTAGCGTGTTCCAGTCAGAACTTTGGCACAACAGTTCAATATACACCTTTGTTGGGTGCCAGGCCATAGGGACATTCTGGGGAATGGCAAAGCTGACGAACTCGCTAAAAGTGGAACAACATTAACTATTCTACCAGACAGGGTAGATATCGGTATACCTATCGCTACTTGCAAACTTATGCTGAAGCAAGATGCTATAAGATGAACAAACCTTGAATGGAATAACATCACCACTTGCCTGGCAACTAAAAAGATCTGGCCAATGTTGGACATGAGGCGCTCTAAGTGTTTGTTATCTTTAGCCAGATTGCAGATCAGCTCCTTAATTGGTGTCATTACTGGACACTGTCTCTTAGGTATAATCAGGCAATGCGGCTTGGAGTATTCGCAAATGATCTTTGCAGAAGCTGTATGGATGAAGAGGAGGAAGAATCTATTCCTCAACTTCTTTGTACATGTCCGGCCCTATGTCAAAGACGTAAACTCCATCTTGGGGATTTCTTCTTCGATGATCCAATGGATCTAGCAAGCTCGGACATTAACAGTCTCATCCGCTTTGTAAGTAGTAGCCCGTAGCGTAATGGTTAGTGCGTTCGACTGTCACGCTGGAGGTCTGGGATCGCTTCCCAGCCTCGTCCACCTAAAAACTAAAATGTTTTTTTTAGGGCTACTGCCTCTTGCGAGGAATTGACAAATCCTGCAAGAGTATCACTTGTCACGAATAAGTGCTTCTCGTCTAGCCGTTCGGATTCGGCATACAATTGTAGGTCCCTTCCATTCCTGTCGAAAGGCGCACACAGGAATGGTTGCGAGTTGTTAGTCACTAGGCCCTGGTTCTTCATGAGCCGTTGTGCCACCCGATTTATACCCGCTTTGTAAGGAGCTCCAATAGGTTTTAGCGAGTGAGGAGAAAATCTTAGATTCATGTGGTATCACAATGGACCTATTGTTGGTCTAAGTGTGTCGGTTTCTTTGCTGGCAGCCACTATAACCTAACCTAACCTCAATGGTAAAGTCTGAAAACTAAGTACTTATTTCATTTCGTTGAACGAAAAATTATGTGAAGTGTCAGTTTGTACGGAAAGCCTACAATTTACATGCAAAAGTTGTCATCTGAATTTGGACATACACATTCATCACAACTGAGTATTCAGAAGAAACGTAGGTCTAAACGTAACGAAAAGTTATCTAACTGGTAGATCCGAAGCTCGCGAAAATTCAGAAATTTGAAAATTCAATACCTACCAATTTGATGTGATGAACGGACCAATTCTCGGGGATGCTCTATATAAGTAGGGTCGCTTAACAAGAAAATGTGTTTTTTCGGGACAAAAGCACCAAGTTTGTATCAGGTACTACTTAGGCCCTTACCTTGCGATTAAGGGTAGGACCCATCTTGGCTCTAAGCTATCTTGGATTTTATAGCCGCCATTTTAGAATTATATTATCAATATCTCGGCTTCTAAATCACTTAGGACCACAATTTTTCTGTCTATAGGTATACATATTTGGGATCAGGGAATTTGCTATTTGAATTTCTCCAAGACAATAAAATATAATATTTGGGGTCACAGAATACATACACATGAACACAATTTATAAATTTATCTGACTATATATTGATTCAAGGAGAGGAGTGGGGTTCATATGTGACGACAGTAAGGCTAGGCGCATATTAAGACGCATCCGACGCGTGTGACGTGACCTGACGTGTGTCGCACGACACGATTATAGAAACGTGTCATGCGGGTCTCCGCAAATTAATTCGCGTGTATCGTTTCAAAATATAGATTAATTGAAGCAAAAATAGTCTGACATATTGAAAATTCAAATTAACTTCAAAAAAAAAACATTTATTTTCTAAAAAGGAAACGATTTTTTATTTTCAAAACCAACGACATTTTATTAATTTATTTTTTGACAGTAAAAAGACAAACAAAAATCACTGCGTCACGCGATTTGCGGAAAACGCGCGTCAGGTCATTTCGTGTCGCTAAATAAAATGCGTTGTTCGATTGGTTTGTAAAAATGTATTTGTCCCACACACTTATGAAATAATTTCCGTTAGGCGTACGTGCGTCATTTCTAGGCGATTTCAGAATGATTTTTTGTTTGAAATTCTTCTCCCAGTATAATTCGTATGAGGCTGTAGAATTTATGCAAGCATTTCAAAATTAATAAAAGGATTCTTTCTTTTCTACCTTTTTTGGGCTATGAATGTTGTCTTTTATTTTTACTTTTCTCTTGGGTTCTGAGGAAAGGGGAGGTATGAACCCTAATTCCCCCCCTTGGATAAATAAAGTCAGATACATGGTTCTTAGTGATTTAGAAGCGACCGCCCGCCGGGATGGGTCCTACCCTAAATTTCAAGAAAAGGACCTAAGTAGTACCTGAAAGAAACTTGGTGCTTTTGTCCGGCAAAACAAATCGAAATTTGACGCTTAGCGATCCCACTGTATAGATTCATGAGCGAAGAATAACTATCACACAAAATCTCGCTTTTAATAATCTCGCACCCAAAACTCTGGTAATTTTCAACCAAAGTCTCTTTGTTGTGTGATTCCAATCTAAATGACCCTTCTTTTCGCATTATTTGCAAATAAAACTTGTTATCTTGTTACAATAAAATATTAAGGGTATTCATTCATGCAACGTCGTAAGTTTACAAATTTTGTAAAATGATAAGTTTACACAAAAGTTTGCATGAACGACCTTTTTATTAATTTGGTTAAATGCTGTGTAATTGAATCAGCTGTTCGTTTATTTGACAGATTTAGTGTGTGGCACATTAGACGTGTTTAGATTTCGAAGTTGTTTTTCAATGAAGAACCTCTCCCGAACCAATGCGAAATCGGAGCCGAATGTCCGAATAAGATACACGATGGAATTATAATAGTCGTCGGCTTACGGTAGTGGTTGGACGAAAATGAGCGAATACAAAAAATCGCGCCAATAATGTCTGTGTCTTGATACGCGCCCCCGATGTTGATGTAGTTTCGTCGTCTTCAACAATTGGTTGGGGAGAACCTTAATAATTTACGAAAAGTAGCTTTCCTAATCATTGATTAAATGAAGACGTCCTAATTAGTTTTTCTTCCATAAACAACGTTTTAAATTACTTTTATCGCCAACTTATCGCGATTCAATAGTTACAAAACACGGTTAGAGTTTCTTATAGTTCTCTGAGTGAGATATCATATATTTATGAACGCGCCTAATTCTAAAGGTCACAATGACGTTTGGATAAGTTTAACAAAATAAATTTGGTTAATTTTCTCCATCAAAATCCTTGGATAATTTTAACCAAATTGTGTAAACTATTTCCCATACAAAATTTGACAGTTCATTTACCAAATGATAAATTTAAACAAATCGTAAACATATCTAGTGTTTTACCACGTTCCGTGAATACCCTTATTGTAAATTTAATTAATCGCTAACGTAAAATTAATAATTGGAGATGGAAAGTAAGACAATTGAAAAAAAAATGATAAGACGATTTGTTCTCTATTTGAAATTGATTTAATCTAAAAGTATTTAATTCACATCTCCGAGATTCCCATGTTGAGCCTCCTGGACCAGATTGCAGAAAACAGTCAAATTGATAAATTTGACATTTTTCAGCTGATAACCAGCAATAAAAGTATTATAAATATGACAACTGATATTTTGTCTGTTTTTTTCTTACGACAAATTCATAATAAATTTAATCAAACTATTTACAATATCGTCGCTCTTAAAAAAAACCTGCATAACTTAAAAAACTTGATTCTTCAGAAAATGAGTTTAAAGTTTTTTAGTCATACGATTTTTCATTGTTTTATTTTTTTTTTTAAACATTAGGTGAGGTACCTCAATATTTTATTCAATGGAATTCAGCAAAATAAATTAAAAAATGTATGAAAAAGGTGCAAAAATAAATGATTTCCCAAATCCTCTCCTAATTAAGTAATTTATCCGGAAAAAAATTATGTTATTCACATAAGCTTTTTTTTTTTATTTTGGAGTTAGTTCAACACTCCGTTGGTAAAAGGAAGTAATAGCATAACATGATAAAACATATTGAAGTAAAAACAAAAACGGCATAAGTTTGAAAAGTGCCATTGCAAAACACAGTTTTTTAAAACTTATCAGGAAAATTGGAACATTTTGTTTTAAAACATAAAATAAGTTATAAAACTGTACTTGCTTTATTGCGAAAACTGGCCCAACACAAGTAAGTTCTTTTTTCGTTGAAATTTAACGATAAATTCTTGGCACAACACAAACATATGCCACTTTTTCACATAAAAAACCACTTCAGTTCACCTTAAAGCAAATGACAGAAACTAAATTATGTCATTGTTGATCATAAACAAACAATGAAAACGAAAGATGTGCCAATTGGCCAAAGTCCATCTAGCGGGATTCCGAAGTGCTACAGAAATGCCAGTTTGACAGAAATATATAGAATTTTTTTTAGCAGATTGGCATCATTAAATCAAAAATAGTTTTTTTTTGAGTTATGCCGGTTTTCATAAACAGCGACGATATGAAAATGATTCAATCAACCTCAAATTCGTTGAAAATGTTTAATTTTCTTGATAATCTTAATATTATTGAAAACATATGGTTCTTTATAGAATTATTTCCTGTGTACAAAATAATTGACAGACAATCTGGTTTAACCATTAGGAGCTCAAATATTTGTCACATGATGACCTTTAAACTATGATAAATCACTAGTTTTTGCTTCTTTAACTGCAGATATCTCTTTTTAAAATATAGCTTACCACTTGTATTCTATGTATAGATAATCAATGTTCTTTAAAAAAAAAAAAAAAAAACATTAAACGATAGCATGTATCGGATCGAATTGGATCTTTTAACAGCAGCGTAAAGTTAATACAAAAACAAAGTAGTATGATTCAAAAAAAAAATAAAACGACAACAAAAACAAATCAAACCAAAGTCTAGGAAGATAGGTTAGATTTATTTTGCGGATAAAAATTTTTTAAAATACTCTTATCAAACCATGCGAGTTCTTATTGAATTTATTAATAAAATGCCAAATATATTAAAATGAATAGTCAGTTGAATACTTTATTCACACAAAATCGGACACTTTACACATTTTATTAACCATGTTAAAAATTCTATTGGGTGTTTTCGTAATTCTAAGCACTCTCAATTTCCAAGCGCAATCAAAATCTATCATTGGAAATGTTACCGTTTCCAGTGACTTTATACAAAATTTGTTCTTTGATGAAATTCGATCAAATCCAAAATTATCATTATCAGATATTGATGTTGGAGATATCGAAAATGGAGCAAAATGTATTCTTCAATTGGGAGAACTGTCGAATCAATCCAATCAAGCAATTCAGTGTGAGTAAATGTTTGTACCTACTTTCTTAAACGGGTTTTTAAAAATATGATCTTAAAAATTCATACAAAATATGTAGTTGTGGATTCGTGGGGAAAGTTTCCTCCGGGACTTCTTTCTGGTCATTTAACCGATATTGGTAGTTATGATCAGTGTGTGGAAACTTCTGTTGTTTTGATTCCATCTCATGGTGTAACAAATGGAAAATATTGTATGGCTTCATTTCCTTATCTCATCTCAACCAATATGTTTTCTGGAAACAATGAGACTACTTCTTCGGCGGCGTCGATGGAAAGTTTACCCAATGCTGTAAGGGCTTTGACAACGTCTCTTGACATCAAACTAGGAGTATGTATACCGGAAGTATGTAGTCCCGAACTTTTTAACACAATTCTACAAAAATCATTGGGCAATGCTTTGAATGGTCGACTAAACGGTTCAACAATTTCAAAATGTTCCGTAGCCAGGAAACCTGACTTCCGAACTATTGATATAATTGCTATGTGAGTATTCTTCCTTATCATTAGACTGATAGCCAAAGTTATTGTTGGGTGTGAGCGATATCAAAAATGTCTCTTATTGTAAGATAGGACCATACTTTTCTATGCAAATCGGGGTTGGGGCTTTCGGACGTAATGTTGCACGGAAAATGCATTTTTTTTTAAAGCTCAATACCAAGTGTAGGAACTTTAAAATTCTATATTAATTAAAGAGCTAAGTGCACTATATTCATATAGATATGAAGCCAAATGTCTACAAAGCGCACTCAAAGATTGAAGCTTTTAGTGCGTCTTGGTGGCCATATTACTCTACAAAAATTATATTGGACCCCATAGCCATGTCTAGGGCACTCAGCTCTTTTATTAAACATGATTTTGAAGTTCCTAAACTGCATTTTCAATGCACTGCATTTTAAATGAAGTATTGGATACAAAAACCCCAACATTCATATTTACATATGAATAGAATGGACCTATCTTTAAACAGAAGGAATTTTCGCTATCGCTCACACCCAAAAATTGCTGTGGGCTCTTAGTCTACTAATCTTGTCACTGGTACTTTTTAGTTGAATTATAATAGTTTTTCTTCTTTTCAACAGAATATTCTTTTCATTTATTGGGCTTTTGATGCTATTGAGTACGCTCTATGATTATGTGATGGCAACATTCCTTAGAAGTAAGATTTTTCAAGAATTTTGTGTTCTCAACCACCTATAATTGATTCGCATTTGATTCTCCCTCAGAAAAGCCAGTTCCATTACTCCTAGCATTCTCGGTCATATCCAATGGAAGAAAACTGTTTATGACAAATACAGAAAAATCGCCAAATTCTATAACCTGTTTAACTGGAATTCGGGTGTTTTCAATGTTTTGGGTCTTGTATTGTCACAATTACTATAATTATGCCAGCCTTAACGTGATAAACATTTCATCTGCGCTTACAGTAAGTTGTTAACAATAACGCTGTGATTAAGTTTTGGAAGAATCTTTTAATTTTTAAACTTCAAATTCGAAAATTTCAGTGGGCTAACAATTTTTGGTCTATGACAGTTTTAATGGGAACTGTTTCAGTAGATTCATTCTTTTTCCTTAGCGGATTACTAATTGCTTGGGTGGTTCTTAAGGAATTGGATAGGACGTGAGATTGGAAAATGAGACATTTTTGTTTTTAAAATACTAATTCATGCGCTCTATTTTAGGAAAGGAAAACTAAATATTGCAATGATGTATATTCATCGGTATATTCGACTGACGCCGGCCCTAGCTGTAGTTATTCTATTTTATATCACAATAAATAAATATATTGGAAGTGGACCTTTTAGAAAACCAAAGAGTGGTTGTGAAGAATTCTGGTGGGCTGATTTAACGTACATACAAAACTACCGTAATGCTATGGTAAGTTTTACGATCGCAAACCAGAAATATTCAATAAACTGTTTTACTGTTTACATACTACGTATAGTGTCTTAGTCAAGGTTGGTACTTGGCTTGTGATACTCAACTATATGTTATTTCGCCACTGATTCTAATACCCTTATGGAAATGGGGTAAGAAGTTTATCCCCGCGTTAGTGACACTTGCAATCTTATCAATTGGTTGCGTTATAGCAACTTTCTTTGTCGAAGGATACACCAATATTTTAGGGTAAGAAAAATGTACTCTTAAGGTGTTTTCCATTGGTAAATTCAGATTTAAATCTAAAAATTGATCGAGTGAAAAAAAAATTGGCGAGTGAAACACCAAAACAAATCATTGTATTCGTGTAATTAAATATCATAAAACCAAAAACTCTTCATCACTTGATGCACGTTTAGGACAGAAAAATAATCTTGATAAATGGGGCGAGTACGATAACTTGGGCGCCTAAAATTGATAACAGATTTTTGTAGAAGGGTCAAATACAAGCATTTTTTACTATATCTCCCCGTTTAGGAGGGGCGATTTTCGATAAAAACGACTTAAATGGAAAAACAAATACTAAAAAGTAACGACAATACTTAAAATGCAAAACAATAAAGGTTTCAAAAGCCAGAAGTCTGATCTTTAGTTTTTATTTAAATTAAATTATTGTGTCAATAGTTTTCAAAAAAAATGCATTCAAACTCAAAGTTTTGATAAAAAAACGCAAAACCAAATGATTGAATCAATTTTGCTCAAAACTGTGAAACGGAAACTTAAATTTTCTTTTTGTGGTCAATGCTCATATCAATTCTGAATCGAAAGAACCGAAAGTTTTTATGTCCTCTATTATTTGAGAAAAATTACTATAAGTACTTTTTTACGAGTATTTTTTTTTTATATTTAATGTGATCTTTTCTTTGATAAAATTAATGTGGATCTTCGGTTCCTTAAATGCAAACGAAATTTAGCATACACCAAAACTCGCACATACCCCAAAAATATAGTGAGCCCAAGCAGGGGGGTTGCAGGGGGCAGCATGCCCGCCAATTATATCTCACTGTTTATACGCCGTAAGGCTGGGTGTTGGAAAAGTATGATCATTTAGAGTCAATTTGTGTTAGAATTAATCCATATTCTATTTTTACTATCAAAATAAGACCACGTATATAAGACTAAGCAAGAATTAAAATAGTAGTTTTGGTAATTTTTAATTTTCTCGACAACTAGAGGACATACAATCACTTTGTTTTCGGTTTCTGATTAAGAATTAAAATGAGCAACGATTTCTAGGAAAAAAAATATAATATAAAATCTCAAAAATTTGAAAAATTACACTTTAAACATTTTTTTTATGTTTTTTTTTTTTCCCAAATTTTTAGTTTGAAAGCAGTTTTTTCAAAAAATATGGATAGATTTCAGTTCATTTAATAACTGGCTGATAAAACAGAGTATTGGCTTTCAAAAAAGGTATATTACTTAATTGTAGGTATTACCGTTATTTTTTAATGATATTTTTTCCATTTTTAGTACTTTTTGCATTAAATTGCCCCTCCCACCCAAACGGAGGGAGATAGACAAAAATCTGTTATCAATTGTCGGCGCCCAAGTTATCGTACTCGTGCCTCATAAATTTACCAATTCATTTTGAACTGATTCCATTTTAAATAAGAAATTAATTCCTTCATATTTTGAACATAATTTTCATAAACATACATATCTACACACTATATCACATAAATTGATTTTAAATCAAAAAATCAATGTATCTGGCCAATGGAACTCAAAAATTTTCAAAATTTGTATTTTAACAGATCCAAATTCAAAATAAATTGATTTATTTTACCAATGGAAAACACCATTATTTAAAAAAATATAAAGTAGGAACTCTTGATTTTTGTTGAATATTTTAACGGTTTAATTTTTCACTATACGATTATGTAAGTTAAACTAAATTTAACGATTTTTTAAACTTTACAAAAGAAAACGTCAAAAAATCCACTTAAATTTATTTATTTTTAAATTGATGTTTTCTTTTATGCGGTCGAAAAAGTTGTAGGAGTCAGTGCTCACATTGGGCACCGTCTTTCAATTTAAATAAATAAAATGCTGAAATCAGCTAATAATATCGATTGGGTTTTTCGTATGATAACACAGTTAGGCTTCATAGCTTTTCGCTCCGTCATATTTATATTATGAATGTTTGAATGTTCAACAACCACTCGAGTTGGCTACCATAATTGCATTTTCCTGGAATTATTGCAATTTCATGGCTGCCACACCAATCATCAAATTCCTTTAGTGGTGCTTAGTCTTTATGTTCAATTTTAATTTACAAATTAGTGCCGTCAACTGCCTATGTGGCCTATGCACTACGCATTGCACCACATAGGTCACCTGATCATGCCAATGCAATGTAGGGTTTTGTCCTTATAAATTCTATTTTGAGACAACTACCATTTTAACAGCCGCACACAAGATGGTTGTTGAACATTCAAATATTCACAATGAATATAATGACTAAGCACCATTAAAAGAAAGATGATTGGTGTGGCAGCCATGAAATTGCAATAATTCGAATTCCAGCCAAATGCAATGGTGGTAGCCGACTCGAGTGGTATGTTACTTCAAACATTCATAGATTATCATGCCGATAACAGAATCTGCTAAATTCGATCAGCAGTGCCGTCTTTTCTTTCCTATTTATATGCATGATTATTAAAACCCAATTTAAACTCTGAAATACGTCGGTATCGGTATCTTATCTACTGAAACATTGGACCTTATAGTTTCAACGTATTTTCGATTTTTTAGACTCGGCACTCCATTATGGAATTTTCCAAGAACCTATAGCAAAACTCACACTAGATATCCTGCTTGGCTTGTGGGAATAATCTTGGGGTATTTAATGCACAGTAATCGAAATAAGACTATTAAAATACCTGTGGTAAGCTTTAATATAACATAAACCCCATTATAGAATTAATGAAATGTCCTTTTTAAGGTGCTTCAACTTGTTGGATGGGTTATTTCGCTTGGAACCATACTAACTAACGGGTGATTTTTTTGAGGTTAGGATTTTCATGCATTAGTATTTGACAGATCACGCGGGATTTCAGACATGGTGTCAAAGAGAAAGATGCTCAGTATGCTTTGACATTTCATCATGAATAGACTTACTAACGAGCAACGCTTGCAAATCATTGAATTTTATTACCAAAATCAGTGTTCGGTTCGAAATGTGTTTCGCGCTTTACGTCCGATTTATGGTCGGCATTTCGGCCGGAATAGCCCGAATTTCTTCGGAAATGTTGTCTTCCAAAGCTGGAATAGTTGCTGGCTTATTTGTGTAGACTTTAGACTTGACGTAGCCCCACAAAAAATAGTCTAAAGGCGTCAAATCGCATGATCTTGGTGGCCAACTTACCGGTCCATTCCTTGAGATGAATTGTTCTCCGAAGTTTTCCCTCAAAATGGCCATAGAATCGCGAGCTGTGTGGCATGTAGCGCCATCTTGTTGAAACCACATGTCAACCAAGTTCAGTTCTTCCATTTTTGGCAACAAAAAGTTTGTTAGCATTGAACGATAGCGATCGCCATTCACCTCACTTGGTCGATTATGTAGACCATAAATCGGACGTAAAGCGCGAAACACATTTCGAACCGAACACTGATTTTGGTAATAAAATTCAATGATTTGCAAGCGTTGCTCGTTAGTAAGTCTATTCATGATGAAATGTCAAAGCATACTGAGCATCTTTCTCTTTGACACCATGTCTGAAATCCCGCGTGATCTGTCAAATACTAATGCATGAAAATCCTAACCTCAAAAAAATCACCCGTTATTATATTTGGGCCTCACTTTGTTTCGGAATTTCCGTATGATTCTAGTGTTATGCTTGCGGCAGCAAGTGAATCACTAAAACGTTTCTTTTGGGCTATAGCTCTAGCATGGATTGTTTTTGTTTGTCATTTCGGTATGGGTGGATTGGTGAATTCTATTCTATCACATCCTTTCTGGCAGCCATTTGGACGTTTGACCTATTGTATGTATTTGGTGCATATGGCTGTTATAGAAATCAATTTTGGAATACTACGGACGGATGTTTATTTTTCGGACTATCAAATGGTAATTATTGATTTTTTTTTTGTTTTAAAAATATTTCATATTAACTCAAATTGTGTTTTTGATTGTATGTACATACATAATTATGTACAACTTTTAGATTCTTCATTTTTGGAGTACTCTGGGAATAACTCTCTCATCGGCAATTGTCCTATCACTTTCATTTGAAGCTCCAGTGTTGGTAATTGAGAAAGCAATATTTGGTAAAGGGAAACCAAAATCTGATAGTTGCGTTGATTTGGCACCGTCATCATCTCAAAGCAAACAAGAAGTTTAATTAATAGTTGAGGCCTTCTTGTATGCTTAATGGAGCTATCCATTGACCGTTCACTATATGTTTAAGAATAAAATATGACTTTCAAAATATAAAAAGTTTTTTTTTTTCAGGACTACTGCCTCTTGCGAGGAATTGAGAAATCCTCCAAGAGTAGGTATCACTCGTCATGAATAAGTGCTTCTCGTCCAGCCGTTCGGATTCGGCATAAAGTTGTAGGTCCCTTACATTCCTGCCGATACGCTCAGACAGGAATGGTTGCGAGTTGTTAGTCACTACCCTGCAAACCAAAATTCAGTACTTTGCCTTGAAACACAACCACAAACAAAACGCATTCTATAAATGTGAGTCCCAAAAAAAGGACTTTTGTTTCTCCTAAAAAAAAATAAAACTCTTCTATCGTAAAAGGGAAGAAAGAGTGCGATGTATACGATGCACAAAGTTTTGTCTCATTTCGTATGTGCAGAACATGACAAACAAAAATAGTTATTTTATCGGCGAACGCGAGTTATAAATGGAAAGAAATTATATTTAATTATTAGGGGTATTCACGATCTGGTGCAACGAGCCTAGTAAAAGTGCGAAATTTTATTTTTTTTAAGTGGATCGTGAACGCACTTTTCTTATCTTCTTGCAACACTAAAGCAAATGTCAAAATTAGTTTGACATTTGTTATTTGTTTTTGTTTCGAACATATCTGAAAATTTCAATTTGATTTAATTTAAATTTTGTTCATAAAAAAATGCCAAAAAAACGGAAAAAGAAAATATTACCAAATCTTAATTATCGTCCGAATTTTAAATGGAAAATAATAGCAAAAGATGATGACGACGTCACATCAATACAATCAAGATAGCAAATTGGATGTATCCAATGAACATACCTTTGTTTCTGTTTAACGTAATCAAGAATGAGTGAGCTGTCAAAAATACAATTTACAAATTTTACAATGTTGTATTTTTCTGTTGCAATAGGTTTCGGGTATTGCTAAAGTGCGAAACTGTTGTGAGATTGCACCTTGTATATTTTGTTGTTGTAGTGTTGTAAGATTTTACACTTTTGCACTTTTACAATGATACTAGGCCAGTTGCATCGGATCGTGAATACCCCTATTGTAATTAAATTTGAATAAAAACCAAAAATGTTTTTATTAGTGTTTTATACTTTATTGTTATTACTGCATTTCAGATTCATCAGGGTCAAGGAAACCATTTTCGACGTGTATTTTGAGATTGTTAAGGCTTAACTACATAGGCCTACTTTTGTACAAAAGTACAAAAGTGAGAAATAATTATCTATTCTGAAGACACCTGCTTGCAAAAAAAACAATGGAAAATTGTGCATGGTGGTTTAATTTCTGTTTCAGAACAAATTTGGTATGTTTTTTTGTAAGTGTGTTTCTTTAGCGAACATTTTAATTTCTCACTTTTGTACTTTTGCACAAAAGTAGGTCTATGTAGTTAAGGCTTAATACAGCAAATTGTTCAATTATTGGAACGTCTCTCAAGTCTGAACAATTTTTTTGATAAAACTCGCAATGAACTGGTGAAATTGTCCTTTATGAAACTAAATAAAAAGGCTCAGTTTCAGAAGAAACAAACTTCTTCTTTAACGTACAAGTTTCACCAGTAGTAGGTACGGATATAACCGTAAATGTAAACGCATAATGGCTAAAACAGATGTGCAGCAAGTCTGCACGCATCTATGCATGCAGAGCGGCACACGAAATACATGTGAATAGTTTCTGACATTTATGATGCATAAACCCCGTTTACAAACAGAATCGAGAGCTCGAGTTGGATTAGGGTCGGATTTTCGAGCCACGTGTTTCGTCACGTGAGTTGAGAGCCCCATTTGAAGTTGAGTTGATATAGTGTTGAGATTACATTTAATGGAATGGCAACAATATATTTATTTCACACAAAAACAGTTCAAATTTAATGAATTTTAATACATACTTCACATAGCTATCAAAACAAATAAATAATTTTACTCGCACATGTGCAAAAACACTGAGGTGAACACATCCTCAAGACCGACTCTTCGACGCAGGTGTTTTACCAACAATTTCGACTCGACTCCGCTCCTGAAGTGGAATCGAGTCGGTTGAAGCTCATTTCAAGTCAACGCAGGTATACAAAGGGGCCAAGTGAGCTTGAAGCTCGCTCGAATACTTCATGTAAACGGGGTGATAGTTATGTCAAACAAATACATGAAAGCACAGCGTTACCGATGTGACACAATAGTTTTGGAACGAGATTTTCTTCGTTGGACGATGGCAGGATGGCAACGCCGGCTTCATGGATTCTTAAAAAAAGATCACCAACGCAAACAATTTTTTTGAAAGAATGGCAGTTGATGTCAACATAAGTAATGCCAAATACCAATTATTTAAGATTTTGTTCTTTGCTGTTGTGGCTGCAATGATGCTGCGCAGCAAATTTAGAAATAGAGATATCGTGCAGCGATGCGCTGCATGCAGACTTTGAGTGAATCTGCTCCCACAAGAATCTGTGTAAATTATTTTCGCTGCATGGAAAAAGCTGCACATCTGTTTAGCCCATAAGAAGTACTTTTAAAGGACAAGTTTCAGTGCTTTCGCTATGGTTTAAGAAACTACTGGCGACTAAACAAGAAGTACTTCCAGTAGTGCTTCGCTGATATACATTTGAAGTACCTTTGTCAGTACTTTAATGGAGGGGAAATTTACTACATTTCGCATGCTAGAAAGAGATAGCTGCTTCATGTATTCTCATGTATAGGACGTATATAACCGGTTATGTATGCAGTTCTACGTTTGCAGGGTATGCCCTGGTTCTTCACGAGCCGTTGCGCCGCCCAATTTATTTATTTATTTCCAAAGTATAAAAACAATAAATCGGGTGGCACAACGGCTCATGAAGAACCAGGGCCTAGTGACTAACAACTCGCAACCATTCCTGTGTGCGCCTTTCGACAAGAATGGAAGGGACCTACAATTTTATGCCGAATCCGAACGGCTGACGAGAAGCACTTATTCGTGCCAAGTGATACTCTTGGAGGATTTGTCAATTCCTCGCAAGAGGCAGTAGCCCTGAAAAAAAACTTTTTAGTTTTTAGGTGGACGAGGCTGGGAAGCGAACCCAGACCTCCAGCGTGACAGTTGAACGCACTAACCATTACGCTACGGGCTACTACAAAGTATCCAAAGTATAGAAACAAGTTTACTGTCATTGAAAGACGCAAATTGACAAGACAGGGTGGCTAGTATCATTGAGTGTATAAGCTCAATGATATAACCAACCCTCTCTGTCTTGTTAAACTGTGTCTTTCAATGACAAGTTGAATAAGCGTCAATATTTAAATTTCAGTAAAATAGAGCTAAGTTATATACATAGGATAAAGGTGTCAACAGTGGATCACTTTTGACTTCTTGCGCTGTTGCTCCTGCAATCATAATCAAAATATATACGTTTTTTTTTCCACAACTACCTCAATGTTTCATCATAAGAAGATGAAGAAATTTAAATATTAAAATATTGAAATTACTTCTGTTTTAAGTGGAGTTGTTTCTGGAGTTGAGGTCACTTGTACTTTTTAATTGAATTTCAATGTTTCATCTTAAACAGCTTTTTAAAGCTATATTGATCACGAAAATATAAAAATTTAATTAAAAAAAAAAAAAACATTACCTTGTGATTCACTGTGTACCATGGGTGTACATAGTGACTCATTGGATGATACAAAATGAATCAGGGATAAGGGATCGATTTTCCATTTTAAACATTTGTATTTTTTAAAGTTATGTATTTTAATCAATCAATCAATAAATTTTTCTTTCATAAAAAACAACAAGATAGGAAAACCCTCCGAACATAATTAGAATTTTAGATCCCAATTTTTTTTTTTTTTTTTGAGATATTTGTTTTCTTAGTTGATTTTTTTTCATAAATCCAAAAAAAAAAAAACATAAAACTATTACAGTAGGAGTTTAAACTTAAGATCAGCTGAACCTTAAATTGAGTTTAAATTGTTGGTTTAACTAGACGGGTTTTACAGTGAAATCTGATCTTCAGATCAGTTGAACATCAACTAGATTTTATGAAAAAGAGTTGGCAGCATTGTACGTTTTTGCTTCGCCAAGTGACGTATTGCAAACGGTACGTAGCTTTCCTTGTCTATTCTGTCTCTTTCTGAAGCAAAGAACACGCAAAACAGCAACAATCATTTTGGATTCCTGATAATTTGTCGACATTTTTTTCAAGTGACAAGAACAAAATAAAAAAAAAAGAAATAACAACTCTAACAGCAGACATGGATTTTCTAGTGGCATTGGTTATGAAAAATGAATAAATAAATTCTTTATTGTATTATGTATAGTGATCGCAAACGTTGAACTTAGGTTTAAACGGCAGAATTGTCCCGGTTAACTTAAACTAAAAACTGAACTCAGTTCAAGGTTTAAACGAAACTGTGAAACCGAATAAATTGTTGATCTGAAGTTTAAACCAAAAGTGGAGTTTGAACTTGCACTGTGAAACTGGAGGTTAAAGAACTAATGTCCAATTTCATAAACATTTAACTGGTTTTTAAATTTTTAAATGACGTATTTTGTATGGAATAAACGTCATCTTAAGACTTAAAAGCCTGTTAAATTTTTAAAAGGGCTTTATGATATCGAGGATAAGTAAATAAAATAAATTAAAAAAGTTAAAAATTCAAATTATTTAAAAAAATCAAAATTCCTTGATTCACTATGTACCTACCACTTTGAATTTTGCCACTGTGTACCATGTTGTCCTTTAAAAAAAATTTAATATTTTTTAAATTTTCATATTAATCGACAAAAATTATTAAGTCTAAGTAGCCAGAAGTACGAATATTAAACTAAAATGAAGTTACAAATGCACACCTTTTTAATAGGATCGAAAACAAAAGAGAAACAAATTTTTTTTAATAATTTTTTTAAACAAATTCAAGGTCAAAACTATTTTTAGCACCTCATTTATGGGATATTCGAAAAAATGATACACCATCTGAAAGGTTACCTACACCTCATAAAAGGTCAACTTATTTCAGTAATTGGTCAGCCATAGTTTTTGTTTAATTGAATTTTAAAAATTTATTTTTTCAAGGTCGTATAAGACTTTTAGCACCTCATTTATGGGATATTCGCAAAAATGGTATACCATTTGAAAGGCCACCGACTCCTAATAAAAAGTTCAGCTAGTTTCAGTAATTGGTCAGTTAAAGGTTATTTTATATGAAAGTCTTATACGGTCTTGAAAAACAAAAAACTTCAAAAATTCATATAAAATAACCTATAACTGACCAGTTACTGAAACTAGCTGACCTGTTATCAGGAGTCGGTGGCCTTTCAAATGGTATACCTTTTTTTGCAAATATCCCATAAATGAGGTGCTAAAAATAGTTTTGACCTTGAAATTTTTTAAAAAAATTATTAAAAAAAATCTATGGCTGACCAATTACTGAAAGTAGCTGACCTTTTATCACGAGCCGGTGGCCTTTCGAATTGTATACTTTTTTTGCGAATATCCCATAAATGAGGTGCCAAAAAAAGTTGGTGACCTTGACAAAAATGTAACCCTTGATTAAAAATTTTCTATGGCTGACCAATTTCTGAAACTAGTTGACCTTTTTTGACAACTTACTGGACCTTTTAGATGGCATACTTTTTTTGCGCATAACCCTTCATAGGGTTGCCACGCTTTAAAGATCAATTTTTTCGTTTATTCAATTATCTGATTGCGCTTATGTGGTAAGCCATAAGGATATTCAAAAAATATATTATGAAAGTAAATTTAATTTAAAAATTTTCATATACGGGATTTTTTGAAATTTTAAATTTAAGTAGAGTAAATTAGGGTGAACGTATAAAAAGGTCGAAATCTTATTTTCTAAACGATAAGTCGTAGCGAAATGATTTTTTTTGCAATCGATAGATTTTATTGAATATCTGAAAGTTATACATGACAACAAAAATTGTCAAAAATTTACAATTCGAGACATGAACGTTTGAAAGTCAAAAATGGCGAAATAGATGTTTAAGAAAAAATTTACTATAAATCAGTGTGACGCTCTATTGAAATATATGGTATGTTGTTATGGAGTTGATTAATAAGAAGATAAAAGGTATCTGCCAAATTTTTAATTAAAGCTTTGGTTTGGGCAAGGTGAATTTTTGAAAAATATTTTCTTCTTACATTTACAGGTTGGTTTATTTTTATTTTTGTATCCTTTGATATTTTTATTTAAATTAACATCAAAATGCGGATAATTCTCCTATATAAGCATAATAGTACCACGCTTTCTACAAAAACTTGGTTAAAACTCAGGGTTTCCATACTTAAATATTTCTCTTTGCGTCAGAGAAATCAGTTACTACTCTGTGTCATACAGATGTCTATAATAGGCCCTATCATCGTATCCGTTCCGAAATATACGATCGGAGAAAAGTTACGATAGTAAAGTTTAATTTTGTCATGGTATTTCTTTTACAATTGAGAAAATCGGTCGGAGAAAATCGGAGAAATCGGAGAGGCACAAAACAAAATGATCGTCTAACATCGCAAGTATCCGCAACGCATTAATCGGATTTTGCCATTTCGACACACATTAGATTTTTTGGCGATGAAATGAATGATTTATCAATCGAACCAGTGCCAAAGTTTGTTCAAATCCGAGAGAATTTTGTTACGTTCGGTGCGGATACGATGATAGACCCTTATATATCGTCCCCTATTTCACAAACTGACGTAACCACCAAATTGTCGTTTTTTGAGATTCGGACATACTCTCCGCGCCACTTGAATAGAAACAAACGTTTTTTTACTATCAGAGCGTGAAGCGCTTTGGTAAATTATTTATAAATTCACCTTTTGGTTTTAGTTCCTAAAAGAGTGATCTATTGCGAATAAAACTGCATGGACATAATAATTCAGGAAAATACCATTCGGTTATTTTGTATGACTTTTCTAATTACTACATTAAAAACACTGGCGCAAAGTTTTAGACGATTTAGTCCGATGTTAAATTATTTTTAGTACGCTACTAGGTTAAAAATTGTGTTTTGCTAATTTTAAATGAGTTTAGCATCGTACTATTATCACCTAACATTTTACTAAAGTTAAAATCACCAACTGGCTATTTAACTTTTTAATATCGTACTCAATTCATATGAGAAGACCCGAATGTTTCAGGTTCGAGCCCTGCTGGTAGATACCCAATTTTTTTTTGTAAATAATGAAGTTAAAATGATAAAAATATAAATATTGAATACTTATTTTAAGCACATGATGGAATGGGGTTCCATCAACATATTGTAGTATTTTACTAAGGGTTCGCAAATAAAACTTATGTCCTTTATTCAAACTGAAACTGCAATTAATTCACAAAATAAAACGCTTTTTTATTTCAAATACTTTTTCTTCTGTTGACATTTATTCATTCACTTCCAAAATCCGACTGCCGCTTCGGACTGGTGCGCCTGTATTTATACCCGAAATAAAGGGTTATAGAATTTTCTAGGGTCTACTAGAAGGTGCTTTCCAAAAAGGTTTCGTCAATATTCCAGTACGAACGAGGCTGGACACCAACCGTGATGGATTTAATTATTTATTTCACTCAAAGATGGCGCGGAAAGTTGTACTAATGTGTGGTTGCTTACATAACTGGGCATATTCACCACAATATATAATTAATTTACAACACATAAAAACAATAATTGTGCTCATCAAATGCAAACCCTACAAATGCAATTTACTAGTTAGCTAACGGTTTAAAATTTTGGAATAGATAGTAAATTGCTAAATACTTAGGAAATTGTTAACTCGTAAAATGTTAAGCCCTTAATAATAGGTTCTTTAAAATTTTGCGCCACTGGTTTTTTTTCGCCACTTGAATAGAAACATTTTCTTAAGGAAACAAATTGAAAAAGTGCAGTAAAATTGGGTACTTTTCTATTTGTAATCATATTTTAATAATGTGTGCTACCACCTTTATTTGAAATAACTTGAAAAACCCAGTTGGAGACTGAATCATGCAGTTATTTTATATCATTTAAAGAAATTGCACTTCATACTTCTTTGATTGCAGCAGTAAGTGAATCTTTGCCCTCATATTCTCGGTCAGAATCGTAAACTTTATGAACCATCCATCCCCATACATTTTCAATAATATTTAGGTCCGGAGAATACGGTGGCCATTGAAGTAAGGTAAAATTTTTCGAATATCCAACTGTTAATGATCCTTTCGTTGAGGATTGGAAATTGTCCATGGTATTGGTCCAAATACATCGGTTAATTTAGGGAAATCTTCTTGCAATATTTCTTTGTCGTCATTTTCAATGTGGGAAAGTCCAGATAAATTGTTAAAAACCAAAAAATCGCACCCCACGACATTACACCGCCTTCTCGGCTATGGTGACGCTCCAGAAATCTGGGTTCCTTCCTCATAAAATGAAAATAGTAACTAAATCCGTCCAGGCCATCTAAATTGAATCGTTTCGTCAGAAAATACCACTTTTGTCCACTCTTCCTTTCACGTCATATTCTTCCTGCAAAAATCTTTTATATTGTGTCTTCGTATTGGATTATACGGTGGTTTTTCTTCAATTTTAGGCGCTTTAAATGTTGTGACCCACGAATAACAAGTCTAATAGTGTTAAGACCACTCTTCGCCTTGATTTTAGCAGCAGAGTCGCTTGTATTTGAAGCCAGTCTAATTGTCTTTATTCGGTCTGCTTCTGTTGTGGCTCGTGATTGCCTACCTTACACATTTTTCCATAGTTTTCCTTATTTCTAAGGTTAGACCAAACAATTTTCGCACTTTTACATATTTGTTTGGCAATTGCGCATAGTGGAAGCTTGATTTCCGCGTGTACTTCTATTTTGGCTTTTTCTGCAGGGTTTAATGGTTTTCCGCGGCCCATCTTTTCTTTGATAAAAGAATTATTAATTTTAATCTACACTTCCATTATTAGAACAATATTATTTCTTCTTACCGTAATCTTTAGAGACAAAACGCACACTATTTCTATTCAAGTGGCGCAAAAAAAAAACAGTGTTTTTAATGAAGTATAATTAGAAAAGTCATAAGAAATAATCTAATGGTATTTTCCTGAATTATTCTGTCCATGCAGATTTATCCGCAATAGATCCCTCTTTTAGGAACTAAAACCAAAAGGTGAATTTATAAATTTACCAAAGCACTACACGCTCTGATAGTAAAAAAGAAATTTGTTTCTATTCAAGTGGCGCGGAGTGTATATGTGCTAGGCAAGTTTGATTGCATATTCCTCATCATTAGATTCCCTGAAAAATGTCAGGAACATGTCTTAATCCGTTATGACATAATTGGCATAAGTGCATTTTTCGGAAAAATGTTTCTCACGAACTTTTTTTATCCAGAGTGTGCTTTACTTCTTGAATATTTCGGAGCCTCTATATGCTACAAAGGTTTGATAAAGTACCTCAATAAATTCAAGTAAACTGTGTTTAAGTAATGCGTCTGAAATTCACATCAAGTTTGACTGCTATTTAAGACCTTCTGTAAAAGTATTCCATCCAGCATAGCAGAGTCTTTTCAATCTAAACCTACTAATTCCTTGGAAATCTTTAAAAACTATCTTAATTAGAAGTAGCTAGTTTTATTTGTTTAATTTCTTTGTCTTCATTATTGTTTTAAGAAGGCTTTGGAAAGGTTTTTGACAAAGCACTGGAAAAATGATAATTTTGTTAAGATATTCCGAAGGAAACAAATGTATAGGCATCTGTATGGCAGAGAGTAGTACATACCTGTTTTCTCTGACGCAATAGAATAGAAAGAGAAATATTAAAGTGCGGCAACCCTGAGATTTAACCAAGTTTTTGTAAAAATCCTGGTTCTATTATGCTTACATAGGAGAATTATGTGCATTTTGATGTTAAATTTCAATGAAAATACCAAAGGGTACAAAAATAAAAATAAAACAACTTATACCTAAATTAAAAAAAAAAAATATTTTTCAAAAATTCACTTTGCCAAAACCCAAGCCTTAATTAAAAATTTGGCAGATACCTGTTATCTTTTTATTAATCAAAAATCATTTCGCTATGACTTATCGTTTAGAAAGTAAGATTTCAACCTTTTAATGCGTTCACCCTAATTTACCCTACTTAAATTTAAAATTTCAAAAAATCCCGTATCTGAAATTTTTTAAATTAAATTTCCTTTCATAATATATTTTTTTAATATCCTTATGGCTTACCACATAAGCGCAATCAGATAATTGAATAAACGCAAAAATCTTTAAATCTGTGCAACCCTATGACAGGCTCACTTTTTTAAAGGCAACCCAAGCGCAAACTGTTTGTTTGGACACTATTTTAAAAAACTGTATACCTCTTATCTGGTAAAGAGATGAGGGTAGGTCGTCCTATGGCAGGCTCCCCGACTATATGTACAAAAAATTACAAAACAAAACTTTCGTTTTTAATGTCCGGGCCCTCTCAAAACCTGGGCCCAGGGGGATTCCATTCTCTCGCCGCCGCCGCTGGTCGCTTGTAAAATTTGTGATTGCAATGCACGATCATTTGGGGCAATGCTTATAAACAAAGAAATTAACAGTTGCCCAAATGCTGAACAAGTGCATATGGATTAGCGGTTAATCGGATTAACTAAATATGTAGCAAAAGTAAAGAAACAAAAAAAAAAAATAAAAGTCAACAACAACATACATAATAGGGTATTATATGACTATATTTGGCAATTTAAAAAAAATATTTCAATAAACTGAATTTAATAATTAAGATTTTTTAGGAATAATCGATTAACATTAGTTTAATTATAAAATAGTAATTTTCATGAGTTTATTTTTTATAAGAATTAATAATAATTTATGTTGACAAAAAAAAAAAATAATTTAAGGGTTAAAATTAAAAAAAAAAAAACCTGATGGAAAAATCCCAAATAGTGGTTGATGTACGTAGGTCTGTGTTTTTACTGTTCATCGATCTAGAGCCTTAAAAGGTGGACCTGTTGTATTAATGCTACATAACATTCCTATGTAATGGTGGAGTTAAAATTATTTTTGACACCACAAGTAGTTTGCATTTTATTGGACCTCAAAGCCTAAAGCATTCACACGAAAATTGGAGAACTCCCCTTTCGCCTTCCAATGGAATTACAGAAATCGGTGGTAAGGGGAGGCCTTAGCCCTATAGCCCCCCCTTAAATCCAACACAGGTGCTTATATAAGAGATAATTGCAATGCACCATCATGTGATGTGATGCTAGTTCTTAAAAAAAAAGAACTAAAAATAATCTCGTTGCCCATCATGTGCACAAGGATTAACGGATTACACTTAGCTGAAGTTGAAGAACAAAAAAAAAAAATATTGTCAATATTAGGTACCTACCCACTTAGGGTATTATATGACTATGCTTGGTAATAAACAAAATATATGAATGTTTTTTTATAATACAAATTCTATATACTACTGAAATACATCAGCCAAGTAGAAGACTTGACAAGGCCCTCACTGTCAACTGAAGAGTCCAAGTGAGAACGCCGGGACGAAACGCCAATTTTTATGGACTAAAGACCGTTAAAAGCTATATTGAATCAATAAACAAAATATTTCAAAAAATTAAATTTGTTTATTAAGTTTTTTTTTTCCACAATTGATTCAAGAATAATTAGGTTAACAGTAAATCATAAAACCATTTACTGCAAAATAATAATTTATGATGAAAAATATAAATGAAAATCGAGGTTTAAATCAAAGTAAATATTTATGTCGATGATATTTTTATATCGTATATTTTATTTGTTCGTAAAAATGTTATTTATGAATGCAATGGCCCGAAGTAACAAACGAATTTTGAGTTCAATCCAGCTTAGATTCAATTATTTGTATGCGTTAAACTCGACTTTAGGCAAACTTTGAAAAAAAAATCGTTTATTACTTAGGGCCAGTATTTTTGACTTACTTAGAAGTGAGGAGATATAAGGGAATATAGCAAAACCAGGAAATTTGTTTAAAAATCTGAAAACTTTAGTTCTGTTATTCGGATCTTTTGACAAAAACGCGTACAGATGTCTCACACCCATTGTAAGAAATATATGATGTGAAAAGAAGACAAAAGAGGGAGAAAAAAGTGTCGCATGATTCTGAAATTGCATGGTGCACATAAAATGTTTATTTTTGGTGTACATGAGACTCCTGATGGGGTACCGAAACATGTCCAACAAGTTTTTACTAGAGAGGGTCTCACGAGTGTTTGAAAAGTTCCCTCTTAAATCCAGCAAAGGCTTCCCGAGTATCTGACAAGTTTTCCTCGTCTAGATTTTCCCTACTGAAAACTTACTAGGGTCTTGTCCAAACTAGATAGATACTTGGCATTTCTCCAGCCGGGAATTTCCCTCGGGAATCTCCCCCCTCTTCCTTACAAGATATTTTTATAGATTTTTTACGTTTTCACCAACTTTCATGACGGTGGGAATTTTTTCATTTTATGTGCCCTATTTCACCTGTACATATGTCATAAAGAATATTTTTCAGACAAACAAAAATACACATAAATACAAATAAAACAAAATATTTCTTTAAATGCGGTAAACGAATTTCAGTCTAATTTTGATTTCTTATGCATAAAACTATTTCTGTACTTAAATGAATATTATCTCTTAACTACATTAATACTTTGAACAATTATTAGTTTCAAACTTAACAACTTTGCAACTATATACTTATAACTACGTTAAATTATTATTGATTGTGTAATAACCTATATTCCCTATCAGCTTGTTCCTCGGGTGTTGGATAAGCTTGAATATATTCAATAGCCTTAAGGATTTCCTGTGGAATTGGTGGTGGTGTTGGCAAATGAGCACCCTGCGGGTGGAAACCATTCTCATCAGCTGTATAAGCCAATTGAATTGTTTCGCCTTCTGGCGAAATGTGACGGAAACCACCAGTAGCATATTGTCCACCAACTCCGGATTCTTGTACAGCTACACCGTTGTTAAGTTCGTATTCATGTCCATAAGTACCATCGGGATTGACTTGACTAGCTTGACGCGTAACGTAGGGCTCTTCTCCATTGTGCTGCGGCAAGGCCAGAATAAATCCCAATAGTGCAGCAATAATCACCTATTTATAATCATATACTTACATTTATTAAAACAACACCATTTATTACAACTTACAAATTTAAACATTTTTCCGTGGTTTAGTGAAGATTTATGCTAACGCTTTGGCTTGACAAGATAAACTGATGCCTTAAACTCGATCAACAAATCTTTTTATATACCAAAACAAAAAATATAATCAAACTTAACATTCAATGTATCGTTTCGACACTTTCAATTTTGCATAAATTTACAACGAAAGTTTTGGGTATAATTAAAATGTAAAAAAGTTCAAACCTACTGCTCCAAAAATATTATAACTAGGACAAATCACCTCTATGTATTTTGGATTGATGGTAATGTTTCGTATGAAATATTGATATAGTAATGGCCAATTGTAGAGAGTTAGAAGGTCAACTATAACAATATTTTTTGTGTTTAAATCAAAAACTACATATACTGGCCGCAAAAATGTATTCCAAATTATAACCCCGTCATTACCTACAAGAAGAGTAATCGTTTTTAAACAGAAGACATGAATCTCAAGTGATTGATTGACATGTTGATTGCTTTAAAAATGAAATGTGAAGCGCCCTAACAAATAACAGTCTGCATGTATCAAAAACAAAGATGAGATTGATTAGATGAGATATTCACTTCTGGTGAAGTACCTATTTAAAACGTGTGCCATATAATATGTTGACATTTGACATTGAACTTGTGTGGATTTTAACCCAGACATTTTAAGATGAAAGACTGCATTAAAATGAAACCTATAAAGATTTAAGATATATGGTGAGGAAAACATCGATTTAATCAACATACCAGTTGTCTATATGTATTTACATAGATCAGTTTTACATTTTATATAGTTTTTGCATAAAAACATATCTTTTTTACTTTTCTAATGGTAGTTAGAGTTGCATAAGAATGGAAGCATTAGCTGTCGAACAATTTGTCAGAGTTTTTGATTGTTTCTTATCAAGGCAAATCATAAATCATTTCGTCACTCTTTTCTCGTCAAAATGTTAACACTTGACTTGGGTTGGTTGGTGTAAAAGATGAAACATCAACTGAACCGCACCACTAATTATGTATACAGGCACTTAATTTATTCAAAGTTGTAACATAAAAAGTTGTTAAAAAAAATCTTAGGGTAAACTGATATAAGACTACTTTTAAATTCAATGCTTTAATTTAATGGAACCTATAAAGTTTTATGTTCTTGCTATCCTGCAATAGCTACCTACAATTTAACAATTACAAAAAGTTACCTATGTGACAAAGCTTATATATTTAACATAATGTAGTTTTAGAGTGCATACTGATATAAGACAGGTTGCCCTGATGTATTACAAACACGGCGAAACATTTTCGACACGCTATTTTAAGGCTCTTAGCGTGCAGCGCCGTTCCTAGCCCTTAGAGCACCTGGGGCAAGCTCAGAAAACCCGCCTTTTCCTATACAAATATTTAACTACAACTTATGTAGGTAGTACCGAACCAAGTAGTGTTGGACTCGCAAAGAAAAACACCGGTAAATCAAGACCAATCAATGAAAGATCGACAAATGATTTTTCTTCTTAGTTTAAAATCATATTTTATAGTTTTGATACTTTTCCATAGCTGTTAGACCATCAGCTTGGTCCTTTGTTGTCTCAACACATTATTTCATACGAAACAAACAAATCAAATAATAAATCGTGGACCCAGGTGTTCGTCATTTGCACCGTATTTTCTGACTATAAACCACTTATGAAAAATCAACCCAAATAAAAAAATAAAACTGATAGTCAATTATTTATACTTAAAACAAATACCTACCAAGACCAACACATTTCAGTTCATACAAATATTTTATAAAGAACTTATTTTCCTTACTTTAACTTTAGCAAAGTCTGAAATTAGGTTTTTATAGTCAATTTGATCACATAATTCACTCTCTATGGACATTGCTTCCAATCCTATCAAGCATTCCTTATGGCTCATTTTCGATCGCAGATAATTTTTTTAAAATCTTTAGTTTCGAGAAACTTCGCTCTCCTGACGCCACTGAAACAGGTAATGTTAATAATATCTGCAAGCCAATGACCAAGTAGGTAAAAGTGACAGCATATCATTTTTAGCAACAAAATTCAAAGCTTGAAGTGGGGGATTGATCTGCAGGTAAGATCGCAGCCAGATTTAATACTTCGCCTTCGCCATACAGATCAATGCCATCAGTAAACAAGCTCTCTCCACCTTTCAATATTAAGTCCAAATCTTTGCAGCTCTTCATTGTTCCAGATCTCGTTGAAGATCTGAGAGCACGAACATCATATAAAAAATTGAAGATATTGCTGTGCGCTTTTAGTTGTTGAAATCTTTCTTCAATTGAAACCACTGCTGTATCAACAACATAATACAAAAATTTCGTTCTAAATTGGTCCTTTGCATCTGTTAAACGTTCATCTCGAGCCTCGTAATCGAAATTACGCTTCTTGCGTCGAACTTGGACCGTGTTGTTAGGGGGAAATATCGGATCTATCTCGTATCTTCGTTAAAAGTGTTCATCTCATCTATACAGTTTCCAGGAAATCTGAAGTCCTTTATAGGATCTTACAGCATTCAACTATATTCAAAGCAGGACTTTGAAATAACTCTAATGCGACATTACCTTTGTTTAGGATATCGAACAAAATTATAATGCTACAAATGAATCTGAAATTACATCCCATCTACTCGTGGAACTAGAAAAAAACTAGAAAAGCTTCTGAATAAGATCGAAAAAAAAACAATAGTTTGTCCAGTAGCAGAAGCAGCATCGCCAACAACGAGATTAAGAGAATGAGGAGAGCAACGTACAAAAAAAAACACGAGAGTTCATTTGCAGAATTCTATGTTGCACCCCAGAATGTTTGCCTTTCGTATTTGCCCACTGTCATAGCCTAGACCACGCATATCGGAAAGAAGTATGCCCAGTTTCTGTAGCTCAGCAAGGATAACATCTGTTAGCCCCTTTCCTGTGGTGTCAGAAATAGGAAGAAATCCAAGAAAATGTTTTCTTATTTCAAATTGCTTTGACTTATGATCATATGCTACAAGTCTGATAAGATCGGCATTTGTTCAATATGACTTTTGACGTGCTAGCATTCTAATTTAATAAAATATCACTGCTTTTTCTATCGTTTTTAATAAAGCATCACGAAATTTTTTCGCCATTAATAATTTCTTTTGGTCAAGTAAAGACATCGTGTCTCTTCGTTTCTAATACGTGATACATTCTGTGCCATAATCGGATTTTGCAAATAGTTAAATGAGTTTCAGGAAGTTGCCGTTTTTATGCACGTACAATTCGTAGGAGCCACCCACGCAATGCCAGAAATTGTGTTGCTAGATACTGTACGATACTGACTATACGTTGAAGAATATAACGCCAGTATTTAATTTCCCGATTTAGTACGCGCTCGTGTTCTTTATCTTTTGTACTTTCAGATCGCCTAACTAACAATTTAACTTCTGTAAGGGTCTATCGAAGTTATTTCCTAATCAGCAAATTTGACTCTATAAGGCCTTAGAGAAACACATTTGGCCCACATTGAGAAGCTCGAAAGGCTTTTAAGCAATCATTTACAGGTTTATTGGAAGTACTCAATTTATTTCGCTAAGGCCTAATAGAACAAAACTACACTCAAACATTTCAAATGTAGTAGTGTAGTTTTCTTCAAGTGTTTCGATAGGCACATCTGAAAACCCTTATAAAAGGCTTGTCGAGGCCTAAGAGAAGCCTTTTCGAAGCGCAATGCAAAATAAAATAAAAATTAATTCTTTATTTTTATTTCTACATTTTCTCCTTTATTTAAGCAAGTATCTGAAAAAAACACATAACTTTCTTGATGGATTTTGCGGGATTTGAACCGAGGGTGGTTGGGTTGAGAGTCGGACAACTTAGGTATTGAGCTAGCCTGGCATATGAAAAATAAGTGCCAAATTGGAAGCACGTGAAACCGAAATTTGCTTCCTAAAAACTTCATTGGGACTTCCTGATGAATTGAACTAATTTAAAAAATACAGGTGACCATTTGTGTGTTGCTTGCTAGGGAGTTTTTTTTTACTTATTTTTAATGTTTCCATGATTACTCATCAGAGAAAAAATGGAAGTTTTCTACATTTTGGAAGTTTTTTTTACATTTTGTGAGACAACAATTATAATAACTATATGTAAGTTCCTTTTTCATTGAAATCGATTGTTTTTAAGAACGGAAGGCTTTGATTTGAGAAAAAATATAAAAACTCTTTTATGCTCCATAAAATACTTTTGTACACAAACCATTTACTGACAATTTTAATTTGTATTTTTTTTAAAACACTAATTTGTCAAAATAAAAAAACATACAAAATAACGACCATCGTTAAGTTTTTTCAACTGAAAGTAGCTATGTAGTATAGTTATTAAAAAACGTTTAAAATGTAATTAAAAAACTACTGAGAAATGAAAGCTTTATACTAAGATAATTTGCAATTCGAATTTCTTAACTTGACAATATTTTTTAACGATGAAACAGAAACGATACTATGGTCACCTCGTTTGTGAATAATTCATCCAGCAGTAGCTTATATTCATGTTAAGTGTGCAACACTTCGCTAGGACCAAATAATCGCAATTATTACTTCCCGCGCATGCGCCTGAGAGGATGATTAAAATTATGTTTGCATAACCACCTCTCCACAGGTCTTATAGAAACAAATTAGGCTGACATCACTTCGCTGAGGCAAATTCATCGAAATAAATGCTTCTCGCGCATGCGTCTGACAGAGTTCACACAATTATTATGCTTATGTCGGGCTTCTGCTTACTGGGTTATAGAACCAAAATTGGATGTCGTGCTTAACCAGAGTTACCACTGCGATAAGATTTAATTCGGAGGGAACAATTTTTATTGGTGGGATCCGGGGTATTATTATTTTATAGACATTACAAAAATAGACAAACAACGAATATGAAGATAGTTTATCTGTTTTTGTCAAATCATTTCTAACAAAAAATTACTTAATATTTTGTTTGTAGTGCAATTCTGAATATAAATACATAGGTAATTATAGTTCCATCTATAAAAATATATTTTTTTTCGCTTTTTTATCAATTGAATTTAAATTGTCTTCTTTTACCATATTTATCTCAATGCAGAAAAAAAATGTTTGTTCCGTTTTTGTTTTGCAAAAAATACCTACTCAATGAATTCTTTCTATTTTTATTTTCATAAATAGTTTGACCTGTGGTAACCCTCTCTCGGCAGTAGAAACATACATGCGCCGAACAGTACACTAGATAATGCTTGTATCGGGCTTTTCCTCAGGGGGCTTACACAAACAAAATAAATTGAAATAATTCCACTAACAATTATGCTTCCATTAGACTTTTGTACACATAATAACTTGTTTCAGGCCTTTGTAAGCAGGCCCTTGCAGAACTCTTGGCAGTGCTTCCTAATGAAAACTTTTTCTTTGCTTTTATTTCGCATGGCTCCCAAAACTAATTTCTAGGAATCCTTACAAAAACTATAACCAAATTGTAAATATTCAGGCTTGCAGAAAATTAAAGATTCAGCTTGTAATTGGTTTGAAGGAAGCTGTTTTCAAAAATATTGCTTCGAAAATTTGCAACTTCGATGTCCAAACTAAATACAAGCCTTGTAGAAATAATAACTTATTGAAATTCAAGAAATGAACCTTATAGAGGAAAAATTGTTAGTTGGGCGTAATCCATGGTAAAGTTCTCTCCAACTTTTGAAATCCGTAAAATGTTTCACGGATTTTTCATGGGACTCAAGAACTCGTGAATTAACAATAAAATAAAATTCTTTGACTTTTAAAAAATATTATACATTTCTATTCGAGTGGTTATTATAAACTGATTTCTAAGATCATACTCATGATGATCTTTTGGTTTTATATTTTGTATGCTTACTCACTCAGCAGACTGTCATTTATTTTCATTTTTTATAGTTTTCTTTGTCCAAGATTAAAAATAGGGATGGTTGGTGTAATTAATTTTTTGTTTGTTTATTTTACGATGGTGAAACTTCGAAATTGCTTACACTCAGCTCAGTGAGTGCGTATTGATTTGTATTGAGATCGACGATCTCAATTAAAGAGGGTACTTTAGATTTTAACATAACTCACGATATATGTTTGCAATCAGAGGAAACGGTTTTGCAAATAAAAGACAACAAAAACAATATAAGTATACAATTTTGCACTTTCGAGTAAATGAGCCAGGGTCGAGATACTGTTTCGTTTCGCCATTATTGAGCCCTATATAGGATCTTACAGCCAGCAACATTTGTGACACAGCGTTTTTCACGGCACGGCCGGCGCCTTTTATGGCCCCACCCCTAGCTAGACACGGCCCTATTAGTGTGACACTTGTACCTAACTATTCGTTACTACTTTACTGTTTGATTACAAACATTTCTAATCATATTATTCTAAAAAAAGAAAAACGTCTTACTCAACTTAAACTATCGAGCTCTCGAGTTGCCTTGGATTAAGACGTAACTCTTGAATTGAAACTTCTATTTATTTCCCTTATTTAACCCTTCGCGAAACCACCTTCCTTGGTGGTTCTAACTACCTATAATACCGCTTTCACACAAGGAAACTGAGCTGCCATCAATTTTTAGTTTGTAGGCGAGAAGAGCGTAAGAGGAAGAAAAAAATCTCCCCTCTTACCCTTCTCGCCAACAAACTAGCTAGTTTCTGGCAACTCAATTTCCTTGTGTGAAAGCGGTCTGACTTACGAGTTAGTTATAACTCGTAGCGTCCGTTTATTAACAAAGGTACTCATATTAAGTGGCCCGCTTACAACATAAGGTATGTTCAATCATCAATTACTCCCCCAAACGGCAAATTTCAGTCTTAAGTTCTGTCGGAGTTCATATAAAAAAAAAATAAATTAACATTTTGTATTGATTTGGAAAGTGAACAAAGAGACATAGGCCCTGAGTAATAAACGAATTTCGAGTCGAATCTAGCTTAGATCTGATTTTTTTTGTATGAAATAAACTCGACTTTAGGATAAATTCGACTAAAAAGTTCTAAGGCCTGATCCACATCTGTGTCGTATGTTGTGTTGTGGAGTCGTGCGTCGCTACCGCTACAATGTATTTCATATGCGTAGAACCATATTTGTCTCGTGTGTTGCGTTGCAGTGTGGCGCATAAAATATATGGAATGACAGCGACACAAGACTCCACAACACAACACACGACACAGATGTGGATCAGGCTTAAGCTGTTCGAAGCAGAGTCATGAAACAGCAAATCAGAGCAGTTTGGAAGAGAAAATTTGTAATTGAAAAAAAAACTTGTAAGTACTTTTCTGCTGCAAACTGTTCGGAACAGACTTATTAGATTTGTTCAACGATGCTGTTCAGTTTGGAACAGAAAAATGTTATTCAATGAAAATTTTCTGTTCCAAACTGTTCGTTTTTCACGAATCTGTGCTATTCTGTTCTGATCTGACTTTTTCATCAAAACATAACTATTAGGCTGGCCGCCCACTAGGCAACTTAAATTTGCTCGCCCCACCAACTTTTGGTTGCTCCCGATCCAAATGCATTGAAAGTTGCCGGCAACAAAGTTGTCTAGTGGGCGCTCTCCCATATAACTTAATGTAATTTGATCGGTAGCAACAAAAAGCTGCTGAGGCGAGCAACTCTAAGTTGCCTGGTGGGCGTTCAGCCTTAAGAAACTCAAGTTCAAGACACCTTTATCAATGACAGTAAGCATATATGCGCTATAGTCTACGTATCAAGGTTTGTTTTTTTTTTTTAGTCCTGAAGTCACCCTGGACTCGCCCCAAGCTAAGGCATTTTTTGAAAAACCTTAACTTACCCTGGCGAGCAAATTCTGGGTTTTTTGAAAGTTGGGGTCGGTCGCCTTGAACTCGCTATTAAGTATGTAAATTTATGTTTTTTGCTGGGTCGAGTTCAGGATGAGCTAATGAATAAACTGCCAAACTGACATGTTGTGAAGAATTTCCCTGCGTACGAGAGTCAAACAGATATGATATCCGAATCCAACAGATCTTTAAATTCCTTTGTGTTTTTGTTGCGTCAGCTGATATCAACTGTTTTTTTTTTTAAAGGGGTTACAATAATACAATTAAATCCAGATTGCCTTAGTGAAGTACCCGAATGCGTCCTCTATTTAATTGTGAACTCGCGTTTTTCAACAAAATTGCTGTTTATTTTTGAAAAAGAAATTGAAGGAATAAAACAATTTAATTAACTATTATATGTAATTTTTAATAAATAGATACAGATAGACGATGGAAAAGTTTTAAGTCGTGGATTGTGCAACGGGAAAATCTGTTTGCCCAACTCACATGCACTTCAGAAGCGGCTGCAAGAGCAATATGGTGTTTTTTGATAACCGAAAAACCCAGGTTTTTTTGACAACTTTTGGGTTTTTCAAGAAAACCTGAGTGATTTTTTAACAAATTCCCGTAATTTTTTTCAATTGCGACCGTTCGTAATAGTATTTAATCCTCTTTAAATAATTCATTTAACAACTGCTCAGTGATTGGTATAAGTTTTAATTAAAATAACTGCATTCCGTACTTTTACTGATAAATTTTAAAGGGTTTTGAAATAGGGACGGGTTGATTTTGACAGCTCGTGGCGGCCATATTTTTTCTTTAACTTTCTGTCAAAATCTTTAAATCAGTTTCTAAAGACAAATCATCATGGTAAGTTACAGCGTCGGGCAACACGTGCAAATGATAAAACTTTATTATCAAAATGGGTGTTCTGTTGATCCCAATTTTGGTCAAAAAATTATCTATGGCAAAATTGCCGGATTTGGGATCACACCAATTTTTTTGGGCTGGAGGCGCCATCGGTCCGTACTTCTTCGAAAATGATGCTGGCCAGGCTAGCGGTCGCTATAGGTTGATGATCACCAACTTCTTTTTGCCTTAATTGGATGATATGGACACCGAAGACATTATGGTTTCAACAGGAATGCGCTACGTGCCACACAGCTCAAGAACTCAATACACAATCGATATTCTGCACGAGCGGTTTCATAGCATGGTTATCTCGCGCAGAGGCTACGTGAATTGGCCACCAAGATCGTGTGATTTGACCCCTTTGGACTTTTTCTTGTGCGGCTTTCTTAAGTCGAAGAGTTATGCGAATAAGCCGCAAACTACCGCGGCCTCCAAAAACAACATAATCGATGCCATCGGTCAAATTCATCCTGATTTATGCGCCAAAGTCATCGAAAACTGGACCTTTCAAATCCGCGCAACCCAGTGAAGCCGCGGCGGCCATTTGAACGATGTCTATGTTCATATTTCACACATAATGTCATTGATAGGGCTCTCAAATAAAGATAAAACCTTATTGATATCTCATATAAAATCGACCCGCCCTTAATGGAAAACCCTTTACATAACGGAATATTAATATAGGGTGTACCTCAAGGAAGTCATCTTGGTCCACTTCTATTCATTCTGCATTCTGCCTATAAATGATGTTAAATCATGTTTACACTTTAGTGATATTCTTATATATGCTGATGATATGAAGATTTTTAAAACAGTAAAATCTAACAGTGATCGCATTCTCTTGCAGGCAGATATTGACAATTTTAATGTTTCGTGTGAAAAAACTGTCTTTCTCTTGGCCCAGTTAAATAATGCCAAACTATTACTTCTTCTAGAAAACGAGTACCAAGTGCTTTTGATTATTCCATTTCACAGCACTCACTATTTCGTGTTCTAAGCTTCAACGACCTTGGTGTTCACTTTAGTTCTAATCTAGAAATCACATATCATATTAATTATATTGTAAAAAAAGCAAGTTTCATGCTTCGTTTTATAAAACGATGGGCTAAGACCCCTTTCACACAAGGAAACTGAGTTGCCGGCGATTTTTAGTTTGTAGGCGAGAAGGGCGTAAAAGGAAGACAAAAAATCTACCCCCACACCCTTCTCGCCCACAAACTAGCCAGTTTCTGGCAACTCAGTTTCCTTGTGTGAAAGCCGTCTAAGGAATTTAACGATCCGTATGTCACCCTCTTCTTATACCTACAAATGTTTTGCTTTTTTTAATATCACTTTACGCAGAACAAGGAAAAGTTGATAATCAAAATTGATTATCCAAACAGCGATAGTCAACTATAGCCTTAGCCGATTCCACCCCAGCATAACTTCATTCGATTTGCTTTAAAAGGGTTACCCTGGACTGATCCATATAATCTGCCACCATATGAACATAGGATTCAGCTTAAAGTCCAAACTTTATATAAGAGGCGGGTTAATAATGATTTTAATAGTTATCAACTTATTACTGGTCAAATTGATGCTCCTGATTTGCTAGCCTGTATTGGCTTGAACTACCGCGGGGGTTCTCACCACCTGCAAGAATTTGAACTTCTTCACGTTGATTTTCATAGAACTAACTATGGCATGCATGAACCTCTTAACCGAATGAGTAAACTCTATAATTTAAATGTTTGCTCAATTGATTTTAACATGTGTAAAATAGGACTTAAAAAGTCCTCCACTGTCGTGATCGGTTTAATTTGTTGTTTTATTCTAAATGTTGCATTTTGTTTATCATAAACATAACGTAAACTAAACTTAATTTTGTTTATTTGATTTCATAATCCTAATCTTTTAAATAGTTTTATTTTTTTTTTTTTTTCAATTTTAAATTTTTCAACTGCTTGCATTAAGCAGACCTAATCTCTTTTAGATTTCGTTGATACCTACTCGTTTCGCTGTAAGACAAGTTGCTGTGTTATTATTAAACATAACTAAGTAAGTATTTTTATCTAACATCAAATAATTAATATAAGTGCCGATATGAAAATGGACTCCAGCGCGTGCGGTATCTGGGGAGGGGAGATGAGTGAGCTTTTTTTTTTTAATAAAAAAAAAAAAATTAAAAATTCGTTTAAGTGAATATCATAATTTGAGGTGTGAAAAAAAAAAAACAAATTCTCATGAACTACCTTATTAAATTCTAGAGTTTTCCAAATTCAAAGGTTTTATAGTTTTGCATAATATGGCATTCGTACAAAAAGTCGAATTCTAGACTTTAATAGAGAAGATAAGAAACTTAGATTCTAAATATGTTTTAATATTTTCGACGCCAAAATCATGTTTTTTTATTTCGGAAAAAATTGTTATTTTCTTTCTAATCGATTTCTAGATCAAAATTACCACCCAAGACCAACCTGCCAAAGTAACCCTACCAAGAACACAGCACCGCCCAAAACAACCCAAACTTCTGTTTATTTTATTTGACAGAATTTTGACTATAATTGGACCATTTTGGCAGTTTTGGGGTGTAAGCGAACAGATTTTAAAACTAATCTTTCCCGAGCCGTTGATTTTAATGAGAGCCCCCCGATTGACATATGAAACACACCTAAAAATAGACTAAAAAGATAAAATCAAACTATTCTCTAAACTCTAAACTCTACCTCAAATTCGTTGGAAATCTTTAATCTTTCTTGATTTAATGATTATAAAGCTATCGCTCGATAATCTTAATATTATTGAAAACAAAAAAAAAACACATGATTCTTTATTGAATAATTTCTCGTGTACAAAACATAAGACAGACAATCTGGTTTAACCTTTAGGAGCTCACACATTGGTCACATGATGACCTTTAAATTATGTTTCATCATAGGTTTTTGTTTCCATAAATGGCAGATATCTCTTTTTAAAACATATCTTATCACTTGCATTCTAAGTACCTACAGTCGACTCCGCTTAACTGAAAAAATCGGTTAGCTTTATTTTTTACGGACCTTTTTTATCCATTTTTTCTCACAAACTACTTCCCATAACTGCACTCCGCTTATGTAAACACTCTGTTTAACTGAAACAAAAATATTTGACTCAAATGGACATATGCACTTATTCAACTCCGCTTAAGGCGCCAGTTATAGCTTTCATTGAAAACCATCATTGAAACACAAATCAGTGAAACAGTGGAATATTTTCTGACAAGTCGGTTATAGCTATCATGAAATTTTATTTCATTGAAAATTCCATTCCCCATACAAAAAACAACTTTGAGGTTAAAGTCGATCATTGAACGAAAAACTGACAGACGAGAACAGGAAGAGAAAGGAATACATTTCATTGGAACGAATGTGTTCCACTTTTGGGAACAAAATATCAGCTGTTCATTGAAAACGATTTTCATCATTGAAAAACAAAAAATGATTTTATATGAAAGTTGTAAAGAAAACTAAACATTTTTTTCACTAAAAAAATTATATAACTGACAACCATCATTTTGGTACCAAAACGCCATCAGTTTTATTTGTTTAAGTGCATCAAAATTGAAAGACAAAATTTTCAATGATGGTTTTCAATGAAAGCTATAACTGGCGCCTAAGTGAAACTTTTATTGATTGATGGGAGAAAAGTTGAATCGAACGCATATTTTGAATTTGATTTCATATTGCCATATCATATAAATGTACCAACATTATATATTAGGACACTCATGGTTTGATAAGATTAACCGCACAATCCACGTATCTTATCCGCAAAAGAAATCAAACAAAACATATTGAGTGTTAATTTTTGAATGAAAAATATACAGCTTTGTTTTTGTAATAACTTTACGCTTCTGTTGAAAGATTCAAATCGATCCGATAGTTATATTTAGACATTGTCTAAATTCTTTGGTTTGGTTAACTGGCTCCCCTTTATTGAAATGAATTTTCTGCGATTATGGTGAAAGTTAAGCGGAGCAGACTCTATAATAATTGTTCTTTTTTTTAAAGATAGTAAGTATCGGATCGATTTGAATCTTTCAACAGAAACGTAAAGTTATTACAAAAACAAATCTGTATATTTTTCATTCAAATTAACACTCAATATGTTTTATTTAATTTCTTTTGCGGATAAAAGTGTTTGAAAATATGTGGATTGTGCGGTTAATCTTATCAAACCATGAGTGTCCTTATTGAATTTATTAACTAAATGATAGACATTATTAAAATGATTAGTCAGTTGAATACTTTATTCACCCAAGTCAGAGACTTTACACATTTTGTTAACCATGTTGAAAATTCTATTGGTGGTTCTCTTAATTCTAAGCACTCTCAATTTACAAGCTCACTCGAAAACTGTCATTGAAAATGTAACCGTTTCCAGTGACTACATACAAAATTTGTTCTTTGAAGAGATTCGATCAAATCCAACATTATCATTCTCAGATATTGATGTTAGAGATATCGAAAATGCAGCAAAATGTATTCTTCAATTGGGAGAACTGGCGAAATCATTTCCAACCTATGAAGCAATTCGGTGTGAGTAAATGTTTGTACCTACTTTCTTAAACGGTTTTTCAAAAATATGATCTTAAAAATTCATAAAAAATATGTAGTTGTGGATTCGTGGGGAAAGTTTCCTCCGGGACTTCTTTCTGGTCATTTAACCGATATTGGTAGTTATGATCAGTGTGTGGAGACTTCTGTTGTTTTGATTCCAACTCATGGTGTTACAAATGGAAAATATTGTATGGCTTCATTTCCTCATCTAATCGAAACCAATATGTTTTCTGGAAATAATGGGACCACTTCTTCGGCGCCATCGATGGAGGATATAGTCAATGCTTTGAGCACATCTTCGCACATCAAACTAGGAGTATGTATACCGGAAGTGTGTAGTCCCAAACTTATTAATACAATTCTACAAAAATCATTGGGCAATGCTTTGAATGGTCGACTAGCCGATTCAACAATTTCCAATTGTTCAGTAGCCAGGAAACCTGACTTCAGAGCTATTGATATAATTGCTATGTGAGTATTCTTCCTTACTATTAGACCGAGAGCCCACAGCTATTTTTGGGTGTGAGCGATATCAAAAATGTCTTATATTTTAAGATAGGACAATGCTAATATGAAAATCTTACATGTCTGGGTTGGGGCCTTTGCGTATTACCAATGATACATTGAAAATGCATTTTTTCTTAAAGCTCAGGTACCAAGTGTAGGAACTTTAAAATTATATTTAATTAAAGAGCTGAGTGCCTTAGATATGAATATGGGGTTCAGTAGCCTTTCTGTGAGGCCAAATGCCTGCACGACGCACTCAAAGATTGAAGCTTATACTGCGTCTTGCAGCCAATATGAAAACATCTTAGACCCCATAGCCATGTCTAGGACACTTAAATCTTTTAATAAAGATGATTTTCAGGGCTACTGCCCACGGCTACTATAGTAGCATTTGGCTCATTTATTGTGGAAAGCACGACTGTGCTACCCATGTCTCAAAAAGGCTCCCCAAGTCTCCGCATGAAAAATTTAATGAAAAACGTATTTTGCAGTTTGAAAATTTTTTTAAATCCTGATTTCTCACATATTTTCATTTCTGATCAGATTTATTTTATGAAATATCTAGACTAAACCGAGATTTAGCATTTAGAAACATTAACCATACAAATTTTAACCTCCTCAAATGATGATTTCAAATTAATCTCCTTCAAATCTTCTTGCAGACATTATTTTGTCAAATCAAACAAACTTTTTTTTCGGAGAATAATTGTGGAACCGCAACCGACCCATTTAAACACTCTTCTATTGACAAATGTAAATGTAAACAAAAACTTCCTATCTCCACTTCATATCAAAAAATAAAACACCACTTGAATGTTTTGTCATTATTCTCTTTTTGATATTTATGGGCAGTGGAAACACCAAATAAATCTCATAACCTAAATCTCCGTTTAGTGGTAGGTGGAAACGTAATATAAGGATCTCCAAGCCCGTAGCCCGCAGCGTAATGGTTAGTGCGTTCGACTGTCACGCTGGAGGTCTGGGTTCACTTCCCAGCCTCGTCCACCTAAAAAAAAAAAAATAAAAAGTTTTTTTTTTCAGGGCTACTGCCTCTTGCGAGGAATTGACAAATCCTCCAAGAGTATCACTTGTCACGAATAAGTGCTTCTCGTCTAGCCGTTCGATTCGGATTCAGCATAAAATTGTAGGTCTCTTCCATTCCTGTCGACAGGCGCACACAGGAATGGTTGCGAGTTGTTAGTCACTAGGCCCTGGTTCTTCATGAGCCGTTGTGCCACCCGATTTATTTATTTTTTTTTTTTTTAAACCAACGTGAAATCGGCACGGAACATTCTCCGACCCGACGGACGACAGTTTTTGTTGTTATTTAGAATTTCTTGTTTCTCATTTTTGTTATACATAATTGTGAATGATTCGCCCTGCAGAGCGAATGTTCCGCGCCGCTTTCGCGTTGGTTTGGGAGAGCTTTTAAATGAGGCTCCTCAACTTCCCAAAATGCTCCCCAAATTTTATTAAAATTGTTACTCTCGGCATTTGTGAAACGACAGCACTGCGTACTGCCTCTTGCGAGGAATTGACGAATAGTATCACTTGTTATAAATAAGTGCTTCTCGTCTAGCTGATCGGATTCGGCATTAAATTGTAGGTCCCTTCTATTCCTGTTGACACGCGCACACAGGAATGGTTGCGAGTTGTTAGTCACTAGGCCCTCGTTCTTCATGAGCCGTTGCGCCACCCAATTTATCTATTTATTTTACAGTTCATACCATGCATTTTAAATGCAGTATTGCTACGGTGACCATACGTCCTCTTTTTGAGAGGACAGTCCTATTTTTGGCATTTGTGTCCTTTTTGATTTCCTAACTTAAAAAGGACAGTTCATTGTCCCCTTTTTACTAGAATGTCCTCTATTTTTCTCATAAAAATTATTTTTCTTCGATAAAAAAAAATATATTAAAAGTACTTTTTTTAAAAGCTTAACCACCAGTATAGAAAGCATATATTTACGAAGTAACTTTTGTTTGTTAATATTTATATAAAAAAAAAATAAAAATTAATTGGGTGGCGCAACAGGTCGTGAAGAACCAGGGCCAAGTGACTAACAACTCGCAACCATTCTTGTAGGCGCGTGTCGACAGGAATGGAAGGGACTTACAATTTTATGCGGAATCTGAACGGCTAGACGAGAAGCACTTATTCATGAGAAGTGATACTCCTGGAGGATTTTTCAATTCCTCGCAAGATGAAGTAGCACTGACAAAATTTTAGTTTTTTTTTTTAAGGTGGAAGAGGCTGAGAATTGAAACCAGACCTCTAGCGTGACAGTCCGACACACTAACCATTACACTACGGTCTACTACACATATTAATATTTTATACGTTTCTTACCTAAATGTGAGGCAATTCTCAAAAACGTTTTCGCAACTCTTTTCCTGGATTTGATAAGAGTTGACTTGTCTCGGTTGACTTGTTTTAAGACTGTTCCGATCAAGGATCAATTAAGCTTGGCCCAATGCTGGTTCGTAGCTTTTTACCCAACAAAGAAAATACAAATATTAAAGAACTTCCAGGTGAAAACTCACCGGAAAATGGTCACCATAAGTATTGCATACAAGGGCTCCAACGTACGCCGCCGAACTATCTTAAATCAGAAGGAATTTTTACTATCGCTAACACCCAAAAATTGTTGTGAGCTCAGTCTATTAATCTCTTCATAGCCAAGTCGAATTGTACGAAAATAAATTCTGAAATGCAAAAAATTAGATAGTGGGTTAAATTTTCTCTTAATCACAATAGGGGTTCATAAGTGTTAATCTTTTGGGATAGCCGCCATTGAATTTAAGATATGTACATTGGTTATGAATTTTTCCCTTTTTTGTTCTTAAAATTTTGAGTTTAAAATCATTTTTTTCAAAATATATTTCTAGAAATGAGTTGATTTAAAAATAATAAAATGCCGATTTTCATTGGTTTGACTCAGGGTTTAAAGCCCCATTTACACGATTGGAAAATTGTCAGTATTTATGCCATTATACTGGCAAAAGAATGAACTTGCTCATTTTTTTGACAGTGTATTGACAGAAAAATGCCAATCTGCCATTCGTGTAAATGCGAAATTCTAAATAATATTTTTGTCTTGATTTGTTTATTAAACTTTATCAAAAACTTTGTTTTATTTTTGATGCAAATTAAATTGAAATGGAAAGTTAAAAAAAACAGGAAGTACATCACATTTGCAGTTTTTTTTTATCACGTACACGTTTGAGTTCAATGTATTAGTTCTTCTTTTGTAAATTATTCCGATTTGAAATCAAGAATCGAATTTATATTATCAGAATCGTCAGAAGCGTATTTTTTGTGCAAATGGAATGGTTTCAGAAGACTTCCGGACGCTTCAAGACGCTTCCGGACGTGCAATGGAAAACGACATAAGAGACCAGACTTCTGGCTTCCAAAAACAGTATAACACTTTATTGTAGGTGTTGCTGTCGTCGTTTCAAAATGTTTTTTTTTTTTTAATATAAAGTTTTTTTATATTAGAAAAGTGCCCCACTTGTCTGAATAGGGAGAGTTAAACCCCCCTCCTATAATGAAAAATACTCATGTCTAAGCCCTCTTTAATAATCCATTACTATTCTCTGACACCTAAGTTATCGAACTCTCTCCTTGTAGATCTTCCTCAAAATAATAAACAGTACTAAGATTAATCATATTTTCGAGTTTAATTCGAAAAGTGTCGTTCGTAGACAAAAAACTATTAAAATCAAAGTTGTAGAAAATTAGATTTTAAACACTTTTTGTTAACAATTTTTTTGTCAAAATTTTCAAAATGGGCGAGTTATTTAACAAAAACTAATTTACCTTAAATTCAATATGGTGGCCAACGCAAGAGCTAGGCGTTCAAAAAACATACTGAACACTCTTTATGAACCCCTCTTACGATTGAAAGAAAAAAAAAACACTATCTAATTTTTTGCATGTTAAATTATATTCCGATTGGATTATCACTGAAAAACTTGGCCTAAGAGTTAATTTTATTCCGAATTTTAGTTTCTAAGTTTAAACAATATGCAATTTTCGCTTCATATCAATGTGTAATAATTCATAAAATAACACGAGTTTTACTATCAAATAAATCTTTAAAGAAAAGGTTTTAGAGATTTGTCGATATTAAATGTTATAAACAAAATCTATCATGAACATGAAATTTAAAAAATTAGAAGTTAAGTCTTAACAAGACCTACCTTTTGCAAAAATTACAAGAGAGAGAAATTAAAAATGAAATCTGCCTGCCTGCAAAAAAACATACGAAAACTGTTCTGACAGATGAATTTAGTTATCATATAGGTACAAAATTTGCAATTGTTTTCTTGCCAGCACGTGTTTTCATCATAGACATTTATTTGTCACTTTTGTACTATTAACAAAAAGTAGGTCTATGTAGTTGATAGTCTATATAGTTAAGGCGGGTAACGACATCAACTTTAAAGAAGTGTTTCCACGGTGCAAGACTAGCAGACTGACGCGACGGCGACGACGACGTAGGAGGGTTGTTGTTAACGCCAAAGATACCGTACTTATTTTTTTTTAATGTTTAGTTATAATAATTTTGTTTATTCTTTTCAACAGAATATTCTTTTCATTTATTGGGCTTTTGATGCTACTGAGTACGATCTATGACTATGTGATGACTTCATTCCTTAAAAGTAAGATTTTTCAAGAATTTTGTGTTCTCAACCATCTATAATTGATTCGCATTTGATTCTCCCTCAGAAAAGCCAGTTCCACTACTCCTAGCATTCTCGGTCATATCCAATGGAAGAAAACTGTTTATGATAAATACAGAAAAATCAGCAAATTCTATAACTTGTGTGACTGGAATTCGAGTATTTTCGATGTTTTGGGTCTTGTATTGTCACAATTACCTATATTACGGCAGTCTTAACGTGATGAACCTTTCATACTTACTTACTGTAAGTTGTTAGCTTTTTCGCTGTGATGATTAAGTTTTGGTAGAATCTTTTAGTTTTTAAACTTCAAATTCGAAAATTTCAGTGGGCTAACAATTTTTGGTCTATGACAATTTTAATGGGAAATCTTTCAGTGGATTCATTCTTTTTCCTGAGCGGATTACTTGTTGCTTGGGTGGTTCTTAAGGAATTGGATAGGACGTGAGATTGGAAAATGAGACATTTTTGGTTTTAAAATATTTATTCATGCGCTTTATTTTAGGAAAGGAAAACTGAATATTGCAATGATGTATATTCATCGGTATATTCGACTGACGCCGGCCCTAGCAGTCATAATTCTATTTTATCTCACAATAAATAAATATATTGGAAGTGGACCTTTTAGAAAACCATTGGAAGGTTGTGAAAAAACCTGGTGGACTGATTTACTCTACGTACAGAACTACGTTAATTCGGCTTATGGGGTATGTTTTACGATCGCAAACCAGAAATTGTCAATAAACTGTTTTACTATATAATATACTTCGTATAGTGTGTTGGTCAAGGTTGGTACTTGGCTTGTGATACTCAACTATATGTTATTTCCCCACTGATTCTAATACCCTTATGGAAATGGGGTAAGAAGTTTATCCCTGCAATAGTGACACTTGCAATCTTATCAATTGGTTGCGTTATAGCAACTTTCTTTGTCGAAGGATACACCAATATTTTAGGGTAAGAAAAATGTACTCTTAAGGTGTTTTCCATTGGTAAATTCAGATTTAAATCTAAAAATTGATCTCAGATCTAAGAAATGGCGGGTGAAACACCAAAACATATTATTGTATTCGTGTGATAAAATGTCATAAAACCAATTGATGCACTCTTAGGAGAGAAAAATAAGCTTTATACATTTACCAATTCATTTTGAAATGCTTCCATTACAAATTAGAAATGAATTCCATCATATTTTGAACATAATTTTCATAAACATACATACATATCTACACACTATATCACATAAATTGAATTTAAATCAAAAAATCAATCAATGTCTGGCCAATGGAACTCAAAACTTTTCAAAAATTGTATTTTGACAGGTCCAACTCCAAAATAAATTGATTTATTTTACCAATGGAAAACACTATTATTTTAAAAAATATGAAAAGAAACTTTTGATTTTTGTTGAATATTTTAACGGTTTAGTTTTTCGCTGTAAGATTATCTGAGTTAAGCCAGAACTATACCTGTGTCGTGTGTTGTGTTGTGGAGTCGTGTGTCGTGTGTCGTGTGTCGTGTGTCGCTACCCAGCGGGAAATATCGTCCCCAATGAATTTTATAGCTGAATTCTTCAATCAATTCACTAGCCAAATAATAAAAGGAAACGTCATGCAATGATTTAGTGAGTGAAGAGTCATGCGAGGTTTCCTCAGTTCACAGATTTGAACCCATTTTTTGCTTTGTGTGTAGAAAACAACAAGACAACAGCAATCAATCCACTAGCCAGATAATACAAGGAAACGACATGTAATGATTTAATAAGTGAAGAGTCATGCAAGGTTTCCTCAGTTCATAGATTTCAACCCACATTCTGCTTTGTGTTTAGAAAACAACCCTTTCTGTCGTTGCTTTTGATATGGAAAATTATAAGATGAAAAAACTGTTGAAAAGTCATGTAGAAGTTCATCAGTTCATCTTCAATGTCCACTCATATGCTTTGCAAAGTGTGCACCGCCATTGTGTTTTTTGATAGAAGTTGATTTTTTTTGTGTTCTCTGTGTTGACATTGTCTACTGACAGTAAATATTATAAGAGGACTTATGAATTTCCATTAAAAAGAGGCAATCTCAGATTTTCTCAAAGTATTTCAGTTTTTTGGTTAATCACCACTTCGCATATGAAGTGGTGATTAACCAACAACCACTGACATAGTGATTTAACTTTAATTTAAAGTTTTAATTCTATATTTTTACTAACCAATCACAAATAATTCACAACAGAGTTAATGAATTTACTATTTATTTAATTTTCTTCACATTTTTCATATTGAATTAACTAATTGCTGAATAAACAACTACCTACTTCTATATCTTGTGATTTGATAATTGAATTTTCATTACCATTTTCATCGAAAATATTGAACTGATGAATAAACCACATACATTTATGCAGTGAATTCATGGATTATGCAACCACCATGTTTTTCATCAGCTGGGTCGGTGAATAAACAACTTCCAACGAAGTAGTGATTTCGTTGGCGAATTTGCATCGGATTTTCAGCATGTGCTTCCCGCCTAGGACATGCCCATGTTAATTTCATCAAAGGAATCAACTGAAAAGTGGACGGTGCAGCTGCCATTCCTCAAGGAATAAGCTGATTTTTCCTCAATGAATTTTTGAATTTTTCCCGCTGGGTATCGCTACAAAGTATATCATATGCGTAGAACCATATTTGTCGAGTGTGTTCTGTTGCAGTGTGGCGCATAAAATATATGGAATTACAGCAACACACGACTCCACAACACAACACACGACACAGGTGTGGATCCGGCTTTAAACTAAATTTAACGATTTTTTAACTTCACAAAAGAAAACGTAAAAAAATCTACTTAAATTTTTTTTTTTGTAATTGATGTTTACTTTTATGCAGTCGAAAAAGTTGAAGGAGTCAGTGCTCACATTGAGCACCGTCTTCCAATTTAAATAAATAAAATGCTGAAATAATATACTCACGTCGATTGGGTTTTTCATCATATATTAATTATGAATGTTTGAATGTTCAACAACCACTCGAGTTGGCTACCATAATTGCATTATTGGAATCATTACAATTTCATGGCTGCCGCACCAATCATCATATTCCTTTAGTGGTGCCTTTATGTTTATGTAATTTTCAAATTAGTGCCGTCAACTGCAATTGAACATAGACCAGCATCTTTGTGGCCTATGCACTACGCATTGCGCCGCCGAGGTCACCTGATCAAGGGCATCCAATGTAGGGTTTTGTCTTTATAAATTATTTTTTGAAACAACTATAGAAATTTTACTAGCCGTACGCGGTTTCGAGTGGTTGTTGAACATTCAAACATTCAGAATTAATATATGCCTAAGCACCAGTAAAGAAATCTGATTATTGGTGGTGGTTGTTGAACATTCAAATATTCATAGATAAATCATGTCGATTACGGAATCTGCTAAATTCGATCAGCAGTGGCGCCTTTTTTTCCTATTTATATAGATACATACATGATTATTAAAACTCAATTTAAACTCTGATATACATCGGTATCTACTGAAACATTGGACCTATAGTTTTAACGTTATTTCGATCTTTTAGATTCGGCAATCCATTTTGGTTGTTGGCAAGAACCTATACCAAAACTCACACTAGATATTCTGCTTGGCTTGTTGGAATAATCTTGGGGTATTTAATGCACAGTAATCGAAATAAGACTATTAATATACCTGTGGTAAGCTTTAATCTAACATAAACCCCATTATAGAATTAATGAAATGTCCTTTTCAAGGTTCTTCAACTTGTTGGATGGGTTATTTCGCTTGGAACCATACTAACTATTATCTTTGGGCCTCACTTTGTTACCGAATTTCCGTATAATTGCAGTGTTATGCTTGCGGCAGCAAGTGAATCACTTAAACGTGTCTTTTGGGCTCTAGCTCTAGCATGGATTGTTTTTGTTTGTCATTTCGGCATGGGTGGACTGGTGAATTCTGTTCTATCACATCCTTTCTGGCAGCCATTTGGACGCTTGGCCTATTCTATGTATTTGGTGCATTCAGCTGTTATAGAAATCAATTTTGGAATAGTACGGACGGATGTTTATTTTTCGGACTATCAAATGGTATTTATTGATTTTTTTTTTGTTTTAAAAGTATTTCATATTAACTGAGATTGTGTTTTTGTATGTATGTATGTACAATTTTTAGATTCTTCATTTTTGGAGTACTCTGGGAATAACTCTCTTATCAGCAACTGTCCTATCACTTTCATTTGAAGCTCCAGTGTTGGTAATTGAGAAAGCAATATTTGGTAAAGGGAAACCAAAATCTGATAGTTGCGTTGATTTGGCACCGTCATCATCTCAAAGCAAACAAGAAGTTTAATTAATAGTTGAGGCCTTCTTGTATGCTTAATGGAGCTATCCATTGACCGTTCACTATACCTAGGTTTAAAAATAAAATACGACTTTCAAAATATAGAAATAAGTTTAATGCTAGGTTTCCACTGTCATTTAAAGACTCAATTTGAGAAAACAGGATGGCTAGTATCACTGAGTGTATAAGCTCAATGATATAACCCACCCTGTCTTGTTAAACTGTGTCTTTCAATGACAAGTTGAATAAAACATCAAGATTTAAATTATAGTAAAATATAGCTAAGTTACCTATATAGGGTAAGGGTGTCAACAGTGGATTACTTTTGACTTCTAGCGCTGTTGCTCCTACAATTATAATCCAAATATATCCGTTTTTTTTTCCACAACTACCTCAATGTAAGAAAAATAATTACTTCCCGATGCTGAAAACACGAGGAAAACCAACTTCGAAAACGGGATCGCGCAGACTTTTGGTTTGATGTGAGCGGGAGTTAAAATGTGTTCTATCTCTTTTTCAGATTCATTTTTAAATAAAAAGTGTTAGTGTAAAATACTATTCACATCAGAGCGATCAACGAACTACGATTGAACGAACATTCAGTCTATTGGACATTTCTTTCACATGGCATCTATTTAAATTCCTCGCGAATGACGAATAAAATAAAAACAGTTAGGCTAGGCGCATATTGAGACGCGTCCGATGTGTGTGACGTGACCTGACGAGCGTCGCACGACACGGTTTTAGAAACGTGTCATGCCGTTCTCCGCATATTGATTCGCGTGTCTCGTTTCAAAATACATATAAATTGAAGCAAAAATCGTCTGATATATTGATAATTGAAATAAACTTTAAAAAAAAAACAAGTAATTTCTAAAAAAGCAAACGATATTTTATTTTCAAATCCAACGACAATTTATTACTTTATTTTTTGACGGAAAAAAAAATCAAACACGCGCCAGTCATGCAAGAAAAACTATGTTTCGATTAGGTATTACGTCACGCGATTTTCGGAAAACGCGCGTCAGGTCATGTCGTGCCGGTCTATCAATATGCCTCGCTCTATGTATTTATATTGTTTATACAAAAAACTCGTGCTGTGCTGTGTCGCGTTACTCGTGTCGAACGCGCTTTAATATGCGCCTAGTCTTATTCTGTGGTTAGACACGCGCGAACAATTCATTCGATGCATTGTGGATGGTATGTATACATTATAGTATATATATATACATATACCATTTTGTTTTATCAAATTTCTTAAAATTTTATCATCCAAACATTAACAAAAATTAGATTCCTTCCATTTTGTTTGGATTTTCTGAAGAATTTAGGTATATAAATGTTTTAAATACCATTTGTTAGTTTATTTATTCGTCGGTAGTTGGTCTCTTTCATGTGAGTAATCCTTAAGAGCAAATGATTCCTTGTGTACCCTGATCCACTGGCGACACCTTTAGCCTATATTGTTTACATACATAAAATTTCTTTTAATTTCTATTTTTTTTTCTCCAACTATTGCAGTTATTCCTTTTTTTTTTTTTGTTGATTATTGTTTTATAATAACTATTCATTTAAAAACACACATAGATAAATTTATGTTGTTAATACAATTTATAATTTATCTCAATTTTTAAAATTATTCCTAGTGTTTGATTTTTATTGTTTTAAGAAGTAAACATACATATGTATGTAATAAGATTCAATTAAAAAGTACAAGTGACCTCAACTCCAGAAATAATTGTGTTTCGCCCAAGGTACAACAGTGGGCTCTTCAGTCAGTCTGTTATACCCTCCTAAGACACAAATTTTGGTCGATGTTTACAGACTCTTATAAAAATCATAGCAAAAAGATACTGTGAATTTTATTATTCTAGGGGAATTTGTTTAAATTCGTGCACCCAGAAAATAAATACCCGTGGTCAGGTTGTTTATAATAAGAAGATGAAGAAATTTAAATATTAAAATATTTAAATTTCTTCATCTTCTTACTAACGGGTGATTTTTTTGAGGTTAGGATTTTCATGCATTAGTATTTGACAGATCACGCGGGATTTCAGACATGGTGTCAAAGAGAAAGATGCTCAGTATGCTTTGACATTTCATCATGAATAGACTTACTAACGAGCAACGCTTGCAAATCATTGAATTTTATTACCAAAATCAGTGTTCGGTTCGAAATGTGTTTCGCGCTTTACGTCCGATTTATGGTCTACATAATCGACCAAGTGAGCAAACAATTAATGCGATTGTGACCAAGTTTCGCACTCAGTTTACTTTATTGGACATTAAACCAACCACACGAATGCGTACAGTGCGTACAGAAGAGAATATTGCGTCTGTTTCTGAGAGTGTTGCTGAAGACCGTGAAATGTCGATTCGTCGCCGTTCGCAGCAATTGGGTTTGTGTTATTCGACCACATGGAAGATTTTACGCAAAGATCTTGGTGTAAAACCGTATAAAATACAGCTCGTGCAAGAACTGAAGCCGAACGATCTGCCACAACGTCGAATTTTCAGTGAATGGGCCCTAGAAAAGTTGGCAGAAAATCCGCTTTTTTATCGACAAATTTTGTTCAGCGATGAGGCTCATTTCTGGTTGAATGGCTACGTAAATAAACAAAATTGCCGCATTTGGAGTGAAGAGCAACCAGAAGCCGTTCAAGAACTGCCCATGCATCCCGAAAAATGCACTGTTTGGTGTGGTTTGTACGCTGGTGGAATCATTGGACCGTATTTTTTCAAAGATGCTGTTGGACGCAACGTTACGGTGAATGGCGATCGCTATCGTTCAATGCTAACAAACTTTTTGTTGCCAAAAATGGAAGAACTGAACTTGGTTGACATGTGGTTTCAACAAGATGGCGCTACATGCCACACAACTCGCGATTCTATGGCCATTTTGAGGGAAAACTTCGGAGAACAATTCATCTCAAGGAATGGACCGGTAAGTTGGCCACCAAGATCATGCGATTTGACGCCTTTAGACTATTTTTTGTGGGGCTACGTCAAGTCTAAAGTCTACACAAATAAGCCAGCAACTATTCCAGCTTTGGAAGACAACATTTCCGAAGAAATTCGGGCTATTCCGGCCGAAATGCTCGAAAAAGTTACCCAAAATTGGACTTTCCGAATGGACCACCTAAGACGCAGCCGCGGTCAACATTTAAATGAAATTATCTTCAAAAAGTAAATGTCATGAACCAATCTAACGTTTCAAATAAAGAATCGATGAGATTTTGCAAATTTTATGCGTTTTTTTTTTAAAAAAAGTTCTCAAGCTCTTTAAAAATCACCCTTTATAAAAAACCTGACCAACGATTAGCGTTGCAGGTTAGACGGCTTTCACACAAGGAAACTGAGTTGCCAGAAACTGGCTAGTTTGTAGGCGAGAAGGGTGTGAGGGGAGATTTTTTGTCTTCCTTTCACGCCCTTCTCGCCCACAAACTAAAAATCGCCAGCAACTCAGTTGCCTTGTATGAAAACGGTCTTAGATTCTATATGGCAACACCTCGTTCTGTCAATCTACTACACAACATACATTTTCGAAAGTTTTCATATCCTTTTTTTGGTTCACTTTTACACCCAAAAATTAGCATCACACTCTTTCTGTGTGGAAATATAAATAAAAATACTTTGAATATCATGGTTGTTAAAAATAAATATATTGCTTTACCTAAATATGAGCCTATAGGGGAGTTCACACTAATCGACAAGTTCATCAACTCGTGTCGAAACGTCACATAATTTGAAATGTGAACACAAGTTGAACGATTGTGGGAAGTATTTCAAATTTTTTGATATTTTGCTCGGTCGAACGACCGCTGTAGGTTATATGAACACTAGTTGAACGACTGATATGTGTGAAAATTTGGATTTTAGTGTTTTTTCTTAATTTTTACATTCTCTGTCACTTGTTTGATACCACTATATTTTTCCTGGAAATTTTCGATACCTGTGAGTTGGTTAATATTTTTTGCAATAAAAAAGTATAAATTTAAAGGGGTAACTTGGAAATTCCTTAGAAATTTCACAAATTATAAGAATGGAATGCAAAAATGGGTATACAAAAATGCGTCACTTGATTGAGGCCACTTGAAAAATCTTATAAAAAAAGAACAAATCTATAAAAATGTTAACTTATTTTTGTTTTTAAACATTAATGTATTATGTTTTATCAATTTATAATGAGTATGCCAGCCATTGAGACCATGAGACGTTTTGGAATTAAATCATACACTTTTTTTTGGAATAATCCAGTGAAATCTGGCTCCAGGAATTGCGGTTAGCTTCGACCAAGACGTCCTTATCTCCAAACTGTCTGCCAGCATCAGAAACTTTTCGAGATAGCCAGGCCCAAACGTTTTCGATGATGTTTTAGTACGGTGAATAGGGTGGCCATGGTAAAAGTCCAACATTTGCCGACTGAATACAGCTTCTAGCTACCCTGGAAGTATGGATAGGGCGGTTGTCTTGTTGGAATATCCAAGGTAGATGTTTAAGAATATTCTTTAGCTTTGGAAACACCCGTTACAGCAGGTATTTGTAACTATTTCCGTTCATTGTTGTAGTCATAAATTCCAATTCAGTTGTTCCATAATAGGTGATAACCCATAACACCATAACACGTGATGTATGGCTGTTATGTCTTGACAAAATAAATTCTTCTTTTATTTAATCGTGAAAATAAAAATTCTAACCATATCAGGTCCGTCAAGATTAAACTTTTTTTCATCTTAAAATCAACCTTTTTCCATGACTTGCTACAGGCAACATGCTCCCTGGCGAAATTCATCCGTAGTTACCGTAGTAGCCGTAGAACCGGTTTCGTTTTAATTTTCATACTCTTCATGTTACCACTGGTTCTATTTATCCTTAAAACCGTCGAAATAGTTGGGAATTTAAAGCTAGCCGCTGAATGGGTTGCTTTTCTCGGATTTTGTTGCATGAACTGTGCTTCCTTTTCGTTTTTTTCCATACTTTTCAGTGTCTGCTAGATAGTTGTTGACAATGGTTATACTTCTGTTCAGTCTCCAAGCTTTTTCTCGACCTGAGAATCCCAGTTCCTTTAAAGCATCTATTGATCCTCTTTCTGCGTTATGAAAATAGTGGCCTCAAACAAGTGACAGGGAGTGTATATGAGATTTATGGAGATTTGGTTGAAATAGAAGTAAACTCACAAAGGAAGGGGAAAAATAAATTTTCTTCGATGAAAATGGTGTAAAAAGTAAAATCTACACCGTGTTTTATTTTATTTATGAACAAATGAAGTTGATGAGGCGGTCATTGAATGTAAACGCTAGCAAAATGACTCAGGTTGATCGACTTGTCGATGAGTGTGAACCCTCTTATCAGAATTTTGACAAATAGGAATAATAGATTACCCTGTTGAGATATAATCTTATTTGAAATCAATTTCTTCGAAAAAATAGTTGTGTTAAGTCTAAGGAATCCTTTTTATTTCTTCTTCTTTACAATTATTATTATTATCAAACATAAAAATGCTTCAGAGATTTTCCAAGGAAACTAACATCCTTAAGTCATTTTGCACTTTTGCAGCATTATCGACAATATTCTTACCGGAACGAATTAAAGAATTAAGGCTTAACTATACCCTTCTTTTGTGCAAAAGTGAGAAATAAATATGTATTCTGAAGACACCTGCTTGCAAAAAAAAAACAATGGCAAATTGTGCATACTTACTTACTTACTTAGGTCCTCGGACCTATTACGTCCGTGATGTTTCCCTTACGGGACATAGGGCCTCCACTACACCTACGCGCCATCGTGTACGACTTCTTGAAATGTATTTCAGCTCTCTCCAACTTTTCCCCAGTCGTGCCGATTCCTGTTCGACCGTTCTTCGCCATGTACTTCTAGGCCGGCCCACTTGTCTTCCCTCCTGTGTGAGCGGGTTCCACTGCATTGCTTGAGATGCAATGCACCGATCGCCTTTTCGAAGCGTATGGCCAATCCACTGCCACTTTCTTCTTCGTATAATGGAGTCTATGGGCTCCTGACCCGTTCTCGCATGAAGTTCGGCATTAGAGATACGGTTGGGCCAGAAAATCCTCAAGATGTTTCGTAGACATCTATTAACGAAGGTTTGCAGCTTTCTAGTGACAGTTTCAGTGACTTTCCAAGTGCTGCAGCCGTAAAGCAGAACGGATTCAACATTGGAGCGGAACAGTCGTAGCTTGGTCTTTAAGCTAAAAGAGTTGTTTCTCCATATTTTGGACAGCATTCCGAACGCAGCCTTTGCTTTTCTGATTCGGCTGTTTACGTCCAGTTCAGTTCCGCCACCCGTAGAGACAATACTCCCAAGATATTGGAAATCCTGTACCATCTCTACGGGTTGTCCAGAAATATTTACTTGGATTGATGAGGAAGTTCCAAGGCTGATCCTTTTAGTTTTTGCCGAGTTGATCTTAAGCCCTACGATTTCTGCTTCTCTCTCCACCCTTGTTGTCATTTGATGGAGATCCATGATCCTATGAGAGAGTAAGCATACGTCGTCCGCGTAGTCCAGATGTTTGAGGTAAGATTGCAGAGTCCACTGAATTCCTCCATTTCCATTTGACAAAGCTGCGTGCAGTACGTCACTTACCACCAACAGGAACAGTATTGGTGACAGTATACAGCCTTGCCTAACTCCACTTTGGATTTCAAACTCCTCTGACAGCCTACCTTTGTGCAAAACGTGACACCTGGATCCATCATATGTAGCCTTGATAATAGCAATCAATTTATCTGGGATGCCCCTCCTGTGCAAAGCAAGCCAAATAAATTCTCTATTGACACTGTCGAACGCCTTTTCAAAATCGATGAACAGCAGGTGAAGTGGTGATCGATATTCAACGCACTGTTCGATGATGATCCGCAAGGTGTTGATGTGATCCACACAGGAAGATCCAGTGCGGAAACCTGCTTGTTCGGCGTCGAGTGTGTCTTCGAGGTGGTCTTTAATTCGGTCCAATATTATCCTTGCTTTTATCTTGGCTACTGCAGGTAGAACGCATATTCCTCTCCAGTTTTCGCACTGTGTGAGATCTCCTTTCTTTGGAAGCTTGACAATCATTCCTTTTTTCCACTCTTCAGGAAAGCTCTCTGTTTCCCAAGCTCTCTTAATAAGTGGGTGCAGTAGCTCGCTCGATGTCGTTGGGGCTGCTCCTAAGAGCTCTGCAGGAATACCATCAAGTCCAACCGCTTTGTTGTTCTTCAGTGCTTTGATGGCGGTGCTAATTTCTTCTTTACTGGGGGGTACGGTGCGTATTCGGGAAATTGTTACTTCGGGTAGCTCAGTGGGAATAGGGTTCACTTCACTTGCGAAAACGCGGTTTAAAACCGCAGAAAAGTGTTCCCTCCACCTTATGAGCTGGTCCTCATCCGAAATTAGCAGGGATCCGTTTGTGTCTTTAACCAGGTGTTGTTTAGAGCTCTGGACACCAGTGAGCTCTTTGGTAATTCTGTAGACGGTCCTACTGTCACACCTTCTAGCGGCTTCTTCTGCTTCTGTAGCCAGTGCGTTGATGTAGTTACGCTTATCACGTCGCACACTACGGTGAACTTCCCTCATCTTCATGCGGTACGTAGACTCAAGCTCGTTTCTCCCTGCTGCTGGGGTAGCTGCGATGCGAGCTTTAAGGTGTTTCCTTTCTTCGATCCTTGCCCAAGTTTCGTCGGAAAGCCAAGCACTATTTCTCCCTTGCGCCCGGCCGACTATACTTTCAGCACCGGTGTATAGCAAATTGTGCATAGTGATTCAATTTATGTGTCAGAACAATTTTCGTATGTTTTTTTGCAAGAATGGTTCTTTAGCGAACATTTTAATTCTCATTTTTGTACTTTTGTACCTACAAAAGTAGGTCTATTCAGTTCCGGCTTTAGACTTTCTTCAACAACCCTGATTGATTGTTATCAGCCGTTCAATATTTTTACGAATACCTACATCCTTTTTTACCAAACGGTTTTTTTTTTTTTCTTGATTGCATTAAGTAGTCTTCGCAATGGGGATGGAAAAATAAAAGGAAAACCCGCTGATCATTCATGGTAAGTAATAAAGCAGATACCTCGTGATTGCCATAATAAAGACCAGATTAAAGGATTCAAATTTGAGTAAAACTAAAAACATTTAGTTAAAACAACTCTCTTTCAAAGTATAAAAGAAAAATAATAGCCTCAAATATTTGTATAAAGTAGGTAAAGAATCATTAAATTTGTTTCACGTTAATAAGAAGATGAAGAAATTTAAATATTAAAATATTGAAATTACTTCTGTTTTAAGTGGAGTGAATGAATAAAATTCAATTAAAAAGTACAAGTGACCTCAACTCCAGAAATAATTGTGTTTCGCCCAAGGTACAACAGTGGGCTCTTCAGTCAGTCTGTTATACCCTACTAAGACACAAATTTTGGTCGATGTTTACCGACTCTTATAGAAATTACAGCAAAAAGATACTGTGAATTTTATTATTCTAGGGGAATTTGTTTAAATTCGTGCACCCAGAAAATAAATACCCGTGGTCAGGTTTTTTATAATAAGAAGATGAAGAAATTTAAATATTAAAATATTGAAATTACTTCTGTTTTAAGTGAAGTGAATGAATAAAATTCAATTAAAAAGTACAAGTGACCTCAACTCCAGAAATAATTGTGTTTCGCCCAAGGTACAACAGTGGGCTCTTCAGTCAGTCTGTTATACTCTACCAAGACACAAATTTTGGTCGATGTTTACCGACTCTTATAGAAATTACAGCAAAAAGATACTGTGAATTTTATTATTCTAGGGGAATTTGTTTAAATTCGTGCACCCAGAAAATAAATACCCGTGGTCAGGTTTTTTATAATAAGAAGATGAAGAAATTTAAATATTAAAATATTGAAATTACTTCTGTTTTAAGTGGAGTGAATGAATAAAATTCAATTAAAAAGTACAAGTGACCTCAACTTTTTAATTGAATTTGTTTCACGTTAATCAGTTAAATAAATCTGAGATTAAGTGTTAAAAACAACATAATTGTTTCGTCTTTAATTTGTAATAAATAGTAATAACTATAGCCATTAACCTACTATATTATGGTAACACGATTACAACATAAGATTTGTACTCTTATATGGGGTTTTCCATTAAGAATTTTATGCGAAATTTGAATTTTGTTGTGGCGTATGGAATGATATTTGAATTGATTTTATTTGGTTATGGTATTGGTTTATTTTTGTGTCTGTGAATCTGTAACCGGTATCAGCTGACTGCTTACAAATAAAAAAAAACAGTTTTATTCATTCAAGATTGTGTTTCATTTTTTATAGTTTTTTTTTGACAGGTCAGTGCTAGAAAAAAAAAGGTACACAATTTCTTGCACCTCATCGTATGTCTGACAGTTCACCTTAGGGAAAGCGCCATGTAAAAAGAAGTCTTATACTACGTTTTCATTGGAGCCGAAATGAGGTAATTTCGAAATTTGGCAAAAAAGTATTTTCATTATCAAATTTGCTCATTTCATTTGACATCTCATTTCATTTTGAATTTGGAATGGCAGTTAGCCGTTTTATGTTGTTGAGTATAGTGTATTGATATTTTCATACAAAAGCTTTTAAGAGCTTTTGAAACTGATTCCCGCTGGATGCATTCAACTAATTTCCAACCTAATTTCATGCAAATGAGGTTGAAATTACCTCATTTCGAAATGTGATTTTGTATGGGAAATTAGGTAATTTCGGATCTCATTTGGAAATTTGCAACGAAATTACATCATTTGGCCCAGTGAAAACGGCATATTAAACTTATGCTTATTTTAAATTTCTGAGTGGCAGAACTGCTGCCCCTTGCGTTTGCACCGGGAGCACTACGATACCACACCAGCTAAAATATCGAATAACGAAATCTATGTATAAGTAGCTTTTTTGTTTTAATCTCGAAAATTAACAATCCCGCTTTTCATAAAATAGTAGGTGATAACCGGCGGATCCAGGGGGGATGGCTATAGGGGCTAAAGCCCCCCCACAGCCGATTGCTAAAATAATTTGAAATGTAGAAAGCATTACATTACAACGTGTAGAGTTTTATATTCGTATAAAATATTGTTAAGGTGAGAATTTTGATGGACAAAATAACGTGGTTGGGGCTGAACAATTTACATGTTCTGCAACTTTTTTTCTAAGCCCTAAGGTTGGGGCTAAAGCTTGAAGTGAGTTGGACAAAAAAAATCAATTGTGGGCTATGAGTAATGGACATGTTTCATGCAATGACAATTTTCCCTTAAAACAAAACCCAGAAAATTGAAAAAAAAAAAAAACAACTTGGGACTAATAAGGTCTGAGAATATTGGACAAAAAACGTAGTCAGGCTTAAACAACTAACTCCCTAAAAACTAGCATTATTCCAGAGAGCTTTTGGGGCATAAGTCTAAGGATTGTCAAAGTCCGAAGTTGGGGCTAAAGGTTAGACCGCACTAGGCGGAACTGCACTGCAGCGGAACTGCGATTCACAATAATTTGTATGAAATTTTATGAAGTTCAGTTGCCGCTTCGTGCGATATAGCTCATACAATTTCATACAAATAATGTTTTGCCGCGTCGTGAAGTGTAGTTCCGCTGCAGTTGTGTGCGGTCTAACCTTAAAGCTTGAAGATATAATTAAAAAAAATGTTGTCGGGGCTTAACATTTACATGTCAAAAGCAACAACTGTTTACACTAAAAACTTACCTAATTTAACGAAAGAAACGCAGTTGAGGCTAAAACAATAAGATATCACCGGGGTGTAAAGCTTAGTGTAAATGATTAATACAACAGGAATTGTTTCTTAAGGCCTTGGCTGGGGTTGGAGAATTTTGGGGCTTAGTTTTCAAAATTTTAAAGGTCTAAGGCAATCCATACAAAATATTTTTGGGCTAAGCAATTCAATACAAATTCTCTAGTCGAGGAGCCAAATTCCAAAAGCATGAGAAACTCTGTGAACTCGGAAAAATCTTGCAGGTGGACATGAATATTTACATCTATAGACTCTCGAGTGACTTACAAATTTATCGACACATTTTTTGAGCAGGAATAGAAAGTGTATGTAGGTGCAGCGTAAACGAAAATTCATTAATACCTACAGAATTGGGCCGTGCTGCAGTTTATTTTTTAGAGCAGCTGTTTCTTATGCCCGACTTAAAGTCTTGAAATTTTGATATTTTATTTTTCGATACACAAAATATAATTTTCGTGCTTTCCAGTGATAATTTTAAGAAAACAGGTTGATTTGGCTAATTAAAGGAAATGAGATCTCAGAGGACTGATACTGTCGAAACTCATATGAGCTTTTGCCAGTAACACCACTTAAATATCATTTTTCTGAACTAGCATTACAAACAGTTTTTAAATTTTGTTAAAAAGGCGAAGTTCAAAGCATACATTCAGATAATTTAAACAAACAGTTACATAATGTACTTACATAGTGTACATAGGTGGGCACCTGATACCTAATCAATTATTAAGCAATATAAATACACGAATTCTTTCGTATGGTTTAAGGCTGTCACCTGGCTAGAACTTGAAGTTATAAAATTAGTTATGCTACCATGTTTTGCTGAGCCTTAATATTAGCTTCTTGCTCCGCTTAAAAATAGTTCCCATGCTTAACACATAAATCCCAAATTCTTGTTATTGTGCTTTATTTTGAAAAAAAAATTTAAAGTGCGATAGGAGCGGATATAAAGGCACACCAAACACGGCTATTATTAAAGGAAAAGTGATGTCAAAATTCGTTTTCTGTTATATAACTTCAATATGTACAAACTGGATTTCCAAACTCAAAGCCCCCCCCCACAGCCAAATCCTAGATCCGCTACTGGTGTTTACCAAATCTCGCGATAGCTTGTTACAATAAAGTATTGTAAATTAAACTAACCGCTGACTTAACAATGACTATTGGAGATGGAAATAAAATAAAATTGTTTGTCTATGATAACTTTTTCTTTTGAAATTCGTTACTATAAATTCATAATAAATAAAAACAAAATAAATGATTCAATTTAAGTATCTACCTATGAAATCCCATGGAAATGATTAATCTTTCTTGATTTATTGATTTATTTTTTAAAGCTATCGCTTTATAATCTTAATATTCTTGAAAACAAAAAACACATGGTTCTTCATGGAATTATTTCCCGTGTACAAAATGATAGACCGACAATCCGGTTTAACCATTAGGTACAAGGAGTTCACATATTGGTCACATTATGAACTTTGAATTTTTAAAACATATCTTATCACTTGCATTCTAAGTATAATCAATGTTCCTTTCTAAAAAAGATTATACGATAGCATTTATCGGATCGAATTGGATCTTTCAATAGAAGCATAAAGTTAGTACAAGACAACAATAACAAATCAAACCGAAGGTAGGTTAGATTTGTTTTGCGGATAAAAATGTTTGAAAATACGCGGATTGTACGGTTAATCTTATCAAACCATGCGTATTCTGATTGATTTTTTTTTAATAAAATGACATATATATTAAAATGAATAGTCAGTTGAATACTTTATTCACACAAGATCGGAGAATTTTCACATTTTATTAACCATGTTGAAAATTCTATTGGGGGTTTTGGTAATTCTAAGCACTTTTCATTTCCAAGCGCAATCAAAATCCATCATTGAAAATGTTACCGTTTCCAGTGACTATATACAAAATTTGTTCTTCGATGAGATTCGATTAAATCCAAAATTATCATTATCAGATATTGATGTTGGAGATATCGAAAATGCAGAAAAATGTATTCTTCAATTGGGAGAACTGGCGAAATCATTTCCGACATTTGAAGGAATTCAGTGTGAGTTAATTTTTGTACTTTCTCAAACGGTTTTTCAAAAATATGATCTTGATCTTGATATATACAGTTGTGGATTCGTGGGGAAAGTTTCCTTCGGGACTTCTTTCTGGTCATTTAACCGATATTGGCAGTTATGATCAGTGTGTGGAAACTTCTGTTGTTTTGATTCCATCTCATGGTGTAACAAATGGAAAATATTGTATGGCTTCATTTCCTAATGTCATCTCAACCAATATGTTTTCTGGAAATAATGAGACTACTTCTTCGTTGGTAACGATGGAAAGTTTACCCAATGCTGTAAGGGCTTTGACAACGTCTTTTGATATCAAACTAGGAGTATGTATACCGGATGTATGTAGTCCTGAACTTTTTAACACAATTCTACAAAAATCATTGGGCAATGCTTTGAATGGTCGACTAGCCGATTCAACAATTTCGAATTGTTCAGTAGCCAGGAAACCTGACTTCAGAGCTATTGATATAATTGCTATGTGAGTATTATCTTCCTTACTATTACACTGATAGCCACAGCTAGTTTGGGTGTGAGCGATATCAAAAATGTCTGTTATGTTAAGATAGGACCATACTATTCAAATTCAAATAGGGGTTGGGGACCATGTTCGTAATCCTGATGCTGCTTTGAAAACGCTCTTTTCTTAAAGCTCAAGTATCAAGTGTAGGAACTTTAAAATTGTATTTAATTTAAAAGTTAAAGTGCCCTAGATATGATTATACATGGTTTTTTAGACCTTTTCTGTGAGGCCAAATGTCTGCAAGGCGCATTCAAAGATTGAAGCTTTAGGTGGGTCCTGCAGTCATTTGGCTCTACGGAAAATGTTGGAACCCATGTCTAGTGCACTCAGCTCTTTTGTTAAATATGATTCTGAAGTTGCTAAACTGCATTTTCAATGCATTGCATTTTAAATGCATTATTGCATACAAAGGCCCCAACATTCATATTAACATATGAAAAGTACTGACATATCTTAAAACAGAAGGAATGTTTGCTATCGCTCACAGCCAAAAAGTTCTGTGGACTTTAAAGGTGAGGCCGCACTAGGCGGAACTGCACTGCAGCGGAACTGAGATTCACAATTATTTGCATGAAATTTTATTAAGTTCAGTTGCCGCTTAGTGCGATATAGCTCATACAAATAATGTTTTGCCGCGTCGTGAAGTGCAGTTCCGCTGTAGTTGTGTGCGGTCTTACCTTTATTCTATTAATCTAGCTACTGGAGGTCACTTGTACTATTTAATTGAATGACATATAATAATTTAGCTTATTCTTTTCAACAGAATATTCTTTTCATTTATTGGGCTTTTGATGCTATTGAGTACGCTCTATGATTATGTGATGGCTGCATTCCTTAGGGGTAAGATTTTTCAAGAATTTTTGTGTTGTCAACCACCTTTAATTGTATTTGATTCTCCCTCAGAAAAGCCAGTTCCACTACTTCTAGCATTCTCTGTCATATCCAATGGAAGAAAACTGTTTATGATAAATACAGAAAAATCGCCAAATTCTATAACTTGTTTGACTGGAATTCGAGTATTTTCGATGTTTTGGGTCTTGCATTGTCACAATTACCTTTATTACTTAAACCTTAACGCGATAAACATTTCATATAAGCTTACTGTAAGTTGTTAGCATTTACGATGTGATTAAGTTTTGGTAGAATCTTTTAATTGTTTAACTTCAAATTCGAACATTTCAGTGGGCTAACAATTTTTGGTCTCTGACAATTTTAATGGGAACTGTTTCAGTGGATTCATTCTTTTTCCTTAGCGGATTACTAGTTGCTTGGTTGGTTCTTAAGGAATTGGATAGGACGTGAGATTGGCAAATGAGACATTTTCGTTTTTGAAAATACTTTTTCATGGGCTTTATTTTAGGAAGGGAAAACTAAATATTGCAATGATGTATATTCATCGGTATATTCGACTGACGCCGGCCCTAGCTGTAGTTATTCTATTTTATATCACAATAAATAAATATATTGGAAGTGGACCCTTTAGAAAACCATTGGAAGGTTGTGAAAAATCCTGGTGGATAGATTTACTCTACGTACAGAACTACGTTAAGTCTACTTTTGTGGTAAGTTTTACGGTTGCAATTGCAAACCAGAAATGTTAAATAAACTGTTTTCTTTTGTTCTTCCTATATGTACTCGTATATACTACCTATAGTGTGTTAAGCAATCTTGGTACTTGGCTTGCGATACTCAACTATATGTTATTTCCCCACTGATTCTAATACCATTATGGAAATGGGGTAAGAAGTTTATCCCTGCGATAGTGACTCTTTCAATCTTATCAATTGGATGCGTTATAGCAACTTACTTTGTTGAAGGCTACACCAGTATTTTAGGGTAAGAAAAATGTACATTTAGATTTTAATATAAAAATTGATCTAAGATCTAAGAATTGGCGATTGAAACACCATTTTAAATTGATTTGTTTTTGTCATTGTATACGTGTGATTATAGTAGGTATGTTGAAGTTCATGTCATAAAATCAAAAAACTGAGCTTGATTATTTATTAACTTCTTCCATTTTAAATACGAAATTAATTCATACTTTAAACATTATTTTCATAATTATATATATATATCACACAAATTGAATTTAAATCCAAAAATCAATCAATTTATTTGCCCACTGGAGCATAGACATTATCAAAGATTGTATTTTGACAAATCCAATTAAATTCATTTATTTTGGCAATGGAAAACACCATTTTTTTACAAATATTAAATACATACCTATGTACTTTTGATTTGTGTTGAATATTTTATCTGGGTTCTCCGAGTTGCTCCGACTTTTTTTTTTTTTTTTTGACTTCACAAAAGAAGAAAAGAACTAAATTTCAATTTTTTTTAAATAATTTTATATCAAAAATAGTCCTGTGAGCACCGCCTTTGAATTTAAATTTCAATTTAAAAGCACACTCCATATCACTCCGGATCTACTGAAATAAATATAATGCTGAAATAAGATGATCATGTCGATTACAGAATCCGCAAAGTTCGATTAGCAGTGCTGTTTTTACTTTCCTCTCTACTTATTTATCGTGGAAAGAAAAGAGAAAACTGCACAGTGCAACACTGCGGATCGAGTATGCGGGTTCTGTAATAGACATGAATATAAATTTATATGAATGATGGTTAAAACTCAAGTTTAACTTTGAGATACCTCATAGTATCTACTGAAACATTGGACGTTGGAACTTATGGTTTCAAATAAATTTATTTCAATTTTTTAGATTTGGCAATCTAGGATTTTTGCCTCGAACCTATACCAAAACTCACACTAGATATTCAGCTTGGCTTGTCGGAATAGTCTTTGGGTATTTAATGCACAGCAATCGCAATAAGACTTTTAAACTATCTATGGTAAGCTTTTTATCTAACATAACCTCTCTATTTGTCTATTAGATAATAAATAAAATGCCTTTTTTAAAGCTTGTTCAGCTTGTTGGATGGGTTATTTCGCTTGGAACTATGCTAACTATCATCTTTGGGCCTTACTTTGTTACGGAATATCCGTATAATTGCAGTGTTATGCTTGCGGCAGCAAGTGAATCACTAAAACGTGTCTTTTGGGCCCTAGCTCTAGCATGGATTGTTTTTGTTTGTCATTTCGGTATGGGTGGATTGGTGAATTCAATTCTATCACATCCTTTCTGGCAACCATTTGGACGGTTGACTTATTCTATGTATTTGGTGCATATGGCTGTTCAAGAATTCAATTTTGGAATACTACGGACGGATGTTTATTTTTCGGACTATCAAATGGTATTTATTGCTTTTTTCTGTTTTAAAAATATTTCATATTAACTCAGATTGTGTTTTTGATTTTATGTATGTACAATTTTTAGATTCTTCATTTTTGGAGTACTCTGGGAATAACTCTCTCATCGGCAATTGTCCTATCACTTTCATTTGAAGCTCCAGTGTTGGTAATTGAGAAAGCAATATTTGGTAAAAGGAAACCAAAATCTGATAGTTGCGTTGATTTGGCACCGTCATCATCTCGAAGCAAAGAAGAAGTTTAATTAATAGTCGAGTTCTTCTTACATAGGTACCTACATAAATAACAGTAGGTACATAATTGAAAAAGTTTAATGGAGCTCTCAATTGACTTTTAAAATAAGTATAGAAATAAGTTTAATGCTAGGTTTACACTGTCATTGAAAGACGCAAATTGCCAAGACAGGGTGATGGCTAGTATTATTGAGTATAATGTATAGTAAACTATAAACTATTTCAGCAAAGTAAACAAATCAACAAAAATTATTAAGTCTATGTAGCCACAAGTAGAAATATCAAACTCAAATGAAGTTACAAATACACACTTTTTTATAAGGATCGTAAACAAAGTAGAAAAAAATAATTCCTTCCCGATGCCCAAAACACAAACACACGAAAAAAATGCAGCTTCTAAAACGGGATCGTGGAGACTTTTGGTTTGATCTTTTCTATTTTTTAGATTAATTTTAAAATAAAAAATGATAGGGTAAAGTACTATTCACATAAGAGCGACCAACGAACTACGAATGAACGAACATTCGTCCAATTTGACATTTCTTTCACATGGCATCTATTTTAATTCGTCGCGAATGACGATAAAAATAAAAACAATAGTTATTTTGAGGTTAGATGCGCGCGAACAATTCATTCGTTGCAGTGTTGATGGTATGTGGATCGCGAATAGAGTTTGACAATTCGTAAAAATCAATTGCATTTCGTGACGACCAATTTGTTTTATCAAATTTCATTTATTTCAGCAATAAAATGGAAATTTTATCATCCAAAAATTAACAAAAATAAGATTCCTATCGTTTTGTTTGGATTTTCTGAAGAATTTAGGTATATAAATGTTTTAAATACCATTTGTTAGTTTATTCGTCGGTAGTTGGTCGCTCTCATGTGAATAATCCTTAAGAGCAAATGATTCACTTTGTACCCTTATCCACTGTCGACACCTTTTGCCCTATATTATGTGCATACATAAAATTTCTTTTAAAATAAATATTCAGCAATTTCGGATATTCAAAAGGATGCAAATTTCCATGTTAATGTTTACAGGCAGACGGCAACGCCATTGCCCTACTATTTTATTGTTTACAATATAATTTAAATAATAATTAAACTATACAAATAAAGTAAATGTTTAAAGTTTTCGTAAATTGGTAAAGTGGGAATGCTCTCATCCCAAAACTGATCATAATAATAAAACAAATCATTTTAAAAGTTCATTCAAATTTTTAAAATTTCCACTAATCTGGTGCTCGCCAAGTTCACAAAGCGTGAGTTCTGGAAAAATATCCCTAGGTATTCGGTTTGAAAAAAGATACCAGCCTTTAAAGTACTTATTCCTTTATATATGTATGTATATTAGGGTGGTCCTTATAAGGGTCATTGTCTAACTTTGATTGACGCACCCCCTAATTTGTTCTAAATAATTAAAAAAAAAAATAATCTTATAAAATTTTAGCTCATTAATATTAACGTCTGAAAACGTCTGAAGTTTTATATGGGAAATCCCATGTATTTTTGTAGATCCGAACTTGAAAAATCTTAACTTTGGTAATGATTGATAAAAAAATTTTGGAACACATGTAGTCACTTCTGTCATATTTATAAAAATGTATCTAAACAAATTTACAACAGATATTTCCCTACTTATAGCCATTTAAACAAAAACATTTTTTCTTATTTAATTTTTGTTATAATAAATGTATGTAAAATTTTTTTTAATACATTTTTTTAAACATGACAAAAGTTACTACATGTGTGCTTTGAACCTTTGAATATCAAAATGGCAGGGAAAAATAGTGCTGGGTAAAGCATTCCACATTCTTGTAGTGCGACTAAAGAATCTCTTTACTTAACAGTACGTCCGAAGTAGGGATCAAGGATAAACTGATGTGCATTCCTATAAATGCGAGTATTACGGTTGAATTGTTTTAGGGGAGGAATGCAACTGGCTATTTCGCTAGAGCACTGTTTATGAAAATAACGGTAAAATAACGAAAGACATGAAACATTGCGGCGGTGTTCGAGAGGTGCAAATGCTTCCGTTATATTTCTATCACCTATCATTTTCATAGCTCTTCTTTGAATTCTGTCCAATAAACTCAATTAAGTTATTGGAGCACCTGCCCAAACATGGGTATTGTAAATTTCTTGCATCGCCGATGAAAACCTAAGCACTTAGCAGCATTTTTGGCAACATCAAATATGTTATCGTTCCACAAGAGGTGGTCTGTGATACACATACCGAGGACTGAAAGCTTTTCGGTTTCCTCAATGCAAGAGCCACTCTTGCATAGTGGCATGGAGGGTGGGTTTCGATTTGACGACACTAGACAGCATTGAGTTTTTGAAGTTTTGATTCTCCATTGGACAATGCTGTCAAGATCAGAATTTATGAGCTTATCATACGCTGCCGTTCAAGTTTCACATCCGAAGGACATAGATGTGAATCTGAAAGCGAATATGAAAAGCTGAGGGTACTGTCGTCAGCAAAACAGTTTAATGGATTAGAAGTTTCAGACAGCATATCATTAATGAATATGAGGAAGAGCGTCGGAGACAACACGGAGCCCTGGGGCACACAAGCATTTATTTTGTAGATTTCAGACTTGAAAACGGTCCAATACAATTTGTATTGAGCGGTCCGAAAGTAGGGTGTCCAACTTATCTCTTTAAAAGAGAACATGTTCCCTTTTTTCACTCTGATCTTTTTTACACTATCTTTTTCTTTAGGGATCTAATTTTGTTCTCTATTTTTTTTTTAATGAAACTCGCTTTTGTTTTATTGCAATAATTTGGATTTCAATGTCAATTAATATACTTAATGGCCCTATTCTGCCGTTGCCAGGCTGGCTCATAGGTCACAATTTTTAGTGAGTGAGGTTTTTTATAAGGTGGTCACAATTTCGTATTCTGTAGGAGCCCTCATAAGAAACCTCACAAGAACAACGTGAATTGTGATCTGATAAGGAGCAGATCATAATTTCCAAGTTCTTATGAGGCGAGTTCACCACGAGTTATAAGATTATTCTGACTTGTGAGGCATCAGTGAGATTGCCAGAATAAGACTGTAAAATTTCGTTGTTAGGTAAATTTTATAATAAAATAGAAATATATTATGTTGTCAAAGCTTCTATACAATTTTTAAATGATAGACATAGAGTTATATAAGAAAAAGTACAAGAGAAAAATAATAAGACGATATTATTACCCGTGTTTTTTTTTGGCATTCTATAAATAGTACAGTAGAAAATTACCAAAAAAAATCGTATCCGCAGTAGCCTGTTTTTTGTATTTCAAAATTGGTTTAACTGAAAGAACACCTGTCAGAATATTAAAAAAAAAAATATAGTATTTGTGAGAATCAGAAGCAGTCAAAATTAACTTCACGAAAAAACTAATAGTAACCAACATTTGAGAATGAAATCACCAAAAATTCATTCGAGACTCGGAAAACTATCCGCAGTATGATTCTACTTTAACTTTTATCGGCAGTATACATACTGCCGATGTTGTATTTGTTATTCATGTAAAATCCTACTATGGATAGCTACTATGGATAGCTTTTCCAATAAAACACGAGTATTGATGATTAAGGCAACGCTAGCCCAAAACGAGCAGATTTCTTACCTACTATACTAAGGCCTATTTTGTATTTTACTTTTTAGTTGAATTTTGTTCAGCAATTCATACATACCAACGTGTGTATGATTCTTGAAAATTAGGACACTTGATTCTTTTGTTTTTATTTTTGTGTGTTCTCTATTTTGCTGTAAATGTTCTTTTTTATAGCTTTTATAGGAAAATGTCCTCTTTTTGTAAAGTACCGAGATGGACACCCTATCCGAAAGGTAATTTCTAATCCAACGAAGAAGAGATTCATCGATACCAAATGCACGCATTTTCGATAAGAGAGCTTGATGCCAAACTCTATCGAACGCTTTTGAAATATCAAGCGCAATAATCTAACTTTCTCCAAAACAATGTAAATATCTGTTCCACTGTTCGTCGAGATATACCATCAGATCACCAGTGGACCTATTGCTACGAAAGTCATACTGCCGGTCATTAAGAAGCTTTCGTTCTTCGAGACATTTCTTGAGCTGAAAATTGATCAGCGTTTCCATGACCTTGGAAAGAAAGGACGTAAGTGCAATTGGATGATAATTTGAGGGTGAAGAAGATACGCCTTTTTTAGGGACAGGCTGGACAAATGCTGTTTTCCATCTACTCGGAAAGAGACCAGTAGAGTAGGATAGATGGAAAAGCTTACGCAGTGGTTTTGCCAGCGTTGGAGAACACCTCTTCAGAACAATGGGAGGGATACTATCCGGGCCAGCGGATTTGTGTATATTGAGATCTTACACAACTCTAGCAACCCATTGTCCCATAAAATCGTTTACGCTCTCAATTACAGGCGGAGTTTTATCACTTACTGGCAGCGTCGAAATAACAACAAACTGTGCTGCAAGCAAATTGGCTTTATATAGCGAGTTGACAGTAGGTGTGTCGTTGGAGACGAGCGTTGGAACCGCAGATGAAATAGTATTTCGAATGTTTTTTGCAAATGACCAAAAATGTTAACTACTATTGGGACATTGTAGAATTTTTTGCCTTAATTTTTGGTCCTGCAAGAATTTGGTTCTTCGAATATGACCGTTACAGGTCTTTTTGGATTGTTGAAACTTTTTCCGGTTTTCCTCAGTAGGGTTGGCTATGTAACTACGGAAACTTACTTCTCTAACCCTAATAACCTCTTTACAACTCGAATCAAACCGCGAGTTTTCTTTGGGTTTGATGGATTTAACCCTATTCGGGATAAAATTTCTCATTCCACAAAGAATTAAATTTGTGATCATATCTGTACTGGCATCTACATACGTCACTATCGAGGAAGCATAGTGACCAGTTAAAGTTACTGAAGAAACCGTTAAGACCGTTCCAGTTGGCTTTCTCGTATTGCCAAACGGTTCTCTTTGGTGCTTTCAGATATGACACAATGGTCTGATGAGCCCAGAGGCGATAATACACTTATAGTTTATTTATCAGGATCAGAGGTAAGAAACAAGCCAAGAGCGTTGGCGGATTGATCTGCAACGTCAGGGATTCGAGTTGGCTCGTCAACCATCTGAGTCAGGTGGTTTAACTCAGCAAAAACCTCAACAAACCTTCCTTCGGGTGTTGTCTGACCCGCAAAGCGAAGCCATAAGCCAACTAGAATTGTGTACATTGAAATCGGCCGCAATGACGATTTCAGTATAAGGGTAATGGGCAACAATTCATTAAATGGGACAGAGTATCAAACTCGTTAAAAGTTGAATTTCTGTCTAAATTAGGGCTTCGATAAAGGAAACATGTGTGTATGATGTGCTTATTTAACGTAAATTTTAACCACATGAAATTAAAGTTTGTGTTAGAACACAAACCATATTGTAGTTGAAGTTGGTATGCAACATCATTCCTTATATAAACGGCAAGACCATGGTGGGGAAAGAATAATGGCATTAAATTATACCCAAATAAATTAAATTCCGAATGATCAGAATTTTCACCTATCTGGGTTTCACTCAATGCCAAAACAGCTGGCCAGTTCTTTGCAGTACAGACATACGCAGCGCAGAAATTCTTTCTAAGCCCACGAATGTTGCTAAAATCGACACTAAATCTATCAACCATTTAAAATATTCAAAAATATCGAAAATCTAAGTCAGACAATTAACTAAGTTGAATATTTATTCCAGATTCCAATTTGAACTTTTCAGTACAATTTGTCACTAGTGATGCCTTAGTGACAAGATTGTAATGAGCCGCCCCTGATTAACTAGAAAAACTAAACAGCTATGTATCTGACGACAGGCTTGCTTAAATGATGTGATGCTCTGTGTGGGGAACACACAGTGCATACGACAATTCAAGCGAACCCGACTGTAGGCAGTGAAAGGGAAATGAAAAGAAGGGATTTACCACCAGTGTTCCCATAACGGCATTATTAAGCTAGATCTAGCATTATAGAGAAGAGAAAAGCATTATGAAATTTTAAAATTATGCCAAATGCTTTTTTGGCATTCTTGTTTTTATTTTTTGCATTCTTGAATGCCTTAATAACGTCAAACCTTAACCTTAATAACGTCAAATCACGAAGATTCACACATACGTTCACAAAATTCAAAACTTTTTCTAATAGAAATGAATTAATTAAAGCATCTGTTGCTGTGCAATCTGGAAAGTCAATTATTTGGGCTATATTAAATATAAATATTCAGCTAGGTCTTTTGTTCTGTTATTCTGTTATCTGTGAGCTGTCAAACAATCTTTTATGAATTATAATATGGTATTCGGCTGCTTAAATTGTTAAGAAATCTGCTATGAGATGTCAAAAGTTCGGAATTCACAAATGCGTTTTGGATCCAGCTGCTACAAAGTTTTAAAGATGCAGCTGGGGAAAATATGTTTGAGGAATAAGGTCGATTTGTTATTGGCATTGGACTGACTTCACTTCCCATTTCAAATGCTGATGAGTTTGAGCGCCTGTTCAGCCAAACAAATATATAATTAAAACAAAAATTCGTCATAAAATTGGAAAAGAATTATTGAACAAATCCAAATACGCAAGGGTCTAAAGATATAAGATAAATGCTACTTTTCTTATAAGGTTTCAAGAAGTTTTATAGAGAAAGTTGGAGCCTCGACGAAGTATGAAAAACCTAAGGGTGGAGAAGATTATTTGTATGAAGAACTTTGGCTAACTTATTATTTAATTTAAATCATAAAACAGATAAGATATTACAAAAATAAGAATGTGATAAGTCTGACTGATTTTAAACTAAATAATTAACTACTAAAACATGTTCTTAATTATAGTGACCATAAGTTTTTGAAGACAATGCGGGACACTTTGAAAACAAACTTTTTTTTATTAAATACATTGTGTCTTTTTTTTAATTTTTTAATTGAACTTTAAATAAGTATATTCTTCAAGTTTTTTGTTTGGTTAAATTTGAATGCATAGGAACATTTGAATACGCCAATAAGATTTAAAACGTATCACACAAATTAAAAGTTCATGAACATGAACATATTTCATAAAAAAAAATAAAGAAAAAACATCTCTAAATATATTGCGCATGTCGATTGCCTCATTATATTTTTCAGATGTGTGCATTTTTTGCAAAACTTCGCTATTATGTTGTAGTAGCCCGTAGCGTTAGTGCGTTCGACTGTCACTCTGGAGGTCTGGGATCGCTTCCCAGCCTCGTCCACCTAAAAAACTAAAAGTTTTTTTCAGGGCTACTGCCTCTTGCGAGGAATTGACAAATCCTCCAAGAGTATCACTTGTCACGAATAAGTGCTTCTCGTCTAGCTGTTCGGATTCGGCATAAAATTGTAGGTCCATTCCATTCCTGTCGAAAGGCGCACACAGGAATGGTTGCGAGCTGTTAGTCACTAGGCCCTGGTTCTTCATGAGCCGTTGTGCCACCCGATTTATTTTTTTGTTCGCTATTATGTATGTATTCATAAAAAAGGAGCAGGAATTATACCTATCGAAAATTATTTTTAACAGAACAATAGATTACATATACCTACCGCTTGATCTCTCATCTTGCGTCCATAAATGATTTATTATTCAAAATATTCTAATTAATTCTTTTTAATAATTGGTAGGTACTTCATTTCCTCATTTTTAGATAAAATACTTATGAAGGTACTTGTACAGAAAACACTGAACAAAATGAAAATTATTATCCTATAAGTAAGTTTTACATGTGCATAACATGCAGATACATTTGCATTATTTTTGTATATTTTTAATTTTTCAGGACTTTGCGGGACAAATTTGTAAATGAGGGACATTTCGCGGGATAGTTTATGATGCGGGACAGGAATGTCAAATGCGGGACTGTCCCGCCAAATGCGGGACGGATGGTCACTATATTCTTAATTAAAAATAGTTTGCTGTAAAAGTTCCTATTACCTATTTACATATAAAGCTTTAAGTTTTGTTATTTTTGAATTAAATTTGGTTTGGTTTCCTTTTTTTGTTGTTATGCAAGGAGATATTACCTTTGTATGTTAGGTATTTATGAGAAAACAAATATTTATTTTGCATTTTTATAAAATGTTTGTTTTTTAATCATCGATATGGACGTTTTTATATGGATTTTGAAATCTAGCATTTTGTTTTTGGAGCTCCCATACGATCTAGCATTGTAAAATTTGAAATCTAGCATTATGAAATTTGAGATTATGGCAACACTGTTTACCACTCTTTGCACTGTGTTGCTTTTTTTTTCATTACTATTTTGTTGTTATATTTGATGTAGGTATTGAAGGTTTGCACTGATAACTTGTTTTTTTTTTTCTATGCACTAGCACTTGCACTGATTTTTTCGTTTGGTGGGTGATTGGCGCGGCGCGAGAATTGTAATTTTGGATTAGTTTATGGGGTTACTTTTTTTTTTTTTGGTTTGAATTGTTATTATTAAGTAATTTTTTCTCAATTTTTTTTTTTTTTATGGTGAAATGGAGGTAGTGAATTTAACAAGGTTGACACACATTGGCGACAAAACAAAAAAAAAAAACAGACACGGTACATCGAGACGAGATGGACTTTCGCAGATATGTGCACTCGATGGGAGAGTAGTCGGCACTCCAATGTAAATAATGGAACAAAATTACTAACAAAAATAGTTTTTAATGTCCGGGCCCTCTCAAAACCTGGGCCCAGGGGGATTCCATTCTCTCGCCGGCAATGCTGGTTGCTTGTAAAACCGATAATTGCAATGCCCCATCATCTTCATCGTGTTATTCTAATTCCTACAAAAAAAAAAAACATCCGTTGCCCAAAAGCTTAACATATCCATAGGGATTAACCAAATAGCAAAAATTGAAAAATAAATGTCAATACCATGAATGTACATAGGGTATTATATGACATGTTTAGCATTAAAATAAATATTTCAATGACGGTGTTCACATTGGACTGACCCACCTGATTATTTTTGACTTCTCTGAAATTGATCTCACTCTCACTTCATGGTAAGAAAGGGAAAAGAATTAAATTTTTAAAATTATTTTTTTCATTTTACGTTTTCTTTTGTAAATTCCGAGGAGTCAGTCCAATTTAAGCATCGTCAATAAATTAAATTTGATAATTCAGAATTTTCACATTAATTGAGTCATATGTTGTTAAATAAAAAAAAAATCATTAAACCATTTAGGTACCTATTATGAGGAATAATAATAATTTATGATAAGAAATAAATAATTCAAGGGCGGTCAAAGATAAAAATGAGGATTTTTACAATTCCTATTTGTCGGAGACACGGCCGTAGCCGCATTTTTTTTTTTTTTTTTTTTTTAGATTTGAGCATAATTTTTCTAAAATGAAAAACAAAAAAAAATACCACAGCGTTGTTTTGAAAAAAAAAAACATATCTACAAGTTATGTAAGTTATACAACGAGTATAGGTATGTACATAATATTTTGTATATGCAACAATTTGGGCACTGTGGGGAAGGCCTTATGCCCTGTAGCCCCCCCCCAGGATCTGCCACTGGGGCTTGTAAAAGAAATAATTGGAATGCACAAGCATGTGATAATAATTCTTGGAAGAACAAAAAATCTCGTTACCTATGTGCATAGGGATTAGCGGAATATAGGGTTAACTATATATCAAAAGTTGAAAAGCAAAAATCAATATAAGTTACTAGGGTATTATATGATTATATTTGCCAAATAACAAAATAAAAATTTGAGGATGATTAAACAATAATTCAATAAAACATTTATAATGAAAAACAATGAATTATGAAAAAACACAAATGTTAAAAAAATAGCCAAGTTCTCACCTACTTATATAGACAAATCTTGTTAATATGTTTAAAACACAAGATTTGCACTCTTATGGGGCTTTCTAACGGTAAATTAAGAATTTGATACGGAATTTGATTTTCTGAATGGCATGATTTTTGAATTGATCTTGTTTATTATAGTTTTTTTTTCTGTGAATCTGCTGACAAATACAATAAAATCAGCCTACAGTTTTAATTAATTCAAGTTTGTTTTTCATTTGATGAGATTTCAATTTTTAAATTTGAATAGACGATTACAAGATTGTAATTATTGATGAGGGTTACGTTGTTATCTATCAACTCATTTAAAACTGTTTCCATTTCAGTGCAATTATAACTTTGTAACCTTTATGTTTTCTCAACAAATTTCTTTCTCTATGAATGTTAGAATGAAACAATTGCTACTACTTTCTCTACTGAAATAAATTAATGAATCAAGCAATTGTCAAAATAACTGCTATCAATTCTACTGTTAGTAAAAGTAGGGGTAGATCCACGAAAAAACTGATCTACGAACTTGGTTCAGAATCAAAAAAATATCAATATTTTTTGCGCAATAATTTGTCAAAATCTGTGTTTTGAAAGATATGTAGGTATGTATAATCAAAAATATTGATATTTTTACCAATGGAAACCCATATTAATGAATCGCTAAATCGGGTTTATAGAGCAGTTCACCTAACAGTTAGCAGAAATACTCGTAGCAGCTAGAACGGAAGTGAATTGAATCTTGAATGTTAGATTAACGAGGATAGAAGAATACGATAAAGAATCTATTATTCTAAGACTAATACTTTTTACGACGTTTTTCGAAATTAAAAAAAAAAAAAAAAACTAGCTTAACGGTTCGCGTACACTGAAACCGAATAATCGGCCGATTTCGGTTCGGAACTATTTGGCCGAATGTGTCGAACGTTTGCCTACATACACTCCTGCCGTTCGCGACCGATTTCCGTTTTTAACGATGCTAATTTTGTATTTGTTCTTTTGGTTAAATTGTTTTTTTTTTATGTCGGGAAACAGCAACACACAATTCCATCACTGAAGAAACTTCTGCCCATAGTTGTTGTAACTTTTTTATTATAAACACATTTAATTTATTTTTCAATATTAATTTTATTTTGTATACATAACATTCTGGCAAGAAATAATCGGCAAACTGACGTTAAATCCAAACAAGTTTGGATTTGTCGGTTGGTCGGATATTAACGGCCGATATCGGACGATGTCGGTTGAAGTGGTGTACGCGCTCTCTTCCTTTTCCAAACGTTTGATTAAATCGGTCGAGTTCTGTCGACAACGGCCGAGCATAATTCGGCCGATGACGGGTTATGTGTACGCGAGCCGCACGTAAGGCTCGTTTCACACACATTCCGTTTCATTCGGTTCGGTCTCTATTCGGTTTGTATTCGGCTGTGCCTGATATGTGTGTCACGATAAAACGGAAAAATAAAAACCTAATAGAAACCGAATAGCACCGAACGATCCCTCCACACGAATCGGTTTCAAAATGGCATGTCTGGGGAACACAAAGTAAACGTAGCGTTCACACATATTCGGTTCGTTTTCGGTTTTTATGATTTTTTTTTTTTTTATTTTTGTATTTAATTTTAATTATTAGTGAGTACAAACCGAATATGAACCGTCTGTGTGTGAAGAGCTCTTGAAGGAAACGGAAATCGAACCGAATACAGACCGAACCGAATGAAACCGAATGTGTGTGAAACGAGCCTAAAGAAGTTTTACTTCAAATAAAAACAATTAAGAGATTTTCTTTATTCGAAATTATTTTTCGTTTTTCTATCATCTATATACCTAGATAACGCCACTCTACCTACACCAAAATCAAACTTTCAAACGAAAAAGCCCACTTTACCCACAAAACAAAATAGTCTAAGAAAGATGGGATCTGACCGGGAACAATTTAATTCATTAAATTTTGTAATACAATCTAATCATATGACACACGTTTTTAGAGTGCTTTACTTTAAAACGCTGATTCTAAAAAGACCAAAACTGAAAAGATACATGTATTCTGTACAAAGTTAAAGTCCTTTTTATGGAATGATTACTAAATTTGGCAAATGTTTCATTTGTCATGTTTACCAAGATTCAAAAGAGTCCCCAAAAATATCTGTGGTGAAAGGGTGTTTTTTTGAAGGCGAGATGTTAGTGCGTCATTATTACCATAAACTCAATAAATAAGTTTTTACAATGATGAAATTTGCTAAAAATATTAAATATGTCATGGTTTCCAAGTATCAAAAGTGTCCATTAAAATAATTTGATCCAAAGAGTATTTTTAGAGAGTTTATGTTTGACCTGCCCTATACGGAGCAAAATGTTAGGTTTTACAAAAAATTGTTTTTGCTTGTAATCGAGATAGTACATATGACATATGATATATGATTTAAAATTATTTTTTAACGCCGAATCTAATAAAAGAAAAACCATAAAAAAAGTTAGTTTAATTTTGAAGCAAAAATTACTGTTTTTTTTCGGTAAGCAGGTCAAACATTATACCACCAAAAAACACCCTTGGACCTTGGATATTTGTACGGACTCTTTTGATCCTTGGGTGCCAATATAAATTTAATATTTTTAGCAAATTTCATGTTATGGTAATAATCACTCACTTGCATCTCTCCATCAACAAAAACACCCTTTAACCACAAATATTTTTGGGGACTCTTTTGTTTCTTGGTAAACATGCCAAATGAAACATTTATAAAAAATTTCATTGATATCCCATTATTTTAAAATGGTTTTGGGTAATTTTTTACTTGTTGTACTTAAAAAAAAGTCTTCATTCCATAAAAAGGCCTTTAAATTTCTACGGGATACATGTATCTTTTTAGTTTTGGACTTTTTAGAATCAGAATTGAAAAGCACCTCAAAAAAAATGTGTCATGTGATTAGATTGTATTATAACAAATTTGTTCAGCTTGATAAACCCCCGCCTCCTCCTCTTTAAATGCGTCTATACAAAAAAAAATTCTGGTATTTTAAGGGACTTTAGATATTTTTTTAAGGTTAAAATTTTGCGTCGATACCAGCAATGAAATTTCATGAATTAATTTGTTCCCACTTGCCCATATTAAATTTTCTATCTTTCCTAGACTAAAAGGACCAAAGACGAAAATTCTAAACATGACTCATCCCCATTGCTCACAACTCACACATTCTAAGCACTCGATTAATAAAACCACATGCACATGCGTACTTTAAGTGCACTAGGGATGAAAATTAGTTATTTTAATTAATATGCAAATTAAAATTTAGAATTTTTTTTTTTTAGAAAGAAAAGTGAAATGAAAAAAATGTATATTTTGCCAGATCAGAATAATAAGATGAACTATCTGTTTTAATAAGTATCTATTTTATTAAATGACAATACAAATTAATTTCTACTTTGTACATTGTGAGATAAATAAATGTTTATTTATTTTTTGTTTCTTCTTTTGTTATCTTTGACTTTTTACCTGTGTCATAATTCAATGGTATATGTATGTACATTAAACTACATATTATTAATTTTTTTAGTCTACAAAATGGTTAGTAAAAAGTTTACAAAACAAAATCAAACATCAATAACATTAAAAATTTCGTTCAATCAATTTTAAGTTATGTAAAGAAAAAAAATAAATAAGAAATCTAGAACAGTTTTGTCAAATTTTGTTGTTATAATATTGATAATTGTATATTATTTCACGTAACTATATATTTCTATGCTTTACAGTGCGCATGTGGGGATGAGCTCTTGTTTTGTTTAAATTATTTTTTGAATAAACATTTTTAACTCGGTATATTTTTTGATTTCGTTTGTGAAAAGTTAATTTAAAAAATAAAGTCGCCTTCAGGATGATGATCTTCTTTTTTTCTTACTTTGAACGCCTGCAAAAAAGGAAATACATTTATTTCAGTAAAATTAGAAAAGAATTTCAAATCTTTATTATTTATTTAGTTTAAATAGGTTTTTATTTTCGTTTTTTTGTTGTTGTATTGTTATTATTATTATCATATATCATAATTGTTTTTGTTTGTTTTATTATTATTAAATCTGTTGCATAATTTCTTGATTATTTTTTGTTTGTTTATGATATCCATGGTAATAACCTACGTTTATACGCGCTAATATAAAAATAAATCACATATATATTTTGTTGTTTATATATTTTCTTTTTGTTTGAATCAGTTGTAGGTATATTATAATATATATAATATTTTATATATATACAGGGTATCCCATTAACAATGGTCCAAACTGAAATTGGTGATAGGCCAGGTGATGAACTATCAGAATTTGGTAACTTTTCCATACCGAATCATAGCGGTTCTCGAGTAACGGCTATTTTTTGAAATTTGAAAAAAAATCTAACTTTGAACCGGTTTTTTGCTCACCCTGTCCATAATTGATTTTTGTTTTTTACAAATTTGGCATTAAAAAATTCACTTATAGTTTCACTAACTTTACTGAGTAAAATATTTTTGATTGGCATCACCATTTGCCTACAAATCATTAGTTAATATTGAACTTTGCCAAAATTAATTTTTGACCTCAATCTTCTGATGAGCCCCCTGAATAAAATTCGTATGGCTCAATACAAGTTTTATATTTCAAAAATTGCCTATTTTTCTGTAGTTTCAAAAAGGTATTAAACTTGCCAAAGCTATTTTTAAATAGACAGTTATAACCGTTTGAACCCAATCAAACAGGTTCAAAATCAAACAAAAATAAAACATTTTTGTTCAAATATTTCGATAAAATTAGAATTTCACTTCAAATATAACTCCGAAAGAGCTGAATTTTGGTGGAGATCTTCGTTTTAATGTCATACGCATTTCTTAAATAAATACATTAAATTTTGACAAGGACTTTTTATTTTCTGTGGTGAAAGAGTATAAATCCAGTATATTTGAAAATTTTACGAAAACCATCAGGTTTTTTAAGAAGTGTCTTTGGAAAACATGCAGCTTATAAAATTCTACAGAAAAAAGATAAACTCCTTTTTTTCGTTGGAGCAAGAGATTTTGAGAAAACGGGGACAAAATGTGTTTTTATACTTTGATGTGGTATTTTCCACACCGTTGCATTTGCGCACATTTGTCTCAAAATTTATTGGTCTAACGGAAAAATGTATCCTAATGGTTTTTTAGAATGCTACAAGCTACAAGTTTTCCAAAGACACTTCTTAAAAAAGCCGATGGTTTTCGAAAAATTTTCAAAAATACTGGATTTATACGCTTTTACCACAGAAAATAGAAGGTCCTTGTCCAAATTAAAGGTATTTATTTAAGACATCAAAACGAAGATCTCCACTAAAATTCAGCTCTTTCAGAGTTATATTTGAAGTGAAATCCTAATTTTATCGAAATATTTGAACAAAAATGTTTTATTTTTGTTTGATTTTGAACCTGTTTGATTGGGTTCAAACGGTTATAACTGTCTATTTAAAAATAGCTTTGGCAAGTTTAATACCTTTTTTGAAACTACAGAAAAATAGGCAATTTTTGAAATATAAAACTTGTATTGAGCCATACGAATTTTATTCAGGGGGCTCATCAGAAGATTGAGGTCAAAAATTAATTTTGGCAAAGTTCAATATTAACTAATGATTTGTAGGCAAATGGTGATGCCAATCAAAAATATTTTACTCAGTAAAGTTAGTGAAACTATAAGTGAATTTTTTAATGCCAAATTTGTAAAAAACAAAAATCAATTATGGACAGGGTGAGCAAAAAACTGGTTCAAAGTTAGATTTTTTTCAAATTTCAAAAAATAGCCGTTACTCTAGAACCGCTATGATTCGGTATGGAAAAGTTACCAAATTCTGATAGTTCATCACCTGGCCTATCACCAATTTCAGTTTGGACCATTGTTAATGGGACACCCTGTATATATATATATTTGTTTATATACGCGTGGGTGTTATTCTCATGTATTCTCTTTTTTTGTTATATATTATATAATTTTTTAAATGTGTATTTTCAATGAAAAAATAAATTATTTTACTATTACAATTATTATTATTTTTGTTTAAATATAAAATAAAGAAATAATTCTACCAAAGATATAGTTTAAAAAACTATATAAAATAAAACAATCAAATATAGTATTCTATGATATTATAAAATTGTATAACTATAATGTACTCGTTTATGATGCATAATGTCTGTGGTACTAAGACAAACACCGATGTGTAATTATTTTTTTTTTGGAAACGATTTCCAATGTTTACGGATACTGTTAATCACCATCATTCATCATAACCATATTGAATAATTTCAAAATGTGTACTAAAACATTTTAAATACTTCCCATTTATGCAGATTCTGGGAATCAAATTAAAATTTCGAGTTTTGTCTTAGTACTACGAATTAATATTTTCTTTTATTTAATTTAAAAATAAACTTAAATAAATTTTACAAAAATTTGTTTTGGCAAAAGTGAATTATATCTGCTAAAAAGTTCATCAACCCGATCATATTTTAGTGTCCTGTGTCATCAAAGAATTTTAGTGTCCTGTGTCATCAAAAAAAAAATTTTTGTTTAAAAACTGTCAAGCTGTGCTGTGATAGCTGAAACTAATGGTTGGTTAGCTACAACAAGATGCTTCAAGGAGTTTTCAAGGTTCCGGTCCAGTCATTTTGATGAAATTATCATGTTTGAGTCATTTGACAAACTAAATGGGTTCAATTTAACTCTGTTTAGCAATATCATGACTCAACTCCTGAAACTATCGGAGAAAATGGTTGCGTTTAGGAGAAAACTGTAATTTTACTTGTGGATAAAAAGTAACATATGATGGTGGGCTAGACATTGCTCCCAGAATAAACACCTGTCCTCGAATGAAGTTCTTGTCTCAAAGGACTGTTTGTCCCTTTTATCAAATTTCTCACTGAATGTTGAATAATGCTTGCAATTTTCCCTATGAATTTATTGATATCTAGAATACATTTTCCAGGGAGATTGGGTTATAATTTCATAAGAAAATTTTTTTTTCGAGGAATAAAATAATTCTCGAGCTACCCAAAAGAGCCTAACATTGAAAAATTAACTTGGATCAAAGATCCTTTTCTGTTCTTGAGATACATTAAGCCTGAAAGGCTCTCCTAAATTAACGCAAAACATTGGGTTCGACAAAGAAACTCTCGCTTGTCAAAATATATTTGTATGGCGATAAACGAGACCACTTGATCTGACGCGGTGCAAATCGCCTTAAAACAAAAATGAATATCCAACTTAAAGTTGAAAAGCAACATATGAATGTAGCTTTTCAACTACAAGTTGGATATTCATTTTTGTTTCAAAATATGATGCCAATCAAATGGCATCATATTTTTAAAATTCTGTTGCTATTTGAAAGGTAATATGCAGAAGATGAACTTTGAATAGCACTTAAAGGATAGTTAATTTGCCGAGCGGAGTCGGCAGAATGTGGATCCAGTACTCGGGCTTAGAGAATCTGCACTAAGGTGTATGTTTATTATTTTTAAGCAATTACTTGGTAAGCAATGGATGTTGTTAACTAAATTGCATCATGACAAACACTATACATAACCGACTATGAAAACATTTGCAAAAATTAAAAATTTCCAACACTCATGCCAAGAGTACATTTAACCTAGAATTATGTTAGTAGGTATACTTTTTATAAATAAAATTTTAAAAAATATAGTTTTTTAAGAATTCTTAAAATACTTAATAATAAAATTTAAAAAAAAAGAAAAGACCTTAATGTCAAACCATTTCATTAAATAACATTGTTGGTATCTGTTTTGATTTGTTGTGCTGTTTTTTTGTTTTTGTTTAAGAAAAAAATGTAATTAATGTGTCTCAGTCAATTTTTATTATTACATATTATTATTTTTTCTCATACTAACTCTTATAAAAGTGAATTTTATTTAATAAACCCCTCAAAAATATATAATCAGATTATAATTTATTATTATTCAAAAGCGTACATTGCAAAAGTACACTAATGACAAAACCAAATCTTATTGATTTTTGTGTTTATGCAAACTTGATAGGCGAGTGAATTCCCAAAAGAATAAAACACAAATTTTGTATGAAAAAAAAAATCTAATTAATAATATTTGTATTTACGACTACATTGCTTTTGCTTTAGATACTCTTAATGTACATACTTGATACATAATTTAGACATGTGGATTATTTTTCCTTAGTTAGTTTCTTTTTCTGTTTTTTGTTTACAAATATTAAAACTATGTCTTAATGTTAACTCTGCTTGTTTTAAAATTATTTATTTTGTAGTTTTTAATTTTGTTTTAATTCATTTATTATGTATGTATGTATATAATTTTTTATTTTACACTAAGAAAGCATTTTATTTAAATAAACGAATTTAAATGTTATAAACACATTTAATTTTTTTTAATTTATTATATATTCATTGAAGAAATTTATAGAGACTATAGAAAAATTTGCTTTTGTGATTTAGATTTTAGGAGGTTCATTTGTTGTTGTGGCATTTAAAGGTATAGATTGCGTTCCCTTCTTTGATCAATGAATAGTGTGCAAATTTGTATTTATACTTATACAGGCCGGTGTAGTTGTTTTACCTTTTTGAAAAAGGTCTTCTTTTCAACAAAACTTTTGTCGAACATTTTGTCGTACATTGAAAGCAATGGTCTCGTTATTATCGTGAGTTAAACCAGAGTTAGTTAACTCTGGAAATAGATTTGTCTATAGTTACGTCAAATAGCAGTTTTTAAGAGGAAGTTGAATGCAGAAAGGCTTATAGGTTATAGAACATGGAAGAAAAAATATCAAATGCCTTTGTTGAGTTCACCATATTTGATGAGTTAACTCGGGTTCAACTTTAACCCCACACTGAAAAACTGGTCCTTAGAGTCAAACGATTTGTCGAATAGTTTCCAATTCCAATATTTTACTTCAAATCGTATGATAACACATTAAATTATCAAACAGAAGGTTTGTTACTGATGCGTTTCACTGATCGCTTTAACCGGCCCCTAATTTTATTTAAGTGAAGTGTTCATTTGAACCAAAAGAATTTTTCCTTCTACTCGTATTAATGGAACATTTGTTATAATAAAAAAAAAATATAATGCTGATTCAATTTAGGTGAATCGCCTTGGGTGGTTTGCAAAAATCTTATTCCCATTCAATCGAAAATCTTATTTTGGATACTACACACACTGATTACTATATTTAGTGCATGCCAATATATTCATATGAAACAAAAAAAAAATCATCAAAAAAGTCATCTCTAATTTCGATGTTAAGTTGTGTTTCTGTAAAATACAAACTTTTGTTTGAACTGAAATCACATTTCAAACGATTACTGATTCATAAGCGGAATAATAATTTCTATAAGATAATTTTTTTGTTTGGCACTTTAGATCTTAACAAAATTTAAAATGCATAGAATAAAATAAAGTTTATGAAATAGTTTTAAATTTATATAAAGCTTCAATTTAAAAGATTTCTTATTTTCATACCATCGCAATTTTTTTGTGGGAATTGTGTATACTTTCTTTTGAATAAAAAAACACAAGCAACCTAGTTTTCGAGAAAGTAAAAATCAATAAAGCAGGAGAGGACTTGAAAAGTGCACTCACAGGCGTCCACAGCTTCAAGCAAGACCTGGTTAAATATTCAGACAGTTCATTTCGGATGAACATCAACTACAGAACGTGGAAGGACTCTTAATGACTGGTGCCAAATAACATATTCTCGAACTCGCCACGTAGGTACAGCAGTAAGGAAATCTTTTCCACGGCTAAAGCACTGACGGAAAGCATAAGCGTAGAACTTTACGATATTCTCACAGAAAACATAACTTAGACAGCCCAATAAAGCAGATTCGACGACTGAAAATATAGAAATTCAGTGGAGTCAACCATTACACCAAAAATATCTTAGCATCTGAATTTATATAAAACGCCAAAAACTTAACAATCTTCCAGGCCCACAGTATATTTTTGGATAACTGGGAGACGATTTCCCATATCTTGGTAGTTTAGTCTTGAATAAGCGCGAATTCGAACAAGCAAATCAGCAGTAAAAATAATAAACAAAATACTGCGTTTTGGACGTTCTTCAAAATATGGAGAATCAACTCTGTAGTACATTTACAAAGGTTAAATGTGCTTATATACCAAGCTACGACTTGTCCCCACAAATGCTGAATTCATACTGCCGTTCTCAATAGGAAGTCAAGTTAGAAGTAAACTCCTTCCCAGTAATCTGGAAGAAGCATTTTGCAGAATCCAATCGTGTTCCTTCGAATGTCCAAAAATACTCAAAAGTAGATACAAGCGATAATTTAGTACTGCGAACTACATAATTATTCTCATGTGCGTAACTGAGATTTGAAGAGACGTAAATATTGTGCGTTACATTGAAATCAACTATTTTAGGAAGTAAGCAACAAAGGACTTACTCAGGCAGTTATTACATAACTTATACATTTTGATGAACTGGGATTTTCAATTGAACGAATGGCTATACATCGATCGTATTTTATATAAAAATTACGGAACTCATAATAGTCTAAGTGTGTCAGTTCTTTGCTGGCAGCCACTTCAACCTAACCTAACCTAACGGATTAGGTAGAAATTGAACACATTCACTAAACAGATTAACTGTCATTTTTATCGATCAAGAAGAAATCATTTTTGTAAAAACTAATGCATATGTATGCATTTTTTTTTTATTAATTACGATAAGCGAAATGGTTACGAAAACAAAGATTAGTCTAAGTTACAAGGAGTTACATTTATGTATACATTACATACATATATAAAAAAAATCTTAGCCTCACCTGAACACTCAAAAAACGACTTGTTCTTCTTAAAACAGTGAATATACATGAAGCAAAATTAAAACTTTGGAAGATGAAAAATAATAAAAGGAGATTAAAAAAAATGTAATCTGTATCACAACAATCGTTTTTAGTTACCATGTTTAACAAAATATTCAAAAAAAAAACTAAACTAAACTGTTTTTTATTTTGTTTTATCAACATAAAGTTCTGAAACAACCAAATTGTAGAATCATAATCAAGTTATATTCTTATATATATATGTTTTTCATATTGCCATTCTTCCGAGATATAATTTCAGTTTTTTCTTTATATATATATATTTTTTTTTTGTATTTAATGCTTTGTGTACGAATAACAAATGAGTTTTTCGTTTTTCTTTTTTTTTGTTTACTTTTTTTTTCGTTTTGTTTAAATAGAAATATAGTACATAAAATTTAAAAAAAAAGTGAGAACCTCAAATCAATAATAGTTCACTCTAAGCTGTTTTTCCTTTCTGTTCTTACTTTGCTTATTTTTGTTGTTTTTTTGTTATCAGTCTATTGTTTATTTTTTTTTTTTATTTTTTAAGATATAAATTGTTGTAAGAGAGAAAATAAAAGAAACAAAATATAGAAGAAAAATTGGAAGTTTAAATAGTAATGCTTTCCGATTTTTTGTTTGTTTATATTAAAATTAATTTACTTCATAGAAATTAATTTAATTATTATACTTTTTTAAATTAAAAAAAAAAAAACAAAACAAAAAATAAAATAAAATAAAAAATTGGCAATAAAAAATTAATGAAAAAAGTCGCAAAATTTATTAAAAATCTAAATGCTGCGACTTTTATGCCAATTTCGAATAAGCATATACACAAAGCACACCCACTATGACGCCTGCGGCTATATATTTAACTATTGACCTGCGTTTTTTCGCCGTCTCTTCGCTTTCCTCGACTTCACGTTGCTTTCTTTTGATATCAATGACTTTTTGTTCAATATTTGCCTGCCGCTCGGCTCGTTTCCGGCGTCTGACTTCAACATCAATGCTAAAAGGAGACATTTTCAAAAAATTTTAGAACTTCATTTTTTTTTTGTAAAAACAAATCTTACCTAGAACTGCTCATATCAACTCCATTTGATTTCGCCGTCTTTTGATTGTTTTCATCTATTAGATTCGTCGTTGATGTATCTCTGAACTGTTTGTTGTCATTTGATGATTTCTCAATATCATTATTACCATCATTGTCAGTGTCAATGTCATCGTCATTGATTTCAGAGAACTCAATATCATCGTCGCTTAGGGACTCATCAGGGGTTTTTTGTTGTTTTGGTATCGGTGGTAGTGGTCGGTATTCGATAGTATTTGTTGCTGGTGCTGGTAGTTTATCTAATTTGTTGGTGGATTCTTCACCATTCGGTATCATTGGAGGGTGTTGGTTGTTGTTAACAATTGTTTGGCTACCATTATTGCCATTTGCTAATGAAGCTATACGACGTGGCAAAGGCGGTGGGGTTTCTTCCAAAGTATCTTCCTTCGGTATATTCGGTATTTCATCATAGTCAATAAAGCTCTGCAAGATTATTTTTGTATTACATTATTAAAAGATATAGAAATACCAAAAAAGAAGCAGAAATTTACCGGATCTTTAAGAAGCTTCACACCTTCAATGATTGCTTGATATGAAAAATATAATTGATCTGGTGTTTGAATCAATCCCATGCGATATCTTCGCATTTCAAATAAAACATCTTGCACAGATACCTTGTCAACACCTTCTTTGTCAATCTAAAGGATGAAATAAACAAATTATTATAAAACTTTGCCGGACTGTTTTGAAAAAAGTGAACCAAATATAAACAATAATATAAAACCATGTTGAAAACATTGTAAAATTCTATGCGAACAGGATCTTATGCGTATGTGGTACATATTGCACATGTTATGGGCTGTTATTCTTCTTTAAATTTTAAATGGTAATAGAATTCCAATACTCTGTTTTTAAGCGTTATGTTTTGATATAAAAGCATAAATAAAATTGGATCGAGAACTAGGGAATCGTGGTCTCAGGTCTCAAGCATCTTTGCATCTTATTTGTGGGATTTGCGCCAAAAAAAGTATTTCACTTGAAACGCCATCTAAAGGTAACTTATTTCAATAATTGACCAGCCATAGTAGTAGCCCGTAGCGTAATGGTTAGTGCGTTCGACTTTCACGCTGAAGGTCTGGGTTCGCTTCCCAGCCTCGTCCACCTAAAAACTAAAAAAAATTTTTTCAGAGCTACTGCCTCTTGCGAGGAATTGACAAATCCTCCAAGAGTATCACTTGTCACGAATAAGTGTTTCTCGTCTAGCAGTTCGGATTCGGCATAAAATTGTAGGTCCCTTCCATTCCTTTCGACAGGCGCACACAGGAATGGTTGCGAGTTGTTAGTCACTAGACCCTGGTTCTTCATGAGCCGTTGTGCCACCCGATTTATTTATTTATTTTTTTTTAGTTTTTTTTACTGATATCAATTAACGAACAAGCATTGATATGAAGCACAGCATGTTTATTGCAAAGGGAAATAACTTTCCCTATTCCTGTGCTGCATTAATCCAAAGGCGTAACTTCATCTTTGATATTTCTACAAAAATGATTTCTGTGATCTAGTGAATATTGACATAATCTATCTCGCACGCTTCATAGAGATTTTCAAGTGTTTTAACGAGTTTAAGGGAAGTCTCCAAAATTATATTAGTGTGGTATCAAAATGAGCCAACTAATATTCTAACTGTCTCAACTTTCCTGCTGATAACCACTTCAACCTAATCTTAACTAAGAACGCATCAAGACTGTATCAATATTGACACTATCGAATATATAATATGAATGAAGCCTTAAGATGTTTCAAATCTTGGTTCATCTACGCGTCAAATCTGTAATACATAGATTTACAGGATAACATAGAAATGAATGCTTATGACTTAAGTGGGATGGTTTTTGAAAGCTGCAAGGTTTGGTTTACAGCACTATAGCTAATCCTTACAATATATCAACAAATGAATACCACATCAGGCTTTGCGAGTTTAACCGTTTAAGTGTATGACATTACTTAATGAAACACATACATATAATAAAAGTCAAAATTTTGTCTGCCTTAAATTTTATCATACTTTTCCCCACAAAATCTAATATTTCAGCTGTTTAAAACCTTAACAGCCTCATCAAGCGAAAATGGACTAAAATGCCTATAACAATAAACATCACATACCTAACGTCGCAAATTTGAGTATAATAATATTTAAATTTACCAAAACCAAACAGCAATCGACCAGACAGAAAGTTCCAGATCGTCCAATACCAGCACTACAATGAACAACAGCTGGCCCAACATCCGGTTCTAAAGCACCCGAATCCCTTACTTGTTTTAAAAATTGCAAAAACGCAACTGGCGAGCTTGGAATACCAAAATCAGGCCAATTCGTATAATGGAATTGTATAATCTCACGGCTTTGCATTGATTCTAAGTCTGTCAGTCTACAAAAACAAAATTAAGAAATAAATTACTATGAGATGATATTTATAAAAACATTAATCTTACCTAAACCATCGGCGGGAAAAGTTTTTGTACTCTTCACATCTTAAATATTCAACGGCAAGGCTAACTTCAATTAATTTCAATGCATTATCAATGCCCTTTTTATCGGGCCAATACTGATGACATTTAATTTGTTTCTTTTCCAATAGCTTATTCAACATTAGTATTGCTTTTGTTTTTTGCTCCCAAATCATAAGCCAAAAATGGCCAACAGTATCGCCAAGTGGACCTTGTGTCAATATATATTTACGATCTGCTCTTTCCAACTGTGAATTGATATATAGATAAATAAAATTGATTTTTTTAAGTTACAGAACTTCTTACCTTAACCAAATTTGCATTAATATAATCGACTTTTCCTCTGTGAAGAACAATTCGTGAGTGATCATAGGGATTAACATCTCGATATCTGTTGAGGCAACGATTGTGAGGCTTCTCCGACTCACTTGTATAAAAATGCTTCTCTTTTGCTTCTTTTTCACTTTTTTCTCGTATGTCCTGGGAATGAAAAAAAAATAGATTGGTATATTTAGTAATGTTTTGTTATATATGGTTTAAAATATTTTACGCAATTTGGCTGTGTGGCTGCTCTGATACAATATTGTTCAATTTTTTTTATAAATCTTCAATGAAACAATTTTACAAAAGTAAGTAAACATGCGTGTTCCGTGTCAAATCATATCAAATCCAGTCTGTCAAAATTCTTTTCAATAAATTACATGGGTAGAAACTGGCAGGAACACGAACAGACCTAATATGCCTGTTCATTTATTTTCCAAAACCACCAATTTTACTTCACAGTTTTTTCCAACTTGAACTTTGTTACAAAATTGGCCTAAAATTGTTGAAATTGACAGTTTTGGCGAGTTAATCAGGTAGATGTATTGCGGAGGTTTCATTAGGAGCGTCCAGAAAAATGATATCTCAAACATGAAAACAAATTTACCTATGTAGTTATGTACATATGTAAAGAACAAAAAGTTGGACATTTTTAAAGCCGACTTCTTAGACCACAAATTATTACATACATATGTACATATGTCACTTTTAATACTTCTGAAATTGAATGAAAAATGCCTAAGAAATATATATGTTTGTAATTCGTGCTATACCATTTTATCAAAGAAAATCCGCTCTCGTATTGCCTCCTGGTGGTCTAATATGTCAGGTCACTTGTAGTTTGCTTTTAATTTATTTCAATTGCTTACTTAGAAATTGCATTGCGTCAATAAATGAAACACCACATGCTCGGAAAATATATTTTTAAACATATGTACATACATAACTATAAAACTAAAAATCAAATCTGTAAACCACAATGTCAGGGGAAATATAAGTGGAATTTTCTAAGAAATATGTATCTCTAGGTATTCATTTATTGTTTACAAACAAAATCAGTTGCATTTTGAATTATTGCTCGAAAATATCACTTAAAATAATAATAAATTTACTAACACGATAGCAATTGAAATAAATAAAATATTACGTCTCGCTCGATGACGATGAATGAATCATTATTAATAAATTCAATAATTGTTTTAAACAAAAAAGCTTTCAACGTTTAAAGGTTCTCCCAAACCAACGCGGAACATTCGCTATGCAGGGCGAATCATTCATAATTATATCAAAAATGACAAATAAACAATGCCAAACAACAACAAAAACTGCATTCACGTTGGCGAATGTTCCGCTTTCGCGTTGGTTTGGGAGAGCCTTAATTGCGATTACTCGAATGAACTATATTTTTGTATGTGATTTGTATATGTATGGATATCATCGCACATGGGGATTTGGGGTTTCCCCATTGATGAAATCGAAATACAAAAAGGTGAATGAAACCCTTACGACATTTTTTGTTTGTTAGACAAACAAAAAAATCACAATTCTGAACTGATTTTATTGACTTCCGATTAGCGCGAGTATGGGGTTTGGAATTTTTTCTTCGTATTTTATCTGTCCGTGGTATTTTGGAAATTTATTCACTAGACAGACTGGAAATATTATTATTAATTAATTATTTTTTGTGGATTTGTTTTTTTTTTAGCATTAGCATTTTGTACGTTTAAGTTTCCTAGATCAATAAAAAATACATTTTCGATTCAACAGTTTTACCAGTGCTTACATATGGCTCCCAAACTTGGACGAACAACGTTGCGATTAAAAGTAAGCTTTCAACAACTCAAAGGGCAATGGAAAGGGCAATGTTAAAAATAAGAAGATCTCAGCGAATAAGAAACGTCAACATACGCTCATGGACAGGATTTGAAGATGTTGTTTTGAAGACAAGAAAGCTGAAATGGGACTGGGCAGGGCATTTTATGCGGAAGTCAGATGGCAGGTGGTCAAAAGAATGCACTGAGTGGACACCATTTATTGGTACCAGACGAGTCGGACGTCAACCAAAAAGATGGAGAGATGAGCTACATGCTTTCGACAGACTTTGGTTTCAAAAAACGCATAACAGAAATGAATGGAAATCAATGGGGGAGGCTTTTGCCCGTGCATAAGTATATTTTTATTTTTATTTATTTTAAATATTTTGTTAAAACACATAAATTAAGTTTATATAAATATTAATATAAAGATAAAATGAAAAAGAAATTGTAATTTAATATTAAGGCAGAATAGCTAATAAATAATAATAATAATAATAACGTTTAAGTTTCCTAGATCTAAGAGTCGAGTGATTAATATATTATTAGTTGTATTCGGTGACTTGTGACGGGATATTTACATATATTTAATGATTTGTAAAATTCAAACAAAAAATCGGTTCTTGGAAAAATTTGTTGTTTTACAAGTATAATTCATTAAATTAATATCAAATTAGTAAGATATTTTGAATTTTAGTGAACATAAAATTTAGAGGACTAAAGAAAATTAGAAAATTATCAATATACACATTATATTTTGGTACCATCGTATGATCATCACATGATATAAAAAAAAAATAAATTGGGTGGCACAACGGTTCGTGAAGAACCAGGGCCTAGTGACTAACAACTCGCAACCATTCCTGTGTGCGCCTGTCAACAGGAATGAAAGTTACCTACAATTTTATGCCGAATCCGAACGGCTAGACGAGAAGCACTTATTCGTTACAAGTGATACTCTTGGAGGATTTGTCAATTCCTCGCAAGAGGCAGTAGCTCTGAAAAAAAATTTTTAGTTTTTAGGTGGACGAGGCTGGGAAGCGAACCCAGACCTTCAGCGTGACAGTCGAACGCACTAACCATTACGCTACGGGTTACTACTCACATGATATAAGGGAAATTAAAAAAAAAAATGCATTTATTGAAAGGAAAATAAGAACGAAATGACTAACCAAATTTTTGTATACACATATCTTTAATCTAAGGGTAGGGTTTTTAATTGGTAATGTTCTACCTGTTATACGACGAAATGCTATGGGTTTTGATTTGACCCAACAGTTTATTTTGTATATGAAGACTTGTAAATGATTTAATTATATTTTTAATTCTGAATTTTATAAAATCAAAATCAAAGTTATACAAGCACCAATAAAAAGGTTATAGAACTTTTAAAGTGAAAATCAGACTATTTTTCATTGAGAAGGTAAAAACAATAACCATACAAAAATCACCATATAGCTCAAATATATTTGTGTGTTAAGCAGTGTTACCACTGGGACTCATTTGAGCCAAAAGGGACTCATTTTTTTAAACTTGGCCTAGGGACTCATTTTTGTAAGAATACAAATAAACACTTTATATAATACGGTGGAGTCAATTTTTAAGTTCAAGCACTTTTATTTCATTTTGCTAAAAAAAAAATTGTTTTTAAAACTAGTTAGTTTAGCAATATTTATGAATTAAATATTTTTATTTTATGATTTCAAAGTATTTTTTTTTTTATTATTAAAAAATAAAATAAACGTATTATCATACACTTTAACAACTTCACTGTCCCCATACTAACTGCTATACACACATCTCCACGCCCACTATTTTTGTTCAGGAAAACAAAAACTTCCATCCCACGTCCCATGTATCATATTTGATACACAGAATTTGTTTTGTCCTTTGGGTTCCCTGTCCCATGTATCATATATGAACACAAAACATATTTTATGAAATTAGCTTCACTGTCCCCATACAAACTGCTTAAAATCGGGAGCACTACGATATCTCGCTAACTAAAATCTCGAATAACGAAATCTCGCATTTTTGTATAAATTTCGAAACACGAAATCTCGCAATCTAATAAACTCGCTTTTCATAAACTCGTAATAACAAAATCTCTCTTTTAACAATCTTGCATTTACATTTCACGACAAAAAATCTCGCAAATTTCAACTAAAATCTCGCAATCTAAAATCTCGCATTAACACATCACTTTGGAAAATTCCGCAGTGAAAAATAAGATCCTGCAAATGGAAAATGAAAAATCAGAGGCCTAAAAAAGGGAGATAAAGCCCTTGAACACGATACGCCACCGGCCACCTATAATATTTACAAAGTTTATTACAAATAAACTGAAAGCACACCAACTAACAACATAGGCGCCTGCCTGGCGACTGAGCATACCCTAAGCGGAGCGACGGAGTCGCGTGAGCGGGACAGAGGACCCGAAAAGGGAGTTAAAATCCTTGAACCCGCGAAGCGGCCCACCCAAAGTACTGTTTATTACAAATAAACTGAAAGCACATCAACTGACAACATACACAAACGAAAAACCTAGTGTAGCGTAATTTATAAAAGTCCTTTATGTTTGTTAATGCGAGATTTTAGTTTTCGAGATTTTAGTTTGCGGGTTTTTGTAATTGCGAGATTATAAAAAGCGGGTTTTTGATATTGCGAGATTATGAACAGCGGGTTTCTGTAATTGCGAGATTTCGTATTGCTAGATTTCGTGTGCGAGATTTTAGTTGCGAGATTTCATAGTCAACCCCTTAAAATCATCCCCCACGTCCAAATTTTTTTCTTAAAAAACCATTACTTTTTGGTAATATTAAGTGTGGAATGGTTTTTTCGCTTGAATAATGAGTTCTTGTAGTTAAAAAAAGGTGTTAAGTTTTGTGTTTATATATGATACATGGACAGGGAACGGGAGGCACAAATTTGTTTTGGAAACATTTAAACAGAATCTTGTAGAGGAATAAAATACAATTTTTGTTTTACTATTAGAGGTAGGGTCTATATACCCCTTTATAGGTAGGAGGGGCATTTAATTAATGAATTAGAATCAAAAAGATATTATTTAAATACTATGGCTGCTCTCAGAACAAAGTGTTTACTATTTTGAAAGCAAAAATTCTTTTACCTTATTTTTAAATCAATATCTACATATATGAGCTGGAACCTACACTGCAGGAAAATCCGGGAAGATTCTGTTTTTAGTGCATTACTCGAGAACTGATACTTTGACTTTTACGATTCTGGGCTTGATGAATTCGTATATTGTTTCAAGGAAGGACATATTGATAGGTACTAGCGGAAAATCCCGAAAAATTGCCAGAAAAACTGGAACGGGGGGGGGAATCCTGTTTTTAGTACATACCTAACACCGAAAGGATCGTTCGATTTTCACGATTTTTGGATTGATATGGGTTCGGGTTGGACCGAGGAAAGAATATGAAGGAATCAGATAAAATAAAATTTTTGGAAGGCGGTAAAACAGCACTGATATTGTCATTGCATCTGCAAGTTGATGAAGAAAAACATTTCATGGAACTCTGCGATGGCTTATATATATGCTTATATATCTAACGATTTGGCATTGTGCATACTGGGAATTATTTTTTTCATTACATTAACGAAATTAAGGCGGAACGAAGTTCGCTAGGTCAGCTAGTATCTTTATAACTGTGATTCATAAAACTATATGGTTTTCAGTGTTTCAATTAAAATTGATAAGGGTATTGGACATTGAAAACAAACACAGTAGCTTATAGCGTAAAATTTTGATAAAAATCAGTTTAAACAAAAAAAAAAATATTTTTTTTTTTTCTTCAAAACTGAGTTTGAAAATTAATTTTTCTTAAAACTATTTGCTTACACAACTTTATTTAAATAGGAAATTAGAGAATAAGGTTTTGGCTTAAAAAAGCTATAACACGACAATATAAGTGTAATATAGTAAATTTGTTTTTAGTTAACACAAATTTGTGTATCATATATGATACATGGGACAGGGAAGCAGAAGGACAAGAAATAATTTGTGTATCATATATGATTCATGGGACGTGGGGTGGAGGTCTCTTTTTCTGAAGAAAAATAATGAACGTAGAGATGTATTTAAGGCAGTTTGTATGGGGACAGTAAAGCTAGTTTCATAAAACATGTTTTGTGTTCATATATGATACATGGGACAGGAAAGGCGAAGAACGCTGTGCTCATATATGATTCATGGGACAGCGAAGTTGTTAAACAAATTTTTTATCGGAACTCATTTATTTTCAAAATGGCTCATTTTTTCAGCTTCCGGGACTCATTACAAATTAAATCTGCGGTAACACTGGTGTTAAGTTAAGTTGACGTTACAAAATAAATATTTTAAGAAAATTAAAAATTGGTTTAGGGGAGATCAGCGTATGCTGTCGGTAGAGGAAGGCCGGATCGAAACCCAGCCGTTGAGCCAATTCGCCTCAGATGCGACCAATTTTATTCTTTTCTTGACCGAATATGGACTCGATAATTACACTCCAGCTCAAAATCAATATATGAATAAATAAGTTTGGTGGAAATAAAAATCTCTGAGCACAAAGACCTAGTGACTTTCAACTCTAAGGAATTCATGTGGGCGTGGAGTCGGCAGGAATAGACGAAAGACTTATTTAAGTGGCTTTACCAGGAGGATTTGGACAGTTCCGCGTCAGAACATAATTTATTCAGTTAAAGCTCAACATTTCTATACTGGTTTAAGCTTGGTATAAGCTTTTAAAACAACCATTATGCGCACCCCACATGTGGAACTTTCGGTGAAGCAGTTGAGTGGGAGAGTTGTGGTCCCCCTCAAGATCATGACAATCGCTGGTTAAATGAAGAAGCAGAAGATTATGCAATTCAATTTCAATAGATATCATCACCTAGCCTCTTCACATACTCGACTACCAATTTTTTGTTGTTTTCTTGGAAAAATTAAGCTTGAACTTAATCTCAAAAATAAGCTTCTTACAAAAGAAAAACCTTGACATAAATTATTTGTTTGTCCATAAAACTAAATGGGTCATCACACACTGGCTCAATTTTGAGCTGGACTAAGTCCAGACTAACTTTTATTTCAATCGCACGGGGTGAGCAAAGCAGTCTGAAAATTGTGTGTACATGAACCGTCTTCAATTGTAGTAGTACTTTCAGTTTGAGAATCGAAAAAAAAAAATCCTTTAAAATTTTCAGTTTTGCATGACAATAGTCTAGGGAAAAAGTGGACTTTTTGGACCGAACCCAAAAATTTCGGTATGTACAAAATGTTTTGATGCTATCCATATGAAAAAAGGGTTCTGAATCTAAAAATGCCGGTTATATCTCTGCCAAACTTCAGGATTTTTAAATATGTCGTTATCAAGGAGGAGAGGATGTTGTGCATCAAACGGAAAAAATTACTTTGGTAAAATCTATGCATATGGCACATGATTTCAATGTACTTTTTAATGGGGAACCTAATGACATCAAAACTAAAACGATAAGACTATCCAATCAAAATTTACAGTCCTTTTAGTGAAAGTGTGACTATATTTTCAGTGCGATAGTTAAATATTGCTGGACCGTTTGGAAATATTGGTCCGTTGATGAAACTTGGTATAAATGTTTCATTTCTCATGAAAACCAAGAATAAGAATATTTAATAAATATATATTTCGTAAAAGGGTGTTTTTTTGACATGGAGAAAAAAGTTAGTAGTTATATGCAAACTCTTGTGACAAAAAATGTTATCCTTATGAAACGTGCAAATATTAAAAGTGACACTAGAAAACAAAAATCAAAAGAGTCTACAAAAATATTTAGGGAGGAAGGTGTTTTTTTTGGGATTAAAGAAAATGTGTGATTTTGAACTGAAAAGCACCTTTTTACGACAGATATTTTGATCAAATATTCTTATTCTTGGTATTCACAGTTATACAAAGTTTCATTAACGGGCCATTATTTTCAAAGGGTTTTCGAAATTTGTACATATCGTACTGAAAATATAGTCACGCTTCCATAAAAAGGACTGTAACTTAGGTTTGGGTAGCCATTAAAAATTACCTTGAAATCATGTGCCATATGCATGGATTGTACCAAAGTAATTTTTCCCTTTTATGCACAACTTCATCTTCCCCTTGATAACGTCATATTTAAAGATCCCCAAGGTTGCCACAGGTATGCCCGGCATATTCGGATTCAGCACTCTTTTTTTATAGGTATACCATCAAAACATTTTGAGGTCAATTTTCACCAGACTACAACAGATTCGTTTATTTTGCCTAGAAAAAATTAAATTTTGTTAGTCCGCTCAAAAATAGGATGAAAATTTTAGTCCTTTCATTCCTAACTCTTTACCTCCCTCGCCTATAAACTTTCGTTTCCCAAGTTTTTTTTGTCAGTTCTAAATTGAGCATGTGTGTGATGGCCCAATGAGACTAATTCATACCAAGAAAATATTCCGATTCCAAAAACAAAAATAAACAGTCTGATTTAATTTTCCCTAGTTATATTTTAGTATTTTTTTTTTTCAGAAAACAGTAACTTTGTCAAGTTATTTTTTGTAAATAAAAACATGTAATTTGGGCTCATTTTTAGTTGCGATATACGTAGTATAGGGTAAGTTTAGGATTCGTGCAAAAAAATTCGGGATAATAATTTTCCCTAACATTACGATTATAGAGAACGCAAAAAAGTGGGTCCCGCAATTCTGTCTGTCTGTCCTCGCCCGTACAGCCTAAATGGCTGGAGGGATTTTCTTCATTTCTTCAAACTTGGTATAAAGTGTTTATTGACTAATATGCCCAGACGTTTTATTTTTTAAGGACCAAAAATAACGGTTCCTGTTATACAATTTTTTTTTCGCCAAAATGGAAAATAATATTTTTCTCAAAAACGGGTCCGAGGATTTTGTTAAAAAAAATCAAATAAATTAAGTAAGGAAATGCTACTTTTTAATAATTTTTTTATTTTCATAAATTAAATATTTTGGGTACCTCCAGAACAACCATTTTTTTGGATTTTATTTTCTCGAAAACGGTTAAGTTGAAAATTTTAATTTTTTTTTTTATGGTAAAACTTCTAAAAAATTTAAACATTATTGTGAACCAAAATTAAAAACAATTTTTTTTTTTGAAAATTAAAAAAAAATATTTTTTGTTTTTGAAAACTAAATATTTTGAAAACGACTTGGTCAACATTTTCAAAACTAGGTGTAAGATAGTTTTTTATTATTTTGTAGAATATTTAAAAAATCATCTTTCTAAATTCAAAAATAACGGTAACTTCCAGACAAATGCTGAAAACCTGTTACGAAAAAAATTATTTTTCTCGAAAACGGCTTCAAGGATTTTGATAAAAAGATGTGATGATGTTTGTTTTCTTTAAAATATAGGCCATACATTAAGCCAATATTTTAAAGAAAACAAATTTAACCAATGACGGTTAATAAAATAACGGTACGTGTCATAGAACCGATTTTTTTGTTTTCAAATTTCTCGTTGACAGCTGCTCCGAATTCAACCAAAATTTTTATACAAGAGCTCCTTCACAATTCAAATAATTTTGCATAAACAAATTTTCAAAAAAATAAAAAAAAAATATTGAATTTTTTTTTGAAAATTCAGTAACGAAAATTATTTTTATTTTATATAAAATTTTATTTTATTTAATACTAAATGTTGGCATACTAGATTTTATTTTGAAAAGGAGTGAAAAATTTTATATATAAAAAAATAATTTTTAAGAAAACCGCTCCAACGATTTTTTATTTTTATTTTTTTTTTTCATAAATTCATATTTATCAATCAAATGAGATGGCATACTTGATTTTGAGCTCTAACTCTCAAAGCCATTAAAATAATAAATTTATAGTAATAATTTATTTATTTTTTTTCTTTTCTGATATCATAATATTTTGGAACCAAGAGCCCGCAGCAATTTTTGGGTGTGAACGATCGCAAAAATTCCTTTTGTTTTAAGATAGGTCCATACTATACATATGCAAATATGAAAGTCTGGCATGTCGGGGTTGGGGCGTTTGTACGTAATGCTGCATTGAAAATGCATTTTTTTTTTCTTAAAGCCCAGGTACTAAGTGTACGAACTTCAAAGTTGTGTTTAATTAAAGAGCTGAGCGCCCTAGATATGAATATGGGGTTCAAGACTTTTTCTGTGGGTCCAAATTTCTGCAAGACGAACTCAAAGATTGAAGCTTTGAATGCGTCTTGCTGCCATTTGGCTCTTCGGAAAATATTTTTGACTCCATTGCCATGTCTATGGTACTCAGCTCTTTCGTTAAATATGATTTTGAAGTTCCTACACTGCATTTTTAATGCTCTGCATTTTAAATGCAGTATTGCATAAAAAAGGCCCCAACCCCGACATGCCAGACTTTCATATTTGAATATCAATAGTATGGACCTATCTTAAAATAAAAGGAATTTTTACTATCATTCACACCCAACAATTGCCGTGGGCTCTTAGACTAAAAGCTATGTACTTGTACATCATCAAATTCTAGCAACGTTAAAGTTGTAAGCTACGCAAGCAAGTTTGTGCGATCCAGTCGTGCCCATTTTTTAATTTCATCTCAACTGTTTATGATGTGTGGATGTGATTCAGAAAATTTTTCATGGTAACAAAATAAATGACTAACCTCCTTCTTTTGTTTAAGTTTTGTTATATGTTGCAGAATTACAAATTTTCAAAACATGAATGAAGGTTTTGAGAATACGTACATAAAATGATTTAATGGGTATTTGTCATATTATATGTATTGCGACGATTAATTTCATTTAATTCCTGGTGATGATGGTTATAGTTTTTTTTTTAATTTAAATTACACACTAATGTGGATAGCAACATCAATTTTGGCATGAAATCAAACTGTTTGGAGGACACAGTTTGGAAAGAAAGGGTGAGTTATACTAACTCTCTGCTGCTACTCTCTTTGCTTTTTGTGTAGGTAAAAGCCACCCTGTATTGTCAAAGTTTGTCAATTTGACTGACCAGTGGAAACCTAGCATTAAGGATTTTTCATCAAAGTCATGGCTGTCACTTTTGTCGTTTGCAAAATCTAGTATAAGTTGTCATGTCAGCATAAATATAGTGGGGCATTCAGATTTGTATGCCGAGCTTTTCGGATATCTTTTTGTTATTGAAATATAAAACACAGTTGATGACAAATTAGCTGTTGCCAACAAAAAAATATCAAGCTGTTCTAAAAATTCTAATAGTGTTTTCCATTGGTAAAAAAAATTAATTTATTTTTGATTTGTATCTGTCAAAATGCCAATTTTTACAATATTTGCGATCTAATAGGCAAATGAATAATTGATTTATTTATTGATTTCTCTTCTGAAGGTTCATAAAGTGATGAAAAATGTTTCTGAAGTTATGCCACGACATATATAAAATCGCACATATACAATGATAACAATAAATTTATTTAAAACGGTTTTCCATTCGCCATGTAAACAATCAGTTTTTAGATTAAATCTAATTTTTCAACGGAAAACACCATAAAACACCAAGCCCTTCCATAAGAAATGTCAGAAATAGCTGACTACGTTCAAAAACATACATTTATACTAAATAGGCTGCTAGATAATATGGTGAAACTTAAACGTGGACAGTTTTAATCGATTCGAAATTTTTAGTACCACACCACAAACAGCACCCTATATACAGCGAAATGAATACCATTTTGTTTTGATCTGACACGCACATTATGCAGCACATTTTTTATCTGCTCTGTTGCTCATTTGGTTACAAATTAAACTTCCAATGAAATATTCCAGAGTACAATACTTTAGTATGAAGCTGTTTGGTGTTAACTTGAATTTCTTGAATTATGCCAATTCTAGTGAGTTGATCTATATTTACATCACATAGACATCACGCTAACTTTAATTGCATATTTCCCATTCATTGGGATTTTTTGTTGTTGCTGTCCCGTTTCTTGTTCGTTCTTATATTTCTCATGTATAATCCTCCTCATCTACATATTCCTCCCGCTCTTTATGCACCTACCGACTTTCTACTTAATCCAATTGTTTTTATATTGCACATGGCTATACATTTTTAAGAGCGTTTCCCATAAACTTTGTTCTGCTCCAACAAAAACCAACAACAACAATAAAATCACCAACAAACCTAGAAATCTATGTAAATTGAATGAACAGGCGACGATGTTCATTCAGCGATGCGTTGCGCTGATGCATCTCTATACTTCTCTAGATCCAGCCCAGAGACGAACAACAAAAAAGAGTGCAAGTTGTTTTAATTGGCTTCCGATGCCGAACTGAGCTTTGTCAATGCTATGACACTAATTTGAATTTCTTTGGAAAATTTGTTATTTCATACCACAGTTACAGTTATTTGTTCGTTGTTCGCAGTTCGCATTGGTTCCACAAATAAAATTGAATCAACTTAACTTCATCATCGTAGATTCAGATGTGATGCACATCACGAGATGCAGTTATCGTGGTAAAACAAAATGTTTTGTTCATTCGTGCTATGTAAAATACCAGTCCAAAGTTTGAGCTTTCTCTGTTTGCGACATTCAATATTGAAGGAAAACGAAAACCTAAAGGTTAGGTTGGCAGATACGAGTAATCTAAACCGGTTCAATTGTTCATTTGAACTAATTTTTTGTTTATTAGTCATTCTAAGGAATCAGTAATTCATTCTTTAGTAGCGTAGCGTTTTGTTTTGAATTTGCCTTGTTGTTTGAAAAATATTGTTGTACAGCAGTGTTGCCAAACTTTAAGAATTTGTTCTCAGTACAGTTTTATTGAGTTTGGAACTAATTAGACACCTTCTTCATGATCGGCATAGAGTTTAGGTATTAGTAGTATACGTGTTTTATTAGCTTTTTGTATGTTCTCTTTTATTTAGCAATAAGATTATAGGTAATTCAATTATCTAGACTTAGTTATCCGTCAGACCGCCATGTCATCGCTGTGCTAATCCTCTATTATTTGGATGTGGTGAATATGAATATGATACATAAGTCTTGGACTTGAATAGATAAGAGGAATTGCCAGATGACAGGACAGACTGTACATTTTTTTAGATGACGAATAAATACAAATATTTATATTGGAATTTAAGTTACTTTTAATAAGACACCTAGTAGCCATAACGCTCCGGTGCTCTTACAACTTTCCCTGACCTTGTAACAATATTGCTTGGCCGATCGGTTAAGTCTATCTATTCCAACATCGACAACATTTTCATTGCAGAGAATTCCTTCCATGTCTTTATTTCCGGAAGAACACATTTCAATTTTTTCATTACAATGATTATTGCCGTTGCCGGTATGGATATCATCATTTAATAAATTTGAAGGGGCTTTATTAAGTGAACATCTAAAGTGGCATTGTGGCGTTTTGACAAGATATTTACAAACTCCTAATAATTTTATAGCGCCATTTTTTATCTTCGGGTATTGGTAGTTCTCTCATGGCCACTAAGTACTTGAAACTATTAGTAAACAAAATCCTTAGAGGAAGGTAGCTCAATAACTAGGGCTGGCCACGAGACGAGCCCCTGCGAGACTTTTGTAACTCTCGTCTCGGTCTCGTTAAAATTGAAAATGTTCAGTCTCGTCTCGGTCTCATGTATTTAAGTCTCGTCTCGGTCTCGTCTCCGAAAACTCGTCTCCGAAAAATACAATTTCCGGACAAACTGTTGATCATTGGAACCAAATATTTTCGATTATCGTTTGAATATGTGCAGAAGAAAATAAATATATAACTGAAATTGGATTTTTAATTTATTAGACTTCCTGTAAATTTCGGTCCAAATATACAGTCTTGTCTCGGTCTCGTCTCGGTTGCTGAAAAGGCAGTCTTGTCTCGTTTCGTCATGCGAGACCGAAATTGAGACCGAGACTTTTCTCGTCTCGTGGCCAGCCCTACCAATAACTTGGCTATTCTGTACTGTCTGAATTCTCTTAATTATGTACAATGCTTCGCATTCAGTACGACCCAGAATGGGTTGAAATTTGCTGCCAACTACTTCAAAATCTATAGGCCTAATACTTCTAGCTAAATTTTCGACGCAAGGCAAAGTTATTTTTCGAACACAGTTTATTTTATTGTCATTATAAGCAAACAATTTCGTATTTGAATTTTCAATTCAGGTAATTCATTTCTTCAATGTATTTAATTGACAAGCACCTGACATCATCACCCGTATCCAATTTGAAATTGACTCTAACATTGTTAAATAACATTATTAAATAACATTTCTTTATACCACCCGGTCGGCCTTATACGTCTACAGTTATAAATTTGAACAAGAGGAGAATTTTTAATTAGTTTTAAATTTCGAACACAATTATTTTTTCTTTTAATCTAGTTTACCTGCGTCATCATAATACATATTGACTATGCCTATTAATATTTACTGAACGTATGCCCCATTGCTGATCTGCTGCCAGTTGTTGATCTGCTGACTGAGTTGATTTAACTGTTTCACCTCTTTGTTCTCGTTCCTCTCCTCCAACTTCTTGTACATAATTGCTGCTATTAAATCTTCTGCCACTGTATATTTTCCTGCACATAACTGCAAAGTGCCCAGGCGTGTGACAAAAATTCTGCATGTTCTCCCTTCCACTACTGCTGGACAGAATTTATCATGTTGTAGTGATGACGTCATCCCATGTTTGTATGTTCCTCTGTCGATTTACAAATGGCTGCTTAGCTTTATTCACTGTCAAACTTTTTATGGCTTCAACTTTGATGACGTCTTTTTCGGTGTTGAGTATTTTTTTATTTATTTGGGATAACTTAGCAATTTTACCCTTTTCTATGATTTGCACTAGTGTATCTTGACTTGACTCCAGGAGCTTCGAATGCAATTTTTTATTTTCCAATCCAAGAATAATCTTATCTTAAATCATTCGATCAACATACGATTGATTACACTCTTCAGTTGAGCACATGAATTCGCAAAATTTAGCTTGATTTCGTACTTCTGTTTCGAATTCTACAAATGATTGATCCTGTTTCTGGGTTATCGAGATAAATTTGAAGGTCTCCATAACTGTGTTACGCCTTTGAATGCAATAATTTTCAAAGCGTTCTCCTATATGGTGAAGAAAACGGGCTTTTTTAAAAGGTTCTACTTCTCCATTTTTATTTGCCGCAGTCAGAAATATTTCAAATTTTTGTTTCCACATGGGCCAATTTTTGGCAGGTTCATCAAAATTCATTTCCCTGAACAAAGATTGTACTGCCATTTAATCTTTTTACTTATTTATTATTTTTTTTTTTTTTCAATTTGCTTTCACTTTAAAAAAAAAAATTATTTTATTTACATAGATTTACAAAAATTTAACAGAATGCTTAATACTTTTAATTTCTCGGTAGGTATTTAAACATCTGACACCATGTGTTTTTTTTTGTTCTCTTTTATTTAGCAATCAGATTATAATTCAATTATATAAATCAATCTCCATAGATGAAATTAAAAATATGTTATCCAAGGTAAAACTAAATAAAGCTCCCGGAGAAGACAGAATTAGTCACGAATTCCTAATAAATGCCACGGACGATTTCTTAAATTATCTAGCAGAAGCCTATACGAATAAGCTCAACGATTCTATGATAGAAGAATCTTTCAACAAAACAATTATTTTTCCAATTTTTAAGAAAGGGGACATATGTACATCAGGCAAGCAATTACAGAGGTATTTCTTTCATGAACTGCATTGCGAAGACCATGATGGGAATCTTAAATGAGAGGCTCTACACTTGGGTGGAGAGATATCATATCCTGACGGAGTACCAATCTGGTTTTAGGAACAATTATTGGCAACATACACAACTTGACATCAATTTCAATAGTTCATATAAAACTTGGGGAGAAAAAGAAAGTTTATGCGTTTATTGCGTTTTTGTGGATCTTAAAGCTGCATTCGACAAAATCTCACGGAATTTGCTAATTTATAAATTACATACTCTAGGTGTGTCAACTAAATTCGTCAACTTAATACAAGCCATCTATGCCAACACTTTTTCGGCTGTATGGACTGAGAAAGAAATTTCGGAGTATTTCGGAACATTCAATGGAGTCAAACAAGGATGTCTGTTTTCACCCCTACTTTTTGAACTTTACATAAACGATCTACATGAATGCTTGGGAGGAGGTCTCCAAATCAAGAATCTTAATTTGAGACTGCTATTGTATGCAGATGATATGGTCAACCTGGCAGAGGACATCCAAATTATGCAAAATATGATTGATCGCCTGGAAGAGTATTGCAACAATTGGTGTTTAGAAGTTAACATGGCAAAGTCAGAAATAATTGTGTTTCGAAATGGAGGTAGACTATCTCACCAGGAGAAGTGGTCATTCAAAGGAGAAGAAGTAGGAATTTCATCTAATTATATTTTGTTGGGTGTTCTTGTTACTCCAAAGATGTCATTCAGCAAGCACGTGGAAGTCAGAAACAACTCAGCGAAAAACAGCATAAATGCCACTTGGCTAAACTTTTTGTCAAGAACAAATATTAGTGTAAGTTCAAAGTGGAAACTTTTTCTAGCGGTATGTAGGGCTATCCAAACATATGGCTCGCAAGTTAAGGGGTCTGGAATATTCGAAGATGTAGATAAGCCGCACCGATATTTCATAAAACGGATATTAAAACTACCAGCGAGCACACCAAACTATGCGCTGTCTTTTGAAACTGGTGCCGAACAAGGACATTTTTATCCCTTGGATCTTCACCTGCGGTTTGTCAAGAAAACCCTGTTTGACTTCAGTGAAAGTAGGCTACCACATCGACTCTCGAAAATTCTGTTACGAAAAAATCAATTTTGGGTAAAAGAGCTAAATGGAATCGGGCAGGAATTCGGATGACATTGGAATGAACATTTGGGGTCAGAAGAAGAATGGATAGGAAAAAGTCTTGTACTATGTGACTCTCAAGTTTAAGTCACATCAAGAAAATAAAAGAAGAGCATTAGCAATCAGTCATACGAGGGGACTTAACCTATATCACAACCGGATTCAATGTTTTTAAAATATGCTGGATCTTCAAAGCGAGATGTGATCTCATCTTTCTGAATGGAAACAGATAGAGCGGCAATGAATCGTCCTTATGTAGTCTTTGCAATATGAGGGAAGAAGAAAATATTCAACACTTTTTGGGCAGATGCCCAGTACTGCGAGAATTCAGAGTCGATACTTCGGAAAACCGGTAATGGAGGAAAACGAGGTCATAGATTTGCTATCTGGTGAATATTTATTAGATTGGAACAAACTGGTCAAGTACATAACTGAGGCTATAACCTACATAAAATTGCTGGTCGAAGACTTCAATTAAATAAATAAAATAATGTTTCAATTTTCTTTTAGTCATGTTTCAAATATTTGAATACCTTTTAAAAATGTAAATTTAAAATTTAAAAATTTAAAGTTTTCGATTTCAATTTGGGCTTTTTTCATATCTTTTTAAAATTTTTGGTTGCTATAATATATAAAATCTATTTACAAACAGTATTTTAAATCATAAATAACTATTAAACTACCCGACAGACGACTCTTAAGGTCATTTTCGTAAGTTTGAAATTTTTACAATATTTAAAAACAAGGCAAATGGTAATCTTTGTATATATTTAAGATTTACGATAAAATAAAAGCAATTTACATAAATACATAATTAAATTATCTAGGCTTAAGTTATCTATCAGACTGCCATGTCATCGCTGTGCTCGTCCTCTTTTATCTTGATGTGGTGAATATGAATATGATACATAAGACTTGGACTTGCAATAGATAAAAGAGGCATTGCCAGACGACAGGACAGACTGTACAATGAGTCTTACATTTTAATGTACAATATTAATCTCTTAGAATACGTAGTATTTTTTACATTTTTTGATGTGGTTGCATCTTGTTAGGGATTGTCTAAATGGTTTATTAAAAGTTGAAAATATGCTTCAATTAGTTAAATAGAATGTAATTTGGTTATATCAACAATGTTGAGTTGATGCGGAAGTGTAGATCAACAAGAGTCAATCAGTTTTTGCTGACCCGAACGTAACCCGATTCAAATGGATAGAAATCAATAATGTTGATCAACACAGCTGTCATTTGTATTGCACATGCGCTGTCTTTGACCGATGTAGGTATTAAGTTTTGTGAGTGTTTTAATGGATGTCCCTTTTTGACTTGAGACATGCCCAACACCACAGCAACAAAACAATAAATTTGAATAGACATTGCATGGACAATTGTGTTGCAGATGACACAACACGTCACATGACAGTATACACTTAAAACGTACACACTAGCATGTCGATCGACAATGTTGGTTGGCATAATGTGGACGCTGCCTAATAGAAAAAAAATTCACAGTAAGATTTTCTTAGCGACATTTTGGCTGAGATTTTGTGAACACTACCGTAGCGATGTCTATATTTTGTAATTTAAATTTTCGAGAGTTTCCGTTTGATTTTTGGTTCGGTTTTGGTTGAACCCCGTTTTGCCCTGCATTAATATAAATTATTAAAAACAATTTTTTTAAATAAAAAAGTTCACATTTTGTTTCCAATACAATTTTTCACTTGTTGCATAGATCGCGTCGATCACAAAAATGCGGTTGACAACCAGCGATCAGTTTTATCGATACGTATCGACCACAATCAACAATCACCGACTTTTCAATTTGACGATCATTGATCGATCGATACCGATCGGTAACCCACCTACCCGGTTAGCGCTTTAAATTAAAAGCTATTTTCTATTTATCATCCTTTTGGCCAGGAACTTTTTGTTATTATCTTGGGCTATAGAATAAAATACGTTTGTCGAACGCAACCTTATCGATTTTTTTTGTTTTTAATTATTCAAGATTCACCATTTACATAAGGATTGTTCAGCGAGGAATTATCAGAACAGAACAGAACATATTCATGAGAAACGTCAGACAAGTTAGAACAGAAAAACCTGTTCTAAACTGTTCCGAACAGACTCAATCAGAACAGTTTGGAACAGAAAATTATCATTGAACAGCAAAAACTTGTACTTTTCTGTTCCGAACTGTTCGGAACAACGTCACTGAACAAAGCTATTAAGATAGCAAAGAATTCTTCCATATCAATGTTTGATATGTACTACGAACTATAAATAAACTTAAATCACTGATTAGAGTGTTATGCCGGTACCACATCTGTCTCGGTTGTTGTTTTGTGTTGTGGAGTTGTTGAAATTGTATGGAGATAACACAATTGATAGGGTTTTCAGCGCTGGTATTGTTGTCTGTCTAAGAACTTTGTTCAGTGTTCTTTCTTGATGATAGAATATACTTTGTTTTGCGCTCATTTGACGCTAAAACCCATCCTCGCCGTTTCCTTCTCAATGCTTTCAGAAGCTCCAGTGACATCACGCTTTGTTCTTCCAATTATGTCAATATCATCGACTTACGCAAGTAATTGGACGGTTTTTTGAATAATTGTGCATTAAGTGTGGTGAGAGTTTTGCACTATTCATTCAAGTACGACGTTAAGAAAGTCGCATGAAAGCGCATCACCTTGCCTAAATCCTTTTTTGACATCAAAGGTGTAGGTGAGGTCTTTGCCCACCATGATGGAGTAGCGTGCCTTCTCCGTCGTCATCCTATACAAACGAACGAGTTTGCCAGGGATGCCAAAACTAGACATTGCTCTATATAGGTTGTCATTATAACTGCTATCATACACGGCCTTAAAATCGATAAGGAGGTGATGAGTGTCAATTTGAAATGCCTGGCGTTTTTCCAAGATCCTGACGTGCCATACTGATATGGACCTATCAGGTTGTCATATAATACGGCAGAGAAGATCTTGTAGGCGATGTTAAGCAGACTTATTCCTCCGTAGTTGACGCAGTTTAAAGGATATGCTATTGGTTCCATTCATTGGACATGCTTTGAATAACTCAACAGAAAGACCGTCGGCTTCAGCGGCTGTGTTGGACCTAAGCTTAAGCGGGTAGACGAAGTTGTTGACCCGCATCGTCTAGGTTTAATGGTGCAATCTATCAAGCAGCAGCAGTGATCTTTCCACATTCTCTGCATCGACTGTGAATCAACCAAGATTTTCCCTTGGAGCTTCTTTTTACCTTTTGGTAAATTTTCCTAACTTCATTCCTTTTATGACATCCATTAGTCTTAGAGATGATCATGTTCATTCTTTTTTCTTTCTGAGAAGCAGGTGTTCATCTCTCCTCTTTAGCTCGTAGAGCTCACGAGCAGCTCTGGTCATTATTTGCAGTGACGCTTTGTATGCCTCCTGCTTAGCTGCATGTGCTTGTCAGTCGTCAAATCTTAGGTTTAGTTGTGGTGGTCGAGTGAAACACAGCACGTCAGATGCGGCAATGTTGCCACTGACCTTGAGTCGAAACACATGATGCTGGCGACATAGGACCTCTTAAAAGATAGTAAGTACTTATGTACACATCTATGTATCTGTTATACTGCAAGTAAAAAAAACCCACACCACTAAGCATACAATCTTTAATATAAAAGGCCAAGACGACAAATTATTTTTGCTTACATTTTACTATAGGTTATACCTATTTAGTTACACATGTAATCAGCAAAAATAATTCCTTATAAATTTAAAACATTGTAATCGTCGTTAACAAATCTTCAACAACACTCACAAACGATGAAATGGAATTATTGAACTTAGGACTAAATTTTGTCATTCACGGAAGTGATAATATATATCAAGTTATTGCAGAAATCGAAACAACGATTTTAACTTGAAATCCTGATGTCCGGAATGCAATCCGAGTTGATATTAAAAAATCTATTGAGGCTTTCATATCATCTAAAAATGATAGGTTATCTCAACAACAAAAACTAATATTAACATCTCTTCGTAAACAAATTTCTGAAAATAACATTATCATTTTAAAAGCTGATAAAGGAAATAAAGTTGTCATTCTAGATTAATCATACTATATTGAGAAGGTTTTAAACATACTCAATAACGGAAGCTACGTCATCGTCAATAAACCACAAACAAAGCTAAACGGTTGGCAAGCAAAAACAAAATTAACGCTTAAATCATGCACTAACGTAACAACCGAAAATCTAAGAAAAAAGTTAATTTCATCTAACTTTAGTATTCCGAAACTCTATGCTTTACCTAAAATCCACAAAATAAAAAAATAAATCGGGTGGCACAACGGCTCATCATGAAGAACCAGGGCCTAGTGACTAACAACTCGCAACCTTTCCTGTGTGCGCCTTTCGACAGGAATGGAATCCACAAAATAGGAGACCTAAAGATGAGACCAATTTGCAGTGGAGTTGGATCACCAGTGCATGACACAGCTAAATGGCTTTGCAAAGAATTTTCAAGATATCAACAACCAACCGGATATTACGTAAAAAAAAACTCGTTTGATTTCATAAGTGAAACAGGTAAAATTAACATTCCAAAGGACTTCATTCAAGCATCTATCGACATCGACAACATGAACAACAGTACTCCAGTAGCAAATGGTGAAGAATCCATTAAAAATTGGTTGACAACCATAAATACATTAGATGATTCAAAGGTAAGTGAATACATGCGTCTTGTCAATTTATGTTTTTCAAAGAATTATGTCCAATTTGATAATAAAGTCTATGAGCAAATTGATGGTTTAGCAATGGATAACCCCTTAGCTGCCTTTGCGGCAAATTGTTTCATGGCTGAATTCGAAACCAAAGCTAAGCAGAACTGCCCTGACTTTCCATTATTATGGGTTAGATATGTTGACGGCACTTATGTTATTATTCATAAAGACAGACTCAATATTTTTCTCGATTTCTTAAATAGTGTTATGCCAGGAATAATCAGGTTTACTTTTGAAACAGAAGTACATTTTTATTTGCCATTTTTAGACCTTATGATTAAAAGATTTGAGAATCATATTGAGTTTGTATTTATCGGAAACCAACAAACACTGAAAGATGCATTCCATCAAACTCTTATCACCCAATACAAACTAAATTTGCAGCATTTAATTCTTATTGTTACCGTGCTATTAATGTTCCTCTCAGTAAAAACAATTTCATCAAAGAAGTGGCAACTATTCATAGAATAGCCACAATAAATGGTTATAGTACACAAATTTTTGATTCTTTGTTGAAAAAAACATTCAAGAAAAAAGGAATTAAATGATTTAACAACTTTAATTCCAGCTAAAGAAAAAGTAATCTCTTATGTGTGGTACCTTTGTTCAAGGATTGACATATTCTTTGATGAAGGTGTTGCATAATTATTCAATCAAATTATCACCGAATAGCACTGGGAATAAAGTCAAAACGCTAACTGGGACAATAAAAGATAAGACTGACACTCTCGATAAATCTGGAATTTATTCCGTTATTTGTCAAGATTGTGATGAATTTTATATTGGCCAAACGAGAAGAACGGCAAAAATAAGATGGTCAGAACACTATAAATCAATCCATTCTAAGACAGTGCATGAGTCGACTCCAGCTGATCATATGATTGATAATAATCACAACCTGGCAGGTTTTAGATTATTAAAACAAATAAATAACCCAAAATTATTAAATGCATATGAAGAAATGTACATACATCGCACAAATAATATGAACAAAAACAAGTTGTATGAACGATCTTCCTTGCATGCATTTTTTGAACCATTAACAGCTAAAGACATATTTGAGACAAAAACCTAAACGCATTTATTTACTTACTTTCATCAAATTTTATTAAAACCAGCTCGAACCATTAACTTTCATAATTATTAGATAAAATTACTTGAACTCTTTAAATTGAAAATTATTTGTATACATAACGGGTGATTTTTTTTTTAGCTGGTTTGTTTTGGCAACACTGGTTTTGACAGCTGACGTGTGTTTAGTACCTTGTGTCACTGTCAAACAGCTTCAGTTTGGTTTGCAATTTAACCATGGATCGTCTTACAAATGAACAACGCTTGCAAATTATTGAATTTTACTATCAAAATTCGTGCTCGGTTCGAAATGTTCATCGCGCGTTGCTTCCATTTTATGGTCGGCATTCTCGACCTTCTGAGCAGTCTATTCGGAAGATTGTGACCAAATTTCGCACCAAATTTACTTTGTTGGACATTAAACCACCAACACGTTTACGTACTGTGCGTAGTGAAGAAAATATTGCGGCCGTATCAGCTAGTGTGACAGAAGACCGCGAAATGTCGATTCGGCGCCGTTCCCAGCAGTTAGGCCTTTGTTACAGCACTACGTGGAAAATTTTGCGGAAGGATTTGGGCGTAAAGCCTTTTAAGATACAGCTGGTGCAAGAACTAAAGCCAGCCGACCTACCACAACGCCGAATTTTTGGTGAATGGGCTCTTGGAAAGCTGGCCGAGGATCCGCTTTTTTATCGAAAAATTGTGTTCAGCGATGAGGCTCATTTTTGGTTGAATGGGTACGTAAATAAGCAAAATTGCCGCATTTGGAGTGAAGATCAGCCAGAAGCATTGCAACAGCTACCAATGCATCCCGAAAAAGCCACTGTTTGGTGCGGTTTATGGGCCGGCGGCATTATTGGGCCATATTTCTTCAAAGATGATGCGAATCGCAGCGTTACTGTCAATGGTGAACGCTACCGAGCGATGATAACAAACTTTTTTTGCCCGAAATGGAAGTTCTTGACTTGCATGAAATGTGGTTTCAACAAGACGGTGCCACATGCCACACAGCACGCGAAACAATGACGCAATTGCGAGGCGAGTTTGGTGAACAGTTAATTTCACGTTTCGGGCCGGTCAATTGGCCGCCTAGATCGTGCGATTTGACACCATTAGACTATTTTTTGTGGGGGTATGTCAAGGCTAATGTCTATAGGGACAAGCCCGCTTCGATTGACGCACTGGAAGCCAACATCCATGCATTCATTCGTGAGATACCGGCCGATATGTGTGAAAGAGTATGCCAAAATTGGACTCAGCGGATGGGCTACCTGAGACGCAGCCGCGGTCAACATTTGCATGAAATTATCTTTAAACATTAAATTGCAAGGTTCAAACTATCGATTCAAATAAATATTTCATTCATTTTTTCGAATTTTTTGTGTTTTTTTTTTTTTTAAAGTTCTAAACCTCTTAAAAAATCACCCATTACATACATATGTATAATTTTATCATCATATTTGCTTAAAAACCTGAAGATGAGAAGATATTCTCGAAAACGTTAGTTTAAAATAAAACTAAATTTGTATGAGAATAAGAAGAGATTCAAATTCTATTATTTATTTAATTTATGCAAATTTACAGGAAAATTTGTGTTACGTCAGTAAAGTGTCACTTTCATGAATATATTTTACTTACACAGTGATTTATATGGTTCCAGTAAATCATTGCCATTTTAAACCCACAAAAAGTTAAATTTGAAGAAAAAAAAAATTGAATTAAAAAGTCATGTAAAAACCTTATTCACGCAATTCCTTTCTACTTCAATCATACACAGACTACCAACGAATCTTCTTTTTATTAGAATGTATTAGGGCTGGCCACGAGACGAGAAAAGTCTCGTGGCCAGCTCGATCTCGGTCTCGTATGACGAGACTGCCTTTTAAGCAGCTGAGACGAGACCGAGACGAGACTTAATTATACGAGACCGACACGAGACCGAGACGAGACTGGAAATTTTCGATTTTAACGAGACCGAGACGAGACTTACAAAAGTCTCGCAGAGTCTCGTCTCGTGGCCAGCCCTAGAATATATTCATTTAAATTATGTACTAGGTATGTAGGAAGGAACATTTTGTTTCTTCTTATATAATTTGCATTTACCTGTGGGACAGTTTTATTATGTAACCAAAAGATTTTGTCCATGAACAAAAAAAAAAAAATAAAAATACAAAGAATCCTTAATTTCTATTAAAAAAATCTTATGTTCCTTCTGAGAAATTATAAGTTATGTTATTTTCTATCAAAAACATCACAAAAAAAAATAAGGATAAAATAAATGAAGGAAGAGACCAAATTCTAATAAATCAATTTCCTAGAATAAAGTTGAAAAATAAAATACTCTTCTTTTTTTCTCTATATCCCTTTTCCTACTAAGAAATAAAAAACGAAGAACTTAATTGATTTCGCTATAATTTTGAAGGACCATACATAATACATAATCTTATTTTTTTGTATTTTAAAACAAAATAAAAAAAAAACATAAGTTAAACAAAAAAAACTGTGCTTGACTTTCAAATTGAAGCCATATATTCGTCTACTCGTATACGTTTACTCGTACACAAGGAAAACAACCAATTCATTAGAATTTAATTTAAAAGAACCAAAAATTACACGGAAACGAGGCTTCAAAGATTGTTTGAAAAGGAAACACATTCATTAACGACACCTTTGAAAAGAAACGGGGACAAAGTATTCTTATGAACAATTTTCTTTCCCGCTCGAGTGGATAACAATTACGCAAAAAACAGGTCACCACCACCAAACCGAACCAAACAACAAAGCATGAAGAGGAAACTATGTCATCTATGTCAGAAGTATGGCAGGGCAGCCGCAGCGGTAGCGGCAATGGCACGACAGCAGCTCAGTGGCAGCGCATTTTGCATGAGAGACCGACCGCGCGACCAAGCCCAAGAAACTGTTTCAGAATGATACGGTCCAACTCATTTGCATGCTTTGTTCAATGAAGCCGAAGCTTGCATACAATATAGCTGGAGTACCAGTTGTAATATACAGCTATACAAATAACTCAACCCCTTGAATATCTCTTTTCGTTCTTTCTGTTGCTGTGGCCGCAACAAGTGATATGATAACAGAACGTATGCGAACCGATTTATTTATGGTTCAATGGACGTGCGAGGGCTTGCGTCCAGAGGCGCACCTTCCCTAGGTATGGAATAGACAATGCTCAAGGGCGAACTCAGCATGTTTCTTTTTTAATTTTCATTTTTAGATACTTTTTTGGGGACATTTTATTGCAACTTTAATAACGCCAGACTTTAGGATACTATACTCTGTCCAATGAATATGTGCAGTGCAGGCCTTATGGGAGAGCTTTCCTTCTCCAAAGGGTGCCTGCTGCATATAAAAATATATCAAATCCCCTTAAATAACCACTGTATGTGCATTTTCTCGTATTATCAAGTGTACACCCCACTACGACATGCCTTTCGAACGGCTCGAGCCGTCCGTACTGATCGTATCCTCGTTAACAATCCTCTTTGGGTGTGCCAAAAATAAGCACATCAAATCAGAGTTACCATGGCATTGGTAATGCTTACAAATGCATATTTTTCTTTGGATTTTATAATGGAGCTTTCAGGATGGAAGCTTTTCCTACGCTTTTAAGAATACTTGAAGACACAATTGTTACCGTTTGCTTTTTTTGTTTCACAGATTTGGTTTTTTCTTGGTAGTTTGGAAAAAAATTAAAAGCCATTAAAAAAGTATTTGGCTAATTAAATTAAGAAAAAGGGTTTATTTATTTGAGTGGATTTTCGAGCGCGTGCGGTTTGGCAAATAATTTGTATTGATGTTAAAAGTATTAATATACTCCGTTTACTTATAATAAACTTATTTTTGTGCTGTGTAAGATAAACTGTGTTTTTGCTTTTACTTTTGAACCTATGCACATACCTTACTTAGGTTTATTTTTTATTATCCTGTGATAATATGTATGTATATTTTGTTTATTGGAAGAATGAATTTGTGTTTTTTTTGTTAAGGGATCAGGCCTACTGCCGAAAAAGATAAGACCAATTTATTTCAGTTGACATATAAAAACTCTGCCTTAGAACATCTTGACATTTTCCAGATTTTCACATTTATGATTTTGAATTTCGTAATTTTCATATCCGAGATATAATTATTTTTGATTCTCGATTTTGGAATTTGCATTTTAAGAATTCAATTAATGATTTTTGTAAAAGGAATTTCGTCGTTTTAAAGTAAATAATAAAGCATAGATGGCAGTCCTTCTGAGCTTTTTGCATTTTTATAGTATGCAGTATGGAAACCCTTGACAATTATTTCTTTCACACAACTAAATGGGATTCCTTTGCAGTTAGAATGAGATACAAACGTCCTATCTTCCCTGTACTGTACATATTCATTGGACAGAGTATAATTAGCCATAATGTGTGAGAGAATCGAATTAATTTACATAGATGCTTAAGCCTAGTACGGAGATCGCGCCAAATTGTATTTTGCATACAAATTTCCTACAAAGATAAAATTCAGCTAGGATTTTTATCCCAGAAGTACGCATGTTCACGCGTTAAATTCAAACTGTCATCTAGTACTTTATCAAAAAGTCTCCACCTAATTAAGCTCGTGAAATAATGTTCAAAATATTTTTTCGCTGCTTAATTTGGAGACTTCAGTGTATTTTTTAGCAGACAATGACAAACCTTATAAAAAGAAAATAATTGAAAAATGGAAATCACAGATATCACGAAATATAAAAACAAAATAATTCAAAAATAGAAATCACAGTATTTAAACGATTATCTGAATGAAATTGATTCTCAGGAAGTGGAACCACTAAAAAAAAACAAAAAACCTATCTTTGGAACGACTTGTTCTAGGAAAATGGTAAGCAGTATTGAAAAAAATCACTCTTAGAATACACCTACGACTAAATGGCTCTAGGAAAATTTTCGATTCCCTATGATCGCAAGATAGTGGACTAGGGTTCTGGTGGGGGTTTGTGGTGCTCAGCGGCCGGATGTTCATTCAATCAGATCAGTGGACGCTCCAGTGCCAGCCAACGAACTCCCGGGCTAACTGTGGATGGTGCGGGTGCTGGTCTGGTTGAGTGAGTGATCCACTTTCTGATTATTGTGCTAAAAGCTACTCAGTTATTCTACAAACAACAAAATCCTATTATAAACTCAAATAAAAATGGACGATATCCTGAGGATATGCCCATAATCTCTCTCTTCAATTCCATCCACAGGTTCTAACGAGTTATGCTTTCAAAACGGCGCACTTGAGCGCTAATTGGGCTATGGGCTAGGCTGCCCGTGGCCTCCATTTCTACCTACCTACCATACACCTACTGATTCCACATATATATGCGTATTCCAAGAGTTATTTTTTTCAATACCGAATTTATTTAAAAGATGTTGATGCTTCTTTTTAAAGCATCAATAGCAAATTCCAAAAAGGTATCAGCCATGTTCCTAGGACAAGACTTTCCAAAGATACACTTCCAAACCTTTTCAGAATTTACCTTTTTCGGGTTTCGTAGAAGTGGTGAGTGAAAAGGCTTTAAAAAGGAGCATCAAAAACTTTCTAATTTAATCATGTTTAATAATGTTCTCAAATACAACGGTTGGAGTTGAAAACATAAATCAATTGCTGTCACTCAGTGGTCATTTCAATCTTGACATTTCATAACTTCAACTTCAAAACTTATCGCGCTTTTCAGGAAACGATTGTAGAGATAAAAATTGAAGAGATAAAATTTAGTTTAACGCAATCTGCGTACTAGGCTTTATGAAGAAAAAAACTGCAACACTTATCTATTTCTCTTGTTTAGGCGTGTGGGGAAATTGTTAAAAACAAAATAATTTAATATAAAATAAAATACTAAGCAACAACGGCAGCACTAACACAAAATTATGGGATAGAGTTTTTGCAAACCAAAAAATACATTCATTTATTTTATTTTAATGTCAGTTAAGTTGGTGCTTCAATAAATTAATAGTTTTTGAAAAATCATTTACAAAACTCAAAATATTGAAAACACAAAAAGAGAAAATTTGAATTGATTTTTTGTTTAGACTTTACGAATTGTTATTCTTATTAAGTTTTAGTCCAAGGCTTTACTAAACACCAGATAGTTCTAGGACTTATAGAATAATTGTGTCTAGGACTTTTACTTTTCAAAATATTTTTGAAAATAAATAAACTCAACTCTCAGATGCGTTTAGCTTATCAGTTAGATGCTGTCAAACCCTTTTAAGTTACAAATTTTGGTCGATATTTACCTACAGGTTTTAACTGATGAGCTTTCTGTCGAAACGCGAAACGCATGGAGTTAAGGTCACTTGAGGTTTTTAATTGAACTATGTTCAATTTCCTAAATTTGATTTCCTAAATTTTTTCATCTTTGCTATTGAACCAACTTCCTCATAAAAATTTAAAAAATCTAACAAAATTTTAAGCTTTAAACATTAGTTATTCAAAAAAATATTCACTAAACAAACAACAACTTGGTTTTAATATAAACAAATGGATTTATGGCTTTACTCTTTATTTTTGTCTTCACACGAAACCAAAACTTGCCCCATAGAGCAAGTTAATTATGAGTAAATCTAAAATTGCATTTGCTTTTTCTTAATAAATATATAAAATTGCGTAGAAAAGTGTTTATTATGTACGTAGTTCAAGAGCAAACGTGATTGCTGAAAATTAATCTTACTATACCGAAGATACCTATTAAAAGGCTCGTCGAACAAAGTCGCTGAGGGTTTTTTTTTTTATTTGAAACTTAAAAATTATCATTCGCATCATGTACAAAAATTAACGTTTTTTTTTTAATGTTGTAAACAAAAACAATAAACAACGCATTTAGAAGTTCCAAGAAACTAGATAATTCTATTTTGTCAATCTAATTGCGAACTCAGGGGAATTTATTAATACAGAATTGTGTCAAGTTCTTAATATACTATTAGTTAGGGCGTTAAGGCCATATTTTAGGTCAAACCTTGCACCTCATTCTGACGGGATAAGCTTTGGTACACTAAAAGCCCACATTCTAAATTTACTTTTAAGAAGTGTTGCCACGGTGGCAACACTGGCAGACCGGAGATATAAGGGTTGCCTTCTGACCATGTTTTAACACGAAATTTCACATAAATTAGCCTATAAATCGGGAACCGGACATCGGTTGATGTCGTGGAATGTCTCGTTGGATTTAAAATACTTGACGCCATAGGAATATGTTAATTTTTTTACCCCTCCCCCACCCTTGTAAAAGGGGGGAGCAAAATACCCTCGACGAATAAGGGTTTTTATTTATCAGAAAATAGTGGTTATAAAATGAATATTCATAAAATGTTAAGATGAGCATCGACGTAGAATTTCATACCTTACAGCATATCCGAAGTACATTTTTATCCATGTATTAGTTCTTTGTATAATCGCTTTCAAAATGGGGGGAGGGGAAAGTGGGAGTATATCAAACCACTATATATTTGTCTTGGTATAATCTAAGCATATGACACATGACCTTAGGGTAATTTTGAATGCCCAATATTATGCAATCAAAATAATTTCAATATAATTTCTCTAGAAAAAGTTTTAGCCTTTGTATAAAATGATGCCTAAATTTTCAGTGAAACGAGCATAACATTACCAAATTTCAATGGTATCGTGATGAAACTTGGCACACATGTCTCATTTGTCGTAAGAAATTAGAATTAGATTAGAAAAGAGTCCATAAAAATGAACGTATTTCTTGAGTAGAGCAGATAAAACATTTTCCCTCAAAAACCACCGACCACAATAGGTATTTGATTTATCGTTTTTTATTCTTGGTAACAATAAAAAACAAAACATTCCTACCACCTTTTATCAACGTACTAATACTAAAGGGGGGTTTACGGAGCATAGTTTTACACTTTTCTGATTCACTCAAAAAAACACCCTTATTTCTTACGACAAATGAGAAATGTGTGCCAAGTTTTATCACCATACCATTGAAATTTGGTATTGTTTTGCTCGTTTCACTGAAAATTTAGTCATCATTTTATAAAAAGGTTATAACTTTTTCTAGGGAAATTATATTGAAAATATTTTGATTGCATAAGATTGGGCATTAAAAATTACCCTAAGGTCATGTGCCATATGCTTAGATTATACCAAGACAAATATATAGTGGTTTGATATACTGCCATTTTGAAAGCGATTATACAAAAAACTAATACATGGATAAAAATTTACTTCGAAAATGCTGTAGAGTATGAAATTCTACGTCGATGCTCATCTTAAAATTGTATGAATATTCACTTTATAACCATTATTTTCTTACAAATAAAAACCCTTATTTGTCGAGGGTATTTTGCTCTCCCTGCTTACAAGGGTGGGTCACAAAATTAACATATTCCTATGGCTTCAAGTATTCTAAATCCAACGAGATATCCCTAGAAATCAACCGATGTCGGGTTACCAATTTATAGGCTAATTTATGTGAAATTTCGTGTTAAAACATGATCAGAAGGCAACCCTTATATCTCCGGTCTGCCAGTTTTGCCACCGTGGCAACACTTCTTAAAAGTAAATTTAGGATGTGGACTATTAGTGTACCAAAGCTCATCCCGTCAGAATGAAGTGCAAAGTTGGCTCCCCTTACGCCCTAACTATATTTTCCACGTAAGTGTTTATTTGTAGTATGTATTTGATTGAAAACCTAAAGTAGAATTTTAATTTTAAGAGGAACAAAATCATGACTTGTAGGTCAAACGTGTTGATTTATTCTCATAGAAGGTATTTCAATTGATAAAGCGCTAAAAAAAAGTGGTGGATCTTGAAATTCGTTATAGCTACACTTTTATAAGTTCGTTCTTAACATAAACAAAACACGAAAAGCTTTTGATGTTTGGATTTATGGGATTTAACTCTTGCTATCGGTTTTTAAAAGAAGATTTAACTCAGTGTAGAAATGACATACCGAAATCAGTGCAGTAATGGTAGCTATGTTGACAAAAAATAGATTTCTACTTTAACCCTAAAGCAGATTAAACTTTAAACCTAAAGCAATTGAATCGATTATTTTCCAAAAATATGTTCTGCAAATCGAAATGTATTCATTCATTATCAACACAGGTTCTTCTATCCTGAAGAGATCTTGTTTTTGTTATTTTTTCTTTGTTTTAGCACTCCATAAGTATTAGAAAATTAAAAGTTTTGTTAATGTACCGACAAAATTTCAGGATGGATTAAAGAATTTTGAAAATGATAATTGATTAATTTGGATATTGCATCAAAACGAGCTTGTGCTCGTGGTAGCATATCACCATCACCTATTGATCATCCCAGACACTCGGTCTGAATTCTATTAGACTCTTTTTCTTTCAGAATCTAATAGAAAAATCAGGAATGAAGACCATCGAAGCAGGTATCTGTCAAGAATCTAAATAAGGACCAATTCCCTTCAGTATAAACCCCACAGACCGACCTCAGAACACGCTAGAAACAAGAAAAAAACTATGTGCCGATGACTCCAGCACTTACACGACGTCCCTATCACCAGAGATTGCAGCTCGTGGAGTACAAGACCAGATCACCGACCTTTGGAACTAATACCTGACATGGGGTTTGAAGACCAACGCTAGTTAAATAAAGCTCATCTGCTTCCGGCTACCTCAAACAAGAACAACATCACCAAGAAGAATTGCTACTATAGAAGTCGAAATATCAACATCAGTTTGCCAGACGCAACCATCATTCTAACTGAAGAAAACACCAAATATCTTGGAGTACACTTTACAAACAAGATGAAGTTCAATAAACATGCGATGGCTTGCAAGCTTCTCATTTCATCTTCTTCATCCCCTATTGAGAAGACAAACAGCCTGCCCTGTCTAGTTCACCATCTCTCCATCAATGATAAAGTTATATATAACTTTTCGAGAGGAAGAATATCGAAACCCCCTAACAAGGAAGAACTGGCCATATAAGATGCTCTACGAGACAGCAGGAGAGATCCCCATTTAACCAGCTATATGATAGGACTTACCAGAAAAATCCTTGAAAAAAACATGGTAGCACATCCAATCCCAGAAGTTTGTGTAAAAATTTTTCCTTTCCTTCTATTTCTACTAACTAGTGCCGTGTGTTGCATTTCAAAGACCTGAGTTCTTACAGGCACATATGTACGCAGGTAAAAATATTTAAAAAAAAGTACAACATATACTAAAGAAGATAATTCAGCGCAGCTAGAGCAACCTGAACCATTTTAAGCTCAATGGGCCCCTTCTAAGCCAACATTTTAAATATCAGATAGTAATAAGCTTAGTTGTAAGTCAATTTTTATTTAAAATTTAGCTGAATAAAACAAAATCTTAAATTAAAAAACAAGGTCTGACTTCCAACTGGCCTGATTCAGCCGAAAATTACTTTTGTCTTCCAACTCCCGTCTAAGTGAATTAAATGTATTTACCATTAACATAAGGATCAACTTGATTTAAGGGAAAAAAGGACCACTCTCTTCAATGCTTCAATTCATTCGTACCAGGCGCTGATGGCAGCTGCTTATTCTTAAAACCAGTTTTCCTTGTTGACTCGAATCTGGGGGCTGGTCTTCCAACAGGGGCTTTACTTGATGTCGTCGAATCAATGCGGGTGGCAATGGCACAGTGGATATAGTGTTTGACTGCTAACCTGGACGTGTGGGTTCGAGCCCCAGTCTAGGTAGCGTTCTTTTCTATATTCCCCAGTTTCAATTGGATTCCACCCGTGGAATTTCATGAGATAATAAACATCTAATTCTCAATCCACTGTGCCAACAAAAATCTTTCCTTTCCTTCTATTCTTTCTGACTAGTGCCGTGCATAGCATTTACAGGCATATAGTTAAAATTATTATAATGTAGTCGATATGTTTTACTTTCTCTAAGGCTAGGCGCATATTGACACGCGTACGACGCGACACAGCACAGCAATAGCTTTTGTAAACAATATAAATCAATACAACAACGCATATTGATAGAGCGGCACGACATGACCTGACGCGCGTTTTCCGAAACGCGCGTGACACAGTGATCGAAAAAAAGTTTTCCTTGCGAGACCGGCGTGTTTCTTTTTTTTCCGTCAAAAAATTAAATAATAAACTGTCGTTGGTTTTGAAAATAAAAAATCGTTTGCTTTTTTTTAGAAATTACTTGTTTTTTTTTTTAAGTTTATTTCAATTATCAATATATCAGACGATTTTTTCTTCAATTAATTTGTATTTTGACAAGAGACACGTGAATTAATATGCGGAGAACGACATGACACGTTTCTAAAATCGTAACGTGCGACGCTCGTCAGGTCACGTCACACCCTTCGAGCGTGCCTCAATATGCGCCTAGCCTAATAAATACATAGTTCGCCCTTATCGCACGAATGACCAAATATCGGTCGAAGAATTTTTTGTTTTTCGATTGACCCCAGTTTAATGTATGTACATAATGTACATTTTTAAGCACATGTACAATTTACACAAACATACAGGGTGTCCCTTAATTCATCAATAGTATTTTAGGCCATGATTCTTGGGTGTATTCTAAGAAAAAAATTGTTCTACAGTAAGGGCATATCTACAATTTTGATATCATTTATCGGGGATTTAAGAAAAGTCTTATTTCGGTGTAGGTAAAAAAAAAAAAAAAAAATCAATTTTTTGCATTTTTTTTGCAATTTTGTTTTCTTATTTTAGCACATTAAAAATGTATAGGCTTATTCGATAGTAAATTTTATTCTCTACAACAAAGGTTAACGGAATTTTTTCGAAACTTTTGGAAAATCGATATTTTCAAACCCCACCCCCGCCAAAGGCTGAAAAAGAAATCTGCCAGTTTTTGTTTTCGATACCACGATATATGCACCTACAAACCCTCATACTCATATTTTGGTTTTCAATCCACTCCCAAAATTTGATTTCGGCTCTTAGACTAGTAATAATGCTTGAATTGACATCCTCCATTTTTTTCCTCCATCTGTTAAAAGCTCTCAAAGCATTAAATGAAATTTGCCCCCCCCCCAATGAAAAATGGCCCCTAACCAAAAAAGAAAAATACCCTCAAATTTTGGGGCTTTTTTCATAATGAAAAATGTCACCATTTTCAAAATGGAAAAATGGCCCCAAACTTGTGAAAAATTGCCAAAACAAAAAATGAAACAAAATTAATTTAAGAAGCAACAACAGAAAAATTACAATTGTACAAATAATGTTTTGCGTCGGTTTGGGAGACCCTTAAAAGTACCTAGCCTTGACCGCATCGCGGGTTCAAGGATTATAACTCCTTTTTTGGGTCCTCTGTCCTGCTCAAGCGGCTCTGTCGCTCCGTTTACGGTATGCTCAGTCGCGTGGCAGGCGCCTGTCAGCCACCATGAAAAATGGCCCCAATTTACAGATTTTAAACTTTTTTAATTGTTTCCTATATTTAAATTTTTGAGCCATTATTCATTGGGGCCAAACTTCATGTAGCCCTTTCAAAGGGTTGTCGTTCACCAATAAATCAAGCAAACAATCATTTTGATTAAATTGCAATTGAGTTTCTAAGACTATACAAAAGGAAAAATTAAAACCCGCAGTAGGCACTCACTCAATAGATCATAAGTTGGCAGTGCACTTTAATACCAATATTATTCATTCATAAAGTTCAATAAACGTTTGATGCAACGCGAAACAAAAAAAAAAAACATTAAACGACGAAACCATAACAAACACTTTCTTTTTTATCCGCTTTTTTTAAATTTGAATTATTTGCCAAAACTCATACTCATAACTCATAATTTTAGGCACTAGGGTTACTTCTAGTTGACCTAGTAGAATTACATGTTTGTTGATCTGTAGACAAGCTACTGTTTTGAAAACCAAAAAAATGCTTTGCAAACAAAAATAAAAGCAATCTGTTTATTTTTTTGTTTGATTAAGATTGAATTGTTAAACAAAATTGATTTCAATCACAATGGCACACTAATACTGCTTCAAATTTAAAAAAGAATCTGGTTTAGGTTCAATTATGTTCAAATGTGTTCGAGGAAATATAAAATTACATAATATCAAAGGCACAATACCAATCAATATAACAACAAAAAATGATATGCTAATTTTTGTTTATTCAAATAAATAGATTTCTTGAAACAAAATTAAGCCGCAAACGATCAAAATAAAATTTACGATTCCAGTGAATATTTTTGAAGAGACTCATAAGAGATATAGAGCAAAGCATGCGTGCCCAGGCACCCATCGTTCATTGGTGGAACACCCGAACTTATTGATTCGTCAGCTTTCGCAGAATTTGGGCCTTTGTTATGGCTCCCCTTTTTTTTGTGTTATACAGACATATAAAGTCTAAGAATTGGGTGTTATCTCTGCAAGAAAGTTGGTGCTGATTTTTCAAACAAAATCTGCTTCTGATGAGTCACATTTGCACAATTTTGGTCATAAACAAACAAAACTGAGGTTTATAAGAAAAATTGTCATGTGATTCACGCGAGGCAAAAGGTGACTATTTGAAGGGGTTTTTGGTCTTTAATATTTTATAATCACGGTCAGAATGTCAGGTATCAATCAAAATTCCCCTTTTTCGTGCTTAGATAACTCAACGATTCTATGATAATTATGGCCTTGGAAGTTTTTTTTTAAATCTTAAGCATCGACTGTGCAACGCAAGGGTTCGTTTTAGCCTTCATCGGATCAGATTCGTCTGAAATAAAAAAAAACATTATACTGATTGTAGTCGTTTGTATAATGATAATATACAGTCGACGCCACCTTTAACGACATTGCTCATAACGACAAGTCGCTTTTAACGACCATTCTTCCTTCGTTTGGTTGGTTTTCATACAATTTGTATTAGTTTATCGTCGGTTATAACGCCGTGAAATCGTCGTCTATAGCGACTAGTTGCATATAACGAAGAATTTCAGGCACAAAATTCTTTAGTTTCGCCGCTTACAACGACGGATTGACGAAAAATTCAAACAAAAAGTAGGTAACTAAGAGTTCAAAACTGAACGTGTTCGAATACACACAAATTCCTTTCTTCGCGAATGAATTTAACAAGGTTCGTTATTATTCTGTTCTTTCAATTTAAAAGCGCATACTTATATGTACGCCTGTTTTTAATTATGAATAATTTTCTCGGTAAGTCAGATATAACGACCGCCGGCTATTGCGACCTGGCTGGTCCCTTGGCGTTCGCTATAAGCGGCGTCGACTGTAGGTATCAAGGTTTAATTACGATTCAATGTAAGAACTCTTCATCGATCGATATTCCATTGTATCAAAATGAACCTAGCAAACAGAAAATTGCTGATAAATCAAAACTACCAAATGAATTAGTCTGAAATTTAGCATCGATAAATAGATGTAGTAAGTACTGTATAGATAGTAGTACTGTGTACCTACTATTATAGCAATGTTTAGTTTCCTAAGCAACATTATTTGTCTTCATACACGTGTATTCACTCATTGATGTACTCTCATAAATAGCAAAATGAAAAAGAAAATTTCAACGAAAAAGACTTAAGCTAAAGGTAGATAGGGCACGTGTTTCTTACCACGAACAAGAAGGCAATTTTATAAATAATAAATATGGCAATACATAATGTATATACGACTTGATATAATTTTGGTAGACCTAGGGTGACCAACTTTCTCAACGTCGATTTCGGTACACAAATATTTTTTTTTTTTTAATATTTGTTTAATCTACTAAGGGCCTATTTTTCAGTGCGGGGTTTTAGTTGGGTTTAACTTTGGATTAACTATACAAATACTTTTGTTATTTTATCTTCTTTGTTTTTTAAGACTTTCTGCATTCAAATTTCATTTAAAAACTGCTTCTTGACGTAACTGTAGACAAATCTATTTCCAGAATTACTCTGGTTTAACTGACCACTGAGAAACTGGGCCTAAATATTATATAAATATTTAATAAATATAAATTAAAATAAATATTGTAATTATCGTGCTTTTTTAATGAATATTTCCCATCCGACAATATTTCTCAAACATTTTTGGCTGACCCAACAAGAACTCGAAGAACAGAAGACAATACATTTTTATGTCGTACCTTATGTCTTACAAAGTTGAAATGCTAAACCGGCTGTTATCGGTCGGTAGACCATCATATTTCGTTTATCCAAGAGAACACTCTATTTTGGCTGAAATCGCTGCCAAACAAGGAATGTACTCCAAGATTTTTAGTAAATGATTGTATGGATTTTTTTGTTTTTAAAAGTGTTTAAAAAACTCCACACATCAATGGTCAGTAGCAACTACCAACGCTGTTTTCTTCCCATGATTGAATCTTTTCCACAGTAATATATTTTGTTGAAAAGGTTTTCTTAATAAAATTGACTTTTTCTTTTAAATTTCCATTCAACAGATTTGTTCCACACTCTATTCGAATTTTATGGATTCAGTTAATTGTTTTTTTAACAATCGACTAAAACCAGTCGCGAACACCGTAAGAAACGATTCGAAACGATAATGGTTGGAAGTGAACCCTATTCCCACTGAGCTACCCAAAGTAACAATTTCCCGAATACGCACCGTTCCCCACAGTAAAGAAGAAATTATCACCGCCATCAAAGCACTGAAGAACAACAAAGCGGTTGGACTTGACGGTATTCCTGCAGAGCTCTTAGGAGTAGCCCCAACAACATCGAGCGAGCTACTGCACCCACTTATTAAGAGAGCTTGGGAAACAGAGAGCTTTCCTGAAGAGTGGAAAAAAGGAATGATTGTCAAGCTCCCAAAGAGAGGAGATCTCACACAGTGCGAAAACTGGAGAGGAATATGCGTTCTGCCTGCAGTAGCCAAGATTATAGCAAGGATAGTATTGGACCGAATTAAAGACCACCTCGAAGACACACTCGACGCTGAACAAGCAGGTTTCCGCACTGGATCTTCCTGTGTGGATCACATCAAGACCTTGCTGATCATCATCGTTGAATATCGATCACCACTTCACCTGCTGTTCATCGATTTTGAAAAGGCGTTCGATAGTGTCAATAGAGAATTTATTTGGCTTGCTTTGCGCAGGAGGGGCATCCCAGATAAATTGATTGCTATTATCAAGGCTACAAGGAACAAAGGTAGGCTGTCAGAGGAGTTTGAAATCCAAAATGGAGTTAGGCAAGGCTGTATACTGTCACCAATACTGTTCCTGTTGGTGATAAGTGACGTACTGCATGCAGCTTTGTCAAATGGAAATGGAGGAATTCAGTGGACTCTACAATCTCACATCAAACATCTGGACTACGCGGACGACGTATGCTAACTCTCTCATAGGATCATGGATCTCAATCAAATGACAACAAGGGTGGAGAGAGAAGCAGAAATCGTAGAAATCAACTCGGCAAAAACTAAAAGGATCAGCCTTGGAATTTCCTCATCAATCCAAGTAAATATTTCTGGACAACCGGTAGAGATGGTAGAGGATTTCCAATATCTTGGGAGTATTGTCTCTACGGCTGGCGGAACTGAACTGGACGTAAACAGCCGAATCAGAAAAGCAAAGGCTGCGTTCGGAATGCTGTCCAAAATATGGAAAAACAACTCTTTTAGCTTAAGGACCAAGCTACGAGTGTTCCGCTCCAATGTTGAATCCGTTCTGCTTTACGGCTGCAGCACTTGGAAAGTCACTGACACTGTCACTAGAAAGCTGCAAACCTTCGTTAATAAATGCCTACGAAACATCTTGAGGATTTGCTGGCCCAACCGTATCTCCAATGCCGAACTTCATGCGAGAACGGGTCAGGAGCCCATAGACTCCATTATACGAAGAAGAAAGTGGCAGTGGATTGGCCATACGCTTCGAAAAGGCGATCGGTGCATTGCATCTCAAGCAATGCAGTGGAACCCGCTCACACAGGAAGGAAGACAAGTGGGCCGGCCTAGAAGTACATGGCGAAGAACGGTCGAACAGGAATCGGCACGACTGGGGAAAAGTTGGAGAGAGCTGAAATATATTTCAAGAAATCGTACACGATGGCGCGTAGGTGTAGTGGAGGCCCTATGTCCCGTAAGGGAAACATCACGGACGTAATAGGTCCGGGGACCTTAGTAAGTAAGTAATATCACAACTTTTTGTATATATCTGTCAATGCGACGCGTTTCGGAGTGTTGCTACTCCATCATCGGGCGAACTACTTTACTTTTAATTTAAGTATAAATAAAATATCATAATTAAAACACACAACTTGAAGACGAAAACCCAACAAAATGTACTAAAATTGTGTTCAGGATGTTGATGAATTAAATTGCAAACACTAGGAAAGAAACATTAAAGGATGTGTTTACACTATTTGAGATTTTATCTAAATTTATTTTTAAATTTCGATACACGAATTTGATTTCGGTATATTTGTGTGTACCGAGGATTTTCTTAAGTACACGGTACACAGCGCTAATTTTCGGTACAGTACCGGTCATTTCGGTACAGGGTGTCACCTTATGTATACCACATTAAAATGCTGCTACGAGCTTTGTTTGATATTTGAAATTATTTCAAGTTGGCCTTCCAATACTTGATCAAGAAATTTTTAAACAGATTGGGTATCGTTAGCACCACCACGATTTTCGATTAAAAACAAAATGTCAGGCGATGTACCTCTAATTGCTGATGCCATTTCTGCAAAAAAATAATTGCTCACTCCCACACTTTTTTTTTTTAAATAGAAAGAAGTTGTACTTTCTTTGGAGCTTTTAAATACCTGTATCAGGTAACCAAATTGAATTCCAAATGCGTAAGGGCTTAAATAATTGCACATTTGTGTGATTCAATTGCTCTTCAAAAAATTGAATTTATCAGCAAATCCTAGAACTTTTTACCAACATTGGTAAAAGTCTGAAATGTTTTATTTTCACAATTCATTCCGAACATTATTTAACAGTTTTTTTTTTGTTTGTACAACAGTACTTTATCAGGATTTTTGTATGAACTTTAGTTCATACGCCGTCAAGCTGCGAAGACTTTGGTTGGCCCGCTTTGCGAGTTCTAAGGATTTAAATTCCATTTTTAGGTCCTCTATTCCGCTCACACAGGAAGACGCTAATGTCAACAGTTTTCATGGACAATAGTACCCTGGATCAGTGCTGTCGTTTCACAAATTCCGAGAGTAGCACTTTTCATAACATTTGGGGAGCATTTTGGAAAGTTGGAGAGCCTGATCGTTTAAAGCCTTTCCAAAACCAACGCAAAAGCAGCCCGGATCATTCGCTCCGCGCGAATCATTCACACTGATAACAAGAATGAGAAATAAGAAATGCTTAATAACAACGGCGAATGTTCCGTACCGATTTCACGTTTGGGAGATCCTTATAGCCTTTTCACACCAAACCCAAAGCCGGGTTTTCGGCAATTGGTTTACGAATACCTGAAATGCGTTCACATCGAAAATTTACAAGTTTTCATTTGACATTTCATTTGTTTTGCTTGAACACAATGGTTTCGAGTAAGGGCCGCGCCGCTTTGAACATTTTCAGTGCCACAGAAAAGGGAAAAATCAAATGTTTTATGTTCAATTAAAAGACAATTTATTAATATTAGAATTTAATAATGGAAATATAATCAATCCTGATTCGTTATAATTAATATATTAATTACCCGAACAATTTCACGTAGTAGTTAGGATGCGCGACACTGCGTCGCGCTCTCTTGTGTTCCAGCAGAAAAAATATTTTTCCTGGCAGCAACCCGTCAGCTATTTATATGACATTTAATTGAGCCCTGAATGTTTCACAAGGTGTGTTTGTTTAGTTCATCCTGCAAATCCAACATGTTTTGGACAGGTTTTATTTAAAACTTGTGTTTTATCAAAACTTGTGGTTTAGCAAAATTGTATGGGAAAACTTGTGTTTTCTATCTAGGTTTTCAGCCAAAACCGATATTTTCGTGAAAACCGGGGTTTGGGTTTGGTGTGAAAAGGCTATTATACTACGTTTCCACCTACCACTAATCCGACATTTAGGTAATAGCCCTATTTGTGGGAAAGAAATGACTTTTCATATTTTGCTTCCACACTTGCTTGTATTATACATTACCTCATTATAAAAAAAGTGTGATAGAATGTGGGACAGAATTAGAACCATTCCTAAAATTCTTGATGTACTAACAACACATGTCGAATCGTGTGCGATAGAATGTCGGGTTGTATAGGATGGGCTGTCATATTTTGTTTCCAAACTATTTTACATAATTTGTTTCTCACTTTCTTGACATGTATTAATACACAGTGGGCTAGTGTAGAAGGCCTTTAAAGAAATTTGTTTGGTGTTTCCACTGCCCAAAATTATCAAAACATTCAAGTGGTGTTTCATTTGTTTGGTATGAAGTGGAAGTGACATAGGTAGTTTTTGTTTGAATTTCTATCTGTCAATAAAATAAAATGGCGTTTAAATGGGTCGGTTCCACAATAATTCTCCGAAAAAAAAGTTTGTTTGATTAGTCAAACTAATGTCTCCAAGAAGATTTTAATGAGATTTATTTTAAATCTAAATTTGAGGAGATTACAATTTGTATGTTAATATTCGTCAAGGAGATTTGTGTAACTCTTGCTAAATATCTGTTTTTGCCCGTTGGAAACGTAGTACTAAAACCTAGATGTTTCATAAAAAAAAAATAGGTATAATCACAAATGAAAATATGACATTTTAACCGAGATGGATGTAAGAAATCATGATTTAAAAAAAAATTCAAATTGCAAAACACGTTTTTCATTAAATTTTTCATGCGGAAACTTGAGGAGCCTTTTTGAGAGATGGGTAGGACAATCGTCCTTTCCACAGTAAAGGAGCCAAATGCTACTATAGTAGCCATTCCGACAGCAGTGCCCTGGATAACCCGCTTCACAAAAGCAAACGTGGAAAAAATCAACATATTTTTTTTTTCTTAAATTTGTGTATATTTTGTTGACGTTATCTTTTGTGGTCAAAAGAGGTCGGAGAAGTCAGTCCAGTGTGAGCACCGTCATAGATAACAATTGCACGATTCTTTTTCGTTCGTTTCGACGTTCGTCTTTTTGACAGATTGTAGCGAGGGGAGTAGAATTGTAAGGGGAATTAAGTAATATCTCTGTTCAACGAAGTTGTTCCGAACAGTTACATTTTTACAGTACAACTTTTTGCTGTTCAATGACAATTTTCTGTTCCACACTGTTCTGATTTGCTGAGTCTGTTCAGAACAGGTTTTCTGTTCTAACTTGTCTTGTGATACAAACGAAGTATTCCTGACAGATTTAATTGTCAAAAAAAAAAAATCGAGTTTGGTGGATAAGCAAGAAATACTTTTTATTAAAAACAATTATAAATAGTATTTATTTAGCTACACAATTTAATTTAATTTTTGTTGTTTTTGTTGAAGTTGTTAATATGAAATCACCTTTGTTTTATGAAATACTTGTTTAAGTTTAAGATACAATTTATTATTGTTTCAAAATTAAATTAATAAATTGTTCATTTAAAATTTTCTTATCAGATGAAACGGATGTTTTCTTTTTAAATAAGAAATCTTTATTTATTATACATACAAATCTAATATGTTATGGGACCAGCCACGATTTAAAAAGAATAATTTATTTAAATAAGAGGATTTAAAGAAGAAAATAAACTGATTGAAAAGAATTTTCCAAAGTTCAACTACATAAGAAAATTTATCCATGGATCTATCAAGACATATCAAGCCATTGTCTGGAGAAACCGATTGGCCAGTTTGGAAGCGGAAAATTCGTGATAATTTGGATTACCATGATGGAGCCTTGGACGTTATTGATTCAAAGCTTAAGAGCCCTGAACCATTAGCACCGAACACACCAGAAGCAGAAGTCAAGAAGCATAAATTACAGAGCGATTTTTATCGGAAGGCAAACAGTTATGCCAAGACTATGCTTACCAGTTCCATGACTGATGAGGTGTATCAAAAGGTGATGGAAACGGGAACAGCTCAAGAAACATGGGAAGCGCTTAAACAGCAGTTTGAGGCAACATCCAAAGATCAGCTTTTTAAGAAGTGTACTGATCTGTTTGCGTTTGGATGGACTCAAGGTGAGGACGTTTCAACGCATATCGCCAAGTTAAGAAGTCTCTGGAGCGAACTCAACAACGAGCTCATAGCTAAAAATGAACATGCCCTACCAGACTTGTTGCTAGTTTGTAAGACGTTGCAGATACTTTCAAATAGTTTTGAAACGTTCCGATCCAGTTGGATGCAATTGACTTAGGATACAGAGAAGACATTTGACGAGCTTAAAAGCAGCTTTGTTTGTTCGAGAGGAACAATCGAAAAGCTACCGAAGGGGACTCTCAAGAAGCCTTATTACTCAAGGTGAATATGCAGAAAAGGAGAGACCATCATGCTAAACCAAGACATTCAACAAAAGAAGAGGATACATGCAATTAGTGCAAGAAAAAGGGACACTGGATTAAGACATGTTATAAATGGATTTTTGATGGAAGGCCTAAAAAGAAGACGTCAGGTAATTCTCAAAGTACATCAGTTAACACCAATGTAGCCCTGGAGTCGATTGCAAATGCAGCAAATAGAGTTGAGCCAAATATTGAAGACTGGTGGATGGACAATGGTGCCACCAAACATGTCACAAACCGCCGAGACCTATTTGTGGATTTTGAAGAATTCAAGAATGGTGTTAGCATACAGTCTGCTGGAAAGGAAAGTCTAGCTGCTCTTGGAAGAGGTACCATACAGATCATCTCAAACGTTGGAAAGGAAAGTCTGAGAATGACTATCAACGATGTATGGTATGTTCCTTAATTTTTTAGAAACTTGTTTTCAGTACTTGCAGCACAAGATAGAAACCTAAATAGCACATTTACTTCTACACCTTGTGAATGCCTGTTAAAAGTAAATGGGAAAGCAGTACTGCGAGGAAAAAGAAAAATAGGAGAATCACTTTTCAAAGCGGACATACAGTCAATAATTCCCTTTGAAGAAGACGCTAGTGTTGCAGTAGCATCTAAGGCACTGCTTCAGTTATACCACGAGAGATGGGGTCACCAGGATAAACACCATGTCAAAGGAATGCTGGAAAGTGAATTAGGACTAAAGGTTAAACTGGATTCAAAAGTGTGTGTGAGCCCTGTGTTTTTGGGAAAGCCGATTGACACCCATTTGGAACGAGAGAGAATACTTCTGAACCTGGTCAGCTAGTATCAGCCGATGTCTGTGGTCCTTTTGCGGAATCTTTTACGAAGAATTTTTAAAAATTCGTTTACGAAGTTTCGCTATGGATATTTCATACGCAAGAAATCCGAATTAAAAGTCGTATTGGAAAAGATGCTAACTCATGCCAAAACCTTAGGCCATCCAGTAAAACAGTTTTTGAGTGACAATGGTGGAGAGTTTGACAATGAAGATGTGAGAAAAGTATTAAACTCATTTTGAATCACGCAAAGGCTGACAGCACCACACACACCACAGCAGAACGGTGGCAGCGAGCGTAAAAACAGAACAGTATTGGAAATTGCTAGAACATTGAAGTATTGCAACAAAGAGTCAAAGTTTCCCGAAGCAATGTGGGCTGAGTTAGTAAATACAGCAATTTACATTTTGAATAGGACTGGCAAGTCTTCAGTTGGTAATATTAGCCCCGCAGAACTTTGATTGCAGCAAAAACCCAGAATAAAGCACCTTCGAATAATAGGCTCAATATGTTATGTCCATATACCAGTTAAAAAACGTAAGAAGATGGATGCAAAAGCTCAAAAGGGATATCTTGTTGGATATGACGGGGATGAAAGGTACAGAGTTTACATTAGAGAAGAACATAAAGTCATGTCATGTCCAGAGATGTCCAATTCACCGAAATACCAAATGATTGCATCAAAAGCGAAGATTTTCCAAGTTTCTTCAATACTGTTCAACTTTAAATTAAAAGCTATCAAGAAAAGGAGCAACTAGAAGAAGAAAAAGACGATGAAGAACAAATTCAAGAAGAAGAAAAAGAAACAGATTACAGTCAAGAAGGTGAAGCGAGCGATGACATTCAATATGAAGAAATACATAATGATCAACAGAATGAATATTATGACGCAGAAGATAATTCAGAAGAACCATCGTTTATCATAGGTCAGCTAAGAGACCGAACTAAACTCAAAAAAACCAAAGCACCTAGAGGATTATGTACTTCAGATAGAAGATCCCTTTTAAACTGAAAATCCAGACGATTTTGAAGAAGCTCTTAAGAGTAAAGGTAGAGTACAGTGGCAAATTTCTATGAAAAAAGAAATTAAGTCTCTTAAGGAAAAGAGTACTTGGCACTTAAAGGAACTTCCAGGAGGTAAAAAGGCTTTACCATGTAAGTGGGTTTTCCGTGTGAAGAAAAATCCAGATGGCAGCGTTGAAAGGCATAAGGCTAGGCTTGTCGTCAAAGGATTCAAACAGCAAAAAGGTATAGATTTCAAACAAACATATAGTCCAGTAGTAAAGCTAGGAACAATAAGGTCAATACTAAGCATAGCAGCAACAGAAAAGATGCACCTGTCGCAGTGTGATGTGTCGACAGCATTTTTATATGGTGAACTGCAAGAAGTGATCTATATGCATCAACCGGAAGGCTACAAAGATGGGACAGAAAAAGTATGTAAGCTGAACAGGAGTTTATATGGTTTGAAACAAGCGCCACGATGTTGGAACAATCGTTTGGAGGATTTGTTATCTAAATTGGGATTCAAATTGAGCGAAGCAGATCCATGTCTTTATACAAAAGAATAGAACAGAAAGAAACTTATTCTTGTTCTCTATGTAGATGATGGATTAGTCACAGCAACGGATCTTGAAGATTTAGATGACTTTTTGAGAAATCTAAGGCAAGAATTTTAAATAGTTTCAAAAAAAGCCGAATACTTCCTAGGAATTGAAGTGACTAAAATTCTTGAACGGTTTAATTTTACAGATTGTAAACCAGTTTCGACGCCAATGTTGAAAAGCTCAGAGACATCTGAAACAGGGAAAGATAATGTAAAGGAGCACAACTTTCCATACAGACAAGCAGTCGGAGCCCTTATGAACCTTATGTTAGGAACTAGACCAGACCTAGCGTACAGTGTAGGGTTTCTATCAAGGTCGTTGGAAAATCCATCTCTAGAATACGTCAAGAGAGTCAAGAGGGTCTTCCGATACATTAAAGGCACAAAAGATATCGGAATAACATACCGCTCAAATGCAAAGAAGGGAGTATTTGACTGCTACAGTGATGCAGACTTTGGAGGATGTTTAAAAACTGGTAGATCAACTATAGGAGTGGTTATTATTTATGGTGGAGGTGCCATATCTTGGTTCAGTCAACGTCAAACTATGGTTGCCACTTCAACAACAGAAGCTGAAATAGTAGCAGCTTACGTGGCCTCCAAAGAAAAAATTTGGATAACTAGATTGTTTAAAGGTATTATCAACATTACAAAGGTACCTGTTCTTAAAGTCGATAATACCGCAGCAGTGAGGTTAGCTCAAAACCCAGAATTCTATCGAAGAACAAAGCATATAACTTTGAAACATTGCTTTGTTCGAGAAAAAGTTAACAAAGGACAGATGGGTATCGAACAAACGTCAACACAACACCAAATTGCTGACATTATGACAAAACCATTGCCAAGAACTCGATTGACAATACTTTGCAATAAGATGGGATTGTTATAATTTTTGTTTTATATAATTGTGTTTATTTTTTGTTTATTGTTTCATTATTAACAAGGGAAAGTGTTGAAGTTGTTAATATGAAATCACCTTTATTTTATGAAATACTTGTTTAAGTTTAAGATACAATTTATTATTGTTTCAAAATTAAATTATTGTTCAGACTTGTATATAAAGCGATAGCTTTTCTATGAAAATTATATTAAAAATTAAATATTCTTTCTGCCACAACTTTAAATGAGAGAAGGGACCAAGAAATTTCAACATTTCCAAAATAGGCAAATGTCAAAAATGATTAAAGGATGGCTATGATTATGATGAATTATACCAAATTAATTAAAAAATCCTAATTTTTTGGGAGTATATTTTTTTGCTTGGGAAAAATGAGAGTTTTGAGGATTTCGGGGGACATTTGTAACATTCTGTTACCGATTTGTCAAGCCATAGACTGTCAAATTAAATTGAAAGACGATGCATTGAAAAACTTAGATATCTGAATTTTTTTAGATTACATTTTTTGCGGGCGAAAAGGCGATTTTAGCGCCTTTGGGTGACATTTTGGAACGAAATATTTTTTGTACGACGTAATTTAGTTTCTTCCTATCTATCAAACGATGATGATGGATTAAAAAACCTCCAATAAATCAATTTTTTTTTTGTAATTATTTTTTAAAAAATCGAAATTTTTGAATTATATGAAAATCAATCCATGTTACTTTGACGCGACAGAAAAGTCTGTCAATGCATCCTGTCAATTGCGTTGACCATCGCAAGACTTGATGCAGAGTTCGACGTCATTTTTTTTTGTTAAGTAAGAAATAATGGAAGTCCGATGCCAAAGCAAATTCAATAAAAATGTATATTTAGAATCCTAGATAGTCTATCCTAGTAAAAGCTGAACGTGACCGCAGATACTTGAAAGCAACTTGCTTACAAGTTGCGTGCCGCCTACGTCACAGCATATTCACGAATACAAACTTGACAGTTAATCTATGTAGCCAAGTGGCTTGCCAGTACTGGCTCGTGTGGCCTCACCTCAAGGTCAGCAAACAATCTTAGTTTGGCTGTCAAAATACTGAGGAAAACAATTTTTGTATTCGCTTGCTTAGGTTTTGACGGAGCAAAAATTTCCATATCTCTCTTTCGTGAACGCGCCTAATATTAAACATGATTAAATTTAAAAATGTTTTCATGTTTTTTTTTTTTTGAAGCATCAATAGCAGATTTCAAAAAGGTATCAGACATGTTTCTATGACAAATCGTTCCACAGATACAATCCAAATCCTTTTCACTGCTCACTTTAACGAAACTAGAAAAGTACAATCTGAAAAGATTTTGGTGTATCTTTGGAACGGCTTGTCTTAGGAATATACATTTTTGGAACCTGCTATTGATGATTTAATGGGATTCATCAACACGTTTTAAATTTAATTACTTTTGAACAAAAAAACTCTTGAAATACGCATATAACACCAGCCATTATTTCGCGCGCTTTTTGATAAAGTACTAGATGACAGTTTGAATTTAGCGCGTGAACTGAGTACTTCTCAAGCCTAGTACGCTAACCAAATTTTCCTGTGGTCTCCAAAAAGACAACCAAATGCTTACGAAAACACAGCGGACAAATTTTCATGGAGAGTTTCATAAATTGCAAATAAATAAATCAAATTTTAACGATAAAATCAAACAAAAGCCATGCTGTAATGAAAATAACAACACGAACAAACCCAAATGCAATTTATCCGCACACAATCAATGGTCCGGGCAATTCAGTTCTGTGCGAAAAGAAAGTGGAGACTTGTCAAAATAATCTGGTAAAATCATCAATTTGCTGGTCGAACAGCGTACCACAGAACGAAAAGCGCAACGAAATTTATCATTTATGATTTCGTCATGTCATTTTTGTATAGGGTTTTTTGTTTAACATCAGAGGCGTACTAGGCTTCAGCTAAAATAATTTATCTTGAGAAAATTTGTATGCAAAATAAAATTTAGCACGATCATCGTACTAAGTTTTACTCATTAAAATGGACAGTTTGTAAGTTTCTGTGCGCAAAGAAAAAGATCCAGGTCTAACGTCAGTTCGTTTACTCCCCAAACTATCAAATTTTGAAGTCTTGTCAAAGTTCAAATGAAAAATACCCAATTTGCAAAACTTTGAACTATATTGAAAAATAAATTAACAAACATCTAGTTTGGTGATGGCGACAAAAAAGAAAGGAAGACGAAACTGATATGGCGTTTGGGGCTGAGAGTTTTCGGCAAAGTGTAATTCAATTTCATTCTCTTGGAACAAGTTCAACTTAGAGAATTCTTAGAGTATGCCCATATGTTCTAGGTAGGTAGGTAGAAATGGCAGCCACGGGCATTCTAGTCCATAGCCCAATTAGCGCTGAAGTGCGCCGTTAAGATACCATAATTTGTTAGAACATGTGGATGGAATTGAAAGGGAGATTGTGGGCATATCCTCAGGATATCGTTCATTTTTTTTAGAATAGGATTGAATGAATTTTGTTGCTTGTGGAATGACCGAGTTGCTTTTAGCACAATCATCAGAAAGCGTATCACTCACTCAACCCGACCAGCACCCGCACGCGCACCATCCACAGTTCGCCCAACTAGACAGTTTGTTGGCTGGCATTGGAGTGTGCACTGATCTGATTGAATGATCAACCGGCCGCTGTGCACCACGAACCCCCACCAGAACCGCAGTCCGCGGTAGGGAATCGACGGAAGGTGTGATGCAGAAGTAGCCGAAATAAGTCCTAGGCCATTTAGTCACGTTGAGGAAAGAAATCAGGTCTTTGATCTTAATTTCCGAAAGTTCGTTAATGTCGTCCAAAAATGCCCTTCTGAATAATTTTGCTCTATCTTTGGCTAAAGCGGGGCATTTGCAGAGGAAATAAATTACTGTTTCCTTTTCCTGCTTGTATCCACAGCTCCGAAAGTGAGTATTGTGAGGTATGCCAAGCTTCGCTGCATGCTTTCATATTGGCCAGTGTCCGCTACAGGTTGCAACGACCCTGGCTATGTCTTGCCTGGGTCTGCGTATTAGATCAATTCTTCGGGGTTTATTATAGGTGGGCCAGATCTTCCTAGGCATAATACAGTTTGATAAGCTATTCCACTTGCGGTTCAATTCAGTAAGAAAAATTGAGAAAATATCTCCATTGATAACCTCCAAGTGGAATGTAGACTATTCCCGCAAGTGAGCCATGAAGGACTCTGTTTAATGCTATACAACCTAATTCACAGACACTACATGAGCTGAGTCAGTTTTTGACGTAATTTTTTTATATCAGTTGTATTTTTTTGTTCCTAAAGTACAACACATCTAGTTGAATCTGTGAAACAGACAAATTTAACTGATGTAGTTGTAGCTTGTAGGACCTTATTGCTAAAATTGATGCAGCTGATGTAGTAGCTTTTTGATAGTCCCTAGGTCTGAACCAAAAAAGAAGAACGGCTTGTTGAAATTGGACTTACATAGCCTTTAACATTATTTGTTGTTGGTATTTTATTTGATTTAAAGCTGTACAGATGATTTTCTAAGAAAAACACTCTTTCTAAGCTAATTTCTATACCTCCTTTTTTAGCTTAACTTCACTTTGAAGTAATTTCTACATAGTTTTGAAATATCAACAAAATCGGAACCATTTCCACAGTTTTACAGTCAAATATTAATCAAACAAAAATGGATTCCCTTTCTCCGGTGGGACATCTGAAATATAAAGTGACCAACTCTACAACATTTTCCTCAAAGGATAACCCTTAACTATGTATTGTAGGTGAAGTTAGGTTTCGGGGGCAAGATCCCCCCCATTCCGGCGAGCTAAGCCCCGCTACGCAAGCAGGTCGCTTCCCCCAGAACTTAGCATTCGTTTCTTTTTCCGAACTCTTCCTTTTTTTGATTTCCTACCTAATTCTTTTTTTAACCCTTCCTCCACGCTAACTCCTTTTCCGCACCTTCTGTTGCCTCGCAACAACTAAGCCGCTTTTCGGGCACCAGAGCCTCATCCATTCTGTCAAAAACATTCTGATATTGCTATAACAAAAGTGAATGTCCAACCGCACAGATAGTGTTCGCTAATGAATTAAACTTTGACAAAATTGTTTGCAGAGGAAGTAGTGGTTGGAAGCGTTAGCCCAAGGTATTTTAGCTAAGCGGAAGCATTACTGAAGTTGGATCCCAACATATTTCATTGGAAATACTCAAAATAAACAGATATCTTGCAAAAAACCAGGCCATTATAATAAAGAAGCAGAACTTTTGACGATGACAAGAAAACCCACAACAAAATAAAATAAAACAAACAAACACAGTGTCTACCGCAACAATTTACCACGAAAAACCATTTCGAATGTCACTACTCACCAGCACCACCAATTCCCAATTTTTCGAGAAGCAACAAACTAGAGGAGCCCGAGCCTGAGACCCAAACCACCTCCACACCCACCCGCCACCGTTTATCAATGTGTAGTCGTCGTCGTCCATGTCGTTTGTTGTCTCTTCGGGCTACAGCCGAGCCCACGACTACAACGATTACACCAACAACAACAACGATGACAACAAGGGCGACGGACGGGTGTAATGCTAGTGATTTTGCTTTTTTTTCTCCTTTTCTTTCCACAGTTTTGCTCTTTGCGTTGCCTTTCTTTTCTGATTGAGATTGATTTCCTGGAATCACACACAGGACTGGCCTGGTGGTGGCTCATTGTGAGACGATTCCGGGGAATTCACCAAGAACGCGAAATAAAAAAAAATCTAATCATCACCACTCCTTGGGAAAACGGAAATCGATTATTGTGTTCGCCTTTTGGCCAATTTAATAAGCAAACTTATTTAATATTGAAGAAAATTCCTTTGCACTTGGGAGACGCGAAGAACACATTTTCCATCGACCATTTGCTCACTGCTTCTGCAGGCCCAGTCAGGAAAATGGACACTACAGCGGTGGCGGCGCTGGCTGGAATTGTTTTTACCTACCTGGTAAGTCATATGCCAGGCACTTCTGCCTTTTGATTCGATTTCATTGTATTCGGCTTCGATTATGCTGTTGCTGGTGCTGTTGATGCAATTGCTGTTCATGGAAGTCATTTTTATTGAATTTTCACACAAGAAACAGCGTTTTTGGTGTTTTTTTTTTTACGAAATCCAAAATAAAGAAAAGTATAAATGGAAAAATAAAACCAACGAAAAATTATCACCACACACACACGACACTTTTTTCACTTTAGATAGAAGGAGCACAGTTTTTCTTTTCAATTTTTTTTTCTTTTTTTCCAATTTAATTAGAATTTAATCACTTATTTGATTTCGAATTGTAAAACAATGATTGGTATATTTTTGGGTTTGTTTTGTTTTTGATTGATGAAGGGAAAACGATTGCAATGTATGTTTTCAATTATAAAACGCTCGTATTTTCATCTTCTTGCGAAAAAAATGAATGAAGGCAAAAACACCAAATACAAAAAAATATCATCACTGAAGTGGAATTTATTTCGTGTCAGAGTTGGCACAACTGGTTGAAGATGCTGTCGAATCTCGAATACCAGGGATCGGAAAACGAATTTCGAAGTAGATTGTAAAATCGTACTGACGATTACGGTTGGAGGTCCGGACTCCGATTACTCATGTCGTTTTCGATTGGATTTTGGAACAGTACTACTCCTTTTTGATTCCGATTATTTTAGCTACAGCTGCATCCCATTGTGATCAAGAGGTAAGGCTCTCCCAAACCAATGCGCAACATTCAGTGCGGCGAAGAAACATTCGTCATTCAAAATTAATTTACATGGTGGTATTTCAGAGTGCCCAAACCAACGCGGCAGAGAAACATTCGCCTTTAAAATTTATTTACAGGATGATAAATGAGAGTGCCCACACCAACTGCGAATGTTTCTTCGCCGCACCGAATGTTTCGCACTTTTTGGGAGAGCCTTTATATGTATATATGTGTTCCGGGTCTACTCCTTTATTAACTCGGGAACAGAAAAATACTCCGAAAACATTACTCAAAACAGCCAATCGAATTATTTTGGAGTAAGCAGAGTCAAAAAGGAGTAAAGATTCTCCGAAACCAATGCGGAGCATTCGTTGCGGTGAAGAAACATTCGTCAGTCATAATTATTTCATATGTTTTTCCTTAACTCAGTACTTCCAACCGAAAACGACATAAAAAAAAAAATTGGAGTGGATAAGTTAATTGTCTGATAAAGGCTCTCCCAAACCAATGCGAATTATTCGTTGCGGCGAAGAATCATTCGTCAGTCAAAATTAATTCATGTGTTTCTGCGCCGCATTGGTGTGGGCATTCTCATATATCACCATGTAAATAAATTTTGACATGTGGATGTTTCTTCGCCGCAACGAATGTTTCGTATTGGTTTGGGAGAGCCTTTAATTTGAGTGTATTTGGCGAATTCAATCAATTTAAATTAATTTAATTCGGAGCAAAAATACACTCCAAAAACATTATTTGCGTTTGGGTGCGTCGGCAAAGGTATCTGGATTTGTTCGTGTTGTTGTAATGCCTATGGAAAATCCAGCTGACGAACCAAACAGCTTATGTCAAAAAGATCTAAAGCTTTCCCAAAAATGTTCGGATCTGTTTGGACATACGAATAGAGCTTACATCTCATCCCTTCATTGTCTTTTATGCAGGGTCGTTTTCGTTTGGTTTGAATACGTATCCGGTTTTGGTCGTATCTGCCTACCACCCAAACGTGGCCGCATTACTCGGAACAGCCAAGCGCAGTCTTTGGAGTAATAGGAGTCAAAAAGGAGTATCTCCGAACCTCCAATTGAAAACGACATACGATCTTTGAGTACATATAATATGGAGTGCTCGTTTTTATTCCAAAAACATAACCATCATAGGGGGCGCGGTAGTCTATGCGGTGATTCAATTCTCAATATAGAGAGGGTTTTTACAACAACACCATCATAGCTGCAGCTGTCAAAATACCCTCTCTATATTGAAATTACCTCTATCACAGGCTCAAGTACTACAATGCATTAGGGATAGGAACGAGCACTCCATATTATATATACTCAAACCATGAATGAAAGAATATAAGATTACGACACTTCGGATTTTTCGCTTTGGTATTGTAATTTTCAACACGCTTCGTGACTCAAGTGGAGACAAAAAAGACTAAACTTTGGTATAATTTGTATGAGATATAGTGGTGCGAAAACTTTAAGTTACTTGAACTTGTTATTAAACTGAATTTGTACCATTATTTTTTTTAATATTGTGAGCTATATTTTGATGATATATAACCAACAATAAAAATAATAATTCAAGAATGGAATATATCTGATATTTGAATTTTTTCATCGCACTCTCTGTTTTTGCTTCATATTTTGACTATTAACATAATTTAAAACAATTGAATAAAGCCATAACTACATAGACATACTTTTGTACAAAAGTACAAAAGTGAGAAATTAAAACGCTCGCTAACGAAACATGCTCGCAAGAAAAACTACGAAAATTCTTCTGACACATAAATTAAACCGCCATGCACAATTTTATATTGTTTATTTGCAAGCAGGTGTCTTCAGAATAGATATTTATTTCTCACTTTTGTACTTTTGTACAAAAGTAGGCCTATGTAGTTAAGCCTGAACAATTAAAAACATTTGTCGGTAATATTTGTTGTGTTTTTAGAATGAAAAACTATATTAAACATATAATAATTCGCGAACAAAAAATCATCTCTGTACAAATTTTCTTGGCTGGCACATCTGTTGTTACTTTTTGTCTCCAAAAGCGTAGGAAGTGTCGTAATCTTGTATTCTTTCATTCATGTACTCAAAGCATACGATATGACTTTCTTGTGCAACATAAGCCGGAACCACACCTGTCTCGTGTTTCTGGAGTCGTGTGTCGCTATTGGTACGGTGCATTCCATAAATTTAGAACCATATACTTATCTGTTCGCAGAAAAAATCTTAGCTTTGATAAAATTACGTATGTCTGGCGGTCCTAAAGTGCTTGCCACAGTTGTATAAAATTGCTTTTATTTCTACTAGCATAGATAAACAAATGAAGATACAAATCTTTGGCTGTCAATCCGGTTTGCCTACAAGCTAAAAGGTGGGTTTAGCCGTGGAGGAAATCAGTAAGTTTTACTAGTGTGCTTTAAAACACGCATACTAGTGCAACTTACTGATTTCCACCACCGTAACTTTGTTGTTGGATTTCACATTTATTCATGGACACAGAATTAAATTACAAAAACAACAGTGTAAACAAATGGGTTTTGGGGGGTAAAACGTACGAAAGATGTGTATCTTTATATTGTTTATCTATGCTACTAGTCAGCAAGTAAATTTTGGTCGAACCTCGCTGTTTCTGTATAACAAGATATTTTTAATTCTATGTATAGGGGGTTTCAGTGCGAGTATAAAATTGATTTTTCGAGGTCGAAAGCCTTCGGCGATGGTCACCATCTTGGAAAAACCAGTGTAAGCAGTTTTTTTTGTGATATATTGAGAACCATTAAGACAACATTTTCAATGATGGTTTTCAATGAAAGCTATAACTGGCGCCTAAAGTCTGATCCACACCTGTGTCGTGTTTTGTGCTGTGGAGTCGTGTGTCGCTGGCATTCCATATATTTTATGCGCCACACTGCAACACAACACACGAGACAAATATGGTTCTACGCATATGAAATACATTATAGCGATAGCGACACACGACTCCACAACACAACACACGACACAGATGTGGATCAGGCTTTACAGAACGTAGGCACAGGATTCCAAATTCTTTTTGTATTACGTGTAAAAGCCTAGTACGCAGCTCGCGCTAAATTTTAACTCTAATATAAAATTCCCTCAAAAATTTAGCTTGGCTAGGAATTTTGTATGGGGTCTAAAATTTGGTGACGTGAAATAAGGCCCAACGAAATTAAGCCAAAATCAAAAATTTGGCCCTATTTCGCTTTTAAAATGGAAATAGAGCCAAATTTTAGGTTTGGCTTTATTAGAAAACGAAATAAGGCCAATTTGGCTTTATTTCGTTTTCATGGTTTTTTTTCAGAAAACTGCAAAACAAATCGCCGTCATGTTGATTTCATTAAGTGCAGTGCATAAACGCCCACGAATATAGCCACCGCGGTTGCTTTTTCTCAAAAAAGAAACCCGCGTGGATTAATTCCACCACAAAAAAGAACTAAGACCCGCAGCTGAGAATTGGCGAAGCGGGCCACCCAAAGTAATGTTTAGTACAAAAAACTTTGATTACAGATCGACTGACAACATAGGCGCCTGCCAGACGACTGAGCATACCCTAGGCGGAACGACAGAGTCGTGTGAGCGGGACAGAGGACCCGAAAAGGGAGTTAAAATCCTTGATGCCGCGAAGCGGGCCACTCAAAGTACTATTTACTACAGAAACTTTTAAAGCGGACTGACTGATAACATAGGTGTCTGCCAGATGGGGTTTGATTCCTTTTTTTTTTCTAGGGAACTAATCCCCCAACTGGCAGGCGCCTATGCTTTAAAGTTTTTGAACTAAATAGTACTTTCGGTGGCCCACTTCGCGACTCAACGATTTTAAATCCCTTTTCGGGTCCTCTGTCCCGCTCACGCGACTCCGTCGCTCCGCTTAGGGTATGCTCAGTCGCCTGGCAGGCGCCTATGTTGGCAGTTGGTCTGCTTTCAAAGCTTCTGTTATCACTAAATGTTTTCGTAAAAACATCTTATTTCGTTGGGCCTTATTTCACGTCACCCTAAAATTTAGCGCGATCTGCGTACTAGGCTAGTTAACCCAGATCCCGATAAACGATAATAAAACACAGCTATTGTGGTTGTCAAATCAGAAATATCATCGTTCAACCAACAAAAGGCTTGAAATGTTCATTTTTGCTTTCGTTACTTTCTTCTCGGGGCATTTCTATATCCTCGTCTAATTTGTCAAGAAGACGAAACGAACGAAAAAACGAATTGTGTTGTCGTGGTCTTAATCTATATCGTGTATGGTGGCCTTTAATCCAAAATTAAGGTAGGTACAGGGCTTAAAATATAAACTAAAAACAAACAAACCTTCTGTTGACATTGAAAAAGAACTGTCACAGATGACAGTTCGGTGACATTTGAAGCTGAATCTTCCGTGGCCGTGCGTAATTATAAAATTGAATTCTTGAAAATTATGTTGACCTCTCGATTGTTCCGTTTAATTCATGACATCCGCTTAAGTGTTCCAATTATTTCTCAAACAAAATATTTCCACCATGAATTCAAGAATCCGGAACCCATAAAACCCAAAGATGACACCAAACAGCAGATCCCATCGGACGTACGCAACAAATACAAAGTTTTCCGCGATGAAGATTCTCCGGAGATTTTCGATGTGGAGGAAGAAAAGGAACGTTATCAAATCGAAGATGAACCTGAACAGGACATGAATGAAGACTTCTTGGGATTGAATTTGAAACGTAAGTACTTGGATTCATCTCCGTAAACCAAATTGATTCTGTTTTTTTTTTTTAGATGGAATCCATGGTGTTTTCGATGTGGAAGACTTAGTCGACGTTCTACGAATGGAAAACGCCGAAGACATCTTCGTATGCAGTGTTCCCAAAGAGTACAAGTACGTTGACTATATGGTTGTGGTGACAGGAAGGAGCTACCGCCATATGCTCGCCACAGCCGAATTCGTCCGACGCGTATTCAAAAAGAAGCGACACCAAGGTGAAAGTTTACCCAAAATTGAAGGAGAAAAGAGCAGAGATTGGATGGCCATGGATTTGGGAAACATAACCCTGCACATTTTCTCACCCGCAGCTCGAGAGAACTACGATCTGGAATCGCTCTGGAGCATAGGATCCCAATATGACAGAGAGTCCAATAAACCAAAAGATCCCTTGATCGAGTTGTTTGAAAAACACTCAAATCTCCTCAATAACCTGAAGCCCTAATAAATAAAACTTTCACCTTTCTTAATAAAAGTTTATAATTTCAGTCAAAAGTTTTCTTATATCCTAGATCTTCCTTCCCTACCAAGAAATGACATTATTCGATAGCTTCTTGTGGAAATCGAACAAACTCGGGAACACGTAGAAATCTTGAATCTTCTCGCCGTACTTTTTCACCAAGTACGGAGGATCTTTCTCGTGAATAAGTGCAGCATTCCATCCGGCATCCCTGGCACCCAAATAATCACTAATCGGAGTATCTCCCACATGCAGACACTCCTTTGGTTTGAGGTTCTCCATTTCAGAGTACTTCATGGCAATTTTAAAGATCTCTTTGCTTGGCTTCTCGGCCTTGACGTCATAAGAACACACAACAAAATCAAAGAAATGATTGATTTTCATGTTGCGCAACAAAACATCTAAGCGAGGATCAAAGTTAGAGATGACACCGAGTGCAAATGGCGGCTGGCCTTGGTCTTTGGTCCCCAATTGTTGTTGCATTCGCAGGTATTTTAGAAGCTCTATGGCTCCGTTTGCATGTTGCCAAGCTGCACTTGTTTTGTACAGGTCCAAGAGAGTTTCAGTGAATTTTGGGAGTTTTTCTGGTTGAATTTTGGCACCACTTTCGGCAAAAGTAGCTGCAGAAAATATAATTGTATTATTTATGATAATTATTTGACAATGATTTTTTCTTATTACAATCAATCAACTGCATCCACCAGTTTTGCCAGCCTAGCTTTGAGTATTTTCCAAAGTTTGGATGAGCTCTGTTCATGCGGCGCCTGTAAACAAATATTGCAGTGTAAGATGTATTGAGATGTTTGTTGAAAAAATTATTAAATTGATCAGAAAGAGAACAAATTGAACAAGCTGTTCCTTATCAGGAAATATGATGAGAAAGGTCTCGTTGGATTTGTATTTTAAAACACTTTCTCATTTGCTGCTATGTACACAATTTAACTTTCTATCATGTAAAATGCAGTTCTATGATATAGAAAGGTTGGCCAGTAAATAATAGGCTTCTGGTTTGGAAAGTATCTGGATTTAGAAGGACATCTCAGACTATCCAAAATGTTAAATGGAGAACGATGGCCGCGTGTTACTACAGTAGGAAGCCCCAAAGTTGGCTCCAAGCATCAATTTGTCTGTAATTTGCTTGCGTTGTTGGAGTAACTGATGTTTTTTTTTCCCACAAACTCAGATCCGTTTTTAGTCACCTATTTTATCTAATGTGTATGCATAGTTCGATTTGTATGATTCTAGTTGCACGGCAAAAATTGACCAGTAAAATCCGGCATGCTTAAAATGATAGAAAAATGTTTACGAAAGAGACAAACAGCGAATAATCAAATTAAAAAAAAACTTTAAAAGTGATTAGAGTTGACTTGCAACAAATTTTTGTGTAGAAACATTTTTTGTGCAAGCGGGCATTAATTATTTTTTTTTTTTATTTTCAGTAGGCTCAAATAATCTTATCAATTAAAAATTCATAAACCTGACCCCATTTTATTTGTAGGTATTATTCCTACGTGGACACAACATTCGGCCCGTTTCATATGAATTTGGGAATAAGAACGATTAAGAATAAAATTTGACAATTATGTAAGTAATAAGTTATGGTTACTTAAAATTTTAACTTCATTGAAGTCCTTTTTTCTGGAAAAAATGTTAAAATGAATTTTTCACTTTTCAAAAATAACGGCTCATTTTTGGAATATGAATTTGTTAGACGCTTTTTCCTAAAACTAAAAATTTAAATACCAAGAACACAAGGATTACAATAAGATGGGTTGGGTATGAAATTCCGAATCCCAAAATCCCGAAAATTCAGTCGGTATTATTGGCAACAAAACGCTAACTCATTCCAAATCGCTGTGTGAAAAAAGTTATTGGCCAACAAAAATTGTAATTTGGTGCATATTATTTAAACGTATAATGTAAGTATGTAGTACTGGCCTTGCCAATAACAACAAGACATATGTTTCTGAAAAGGTCTTTTTATGTACTACAATAGATACTTTGATATCTTACTTCAAATCCCTCTATGAAAAAAATGAATCCATAATTAAGAAAATGTACATTTTGTAGTAAGCAAAAATGTGTTGGTCCAACCAATAAGAATGCGACGTATATTAAGATAATTAAGATTGTATACATTTTTTATACTAAAATTCACCACATCCCAATCTTAGTTATCGAATAACTTTTTTGACACAGCGATTTGAAATATGCTGTCCATGTTACTATTGTAGTACATGAATATACCTTTCCAACTACGTACGAAGCGTCCTTATTGGTTGGACCAGCACCTGTTTTCACTATATATAAATACCTGCAAAATATACATTTCCTTTACTAAAATTCACCACATCACAACCTTAATTAGCGCATAACTTTTTGCACACAGGGATTAAAAGTAAGCTGTCAAGGTAGCTATTGTAGGTTATAAAAAGACCTTTTCAGAAACATATGTCTTATTGTTATTGGCAATGCAAGCACATTGTTGCCTATACTAGATACTTACATTATGTGTTTAAACTATATGTACCAAATTCCAATATTTGTTGAACAATAACATTTTTCACACAGCGATTTGTAATGAGCTACCTAAGTAAGTATTCATGTACACAAAAATACCTGTTCAACGAGATATGTATGTCTCGTTGTTATTGGTTCCTAGATCAGCTTCCATACATTTTTGCCTGTCCTCATGTTCTATTTGATTCAAAATAATTAAAAAGAGTGTTTTGTTCCCTATAAACGTATGAAGGCTTAAATAAAACATTAATTTCTATAATTAAATTAAAGTATTAATAATTTGACCTAACATTACGATAACAGAAAAGACGAACAAAGTGGGTCCAGCGATTCTCTCTTGTTTGTCTGTCCATGTCCACGCACCTACTGGCTTTTGGTTAATATGACCAAAACTAACAGTACCTGTCATACAAATTTTCTTACCCAAAAAGGAAAATATTTTTTAACCAAAATCGGTTCCAATGATTTTCTTCCAAAAAAAATCAGTGTTATATAGAGAAAGGCTACTTTTTGGCAAGATACATACATATATTACAGGTAATATCATTAGCGATTTCATTTTTGTTCAGTTCTGCGCATGTTGTCAAAATCAATACTAAAAAAATTGAATTTCAAACAATCATCACGATATCTAGAAACCAATAAACCAGAAAGCAAAAATCCCGAAAGGAAAAATTTCGAAAAAAAAATCTAGAAAGCATAATCTCGAACTAGAAAAAATAAATCTAGAATGCAAAAATCTAGAAAAAATATTAATTGTTGAGACAACAATTGTCTCAACAATTAATATTAATTCTAGACTAGAAAAGACTCCTTAAGAATTAATACACTGCACATGCACATTCACCCATCCAACTGTACAAGTAGGTGACTAAATTTAGTGTTGCTAGGGACGGTCTCTTATAACAACATAAGTTTTCTCGTCATGTGCTGACCAAATAAAACAGAGCTTACCCAGAACACAAAACAGAGTGGAGTCCTCGCACAGGAGGCTCAAGATTTTAGTTGGAAGGCCACATGTTGGACTTTATAAATTAATTGAAATTTTGGCTAGTGAGTCAATTCAGGTTAGTTGTGTGGTTCAAAAAATTCAAATTGGTCAAGAAACTAAGGTAAAAAGGGAGTATTTAAAAACAGAAAAGCAAATCTTAAAAATACTGGACGAAATAGAAAAAAAAAAGACATGTAAGATACGTTAAGAGTCTTGCATATAACTCGAGTATATAGAAGTTATTTAGTTTTAGAAGGCGGCTAAAGTCATCATTGAGAAATACTACACCGCCTTACCTTTCCATACCAACAAAAGGATATTATGAAGAACTAGCTACCATTCTTTCGGCGTATTTTCATTAAGTTGCAAGAAAAAGAACGTGAATGTCGTGATAACAACGTTCCCGCTGTGCCTGCTTTAGAGTTATTTGTTTATTTTCTTATATTTTGACACTTTTCCCTCGTATTGAATAATTATTGTACTTTTTTGATATTTGTTATGTTGTGGTACGAGTATACATTTACAACATATCCTATAAAATATTTAATTTTTTTTAAAAACATTTTCATTTGTTGTTCTTTTTTGACCAGAAAAATAAATTGCTTCATAAATTGAACAAATTATGCTTGCTATTGAAACAGGTTAAAAAAAAAATCTCAAATACATTTTTTTTTTTCGATATTTTTTTCTAGATAAAGTCTTTCGTGATTTTTGCACGTTCTAGATTTTTGTACATTCGGGATTTTTGCATTCGAGATTTTTTTTTGATTTTTCGATATTTTTGTCATTCGAGATTTTTGTCATTCTAGATAACGTCATGATCCCTCACCACAAATTTGTTTTTGTTTGCTGTGTACTCACCAGTGTTGTTCCTCTACCTGTCGACTTTAATTGTCTACATTGCAACGTAGACAATCGGTAGACAATGTCGACAATGTAAACAATGTAGACAATGTGTCGACAATAGGATTGTTCAGTGAGGTTTTTTTCAGATCAGAACAGAATAGAACAGGATAGAACAGAAATGTCAGACAAGATAGAACAGGCAGCTGCCTGACAGTTGTCAAAAACCTGTTCTAAGTTGTTCTACATAAAAAGTAAGAACAGAAAATCCTGTTCTATTCTGTTCCAAACTGTTGGGAACAGACTCACTGAACAGCAAATCAGAACAGTTTGGAACAGAAAATTCTCATTGAACGACAATGTAAACAATGTAGACAATGTGTCGACAATAGGATTGTTCAGTGAGGTTTTTTTCAGATCAGAACAGAATAGAACAGGATAGAACAGAAATGTCAGACAAGATAGAACAGGCAGCTGCCTGACAGTTGTCAAAAACCTGTTCTAAGTTGTTCTACATAAAAAGTAAGAACAGAAAATCCTGTTCTAAACTGTTCCAAACTGTTCGGAACAACGTCACTGAACAAAGCTAATGTAGACACTGTCAACAATAACTTGAATGTCACAAATAAAATCATTTTAAAAAGTTCTGCTACAACCGATAGGCACGTGGTTGGATAATTTATAATAAGGGAATTCATGGAAGATAATTTTTTGCTTTGCAGAAAATTACAACGTTCCGCAAGATGTTTACATGAACACCCCTTTTTAAAAATACTTGCGTAAACGTAGGAAATAATCAAATTATACGTCACAAATGACTTATCACAGTTTATCAGGTTTATTTCTGCACTTTGCGCAACAAATACGTGAGATAAAATTATCTGTTTTGCTGAATATTTTTCCCATACAAATGTTGACAAAACTCACACAAGGGGCAGCCATAATTTGTTTTCATTTACTGTGAAAGGTACTTATACAAGGGGCAGCCTTCTTGAAATTTGACAAGCTACGCCTGAAAATACCTTAGATATGTGTACTGTGACTTTTTGATTTTCTCAATAACGGTTCACTTGATATTTTTCAGTTTTTTTTTTTATGGTAAAGCTTCTACAAAGCCAACCAAAATTAAAAAAAAACCTTTGGTTTTTTAATTTTGTTTTCAAAATTTTATTTTGAAAACGACTTCATCAATTTTCTTAAAATTTGGTTGAAAGTAGTTTTCTTATTATCTTTTAGATTATTTTTAATAAAAACGGTAGCTTCCATACAAATGCTGAAAACCGTTTTTTTAAGAAAAAAATTATTTTTTTTTTTCGAAAACGGCTCGAAGAATTTTGATAAAAAGTTGTGTCTGATGTTAGTTAAATTACTATCGCACAAACTTACTCTCGTATTTAACAACTTTAACGAAGCTAGAAATTAACATGGTACATAATATATTGGTTCCATAATATTATATCATGAATTAAAAAAAATATAAATTATTACTATAAATTTGTAATTTAAATAGCTTAAAAATCGTAGAGCTCAGAACAAAATATGCCATCTGATTTGTTTGATAAAAAATGATCTTTGAAAAATCTTTAGAGCGGTTTTTTTAAATATTAATTTTTTATATAAGAAAATATTTAAAAAAATTAAATTAGCTATATCAGTTTTTAGTATTTAATAAAACACAATTTTGCACAAAATAAAAAAAAAATATAAACATATATATGTATGTATATTTAGATATAGTATTTTTACAAACAAATTTGCATTAAATCTTAAAATTTCAAAATTGTGTTTGAATTTGATTTTAACATTACATTACAATAAAAAAAAATTAAAAATAATTTATTTTATTATTTTAATATTAAATATTTTTTAACCTTTTTTTTACTATTAATTTATTTTTTGCTTATCAAATATTTTTTTTTTTTATATTTTTTGAATAATTTGTTTTGAACATTATCTTGTTAAAAACCACGTTATTTAATCATTTCTAATTTGGTTTTATTCATTTATTTAATGCAGTTTTTTAAAAACTTATTACTTAATGATAATCAGTAAAAAAAACAACAAAAACTGCTGAAGATCGAAGGAGAAAAAATAATAGAGAAAAAAGGTAAAATACTAAAGTATTTAATAACTTTAAAAATCGAAATAAATTATAATTTAATTTTTTTAAAAATATTTTTAAATGTAGTTTTTTAAAGGACCAATAAATGAATCAGAATTCACAAAAAAAAATTCAGAATTACTATTATAGTTCGATATAAAAACAAAAAAAAATTAAATGTGAAAAGTGTCAAATTCCCATACAAATTTCTATGACCTTAGAGGCACGGGTTAATGACCTCGGATTAAATTTTAAAGCTTTACCATAAACTTTCGATTGACGGGGTGTGCTATCCGTACAAAAAAATGAGTTTGGTAAATAACGGAATCACATGTAAAAGGTACAAACTTCGAAATGTTTTTTTATTTAAATTCGTTTTTAGACTGTTGTCACCATATGCATTTTTGGCAAGCGAGGCACCCAAGGTATTGTGCCCAAGCAAACTGATGTTATTTATATGTGCCTGTAGAGACTAATATTATGTTTTCATTGGAGCCGAATTGAGGTAATTCCGAAACTAGCTCATTTGGAACGTCATTTCCTATACAAATTTTACGTTCCAAATGAGCTAATTTAGAAATTACCTCATTGCGGATCCAATGAAAACGTAGTATAAAAATACCCTCAGCGGACCAACGGAGTTGCGTGAGCATGTCAAATGACCCAAAAAGTGAGTTAAAATCCTTGGAGTACGTCAAGCGGCCAACCCAAGGTAGATTGTTCGGAGTAACCAATCTCGCTAAGAAAAATTAAGTTTTACCGGCAAATTCTAGAGTTTTCTCATTTCGGTATCGTACAGTATTATTTAACACAAAATTTATATTACAAGTAAAAAGCTTCAATGATAAAATTGTATATAAGAATTCATATTATTTCTTAGCAGACTTTTCACATACAGAATGATTTCCAATTCAACCGAACACATTTCTTAAATGATAACTGATAAGGAGGAAAGATGAGACCGGGGGAAAGTTTATCAAATAATCTAATCATCGTATAACCTTAAACCGCACTTGGTTTCATACTGAGACTTTCACAAACTGAACTTTTTTGATTAAAACTTAGGTATTAACTAAACTTTTTCTTTCAAATCCCGCTTAACACTTTTAAAAAATTTCATTTTACTTAAATTCTTTATCGAACAAATTAAAAGTGTTTGGTAAATATTAATTTCCTACCAACTATTTTTAAAATGCAACGCAAGCTCTTGATCTTCACATCGTACTCCAAACATAGCTCCAATTTCTCCATATTGTTTTCCAGGGCTAGTGCGGAATTTTAAAAGTGTATCTGTGACATCGAATGTAATCAACCGCAATCGACTTAGACTCATTTTCTTTAAAATATATGTATGTATGTATATGTATTATTCACAAATAAAAATCAATAAACAAAATTAATAAACAATTAACGTTCAATTATTGAATTTGTTTTTATTTTTCTTCAAGCATCCGAACCGAACAGTGGCTAGATTCAGTAGTAACTGATTAACAGTGCATGAGAAGTGCTTCGTTTTGCATTTGATATAGGCGATACATACATACATACTTACCTACTCGGGGAAATACGAACAAATCGCTTACCATCAATCATATTTCTTTACTAACATTGATTGTGTGAACGTATGTATGATGTATCTTTTGGATTCTTATCAAAAATGGAATAAAATGGCAAGTTCTTAAAGTAAATAAAAAACGAACAATTTGAAAAACAAATAACTTGCCAATGAAAGTGAATTTTGATCAAAATGAGACGTTTTTTTTTAATGTTATAATCACTGATCGTGATCACAATTAATAATAAAAATATATTTAACACACAGTGAGCCAAGCGTGTTAGGAAATTGATCTAAAATCGAATTCAATTCACCTCCAGTAGAAATGTTACTAGGTATAAATGTTAAATAATTCAGAATTGCAATTGCCTGATTAAGAGCCAATTTACATTTACTGGACAAAATCGATCAATAGAAAACCGGACTTTCGAACGATTTTTCCATTCAGCCAGCAGTGAAAAATCGATCAATGTAATTCTGAACTTAGCCCGGACTTAGCCTGAGCTTAATCAAAAAATAACATCCACTTCTTAAAGGCTCTTCCAAACCAACGCGAAGAATCATTCGCAAATCACAATGATAACAAATAACAACAAAAAACTGCCTCCCACGAATGTTTCGCGCCGCGCCGCCCGCTGGCTGGTTCGGGAGGCCCTTCAAATCAAGTGCTATAAACTAGGTTTATACATTGATAGATTTTTGCATTGCGGATTTTTTCTTATTGTTGTAATCGTGTGATTTCGAGAGGTACAGCTAACATGTCCCGATCTACATTGAACGATTTTTCCAGTGCCGACAAAAAGTTGTTGTTGTAATCGTGTGCGATTGAGAGGTACAGCCGACAAGTTCCTTCCAGTTCCCGCCGATTTTTCCATTCAGTACTGGAAAAATCTTTCATTGTCGATCTGTACCACGTTCCTTCTTGGTTCGAAAAATTTGTCCATTCAGCACTGGAAAATCCCTCATTTTAAATCCAGCTTTAGCGGACGCACGTATAATGCGATTTTACAATTGACAGATTTTCCAGTGCTGATGGATAAATCGGCTGAAACTCTAAATCTCACGCGATTACAACAAAAATTTTTGCCGGAAAAACAAGAATCAATCAATGTAAATTGGGATATACATATATGTACATTCCATTCCTGTCGAAAGGCGCACACAGGAATGGTTGCGAGTTGTTAGTCACTAGGCCCTGGTTCTTCATGAGCCGTTGTGCCACCCGATTTTTTTTTTTTATATGTACATTATGTATGTACATTGTACAATGTACACATTTAAAAACAAAAACTAAATATGTATTTTTTGAATTTTGGAATTTGTCACTCACTTCCAATGTGCTGGGATGCACGAGTTCAAAAAAGAATTAATTCGCGAAAGAGAACGTATGATTTTTAGAAAGAAAGAAAGAAACGGAAAAAAATGGCATCCCTTTCTTTCTTTCTAAAAATCATCCCTTCTCTTTCGTGAATTAATTCTTTTTTGCGCTCGTGTATCCCACTACATTGATATGAAATTTGATGAATATTTTGACACGTTTCACAAGAGAAAACCAATTGCTGGCAAATTTTTGACGTTTTCTTTTAATTTCTTTTGCTTTCACACAAAGAAACAAAGCATTAGAATTTTTTCTTATGGTTTCCTAATAGTTGACGCAAACAAAGTTACCTCATGTGAAAAGGGCCTGTAAAGTTTTCAGAATACATATAAATATTGTGGTGAATATGCCCAGTTATGTAAACAACCACACATTAGTACAACTTTCCGCGCCATCTTTGAGTGAAATAAATAATTAAATCCATCACGGTTGGTGTCCAGCCTCGTTCGTACTGGAATATTGACGAAACCTTTTTGGAAAGCACCTTCTAGTAGACCCTAGAAAATTCTATAACCCTTTATTTTCGGGTATAAATACAGGCGCACCAGTCCGAAGCGGCAGTTTGATTTTGGAAGTGAATGAATAAATGTCAGTGTGAATAAAGAGTTGCATACTTGTGCTTGGTTATAATAAAACAGAAGAAAAGTATTTGAAATAAAAAGCGTTTTATTTTGTGAATTAATTGCAGTTTCAGTTTGAATAAAGTAAATAAGTTTTATTTCCGAACCCTTAGTAAAATATTACAATATCAAAAGAATGAAAACATTCATTGAACGCAAAATTTGGATTCCAATGGACAAATACATAAATCGATTTATTTTTTCATTTAAAATAAATTTTGCAGATCTAAATTTTCCGGCAGATTTACCTCCCCATGCACTTACATCAATACAATTCAAGTTGTCACTTTACAAATTTGTTTTTTATTATTGTTTGAATTTATTTCGATTAAATGAAAATTGTGTTCCAAATATAAAGAAAAGCATTTCTGATAAAAAATGGAAGTAGTTAAAAATTAATTCGTAAATTAATGAAGCTCATTTTTCTCTCCTAAAAATGCATCAAGTGATAACGAGTTTTTTGAAGTTATAAAACAGACATAAAACTACATGAATACAATGACAAAATAAAAAAAATTTTAAATGGCGTTCAATTCACAACGAAATAAATCAATTTTTATATTGAAATATGAATTTATCAACTGAAAACACCATAAGTTGCATTTTATTATCACCCAGATCTAGTTTGGATTTGATCATGATAATAAAACAAACAGATTACGATGGCAACATTGTTATATATCCACCTCTTTCTTCCTTATTATTCATGTATTCCATTCTTATTTTTCCTTATTTCAAACAGCCATCTATTCACCAGAGTAAAAACTAATTTTTAAAAGGAAAAGCTAAATTTGTGCGTTAAGAATGAATTTGAAAATCCAAAAACAAAGCTGGATCTTGATTTGTTTTTGTAATACATGTATTTTCAAATGTATTGTCGTTTTCGATTGGATTTCGGAACAGTACTACTCGTTTTTGAATCCAATCGAATTATTTTATGTTGTTCCAAGACTAATTTTCGAACAATTATATGTGTGTGAGTAAATTGTCTGATATTTATGTATATTCTGCACTTTCAGTCGAATAAAATTAATTTGATAAATAATGTACAAATTGGGCTGCTATTTACTATCTACAATCTTCTAGTGAACAAGTAGTAGTAGGTGCCTTAATGGAAAAATAAAAATGCTTTATGAGACTTATGTACCTTTAAAAACAAGAACTTTAAACCGTCATAACCCTCCATGGTTCACTGCAAAAATTCGTCTGCTCATTAAAAAAAGGGATCAAGCTTACAAGTTATGGAAACAATATCGCTTGCCAGAACTTCGACGAATATACTGTACGTTTCGTAACAACGTTGTTGTAAAAATAAGAAAGATTAAATCACAAGTGCATTCCAACCGTCTTAACGGCTCATTAAGCGGTCGTCAACTATGGAAAACCTTACGTGAAATAGGTGTTGATAAGACAAGAGGTAAGGTGCCTGCTGACATCAATGTAAACTCTCTAAATGCAAAGTTTGTCCCTGTGCCATCTTCTGCAAATTTAATCGACACAGACGCTCGTGATTTGTCGGCACCCTTTCAACCTACACTTGACTCCGCTTCCAATTTCGGTTTTCGAAATGCGGACGGTGCAGATGTTGTTGAGTGTTTACTGTCGATTAAGTCTAATGCTGTTGGTTTTTATGAGATGCATCCCATGTTTTTAAAATTAATCCTGCCAATAATTTTGCCATATATAACCCACATTTTTAATTTTATTATAATGTCTGGCGAATATCCTACACCGTGGAAACTAGCAAAAATTCTACCTGTTCCCAAAAACACTAAGAAGGAAGAATTTAGGCCAATAGCTATTTTGCCCTTTCTTTCAAAAGTTTTTGAGAGATTTTTGCAAAAACAAATGGATACTTTTTTAAATTGCTCTAAACTTTTAACTCCAAAGCAATCTGGCTTCAGGAAAAACAACAGCTGTATTACTTCTCTAATAAGTTCAATCGAAGATTTGCGGCAGTCAATGGATAGTGGGATAGTGACAAAATTTCGTTTCTAGTTTTATTAGATTTTTCAAAAGCATTTGACTGTGTTGACCATTCCGTTTTATGCCGTTAGCTTTATCGCGAATTTAATTTTGAATCTTGTGCTGTTAAGTTAATCGATTCCTACCTCACCGAAAGAAAGCAAGCGGTTGAAGCTAACAACAACCTCTCCGATTTTTTGTTGACGACAAAAGGTGTTCCTCAAGGATCAATATATCCCTCAATATAGGCCCTCTATTATCCCCCTTGTATATTAACGAACTTCCTAAACTTATTAAATATTGCATCATATCCATGTATGCTGATGACGTACAGTTGCACTTAAGTTGTCCTATTGGTCTAGAGAGAATATCGAACTGGTCTCGATCAAACGGTCTCCTTTTAAACCCATCAAATTCGAAATGTCTTCTTATAACAAAAAAGCCTGTCGATCTTTCATACTTTCCGCCAGTGCTACTGAACAACGTTTCAATCGAATATTGTGAAACAGCAAAAAATTTAGGCGTTCTCTTCAATCGCAGGCTCACATGGGACAATCACATTAATTATATAGTCGGAAAAACTTATGGTGCTCTACGATCCTTGAGGGCAGTCCAATATTTCACACCGATTAAAACCCGTATTACGCTAGTTAAAACGTTAGTCATACATATACCTATTCTTACTTATGGATATGAAATTTTTTATTCGTGTAGTTTTGAAAGCAAGAGAAGACTTAACGTGGCATTTAACAGTGCTGCTCGATATATTTTTGGGCTACGAAGATGCGAACGAATATCAAGTTTTTCTCAAAAAGTTCTGAGCAAGTCCTTTAACAATTTGCTGGAGTTCCACAACTTAACACTATTTTCTAATATCTTGCTGACACGAGAACCACCTTATCTATTTGAGATAATAAGAATGGCTTCTTCGAATAGATCTGGGCAACTTATTCACCCAAGATACTCATCCCTAACATCAGAACGTCAATTTTTTGTCAATAGTATCCGCCTTTGGAACTGCCTCCTGCGGAATATCAGAAGATTAGAAAACCCATTGGTAGTACAAAGGGAAATAAGAAAGCATATGTCTCAAACTTGAAAAGAGAGAGAAAGAACAAGGAACCAACTCATACAGTAACATTTAGTTATTTGAAATTGATTAACACTTATTAATATTGATTATGTTTATTTAAATTTAGATTATGTTTTTTAAATCATTTTATTATATTGTAAATAATTCCATAAATTCTTATTTTTAACCTAGCACTATATTATAAGATATTATATCTTACTGTGTAAGGAAATCGAATTTCAATAAATAAAATAAAATAAAATAAAATAAAATAAAATAAATAAAATAAATAAAATAAATAAAATAAAAATAAAAATAAAAAATATGTGTATTCCGGGTCTACCTACTCCTTTATAAGATCCGGAACATAAGAAACACTCCGAAAACATTACTCGGAACAGCCAATAGAAGTCTTCTGGAGTAATAGGAGTTAAAAAGGAGTAACTCCGTACCTCCAACCGAAAACGACACTAATCCAAACCGAATCGGATCTGGGGGAAAATAATACGCAGCTATTATGTATTTCAAAATATGGTCACTTTTGTTTTCTTGCATTGCTGTTCACTTGTTAAATATAATACATACCTAGCAGAATGTTAAACGAACAGAACTTTAGTAATGGTCCCTCTTTTTTTTCTCATTTTACTTTAAAAAATCGAAAATGGTGTTTTTCTCCTCAAACGTAGAAAAACGCCAGTCGTGCAATGTTCACTATAAAATATTATATTATACTGACAACATTTTTCAGTTCAGTTTCATTTTTAAACGCCATTTTGAAAAATTTAAACCAACAACATTTTGTATTTTGGCCATAAAAATGCATCAAACAGATCACTGTTTATATGTATATAAATATGATAAACAAATCTGCTTTATGTTTATTATTACGTCGGTAAATAATATTGTTGTTTAACTACGCTGGGGGTAAGTAAGTATAATGTACAATAATATTTACTTTGCATTGATAAGTTGCTGATAAGACTTATGCATATATATAAATATGTATGTAGGTAGGTGTAGGTGCAAAGTGTAATCATTTTAGAAAAAGAATATTTTTTTTATCTGCAATTGTCGTACGGAGACAAAAATGGAACATTTTAATAGCATTACTAATGATGACGCCCTATTTGAGTTTTTTTTCAAGAAGAAATATACCTGCCTACATAACTATATCTACATAATATATTTATACTTTAGAGGTTATCGGCTTAGATGTTTTTATCACTTCTAGACAACAGAATAGATTTCGCTATTTAATTACTGTCGAATTTTTTTAACTGTCAAAACAATAAGTTTGGATTAGTTGGAGTAGATAAAGGGTGTTTATTTTTTAAACTTTAAACAACCTTTCGATTTGATTCAATACTTGTCAGACTTAATCGTAAACATATTTAATTTTAAAACTTAGTACCTATATTGCTGATGAAAAACAAAATTTTTTGTGGTCTCCAACAACACAACGAAATACGTAAGAAAACACAATGGTAAAATATTCCTGGAGAGTTTCACAAATTGCAAATAAATAAAACAAAATTTAACGAACAAAAATCAAAGAAAGTCATGCTGTAATGAAAGAAATAACAAATAAAAACTGTGCCAAAAGATAGTGGAAAGAAGTCACCTTTAATCATCATTTTAGATGGTGGAACTGCGTACTGCAGAGAACAAATTTTCGTTTATTTATTTCGTTAGTTATTTCATCATGTCATTATTGGCTTGGCTTGAAAACCATGAATATAAAGAGTCCATACAAAAATATCTATGTTAAAAGGGTGATTTTTTGAGAGGGAGCGATAAAAGTGAGGGACCAATAGCGAACCAATTGAAACAAAATCAAAAAACTTGGCACACATCTTAAAAGTGTCAAAAGAATCAAAATAGTCTATACAAGTTAAGGACGGAAGGGTGTTTTTTTCGATGGGGTATAGTATCTTACCTGTTCTATGAAAATAAAGCCATTTACATATAAAAAAGGAATATAACTGTTTTTGGTATTATTATGCATATAGTATTGAAAAACTCTTATAAATCACGTACCAAACGAATATACCAAACAGAACAGATTTGTATTTTAATTCAAAATCATAGCTCCGAAACGAAACGGAAACCAGAAATTTACTTCAATAAATGTTCTATTAAAATTATGTCCAGGAACCCCCGTTTTTTTTTTAAGGCACCACCCTGTACAACCGAAAGGATAAGCACTGATTTACTCAATTTTTACCGCGCTTCATATTTAGTTTGATTAATATAAATTGTATCTTTCAAAGAAAAAAACTTTTGAAAAATGTTCAAATTTTAATTTGAACGACACTCAAGAAAAAACACCCTAAAGTTGGTTGTTTGTCTAACTTCATAATACATAACTCAAAATTATATTAAAACGATTAAATAATAATCAACTAATAATTGTTGTGCTTGATAAAATCAATGAATTCAAAAATGATTTAAATTTTAAACTAGAGTGAATAATTATACAAAAAAAAAAATTTTAAATAAAAGTAAATTCAATTTTAAGATTTATCGAAAGCATATATATTAATTTCATTTTAAAAATGACGGCCTATTTATAATGTTATTTGCGTTTTGTTATTCATGATTGTGCCTTTGTTTGTTTATTATGCTCTATACATAAGATATGCATGTAGATATCTAAGTTTTTCTTTGAATTAATTTATTATAGTGCCATTTAATTGCATACTGAACTTACTAAGAAACAATGAGTTTATTCAATTAAATAGATTATCGCAATTATATTAGTACACGTGCTGTTATACAGCTTAGTTGTGCATGAGTTGGCGGCTTAGGTGTTAGGTCGTATATTTATTGACATCGAGAAATTTAATAGTAAGTATGTAATGTACATATCTATTTCTTAAACAGTAAGTAATATTTTAACACTTTTAAAATATTAGAAATAATGTTGATATTTTATATTTGCTGTTAAATAATTGTTTATTTGTTTCTTCATTTATAATCACCTTTGTTAACTCCACCTTGGCTAAGGTACATATGTTTATAGGTTTACACAATGGAGGGAGGTTAGAAAATTGTATACAGTAGAATCTCGAAAACATGAACGGTTCTATAACATGAACAGTTCGGAAAGATGAGCGCTTTTTTCCCACCATTGAAGTGTTCCAAAAGATGAACGGGTTGAAAAATTGGGAACTCCAAAAAATTAACACTTTATTTCTTATAAGATTTTTTTCTATTTCTTCCTCTTTATTCCGTCGTGTAATTTTTTACTAATGGGCGTGGTTTACCTTACATTTTGTGTGAATTCTTCAGTTAAATGTGCACTTTTAAGAGGAAAGATACCTCCCGTGAAAGGTAGAGTTAAGTTAAACAAAAGAGTGCTGTATTAGAAGTCATAAATGATGGAATATCTTATCGAAACATTGCAAACAAATATTGAATCGCTAATCCACGACCGAGAGTTTGCTTATCATCGATTTCGGCAGAAATGCCGAAAATGGAAGCGACCGCAATTTGCAGAGCAATGTGGGGTCTATGTATCGACATTTTTAAGCTTAAGAAATTTTCGAGATAAATCAATAACGAGACTTCTTTCTTCCGTGCGAAAGTCTACTATTCAAAAAATTATAAAAAAGGATGTATTTTTTTTTAAACTCTTATAAACAAATTTTTGTTGTGTCTTATATGCCGTTTTCACTGGGCCAAATGAGGTAATTTCGTTGCAAATTTCCAAATGAGATCCGAAATTACCTAATTTCCCATACAAAATCACATTTGGAAATGAGGTAATTTCAACCTCATTTGCATGAAATTAGGTTGGAGATTAGGTGAATGCATCCAGCGGGAATCAGTTTTTAAAAAGCTCTTAAAAGCTTTTGTATGAAAATATCAATACACTATACTCAACAACATAAAACGGCTAACTGCCATTCCAAATTCAAAATGAAATGAGATGTCAAATGAAATTAGCAAATTTGATAATGAAAACACTTTTTTGCCAAATTTCGAAATTAACTCATTTCGGCTCTAATGAAAACGTATTATTATGTGTTTTTTTTTTAAATAAAACAAATTATTTTTTTAATACATGCAATATTTTTATGTATAGCTGTATGTTCTTCTTAAACTAATTCTCGATGCTTGAAAAGATGAACAATTCGAAAAAATGAACGGGGCCTGTTTTATATCTGTTCATCTTTTCGAGATTCTATTGTACATATGTTAAATAATACTCGTATATTGTGTGCTGAATAGGTATTTAATATGTTTTTTTTTTTTAAACTACAGTAAAGTTATCAAAACTACTCACTCAAGTATTGAATTAACTTTTAGCGTGTATCTTAAATAATTAATATAGGATATACCTTTTTAAATACAAAAAAAGTAAATAGATACAAAAATTCACTGATCCTTATAGTTGCTTTCTCATTCGTCTAGTGCTGAAAAAAGCGCAACATTTTAAACAGCCTTGTTTTATGGTTTTAGTATGATATACTAGTTAACATAATGGTTCTAATTTAAAATCAGTTTACTAAAATTTTCTAAATTTTAAATAATTTTTAACTAGTATCATACTTAACCAATTTCTTTTCAAAAAAAGTGACAGCTCCTGGAAAAAATTCACAAACATACCTCATTTTATAATTTCTAAACATTGAAGTGTCATTTGGATACTAAAAAAATAAAATAGCCATTTGGTGATTTTAACTTTAGTGAAATATTAGAAGATATTGCGATGCTATACTTGTTTAAAATAAGCAAAATACTATTTTTAGTCATACTAATCATATCATTCTAAGAATGATTTAACCTTTGTACTAAATTGACTAAAATCGAAAATGAAAATAAAAAAAGAATTTTGAAAATTAAAATTTTAAAATTCTTTTTTTTTTTTTTTTATGTTCCACGCGCGCAAAAGGGGTTATGGCTACCCTTTAAATGTTTTTAACACAGCACGAGCGATTAGGTAAGTAGGGGAGGATGTAGAAGGAGATACCGATGCACATTGGTTTTGAACGTTTGCACATCGAAATGGTAGGGGAAAGTCGAGTCAGGTAAAGCATTCCACATTCGTGTGGTGCGACTGAAGAAAGAATCTCTGTACATTACAGTACGTCCGAAGTTGGGCTCGAGGGTGAACTGATGGGCATTCCTAGAAGCGCGAGTATTACGGTTGAATTTTTTAAGGGGGGGAATGCAACTGGCTATTTCACTAGAACACTGATTATAATAATAGCGATAAAATAGAGAAAGACACGAAACATTACGGCGGTGTTCGTGAGATGTAATTGTTTCTGTTATAGATCTTTCGCCTATTATTTTTAAAGCTCTCTTTTGAATTCTGTCCAACAAACTCAGGAATATGAGAATGAGAATTGTACTCAAGTTTTGGATGAATAAAGGCTTTGTAGATCACAGCCAGATCAGAAGGGGAAAAAAACTTCTTGCATCTACGGAGAAAACCTAAACACTTAGCAGCGTTTTTGGCGACATCAAATATGTGGTCATTCCACAAAAGGTGGTCTGTGACACACATACCGAGAACTGAGAGCTGTTCGGTTTCCTCGATGCAAGTGCCGCCCATGGATAGCGGCATTGGGGTGGGTTTCGCTTTAACGACAGGAGACAACATTGAGTTTTAGAAGCATTAAATTCTACGTGGTTTTTGATTCCCCATTGGACAATGCTGTCGAGATCAGAATTTAGTGAGCTTATCATACGCTGCCGTTCAAGTTCCACATCCGAAGGACATGGATGAGAATCTGTAAACGAATATGAGAAACTGAGGGTACTATCGTCAGCAAAACAGTTTAATGGATTAGAAGTTTCAGACAAAAGATCATTTATAAAAATAAGGAAGAGAGTCGGAGACAAAACGGAGCCCTGGGGCACACCAGCATTTATTTTGTGGATTTCAGACTTGAAACCGTCCAATACGACTTGTATTGAACGGTCCGAAAGGTAATTTCTTATCCAACGAAGAAGAGGTTCATCGAAACCAATGCGCGCATTTTCGATAAGAGAGCTTGGTGCCAAACTCTATCAAACGCTTTTGAAATATCAAGTGCAATAATCTTACTTTCTCCAAAACGATGTAAAGATTTGTTCCACTGTTCGGTGAGATATACCATCAGATCACCAGTGGACCTATTGCTACGAAAGCCGTACTGCCGGTCATTAAGAAGCTTTCGTTCCTCGAGATATTTCTTGAGCTGGAAATTAATCAGCGTTTCCATGACCTTGGAAAGAAGGGACGTAAGTGCAATTGGCCGATAGTTAGAGGGTGAAGAAGATACGCCTTTTTTAGGGACAGGCTGGACAAATGCTGTTTTCCATCCACTCGGATAGAGACCAGTAGAGTAGGACAGATGGAAAAGCTTACGCAGTGGTTTTGCCAGCGTTGAAGAACACCTCTTCAGAACAATGGGAGGGATACCATCTGGGCCAGCGGATTTGTGTACATCGAGATCCTTTAGGACTCTAGCAACTGCACGAGTGCGAAAGAAGATTTGTCCCATAAAATTATTTACGTTCTCAAGTACAGGAGGAGTCATAACACTTTCTGGCAGCGTCGAATTAACAGCAAACTGTGCTGCAAGCAAATTGGCTTTATCTTGCGAGCTGACAAAAGGAGTATCATTGAAGACGACCGTTGGAACCGAGGACGAGGTGGTATTTCGTATGTTTTTTACAAATGACCACAAATTTTTACTACCTTTGGGACATTGTAGTATTTTTTGTCGTAATTTTTGATCATGTAAAAATTTGGTTCTTCGAATATGAACGTTACAGGTCTTTCTAGCTTGTTGAAACTTTTTCCGGTTTTCCTCAGTAGGGTTGGCTTTATAACATCGGAAGCTTACTTTTCTAACCCTAATAACCTCTTTACAGCTCGAATCAAACCATGAGTTTTTTTTGGGTTTGATAGATTTCACCCTATTCGGGATAAAATTTCTCATTCCACAAAGAATCAAGTTTGTAATCATATCTGCACTGGCGTCAACATCACTATCGAGGAAGCATAGTGACCAGTTAAAGCTCTTGAAGAAATTATTGAGACCGTCCCAGTTGGCTTTATCGTATTGCCAAACGGTTCTCTTTGGGATTTTTCCTTTAACTGTGACTTGGTGGCACGAGAAATTCGCAGATATGACACAATGGTCTGATGAGCCTAGAGGAGATAATAAACTTATAGTGTATTTATTCGGGTCAGAGGTAAGGAACAAGTCTAGAGTGTTGGCGATTTGACCTACAACGTCAGGAATCCCAGTAGGCTCGTCAACAAGCTGAGTCAGGTGGTTTAACTCAGCAAAAATCTCGACATACCTTCCTTCGGGTGTTGTTTGACCAGAATAGCGTAGCCACGAAGAATTGTGTACATTGAAATCGCCCATAACAACGATTTCACTGTGCGGATAATGGGAAACAATTCTCAGGATTGAATCGGACGGCGCATCGAATTCGTTAGAGGTCGAGTTACTATCCAAACTTGGGCTACGATAAATGAAACATGTATGTATGATGTGCTTATTGACGGTGAATTTTAACCACATGAAGTTAAAGTTTGTATTTAAACAAGGGCCATATTGTGGTTGAAGCTGATAAGCCACATCATTACGTACATATATTGCGAGACCGTGGTGTAGGAAAAATAAAGGCACTAAACTATAACCAGGTAGGCTAAATTCGGAGTAATCAGAATTTTCACCTGTTCGCCTGTTTTTTACAGTATGTACGTACACAGCACAGAAATTCTTTCTCAGCCCCCGAATGTTGCTAATATCGACCCTAAATTCACCTACCATTTTTATTTTTTTTTTTTCTTTCACATTTAAGTAGGTACGTTTAATTCAAAACAAACGTGCGTTTCCTTTTAAAAAACTTTCCTATTTCTCTCATGTATGCAAAGTTTAATCATAGCCAAAACATCTTTACTATGTGCTCGTTATACAAAATACAATGGACGTCTGGATCGCACGAACTTGCTCTGGTATAATAATTTTATATATTTTATGTATATTAATGGTAGTTATTTTATATAATACGGAGAAAATATTAAAAACAATTTAAAATAACAATTTTGATTTTTTTTTTGCTTTTCTACAAACAAAATGTTTTTTGAGAGAGCAAAATATTTACACGCAAAAAAATAACAAAACCAATTATTATAGAGAATTTTGCTTGTATTTTCCGTGTAAAACTTTTACTGAGTTGCTAGTCATTCTTTCAAAAAACACGGCTATTATCTGCCTGTATAAAATTAATTGACACGAAACCAATAATTTAAGTTCCTACAAAATTAAACAGCCGAACGAACAAAAATCAAAAACTAATTCTTTAAAATAGCTTTTACGCTTATACATATGTATACAATTTTAAAATTATCCGAAAGTTTTTCTGTTCACCAAACACAAATTGAAACTTAAACTAAATTTATGCATAAACAATATTCAAAAAAGTCACTATGGCGTGTACGTACTTTCTTGTTGGTGATTATTTTAGCAAACGAAAAGAAAAGGTTAAACTCCAATTTGCGTAATGCGATTTTTTTTTTTTGGAAAAAATTTTGTATGCAGAAGGTCCTTAACAATTTGAATAACTTTGCATACATACATTAAATTTCCAAAAATTAATTTTCGGATTAAAAAAAATAAATAATTATTATATTTTTTTATTTGAAAATTCAAGGTCTTGAAAATGGTTCAATTAATGTTTTTGTTTTAATTTTGTGTACAATTATATTTTATTAAATACTTAAATGATCCTGAATATATACATATGTAATGTATTTAAAAATAATTTTTAAGAAACCTGGTCCAACGATATTTTAATGTTTTCATAAATTCATAATTATCAAATAAATCAGATGATACACTTTAATTTTGTTGGCTTAACTTTCTTAACTATTTAAACAACAAATTAATAGCAATGCATATAATAATTAATATTTTAACTTGTTTTTAAGACTTTTTTGAATATAATCATAATAACCAATAACTTACATCATCAATTCATAGCTATACATAGGTATACGTGAAAGTTTTTAGCTACGTTCCATCCAGTCGTGTATTTTATTTGTCTACGAATGTAAAACGTCATCAATTGTTTTTGTACCGATGTATATAATGTCAACTTAATAAGCAAGATTAATTCATCCTACATACATACAGATAATACAAAATTTCTCACAACAGCCCGCAAGTATGCAAACTATAATTATAATATTTGTATGCGCCTACGATCATACAATAATTTTCTGTTTGTAAACTCTTTTGAAATAATGCACAGATGCACACCAAATGAAAAATAACGGTTAAATAACATTTTCTCGAGAAAAAAATACACACAACGGGGTTAGAATATTAACAATATGAAATCTTTGTCAATTCCTGAAAAAAATTTGAGTTTCCAAATTAAATTTAAAGTTGGTGCTGTTGGACTGTTCCTTGTTCGTTTTGTAGTACAATTTTATTAAAATACTGAAGTAACACCCAACAAAATATTCCCATGTTATAAGCATAAGCAAACATAAAATGCATACTTATGAGTTTATGATACAAAAGTTAAGGTCTATTTATGATGTGATATTTAGTATCGGTTTATTCATATATTTTCTTAGAACATTTTGGTCGAATGCCCAGTGGTGCGTTCTCTTTTGTTACTATAGTTAACTATAGTTAATGTATCAAAAACAAGAGTTGCAATGTCATTGTTAAAAAAGTTACTCTTGGTTACTTTTCATTTAGGAACGATCAAAGTTAAAAATATAGTTGATCTGTCAAACGAAAGGGGTTCAAAGAAAAAAATCAAAAATAATGAGAACAAATAATCAAGAAAAGAATGTTATTGCAACAAAATTATTTTAAAAAATTGTATAAGTATTTCAAAAACGCCTTTATTTTACAAATTAAATCACTATTAACTTCATTTTTGCACGAAATCGAATCATTAAACAAAATATTTGCAATTTGTTTTTGCTATTATTAAACAATTTACCAAATTGGAAGAATACAATTTCGAAAGAAATTAAATTATTCAGAAAACAATTCCAAATATCAAAATCGATAAAAAAAAACTATAAAATTGCAAATAAATAATTAAAAAACTGAAAACAATTCCAAATTAAAAGACGAAAAACAAACACAAACACAAGTTTTTGACAGATAAACTATTCAACTCATATCAACGAGATGAGTTGGAAAAAGTTACCAAAAGTAACTTTTTGACACTTCAACTTTGAGTTTAGGAACAACTCTAAGACGTCAAAAAGTTGCTCAAAGTTAATAAAGGAACGACGAGAGTTAACTATAAATAGTCAACTATTAACGCACTTAAGAGTTAGTCTCAATTATTATCTTCGAATTTATAAGCGCATTCCAACCGTAAGTTGTCTATAATAGCATTTTCGTTTCGTTATCGGGATGAAGTTTTTGGAAATCTGCGACCCGTAATGTAAAACGAAAAAGTTACAAAAATAATTTTGTATTCTGAAGTTTTTGTTACGTTGTACATTATGAATGCATTTGTGAAACCTGAAATGCAAATTCCAAAAATTCCCTTTCCTATTTTTGAAGAAAATGGTGAGATTACATTTGTTGGATAATACAAAATTAATCAGGTATCGAATTTCAGAAATTAAGTACGTTACCTACATCACTATTTAGAAATGCAAGTTCATAATTCCAAAAATTAAATAAGATAAAATGACAGTTAACGATTTTGACGTTTAAGGTCTTGGCGTTTGGGAGTACTCTGGTTTTGATTCTTTCTTCAAATCCAGAATCAATTTTCTTTTCTTTTCAAGAGAAGAACTGTCATCTAGTGTCAAACGAAAGTTTTCAGACATGTTCCATCCAGTGTCAGTATACAAAATGTTACTTAGCCTTTTTATATGGACTGATTAAATAAAATCGGTCAAACCGTAAACGAGAAATATGGAAATAAATAAACCTGACGGCCAAGAGCATATTTGTAAATAATAACCTGAAAAAAGACAAATTAAAAAAAAAAAAAAAAGGATCTACCAGAGGTACCATTTAAAAACATTTTTCGAAAATTACATTTTTAATTAAAATATATTTCCCATAGTTAATAACTCCATAAGTTTTCTTGCATCAATATCTTAAAAGCCGTTTTTGAGAAAATAAATATTTTTCTTAAAGGCTAAAACAGATTTGTATGGAAAAACAAAAAAAAAACACAACGTAATGCAAAGTTTCATCAGTGAGAAAATTTGAAGTCAAAATAAAAACGCATGGAAATATTGAAACCACTTCTTGAAGATTTTCCATAAAAGTGCCTTCTATTAATATTTTCGATACTTGCAAATATTTAACATTATTTTAAGATTTTAAAAAATATATTTCGCCAAAATTATTTTCATTTAACCAAAACCAAAAATAAAAAAACAAAAAAAAACAAAACAATGATACTAACCCAAATATTGAGATACGAAAATAAAAGCGTTAAAAGTAAAATAAAAAAGGAGCCAGACATAGCAAAAAAAATAAATTTCAGGTGCTGGTGGGCATGGACAATGATCTTAGCGTAGGTGATCATCAAATTTTTTATTTTATTCAAAAATTCATAAATAAACAAAAAAAAATAAAATAATGTACACGTTTTTATTTTATTTTGTATGAGATATCAACGTGACTTTTATACAACATCATAATCAAATTTTGTTCGCCTCTGTAGGTATATTTTGTTGTTGCGTTTCATTTTTACAGTTCTTTTTTTAGAGCAGACAGGCGTGTGTCGTTTAGACGTCAATCGAAGAGGTGTTTGAAAAGTCTGAAAGTATGCCAACATTTAAGATAGACTACTATGATGACCGAGGACAATGTGAACATTTTGAGGCCAAAGTATAATGTCTCTAATAGTAGGGTGGACCGGTTGACGGTGGAGGTGGAATGAATGCCCGAGAAGCGAGATGGTAATTTGATTAAAAATAAAAACACCAACGATCAGAATATATAAACGTGGTGGCATGACGAGGGATTGAAGCGACGCGACGAAGGAACGTAATATACGTATACCAGAAGGAGAATAATTATTAATGAGCATTTAAAGATGATGGCAGCACCGAGAGAAATGGGTCCAATAAAACAGATATTACCATTTGTCCAATGGGGGTGATATTTTTTGTTTTCTAATGTGAAGATTATTAATTGCTTCATTTCTAGATTGGAAGCAATTACACATCATGGGGGTATCGTATGCTCGTACATCATCACTGATGCAATGGAGAAATTCATAAATAACTCAAAATAAGTGAAATGGAAATTATAAAAGTTAAATTATTTAACAAAAAAAAAAAAAAAAAAAAATTGGAACGATTTGCTTGCATGAAGATAAAAACTAAAGCTATGGGATTAATTTATAATTTATTTCTTTTTTAATTCCATGACATAACAAGTCAGAAATTTAAAATTATAAACAAACTAGATTATTTTATAAATTAAATATTAAACACTAAATAAAGTTTCAAAGAGCACGATTCTAAGAACCTATAAAGATTGAGAATGAGTGTTGTATAAGACTCTTTTATCGTGAAAAAAAATGTTGATTTTCTTCAATTGAATAAAAAAAAATTAACCAAATTATGCTCTTAAATGAATTTTCTTATAGATTTTTCTCTTGCATTTAAAATGATGAGAACGATTTGCTACTGATAAGTAAAAATACCGCGACAAAAAATGTTTGATTCTCACCTGATTCTGAGATATTTTAAATTTTTTTGATTTTATTTCTGTTTAATTTTACCCAAAACACAATAATTTCTATAAATAAATCAGATAAAGTGTCATTCATAATCAGCTTCAATTATTTTAAAATTAAATATGACCAAGAAAACACACATTTCAATGTAATCAAAATTTATTGTTGGCAAGTTAGATTTTGACAGTTCATGGCGGCCATGTTGTTTTATGTGTTGTTAACGCTTCTGTTGTTACAAGGTCCGTTCCTTTACTTTAAATTTCTATTATTTTCTGTGCAATTGTGTGATTTTCAGTCCAAAGCCAAAAATTTGGCAGTTTTTGACAAAAGTAGCCCGTAGCGTAATGGTTAGTGCGTTCGACTGTCACGCTGGAGGTCTGGGATCGCTCCCCAGCCTCGTCCACCTCAAAACCAAAAAGTTTTTTTTCAGGGCTACTGCCTCTTGCGAGGAATTGGCAAATCCTCCAAAAGTATCACTTGTCACGAATAAGTGCCTCTCGTCTAGCCGTTCGGATTCGGCATAAAATTGTAGGTCCCTTCCATTCCTGTCGAAAGGCGCACACAGGAATGTTTGCGAGTTGTTAGTCACTAGGCCCTGGTTCTTCAAGAGATTTTTGACAAAAGACAACGCTCACGAGAGAGTAAATAACTTCCCCTACCTGTGATTTTCTGTGCGAGAAATTAGTTCCGATCCTTTACTTTGTGCACACAAAATCACAAACTGTCAGATTTTGGAGAGCAACGTTGAAATATTCTCAAAAATATCAAAACTGTTCAGAAGTACGGGAACGCAAATTCAACCAAATTCCGTATTATCTAATGTGCCAGACAAGTACGGCACGATGTTTGGCTTTCATTCTTTTGTTCTCAAAATGTAATTTAGCTGTGCTTTGATTTTTTGTCCGAAGAAATTTCTCGGACTGAAAATCACAGGTAGGAGAAATTATTTACTCTCTCGTGAACGGCTACGGGAACGGCTTTGGACTGAAAATCACACAAATGTACAGAAAATCACAAAAATTTAAAGAAAAGGAACGGACCTATTTCTTCGGGCAGAAAATCACAACACAGCGTAATGCCATTTTGGGAGTAAAAGAATGAAAGCCAAACATCGCGCAGTACTTGTCGGGCACATTAGATAATACGGAATTTGGTTGAATTTGCTTTCCCGTGCTTTCGCACAATTTTGATATTTTTGAGAATATTTCAACAAAATATGACAGTTGGTGATTTTCTTTGCCCAAATTAAAGGATCGGACCTACTTGATTTGTCAACAAAAATCAAAGTTTTAATCAAATCACTTTGATTTCTGTTGGGAAAAGTAAAGTAAGCTAAACTCAAATACAAAACATGGTTTTTGACAGTTTTAGACTGGAATAACAGCATTCAAAAAAGTATAACAATAATATATCTGCCGCAGAAGTTTGGTAACATTTTGTCCTTCTGTGTATACAAATAATTGTATTAATGAAATAAAACTTCCTTAAGTCTACAATGCTTGGCCAAATTGAGCTTTAAACCACAAGAAGAGGTTTGATACAGTCGTGGATTTAAGTTTATTTTTCAAACAAAAAATCCAAATTCCCATGATGGGAAGTTTCAGCGCCCATCAGATTACGTCGAGTGTTCGCTGACTGGGTTCCGGAGCAATTGGAATCGGACTCCGGGTAAGGTAAGCAAATCATCTTCAGCCCCCATTTTCGGGAACAGGAACGTCATCATGCTAAATTATCAGATTTGAGACGATGACAACCCATCCGAGGTCCACCATGTGGCAAAACACGTAATCGGTCCGTAATTTTAAAAATTAACATCATGGCGTTGACATCATCTTCAATGGAGAATGCTTCCGATTGATGATCGATCATTTTTTTTAAGCCAAACTAGATGATACTGATTTTTTTTTAGATATTCCTGATTTTTGGTTGTTGTTGTAATCGCGTAAGATTGAAAACTTTATCCAATATTGAACAGGTCACCAGCACCTCTCATCCGATTGAAACAACAACGAAAAATCACTCGGTGCATGTAAAACCGGACTTCTATTTTCTTCTTGTAAGATCTCTTCAGGGGTCTAAACCAACGCCAACAAAAAAATCGATTTTTTGATCTTTTTCAGATTTCACTTTCTATTCAACAGACAAAATCGAATTGTTTGGTGGTCTGATTTGATTTTAGATCAATTTTGCAAATCTTGATTTGATTCCAGGCAAAAATCTACACATTATTTTCACACGCACTTGCACACACACTAAATTAAAGTGACATTTCTATATAATCAATAAATGGCAATCTCACAATTGCAAACATAAACCAAATCAAGTTTTGAGTTCTTTTTACAACGGTTGATCTGAAGTCTGACCACAAAATCTAAAATAGTTTAATCGAAATTGACAGCTTGAATGCGCACCGCCTAGCAAAGCCGCAGCAGTTTTTTGACGTTTGAACGATGTCATATTCTACACATAATTAATGTCATTGATAGGCTAATTTGTTTTATTCTATTTAAACATCTATCTGTCCTTATTCGAATACCCTTAAGGTTCAGGTGGGTCAATTGGTTGTTTCCGTTTTAGTTTTATAAAGGAACACTCTTCCAGGAGCCAACGTTGTCAGAGAAGCCCCGAAACTTAAAGCAAAACTCCAATAAATGAAAATACATAATAAACTTCGGCTCTTTTTTTTTAATGGAGCACGCACTAAAAGGGTTTTTACTACCCTTAATATGAACAAGCACAGTGCGAGCGTTAGGAAAATAAGGAACAGGGTTTGAAAGGAGATACCGAGATACCGGCACTAGAACTGTTTGGCAGCTCAACGTGCACATATCGTTCGAAAGTGGTTCGATATTAATTTATAAACAGTTCTATCAGTTTTGAAGAATAAGGAGTGAATACAAAAATGAGCGAGTGTAAAATAATATTAGTATGTAACTTTTAACAAGTTCAACTTGTTAAAAGTTACATTCTAATATTTTTTTTCAGGGATCAGAAACTTTCTTTTAATAAGTCTTCATAGATTATTTTTACCTGCTTTATGTCTTATTTCATCTGAATTAAATATATATATAACTTATCTTTTACGCAGTATTCCGTAAAGTATTTTCGTCATCATATTTGTTCAGAGCTCTAAGTGGAAACCATAAAAACTGTCAATATATCAAAAGAAACTTTTTGCCACTGTCCTGGATCACCTTGCTCGTATAGCTATGTATAAATGTATCTACCGATTTCTCTCAATGGAGTGAAATTTAACAACCAACAACAATATATGTACACATACCTACCTTTTTTCCTAATCGATTTTTATTATTTGCCTTGATGGTTATAAAGATAGGTATAAGCAAATGAATTGCCAAACTGTCCGTTAGAAAGCAAATTAAAGTCTTTGAAAAGAAACAAAAATAAAAAAAAATCTATAATGATGACCCCATCGTATAGATAGATTGTGTAGATAAAGATAGATACCTAATATCTTTTGACGAATAGATACACCATAAAATATATCAGAGCTATTGGCATTTCCTTACGCGATAATAGGTATGAGGACTTCCACAGCTTTTTAATTGCACATTAAATAATTCTCAATTAATGCTAATCTATGCATCTTTTTCGTTGATATTATTGTTGTTGTTATAGTATATTCAAAGCCGATTTAAACGCTTTAAAGTTTCAAAAGACTTTCGTAACAAAACAAAATAATAATAATAAAAAAAAATGTCTGGAATTCCTTATCGCAACTCTATATGGTAATGTTTTCTTTCTTCTTTCTCCATCATACACATAAACCCAAATCAACATCATAAAACTAAATACCATCTCATATAGACGACTGACGACGATGAACAGTGACAATTTCTTCCTAATATACTCACCCAGAGTCACCATATCAATATCATTATCAATTCAAGAAGACGAACAAAAAAAAATATATAATATTAAATAAAAATGATTGTGTTCCCCAATCAAATTATAACAAAAACGGTGAAAAAAAAACTAACAGGAAAACTATATCTTCTTCACAAGTATTCACTCCAATTTTCACATTTGAATATAAACGTATTTTATGTTGTTTTTCAAAAAAAAAATCCAAAAGAAAAGTTACGAAAAATAGGTGAAAAAAAAATTCCAAACAACCAAAACAATAACAAACCCAAAAAAAAAACGAAGTCAAAGCCCATAAAAAGACGTTTTCAGTTTTATTAATGACCGTGGGAATGCAGCCAACAAATTCCAATGAATTCTGCTTCTCTTCTTTCACTTCTTCTTCGTCATCGTCGTCGTCGCCGCCTTCACCTCCACCTCCACACGGTATAACACACCTTTACCATCTTGATGTTGATGATGATGAAGATTTTTCTCTTCTTTTCTTTTTTTTTTTGTTTGTGTTGTTTTTGTGTCCGCCTCGCAAAGGGTTCACTTTGGCTATTGGGTAAGGTTGCCACTTTAATAGGAATTTTCTTTCTTTTATTTTGAAACATATTGGAGTGTTTTAATGTTAATTTGTTAAAATGTTTCCAAAATTGAATTCGACAGAATTAAAAAAAAAAAAAAAAATACAAAATTGGCGCCCAATGGGGGATTATAATTCATTTTCAATGCTCTCTTCTTTTAAAGTTTGGCTATTTTATTAACAATAAAAAGTGGGAACATTATTTCAAGTATTGGATTGTAAGATGCTTTAAGATTTTGTTTATTTTTTGTATATAAAAATAAAATTAAAAGTGGCCTAATCATTGTATATAATGGCAATTCAGGTTTTATTATTCATCAATACAGGTTTTCCATTAAGTTGCATTTGTTTTTCTAGAGTAAAAATAAAATTGAAAAATGGCGCCAAAATTACTTGTAAAGTAGTTACAACCAAAACTTAATGTTTTCAATAACAACTGACTAAGAGTTAATTTTTCAACAGTCGGATAAATAAAAGATATTATTCATTCCTCAAATAGAGCGAAAATGTGTTCCCATTTATTCCTCTGACAGGAGGTGGTGATTGCGAAATCGGCTCTAAAAACAAAAGAAGTGGAAAATTGGCAACATCTACAGAAGTTTATGTTTTCCTATTTGGTAAGTAAAACTTTCAAGGTAACAAAACGATATGATGCGCTCAAAGAGGAGGTTTTAAAAATCCAAAAGTATTCTAAAAAATTGGACAACTTTCGAAAGTTTGTGGAAAGATGAGCTTAAACAAACATTTCAATGTCAGGGAATTTCTAGGGAATCACCTAAAAATACCCTGCACCAAATTTTAATGCAATTCATTAATGCTTCAGCTCTATATATCTACACTTGGTGCATATTTCATGGAACGTATACATAACACACAATGTCTATAATGCGCAAAATAGCCCTCAACCACTCAGAGTAAATTTTGTGTTTTTACAAAATTGTGCATTTACTACCTTTTATCACAGACCTTTTTTTAAAACTTAAAATTGACACTATGTGTCATCTGGACCAAATCCAAAGAACATGAGTTTCCAGCTAAAACGAAAGCAATAGCTGCCAGTATGGTAAAGTTGATATATTAAATGGAGCCCAACAAAGGATATAAACTATTCAAAGCCCTCTGTTTCAAAATCTACCTATAACATTCCGTTATGATCGCTTAAATTGCATTATTGCAAACGTATTGCAATATTTGAATTGAAACTATAGGTGATTAATTTGAAAATTGTAAATGGCGCCCAACGCAGAGTTAAATGAAATTAATAATAATAAAAAAAAATACGGTGTTTAACTTTATTCTAAAATAAATGTTATCAACATATATTTTCAATGTTAGAGTGGGAACTCAGTCTCTTCAAGCAGCTAAATTCTTATAAGCTTATATCTCTATCTATGCCAAACGAACACCGACAAAACAATGCGATAAAATCGAAAGAAATTTTCATTCACTTTACACTTCAGATATCTGGGATATACGTGTTGAGTATTTATGTTTATGTTTATGTATAACTGTATATGGTATCTCAAAAACGTGAATCCATTAAACCAAAAAAAAAAACAACACAAAAACAACAACAAAACCTTCATTCATCTGCATTTACCACTTCCAGTCTTTTAATAAATGCAGATAACCATATGTATTTGTGGCGCACTATAAAATCAAAATAAATTTGGTTCCTTTTCTTCTATAGTTATTATTACATTCAAACGAAAGATGAGAGAAATCCAACGAATAACGAAATTCTTTCACTTCGATGACAACAATTCAACAAGAGCTAACGATGAATCGGAATACAAAAAAAAAATATAAATAAAATAAAGAAAAGAAAATAAAATAAAAAAAATATGTCTAAAGAACTTACCGCACGACCTGAAGCAAACCGACCAACACACCATACACCACACACTCTCATATATGTATATACCTACAAATTGAAGAAACATGAACCTTTACGGACGACGACGACGACTATGGATGTGGCGACGATGATGACGACGGACGATGAAACCGGAGGAGGGCAAGGAACCCACGGCGATTCCGAGAATCCATAAGCCATAGAGCCGCCTATAAACGGTTTCCTGAATGTGGGTTAAGCAATGCATTACAAATCTGAGAAATCTCATCATCATCAACATCATCATCACCCAGCCACTCACTATCCCAGAACCAGCACTACCACCGCCACCACAATCCATTCGTAACATCTTCGGGCCGTCTTCGTCGGTCGTTGATCGCGTCATTATTATCCGTCAACAACAATTCCAAAAGAAACGTCAAAAAGCCTTTTCTTTGCGGATGTTTTTAAGGGGGCTAGACCGACCTCGACCATTTTTTTTAACAACAAAAACATTGTTGGCGTTGTTGCTGTTTTCGTTTGTAATTTTCATTTCCCAACACAAAAAAAAGAAAATAAAATAAAAACAAACTTAGACGACGACGCGATGGAATTTGATGTAACGGCCTGTTCTAGTGCGTTACCTCTCTTCTGTCCCCTTTCTATACGCCAGACTGTCGAGTACGGTGTTTAACCAAATATCAGCGAACTAACATTAAAATTCCAATGCATATCTAATTGTTGACCGTTTAATGAGTTAACAATGCAACCAACCGAAGCGACGCGACGCGAAGAGGCATGATTGTGAACCTTAAAGTAGTTGAAGGCACTCAGCATGCATTAGTCCCGTTTTAGGGCGGGACGCTTGCTGCCGCGGTTGTAATTGAAATACCTTTGAAATTCCATTAGATCAAAATCAATAGAAAGAAAACGAAGAATGACTATATTTGGAAATACTATCTTATATTTAACAAGTTTGCTGCAGAGTGTTAAATTTAACATTTGACAGCTTTAAAGCTGATGGTTTTTAAACGTAATGGTTTGAGTGGGGTAAGGGTTCAGAGATTTGGTTGGTAAACATTTAGTAGATACATATTTAATTAATAGTTTTGTATTATTTTATTATCAAAACTTCTCATGCGTACTTTTCTAAAATAATAACATTTAAAAAGTTTCATAAATGGCGCCCAACGTTAATCTTAATTTTTTTTTTTTTTTTTAAATAAAGGAAATAAGGCTTTTTTATCATCAATAAAGGAAATTTAATGTTGAAAAATTAAGTAATTATTGACAAATCCCCACAATATATGATGCTTAAAAATAAATTATTTAATTTAAGTATTTAAGATTTAGAGGAACATCTTCCTCTCTGTTAAATTTAGTTGAATACTGGAATAGGAAGCATGCACCTACAAAAATGGTACAGAACTTGTAAATATTCATGTATAATTTTGTTATCAAGAAGCATTATGCATGTACATATACTTTTCTAAAAAAGAATATACAAAGAGAATTAAATGGCGCCCAACATAAAATATTAAATGTTTTTTTTTTTTAGATAAAGTCACTGTGACTGATTGAAGTTTAGCAAAAATAAACCTTTCTATTACTATAATTACTGTTTGGCAAGCACCAAGTTAGCACAAGTTAAAAAAACACAACGAAGTATTCAAACGCTTGGTAACAAAATAAGTTTTAGCTAAATAAAAGCAATGCAAACATATTTAAAAAAAGAAGCCGTGTTTCAGCGATAGTGTTTAACCAGCTCAGCAAATATTTGTATAAGCAAACGATTAATTCAAAAATAACTAGCTATAAATATACTCACATACTTTGTTATTGTTTGTTCACAAACAAAAGGTGAATAAAAATTAATTGTTATTGTTTGACTTTGATACAAATTTTTAAAAAATTCTCAAAACTTTTGCAGGGAATATTTCCCATTCGAACAATTTGATACGATTAACGACCCAGAACCAACTAAACAAGATAACAAAAGTCTAAACCCTTTACATTTTGCCTAAAACTAAAATGAATTGTAATTTTATTATTTTCATAACCCTAAAAAATAACCTCAAAATGATATTTTTTTTGTTGAAAATTCATGCCTAATTATGAATTCATATTGAAAATTTCTGATTTCCTACATCCTAAAACAATTATTTTGTTTAAACATTCTTGTGTTATAAGGATTGTGTTCATTCAGCCAAAGCTAAATCGAAGGTAACAATTTCATCGCATATAAACACCCTCTCGGATTTTAAATTTGCCTCTTTCTGAGCCGAATCGATTTTCTGACCGACCGACAAGGCATCAAAAAAACATAAATACCAAAATTGTATTGGCCAATTTATACAAAGCAGAAGCGAAATCATCAGCCACCACTGCAAAGAGCCTCCACATTACCCCTAACCCCTAGTTAGCATCACCATCTCTTTTTTTACCTACCTACCTAACTATATGATTCCAAAATAACAGCAGCTTTAGCGGTGGCGGTGGCAGTGGCGGCAACAGCCAAACATTGTATGAAATTCCAAAGAAGGATGGAGCAGACAGACGAGTGGAATGGACAAACGAAGAGTTAAAGAAGTCGATGACGACGGACCGATGGATGCAACGAGACGTGGGACGTATGGCTACGGCCAGCAGACCAATCGTCCAAACGAGGTCTTGAAGTCAATACACTCGTTCGCCACACACGTTCCAAGAATTTTCCACGTTTCTTGCCCTACATCTCCTCCGTATCCAATCTGCCAGCAGTGTTGCTTCTGTGACTGCCGTGCCGCCACTGCATGTACGGACGGACGACGACGGCTCCATCTAGTTTGGTTCCACCGTGCGTCGTCATCATCATCATTATCATGGTCGCTTTTGCTCGTCGTCATCTTTTTGGTTTTAGTTGTTGGTCTCTTGGAGAAAAATTTCCTTTCAATGGCAGTGGCAGTGTTTTGCAAACGAAAATTTAAGACGACGTGGACGGACGAAGGCGAAGAACAGCGAATCGCCCACCAGCACCAAATCAACTAGAGGCGCATCAGCAACTGTGAATTCTGGAAGCCGAGTAAGTATTAAAACTTTTGCCGCAGAAATCTCTCTCAGCGTCAGCGCTACCATCGCGAATCTCTCTTGTCAGTATCGTGGAGATGAGAGGAGACAGTCATGCGGGGTATATATAATCACCAAGAATAAGATTCGATTTGGCAGCAAGTACTCGTACATAATACATGTACGTACTTTCTTCATCGGTGCGGCTAGCTGGTGCGGAGGAATCCAGAATGCACAGGAAACACCATTTGGGGCTAAAGCGTGTCTTTTTCCATGTGTGAGTGTATCTTTTGATGCTGTGGCTATCCAGACGGAAGAGCATTCCACAATTCTAGTCTCGATGGTTCATTTTTGGTCTGCAATGGTGTCTCTATGCCTTCTTCTCTTACTCCGCACTGGCTCACCGTCACGCAGTCATCGAGATTGTATGGGAGTGTTTCCTCTTGTTTTTCTATTTCTTATCTGTCAAGCAATCGCTTGTGCATTTTATTTCTAAAACAGAACCCAGAGTGCATCTATGAAGAGACAAGATATTTCTCTCGTGAAAGAGTTCTGGAATTTCAATATTCACATACTTAAAAAATAAAACAAAAAAAAAAAAAAAAACTATAGTGGAACTGGTGTAGATTTGATTCGCTGAACGCTGCTGATCTCAGAACAAGGAAGAAGCCAGAAGCAATGCAATGTGCGTATATGAGCAGCTATCCAACATCCGTGTACAGTACAGTACAAGGATAGAATGAGGGAGTGTGTGGGGGTGCGGGGGTGGTGTGGTATTTGAGTGATGGAAATACATATGTGGTGGAAAGCATTTTGGTTGTGCCTTGTGGAACAAACATTTGATGGATTATTTATAAAGAGATGATTTCCAATCAAACACACCGACATTCCATCGAGATGTGTGTGATTAATGATCTTGACGCTTTAAGAAAGCTTTAGTGCATCAAGTGGAAAGAGTATATAAAAAAGTTTTTTTTTTTTTCAATAATCCAATCATGATTAGGTTTAGGGAATTCATGTGATGTCATAAAATTTCCACTGTCTTCTCTGGAAAACTATTAAGTACAGTTTACAATATAAGTTTCAAAAATATCCCTGCTAAAAACGGCTATGATGTAAATGATAAGATCAGGTTTTTGTTAAAAATCAAATAGTTGATATCATTAAGGCGCAGTTTGTCATTTGCGAGATCAAAATTTTGTAAAACTTTAAAGTATACCTAAGGTACATAGACAAAATGTCCCGCCGCAAGCAACTCCCACCATTTTGCCCAAACTATTTCCCTTTTCGATTTATTTCACTTCATATTGATCGGAGAGAAAACCTAATTAAAAGAAAAATATTACGAACATTTCTTCATGACATGATGAGCACTTTGTCTCTGATCAAGAAATAGATTGGTTAGTAAGCGTTGACACCAGTGTTGACAGGCACTTTTTGATCGCAATTTCTTAATACCGACCTTTAAATTCCTCTTTATTTATGATAATATTCCCCTGGGTTTCCCAAAGTAATAAGTTTATGGAGCTAAGAGCCAACACGTTTGTTTATCGTAACCATGTTTTGTCCTCTATTTGGTGTTAGAGCCCCCCTTTTTTCATCTCAGAAATACTTTTTTCAAACAAAACTGAAAACTCAAAAAGTGGATTCAAATTCGCATATTTAAAAAAAAACAAGCATTTGTTCAATTCTTTTCGCTCCAATTTATTTACTTTCTGTTAAATTTTGCATCGCCTGGTAAAAATGGTAAATTTATATAAATTGTACACAAATTGACATATTCTCTCCAATTTAACAATTTTTTTAATAACTTGGATTGAGCGCCAACATAAAAATTTATCTCAAAAACCTATAACAAACATTTAAAATAACAAATTATGTGAGGTTCTTAGAATCGAAACGAATTTTAATTTTTTATTTTTAAAGGCGAAGCAGACGTTTTTGAAAGTGGTGCAACAAAAACAAAGCAAGTTGCACAAAAAGACTACCCCATAAAGTTTTGGGCAATATTGGCTATGCCCGAATACCAATTCCATTAATATTTAATGAATTCATTTTTTCAATTTCAAAATACATTATGAACTATAGCTATATTTCTCGTGCTAACTCGTTTGTTAAGGACTTTGTCATATATTTCGAGATCCTTGAAATTCAGAGTCAAATTTTAAACATAAGGCACACACATAATTTGTGTACGTACGAGGCACATCAAATTTATTTTGAAATTAAATTTTATAAATTATGCTAGCAATTAAAATTATATAATAATAAGCCTTAGTTGGGCGCCATTTTTTCATATAATTCAGATTTTAATGTTTTTACTGATTTGTTTGGGCTGACATGAGGAATCAAATTTGTTTGTCTAATTGACGTTTTGAACTTCAACTCTCAATGCCTTTTTCCAGCATTCTCTCGCAAGAATTCCATTAAAAATGACATCGCCCGCCATGAAGCTGGTTTTATTTTTCTGCCCATCTGTGCACAAATTTCATTCTCATCTCTGACCCAATCCATCGTGCAAAACATTAGGGATGGGATGAATGTCTGTGAAAATAATTTTCCCAAGCATTTTACATTCCTATCGCTTTAAGTGACACTGTGAAAATTATGCCCCACACACTTCACAACTCCTCGTATAATGCATATAGTATATGTATCTATAACGACACCATATTATCCACCACCTTCAGCCCTCTTCAATTTCTTCTCAGATTTTTTTTTTTTTTTTTTTTGTTCAACTTAATCTTGTTCAGATATTGCCTAAACTACAAGCGTACTCGTATATTCTTTATTTTCAGTTAACAAAAAAAAATGTCTTTAAATGGCATCAGATGATTGTCGACTATACGACTTCGACTACCAAAGACACAATAACAAACGGGGAAGCCCACGACCGACCCGCAACGACAACAACTAACTACGATAGCAATGATCATCATAACGATAATGTTGATGGTGACTTAAAGAAAATCTTTTGAAGAATCTCCATCCAGCAGTAACCATCAGCACGGCCAACCAAACAACCAATACACACTCAGGTATTTGGTGTTTTGTAATTTTGTTTTGCTTTTTTTTTTTGATTTTTCAAATTTATTTTTCAACATTCCAATGTGGCAAGGCAACAATAACAACAACAACAACAATGAAAGATGGCTATAAACATTTTTGCCAATACCGCCACCATCGTTGTTTATTTTTACCTTGATTTTCAGTATCCTTTTTGGGGCATGGAGGGAGGGGGTTGTTGGCTAGAAAGGTTTTCTTCTACTTGGACAGTCTGCCTTTTATTTCGAAACTCACCTGGAATTAAGAGTTGCCATAGAAAAGATTTAAAGTAGGCTATCTACCAATAAAGTTTGTCATGCTTGTCACATTTAGCCATATACCTAGTATACTTTTTGTAAGGCTTTTAAGACGCTGCTGAATGCTGATGGGAAACCAAAAATGTCTGTGGTCTCCAAAGCCACAACGGATTACTTCTGAAAATACAGGGAACAAATAGGTGTGGGCTTTTTGATGATCTGTGAAGTTCTAAGGTAAACCTTTTTTTAAAACATATATATTTTTGGAGAGTTGCCCCCATTGCAAAGAAAAGCTATATGAAATCACAGAAATATATACTGAATTTAAAGAAGTAACACACATAAGTAGAAACAACTCATATGGGATTTTTCACCACACAATTATTATCTCTGCAATTAAATTTATGCAATAAAAGAGTGGAGACTTCTATAAAAAAATCTGGTACAATTATCAATTTGGCTCGTCGCACAACTCACTGCACTGCTATGCTAGATACAAACTAAAATCTTGCTGTGGTCTCCAGCAAGACAACAAAAAAATTACGAAAATAAAGAGGAAACATATTTATGGAGAGTTACTCAAAATTATAAAATAAAGACTAAAAATAAATAAAAAACATGCTGTAATGAGTGACAAAATTAAAATAACCACGAATATGTCAAACTTCGTTTTTTACAGCATTAATTATTTAGGAAATTAGGTGTGTATAGACAAAAAAAGTGGAGACTTCTCCAAATAACCAGGTAAACTTAATTAAACTTCGCTCGTTGAACAGCCTATATACCACATAACGAAAAGCTTAACGAAATGAAATCTTGCGTTTATGATTGCGTTGTGTCATTTTTGTATGGGATTTCGTTTCACATCGGCAGTGTAAGTTAAGTTATCTTCAACAAACTAAGTGACAGCTTTTTATAGTTCAATCCCAACAAAGTGAAGATTTTGTAATTTGTGAAAGAAACAAGGGAGGGATATTATGCTATTTGATGAGAAGCCGTATAATCGAATGGAGTTTTTCTTTTAAAACTTAGATTAAAGCACTGATCTGTCGAAACCAATATCAATTGGCACATGTCAATGTGAACAAAAATGGCCAAGTTATTTTGTTCGTGTGTTTGTTCTTAATTGTCAAAGAAAATAATTGTTTCATCTTTGGAAAAAAGTGAAAAATGTTGGCAAACTCTCATAACGGCAAGCTCATTTCTGCATTCTTGGTTTTCATCTTTGGCAAAAACAAAAAATCACATTTCTGCAGACACCACCACCAATGTATGCTTCACAGCCGGAAAAAGAGCACATAGTGACGAATTAAACGAGGCAGGATAACTGATGCAGTCTCCCAGTGTATGCTTGTGTCGGTCGTTGGATTGCAAGAATCATCATCATCATTTCCAGCCAGCAGTAACAGCATCAGACCGGCAACAATCCAATGGCTTAAGAACAACAAGACAAGACACCGTGAAGGCAGTTAGATACGTTTACTCTGAACCAACAACCCATCAGTAACAGCACATCGGCTACATCGGCACCAGCTCATCAAGCTATCCCACTTTGGCAGTTTGTTCCAGCATCACATCGCGATCGTCTGGGCTGTTTTGTAGGCTAAGGAAGAAAAGAAGCACGGAAGGACGGACGGACGCGGCCGGTTGGTTTGTTATAAGGTAAGGTAAGACGATAACTTTTCCGTATGAAATCAACTATTACACTGGAATGCCTGGGAACGTTTTTAGCAAGGAATTCCAACTGAATACAAAATGATAAAAACAAAATAAGCTAAAATATAATAAATATAAAAAAAATAAAAATAAAAATAAAACAAAAAAGAAACGAAATCGAAAGACACCACAGTCAACTGCATACGAATTGTTTCTTCTATCTTATATGGTTCCTTTTGGCATCTTTCTCTTTCCGGCTTCTTTGGACAAAAACAAGCATCTCATATTGCTACTCTTATAGCTTTCAGGTTCATCTTGAGAAGCCTATTATAAGCAACACTATTCACATGGAATCCAATGGTTTGGTATGTTGTGATGCTGCTACAGAACCAACAAGTATCATTTGTAGGAGATGTGGGACATCTTGGACGATAACTATCTTTCTTCCAGAGCATTCAAAGAACATTTTCTTTCGACACAATAAAAGACAGAAAAAGAAACAAAAACAAAAATAGCAAAAAGAAAAAGAAAAAGTGAGGAAGTTCATCTTATGGTGCATAAGTAATTGACTCAATGCCGGATATGAGTGCTATATTCGTTAAGCTATAATGAAATTTTGTTTTATGACTTGAACTTGTTGATAGTTAGAAAATATGTGACCTTTGGACTAACATTGCGCAAAAATAATAATGTATTTTCGAATTCTTCGTAAATAGATACGAAACTGTTCTCGAAAACAGCTACAAGGATTTTACTAAAATGTATCTATATATTTTTCTGAGAACTTATTTTACTTAACACCGTTATTTCCACTATACCTTAACCTAAAGGGGAGGGGGGTAATTTTGACTTTCCGATCTTAAATATTACAGTCAATCTAAACAAAAATTGGTGGTGCCTTACAAGATTTGTAACAGTAAAATAAACAAAATGTCAAAAGCTGAATTCCTCCATGGTTTGACGTCTAAATTTAGTGCCAAACATATCAAAAAGTCATCACCTTCTGTATACTCGACATTATAAAAAAACTTAATGATTAGACACATTAATACATACACATTCATTATGTTTTCTTATATGTCAAGTATACAGAAGGTGAAGACTTTTTTATATATTTGGCACTAAATTTAGAGGCCAAACCATGGAGTACTTAACTTGGAATTCCATCAAAGCACGAGTCCAAAAATGGATCTAAATTCCCTAATCATTAGGTTTTTGAAATTTCGTGTTTAAAGGTGTGGTGGTTCTAGCTTGACGTCAAGCTGGAACCACCACAAACAAGTAGGAGGTGTTATTAATGTAGAACTAAAAACCAAACCAGTGGGAGTTGAAAGGCTTAATTTGTAATTTTTCCAATTTAACTCATTTTGCATCTAATCCGTATTTTTTTTTTTTAATAATCGAGTGTAGAAAGTGTGTTTGGACCTAAATTTCAAGGATGGAGTATTTAATTTGGAGTTCCACTAAATCATGAACTCAAAAATGGAACTAAAATATGGCTCCATTATTTTTTTTGTTTTCGAGGTGTGGTGGTTCTAGCTTGACGTCAAGCTGGGTCTACCACCGATTTAAGAAGTAAGGGTAGGAGTATAAAGTTTGAAATTCCGTCAAATCACCAGCTCTAAAATGGAACTAAATTCCCTCATCATTAGTTGTTTGAAATTTTGTGTTTGAAGGTGTGGTGATTCTAGCTTGACGTCAAGCTGGGTCCACCACAATTTTGAGGGGCAAGGTAGTTTAGAACTCCATCGGGATTGGGGTACTAAATTAGCCCAAAAATGGAACTAAATTATGGCATCATTAGATTTTCGAATTTCAGTTGTGGCGGTTCCACCTTGACGGACTTGAAAAATGGTTTATGGGAAGAACTGTTAAAAGCAACAACTGGAAATTTTTTTTTAAGTAGATTGCACAAATAAAAGAACACACACATTTTGTTGCATCAAACCGTTGGAACTGTTTTCCAGAAAAATACGATTTCTTTTTAATGATTTTACAAAATTTGTATGGTGGTACAGTTTATTATCAGTAATTGTTAAGAGAACAATTATTTTTTTTTAATTAAAAAAAAAAATGATGTTGAAAAATTATATTTACATATATTTATTAGTTTTACTTTTTAGAAGCCAAACAAAAAATTAAAAAAATCACCAAATCAACTGAAGAGGTACTAAAAATTAATATTTTTCGAAAAAAAGAAAATTTTTCAAAAAACAGTCTTTCCTAATATTATTTTTTTTTAATGTTATTTAACTGTTTTTTTTTTGTGTTGTTATTTAAGTCCCTGTAGTTGTTTTGAGAAAAATAATATTATGCTCTTTGGCTAAGAAAATTTTATGACATACACCTACCATTGTTATTGGTACTAAAACAAACGTCAAAAAGACCTGTGGGCCTATAACCCAAAAAACACCAAGAAGTTGCTAAGTTTGAAGAAAATTCAACCAGAGGTTTAAGCTGTTGGAACATGGAAAGACAGACAGAATTGCGAGTCCTCCTTTTTTTTCTCTGCCCTATCATCGTCCAAGTAATAGCAATTATTTTTATTTGCAAAAGATTTGAAGAACCATTATCTTCAAAGAGTAGTAGCCCGTAGCGTAATGGTTAGTGCGTTCGACTGTCACGCTGGAGGTCTGGGTTCGCTTTTCCCAACCTCTCTACCCAAAAACTAAAAACTTTTTTTTTCAGGGATACTACCTCTTGCGAGGAATTGACAAATCCTCCGAGAGTATCACCTGTCACGAATAAGTGCTTCTCGTCTAGCCGTTCGGATTCGGCATAAAATTGTAGGTCCCTTCCAATCCTGTCCACAGGCGCACACAGGAATGGTTGCGAGTTGTTAGTCACTAGGCCCTGGTTCTTCACGAGCCATTTGTGCCACCCAATTTATTTTTATTTAATTTATTTTATCTTCAAAGAAGTATTTTTTTTTTTTCAAATCTGTCTTAATCTCACTCTATTTTCATAATTATTCCTTCTTCGTGACCTTTTTGTAAAAAGATGTTTAAATTCTAAGTAGGCTTTAGGTCTTTTTTGCTTTAAAAAATTATAATCAGACGACGTTTCAAACGTGGTTACGTTTTTCTTCAGGTCTGACTTTTATTCTTATAAAAATTCTTAATCAAAGGTTTATCCTTTATTATTTATCTATTGGTTTTTGTTTTGGTATATCAATTATTATTCTTTCAATTGTATTAAATGTCTTGAAAAAGACGTTTGCATAAATAAATATTATTCAGAATTTTCTACAAATGTCGCAAAATGAAATTTGATTTCTATTTCTAACCACCAGAATCCGCACCAGAATCTATTCATGAAATTATAATACTAAAAATAAACTAGATCGAAGATAAAGAACAATGCTGATTAAAAATCAATATTTTAGCAAGGGAAGTCCGCACATAAAAAGAAACCAACAACTGTCCCGCCAGCAGCGGCACCATGTCGAAGGCGATTCTAAATTAATATTCATTCACTAATAGATATCTTCCAACTACAGCAAAAAATAATATATGATTTATTTTTAAGCTATTTCATTGACCTCGTCTAGAGGTAATTAATTTTGAAAATAATGAAATTTGTTGGTGCTATTCTTGGCTTTGTCCAAAAATACCATCATATAACGCTTTCGATTACAGAGCCTGTGAAAACTCACAATCACATTGGTTCATTTCACTTTCGCTTCGAATGTTTTTTTTTTTTTGTTTGTCTACTTTCGTACAGCAAAGATAAATATACCAATTTTTTTCTAAGTTAATTGTTGATATTTTTTAATGTCTAACCTAAGTCTGAGACCATCATCAACATTTAGACAAAATGCGTCAATTTCTGTTGTTCCTCCTTTAAATATGTGGACAGACGTGCGTCGTTCGTTCGTTCCGTCGTTTTTTTTTTTCATCTTGCTGTCGTTTCCTTGGCGAGACTATAAAGACTTGAATATCTATAATGATGAGATGGTATTAATAGATACATTCGACTGAGTCTTATTAGAGGCATCTAGTCTAGAATTTAAAAATAGAGCAAAAAAAAAAAAAATTAGTTCGGCGTCTGGCCGCCATGGTTCTGTGATTCTTATTGCAGTCGTTGCACATATCTGTATCTATCGGTCCATGCATTTTTTTTTCCCATCTATAACTAAATCTATTCAAATATACAAAATCTATCTGTGCGTATCTTTTCTCACCTAAGCTAAACTCTGATCATGGGTTTTCCTCTACTGTGGATGATGATGCTTGCGGCAGCTCTGATACATTATGTGGCGTTCACTTTGTGTCACCACATGTCTCCGAACTGAGATTATCCAGGGTGGCGGTGGCGATGGTCGATGGTGCAGAACTTCATTTGAGATATGTAGGTACTAGGAAATGCCCCTGTATCTCGCTCGCCCCCTCTCTATATACATAACATTCATATATTCACATTTAGTGATTAGATACATTTTCGAAGAATTTTTCTTGTTTTGTTTCGTAAGTAGAAAGGAAACCGACTCCTAAATTAGATATCCGCATGGACCAGGCCATAGAGAAGAGCCAGACTAATCAAAGAAGACCAGGCAAGCGTTTTATAAAGGGCAGTCCCCTTGATGTGAAGTGAAAACAAAACAAGGGGCCACCAGAGGATAGGTAAATGATTCTTTTCTTTTATCCTCTCTCATTGGACGGCATTTTTATTTTTGTCGATATCTTATTATAGAATCTGATCAGACATAAGTCTCTTGAAACATAACGCAGAGTTCCTATACAACAAGATACTCGTATACCTATACAAACTGAGAAGCGCGAGAAGCCGAAAATTCTGTAAGGAATTTCAACGGCACAAATGTTGGAAAATCTAGACAGACATTTCGTTCGTAGACCTATACTCGTAGCATGGATTCAGTTCGTTTGTTTCGTTTGCATGTTCGAGATTAGTTTGGGTATTTTATGTCACTTTCGGAAGATGTGAAGATGTGGAGACGATACATTTGTCGTCTGGCGCGGACAAGGCGCTTTTGTATTTATTTGTGTCTATTAGAAGAATATATAGGAAATTTATAAACATCACACCCGTTGCCGCCCTTTGTGCTGCTTCACATACCTGCATTAATTGATATTTCAATAGGACAAAAAATAACGGAAAAAAAGCAATAAGCAACGCATCATCATTTTGTTGACGATGAACGCCTTAGAAACCTGGAGGAGAACTAGAAGGCTAATATTAAGTAAATAATATTTAATATTACTTTTGTTTTACTGATTTAGATTGTTCCGGCCAAGGAAAATAGTCATACCATCACTTTTAAAATAAAGTAAATGTGTGTTCTAATTTTTGTTAAATTTTTAAAGAGTAATTTATAGCTAAGCCATGCAGAATTAAATTTTATTTTTATCCATAGTTCTTAATTTTGTTGGTGCTTTGTAACGTAGGTCATTTTTAAATAGCATGCAACTTGAAAAACTCAGTTTTTTTTTTAATTGGCGCCCAACGTGAAACTTTAACATTACTTATTTGCTGGATATTTAGCCATGCAGGTATTCATTATTTACTGTAAACAAAACGGAAGAATTGTTAAGAGAAATATGTTCAGGTATCTATTTAAAACTCCATGCTGGGCGCCAGATTCTGGAAAAAAAATATTTTTAAATATTGTTAATTCAAATATTTATACAGAACAGAAGTTCAGATTTAAGTTGTCCTGATGAACTGAGAACTTTTTAAAACACTTTCAATTTTTGTGCTAAATACATAAGGATAAAAAAGATGTTTGGAGCCTAAACAGTATAGCCCAGGTCATTTATAAATTATTCGAGCCTTGTTAAATACTATAAATATAAGACTTATGGCCAATTTCATAAACATTTAACTGGCTTTTAAATTTTTAAATGACGTATTTTGTATGGAATAAACGTCATTTTAACACTTTAAAGCCTGTTAAATTTTTAAAAGGGCTTTATGAAATCGAGGATTAGTGATCTAAGTGAAATGTGTTAGAGTCTGCGACTCTGAAGGCTTTATATTTCACCATTTTGAATGTGTAGTTGCGACGCTTTACTGACCCATTTCAGCAAAGTTCTTTAGATTTTAAATTAACTGGCTTTATTTCATAAAACCAATTCTCAATCAATTTGAGGACAATCAAATTAAATTGACGCCGTCCGATATATCGGCGCCACTTTTCTTAACAACATAAAGAATTTTCTTCTGACTTAAGAAAAACTAATATTTTTCAAAAATCAAATTTCCTAAATATCATCAAAAGTCTAGAATCTAGATGATGAATAAAAAATCAATTCATATTGCGTTCCGCTGTGTATACAGATCTAATTACCACCAATGCCCAACAAAATTTCTCAAGCAGTGTGGTCCATTGAGATTTATCACCAAAAAAATGTCGTGATGAATCAGAGTTACATAAATTTTCCAAGAATTGACCGTGTGATGATGCTTGGCTTGTCTTTACATATTCATATTGATTTCATTCAAAAAATTCAAAAAGAAATCGAAACATAAATACTAAATGAATAAGAGAAAAAAATTTATTTAAACCATTTTGACAAAAAATACAGATGAACGAACGAAAAAGCGTAATGAACTCTCTTTTCTCTCTGTCCGTCACTCTGTTTTGCTCTGCAGGTGGTTTTTTTTTTGTTGATGTTGTCGTTATCGAGCTTTGATCGTGTGAACGTCTGTCTGTGGGTCTGATCGTTTAATCGTTGTCTTCCTTTGGCCGACACCTTTTGAAGAAGCATTCAACAAACAATGCGGCAGCGAAACGCCCTGCGTTTATATGATAATAAAACATTGGGTTCTATCTTCTTCATTAAATTCATTAACAGTTGATTGAATTGATTTTCCTCTCGTCGACGAAGAGTTTGAATTTTTTTTGGGTAAAATAAAAAAAAAAACAAAGTGATAATTGAGATGTGAACAAACTATTAACATAACTGGAGCATATTCTTAAAATTAAAGAAATCGATAGAATTGGAAAGCTAAGATTAATAATTATTTTAAGTAGAAAGAATTTAAAATATGCTATAAAGGTTTAAGACGTGATGGGCCTTCCGCTTCAATATTAGTACTTAATTTTGTTATATGGAATATTTTCACATTGATATTTGCTTATCAATAATGCCACACTTGACCCATTTGATGGAAGTACTTGAATAAAGTAAAACAAAAAAACTTAGAACGCGGGCGTGACCCATAAGTGTTGGGCGCCATTTAAGGAATTAAAATGGCTCTCATCTATCTAAACTTAAGTTGTCACATATTAGATACTAGCAGAAGCAGACCAGGGAACTATTATGCTGTGTTTTAAAGTAAATGCACAACAAGACGTTACTGAATATGTACGTAGGCACAATATCGATTAAAATTGTATACCAACATCAGTGCAAGTGTTAAAAAAAAAACACAATTCATTTAATCTTTAATGATACTTTATCAAGGAATATTGGAATAAATGCATTGCATTTACGAAACCTGAGCACTCCTCCTAAGCTTATTTGACAAAAAATTGTTAAGAAACTGAGCTTTGATTTGGGCGCCACTTTAGTGAATTTCATTTAAAAATTGCGGAACTTAAATCGATAATAACATAAAAAGGCTGACAATTTCGCGTTTAGTCTGGATAAAATAAATATTTGGCCAATTATCAGAATTGTACCAATTTCTAATTATAGAGCGTTGGGCGCCACTTAACTCTTCTAAACATATATCTACGAATGTATGATTGTAAATTGGAATATCTTCAAGTATTTAAAGCTCCTCTTTATTCTTGTACTGTGTATCCATTTTCTATCTTACTTCATCTTTAACGGTAAATTAAGCAAGAAACCTTCAGAGGAATTCCATTCCCCAATGATGGTAAAAGAGTGACGCGATGTTGGTTCGCTCACCTCTTGTAACCGTCTGTTAAACTCCCGATCTCTTCCCTGTGTCGACCATGTTTTGGCTGCCAACAAATATAGAAATTCCTACGGGTCGGTCTTTTTGTATTAAAACCGAATCCGATACAATAGCCAAGAAAGACAGGCGACGAAGAACACAACAAGTCCATGATGCAAGAAGCATAAGGAGAATAATGAAAAAGGAACAAAATACCAACAAGGTGGATATTTCAAAAGAAAAAAACAGGAAAAAAGAATAAACGTATTCTAATTTTAGCATAATTTACGGATTTGTGTTGTTTGGGTTTTCGGCCTCCTCTCTTTTCCTTTGCGCCATACCATACACTAAACACCAAGCCAAACATTTTGCAGACTCTCGCGATGGACATCAATACACGCATCATCATCATATAGCATTCGGACTCTTAGACCTTTCCAGGAATTCTGGCAGCGTTTTTTCGTCGGTTCTGTTCTTTTTATATTATGAATTAGTTTTAATTAAAGTGCGGACGCGATTATGATCACGGTCAGGTTTATTTCTTTTTTTTTTTGCGCTGAGAGTTTTCTCCTTCTACAAAATTCTCCCTTTTCTTTTTGGTTTGTTCATCGTCTTTTTGGATGATTTTTTTGTATTGAAAGACTTGAAAGTTACTTAAGGACATGCTCTTTTGGTTAAGCTAAAAGCATCACACATCACTCTTTATACTTTAGTACATTTAGTGGATTCAGCTTGTTTTGTATACGAGTATGCGGCATGAGAGAAAGGATAGAATTATGATGCAGCATGTTTATTGGGGTTCGCGGGATAAGTGATAGTGGTGCACTATTAAATGGGATACCTCTTTATACCTGTTGCCCATCTTGATATTTTATTTTATTGCACTTTGAAAGGATCAACGCTTTGTTTTTTTTTTAGTTGTTGTTATTGTTTTTTTTAAGCATAATCAGTATGTGAATCAATGTGGTCATCCCTTTTTGATAAATTTCTTGGAACAGTATTCAAATTCATTCAGCGGATGATCCGCACTCCTGGTAAAATGATTTTGTGTTTGAAGTCTTTTTTCCGGTAAGATGATATGGTTGTTTTGAAATTGCATAGATTTTTTTTTTTGATTTGAAAGATGCCAAAATGGGATTTCTTAGAATTGAGGATATGGATTTTATCGTAAAATAATAAACACAAATATTGTAAATAGAATTTGCGTTGAATTATGCAATTTAAATTTTTCCTACGGGGATTCTATTTCGATTAGAGTTTGTAGTTTTTTGTATAGGAATTCAATACATCATTGTGTTGTTTTGAGAATAAGTTCTCAAATTGTTGCAAAAGTTGGAAGTTATGGAAGATTTGGTTTAACTCATTCAACAAACTAATTAGGCTATTCCAAGTTTTGAAATGTTAAGGACCTCTAAGGATTTAAAAAAGACTTAATCAAAGGCAAAATGTCAAAGAATCTAATAATTAAAAAAACTAAAAAAATGATGCTATTAATAAACTTTAATCAAACGTGAATTATATTCAATCAGTTAATTAAACAAAACTAAAGCTTATTGATGCTGAGGAAGGTGAATAAGTTAGAAACAAATGTGTTGTTTTTGAAAGAAAACTAGAAACCGGTTCTGAAAAAAATACTATGTTTTGTACACGTACAAACTCAAATGATACATAAATTGGACTTTATGAGAAATTTTATATCCAAAAGTTCAAATTTTTCTTTGATTTTTGTAGATTTTTTAGTAATGATTTGATACTTCCGACAAAAAAAAAATATTACAGTTCTTTTACTACGACCTTCCGTTAATGAAAAAGAAATATAGCGAGAATGACCGTAAAATGGCGGGAATGTTTGTTTTTACATTAAGAATCAGTAAATATTGAATGCAAAGTTTTTAAATTATATGACTACTTCCATTTGAAAGATATGTGTTTGTAAAATATTTTCAAAAATTTGACAAATTCAAAATTTCCAAAATTAAAATTTACTTAGTTTGTAGAATATGATGTTATTTACAAATAATATAAGACGGTATTTTCATGCGAGCCTTAAGGCACAAGATAATACTACTTCTGTGCTAAGAATTTCTCTGGTGCCAGGACTTCTGTCATCTTCGATAAGAAAATCCTTCTCCATTTTGTACCTCGCGAAAGAGTCTAAGCCACGACAACCGTAGGTTTTGACTAATCCAATACCACTTCCTTCTACGAATAAAGATGTTGATAGGATTTTGACCAATTATCCGATGGGGTTCTTGCTTCGAGAATGGTATTACGCCAACAAGTCTTAAAGATTTTTTAAAGACTATCTATTCACAGAATTTTGCAGTTATTTTGTGACATAGGTGGTCTCTTTCCAAGTACTTATCCAACATACTCGTAGTACTTAATATTCTGTCTCTAATTTCAAGCGGAACAGTCCCAGCTTGGTCTTCGTACTACACATTGCTCTTTCAAACTTTGGACAGCAATCCCAAAGCAGCCTTGCCAATTCGGAAGTAACAATTTTCATCTATGCAACCACCTTGTTTTGAGACAACGCCTTCTACGTACTTCCCGCAATTTCAGTTGGAGCAGAGTTCACAGAAATTTTGAGGATCTTCGTTTTTTCGGTGTTGATCCTCAGTCCGACTTTATTTATTTAAATTTCCAGTTTGCTCACCATCTGGTGAAGACCCAGGATGTTGAGTGAGAGCAATTAAATATTATCCGCTTAGTCGAGATGTTGCACAAATTAAAACAACGGTCATCTGATGTTCCTCGTGCTTGTTCGCTTGGCGCTGCATGGAGGACATCCCCAATAACCACCAAAAATAGCAAAAGTTATAGTTAACACCTCTGTCGAGCTCTACTTTGGTATGTGAGGTACTCAGATACCTTTGCGTTGTGTAAGACTTGACAGGTTGAACCTTCGTAGTAAGCCTTATTCTTCTTCTTCTTCATTAACTGGCGATTGTCATGATCTCGAGGGGGACTACAACTCTTCCACTCAACTGCTTCACCTAAGGTTCCACTTGTGGGGTTCGCCGAGTTGACCTCAGAAAGCATCGACAGGCCTCCCGGTTTTGGATTGTTCCATGTCTGAGGCCAACTAAATGCAGGTGTCGTTATTGCATTTGTTTCATCCAGGAGTTTTTGCGCCTGCCTTTCTTCCCCGATAGTGTTGGAACGTCTTGTGCTATTGCCTTTTAAACTGGGTTCTCATGGTTCTTTGTACATAACAGTACAGTACAGCTTAGTTGGTCATGCTGTATTTTGTCCAAGATGGTATTTTTGACGTAAAGGCTTCCTCGAATTCTCTACGATGACGTAGTTAGCCTTATTAATAGCCATTAGCTAAAAATAAGACAGGAAAAACTTCTCAATGATTCTGTGATCCATTATATGGATTTAATAGACTCATGCTTGCTTATTCAGCCAAAAATCCAAAACATAAGAATACAAAGCTTCTTGAAATAACCGCATATTCTTATCTCTTTAAAAATGTGTTCACCCAAACCAAACCAAAAACCAATCCTCGATAAAAACAACCCTTACCTATTCACATATTATGAATATAAAAAGAACAACATTCTTGGAAGTGGCAACAAAAAATTCAGGAAGCTCCTATTTTCGGACTCCCGGATCCCAATCCAATACCTTTCTGCCTTTATAACAGGTTGTTAAGGAGTAGCCAATCGACTTGGAAGATTATTTTTTTTCGCAACCGCACTAAAAGTAGTATCCATGCGATGTGAATGTGATGTAGGCGAATTCCTTTCTAGTTCCGTCTCACAGTTCACAGAGCACACTACAGGAATCCTCGAAATTTAATTTTATTACCAGTGTGTGTGTATAAGTGTAGTTACGACGACACGCAAAAACTAAACAAACAGGTTACACACAGAAAGCCATCTCTATATTGTATTATAGGTAAAATACAACAAAAACAACAATAACAAGACGAAGAATAATAAGAAGAAAACAAAATAAAAATAAAAACAAAAAAGGATCACCAGCATTCCAATAGAGACGATGACTTGGTCTTTGCCACTCTTCTATAAAGCTGTTGGGTTTGCTTGCTGGATTGGATGCCAATGCCATCATCATCATGGTGCATGGTCCAAAACTTTACCAACTTTACTCGAGTCGTATAGGTAGGTATACCTAATGGCAAATGGCAACTGGCAACAACTGGCTTTGGCCAAGGCATTCCCCTGGCATTCGGAAAACACGAGACATTGACACAGACCAAGACGAAGACGATATAGCGATGGCGTTGAGGACGCCTTCTCAACGGTACGCGCGCCGCATCACGCTGAGCCGCGGCAGAAGAGTTTCCACCGCGCATCACACCGCACCTTTATTCGCTGGTCGGCTGCGTGCTAAAATCATTACAAAACGATTTTTGCAACTCTCTAGCTCTTAGAAGACCATCATATTTGGCTTCAAGAGATAGAAATATGTTTTGCAAGAAAGGTTTAACAGTAGTGTGTAGATGTTTTGTACACAATTACATAATTCACGTTTCTTATGATTTGTAAAGGGTATTAAAAGGCGGATTTAAAAAAAATGTTGGAGTGCTGATTGGTTAACTCACAGAATTTTACTGTTTACCTACTTGTATATTCAGCTAATTGGTTTGAACTAGTTTAACGCACAAAACGAATGTGACATTTTTTAATGAAGTTTATTAATCCTTCTTAATAGAACCAACTAACATTCCTTTTGAGACCGCTCCTTCTTGAAAGACCTTCAAAGGTTACAGAATGACTGTGAAAGCCTAGGCTACGTGCATCAGAAGTCTAATATTTGACACTAATTATGTTACTCTTTACGTAAAAACGTCAAAATTTAATGTTGAATAAAGTTTAATTCTAAGTTTAATACAATTCACACATGGATTAAGAGATAGACGTTTGATATCTCCTTACATTTTTATAAGGGGAATTCTGCTTTTAGACTGCAAATTAGTGACGTCTGCTGTCATATTAGGTGACGTCTGCTATCTCATTCTGTAATTAAGTGACGTCTGCTATTTGAGATTGTAATTTAGTGACGTCTATTATCTCAGACTGTTGTAATTCAGTGACGTCTGCTCCCATAAATTGTAATTAAGTGATTTAGTGAAACCGGCTATACTTTATTATTTATAAAAATTATGTTTTTTTTTTAAATATGAAATAAGTAAAAACATGGAAAACCAGTGAATGGCGCATAAGTCAGCGTCTCTTCTTTGGTCAGTTTATCAAGGTAGTCTTAAAAGAGCTACGATCCTCAAAAGCTAAAAAAGTTTGTTGCTCAATTTCGTAGCCACATCACTGTATTTGTAGTAATGTGAAAAATGCCAGCCATCTTGACGTCTGTATGAGTGTGTGTTTGTGTGATGCCTGATTCTAATTGAGCAATAAACAGTTAATCATTGCAATGGAAGAGAAGGAAAGAAAAAAAGTTTATTGGAATTTATTGGGAAATTTTGACGTGCGTCGTCGTCGGTGTCGCCGCCACCGTCGCGTCGTCAACAAGTTCAGCTTCGAATGCGTCCACTATCACATACAGTGTTTCTGTAAATAATGTCATCGTCATCAGTACACGCAGTATTCTAAAAATATATACCTAATGTGTTGTCGACTTCTATCCTAGTGGAGCAAAAGGGAACTAAAGGAATGTCTTCGCTCTGCCTCCCCCATCATCCGGTCTAATTTCAAAAAGTGTCCAATTTCATTGCTCGTTGGCGTTGTCGTATATCTCACCCCTCTGTTCTTCTAGCTATATTTTTTTTTTTTTTTAAGAGTGGCGCTGCGTGCTGGTGCTGGCTGGGGGCTATAAAATGCTGCACAAACATGTTGCAATGTGTATAGCCAAGCATATACACATTTTAAATGTCGGTCGGGTCGTTTCATCTGTCCGACCAACTACAACGACAACGACGACGACGGCTGACTATATGACTCTTGAGTGCCCCAAGTGCGTATATACTGTGTTGCCCTCCAATCAATGCGCTGGTGGCCGAAATACTTGAAATTCCAGAGTTTAAAAAATCACACATCAATACCAACATGTAACTTGCACGTACACACTCGTAATCATTTACATCGCATCCAGAAGACAATAATTTCGAAATCTCATTTTATTATGGTATTTACTGAAATAAAAAGAAAAAAAGAAAAAAAAAACTAGTAAAACATGTTTCAAATAAGTGGCAATAGGGTACATACCGCTAGGCAATGCCATGGTATTCCAAGCCCTGGAATGTCACCATCACCGGGGGAGGGTTGAGTGGGGTGTTATACGGTTGCAAGCTTACAACATCACATAATATGACGATATGATAACGAACGCTGCGTACTTACCATTACCCTGATAAATGAGAGATATATGCGTTCATCAGCACGTAAATCATCTGGATGTCGAGTGTTTTCTTTTATTTATTTTTTTTGTTGTTGTAGGTATGTTGTTTAATCAAATAATAATAAAATAGTTTAGATTAGAGGAGAGTTGCTGTCCTCGAGAAGCTAAAATAAAATAAAAGGGCCACATAGACTCTCATATCGGGCATGAGGTTGCTTAATCAAATACATATATTATACACATTCCAACAGGTGAGTTAGCTGATGGTTGATGATAAAAAGGTTGATGTTGTTATTGTTTTTAATTTTATTTGTTTTTCATTGGATAAGCTAAAGAATTTATGAAGCTTTTTAATGAATGATAAATGGTTGGGTGTCATCTTTCAATATCTTGAATGTTTAATTTGTGGCGCCTCATAAAATGTCGATTATAACAACTAAAAAAACTTAATTTAACTACGTTAATTTTGTGTACTTACCATGTAAAGGTATACCATGTCTGCGGAATGCCCTTCATCTTACATTACATATTTTTTTTCATGCAAACACCCTTGTGTATATTTTTTTTTTTTAGATGCTCAGTGTAAATATCTTAGTGGTCAATTTTGTTAGCCTAAGGTAGTTACATTTTATGGTCGTAGCCATCTTTGTTTTCTGCAAATGTACAAACACGATTTGAATTCACACTTTATAGTAGTGGTACACTCGGGCGTATACGCACTTTTTTATGTTTTACTTTTGTGTTTTACTTTTTAATATTGGACCTCCGAATTGGAGTGAATAATACTCGCATTAGGCGCGTTCACGAAACACAGATATCGGAGATTTTGCTCCGTCAAAAGCTAAGCAAGCGAATCCACAAATTTTTTTCCTCAGTATTTTGACAGCCAAACTTAGATTTTTTTGCTGAGGAATCCTGTTCAGGTAACTGAGAATGCTGAGGCCCTCCGATATCTCCCTTTCCTGAACACGCCTATTGTTTCGATATTGCTCAGTTTTTGAAATGCCAACTCTGTTTGTATCTTAAGTAAGTACTTGTGTGCAAAGTTAATGAAATTTCCAAGAAAACCTCAAAAACTAATATTAGTTGGTATAATTTTTTTTTCCAAAAAACCTGAAATAATAAAAACCTTCCACATAACAAGGACGAAATTCAAACAAAATTGTTGGAGCCGTTGTCATAGACCGATGGACATCATATGACGAAAATTACTTCTTTGGTCTTCTCCATTATCATTATCATTATGTGAGATTTTATTAGAATCTCCAAGACACGAAGAACCTAAATTTGTATAATGGAATTTTATTAATACTTACCCCCTCTCCCCAATCACATCACAAAATGTTATGTACGGATTACGAGACTACATTTTTTTATCTTCCATATCATTGCATTGTCATAAGTTTTATAAAATCTCGTCTTCCGTTTTCTTCAGGGATCCATAACTTGCTAGGTAAAATTCAGCAATCATTCAGTAATACTACTCTTCCAATGCCTGTTTTAATGCAAATTTAGAACTGCAGAAAAGTTTGTGCCAAGTTTCATAAGGGTAGTATTTTTTCAGCTCCATTTTATCTTAACTTAGTTTTAGTGTCATTAGATTCACCAATAAAACGTACACTGAAATTAATTGTCATAAACATATAGTGTACCAAAGTATATCTTTTTGTTTGATGGACAGAACACTCTCTCTCCTATCCCCCTATCTTTTGTTTCTTCATTCATATGGTTAATGTAATGTTCCCACCACCTTTAATGAGGATAGGATTTTTAAAATGTTTGAACGATTTGGAGTAGACTACCCAATTTTATTATTATTTTCAATAAAACAAGCTTTTTGTACTTAATGTCAATGATTATTTAAAAGGAGTGGAGTACAATTTAACAAACAAAATACTCGCTTTTCCTATTCTGGAATTCACTCGCAAGTTATTTCGCAGATTCTTTCGATCTTTTCGCAAAATTTCTCCCGCTTGAAATGTTTATATCTATAATAAAAATTATTTATACCTACCAAACGTAACATTCTATACAAAATAATAAATTGTTTAATTAATTATAGGTAGGTATATAAACAAAGTAGAATATATTGGAAATTATGACTTGCGATATAATAATTAGCGAACTTTAACAATGCGAGAATATGAAATATAAGATATAGTAATTGATAAATAAAATATCAGCGGAATAAAACCATGCAAAAAAAAAGATGGCCTTACTTTACTTCCTATAGGTACCTATGTTTTTAATCAATATATTTTCCATCTCTTTAATAATGTTTCTAACTTTATTGTATACCTTATGCTAATAATGGATTATAGGCACCGTTTTTTCAGCTCAATAATTGTTATTTATATTTTAATATTGTTAAAATTTGAAAAATCCTCAATTCCTTAAGAGTATGTACCTACCTACCCTACTTTGGATAATATGATATACTAAATATGGCAACCCTACTATACATATACAAAAGTAACAACGAAACAAAAATAAACAAAATAATAACAATATCAAGCACAAAAAAAAAAATAATAAAGACGCATATGATGTCAGTGCTTTTCTATGTATTTGTACCACACATACCTATATAATAATCTCTCTCTCATCTCTAATACCACCCAGTCTGATAAGCGTCATAAAGTCAAGAAAAAAAAAAAAAAAAAAACAATAACCACACATCTATACATAAACCTACACGCCAGCCAGCAGCGGCCCCAAAAAGTCATTCGCGATCGATTCTGTTAATGAACACAAAATTCGTGGGCCATAGCAACGTTGGAGAAACCAGCGCGGGTGACTCCCTAGTTCGAAGGTGGCAGTGGTGGCACAAGCAGAGGCACACAAGGCAGTGGCATGGATGAAACGATCGATGGCGATGCTATGCTGGTCCAACCAACTTCATTGGAATGTTGTGGTATAAAAGTTGTGAATGAACTGAACTTTCAGACCAAAGGAATGTGCACTTGAGACAGCTAGTTAACCTCCCTCCGCCTCTACCACCAAAAATACAGCGAAACGAAAACGTTAGCAATCGCAGAAGAAACGAGACAAAACGAAAACAAGATTTTCTATAGAATAAAATTCCATTATCAGCACTCTACTCTTGTATTGGGGTTTGGGGGCTGGGGGTTCCAATCAGGGTTGCCATAACATATTTCGTTTTAGTTACAATTATGATCGATTGGATTATATTAATCTGAGGATAGATATGATTTTTGTGTAAAGTCAGGATCAAGTCTATTTTATGAGACAATATAGAAAAAGCTATATCTAAATGCGTATCTAACTGTAAAGAGAATTAAATATTATCCCTTTAAGACGGAGTTTAAGAATCAATTAAGATATTTACCTACGGCTATTTGCATGCAGAAATCCTACCTTATTTAATATTGTATATAAATTGGCTAGTACTATATTTGTCACAAATCCAAGATGGCTGATGCATGACAATTATTAAGCTATTATGAATGGAGTTCATTTTGATGGCCCACTTTTTTAGAAATTCAAATAAGCCTACATTCATTCGATGTTTTTTTATTTGTTGGCGCCCAAGAGGTATCCCGTAGTTCAAAGTATCTTATTTGGATTTTCCTTCCATAACTCATTTAAAGCTTCTTAAAATATACAGATCAGATTGGCTTGAATAAAAACTTGATGGCAACCCTGCTTTAATCAGAGTGGTGTTAGTTAAAGCCTATCACGGATTTTCTGTTTATATTGATGAAGATGTGTGCGTATTAGCTATAAAAAGTTAAGCAAACATTGTAAAAGCGTGAATATCAACCCGTAAGCCCGCATTCCAATGTGATCTCAGGAACAACCACAGCCAAGACTATACAGCTACACAGCAACATTATAGTGTGTGCCCGTTTCCACCGATTTTTCAAGTGTCACCCCCTTCCTGTGTATAGAATGGGATCACAGTAGTGGCGCTCGTTCGATTATAAATTTTGGTTTTGAGGGCATCTTGTTTTTGTTTTTGTGTTTCGATTTTTTTTTTCAGGCGCTTCAGCTAAATTTTTGATAAAAACCGACAGAAAGTATCTACGCATCTACTGCGTGCTCTGCTTTGTATTTGCGTATATGAATGTGCCAAGATTTACAACTGTGAAGAGTCTGGGTTTGGTTTGGGCGGGGGGTTTAAAATAAATTTCTCACGTATTTTTGACTTTAGTTATTATGTTGTTGTTGTTTGGGTTTTATATTTTGTAAATTTAAGTCATATACATTTCGGAACTGATTGAAAACAAAAAAAAAAAAAAAACGAACCTGTGATTGGTCCAAAAGTTGAACAGCGTATATTTGCTTGCTTGCCCAACTTTCATTTTTGTTGGTAGCTGTGTGTAGCTTAGGATGTCCCCACTCTTAAGGGTTTTCTTACTTATATTGTCCAATAACAAAACCAACAAATAAAACAAAATATAAACATATTTCGTTGACCATTTTGAAGAGAAACAAAATCATGTTTAATATTAAAAAAAAAAAATAAGGGGCATGGGGGGGAGAATCCTTGATTATTAATGTTACCATACAAATATGTATGTAGGTATATTTTTTTTGTTATTTTCATTATTTTTGGTGACTGAATGTCTTGCAGAGTTTTGTTTCGGTGATGATGCTTGATATTGGAATTCTTCTTTTTTTAATTATCATCGAGCTTGTTAATAGATTGGTAGTAGTTAATTTATTACAAAATTCCTCATTTGTTACACCAGCCATTTGCCTGCCTGATGTTGTTGTATATAGTCTGGTGTGGGCAAGTTTCAACAGACATCGTGGAAGGTCATCTAGTTGTCAATTAGAATATTTTATAAGATTTTTTTTTTTTATTTTGTTTTTTTTTTTTAAGCTAAAATCGTTTTCACACAGATTGCGTCAGTGCAATGGAATTTTTGGGTAGAATTATTAAGTTTAGATTTTTATTACCCTTTCGCTCGTGGCCTACTTTCTTTATATATGAGCGAATTTTTGTTTTGTTTCTCTCTCGCATTTAAATAAAGTTATACAGTCTGGTAACCATAGATGAATACAGCTTTTTGTTTAGACACACACACACAATGATATGAGGTGAAATCGTTTAAACAAAATGGCGGTTTTGTTTTTCGATGTTTCTACGTCACGAAAAAGTTTAGTTATGGAATTAAAATGAACAAACTGGGTATAGGTAAACTGTTGGTACCTATATAAAAATCCTTTATTAAATAAAAAGGATTGTTTTGAAAGAATGTAAACTTTAAAGGGTGTATAAAGCTTAAATATTCATGTTATTGTGATACTTCTTGTCTAAAAATACCTATCTTAAAACCAATTAAATGCTTACCTTCATTTATTTATAAGGTTTTAAGGACTATATAAATATTCCAGAGGGAAGAGTTTTGAAACCAACAAATAGATAGATTCCTAGTGCTTGTCTTTGTTTTCAATTTAAAGGCATTTTTCCCACTCTAAAACTCGGAAACTGATCCCTTGCTCTAACGAAATTATGTATTTTAATTTTTTTTTAATGAAACACCAGTCTAGCAAAAGAACCCTTTTAACAAAATACGAAAACGACTCTTTTATGGGATGTCACAATTTACTGATATTGAATCTGAACACATTTAAAAAGTCTTAGACGAGCTCACCATTTGAAGGATGAGTTCAAAAAAATAAATGTAGTACAGTGGTTTTTAGGACTATTTAAAGGGTGTTTTATAATAGAGGGAGTGACGGATGAACCCTTTTTGTTTGCAAACTGAAGCCTGTCATTTATCCACGTATCCAGCCTGCTTTTCAAAATCGGACTAAAACTGTTTTGAAAAATGCAAAACGTCCAAATTTAATTGCCTTTTATCTACTGGGCAATATTGCCATTGCCAAAATGTCTACTTGCAACATTCAAGGAATTTACTGCCTCAAATATTGCTAATGCCAGGCGCTGATGGGTAAGGATTCGAACAATAACCTGTCGCCCTCTAGACGGCTAAACCATAAGACAAATCTACCTTTGCTTATATACAAGGCATTAATATATTAGGCGCAACGTACATTTCAAAAGACAAACTTCGCTGTCATATATGGTATGAGTATGACCATTCAAGCAGCATTTCCTGCATCGCAAAAGACAAGAAGTGAAGTGATTTCCAGTCTCTGAAGAGCCAGTTCCACCGCACATAAAATAGAAAATGGCTGCCGATTCGTATGGCTTAGCAGAAGAGCTGCTCAAAAACAGAAGTGGTTTGTTAATGTGGTAGAAACCTTCAATTATTAACTAAGTACGAGTAAAAGGAAGCTTTCCCTATGACTGGACTTTACAAAAAGAAATTCATATGCCTTGCAACAACTATTGAGGCATATCTCTTCCAAACGCCAAAAAATTAAGATCCTTTTTAATATTTGAACGTTTTATTCGACCGCAGACCCATGAGAAGGTAGGTATATTTACATTGATTTTTTCGATCTGGACTTGTTTCTCTATAACGGATGTGTCAAACTACTAAGCTTTGCGCAAACGATCATTGGCTGCTGTTAACGTGACATAAAAGAGGCTTTCGTTTAAAAAAAAGGCGAAAATTGATGGACTTGATTAAGAACTTTTTAAGGAGTTCGTTTATCTCGGAGTATGGAGGCACGACAAAGAATTACTCTCGGAAACAGCCGTTATCTTGGTTTGGCGAAATAAATGGGTTCAACATTTCTTACGTGTAAGACGAAGTATGTATACATGCTCTGCAAAATTCATTTAACGTTTGCGTGCACTGAAATCGAATTATCGAATCGAATGGTTCGTCATCGTCTGCATAAACTCTTGCCGTTTTCGGACGATGCAACTTATTTGGTTTGTTCCTTAACTCTGAATATAAGACCAAAATGTCAAATTTCACATAAAGGATATAAAATAGACGAACATTTGGATTGTTTTCGGCAGTTTTAGAAAGTAAGCGAATAGAAAAAAAAGAATTAACCTGAAAATTTGCAGGAAATATTGATTGATAATAATCGGGCATCATCAGACGATGTTGGTTAAGTTGGGGTATGTGCTCTCTTTCCCTTACACACGTTTGGCTCGATGGAGGGACAACTCGACGCCCGAATATAGATATACTTCGGTTAATGAGTGATTAGGTGTACGTGAGCCGTTACACACTCCTGCCAGTCCTTCTTTACAGGATAAATTCCTCCACTAATATTTGTTATACTCTGATGGTGATCCAGGGTAGGGGAAGATATACCTGCGAATCCCATGAGCTGTCCAACATTTTAAAATAAGTTGTCTACACTGGCTCCGCCACATCAAGTTGGTGGATGCTCTATCCCAACCCATCCCAAAATCCCATATAACAGGTTTGAAGTAACAAGGAAGATCAAACGTCCTGAATCTAGATGACTGGAAGGAGCGTCCTCCGGAACGGGATCGATTAAGTCTAATAATAATTTCAATATTTAAAATTTTAGCTGTTTTAAGAATCCAGTCCTATTGTAAGGTACGATCCTTTACGACGAATTTTGAAGAGGAAGGTTAAAATTTTCTTGAAAAATTCAAAACCGCGCAAAAGTACCAGGAACACAAAATTTCGCAAAATTTCAGTATTACCTATCTAATGCGCCAAACAAGTACGACACGATGTTTGGCTTTCATTCACTTACTCTAAAAATTACATTTGGCAGTGCTGTGATTTTCTGCAGGAAGAAATTTCTTGGTCAGAAAATCAAAGGTTGGAGAAATTATTTAACCTCTCGTGAGCGCTGTTTAAAAAAAAAAAAAAAAAAAAAACTGCCAAATATTTGAGTACGGGAAAGGCTTTGGACTGAAAATCAAAGAAATTTAAAGTAAAGGAACGGAGCTATAGCCTCATTCTCGTCCTAGCTTCCCAGCAACAATTTTCCCTACCTATCCATCTGTCCACTATATTCGGGGAGTTGCCATGATTTTAGCGTAAGGTAAAGTTGTCCGTTGTCGATGTCCTTTCAGCGTAAGCAACGTTTAACCGCTGACGAATAAAAGATAAAGATTGGAAAGAAGATTGGATAGGTACAGATGGTATACAGATATGATTGGCATCAGAAACAATAAGTATCTTATATAGAAACGATGACACTCTCTTAAGACTATAAGCAGTTTGCACAGCATTCCTTTATTGTATTAATGGAGTCATCTCCATCTCACTGTTGCCATAATGGAGTATGTGCCTTACTCTGTATACTTAGATCCCAGATTAGGTAACATTTCTGGGTTGGTTAAAAATCTTAAACACAATCCACGACAACTGAGCTACACTTTGTACCTTGTTTTCTTGTTAAGAAGCGTAAAAATCCCGTATTCCGTAATGAAAAGCCAGTACAGTTATTTAACTCTGCCCTGAATCATACGCTATAAACTTGGACAAACACGGTTTCCGGTATCACTTATCGCTTAGAGAGGATTCAACCCTTCTGTTCAAAAGGGGGTTCTTGTGTTTAAAGCAAATTAAACCCACCACTGAACCTACACACGTGCCAGGCATAAAAGCTTGATGATTTCTCGTCATCAAAACAAAAACTAACCTTTTATAGTAAAGAAATATATTGACTCTAGGCCGAAATTTCATTCTAACTATCACCACCCTCCAACCCTCACTAGCATCAGCCACGGCCACCTTCCTGCCTGCCTCTATATCTCATTAATTAAAGTTACAAATGTAAAGGCATGACTAATATTAAAATGAGGTCCGTCTATCAAGTAAAGTACATATTATTGTAAGTTTCGAGTCGTATAAGATAGACCACGACTTCAAAAGCCCAACAAATTCACCGCGCCCTGCATTTGTTGCTTTTGTATATACGAGTCCAGTATAGATATATCTACCTACCATAGAACCATACCACCAAGCCTTATTACCAAGATCGAAGGTTGAATCTATTAATAAAAGTTCTGCTGGCTGCAGGATTTGTGAATGGAAAACAAGATACACGAATCATCATAGAGGTACGTTTATTCGTTGTATGGTTCGTTTTTCTCGGAATGCATTCTTAAGCTATGATAAAATCTTGTACCTACATTAGTGTCGTTATAGAGTCGGAAAATATTGAATGGGAAACCTGGTCACATGAAACCTGGTCGACCGACGACGAAGTTAGATGTGACTAAGGAAAAAAAAATTAAAATAAAAAAAAACTTCTCACATTTTTATGCACGGCCTCCAGAAAGGTGGATTGGTTTGATGGTGGATAACAAATAAGTAATATAGAATATCTATTTGCTTATGCATGTAGGTGATTATATATCTGGAATTTTAATTGGTAATAGAATTCTAACGCTGCTGACTTGCATCAGCCCCACCAACCAACCAACGGCAACGATGGGATTGCTCTCTGGCGCTTTGAAGTCCAACTTTCAAGTACCTACATGCATATACATACTCTCGTATTTTTATAATGGTTAAGTGTTGCAATGACGATGCATTCAATGAAATATTTATAGAAAAAAAAAATTGTTAGCTGCAATTATTATAGTCTCTTAGAGTGCAAAAGTTATATCTATCCATTTTATTAGCATATAAGATGGATTTCTTTGAAATCAATTTATCTTACCATATATGGGCATCACAACTATTTTTACATAAATGCATTATTGTTTTGTTTTACCTTTGCAAGGTAGGAACACAGAGTAGTGTTATAGTAAATGCTCCTTTTAACGGTTAAGCCAGTTAGAAATTATAATAATCAGAACGATTTTCAAACTTTGAAAAACTTAAACAAAAGATCGCTGAAATAATGTCGTTTATGACGAAAATACCATGACCATATTCAACTATACAGGAAGCGTACAAGAGTGATTCATTAGGAGGATGGAATAGGCCTATCTTCGGATGTGATATTCCCTCCCTATCCATTTGCTATCTACGCATGATATGATGAAGTCACAACCCACCATCTTCCCTGGATTGAATTCAACTCAACGAATGCCGGTTGGGGTATGATATCCTGAAGCTATCTACTATCTGTGCTACTAAACCCCCTGTTAACTGGTACTATAGCGAAACCGACCCAACTGGGTAATGGAAAACGGCTCATATCCACTATATGAGCACCCTTGAAAATCAAACTTAAAAGTCTCAAGAATTCGAAGTATAAAATGCTTCAGAAGATACCGAAAAATCAATGGCTACAGCAATTTAATTGCGTTGTGAAAACAGATCAAATGAAGGAATATACACTTTACTTATTTTCCACAAGGATTTTCGGCGATCAAATAAAGGTCCTTCCAAAAGGGACTTCCGAACTTTGACAGTTGATAGCGGCCATATTGTTAAAGCTACATCTGTCAAATTGGCTGTCATTTATCCAGTCTATTTTGCCAAATTACCATGGATGGATATAGCGCACGTGCAAATGAAATTTTTTTTTTTATCAAGATTGGTGCTCTGTTCGGTCAACATTCCGTGTGCTTTACCTTTAACGTCCTACTGAGAGGACTATTCGAAGTGTGGTTGATACATTTAAGTCCACTGATTCAGTAAAGAAACGATCAACCAACACCCGTATACTTCAACGGAACACAAGATATGCCGAACAAATCATGGCTGTTCGTGAGAGTGTGCAGAAGAATCAGAAACTATCAGTTTCGCGTCGCTCACAAGAATTCGGCCTTTCGCAGACCACCAGCCAATCAAAATTTAACTGACCCAGGAGCTGAATGTAAATGACCATAGATAATGATGACGTTTGTTCGCTGAATGGACTCTGGAGCAGTTGGAAACTGACCCTAATTTTCATCGAAAAATCATCTTGATGCTCATTTTTGGATGAATGTGTACGTCAACTAACAAAATTGTCGAATTTGTGACGATATCAATCCATATGAGACCTAAGAATATCTAATGCATGGCAAACAAGTCACTGTTTTTGGGCTGGTGGTGGTGTGATCGGTCCATATTTTTTTGATGACCAGGCCATAAGCGTCAACTGCAAGTGCTATATGGCGATGATTACTAACTTCTTTTGGCCACACAGCTCACACCACATTGGAAACAGCTGTGTGGCACGTAGTGCCCGCCATTCTGTTCTGCATGTTAGATTCGAGGGCATGGTCATTTCACGTGGAGGTGATTTGAACTGGCAACCGCGTTTGTGCCCTTCGACCTCATTAGACTGGCATAGATAGGGTGTTGCATTAGTCAGCGATTCACTAAAGCCGTATTTTCCTAATTTATGTTTGCTGAAGAACAGATTTTTCGACATCATCGGCACATGGATGTCAGATATAAAAACGTCAGCCCTACTCTCCGGTTCGGCTCGGAGGCTTAGGTCTTGTATTTTTAAAACTTTAAAAATACGATATTTGTTAGCAGCTGTCAGTCTAAAAATCCAAGTGATTTTTTTTTTGGAGTGCCTGTTAAACAAGAATATGACTATGAGGGCTTTGATGGCTTTGAGGTGAACATTTTTGCACGTATTCGTGACTTGGAGTTTAAATATATTGATTTTACAGAACAAAATTTCGGAATTATTATCGCACTTGCACTTCCAATGTCTTGTCTTGAATGCCTTGTTTCTCTCCCCTGTGCAATGGGTGGAAGGCATTACAAAATCTGACGTCAGTAGAAAGATTATTGGCAATCCTTGTCTCAATCCATAGTAATACGTAAGATTTATAAATCTGTCTATTGTCTATAAAGGACTCTTTTAACAGAACAGGTATATTTTTGGGGTAATTCTTCTTTAAAGAAGTGATCTCCATGTGCCTTCTGGGTCTTAAAAATTGGTTATTTGAGCTTGGTGAATTTTCATTCCATTTAAATCAATGAAAGAATTTCAGACACAAAATTGAGGATCGGTCGATTTGCTAAGAAAAAGTGATGATTTGAAATATGTACCTACCAAGCTCTTCATCCTGACCCGCTTCTGGAATTTTTGACATATGAAAAATGCCCAAATTGTCAAATGAGCGGTTTGTCATAAACTTTTAAAGAAAAATAATGCAGAAAGCCGAAAGTCCACAAATACTTATCTAATAATCAACTGTGTGACCGCTTAAAACCTTTTGTCAACGATCTGATCGGCCCTTATCAGTGCGGTTTTAGGCCAGGCAAGTCAACCGTCGATCAAATGTTCACACTCCGACAGATTTTAGAAAAATCCCGGGAATTCCAGATCGATAGACACCACCTTTTTATCGATTTTAAAGTCGCGTATGATAGCGTGAAAAGGGACGAATTATACAGAGCCATGTCGAGTCTCGGCATCCCTGCCAAACTCGTCCGCTTGTGCAGGATGACGATGCAGAAATCTCGCTGCTCCGTCAAAATTGGTAAGAACACCACCGATTCCTTTGATGTTGAGAAAGGATTGAGGCAAGGCGACGCGTTATCATGCAACCTATTCAACATCGTTCTTGAAGCCATTGTACGCAACGCACATGTTAACACCAGCGGTACAGTCTATCAAAAGTCCGTTCAATTGCTTGCATATGCGGATGACATTGACATTGTCGGCAGAACAAAGCGAGCTGTGGCAGGGGCATTTGCGAGCATTGAATCGGAGGCGGCTCAAATGGGGTTGGAGGTTAATGAGGACAAGACGAAGTATATGCTGTCATCGAGAGAGGAATCTCAACATCGTCGACTCGGGCAAAATATCACGATGGACAGATATAACTTCGAAGTTGTCAAGGACTTTGTCTACCTGGGCTCCAGTATTACATCGCAGAATGACATCAGTGCAGAGATCAAGCGAAGAATAACTCTTGCCAACCGCTGTTTCTTCGGTCTAAGAAGGCATTTAAGTAGTAAGGCCCTCTCTCAGAGAACCAAGGAGACTTTATACAAAACCCTAACCATCCCGGTCCTGCTTTATGGGTCAGAAGCATGGACACTGAAAGATTCGGATAAAAATCTGCTAGGGTGCTTTGAGAGGAAGATTCTTCGTGTGATTTTCGGTCCGGTGTGTATCGAAGGAGTATGGAGGAGAAGATTCAACGACGAGCTATACGGGCTATACAGCGACGTTGACCTGGTCAAAAAGCTGAAAATACAGCGGCTGAGATGGCTGGGGCACGTGGAGCGTATGGACAGCAACGCACCTGCCCGACGAGTCTTCGAATCCAACCCCGATGGGGTACGCAGCAGAGGAAGAACCCGTAACAGGTGGCGCAATCAAGTGAATGACGACATCAAAGCACTCGGTGTGCGCAACTGGAAGCGGCTAGCTAGGGACATAGCTGGCTGGAGGGGCTTGTTAGTTGAGGCCGAAGCCCATCCTGGGATGTGAGCGCCATCAAAAGTAAAGTAAGTAAGTAAGTAATAATCAACTATTTAATTAAATTGTTGGCGCTGAAGTTATTAGAGGGGGGTGGTGTATATCGGTTGGTAATTAGTTTGGATTTTTGAATTTTTCATTTAATTTATTACTATCTATCATTGTCGCAGAACTCCCATCAAATTGTTGGCTGTCAAATTTTTTAAGGACTGTGTGGTTTGGACAGTTTTGAAACAAGGCAGAAAATAAGATTATACTTATGTATTTGCCATTTCCTTAGTAACTTCAAGTAGTTTTTTGGGGGATATTTTGCATGGGTGTTTATCTTTTTATCATCAGGAGTTTAAATTAAAGCAATTCTTCAAGAAAAAATGTCTACAATGAAGATATAGGAATATGAATTTATTTAGACAGATGAGGTTTATATAGATCTCACAAAGATTTCACCCTCCTTACTTTTCTGTCAAAAATCAATTTAGAAGCCAGACTGAATTTTTTTGACTCCTCTGGTTGCTAAGTGAAATCTAGAAACGTGAACTGGCTAATTAATTGATATTGGTGAATATATGTATATCTCACTTAACCACTGTCATTCTTTTATGTCATCTTATTTAATGCAAAAAAATCATACTCAAAGTATACATACATACATACGTATATGCACATTTATGTATGTATAGATTTAAAGCAACATCATACAATTAATGCTTCAAAAGTAAAATTACCTTGAACCATCAACCATTCATCCGGTAATAATAATGTACAAATCGCTAGGCGCCAGAGTCCCACGAAAAGGTTGCATATTTAAATAATTTTATAATCTGACATTTAATAAAAATAAAAGATCTCTTCGCATTGAAACATTCAAGTACAACCAAGTAATTTTCTCATCTTGTTTAAAAATTTACACACAAAAAGACATCACAATTTATAAAGGTATAGCTTATACATAATATCCGTGCAAAATGCAAGCTCAATGGATCAAAATAAAAGATTGACTATAGTGACTATGTACAATTATACCTACATACATACCTACTAGCAAAACAATCAGAATTACAAAGACGAAGACAACAAAATTATCCCCAAAGACTATTAATTTTATGTTTAGTTGAAGAAAATAAAATTAAGAAAAAAAAAAAATGGAGACAATAATTGATTGATTATCATTTATAATAGAAACTTTATGTTAATAAATAATATCCACGCCGAAGAATGCAGGGTTATCTTTGGGAAGTATAGGTTTTGTACTTACTTAAACACACCGGTCTTACATTATTCAAAAATCTTAGTTTTATTTTAATATAATTGTTAACATTGTTTAGGAAGCTTACTTATCATAGGAATTTAATTTTATTTTGTATTGAATTGATGGAAAATAAAGCGTTTTTTTTAATGGAAACATTAGTACACGAAAATTAGTCGAAAAACAGCCGATTTGTGGAAAGAAATACAGGTAGGCTTATTTTTTCATAATACAGAAGCGTAAAGCCAGGTTTTTGGCTCTCCATGTCACATATTGCGAATTCCGCCATATTGAAAAACATAAATTGATCTACATCTCCAAAAATATTAATAATTTTAACCCGATTTCGTAGCTAAATTCCTAGAGCTCTAACTTTGGACTACGATATCGCATGATCTTCAAAAATTCATTCAAATATTCGAAATTTATTGTTCTAAAATTTTTATCACATAAGTAATTAGGATAAGTTTTTTAGGGAGCGAGAAAAAATGTGAAAAAATTAAAATAATATGACATATGGGTTAAAAGGGACCATTCCTCCCTTAAAGAAATTCAACCGCAATAGTCGTACTTCTAGGAATGCACATAATAGAGACTCTTTTTTAGCCACACTACACAAATTTGGAATGCTTTATCTACTATTTTTCCCAGCTATTTTGTTTTAAGAGGTTCAAGACTAATGTGCACTGGCATCGGTATCTCCTCTTACATTTGTTCCGTTTTTCCTTACGCTCACTTCTTCTTCTTCATTTGACCGGCAATTGTCAAGATCTCGAGGGGGGCCACAACTCATCCACTCAACTGCTTCACCTAAGGTTCCACTTGTTGGGTTCGCCGGGTTGACCTCAGAAAAACGTCAACAGGCCTCCCGGTTTTGGATTGTTCCATGTCTGAGGCCAACTAAATGCAGGTGTCGTTGCATTTGTTTCATCCAGGAGTTTTTGCGCCTGCCTTTCTTCCGTCTTGTGCTATTGCCTTTTGAACTGGGTTCTTATGGTATCTTCTTTGTACATGACAGTAACAGCTAAGTTCATGTCATGCTGTATTTTGCCAAGATGGTGTTTTTGACGTGTAGGCTTCCTCGGATTCTCTTGCTTCTTATTCGATCGCGCTTTGTCACTCCTGCTGTCATGCGAAGCACCTTCATTTCAGCTGCCGTCAATTTACTATATCATACTTCTTGTACAATGTCTAACATTGTGAACCGTATGTAAGCGCTGGACGAACAACTGTCATGTAGAGCTTTCTTTTCAGCTTAGGGGGCATTTTTCTATCACAGAAGATGACAGAGTTTTCCCGCCACTTCAACCACCTTACGCTTACACGATGTTTGATGTCGTCATCACAAGATCCTTCGTTATTGATAATTGATTCAAGGTATTTAAACTTTTCGCACTTGGGAAGCACTGTTCTATTCAAATAGATGTCCGAAATAGGCCTGTGTGGAGCAGAAAATGGACGGCATAGGTATTCGGCCTTTTTCGCGCTAATGCGGTATCCGTTTCCCTCCAGAACATCACCACCCATACATCAAGTGCTCGTTGCAAGGACACATGATCTTCACTTATGATGGCTCCATCTTCAGCAAGGAATAACTGATTTACTTTGGGGTACGTCACCTTATCTTCAAGCAGAAAGTCAAGGACAGTAATAAAGAGCTAAGGACTCAAGACTTTTCCCTGGTGCACACCTACTCTAATTGGGAACTCTTCGGTGATTCCTGCGGGGCATCTTATCGTTGTTTTAACTTGCTCGTACATGTCCATGACCATCCGCACGTAGAATTTCGGAACTCCTCATTGCTCCTCATTGAATGCTTCTTTAAAATCAACCAAAAATATGCAAATCTCTCGAGGAATCCCCATATTTTTCCATTCTGATCCTTATACTCTGAATAGCATCTGTGGTTGATTTACCCGGAACAAACCCGCACTGAACGTCAGATAGCCGTATTGTTATTCGTAGGCGGCCAACCAATATTCGCTCAACGATCTTCATGGTGTGTGACATCAGCTTGATCGAACGGTAGCTGTCGCAATTTCGTGTATCACCCTTCCCCTTTTAGATTGGAAGAAGGTAACTTTCCCTCCACTGATTAGGCATTCGGTCGCCGCAGATAAGTTTGGAGATGAGAATCATGAGCCATCTAGACCCGATGTCTCCATCTTTTTCCAGAACTCAGAGGGTATCTCGTCTCTCCCAATCGCTTTTCCCTTAGTCCGCGGTTAATTTTTAATTTTTGTAAAGAATTTAACTTTTTAAAGTTGAGGTTACATACAATGTATACGTTGTTTGTTTAGTTTTGTCCCAATATGTAGTATCCTTATGGCCAATTTCATAAACATTTAACAGGCTATTAAATTTTTAAATGACGTATTTTGTATGGAATAAACGTCATAATATGCCTTAAAACCCTGTTTTATTTTTCTAAAAGGACTTTATGAGGAAAAATTGTAACAAAAAAAAAAAAACTTCTTCCCTTTTGAATTCTTAAATCAAAAATCATGCACCAAAATCTTAATTTAAAAACAAATTTTAATAGACATAAGGTTTCCCCTCAAGATATTGGTTAAAACTTTTATTATATTTTTGTTTTGATTAATTTGAAAATTGGAATAACAAAGTTGAATGAAATGAATAACTATCTTCCAAAATGGCGGGTGAAGCACACACCAAGAAATCCACGGAGGGTTTTGACCACCGACTTAAAAAAAAACCGCATTAGCCATTTTGGATTTTTGTTTGGGTTTTGGCTATACCTATGTATCTGAGGAACTAAATTCCATATAGAGAGGTCATTGAAATAAGTGTCATTATGGGCTTCCTTCGTCTGTCAAAATCAGGGAAGCACACTCAAAATTTGATACAGTTGTTTTATAACTAATGTTTTGAATTAAATGACTTTAATAGTGTACATTTCAGTTTAAATTTGAAAAAATATCCCATCACACAAGCTTTGATTTGCTTAGTTTTGGTCAGAACAGCAGGCATAATCAGAATATAAAAATAAATAAATCGGGTGGCACAACGGCTCATGAAGAACCAGGGCCTAGTGACTAACAACTTGCAACCATTCCTGTATGCGCCTATTGACAGGAATGGAAGGGACCTACAATTTGTATGCCGAATCCGAACGGCTAGACGAGCAGCACTTATTCGTGACAAGTGATACTCTTGGAGGATTTGTCAATTCCTCGCAAGAGGCAGTAGTCCTGAAAAAAAACTTTTTAGTTTTTAGGTGGACGAGGTTGGGAAGCGAACCCAGACCTCCAGCGTGACAGTTTAACGCACTAACCATTACGCTACGGGCTTCTACGCATAATCAGAATGCATAAGCTTATAAAATATCCCAGATGAGTGTTGGCCACCATTTTGAGAAAAAAAAAACTGTCATCATTTGTTTTTTGTTTGAGTTATTTAAATTAGCACAGTATGTATATGTAAATGTATTAGCAAATCAACCATAAAATTGGTTGTTTTTTTTAATTTTTTTTTCGAAACTTCTCAATTTGACAATTGAATGACGTCCCTAGGGTAATCATCCAAACAAAATCTAGATGATGATAGTTTTTTCAAAATGGTGGTCTAACCCCACATACTTATACTTACTTACTTACTTAGGTCCTCGGACCTATTACGTCCGTGATGTTTCCCTTACGGGACATAGGGCCTCCACTACACCTATACGCGCCATCGTGTACGATTTCTTGAAATATATTTCAGCTCTCTCCAACTTTTCCCCAGTCATGCCGATTCCTGTTCGACCGTTCTTCGCCATGTACTTCTAGGCCGGCCCACTTGTCTTCCCTCCTGTGTGAGCGGGTTCCACTGCATTGCTTGAGATGCAATGCACCGATCGCCTTTTCGAAGCGTATGGCCAATCCACTGCCACTTTCTTCTTCGTATAATGGAGTCTATGGGCTCCTGACCCGTTCTCGCATGAAGTTCGGCATTGGAGATACGGTTGGGCCAGAAAATCCTCAAGATGCCCCACATGATGGTATATTTTGGAATTTGGAAACGTATACATATGTGCATATAATTAAAGGTACTTTTCACAAGTCTACCAAATTTCAGTTTGTTAATGTTAGTAATTGTGTCTTGTACCGTTCAATTTTTGAATTTGATCTACATTTTCCTCTAAATTGAAAACAGTATATAGCCATCATACAACAGATTGTACCTCATTTTTTCCCTGAATTTATCAGACGAAGCTTGTCATTTTTGACACTTCAATTGCCTCCCTATAGGCATAATAAGTTTCCCAGTTAGAGCAATCTAAAAATGGCCCCGATTTTTTCAAGTTGGTGGTCTAACTACAACGCAGACCTTTTGGGGAGTACCGCATATATACTTAAACTGCTGGTGAACATTTTAACCAAATTTTAATGGGAAAAACCTTATTTTCCTAAACTACTATTTGTGAATGTGAAACTTATTAAACTAGGCTTCAAATAAAATATGATTGATAATTATTTGAGATTAAGTCGCTATATTCCTTTTAACAAGCCTTCCAGCCTTTCTCTACGATTCTGAACTATGCGATGAAAACATATATTTTGCAGTAAAGAATAGTGTAGCCTGCTGCCATTTTGTAGTTTGATCTTTCTTGATCTTCGCCCCCTCAACCTCCTGCTGATCTTCGCCTCCTCACCCTCCTCGCTTAAGAAACTAAATATCCTTCGAAAAGCATTTCTTTTGAATGAGATCTACCTTTCTGCTTATCGTAAAGTGGAGTGAAGTAGGACAACCGGTATGGGGGTTTGTGTAAGGATGGGAAAAATCAGCAGATAGCTGGGGTAATTTTTCGCTTCATCTCTATTCTTATAATTGCTATAAAAATTGACGTTTTTTCCTGGTCAGGACAGATGTGTACATATGTGTGTTTGTTTGCTAAATTGCAGTGAAGGACTGTCTAGATTGACATGTAAGCAAGGATTTGTGAACGATATGAATCATCGACATAACCTTTATTTTTTGTTTAGATCTGTTAAAGACAACGTCCTGTCCGTGATTTAAGCGCCTGCCCTTGTTTACTATCTTTTCCAAAACGAGATAAGAGAACTCTCACATATGAAAGCTTATCTCCTTGTCGACGCCATGTGTATGGAATAGTAGTTTTTTTCCTGGATCCCGAGCTCAGTCAAACATGAAAATGGATGCTATAATAAGCGTCTTTGATGTAAATTTGAAGATAATCCCTACTTGAAATTCGTTGGCCTTTACAAATTTAATATTAAATTTGATTAAACGTGAAGATTTTCCGGGCTTTGTATCTTATTGCCGATAAGAAAGTTTTGTTTTGTGATTTTTGTACATATATAATAAGTGCTCACTAAAGAGGTTTTTGCTCCCTTAAAATGACCAAACACAGCGTTATGAAAAAAGGAAAGGACGTAAGAGGAGATACCGATGCTCATTGGTTTGGAACCTCGAAATGTCAAAATGGCAGGGAAAAATAGTGCAGGCAAAAGCCTTCTACATTCGGGTAGTGCGGATAAAAAAGAATCACTATACTTTACACGTCCGAAACTGGGCTCGAGGGTAAACTGATGTGAATTCCTAGAAGTACGAGTATTGAGTTTAAAATGTTTAAGGGGAGTCATACAACAACTGGCTATTGCACTGGAACACTGTTTATAAAATGTGTTGGTATTGGTTTACCGTTTTTCAAAATGGTGGGTGAATCACAGCACTTATAGCCGATTCATTGTTTGAATATCTTTACTTTTTACCAGTTTCAGTCATTAAATTTAACCAGTTATATATTTTTGTCTTACACGCTGCACAGCGCATTATCCGTGCAGATTAAGAATATCTCAGCAGTGAATCCCGCTTGTCGTAAGAGGCAACTAAGGGATATCTAAATCAAATAAATCAAATAACACCAAAGTGAGCCTAGCGACACACAATTACACCTTAGAGCTTATTATAATGCGTGTACGCAAGTCCTTGGGTTAATGCGTCTAGAGATCACCGATATTGTAAAAGAAGAAGATCAAACCACGAAAAACAGGAGCATGCAAGTGTCGAAAACTTGCGAACATAGTCCGCAGTTTTAAAACTTTTTTCGAAAAATGTATAGCATTATGGAAGTACTTGCTAATATAAGAGGCAATACCCCGCCAGGCAGTTCCATTGCTATGCATGGTACTGATCCTGGGCCGATCAGAAATGGTCGGGTCAGAGCTAAACGGATTCCGGGGGCTAGCAAAGTAACGCAACAAATTGGATGGAATTTATTAGTTGCGACGTTGGGACTATGACCGGTATGAGTTGGAAGAGATGATGGAAAGAAAGAAAGGCGAATAGACATCTTGTGCGTCCAAGAAACAAAATGGCAAAACGACATTCGCCGGTTAAATGAAGAAGAAGACACGTATTCACAAAATTCAAAAACGAGATAAGTGATGGAAAAATGGGGCAGTTGCAAATAAAAGAAGGCGAAATGATTGAAGGCAAGCTGATTTATATTGAAATTCGAAACCCCCAAGAACTTAGCTGAGTTCGAGTTACTTCGAGCTGGGCTTAACAGCAGGCACCTATGGCTCGGAAAATCCTTTGTTTTATATTTTATGGTAGACGATAACTTTACAGACCTTCCTTTTTCTCTGGAACAATGGCAGACATGACAAACCCATCAAGCTATAAGGTGTGCACAAATCGGATTGAAATTTATTCATTAAAATTTTGTTAAGAAAGAAGACCTAAGAGTTAATTTTTGTCAGTTGTTAGGTAACATGAATCAACAACTGTTGACTTCTTACAGCGATCCTGCCGTAATAATTCTATTTTCGCTTAGGTCTTCATGCACTTTTTTATATAATGAACATGTATTATAAACATATATATACATATATATGTATGTATATACAAACACATACATATGAGTTTATAATTTGTCTTTTATTGTTTTTTTTTTCAAATAAGAATAAATTAATCTTTGTCAAACATAAAACCAATTGGTTTTTCCAAATCCAATCATTAGGTTATTATTATCTCGTCAAGAAAAAATAAATTTGTTTTAAGTGTTTCCAAATAGTATATCGATATCCCCACTAAACAAATATGTCAAACTGTATCCTTTACATGTACATATATACACAACAAATGGCGTGTGAAAAAAAAGTGAAAACGAAATTCAAAAATTCATTGACATAAAATATTCTTCAAACGTGACGGTCGTCAATATTGTTTGAAGTTTTTTTTTTTAGGAAAATCTGTTAAAAATATTTCATTTATGATCCTTGATTCTAACCCGATTTCCTAGAAGTAATTTAATTTGTTCCTATGGGAACAGAAAAATATTCCGTTAAATGTTTCGTACGAAGCACTTAGTAAGGTTACCATCAAATCAACAAGGGATATTTTTTCTAGGAAATGAAAAGGACTTGTGCGATCCCAATGAAATCTTACCTATGTATATTTTCTTTTCTACTAGAATATCATAAATAATAGTGTGCGGGTGCAGATAAAAAGATCCCGAAAATAAAGTGCAGTATTTTTGCTTCATTGGACTTGTTTCTTGAGTAGTAAAATACTTGTGTTTTTTATTGCAGTTGATTGGGAATGAAATAAAAATAATAAAAAAAAAAACAGGTAATGGATCTTCTTGATATTGAAGTGAAGGTGATCATTTTTATATTTATGATGATGTCAGTTAAGGTGCCAGTTATAGCTATCATTGGAAACCATCATTGAAAAAGTTAGCTGCTGATTTTGAGACCCTTCGAAAGTTTTATCATTGAATATTTTAATGCAGAAATATACCTTACGACTTCTAAATTATTTCTCCTCCAAAAAAAATTCATTTTGACCCATATCTACCCCACTTCATAACTTTTAATTTTTTCAATGATCATTGGTAAGGTAGTTCATCATTGAAAAATTAAAAATCATTTTATCAGAAAAGTTGTGCAAAATTGAATTTTGTTTTACCTAGAAATAAATATTGAGTAAATTAGCTTTACTTTGGCATCAAAATAATCACCTATTTTTTCTTCAAAATCTCTCAAAATTGACAATTAATATTTTCAATGATAGCTATAACTGGCCCCTTACCTGGAAATAATTATTAAGTCAATAAGCTTTGGTTTGGCATCAAAATAATTATTTTTTTTTTTCTAAAAAATCTCTCAAAATTGAGAAATAATATTTTTAATGATGGTTTTCAATGATAGCTGTAACTGGCCCCAAAGTGAGTCTTTTATGTTCTATTTTATGTATCCCACCCACTCCCATTTCACACACCCCTGTTCTGAATTGCGTATTTAATTTCGGTTAGTTGTTTTTGTTTTCCTTGTTCAAATTCAGTTGTCAGTTGTTTATTTATTTCGTTTTGAGAAATCAGTTTCCATAGAAATCAGTACAAATATTCCGATATCTAATTCGACAAACAAAAGCTAACCGAATTCAAATCGTATGAATTTGCCTTAAAACTGATTCCGCCTGGATATTGGAATCTTAATTAACAAACAAAACCGAATTTAAACGAGGTTAACAAAATAATGAATTTTAATGAAATAATACATTTTTCACAATCTTCAGCATATGAATGCATGTTTTTTTCAATTTTGAAATAAGCTGCCGAACACTTAGGTACTATTTTAGAAGGAACATGGGTTCATGGAAAAGGACGTAATCACATTTGAAAAATTTTAAATTCAAAACTTAAGAAATATGTAGACACATTCCTAAACCTTTTTCCTGCGATAGATTAGATTAGATTAGATAAATTCTTTATTTTTTCGATTCGATATTGATACAATTAAAAACTTAAGAATACGGACATGGCAATCTAACGTCGACCGGATATGACATTCCGTGAATATGTAAATAGAAAAATAAAAAAAAGAATCATGTAATTAACAATAATTTTACAAAATGATTTGCATACGAGTATGTTGATACAAACAATATTTTTTAATCAGAAATAGCAAGAATAAAAACGAAAAGTGATACTAAATTAATTATTTAACCCAAGATTTATTCAGTGTGGTTCTTAGGTTTTCATAATTATGATGATTTGATAAGAAGTGAACATTTTAATTGATTTCGAGCATAAAAACATAAGTTTAATATAAATAAAGCGAGAGCGATAACCCTGAGTTTTTGCAATTTTGATGTAATAATTTGAAGATATAATTAGAGAATAAAAATTTCAAAAACTTTTACGATAATTTAACGTGTGTTTGCAAAATTTAAATAGATTAGAGCAACCACGACCACTATTTAATATTTCATATAAGCTATTGAGCGAAATAGAGCAAGCGCCGTATTTCTTGTAATATAGAGCAAACAGAAATGACGTGGTAAACATTTTCGCATTCCCTTCTGTTGCATAAATCACAAGTCCGCTGAAGATCAGTTCTATTTGGGATGAAGTTCAGATTAAGGATTTCTACTCTTGCTCTGAAAATGGTACTTATAGCCTCAGACGAGTACCTAATTAATATTGAAATAGCTATCCTCAGTAAGAATTTGATAGTTAAAATTCTTGTAGAATAAGACCGCTTTTACACAAGTTGCCAGAAACTAGCTAGTTTGTAGACGAGAAGTGTGGTAGGGGAGATTTGTTGTCTTCCTTTTACGCCCTTCTCGCCAACAAACTAAAAATCGCCGGCAACTCAGTTTCCTTGTGTGAAAGGAGTCTAACCTGGAGGTTGATGACGAAGCTCTGGTTAAGTGCTGGTCATATATCCTTTCATCGGTCTTAGCAATTATTGATGCGAATATATTGTGCAATTTGCATTTGCCTCGGTTAAGGACAGAGAAAGGATAAGGCCAACTGATTCCACTCCCTAAAAGGATACTGATTCAATTGCTGTTGTCTCCTCATCACTTTTATTAGATAGTCTGCATGAGCCTTAAGGTTATTAATGTAGGTCGGTGGTAAGCCAGATTCCACGTGTATTGCATTGGTTGGTGCTGAATTCGATAACCAAAATATTTTAATTCGTTGTTAGATTTGATCACAAAACGGCATAGCTACAAATTCTGTGGTTTTTCATGTTATTAGTTTTGCTTTGACATCAGTCAACAGTCAATAATTTTTGTAGCAAAATTTTATTTTCTCTTGCCCTAATGACGTTTTCTATTAAATGAACCATAACATTTTAGAATGACAAGTTTTCGTCTTAAAATAAGACAAAATGGCTTAATTCGAAAACCGAGATTAAGCTATCTGCATAGGTTTGTGTTGTTGTTTTATTTATTATTGGAAGAAAAACAATCAAATTGGTGGTTCATTTAGTTAAAAATTAATGTTTGAACGATCCCTTACGATTATCTACTGGTTACGAATGACATCCGACTACGTAGCCAATCCATACATTTGACTTATTGCAACAGCACGGGTATATCCTCCAATATTGGCTGCATGCCATAATGTACTTATGACCAATGTATAAGTCAACAAATCAAATAAAATCCCCCAACGGTAAATTTTTGACGCATGAGTATTTGAAGTGTCAACGAAGATGTCTGATTGATTCTTGAACGTGTTCATTCAATTTGACTTCATCGTATTCAGAATCAGTACCATCAGAAGGTTTCAGAAGGCCACAGAAGTGGGCCAGTTTGTTCGCATTTTCATTTCACTAAACCCTAAATTTCTCTTTGACTCTGAGGTTAAGTTTCTCTTTGACTCTGAAGTTAAGAGGACTTAATAGAAACACTATTTTGATGACAATTCTATAAAAGAAATACGTTTGTTTTGTAATCCTGATGAATAAGTGACTTATGAACGTCAATTTCGATGGGTCTTCGAATGACAGTTCTTCTTCCTAAAAGAAGAACAATTACTCCTGGATTTGATTTCAAAATCAAACCTTTTTGCATTGACATTTATCAAAGACCATCTCGGCATTAGCAGTTGAAAAGTAAATTGCTGTAAGCAAATGTAATTGGAAAACATAATGAATACACCTAAATCGATTTCTCTGAAAAACCATTATCAAATTAAGATTTTGGTCGATAAGAGCATAGTTCCAATTAATACTGGACAATGCTTTGAGGGCGTGACCGTAAGCAATTATTATGAAATGTAAAATGGTTGTTTTTTTTTCAGCATTAATTTTTAGGGTATAACTGTTAAAATTCTCATGATAATTGATGATTGATATAAACATGTGTAGGTAAATCTAATTTTAAAAAATATTTTGGTATCGGATGTGAAAGTGAATCCTTAATTAGCTAATTTCAATGCAATTTGACATTTTATGTGTGAGTTTCGTTGAGGAATCCAAAACAAACTTACATTATTCCGGAAAATGGCTTCTCTTATGTGTGTATTTTTTCAGTGTCTCAGTCCTTTCGAATTTGTGGCATCGCAATTTGAACCCCATTACTCACAATAACTGTATTTTATGTGAATACACATAAAATCAATCAATTTTTGAAAGAGAAAACTATCTAAAGCATTTTTTATAAATTGCATTTGAAGTGCCGCAGCGGCAAGGATAAATTTTGTCACGCTAAGATTTTTGATTAATTGGGTAAAATGTAGGTAGCCACTTCATGTTTCATTGAGATTCACTCACATCCTCGAGCAAACGGAACGTTGACATTTTAAACACACTACAAGAAACTGGAGAGAAATTGAAAGAAAATGTAAAAACTGTCATGACAAATTATTTGAGTTCCTTTTGACTTCCTTCCCCCAAAAACAAAATTCAGCATTGGAAAATCGTTTAATGTAAGTTGGGACTAATAACTTACAATCAAATGATTCATTGATATTGTACTTCCTACGATGGCAAACAAGAGATTTGGTATCCAATAAAACCTTTTTGATAAGATAAGACACTTGTACTACGAAAACGCTAATGATATCTGTTTCCTGGCAAACAACATTGGTGCCCTTAGCATTAACCAAATGTCCAATTTACTGTAGCGAAATGGAGAGGTGGGAGGTACGGTAACGCACACTATCTAAATCCAACAACAAAATTTTGAGTCCGTAGACCATGTAAAGCAGTAGTAGGGAGTAGGGAGTAGTTATAGTTAAATATGTGTCAATTGACGGTGGAACGAACTTATGGACTTACTTCAGCAGCAGGATTATTTAAAAAAAAAAAATTAAGTGCGTATTCGTAATTCTTTCACCATGTGAAACTTAGAAAAATATCGTTTCACACTTTACACTCTTTCAATCCTATTAGAAATCTATGCAGCAATACGTTTGTGAAAAGTGGAAAATCAGCCATCATCATCTCGGCGAGCAACGCCACCGTCTACTTATAAGCTTTGACTATTACAAGCTTTTCTTAATGACTTGTCTACATTTCCTCCAAAATATCAGTTGATGGAGGCTCAGTCACAGAATTTTGAATCTTGGGAAAAGGCAACGAGCTGACACTATAGAGCGATGGAAATACCTGACCTGTTGTTCTATGCCCCATCAGAAGAGAAGAACTTAAAGTGATGTTGCTGACAAAACAGCATCTTCCTGGCCTAGAATACAAGGCGAAGGAGATTTATTTTGCCGAGTTCTCTCCAAAATAGCTCCATTATTTTGAAGAAAAAGAAACCACAAAAGAATTTTAAGCATGAAATGAAAGGACTTTTTATCCATAACTTTTAAAGGTTCATTATTATGTTTATTAACGAGCACGTATTGCATTGCTTCTAAGGTATTAATAGTGGGTTTGTCGAAAATGATCCCATCACTTTTATTTTGACAACTCGAATGGGACTTTAGTATTTTTTTTTTCACAGATGTGTGTCAACAAGTGTGCAAACTAGACTATCTCTTTCATTGACAAGCTCAACAAACCTGCACTGCAATTTCTTTAGTTTTCTTGACACGTCCAGAAACACCACAGACATTTTAATTCGTTCGCCATTTTATTTTCCAGCATCTATTCTTCACTTGTACAGCTTTGAGACTCTTCCAAATCGACATGCGAAACATTCGCTGACGAAGGTCTTTCGTTGTTGTTAAGCATTGTGTATTCTTCATTATTTCTATCGTTGCGGCTGTTTTCCTCAACTTTCGCGTTGTTTTGGGAGAGCCTTTAAAATTTTTGACGAATATTAGTTTAAGTTTTAAAGCTTTCTGCGGAATTAGACATTTTATGAAACGTAGATTATCTTTTATGAAGAATTTTCCTAAAGGGATTGTACCCCTGATGTATCATGTGGCTTCTTGAAGGAACAACTATATCTACAAATCGATTAAGAGTGTATTTTTTGGGTGTAAAACTTTCATTGATCTATTGAATAATATTTGCAATAGTGTAAACAAAAGGTGTTTTATAGTTCCAATGTTTTTTTTTTGTTTTATTTAAGTTAAACATGTGTTCTACGTAAAATGAAGAAGATGTGTTCTACGTATAGTAATTTACTTTAACATCTCAAATTATCTGTCCAAAACTATAATGTCTACCCAGCTATATGTATGTAAATATATCTACTAAAAATGCGACGTAAAATTATAAAACATGAATGAAGTTTCTAATTGCTTATAAGCTCAATGTGACCAACGAAGATTTTATAGTTCTCTGTCATTTAAGATGCGCAATAGAAAAAATTTACGTATTTGAGCATTTCCGCATTACAATTTCCATCCAATCCATTTAGGTATACTGACTCATAAATACAAACGAAAAAGCCTATACAAATTGTTTAGTGTATTTTATATTCGAGCAACACCGCCATTTTGTTTTTATTTCAATAACGCGTGCTTTTTTTAGAAAATGGAAAACGAACCATACCTATACTTATTTAAACATCCGTTTCCGGTTAATACCTATTTAACAAACAAATCTAGTACAAAATATTGTAATAGATATAAACAAGATTTTTTGTTTTGACATAATGAGGATAACACCCATGTCCTCATTTTTAACCTCAATATTTTTTTGATTTTTAAACTTTAAATAGGTATAAGTAAACAAAATTTACAACAACAACACTAAGAAGGCAAAGAAGCAAAAGAAAGAATCAAGAAAAATTAGAACACGCCCCTACCCTTACGTCAAAGAAAGCACGTGGACAAGATTGATAACACAACTTCATGCATACGCCACGTGAATTAAACACAAACACAATTAATGCCTCTTATATTTGAATTGAATGGTTCTCGCCAGCATGACAGTTTCTACATCCTTTGCAACAAGGATTCATTCAGTGAAGAATTAAAAAAAAACTTCAAACAAATATTGAATCGATTCCCCATTTTGTATTTTATAATTCGCAAAAAATCAAAAAATCAAAAAAAAAAAAAAATCATCTTAGGACGTGTCCTAAATAAAATTGGAATTTCTAAACAGATAAAGACTGTGTGAATGTGTGTGTGTGTGTGTTCGTGTTTTTAACGAGAGAATAGCACAATAACCTAACTTCTCATACAAACAGTTAAATTAGATAGCTTATTCCTTCGCACTCAATAAAGTCAAAAACATTTTAATAGACACACAAGAACACAAGCAAAACTTAACATCACATATACAAGAAACTTCGAGTTGTATCTGCACACAAAAATGATGACAGACGACCACAATTTAGCTCCGACCTTGCGCGGAACGAGCTCGAAAAATCAGAAACAATCTGACTGTGAAATATATCAGTTCGTACCCCTCGTCTCGTCTGGAAAATGATTATTACTTATTGTTAAATTAGTAGTTATTGTACTTGTTGTTGTTTTGTAAAGATTTTTTTTCATTTTTTGTAACGAGTGACAGCTGTATATATCTCCGTTCAATTGGAAGAAATGTCATGTATCTATTAACCGACATTTGCAGCGTTTTCATTTTTCATTAAAATTGGATAAACTCTATTGTTTTGTTTTTGTGGTGCATTTTAATTTCCATCTCATCAAGATTGTCATCGATGAAAAAATAAAATCGAAGTGACATTAAAGTGCCCTAATTATTTCAAACACATACAAAACCATATCATAGTGTAAATGTCAAAATTTCTTTGGACTTTGGTACCTATGTCAAAAAAAAAAACACTGAACTTAAGAACTATAATATTTATATACGAGTATGTAGGTATATATACCTAATGTGAAGAAATTAATTGAAAAAAGAATCTGGAACGATGAAGATAAGATAAGTGCTTTTTTAAACGAAAAAAAAATAAAGCTACATACCTACCTATACCTTCTATAATAGTACCTACATCTTTCGAGCCTATGAAGTGAGAATGTATTTTTGTTCGAACCTCAGACAAATAAGAACTATTGATTCAAGTGAGTTATTATGTAATAAAAAAAAATTAAAGAAAATATTGTATGAAAAGAATAAATTGATAAGAAAATGGAGTTTTGATAAAAAAAAAAATATTCTTTGCAAAAATTTCAATTGTCAAAATTATATCTCAAAAAGTCATCTACTACTGTTTAAATTAAAGGTTATTTATTTCCCAGATGGATACATTTTTTTTAAATGGAAAACGATAGTGGAATTTTGAGTTAACAATTTTCTATGAGAAAATGAAAAAAAAAAATCAACTGTCAAAATTTTCTTTGAAAAAAAGTTTAAATTAAAGGATATTTTTATTTTCCTAATGGAGACATTCTTAAAAACAAAAATGGAAAACGAAAATGGAGTTTTGGTAACAATATATTCTATGTGAGAAATGACAATTAACAAAATTTTATTCCAAAAAGTAATCTACTACTTTCATGTTAAAGGACAGAATACGTCTGTCCTATAAAGACATTTATAAAATACAAATCAAACGGATCTGGTACTGGGTGTCCCTTCAAGATTTTTAACACTATTGGACATTGAAAGACTATTTGTACAACCGGAAATGCTTAAACTCTAAACTTATAATGAAAACTATATTATAATGAAAAATTTAAATCAAACAGATCTGATATTGCCTGGGATGACAAGGTTACGTTTTTTGTTTTATTTACTGTCAAAAAAAATAATGTTTCTGTTCGGAAGATATCCTAGTGTTGTACCATACGTCAAAATATTTGGAAAAACTTCATAAAATATACGAAAAATATGAGTACCCCCTAAATATAAGATGGAAATGATCTTTTTGTATAACTACAATAACTATATGTATGTTACAATCTACCTATTGATACACTCCAAAGCATCTGCTGTCTCCGCTCTATGGCAAATAAAATAACCCTCTTTACACGATCAAATCTTGGAAAATATTGACAATTCGAAAAAGTTTGCTACTCTTGCTAATTATTTGGCAACACATTGAACATCCAAAAGAAATGTAGAAAGTTTATTGGTTCATTTCAATGTCTTTGTTGCCTATAAAGAGATTTACATTCAAGATAAATATATTTTGTCGCAAGTGTAGGTAGGTAGGTTATAATTTTGTTTGTATATAAGAGGGAGATTCATACATACATATGTGCTTTTTTAATGCTTTGAGTTTCTGCTATATTCCATTAGAGAATATAAGCACTCTAATCTAGAAAAATCTTAAGAAGAAACAAAATTTGTTTAAACATGTGTGTTAAGACTCTGATCACACCATCATTCTTTATGTATATAAAGATAGAGGTGGGTAGGTTTTTTTTTTATTTTAAATTCGAACCATTTTGCGACTTTTTTCTTATATAGAGTATAATATCCATGGAAGACTTAATTTTAAAAAAGATCTATACAAATTAAAAGCTTTTTTAGTTGTTGTTGTAAATTTTGATTTTATATTTTGCACACTCGTCGAAAAAGTCTACACTACCAGGGCTCTTTAGAGAGATAGATACATTTATACTTCATTTTATTCGCTATACTTTGCTCTAAAGGCAAGAATTGTTGGTATAGTGTCTTAAGTATATGTTTATATTGTGGGCCTAATGCATGTGCATATATTTGAATATCCATTTACTCTATTCTCGCAGAGTTTCTAATATAAATTAAAAAACAAAAGTGGCAGCAATACTTTTATTCTTCTCTCTTGACGTACTACACTCGCGCTGCTTCTATCTTTTACCTACATGTACTTTGATTTTAGAATCACACTAATACGCATTAGAAATTTACCAAGTGTTATTTTTTTTTTTTTAATTTTTTTGTATTATTTGTTGCTGTTCAATTTTTATTCTGATATCATCTGATTTTGTATGTTTGTCTTTCTACAGCGCAGAAAGAAAGAGCAAAAAAAAAAAGCACACCAAATTGAGGTCAGTTGTTTGTTTGTTTAATAGAAAATCAGCAATTTTTTTTTATTCTTCAACAATCAGACCTACGCACCCTGATTTTTTAATAGAGGGAAACTTTTATAAATTTTCTCCTTTTTTTGGCTTTTTATTTTTGTTTTTAAATTATGACGTAAGTTGAATATTTAATTTCTTAATTTTTCTTAAAATTGTATAGTAGGTACCTAGTTAACAAAAACTCGAAATAAGAAGGAACAAATAAAAACGAAAACCTTGTGTTCTATCTTTGGAATGATAAGGCGTAGTAATAACATCAAACTAACATACCTCTATCCACCATAACAACAACAATAATAATAATAAAACATCTTAAATCGTTTCCGCATTTAGATGGCGCATGAAAATTGAATAGAGAAGTAGTTAAGAATAACAGAGAATCAAAAAATAAAATAAAAAGAATAAAGCAAACAAAAAAAAAATTAATAACGTAAAAACAAACGAAAAATGTGTTTTGTTTCGTTTAATGAAGTGTGGGGAGTTGTTTTTAGTTTCGAATTGCGTCTTAAATGGATTGGTGGTTTAGTTTATTTTGATTAGTTCGCTTAAATAAATTTCGGAAAGAATAGCGTATCTATAATTTGAAATGATACATTTTGCTTTGATTTGAAATAAAATCAATTTATATAAATTGTTATTATTATTATAAATCAGTGGCCTGGCCTGATGAGTGATTTCACAGTGAAAGAGAAAGTATTATACATATAGGTGCGCACGATTATCTTTAAGGTCAGTTACATTATTTACATTTTATTTTTAGTATTAGGATGGCAAAAGTACTAATAATTTTTAAATAATAACTCATTTCAAATTATTTTTAAAGTTCATTAATTTTGATTAATTTTTGTTTCTAATAATCATAATCATAACAGCATTCAATCACGGCCTTTTCGTAGCTTGTTCGTTCTCGTATAATGTTGTATTTCGTAAAATTTTATCATATTTATCATTTTTTCAAATATGTAGTACGAAACTTCAGGGAGTACGAACAATTTGCAACATTAAAATACATCACAAAAGAAAGTCATTTGAGGTTATATTTCACGCAATTATTAAGCTATCTACATAAATGTGCTGGCTATTTTTATTTGTTTATTTTTTGAAATGAAGAGTTGATTTACAGTTTTAACCTAATTTTTTTCTACAAAAAATCATTAAATTAAATTTCGTTTTGTTGCTAAGGTAAAAAAAAAAACGAAAAAGATACCCAAAAAAATTCTCTGCCTTAACGGAATCCACAAATTATTGCTTCACTTATTTAGTATGGGTAATTTTGAAATTATATTCTCGCTAGAAACATTTCTTCTACATATTACATTAAAAATTGATAAATTATTTAAAATATTTATTAAACTTTTGATTATGCATATAGAAGCTTTGTACTTTGAACTTAAAGTGAAATCGGACACAATTATTTGCGTTTGGGTTTTTTTTTTTTTTTAAGTGCTTTCAAGAATGTAAAATACATAAGTTAGTAGGTAGGTACCTACCTACTATCTGTTATATTATTTTTCAGTAGAAGTGTTGATAAAATTGTATTATCTCTTTTTGAGCATTCTTTTGTCATGCGTTAATGTGTGTTTTAATTTAAATTTGACAATACAATTTTCACGTTTTACCAATCTCCTTATCAGAATTTTGTGTATGTCTTATCGATCGAAACGGTGGCGCCAATAAATTATTATTTTATCGATTTATAAAAATGATCTCACATGAGAACGTTCGATTGTGAAAACTCATTATTCCATAATGTTTCTGTTAAGTATAACAGGATGAGAGAGTTTTTATTTGAGGGGAAATTTTTTTGGAGAAAAGTTTTTGAATTCTATTTCTTTATATTTACCAATATCCCAGAGAGCACCTATTCTAGAAGATATACTCACTCCGATTATTATTCCAAACAAAATAATTACACAATATTTTCTAAGGCCCAGTTTTTCAGTGATGGTGAGTTGAACCCGAGTTAGTAGTTAACTCTGCAAATAGGTTTGTCTACAGTTAAGGCAAGATGCAGTTTTAATTGAAAAATGAATGCAGAAAACCTTAGAAAAAACACGACAGATAGAGTATCAAGATCATTTGTTGAGTTAATCCAGATTAAACTTGAGTTTAACTTTAACCGCACACTGAAAAACTGGCCGATAATAAATTAATTAAATCTCATACAACAAAATGTATATTTAAGCGTGTTTTTTAAAAGAGTGACAAGCAACTCAGTAAAAGTTTTACCCGGAAAACACAAACAAAATTCTCTATAATAATTTATTTTGTTATTGTTTTGCGTGTAAACATTTTGCTGAGTTGCTAGTCACTCTATCAAAAAACACGGCTTATGTAAAAAAACACGACAGATAGAGTATCAAGAGCATTTGTTGAGTTAATCCAGATTAAACTTGAGTTTAACTTTAATCTCACACTGAAAAACTGGCCCTTACTTAATTAATTATTTCGCATACAACAAAATGTATATTTTATTAAAATGTCTATCAATCAAACTAAGGGTCAGTTTGTTCGCAGTGGGTTAAATTTAGTATGTGATTTCCACAGGCTCTAATTAACAAAAGTTAATCAACCAAAACCGGTTCAAATAATCATGGATTAAAAATGACAAACAAACTGGCCCTTAATTTCTTTATTTTATGAGATCTAAGCCCGTAATACAGACATTTTGCTAAGGCATTTTATACCTATCGGTTAAAAAGTTTTTTGCCAGTAAAACTCGTTAAGCTTGACGAATAAACTCTGGGTACCCGAAATTTGTCCTCCGTTCCAGGAGTCCTGGGGGCTACTCTTTATTTCGTTCCGAAAGTCAATCCTATTCGAAATCGTTTTTTTTTCTTGTTTGATGTATCAACTAACTTGTGTTTAATGAAACAAAAAACAACTACGAATAGGATTGCCTTTCAGACCGAGATACGGAGTAGGGCACTACTGGCCCTGCGGGATGGGACCGCATAACCCGTACTTTTATAAGTATATTAACTGTTATAAATTGGCATGTTTTTTAAGTCACAATTCCATATCTAAGTTTTTCCCTCATATTGGTCAGTATGAGAAGATAAGAACATACATTTTTCAAGCCTCCTTTCACCCATAGCATTTCTATAAAATTTTTAAATGAGGTAGGTATAATTTACAAAAAAAAAAACTAGCAGTGCCACAAGTGTTCCCTGAGGCATGCGATCATTTTAACACTTTACCTATGCTTAAGGTACCGTACCGATAGGAATTATCTTTCATTTAATGAATATTCATTATTTGAAACCCATCCATCGTTATTAAAGCTACAAAAACGCTTCCAGATAGAGTCAGTGTCTAGTAACAATCTACCTTTATCAACCAAACTGCTGTTTAACACTACATCCCATATAGGTAGGTATTCATTTTATTAGGTATATCGGTAATTTCCGTTTTAAATACGAAAATTATAGTTTAATGTGTCTGCATGTACAAAATATTATGCGCCCGTCTATACCTACCTATATCCACCGTACTATGATAGTGTACGTACTTAAACTCCTCTCTTGATGCCAATTATAATTTATACAACTACCCTAATTAAACGCGCAACAACAACAACAACAACAAATATAGCATGCACGTATCGCATAGGTACTGTTTTTTCTGTGTTTATAAAATGTATGCGGTACCTCTAAACGTAATTAAGTGCTTTCTGTTTTTTTTTTTGTTGTTGTTGTTCCTTTTGTAAGTCGTTCACCCGCTTGCTTGTGAATTCAACCTTCCCTCCTCTTCAAACGCCCTTAACTATTGCCTCTGTTTCATTTTGTATCGATTTTTTTTTATTTTAAAAGCAGAAAAAAAAAAAGAAAACATCCACTAGTTGCACACGTTTGTATCGTCTGTTGTTTTCTTTTTTGTTGTTGTTGTTTTTCTTCTAAATTGAAACTCTGTGCGCACAGCGCACTATTAAACCTAGCTGGGACTAGAGGAAGTAATTAAATATCGGAAAACTGAAACGACACACAGAGCAAAACGATGACAAAACCAGCACAAAAAAACAAATGAAAACAACACAGAAACCAAGAAAGCCAAGATAAATGAAAAATTACAACAAACACGTGGTGTTTGGCGTTTCATTTTTCCGTTTGTCTTCCTTCCTCCCCGTTATATTTGTCGTAGCATTGGATTCATCCGTATCCATATACCTACCTTCCGACCAAAGTCAGCCCGGATGCGGAAGACGTTTTATTAGGAAATTTCCTTTTTGGTTTGTTCCGTTCTCTATATACCTACGAGCATTGTGAATGTGAATGCGAGCAAAAATGAAGATTTTTCACTCATGCATTCTAATACGTTTGTTCAGTATTTTTAGAACATTTATAAATTCTATTTTTGGTGCTATTAACTTCCCTCATTCATGGCCCTCATGGGGTTCTTCGGCTGATGTCTGTTTTCCATCCGTCAAACAGAAGTTAAAAAAAAAAAAAAAAAAATCAGCTGCCAGTCGAATTTCCAAAGAGCACTTTCTTTCACCATACGCACCTTGGTGGCGCGGGTGGTGGCGGCTGTGTCGGTTGCCTTCTTGTAAATGGAAACATGACGAGGAAGCGACGCTTCTTAACTTCCGAGTTTGGTAACGTTAAGTTGCCACTGTTTGGTGTACGAGTTTATTTTTGGATTCTAATGACAACCAAAAAAAAATTTTAAGTGGATTTTTCTAAAATTGTTGGCATGTTGGCATGTATTGTATTGTTGTTGGCATGTAGTGGAAGGTCGAGGGCGAGGGCCAGTTCACTAACTTTTTTTCATTCAGCTTCGTGCCCATATCCATATTATAATATTTTCTTAGGCCTAGTTTTTTAGTGACGAGATTAAAGTTAAACTGGAGTTAAGTAGCCAAATTCAAGGGGTTAACTCGAGTGCAACGCTGAAACTCGGATGATCTCGCACTGACAAACTGGGTCTAACAAATAAGTTCGGCATTAGAATGAAAGCCTCTCACCAGTGGCGATGGTCCCTGCTTCATCTTATCTTTTCGGAGTACGTACTCACTGTTTCATCTATTACCTTATCTTAAACGTGCGTTGACTGTCTTTATTACAATTAAATTCTCACTTGACTTTTTACATTTTATTAATAACAGTTTACCCAATAAGCGTTTAAGATGAAACACTGAATAGGTACTTTGGAAAGCTAAGACAAAGCTGCAGGGGATCATTGATACAATAAATTGACTTAAAGAGTTCTTCCCTGCCTTTAATCTATAGGTAGGTAGTTAAAGTGACTAAAAATAAATTTGTCAAAAACTGAAGGTTCATTTTTGCTTACAAAATACTTAATTTAGGTACTGTCACTAAAAACAGTGTTGCCAATTTAAAAACCAAACCTCTATGAGTAAAAAACAAATTCTTATCTTTTTTGTCGACCACACGTGCAATTCCAACTTATGGTAAAATAAGCTTAGCTTAAATCATCTGTAAATTTAACTGTCACTAGAAACAGTGTTGCCAATTTAAATACCAAACCTTGCGAATTAAAAAAAAAATGTCAAAAATGTCTCAAAAATAGGGTTAAGTGTATAATATTTTATTGTTTACCCGCGTTTAACTAAGTACTCGTGATTTTTATAGAGTGAGATTTTGGCCGTGCAAAGTCCTGAAAATGCCAGATTTTTTTTACTTGCTAGATTTCTATCTTCAAGAGCGATATGTTGTGAATTAGAATTCATTGAAGAATGCGACTTTTCATTATTTAAATAAACTCAATTCTAGAATGTTTTCAAAGTCGATTTTTTTATTCGAAAATAAAAGAAAGCTCCTTTTAACATCACTGACCATAAGCAACATTCTGCAAAAAAAAAAATGTTGCCAGCAGCATGATGCTTTAAAATTTATTAAATGAAAGAGACAAAACTAGTGCATTATTCACACATGCACTTGATGCATACAAAGTCATTTTTCTATCATTATTATTTTACCATTGCACATAGATACTCACCACCAACAAAGTTTCTGCATTTTTATTTGAATGCAACACAATCAAAGTAAATTTAAGTATATTTTTATATTCGCTCTATGCCAGAGCCAGCCAGCCAGCTAGCCAGCGTCACTAAGAAGAAAGTCGCCGTCTCGCAATCGGTCCTATGAATAGAACGGGACAACGACGACGAAAGGAATGTCGGTTGATTGATTTAGTAGAAGTGTAACGTTGTTAGTTGGTGGAAGGAGTGGTAGAAAGGAAAGGTGGTGAGGAAGGTGTACGTTGGTGGTGGAACGTGGTAAAGAGGGTTTGATAAGTTAGAAGGAGAACTTTTGATTCATGATGGTAGTGGATATACATATGGACCTATTTGTAATCGTGTATATAGTCGCGACAGAGACAGTATTACGAAATCGAGTAAATATTTTTATGAATGAAAATACTGTTCACTACACTGCGCTCCCTGGTGACTCTGACTGTGGCTGGGTGTACTTGAGGTCTTTGAACTTTGTGAGCAACAGCCCGAGCCCGAGAGCAGCAGCAGTAGCGACACGAATGCGGCGAGTCTACTTCACAAGTTCTCATCATCGTCATGTTCTCCTATGTTTTGTTGAATGGTGCGAGGAGATAGGCAATGACGGAGAAAGGAGAAGAGCCAGAAGCAACACTAAAAACATGGGAACACAATTCAGTTTGAATTCCGATGGGAGTTTTTTTTTGTTCTTTCGTTGTTGTTTTCGTTTCATGTTCTGTTTTCGCGATTCATATCTCCCTTCGTTTCCAACTCCTACTACATTATTGCAATATCAAAGCTTGGTCCTCTTCCCATCTCCTTCTGATTTTCTTCGTTGTACTTTGCACTGCAACTAGGTGCCTACATATACCTACTGTAGGCAGGGCAGTGGCCACATTGATCTTGTTCTGTAATTTCACTCCAAAATCATTTGTTGCTTATTTTCGTTATTTTACCGTTGTGTTTTTTCAAGCTTCGTTGTTATCAGTTTTCGCCGCAACACATTCCATATGCATTTTTTTTTAAGATTTAATTTTTTTAAAGGTACCTACCTCCAATTTTTTAATATGTGTATGTATTTTGCTTGTCCCACTGATGCAACACGCTATATTTTAAATTTTACTGACCAAACTTCAGGTAAGTAGCTTTAACCTTTTTTTTTTTTTGTTTGCGGTGAATTTGGTTTTATTCCTATGTAGGTATATTGGTAAGGCATATAATGCATAAATTAGCTGTCAGCTGTATTGAACCAAAGCACAAAACTGCATTCTATTAAAACAAAAAAAGAAACAAGCGAACAGAACTCTCATCCCATATGCTTTTCTGAGTATACCTCAAATGAATACAGGCGTGCTTGCATCAACAGATAATACAAGTATTATTGGGAGACCAGCAGAAAATATATTGTTATGAGAGAGCGGGTGTGTATATGGGGGTTTAATTGACCTTTTGTGGCTTTGTTGCAGTTGCGACTATTGTATTCGAAAAAAATGTATATAAAATAAAATAAATATAGATACCTCCGTACTGATAGTTCCACGGTACTGCTAGAAATTAGGTCTGAGAATGGGGCAATGAATGATTTTTATTTTTCTTGTTCTCATGAATCAGATGTTATTTTTCATTGTGAGACTTTAACACTGTATATGATGGCATGCTGTCTCATCGCGTTGTAATAGCAACAGCTGTCATTGTAAGTTAGTTAAGATGTGAACAGCTGATTTGTCAGCTTGTTCATTTTATACAGAATTTCTCATTCAGCATGCAAAGTTGTTGTTGCCAATAAATATTCCTATGTTTGAATTCATTTCTTTAAATTAAAATGCAGTTTTATGTAAGGTTAGTCATGAAATCTTATAAGTAGCTAGGTAGTTTGACTACCACCCCTCGATAAATAATTAATGTTTTAATAACTTTCTGAAATAAGACGTAAAAATATGTTTTGAAAGATTTTACTCTTGAACTCTGTCTTGAGAGAAGTGGCGCCCAACGGTGTATGCACTCGTTTTGATTTCAATGGTTTTGGTTCATTCTTTCAAAATATATTTTATATGAGTTATACTCATGTAGTCCTTAGCTTTCAATTATGCTTGTACCATTTTTTCATATACAGTCGACACGACTAATAGCGACCGCCAAGGGACCAGCCAAAGGTGGTCGTGACAGCCAGGGGTCGTTTTATCCGGCTTAGCTTACGGAGAAAATGATTGATAAGAAAAAACAGAAGTACATAAGTATGCGCTTTTAAATTGTAGGAACTTATTAAAGAACCCAGTTAAATTCATTCGCGAAGAAAGGAATCTGTGTATATTCGAACACGTTCAGTTTATCAGTTACCCACTTTTTGTTTGAATTGTTCGTCTTTCCATCGTTCCATCGTTGAAGTATTTTTTGTCTGAAATTCGTAGTTATATGCAACTAGTCGTTATAGACCACGATTTCACGGCGTTATAACCGACGATAAACTAATACAAATTGTATGAAAACCAACCAAATGAAGGCAAAGCGGTCGTTAAAAGCACCTCGTCGTTATAAGCCACATCATTATAGGTGGTGTCGACTGTATCAAATGAATTCCAGTACCAATATCTTTTTGTTAAGTTTTTTGACAAATAAATGTACAATGTCCATTGAATTCTCTTAGTTGGTTTCGAGTTCTTAAACTTTGTATGTATTGGCTTCGCTTTTAATAGATTATTTCAATAATTTGTCTAGATTAAATAATGTTCTATTTTGTTTGTACACCAAATGCAAAAAATGTTTTTTTTTTTAAGTTCTGCCCAACGAACGTTAAAGCATTTCATTAAATTTCAATACATTCGCATACCATTTTTCATAAATCACATGAATTTTAATAGCAATACCTTGGTGTCATGTTTTTTTACGGATACATTTTGGTCACACTCTATTTGATATCGTTTTCTATAAATGGCGCCCAACTTTTTATGCACTCGCTTCGATTGCGTACTTTCAATATTTTCTTGTCATAAATCATATGAAATTACTGTTGTAGGTTAACCAAAGAAATACATTTTGTTTTTTTAAATGGCGCCCAACGTTCCGTGCACTAGCTTCAAGTTCCATGATTTCTTTCAATATTTTGTTATAGATCAAACATATTTTACTCTCTTGTTATTATCATGTAATTAAACAAAATAAAATCTTAGTTTAAATCATTTCTTTTTAAATGGCACCCAACGTTGCAGTTACTTTTATTTAAATGATTTATTTGGTTATGTAGTCATATTTCATATTGATCATGGTATCTTTTTGTTATAGATTGCAGACAAAAAATGTAAAATTCTAAATTAGTAACTTTGTCTACAAGTGGCACCCAACGCTTTATGTTTTTGCTTCGATCTCGAAGTGTGCTTTGATAATTTTGAGTGGCGCCCAATGTCTTATATGTATATTCTTTGGTTAAATTGATATTCTAACATTTTGTTCCTTTTAATCAAGCCAGGTTAACAATTCCAATAAAACAAGAGTGAACAATTTTAAGATGAATTACTATAATACAAAAAAAAAATGTATTCCTTAGTTAGTTTTCAAACTTGTTTGAAACAATTTAAGATCAAGCAATAAGAATTGATTCGCTTAAATGGCAACCAACGTTACATTCATTCATTAAAGATTTTGATCAATTCAGGTGTATAAATTTGTGTAAATTTAAATTTTATAACATTTATTTTTTTTTTCTTGACCCCGTTTTGTTTTTGTTTTCAAACAAAAATGTATTGACACAAGTGAATTTCATTCAGGTACACAATACATTGACAACTGATTATTTCTGAATGAATGAACAAATTTCTGCTTATTATCAATTGAATAATCTTGTCCAATGGGATTCAAGTTAATTTTTTTTTTAATATCTTGTAATGTTTTTTTTTTTTTGTGTGAAAGAGGAATAAGGGGGAGAAAGGTTGGCTCTATAATCAAATTTAATTAAGTTAAATTCAATAAAATTTACAAAAAACCTAAATTTTTCGTAAATAATACAAAATATATAATGTTATAATTTAAAACCAAACATTTTTAATCAATAATTATTACTGCCCAATTAAATTTAAATTGGGACAAGGGAAAAAACGAATGCATCAAAAAATGTCAACAACAAAACAAAAATCGAAAAACAAATAAAAACAACAAAATACGAGTAGGTATATATTATAAAATGATTTCGAAATTTCCACATAGCACGATTGGAATTTGCCCTTCGCACACAAATAACTTCATATAATAAACACAATCAAAAATATACCTACATACATCAAGCAAACGAAAGAGATAAGATTAATAGTGCCCCTTAAACGAATAAACAAAAAAAAAAAAAAACAGAAATTCTTACAAAATTTCTCACCAAAACCAAAAATGCATACTCTCAATCCCTTTCACCTTTTAAAATTTTCAACCCAAAAAAGCTTGTATAAAATCAGAAAATGAAATTTAAAAGTGCTTTGCTTTCATCACAATTAACATTCTCCGAATTCCAAAGACGTCAGCGCCAACAAAATTCATAACTAAACAAAAAACGAAAACGAACATTAATTGCATTCCATAAGTTATAAACATCATCAAGCCCTTTTACACAACTTTATAGTCTTTCATTCATCAAAAATGCACAACGTCAAATACAAAAATAAACATTCCTAATAAATAAAAGTATAGAGTATCTGTATTTGTTGTTGTTATTGTATATCTATACAACATTAGAAGTCACACCTTAGTTGATTTTTAACCTTCCAATGAACCCTACCTCCATTCCTCCATATACACATAACTATCATCAAATCCAAAACATAATAGTGCTGAGTGTGATCAAGAGCGTTACCATCATTGATCACATACCACAATATATATGGCAACAACATTATGGAATGTTGAATGTGGGTTCAAAACACCACCATCCACCAATACAACCAAACCAATAACAACTTTTCATTGAGTAAAATCGGGCTCCGCAATTTACGTCCGTCCGCGTCCGACCGTCCGCCCGTTCAATCGTTTATCTGTCGTTGTCGTCGTCTTAGCTTAGGACCAACCACGATCAACAGCTTCGACTTAGACCTTAGTGCGCTTATTGGAGATTTTCTTTTGAACCTCAATTTATCACGATCACGTTGTGTTTATCTTGAGATTTTATTCAGGTTGCGAAAAGAAGAAGTTGGTGGTTGTGAGATTGGAATGTGCGTCCATTAGATTAATTTTGTGTGTTCTTTTTTTCCTCTATATTCTTTTTTATTGCAAAGAAAATCCATGATTGTATGTGTGTGACCAGATTATATGTTATGCAAGTGCGATGATCTTACAAAAATGAAAAAAAAAAACAAGAAAATTAAAGAGAAGGAACATTTTCCAACACTACTTTACCTACAGAATTTTCCCTTCGCAGCGTTTTTCTCTCACAAACTGATGACGACGATCGTGTAGAATTCAAATGGAGTTCAAGAAGGATGCACACACATACAAATCCGATTTGTATAAGTGTGTGTCTGTGTGTGTCTTGTAATAGAAAACTTATTAGCAGCAGCAACAAGTTTACAATGAATTGAATTCCATTTAGATGACTCATTTCATAAGGGATCGAGAGTAGTAAAGTAACAACGAGTCTCGGTTACATTCAGTCATTGACAGACGATTGTTTGTTGCGTTCGGGTTCATGTTGTTCCGTCGTTCTCTAAGCCAGGCAACAGGCCAGGCAGCTCCTTCATCTACAAAGTGGTTGTTAATTATTATTATTTTGCCTGAGAGATGTATACATTGTGGTGGTCCATTTTTAAAAAAAAATTTTAACAAAGGACTGTGTGTAGATAAAATTGATCAATGGATCTATATTTTGTAATGAAATCAAAAAATGGACTTGGATTGTCGGGGACGATAAGTGATGAATAAGTGTGTAACGGAAAATCCTTGTGACTTTTGTGATTACCTATATATTTTTTTTTTTTAGGTAAGATATGAATTATTGTATTTGAACGTTGAGTGTGATTTGAAGAAATAAAAAGTAGGACAACTTAAGTGTTAGTTTTATGACAGGAAGTCGTTAGTTATTTCAAATTTGATTCGGATTAATCATATCATAGTGGTAGAAGTAGTGAAGTCGAAATACTTATTGAAAAGAAGGTATAAAAAAGGTTAAGTTAAATTAGTATTAAGATATGAAGAATCAAAATGGGACTTGAGAAAAAAAGCTTTTGAACATTTTTTTTAACAGTTGAAATATGTGTTTTAGTTCAAATGGAAGAATTAATGAGCTTATTAATACGAAAAATGCACATAATGTTTTAGTTAACGAACATTTCGTGTCTTAGATATCAGGACAATACAGGATATGATCTATTTATCTGTACTATTTTGGACAATAGTTAAAATTAATTTTGGTTAATTTCAAGCACAAAATTAAACTGTGAGCCTTGTGTTGGGCGCCATCCTCTAATATTTAAGTCTGAAAGAGCTGCTTTATTTGTGATTTTTTTTTATAAATAAGCAAACACTTCTTAAATAATGTATCAACTCAAGATCTTGATAAACAGTTATTTATTTGTAGCCTTTGTGTTGGGCGCCATTCTATAAAATTAGTGTTATTTACAATTCCTTAGTTTCTAAATCTTATTTACTTAATAAGTTGCTTAATTTAAGCTGTTTTTTTCTGTAGTTCATTCTATTTCCACCACAGTGTTTTTTTTTTTTTAATTTTATAGACAATTATTTATAAAATATTTTTCGAGGCAAACGTGAAAATTAATTTTATATTTATTTTGTTCATGCTTAAGAAAATTTTCATAACAAAATGTTTTATTTTATTTCAAGTCAATAAAAAAAAATAAAAATAAAATTAAACAAAAAAAACTGTCTCTTTTGTCAAACCCACTCATTTTCAAATTTGTCAAACAAAAAACACGTGCTTAGTTTTTTTTTTTTGCTATTTTTTTTTATCTTATTTCTTTATTTTAATTGCTCTGTCAAACAGTTTTGTATTTATGTTAATCTTATAGCACATTAGACGTATTATTGACACATTTTGTGGTTTTGAAAATTTAAAAATAGTTCAATCGCAGACGGTTTTTTTTATTGAATTTTTGTTTTATTTTTTTTTTGGGCGCCACGACTATTTTTGATTCTTGTAATATTTTGTTAAGATGTCTGTGAAAAATTTATGTTGTAGCTAGCTAAAGAAAGTAATACATTTTTGAAGATTGGAAACATTTTATTTCGAATTATGGAAAGAGGCAGACAGTTAATGGTTCAAAAATCCCATTCATATTTCCCATTGTCCACTCGTTACTTTGAACGAACGACCGGAGCAGGAGAAACCTAAAAACAAACTCTCGTCAAGAAGTCAACGTTTTTCTATATATTTCTGCAAAACACGTAACTCTCCATTTTTGACAGTTTGACGAAATTTGGTATTTTATCTAATGTCAAAAAAGATCATAGAAGTAGACAAATATTATGAATTAATAATGTTCGGTGTTACTTGAGTTTTTTTTCGCTCGTTTAATCTGTGTATCAAAATTGAAAAAAAAAAAATCAAATTCCCCACATACGCAAGTAGCTGTCAAAATCCATATACAAATTATATCCTATATTTCCTTTGATGCACAAGTAGGTATACCAAGAATTACATATGCAGTTACTCACGAAAACGTGACGTAGACACATTCTTTCAGAATATATACCCTACCCACTATATGATTCACTTCATTCAAAGAATTCAAATTAATGCCCTAGACAACAACTCTATTACTATATTAAGTTCCCATATTTGTAGATTCTTTATTGCTGACTAAGCATATAGCTTTTATTAAAAAAAAAAAAAATCAAACGCGTGCTGCTAGTCAATCAAATTCAATTACAGAATTTTAAGTTAAATTCAATAAGTAATCAGCTAGTTACATTATATATCTTACATGTTTTATCTGATGACTAACAAAGAGGTAAAATGTAAATATAACATCAGCAACTTGTTAGAAGTGATTTTTCTAATTCGATAAAAACAATATTATTCATCGTTATTCTGTTGTGACGCTCGTATTCATTAAATAATTAAAACATGCATTCAATACAAATCATGAGTGTGCTAATGCGAAATTTCGATTTTCTTGGAATTCTTTTGTTTGAACTTTAAAAGGATATATTTTCCGTGGTGAAGTCCCATTCCTCTTATTTGACACTTTGGTGACTTAAAGTCAAGTCTAACATTTTTATGATTTTTCTCATAATCGATATTTTTGTTGAGCTACATATACATAATGTAACTTGATTCTTAGAAATCATGTTGAGTTTATAAAAAAACATTTATTTTGTATGCTGCTATAATTTGTTTGAAAAATACAACAGTTCCTACAAGTGACCAACCGTCAGAATCATAATCACCAATATATTTGTTTATTTGCTCTGTGTAGAGCAATTCAACAGGTTTCGGTATTGTGCCTTTATCCTTTTTGGATTCGCTGCCACTAGTCAAAAAACAAAAATTATAAAGAAAGAGCAATTAATTTGAGTTGATTAGGAAAATTTGACAGATTCCTAGAACGGTCTTTTTTTTTGGAAATATCTGAATTCAAGATAAAATTCTGCTTAATGTGATAACAACTGTGTAAAATATTCAAACTAATCAACACTCTTTTTTATAATTTTTTGCTTCAACAAAAAAATAACAGGAAGCCTAAAGTATATTTTATACTTTCCGGTCACATTTAAGTCCGAAAATCCCCTAAAAAATTAACTTTCAAAAATAAAAAAAAAAAATTCAGTAAACCAAACTGGTAAGAATATTTTACATAGGTAGGTATCTAAGGGCCCGTTTGTTCACAGCTGATTATCTTTAATCCATGATTAGTGGAGCTGGGAAATCCTCAAATGTTTTTGTTGATCAAATTTTGTTTAAAAAATTCAAAGTATGAGTTGCTTATCATGGATTTCACTAATCAGCCAATTTTGGTTGATTAGCGTTAGTTAATTAAAGCCTATGAAAGTCACATAACTAAATTTAACCCACTGTGAACAAACTGGCCCTCAGTTTTGTAAATAGTATTAACACAAAATTGACACTGACGTTTAACATGACAGTTGTAGTTGTTGAATGTTGACAGTTCTGATTTGTTTCGTTCTGTTCGTTTTAAATTCAAAATCGAATAGGACATTTATGAATTATTATAATGCTGCTGATCCAATTTTTAATTTTATATAAAAATCAAAACATTAAAATCAATTAGGAACCCACCATTATTGACGAGGACGGACGATCAGAGCGCACCCAAAATATCTATTTATGCGGATGATCACTCTCTCTCGCTCCCTATGACTACGACAATCTCCACCATATGATCGAAATATGTGAATGAAAATTATTGACCTAATTTTGATCTGTGTCTCTACTATTTACTAGCAAAAGACATCGTCTTTCGTAGTCGTCGTTGCCATTGTCGTTCGACAGTAAAAAAAAAAAAAACCCAAGTGGAAATCAACTTAAATAAGTTAAAAGCCCACCACCAGTACCAGTACGTACTATGCACACACTCTCTTGCTGTCTTGCTCTTTTGATGCCTTGTTAGTGGGCTTTTTTTCTCACTCACTCTATCCGAGAGTGGTAAATATGCTCGCTATGCCATTTGATTTATACTCTTGCACGGTTACACATATAGAGCATGATATATGTGGAGCGATCGCGCATACATATGATCGTTTGTTGGGTTGATCTATCGAGTATAGAGGGCGCGGGGAGCTTTTATGTGGCGCGGTGGCGATGGCGACGGCTACGGGCTACGTGTGTAGGAATGTGTATCTGCGCTACATAGCAGATAAAGTTCTTTTACTGTTTTATAATTTTTTTCTGTTTTTTTTTTTTTTTTTCAGTGCGCGCTGGCGCTGCTTACTGTGTGTACTGCTTCTGCTGGGTTTGGTGGCTTTGGCGTTTGGCGACTCTGGGACCTCAATGCTTCTGGATCTAGAAACGAGGCGGAGTATACAAGGCGAGGCACTTTGCTGTTGATCGTTTTACTCTGTCTGTTCTGTGTGCTGTGTAAGCAACGAACGCTTGCTCCCTATCATAAATTCTCCATTCTATCATTTAATCGTGAACTTTTTAACTCAAAGGTTGCCCCGACCGATCAACTGACTGTGCAACGCAACATATACTTATTTGCACGCGTCTCTGGCGTCGTCTGTCAATTCGTCGGTCGATTTATAATATTTAATTCATTTCTGTGTGTTTTCTTTTTTTTCTGTTTTTTGATTTTGTATCTTTGAATTATTTTTTTGGTAACGGAACAATCGGGCTTTCTGGACGAGAGGGATGATACATTGTTTCCCGATTGATGGGTGGCAGACGATCGACATAGAAGATAGAAATGGACATCACACTGTGTCATCGAAACGCACAAAGAGGGCATCAAAACTCAAACGGACTTTGAAACGGAAACCGTTTGACTCTCTCTATCTCGTGCTAAAAAGGAAGTGAAGATTAGTATACCGTATACCGAATCGACCAACGACAAAACAAATTTGCTGATCGTGCTTTGCTGCTGATTGTGGGCAGTAAGTGAGTGGTTATCATGTCACGGCACAATGTATTGGAAGTGTTTTGTAGGTGAGGATGACTTTTTGCGGTCAACAATTTGGCAAATATGTGTGTTATTACTTTTTTGTATGATGTTCTTTGAAATGCCTGACACCGATCAAACGGATGTGCTTAAGTCATTTCCTCTTAATGGCACCGCACAAATCAACAGAAAAATTCCAAGGAAATGAGTGTGTTTTGCTGGAGAAATAACTAACGAAACCGGTTTTCGATTTGGTTTGACTGTTTTTTATAAAGTGAGATCATTTTGAAAGCTGATTTTGTCAATGAATTCAACATTGATCGACAATCAACATTGCCATAGAAATGTCGACGTTTTACTACACGTCCGCCCTACCCCCCCTGAGTCAGCATTTCCTATTAAGCCAGCGAACGACGCCAACGCATCCGTTTGAGGCATTCCCACATTTGACACATTCCAATGACAGTAGTTGTTGTTGTTTGCTGTCTAGTTATTTTTTTCTATTTTTTTTTGATTCATTGCACAAGTTATTTTGTTTTTTGTTTGTTTTTATTCTTTCTCTTCCTCTGTATATAGGGCAACACACACATCAAGCAAACATAGCACAAATATATACAAAATGCCAACTTAGTAAGCCAGCCAGATTATTATCGTTGCCGTCGTGTGCTGTGCAGAGATGATGAAGAGGAGGAGGAGGAGGAGGGAAAAAACGACCGAGCTCGCACATTCCACAGGGGCACTCACCTTTGTTAGATCGCTGTGCTGTGTTGTATGGCAGTGAACACAAAACAGTAAAAAAAACACTCCTCATACCATAAACGATGAACAGAGGCAGAAAAACATTATTTGTTTGGTTCTCTCTCTCTTATTCATTCCCGATTAGAGTTGAGACACTTTAATTAAAATTTTAATTATAGGTCCAATATATAGATGTCACTCAGGTCGAGCCATAAGCGGATACACATAAACACTGGCCTACTTTTTACGAACAAGACTGTCGCCATATCGTTGTTGTTTTTTTGTTCATGGTCTTGTGTGGTGTACATGTACAGTACATGTAAAAAGAGAATCGCTGCTCGGTGGTCGATGGTGATAAGAACGAGAGTGGAGGGGTACAGCAGCACATATTGCAACACACAACAAACGGAAGTTGAAATTATGTTCTTCCGGTTGTTGTTGGCTTCGAATTATTAATAAAACTGTTTTTTGTTTTTTGTTTTTTGTTTTCTTTTTTTAATTTTTGTATGTACGAGTATGTATGCAGGTTAAATGTGGAAATAAGAAAATAAATAAATAGTGCATTTTTTTATTTTATTGTCAAAAGAAGCCATTTTAAACGTTTCTGATAATTTTAAATTTATTGCTTCAAGTTTGAAATGCTGTACCCAAGGCCTCTCAAAGTGTAAGTGCAGTTAAAATGTGGTTGTTGTCTTGATTAATGGAATCCAATACAGTAGTCGATAATGCAGTTTTGGTTGAATGTTGGAAGTATGGTTTGGTTCTTGGATTATATTCCAATATTCCAATGGAAATGTGTCTTATTGGAATCTGGAAAAGTGGTTTACACCTTCGTTGTTTTGCTGGTGGGAAGATTCGATAAATAAAAATTGGTTTGGAAATAAATACTTAAGTGGTTTTGATCAAAGATAAAGTAAAAAAGTAAGTGTGACCAGAGGTTGATAAATAAATTGGAGGAAATGATTTTTTTCCTTCAGTCGGAATTAATAGTCACCGATTATTGCATTGTCATTTTGTGTTGTTGTAATGTACAGTTCCTTCTTGTTTTGAAAAATTTTTCCATTCAGTACTGGACAATTTGGTCCATGCACACTGGACTTATTTCTAGTGTTCACATAACTACCGATGATTTAATAAGTACACTCCGCTTCACTTGAATAGAAACTTTTTTTTTTATTATCAAAGCGTGTGCCGCTTTGGTAAATTCATAAATTCACCTTTTTGTCTCAGGTCCTAAAAGAGAAATCTGTTGCGAATAAAACTGCAGAGACAGAATAATTCAGGAAAATATCATAAGGTTATTTTTTTCCCACTTTTCTAATTGCTTCATAAAATACAGTGTTTTTTTTTCGCGCCACTTGAATAGAAACAGTGTGCGTTTTGTGTCTATGGATTACGTTAAGAAGAAAAAATATTTTTCTAATAATGAAAGTGTAGATTAAACATAATAATTGTTTTATCAAAGAATATATGGGCCGCAAAAACCCTGCAGAAAAAGCCAAAATAGAAGTACACGCGGAAAACAAGCTTCACCTACCCACAATGGCCAACAAAAATAAGTAGAAGTGTGTAAATTGTTTGGTCGAACCATAGAAATTAAGAAAACTATGGAAAAATATTTAAGGTAGACAATCAAGAGCCACAACAGAAGCAGACCGAAGAAAGATAATTAGTCTGGCTTCAAATTCAAGTGGCTCTGCTGCTAAAATCAAGGCTTAGAGTGGTATAACAGCGAGTCTTAAAACTATTAGACGTATTATTCGTGGGTCACAACATTTAAAGCGCCTTAAATTGAAGAAAAAACCATCGTTAAATCCAATACGAAGACAGAATAAAATAGATTTTTGCAGGAAGAATATGACGTGGAAGGAAGAGTGGACAAAAGTGGTATTTTATGACGAACAAAATTCAATTATGGTGGCCCGGACGGATATAATTACTATTTTCATGTTATAAGGGAGGAACCCAGGTTTCTGGAGTGCCACAATAGCCGAGAAGGCGGTGTTATAGCGTGGGGTGCGATTTTCTGGTTTTGAATAATTGTTCTAGACTCTCCCACATTGAAAATGACGGCAAACTCCTACAAGGAAATACTTCAAGGAGCTTTCCCGAAGTTTACCGATGTTTTTGGACCAATACCATGGACATTTCAACAAGAAAACGTGCCAATCCTCAACGCAAAAATCATTTACAGTTAAATATCCGAGAAAAATGTTACTTTACTTCAATGGCCACCGTATTCTCCGGACCAAAATATTATTGAAAACGTATGAGGATGGATGGTTCGTAAAGTATACGATTCTGACCGACAATATGAGGACAAAGAATCACTTATTGCTGCAATCAAAGAAGCATGAAGTGCAATTTCTTTAAATAATATAAAATAACTGTATGATTCAGTCTCCAAATGGAGTTTTCAAGTTATTCCAAATAAAAATGGTAGAAAACATATTAAAATATGATTACGAATAGATTTTCCTGAATTATTCTGTCGCTGCAGTTTTATTCGCAATAGATCCCTCTTATAGGAACTAAAACCAAAACGTGAATTTATAAATTTACCAAAGCGCTACACGCTCAGACAGTAAACAAAAAGTTAGTTTCTATTCAAGTGGAGTGGAGTGTATGTGTTTCAATTTGAGTTGATAATTTATTTTAAACTTGGAATTGCTTTCAATTAAATTAAATTCATTTGAGGTCACAAAGAAATTCTTTGGGCTTACGAACCTTACTACAATTTCGATAAAGATGCTTTTATGCGTGGATTACTAAAAGTACAAGCATATCAGCGAATTTAAATTTAAAATTAAATTGCTATAAATTATATTACTAGAAAGAAAACAAAAAACCGCAGTGCGATGGAAAACTACAAACATTTTCTCTTCGTTTTATTAATTATACTTTTATTGCTATGTGTTGCAATAAAATAATATAGCAATATTTTTGATAAATTCTGAATAAGATTTATCAGTTGTTCCGTGCGGAAATAAAATTAATCTCAAGATAACACCTCACATTTGGTGACTTAAACCTGGATTAATACAGCAGATCCCTTTGATACCACCACTTAAAAACTGGGCCTAAGAGAACAAAATTTTAAAATATTAAATCAAATAGATAACAAAACAGATGACTAGTGTTAATCTAAAACAATGTTGTTTTTATAGCGTGTCGTTATTGTCGTTAGAAGGGTGAACACAAAGGTTAATGACAACAACTACATTATATTTGATTCAATAGCTTTTCTTAAAGCCAGAAATTCATTTAGAGTTTTCTTTTTTAAACCAGAAGTCGCTTAAACGATTATTAAAACAAAAATGGATTCTAAATTCAATATTATTTTTTTTTTGTTGTTGAAACAATTGGCGCAACATTTTAGTCGATTTAGTCCGATGTTAAATCATTTTTAATATGATACTAAATATTGTATTTTGCTAATTTTAAACAAGTTTAGCATTGTACTGTCTCCGGACATTTTACTAAATTTAAAATCATCAAATAGCTAAATTATCAAATCCGAAAGACACTTTGACGTTTATAAATGTCAAAATCAGGGATGTTTGTGACTGTTTGAACGATATGTCACTTTTTTGGAAGTGTTCAGCTGAAGTTTATGATGGAAATTGATTAAGTGTAATACTAGTTAAAAAGTATTTAAAATTTTATAAAATTTTAGTATAAGAATTTCAGTTAAAGAATTAGAAAAATGTTAAGTAGTCCCATACAAAACCATTAATAATAGGTTGTTTCTGTTTAAAATTTTGCGCCATTGTTTTTTATTTTACGTTTTAGCTACGAGTATGTATTAGTACGATAGGCTACTGAAAGTTTACTTATCACAAAGGCTGTTGAAAAAAAAATGTACCAACTCCTAGATTTAGTCTTAACCTTAACAAAACTGTTGGCCGGACAAGGTTTTTCAGGATGGCTATGGATAGAAAACACAGTGTTTCGGCTGTATGTTCAGCTTAGTATATCTAACTATACCTATCTAAACCAAGATGGATATTTAAAAATGCAGTATCAAATGAAAGATTAGACTATCTTCTTTGCAAACGAGTGATCGGGCAGACTTTTGTTCAGTTCTTTGGAGCAACTTAAAAACAAATTTAGGTAAAATTAAAGGAAAACATGTTTAATTTTTTTTTTTTTAATTTTCTCGCAAAAATTAACTACCTTGACATAAGTTATGAGTTCTTAACCGAACCGAAATTTCATAAGATCTAAGGATTTTGTTAGTGCACCGATTCATCATCCATGAACATGAGTCTTAGTGCAATACTTTGATGAATTGGTGCATTTTTTTTTTTTTTTTGAAAAAAAGCATTTCGAATTTTACAAAACCTCAAAAATAGGGGGGAAAACTGTTATATTCGATTTAGACAGAGCCAATAACGGAAAATGAATGAGGGATTTGAGTTCAGCTCACAAAATCACCCCTCAGACGAGTCTTACTTGCTTTTCTCTTTTTTTTGGAGAAATTTTTAAAGTGGCCTCAATCAAGTGAGTCATCAATTTAAGACCTATTTTTCACTTCTTTTTACAGATTCTGGCAGATTTCGTTGGGGTTTTCTGATTCCCCTTCAAGTTGATGTCATTGTTTTATAATAAGAAGATGAAGAAATTCAAATATTAAAATATTGAAATTACTTCTGTTTTAAGTGGAGTGAATGAATAAAATTCAAACAAAAAGTACAAGTGACCCCAACTCCAGAAATAATTGTGTTTCGCCCAAGGTATAACAGTGGGCTCTTCAGTCAGTCTGTTATACCCTGCTAAGACACAAATTTTGGTCGATGTTTACCGACTCTTCTAAAAATTGTCTTGTTTGTGTCTTAGTAGGGTATAACAGACTGACTGAAGAGCCCACTGTTATACCTTGGGCGAAACACAATTATTTCTGGAGTTGAGGTCACTTGTTCTTTTTAATAGAATTTTATTCATTCACTCCACTTAAAACAGAAGTAATTTCAATATTTTAATATTTAAATTTCTTCATCTTCTTATTATAAAAAACCTGACCGCGGGTATATATTTTCTGGGTGCACTAATTTAAACAAATTCCCCTAGAATAATAAAATTCACAGTGCCATTGTTTTAGCAAAATGTGTTCTAAATCACAGCTAGAAAACTTTTCCGGGGAAAATTATTTAACAAAAAAATATTGGCAAAAAAAAATGATTGTAGGATGAGTGGCCTCAATCAAGTGACGGGCTGTGTTAATGTACTAGTACTGGGACAGATAGTAGGAATACATAAGCATTTGGCATAATCAACCAACTCAGGTAGAGTGGAACAAATAGTGAATAGAAAACAAAATAAGAGCATTTATTAAATACTGTTTATCCGATTGGATTAATCTGAAGATTTCTGGAAAATTTCACCAAAATTGGTGTCGTCGCGTTCTTTATTTTCTTTCCGTTTGACAAACGTGGTTGGAATGAATGCAAACCAGTGTTAAGGATTAGAACAGTTTTATTTTTCCAATTTTTTCCACTCAAGGGAATTAAGTGGTAAAAACTAAAAAAGGAAAATGTACAGAAAAGAAAAATAATTTAATTTTTTAAAAAACCTTAACAATTGTTTTTGTTCAAGAGATATCGGTTTATCATTCAAACTCTTAATCAGAATTTTTAATTTCGAGTTATTGATTATCTCTAGTAAAAATAAATCTATTTTGGTCCAACTTTTGACAAGAAATGACTTTTAAGATTTCAATGATCAAAACTCATAAGGAAAGCAGTTCAGTCATTGAAAAACTGAAGAATTCGTTTTATGAATAAGGTTGGGCCAAACTGAAATTGTTAGTTAAACTGTAAGTAAATAATTCTATTAATTAATAATAAAAATAACTACTGACTATACCTTCTTAACGTCTCAATAACTAACAGTTAAAATGTTCAATGATGAGTTTCAATGAAATGATGATACTTATAAAAGGTAACTTGGTGTCTTTAAAGCGTTTTGCAAAATTGCGGCTGATGATGCAAACTACTTACAGCCGCATCACTTTTGGTGATTAAGTACTCAAGGCCAACTGAATTTCTGGTTCCAATCCTAAAATTTGGTCGGAATAATCTTGTTAAAAAACTCACCAGTTGAAAGGTATTTTTAAAAAGCCCCGTGAACGCTGCGTCGAGTATTAATAAAAAAAACTCAATATAAAAATCATTATAAAAAAACACTCTTTGTTTTACATTTTTTAACATTCAGGACACAAGTTTATCCTTAAATTTTTATTTCAGATTAAAATAACACATAAGTTTTTTTTTTTGTTTTTATGTTAGTTTCAGTTTAAATGTTTGTTTTGTTGTATTACATTTATTAATATTAATAAAATTTTTGTTTATACTTTTACTTTTACGATTTGTTTTGTATTTATTCAGTATATATGTATATAATAATATAAGTAATTCTTAAAAAGTAATTTACTAACGCTAAATTTTGATTTTGTGCCTCCGATATAGGTTTTATACTCTGTTTTTCATTTTTAATATTTTATGCTATTACGTTTTAAATTTTGTTTTTGTTTTGTTTTGTTTTGTTTTAATTTAAGCTTAGTACAATTGTTTATATTTTCTTTTGTTTTTCTTTACAATTAAATTAATTATAATATTGTATTATATTTTATTTTAAATTTTGTTTAAATATAGTATAATAATTTTAAGTAAATATTTATATATAAATACATTTTATAATAGAGGTTTAAGTTTTGATTTTGTCTCTTTATCTTGTTGTTTTGTTTAATTTTATTTTTGTCTTACATAATTAAGAAAAATTTTGATTTTGCGCTCGGTTTTGGTTTTGTTTTCTTATAAACTAGAATTTTCTTTTTGTTTTAGATATTTATTTTATATATATAAATAAAATATGTAATGTATACAAATACATATACATACATAATTAATATTTTGTTTTTATTTTTGTTTTGATATTTTACTCATTCAGTAAATTAAAAATAAAATTCCTTAAGTTAATAAAAGTTAATAATAAACTTTAATGAAATAAAAAAATATTATTTTGGATTAAACAGAGTAACAAAACATACAAAATAATCAAGTGTAAACCATAAATACAATTAAATTAAGTTAATATCAAATAAAATAAAATACAAACAAAGTAAAGATCAAAAGAAAAACAATTGGTAATTGGTAAATATGTATTTTAAACAAATAATAAATACGTAGAACTTCCTAAATAAAACGAGAAACTAATAGTCTACAACAATTCCTTTAAAAATGACAAACAAATGAAATTGTTGAAAATTAAATATTGACAATTTAGTAATAACATCTACCACCAAAATAATGTAAATGAGTTCATAATTTTGAACCCCTTAAAATTGTTTTTTCGGCAATAAAGTATAGTTTTGATATCTTGAAACATGAATGAAACATAATGATAAGGACTTGCCGAATTCTATACGCGTGAGACGTAATAAAGAAACAGACATCCTGACATGGCTTGGATGTATGGTATAAACTTTATCAAAAAAATATCTCTTAAACATTTGTGTCATTTTGAATTATGCGTATTGTAACCCTTTTTTCAAAAACATCTGCCTTCATGTTTAAAGTAGAACATAGCACGTGTCGGTGTGTGCCATAAGCACTCTCTTTCACATATACATATGTAGATATTGTAAATGTGAATATAAATCCATTAAAAATAATTTTTCTAACCCTTCTAACTTTACAAATCAAAAATTCCAAATGTTTTTCGTTAAAATGTAGACAAATTTAACCCAAAAATAGATGATTTTTGTTTTTGTATTTAAGGTGCACCCCTCAGAATTTATATCGCGTCCCATCAAAGGATGAAAATTTAATAGGGACTCACACGCACTGTATCATCGGTGCCGGGTGACATTTTTGTTGTTGATGAGTAGTGTACACAAACGTAACCCTTGCGTTAGCACACAGTCCAGTGCATTTTGCAACCCTCTCTATTAATAATTTTATTTTTTTTTGGATCAAAAGGATCGAAAGAGTTAGAACTTCTAGAAGAATGTGACTAATCTGCGAGAAAAAGGGTCATTAATACCGGCGACGAATAAAAGATTCGCCATGCGTCATTGCAGATATAATTTTCAAACAAAAAGAATGAAAATGAAAAAAAAAAAAAATTGCTCGTAATTTTGGCAATTTTTACCCAAAAACGGGTAAAATTTTGGAATATTTCAAGTTGAAGGGTGAAGAAGGTTGACACGCGAGGAGAACTTAAAAATTAAACCCGGCCGACCTGATGTCACATGAGGTCGGCATGCATCCAGTGAGGGTTGTCTTGGAAAATCTTTTTCTTTCCTAATTCATTTATTGGTGCCAGGATAGCATTATTGACATTGGGTAAACATTTTGCGAGCATAGAGAGAGAAAAGGTAATCCTTACGATGATGTGGCACCCATAGGTATATTTACCAGCTGGCTGTGTGACAAATCCTTGCTTATATCCCTTTTAGAAAATAACAATTTTTTGGGTGATTTTTAGTCGATTTTTATTGAAATATTCACCCCAATTCGATTTGGAATTTTGAATACGTAGTAAAAAAAAACTTAAAACGAAAGTGTTTTTTTTAGAAAACAAAAAAAAAAAAAATTGGCATGGGTACATTTTTTATATCCTGATGATGGTGATGGCAGGAATTCTCCTAGGCACATGTCACATTAGATTTAAGGTTCCCTTGTGTTTTGTGTGTTGACACAAAAAGCCAACCAATAACACAAAAAAAAAAACGAAAAAATAGAATTTCTAGGGACTAAATCACATTAATTAAAATAAGGGATTATTGGAAATATCTGTAAAACTACCATGTAATTAATGGATTAGAAATATAACGATCGATCGAGACTCAGTATGTGCTGAATTTTTGTATAGGTATAATCGGAGGGTTGGGAAAAGCATTCTTCAAGCCGGTTCGATATATATGTATAAATATCTATGTATACAAAGAAAAGAGGTAATGGGTGTTAAAATGATGAATTGAGATAATTACATGACAGAAATATGATAATTATGAAATAAATTGTAATAGTGAAGATAAATTGTACTGATAAATTTTGAATTGAAAGAAAATAAGGAATTGAATTTTTTAAAATAAAACAAAAAAAATAGCTAAGTAAGCCTTGTAGGCATTTTAAAGAAACTTAAAGCTGAAAACTTAAGGATTCGAATAGTTTTTGTGTGTTATTTGGTTCTGATTCTAATTCTTTAAAGCTTATCCCATTTTTGTTTCAAATTCTAAGGTAAAAGTGAATAAACAAATGCAACAATTATAACTGGAATTGATATGAAAACGTGGTTTTGTTATAGAAACTTAAAAAAATATAAAATGGCGCCCAATTAAAAGACTAGGCTCTATTTTTTTCAAGTCCGTTAGGGATCGGATGCAAAAATGACATCAAAGCTAATCGATAAGTATGGAAAATGCAATTTACTTATTCAAGTTACCAAGTTACTTATTCTTTATGTGCTTAACGGGAAAACTCACTCATAATGTTCACTTAAGTGGAAGACATCACATGCACAACCCATATATTCATATATCCCTTTCAAAATAGTCATGTTTGGGCCAGCTCAAGAAATTTCTATTCACTTTTCGAATTGTGTATACAAATAGTAGCCGTGTTTTTTGAAAGAGTGACGAGAAACTCAGTAAAAGTTTTACACGGGAAACAAAAACAAAATTCTCTATAATAATAATAATAATTTGTTTTGTAATTGTTTTGCGTGTAAACATTTTGCTGAGTTGCTAGTCACTCTCTTAAAGAACACGGCTAGTAACAATGTTATAAATATTTGATGATTTTTTTTTCTATAAATCCTTAAGACGAAATACAGTAGGTTAAAGAAAAAAATAATGCAGCAATCCAAAATTCATAATTGAATAACAAAGTCATTGTATATAAAATAAATTGGGTGGCACAACGGCTCGTGAAGAACCAGGGCCTAGTGACTAACAACTCGCAACCATTCCTGTGTGCGCCTGTCGACAGGAATGGAAGGGACCTACAATTTTATGCCGAATCCGAACGGCTAGACGAGAAGCACTTATTCATGACAACTGATACTCTTGGAGGATTTGTCAATTCCTCGCAAAAGGCAGTAGCCCTGAAAAAAAACTTTTTTTTTTTTTGTAGTGTTTTAGGTGGACGAGGCTGAGAAGCGAACCCAGACCTCCAGCGTGAACGCACTAACCATTACGCTACGGGCTACTACAACAAAGTCATTGTTTGCGTTTAAAAATGTTCGCTGAACTGGGTTACACAATTTCACCAAAACTCAGCTATAGCGAAATTTCTAATTTTTGGTGAACAAAATTGAGAGAAGGTAGAAAATTACTAAAATTGTGAATTGACGTAAAATCACAATATCTTCGTCACATATGAACAAATTTCAATCAGTTATTTTCACAATCATTTTTAAATTTTCTTAAGAATCTTTGAACTTAATTCTTTTCATCCTTTTCTCTTCATAGTTTTACTAAGGTACACATTATTTTAGTCCTTCTTAAAATTAGGAATTTTTTAAAAACTTGAATGAATACTTGTTTGAAAAAATCAAATTATGAATGACAGATTTAATTTTAAATGAAAAAGAAAAATTGAATTGAACCGCCAAAGTTATCAAATGATTTGGCATTTTCTTTTTCGAAATGGACTGTAATTATATATTTAAAAATGTTGGGAAGTCAAAACATTCCTTTACAAACAAAAAAATGAATGTTGAACTTTCGTTACCATTTAAAATAATAGCTATGTATTTCTTAATTTCGCTCAAATGTCTACCCTTAGTTCAGTTCTTTGCTTTGTAATAGTAAATAATTCAACCCCCTTTAATATATTTTTAAGACAATATTCCCCCAAACTCTTTCGAAACAAAAGATATTAAATGACACCAAAAAGTAACCCCGGCCAACCATAATAAATTGCCATATTCTATTTTTCTGGCCAAAATCAGCCATCATTGAAAACCCATCCATATATACATTTATCCATATTCACATATACATTTACGACTATACCAACCTATATATTATATCATGGACACTTTAATGAAAATGAAAGTGTTGGGCCATAAGAAAGCAAGCATCACAGAGTCAGTCGTTTATATTGAATCTAAATAAAAAATTGCACACATTCTCAAACTCAAACCTCTTCGATTTGGAAAAGTCAATCTACCCATTCCCATGTTTGAAGATTTTTCCTTAGGGCATCTTGTCTTATACTCTCAACTCCCAGCACTTTCTCCTTCCCACCCCCTGCCCCCTCCCCCACACACAAAATATCACATCACCTAACTCTTGATTGTCCTTTAACGGACATCCCTAACCAAAGGCGAGGTGTTGTGGATGGGATGGGTTTTGTATAGCAAGAGGAAGGGAGCACAAGCAAGCAGGCATAGTATCTTCTAGTTAATGATTTCTCTGGCACAAAAGATATACATCTCTTTGCTTTTCTTAATTTTTCTTCACATAAAATAATTTCTAATTTTTTTTTTCTCCTCACCACTTTTCTCTCTCTGGTGGTGATTATTAATATAATCACCATTTTTCACATACATATAGCGCAACACATATGTTTATTGTTCTACGTATGCGCGCATAATACCTATATGTAGAACAGTGTGAGTGTGTGTAAAAATTATATATTTTCTTTTTGGCAAGATAAAAATTTTCTATTAAATATTATCTGAGCAAAAAAAAAGAAAGAATAATTTGTTGTTTTTCATCCTTATATTGAATAGTTGGTACTGCGAGAGTTGCGTATACTCCCGCACTTACATATATGTGTGTCCTTACACAGAATCCTTCAATAGATTAATTTATAACACAATCAGACCAGAGACCATATCTCTCCCAACACACAAAATGATAATAAACCAACATAAATAAAAATAAAAATAACGAAAAGTATAGAGAATATAAATAATAATTGGAAAGAAAAATGAAGACAAGCAGTAGGATGTTTTTATATCGCAAAGAAATAGATGAAAAAAAAGTGTTTCTCATCACTTCATTGGAGTTTGATTTCACATTCGACAGCACCTCCTAATGGGACTCTATCTATACACACACTTTCTTCCTCTATCTCGCTCTCTGTCTCTCTATTCACACTTGTTCAATCATTTTTTCCAAGGATATGAGTATTTATGATGTTGATGATCATCATCATGCTGGATTTTTTTTTTTAACACAATGGATATCGGGATGGAATATATGCTCTCGGTGGCGCCATCATCCCCCAAAATCTGTATGGACAAAAATTAAATGAAAACCAACGAACAAATTTAGACCATTTTCAAGACCCTTTAATGAGAATGTTTGGCTCATCAAAATGCCCTTCACAGTGACAAGATATTGTTTTTTTTTTTTAGAGTTTTGGATGAAACACTGTTTTGTTATTTTCTAAAGAAATATATGTGTGAACAATGAACATTTTGTAAGGCCTTTATTGATTTTCAATAACAAAAAAAAAAAAAAATAAAACCAAAAAATCAAGATGTAAGAGGATCGACGATGACGGAGCAAGAAGATGAAGAAATTCTTTTAATCCCCAAGCAACCCCATCACTGTGGGCAACATAACTTTTGAATTTCAACATTCGCATATTGGAATTTACAGGAGCGGAATAACTATTTGAATTGGGGCTTGCATGTCAAGTTTGATCTAGAATTTTCTAGCTAAGTGTGGTCGTGCGACATTTTATGCAAATGGTCTCGAAATATGTTTGCCTACACTAATTTGAATGAATTAAAAAAAAAATCAGTGGTTAAATAAATTTTGAGAAGGAATCGAGGTCCAATAAATCCCAAACACTTCTTCGTATAAATATCTGATCATGTTTAAAAGACTACATACAGTTTTTAAATAATAAAACAACAAAACAAAAAAAAATATTTTCCGTGTTGGGCGCCATTTACGATTACAAATTAATTTTGAAATGATTTGATTGAATTATCACAACTAAACATAACAAAGCGAATTAGCAAATACATATGAACCCAAGACTAGGCAGTTAGGCACCACATCCTTAGTTCATTTTTAGATATAAAATTAGGTTATAACGAATAATAACTGTAATTAAAAGATTATTTGTTTAAATAACTTAAAAAAAAACACTAATTTTACAGGTTTTGTGTTTTTGTAAAATTTAAATTCATTCAGTATTTTCAATTTAATTTGTCAATTGGAAAATATTGCTTTTTCGAAATAGAAATTAACATAAACAGTGATTTCTGACGTTGGGCGCCATTTAAGTATATATTAATATGGATATTATGTTTGTTTTATTATAGTGTCGTAGAGAAAGTGAATTCTGACATTTGATCTTATTTGTTTTAATATACAAACAATGGTGGTATGGATTATATTCCTTGCTGATAATAAGAATTATATGATCTTGTTAATTGTTTGCATTATTGTTGGCTTTTTTTCATTTAAGTAGGTTATTTTTGCCTAGAAGGCAAATAAAAATAAACAAAATTATGTGCTACGTTGGGCGCCACTTTCAATATAATTTCCTAAGGAATACCAAATGAAACAAATTTGCAGACAATACCAACATCAAATTTGTTTTATCAGACTTAGAAAAAATAAGTCTCTTTAACAGCATGCAAATTCACCCAAATTCCCTATTTACCCCTTCTATAAACCCTTTCTTTTCAACTTCTTATGGTCGGAGGGAAAAGGAGTAAGTCGGTATTGTCGTGAGAAAAAAGTGCAGACAAAAAATGCTCAGCTTGCAATGCTGTACATTCGAAGTTTTTACGAAGTTGCAGTTTTCGCGCTTGTAAAAATAAATTTTGCAGCCAAAGCTTCTATACAAAGCTTTTTCAAATTGACCGCGCCTTAATGCCTTCGATTGTCCAGAATGCGGACCTGTTGACCAAACGCCCATTCATTTGCAACACTTTTTTTTTAACTCCCACTCTTTTTTCAAACACTATTTAAGTTGAAAGTATGTATGTGTGGGGGTTATGTAAAGGTATGCATGTATGTACGATGACCATACATATAGAATTTATAGCATTTTATACTTTCTCCCATAACGAACAAAAAAAAAACACACAAACACCACCCACCCATACCTATTAAGATCAGGACCCGTCACCAGTATAAGATTTTTCTTTTTAACTAACCAGCCGTTGCCGCCACCACACCACCCACATATGTGAGCTCTGTCCGTTCACCCAAAAATTGGAAAGGGAAATAACCAAAAAAAAAAAAATATAAAGAAAATGAGAATAAGAACTCGCACATACTCATAACATACACATTTTGCCTTCTTTCTAATTTTCTCCTAAGGTCAGAAAAAAAAGAATAAAAATAAAATATAAGTAAGAAAAATTTTCTTTTTTTTGTTTCGTTAAGAAAAGCTACTGGGGGTTGGTTGTTAAGGAGCAGAGGAGAAAATAAAAATACAAAAAAAAAATTAGATGAAAATTACATTTTCTTCCTCTTGTGCCTTTCGACTGTCCTTGTCCTGTGTACCACATGAGCGATCAACTACAACTCCTGCCACCCCTTTTGAACCCATTATCTCCGCTCGCTCTGGATGATGGTCGACAGTTTCCAACATCCAGCATCAGCCAGCAGTAGCAATATGTAGGGTTTACATCAGTTTTACACACAAACATACATACCTACATACATACAAGCCCATTCATACATTACGCATTTTCTTGTAAAGTTTTTCTTATCAACTTTAGGATGGCTTCTGGCATTGGGACTGACGCTTCACTCTTCTGGACCTGGTGGTTTTGGCTTTAGTCAGAGATGTACGAACAGGATGTGAAAACTTTACTTTCCTGTTATTTTTTTTTCGTTTGTATATTTCAAAACAAGAAATGTAATGGCAAGAGTTTTCCACTGCTGATGGGAAGGAAGGACCAAAAATAAATTTCCAAATATATTTAGTTTTCCTTAGGCTTATTTTTTTAAGCTCTCTCCAGGAAAATAGTTTTAGGTAAAAGTTTGTGGCAGTTTTGCAATTTTCCTACCTCCTCCTGGCAACAAAAAAAATTCATACATATATGTAAGACTTTAACACTTAAAGGTTTTTTTTATACTTGTGGTTGGTATAAGTGTTTTTCATTTTGCACTTCATGTACACTTATGTGAAAGAAAAAAAAAAATGTATATGAGGATGGAGACTGTGAAGTATGTGGATGGTCACAGCGGGAAGTAATTGTAAGATGCCAACTTGGTCTTGGGGGTGTTTGGTGCTTTGTGCTTGGTGCTGAGTTTCTAATTATGATTAGAACTAAAAGAATGGGAGGAAAATTTGAACTGGAAGGTCTTGCCGAATAGTAATTACGTATTTGCATTAAATGGGGTGATATATTGTATTATAGCATATAACTACTTTAATCGAGGTTGTGGTTTTTTTTCTAATGAAGGAACATAATTTGTTGAAAGTCTTGAAAGAAGTAAAATTTATATAAATCTTACAAATTATTTTGTTTGTTTTTAGTCTTATAAAAAATTAAAACTAAAGAAACTAACTTTTTTTATTTGTGACTTATTTACATAGTCTTACCATTTTTTTTACTGTGATTTATGACACATGGAAATATTTTACTTACTTAGTTAGCAAGTTAAACTGAAATTAAGGGATTTAGATCTAAAGTCTAAAGTTTGTTTCCATTTTCTGTTTCTGTTTTTGGTTATACGTCACTTAAACGTTATTTTTTTATCATAAATCATTATTTTTCCTTTCCAATTGGCGCGCAACGTTTACTCGATTTATTTGGTGGGGCTTAGCTCCAAAGTTTTCAAACATTCTTTGTTCGCGTTGAATGTAACTTGGCTTTTCTTACTATTTTTCAAAAGTAAGCTGAAATCTCGCTGTAAGCTCGTTTTGAATTTTTAACTGGAGCCCAACGTGAAATTCTCACTTCATTTACTTTGAATATTTCTTAAGTGACCTAAGTGCAGTTAATGTTATTGTCTGGGAATCAATAATTGGATCTCTTAAATGTTTGGAATTTGCTCCTCACAGATGATGCTAAATAATGGTGTTGTTCGAAGATCAGAAATAAACTTTACTTTCGACTATTTAGTTTAATACGCTGGTATTAGTTTCGACGAAGAACAATATGTTCTTAGCAATAAAAGATTTTTTGAAGAACACACTATGTGCTAAAATTCTAAATGTCATTTGTTGTTGGTTGCAATTTCGGTCTCAAGGACTTGTTTTTATTTCAACTGGCGCCCAACGTGAAACTTCTTTTTTTGTTTTTATTTTAAAAAAGATCACTGCGTGGATGAAAATGGTTTAATTGTGTTTAATTGGTTATTTAGATGCATGAGTTCAAGGCAACATTACCCCAGCTTCATGGGATTTCATAACATATTTTTATATAATTCTATTTCTTTTAACTATTTTAACTGGTGCTCAGTAATATCGTTTCCATTTAAAAGTTCTTGATGAGTCTTACAGACATGCCGGTAGGGAATAAGTAATTGGTAGGACTATTTTAAGAATGTTTAGCTTGCCCTCAAAACTTTAACCATATTAATTCCTCCCTTCTGTTTAAAATTCATTCAACATGACTCAACAATGAGTTTCGTCCCATTTTTGACAGCTCTCAAACCCCCTTCAAATTTTCAAAATTCTCTCACTTAAACTCGTGTCACGAAATATTTCAATTTTCATGTTTAAAAATATTGAAAAAAAAACATTATAATCGATTTCCACCCCCATTGTTAACAAATAACAACTAAGTACATATTATAGAAAACTCACACCGGTCTCTGTCAATCATATATTCAATGGCCTTTAAGGATTTACCCAAACACACCACACTACACCGTATGTCAACAAACGAAGTAGATATAGGTTAGAGATATATGTACCCACGCCTTTTTCATAAATCATAATTCATATTATTTTACATACCTACATGACATACACAGCGCACATCACATCAGAAGTAATTTAAATAAAAATTCAGTGAAAATTCCACCCTTCAATAAACTTCTTAAATTTCTGAAAATTATTTAAAATACTTAGGTACAATGAACTGGTCGCATGTACTGATACATGATGGCATGGCATTTAAAAAAAATAATATCTAAACAAAATTTGAAGTTGGTAAAGAGCCGATAATAGTAAGAAAAGAATATATTGATTTTCCCACGTTGGGCGCCAGTTTTTATTTTTGGATTATTTGTAGCTAATATGTGGGGATATTAATGTACCATTTGTATTCCATATCAAGACAAATTTGAATTTATAAATTAGAAATGTTCTTAGAAAACAATCATTGATTTCCGTTCGTTGGGCGCCATTTTGTATGGGTGATTTTTTAGATGGAAATAAAAAGGGGCTATAACTTTACGAGTTTAAATTTATTTTGTCTGTAAATTGAACTAAGATCTTACCCTATATTTATTAGAAGATTTTATTACTTTTTTTTAAACTGTATACTCCATGATACAGGTTAAAATTTAAAAACGCCATTTAAACTGAATCGTTTGAGCCGGTTAAGCTGAATCCACCAAAAAAGTTCGACTAAATTGACAAGATGTACATATACATATGAACAAACTTTTTATGGACCCATAACTACTCCCATTATAAAGGACAAATGCTGGAGGACACGAGGACACAATTGAAATAAAAATATGAATTGGGTTTTCCTTCACATTTTTTTTTCATTTTTGTTTTGTTGAAAGTGAAATTTTCGAATCACGCACCATTATTTTGATTGCACCTTTTGATGGTGCCAATGATGATGACTTACGACGCGACCGACGCTCGCACTCGCATATATGTTCATATTCATGCGTAGGGGGTGGATAATAAAACTTTATTTTTACTATTTGTGTAGTATAATGCTGCGCACACCGTGTGTGTGAGTGTAAGTATTCATTTGTGTTTATTCATAATATTCCATTAAATTAGATTTCATTTTCATTTGGTATATTTGTCAAAAAAAAAGTTATTTTCTAATTGCACAGCAGAGGGTTTATCTATAGGTACACACCAACAAGCAACCGGCAGGTGCCACACATATTTTATTACTTTTGTCTTAGAAGCACTAAACGCGGAGGAATAAGGAGAAATATATCCAAGTTTTTTTTTTTTTAGAATGTCGACAAAGTCTGTGTTAATGATATCAAACACATTAGTTTTTTGTTTTTATAATTTATTCCAATTTTGGGTAAGTTTTGTTGTTGTCATATTTTCAGGTGATTAGATTAAATGGACTATTGATTTTTTTTCCTCTATAAAAGTTTTTAGTTCATGTGAAAAATATGGGTGTTTTCTTTATCACCCATTCCCCAATTGATAATAATTATAATTTGTTTTGTTTTTTTTTTTTTATTTTTATTAATATATTTTTTGGGCTTTTATACTTGAATGTGCTAGAATATATAGAACAAAATGTATGGTAATTTTTATAATTTCTCCCCACCCTCTTGCTCTCTATCCTTCTAGTGCTTCTACTTCGAAGATAATAAACTTTATAACGAGTTCTCGTAAAAAGGAAAAAAGAAAGCAATTTCGTAATGAGACATAAATTGTTAGTACAACAATGGAATTTATATTCCATACTTGTCCGAAAATAAGGCGCATACTAAATAATATATGTAGTATATAAAAATATATTTTCATATACGGCGAGCATGAGAAACTGGGAGGCTTAATAATATTATACAACTTGTTATGATCTGTGTGTATTTGCAAACAAAAAAAAAGAAAGGAACAAGATACTCCCACATACATATGTTTGTATATGTATAGCAAATCCAGTCGACCGTAAGGCAAATTGAGGCAATATCCGATGATGGATAAACATTCATTTCGGTTGGAAAATTAAAAATGAGATGGATTTACAAGCAAGTAGATATCAGCAGAAGATCTTATAAGCAGCAAGGGATAGATAGAGATACTATATTCTCAATTTACTTTGAAAATGATACGTGGACATTGGACAATGATGAAAACTAACCATAAGGGAATTTCTTTTGTGCAGATAGTACAAGGTGGAATAATTTGTATAAGGGATGATAATATAAAAGGTTGGAGATTTTATTTTATGGAATGGGAAAGATTTAATAACAAAATTTTACTGAACATTCTTCAGAGGATAAGTTTCAAATCATTTGCTTGACAAATTAAATGGTTGACAGATATCCTTTTCCAAAATGATGAATTTGAAACTTCTGTAACTAAGGAAAGAAGGGGTGGTATATGAATTACGAGATTCAATTTGAGATTTAATTTGTTTGATTTGGTAAAAATAATTACTTATAAATTATAAAAACGACAAAATTAACAAAAAACAAACTCGGGTTTCCACGTTGGGTGCCACTTAAGATCTATGATAAATTTTGAAACGCGTTTGTTTGAATTTTCACATTAAACTGACCAACTCACATTGGGCATCACTTAAGTATATTTTTGAAATATTTTATGTGTTCGTTTTCTTATTAAATACAAATTTCTGGACGCCACATAAGTATATTTTTAAAATTACCTACTTTTGTGTGCGTTTTATTATTTTCTAGATATATCTCACTTATGATTTAAGGTCGATGTTGAAAAGTTTTGAATAGCAATAATAAAAACTAAAAACCACTCTTGGTATGGAAGTTTTTTTTTTTAAGCATGGTAATAATGTGTTGATAAAATCTTCTGATAATAAAGACATAAATTTATTTGTATCGTGAATTCAACCTGAAATACTTTTATCTAGAAACAAAAATATGTAAAAATATGAAAAATAATTTCAACGTTGGGCGCCATTTTAAATATGATATTTTAAGCCTTTGAAGGACAATTACGAAACAAACGATTTTGTTCACATTAACGATATTAATTTAGGTTGTTATGAGCTTTGAGAAGAGAAAGGGTTTAACAGTTTGAATGAAACATTTCTTTTCACGTGAGATCGTGAGATGCAATTAAGCCAAGAAGGAATAATTTAGTAAGATTAGAGTTTTTGTTACAATGATTTTTAAAATGTTTGATTTATTAATTTGAACAGAAAAATATATGTTCATAGTCTTTTTTTTAAGGATAATATTAAACCCAATGTTATGAGACTATATGCATTTCAATAAAATTAACAAAATCGGAAAATATAATGAACTGTATCGGATTTACATCTAAGTGAACGTATAAGATGGAAATTAAAACTAACAAACCTCTGCTGGTCAAATAGAAGCTGCAATCATTTAAAAAGAATTAATAAATATCAATTTAATAAATAAGTTATTATTTTCACTGTTGGGCGCCAGTTTTTGGATATACTTTTTTAATAATTTGAAAAATACCATTCACATATCATCAATTAGCAAAAAATAAATGGTCTCAAATGTGCCCAAAATTATTACCAAGCCTATTCCTGTTTATTTTTTTTTTATTTATTATCAGAGGTACAAGATTTACAAAAAAATTAGTTACATCTTCGACTGTGTAATGGAAATATGTACTCTTCTTGCGTTGGGCGCCACTTAATATAAAATGTTTCTACTACGTTTTTGAATTAAGTTAAAACCGTACATTATAAAAAAAACTTGTAATGCAAAAAAAAAACTCTGTTAACACTTGAGAGTGGCATTGCAAGCAAATACAAATATTACTTCAACATCAAATTCATCAAATATGATAGAAAAAAATTATATTTCAAAGAAAAAACCTGAATTAAGACTACAATATCATTATCTACACACATATTCCCGAACAGACAATTTGCAACAAATAAAATATCCGGAGATATCAAATCAAATAAACTCAAACAATTTTCTTCAAAAAAAAAGAAAATAAATAAATAAATTTACACACACAAATATAGCCTGAAGAGGAAACTGAAAGAAAGCTACAACACAATAAAAAAAAAAATAAGAACGAAAAACTTATTTCTCATTAGTTTTTCTTTGACTTTCCCTGATGTGTGCACTGCGCACCAACCTTCTTACAAATAAAATTTTCTTTTGTATTATTTCACTTCGATGGTTATCATAAAGATCGTTGAAGGGAAATGTCACAAAAACTGACATCTATTTACTTTATTTTGTCAATTCGATTGGAAATACAAAAAAATAAGAGGACGACATAAAAAAAAAAATTACAACTCAGAAATAATAGAATAAAAAAGAAGGGATTAAAAAAATATTTTTCATACTAAAAATTTATTTAAATACAAATAAAAACAAAATAAAAGTTTTTAAATAATATATAAGTTTAATTTTAATTATTTTTTTTAATAATTGTACAAAATTTAAAAAATAAATTATAATATTTTAAAAATTTGATTTCTTTTGTTTGTTTATAAACATTGTTTATAATAATTTTTATTTTTGGAGTTAGATTTTGTGAACTTGTTTTTTTTTTGAAAAAGTTCTTTTTTTTTTTTTTTCTTAATGACTAAATTTTTATATTTTAAAAATAGTTTTTGCTTGTTTTAGATTTTTTTTTGTTAAGGGTGGATAATGGAAATATATATTTTTCGCATTATCCTTTTGATTTTGTTTGCTCGTTTTTAAGGTACTTAATTATTTTTTTATATTTGTGTCTTTTTTGTTTTTGAAAATAAATATGTATGATAATATTTTTTTTTACATATTTTTTTACAAATTTTATTATTTTCGTTTCTAAATATTTTTATGAAGAAAATTTTATATAATTAATCCGATTTGATTCGAAGGAGATAAAATTTCATTCTTCTGTTGTTTTTTTTTTTTCTTGATCAAATTGAATGGAATGGGCATCTTGTACAAAAAGGAAGTGTGTCTGTATCTTTATCCCTTGTGATAATTTTGAAATAAATTTGCATACGCTTCTCATTTTAATTTCCTTTCATATTTCTTTGCATAAATTATCTTCGCTTTTGTATTTATTGTAATCGATACAATTTTGCATAAATAAGTAATAATCAATGAGGGTGTGTCGATTTTTGGGTAAAAATACATCATTTTACTGGAAAAAGTATGTGTGATAAACAGAAATGCACCCCTATATTCAAATATTCAAAAATTTGTTTCCAAGGGATAGCTAAAGTATATGTATGTTGGATAAAAGATGAAAGAACTGAAAAAAAATCAAACCCGGAACAAAAGACCATAAATGGAAAAGAAGAAAGGAAACACCACAAATAAGGGACATGTGCTCTGTAAGGTAGAGTAGAGATCTCAGGACATTTTTATAAAACTTCCTTCATGCCAGCTAGAAACTGCATTAAAATGACTGAATGCATTCATGCATTCACCGTTGACATTGACCTCTAGGGTCATCTCATAGTAAAAATTTCATTTCGTTATTTCGTATCAAATGTCCTTGATGATGGGGAAGTTTAATCTCGTTTTGAAATGAAAAAAGGTATATATAATTTGCATCCCTTGAAAACGGCACGTGACATGGAAGAATATAATTATAGATTTTTGAAAGAACGATCCACAGCCTTTTGTAACTGTATCGGATGACCATGATTGTGTAACTTATTGGCATAGGGTATAGCCATGACTATGTATGTATATATTTATGTTGCCGTATATATTGATTGATTTTTTTAAGAGGACAGAAATAATGTATGGATTTTTTTTTAATTAGAAAATGCAGCTGCAATTTTTATTCAGGGAGTTTCGGGATTATAATGGATCCGTTTGACCGGAAGAAAATACGTTAACATGTGCTGATATGTATTTGAAAAAAAAATTTAATGGGTTTTTTAACAGATTTTTTTTTTGTTGGATTGGAAAATATAGGTGAGTGTCTCCCTCGTTTGTTTAGGGAAATCGCTGCAGGCATCAAAACATTTTTAAAGAGATATTAAAGCATAACATACAAATACATTTAGAATTTGTATTTAGGTATTATACTTTTTAAGTGTTATTTATTAAAAAAAAAATAACAAAATGTTTACTCGAAGTTTATCGTTTTTAAAAACAAAGACTGTTTTACGTAAATGCTTCTTTTATGTCGTTTTAAAATTATAAAAAGACGCAAATGATTAAGAAATCTGTGTTCATTTTTCAATAAATGATTTATAGAACTAAATTAACCTTAAAAACCCAAAGATTCAATAGGTAAAATAATTTAAAACTGTGAGATTTAAAAGGCTTACAAAAATCATAAAATGGAACATCTATGGGTGGTTCTGTAAAAATTCAAGGGAAAGATAAATGTTGAGATAGCTTCTCAGGAACTAGGATCTATTGAGTTGAAACTCTTAACGATTTTCTTGTAAGTGTTTTTAGTTGATAGGAATTTAGGGCACCTAATTTTTTGCCAGAATCCGAACAGCTAATAGATTTATATAGATTACATAGATAGATTTTATTTTTAGCACCAAATCAAAAACGGGGTTTCTGGAACAGGTTTAAGAAAACTTGAAAAGCGTTTGCACCAAACATTTACAAGTTTTAATTTGACATTTAATTTTTTTTGACCACAACTGCTATCTGTGTGCCTGAACACAATAGTTTCACGAATGAGTCAAAGTTAAGTCCAAAAATCAAATGTTGTATGCAAAATTGAAAAAAAATTTATAGATATTGTTAGTTGAGAAATAAATCCTATTTCAGTACATTTGATTAATTTCTTGAGCGAACCAGTTTGCGAAGTAATCATAATGCGCGACACAGTTCCATTGTCTCTTTTGTGCCAGCAGTAAAATTGATTTCTCGTGATAACAACCTTTCAGCTGTTTTATCTGACGTTTAATTAAATGGTCAATGATTCAAAAGGTGTGTTTGTTTTGTTAATTTTTCAATTCCAACTATTTTTTGATAGGTTTTATTTACATAACTTATGATGGTTCATAATAATTTGTAATTTACCAAGAGTATGGGAAAAGTTGTATGTTTTGATTTGTCGCCTAAACCGATATTTTAGCGAAAACTACGTTTTGGGTTTGGTGCCAAAAGGCTATAAGGTTGTTAGATTCTCAATGGTTTATGTAATATTAATTCAATGATGATATATGCCAAGGAGAGAACCACTTTTTCATGACAGGGATACGTATGTACATACTTTTGGAGGTTTTGTTAATTCCTTACAAGAATGAGTATCAATAAAACTCAATATTTTATGAACAGAAAATCCGTCAAACAATTATGAAAAATTGGAAGAATTGTCACCTGTCAATTTGTATGACATTGGACCCTGGTTTGGTTTGTTAATTCCAAAGAAGCCTTGCAGGTGGTTATCACACGAAGTATACCCATTCAAATATAAACTGATTTAAAATTCATTGAGTTTGCCAAGAAGAAAAAATGTTTCCCTATTTTATATAGATTTGAAGATGTTTTGAAAGTTAAATGTCATCCAATAATAATTAATTAAGTGGTATTAACGGTTTTGTGCAGCTATATCTACTTAAAAAAATTGCATGTATTGATAGGCTTACATCGGGCTATCCGAAAAATTAAAGGACGACTAAAGTAGCGTTTGCCTAAGCTGTCTTTTCACAAAAAAATTATCTGCAATACAATTTGCCTACTTAGCTATTCCGATAGGTTGAAATAAAAACTGTACGTGATCATTGACTGTGTTCACATTGAACTGACACCCCCGATTTTTTTTTACTTCTCTGTATTCAAATCTCGGTTCCATTTAATGGTGAGAAAGGGACTTCTTTCATGGCTGTCTCTTTCTCACCATTAGGTGGGTGCGAGATGGTGATTTTGAGAAGTCAAAAAGAGGCAGTCAAATGTGAGCACCGTCGCTACGATTTTTTTTAACGGCTAACAGCTTACATGTCATATATCAGTGCTGCCAAATTAAGACAAATTATTTGTAATTGCAAAAAAAGCTAATTTACTTTATATATAAAACCGTACAAAAACACAGTTACTGACAATATAATGCTGTGGAATTTTAATCAACAGGCATATTTTTTAGTTTTTCAGTTTTTTAAATATTTAAAGTACCATAAGTGAATTCAATTGGTAGAATGGCTTTGCGTAAGATCGGAATCCAATGAAATTCTAACTCTAGGTAGCGGGTATCAACAGAACACTTCGACTTAGTCCCCCCTCTTCTCATTTTACAAAAGAGGTGGGCATCATCTTGAATTTTCTGTATTCTACTAGTTATTCCAATGATCTCGGTAAATTTTTGTCTTAGAGAAAAAAATATTAGAATAAATATTGTTTAAAATAATATTTCCAATAACTTACATGCATACATATGTCAAATACGTACATACATTGTTTTTAAAAATCTAGACTATTTAAAAAGAAATAAACTTTCGTCAGAAAATCAATTCCAAAATTTAATTTTTTGAAAGCTTATATTTTTTTTAAATATTCTAGATTTCGAAAAAAAATATTTAACATTAGAACCTGGCCATTCTACCTAGCTATCCCAAGAACAAAATAATTTGAAAATACTTTATTTTTAAAGGATCTTATTTAAATCTATGAATTCGCTCAAATAATAGAGTTGTGTCATCCCAAGACATTCTCCCACATTAATAATTATTATTTTCCTTTAGATTAATCTCAATTGAGCGATTCCCGTAGGTGGTAGTCTTTTAAAAATTTGTCAACCAATTGATGAAAACATCCTAATAATAGTCACATCATTTGATAGTTTTTCATAAAACCAATAAAATGCTGGTACCCTTGACTTAACGATACCCTATTTCTTTTTTTTTCATTTTAATACACAAAAAAATAAAGTGAAAACTACATGAAAATATTTTCTACCCGTATTTTGTTTATTTTTTGTTAAACCACATTGCAATGATTTTTTTCTATCATATTGATTGTATTGCTACAAAAACTATTTTTCATTGTCCAACACCGGTACTGGGTGTTGGATAAAAAAAAAAAATAGGGGAATAATTACTGTTGCTCACAGTATGGGGTGAATTTTATTTCCTGCTAAAATAGTTTTTTATTTTTCTTAGTTTTTTGTATGTAGAATTTGAATTGAATGAAAAAAGTGTGTACAACACGAGTCACAGAGTAGAATACCTAGGGTGCATTTCCAAAATAAAAAATTACTTCCTTTAACACACCTCCTTGAAGTTTTACACACACACAAGGAACAAAAAATGAAATGCAATCAATCAATTTTAAAATTGAGTACTTCCATTCAATTTACTTTAACTACTTGTAGTTACATGTTTTTTGATAGAAAATACAAAAACAGGAAAAAAAAAGACTTAAACGATGATAAATTGATTTCCATCTCCACATCAAATTGGATTAATTTTCTTGTCGTCATCAATAATAAGAAAATAAAGACACACAAAAATAAAATAAAACAACACAATTAATAATAAAGAAAATAATATATATTTTTTTTTTAATTTAGATTTTTATTAAATTAAAAAAAATTATAATAGGTATAAGAAATTAAAAATTAAATATTTTAACAAAAAATTTCATCTATTTTGTAAATTTGCATCTTAAAACAAAAATTTATTACATCATGTTTTTGTTTTCTTTTTTGTTCTTTTCTCTATACAGTTAACAGCAATTGCTATAAGGCACACAGCATTTTAAATTTCAATTTAAATTGTAAATAGCAATTACCGAATGAAAATAATATTTTAGTTTCAAAAAATTTCTTCGTGAAATTTGTCTTTCCAGAAAAAACACCTTAAGTTCTAGAAAAAATTTACACAGGAAAGAAACTTAACGAAGAAATTTTAAAAACAATTTATTTTGTAATTCTTTGTTTTTTTAAAAATATTTTTTTTTTTTTTTATTTTTAAATTTAAGTTTTTGGTTTAAGCTGCGCTAAGCGAAGACTTATGTTTTTTTTTTTTTTGTTAAATTTTTGGATTTATATGACTAGATTTTGTATTTTAATTATTGTTGTTTCTAAAATAAAGACTAGGATAAGTTTTTGGTTTTGTCTTTTGTAAATGACTATTTTGGTTTGTTGTTGTGGGAATGTGACGACATTTTTTTTTTCTTTTTACATTTTATACTTAAAAATTAAAATAATATTAAAAAATTAAATTAAATAATACAAAAGTAATAAAATTATATATTTAAAAAAAAAATGAGGTAATTTTCCTAATATAGAATAATATTATTATTGTATATATGAGGTAGCTTTATTATGTGTTTTACTTTTTTCTTTCTATAATAATTACGTTTACTGGATGTAAATTGTACTTTTGCCCTGAGATACCTTTTTGATTATATTTCTTTTATTTTTTTTTTAGTTTTTGTTATTATTTATATATAAAATGTATATACAAAAGAAATTTAAAAGAAGTGTTATAAATGTTTTAATATTTTCTTTGTTGGCATACATCAATAAAAAAATGAGGTAATTTATATACTGGAATGATGGAGTTTTCTTTGGGTGCTAAGAGCTTAAGCTCTTCATTTATAATCTGAATTTAAGATTTCTTAAGTTAGCTATGTATTATGAAAGAAAATTTAAAGTTTTAGGTATCACCTTGCGATTAGTTAATTTAATTTATTTTGCTGAAATGATTTTCGGAAAAAAGTATGTTTTAGGTAAAGAACCTAGTAAAAAGATATTAGAATTAAATGATTGCTTCATACTTTGCTTCTCTTATTAGCACTACTGTAAAATCCGGAAAATAACCTCTCGCATTAGTACTTTTATTTTTTGAGACTCAAAAAATGTTGAAAACAAAAAAAAAATATATTAAACTTACGTTTTAAGAACCTTTCGATTTAATATCTTCCCCGCTTAAGACTCGTTTCACATACATTCGGTTTCATTCGGTTCGGTCTCTATTCGGTTTATATTCGGCTGTGCCTGATATGTGTGAAACGATAAAACGGTGCTCTACGGTTTCTATTAGGTTTTTATTTTTGCCGTTTTATCGTTATATCACACATATCAGGCACATCCGAATACAAACCGAATAGAGACCGAACCGAATGAAACCGAATGTGTGTTAAACGAGCCTAAGGCACAGCCGAATACAAACCGAATAGAGACCGAACCGAATGAAACCGAATGTGTGTTAAACGAGCCTAAGGCACAGCCGAATACAAACCGAATAGAGACCGAACCGAATGAAACCGAATGTATGTGAAACGAGCCTAATTGTCTGTTGTTTTGTAAACGTTATTTTAAATTTACATGAAAATACCTTTTTTAAGTAAATACCAGCCCTTAAAATCAGATCTCATATGACAAAAGTTTGTTGTGTTTCATGCTTTTGAAGTTAAAAACTTAAGAAGTACCTTATAACATTAATATAGTACAATTTTAAGACTGACCGCTGCGCTGTTGAGTTTATGTTTGTTGTTGTTTTATCTATTGCCAGTTAATCATTCTTTATTTTTTTTTGTAAATAGGAGATAAGTGCCTTCCAAGCACTTATTTTATAACTGCGCAACTCGTAACTCTCAAAACAAGGCATGTGTGTTGAGGCAATTATCCGGGTTTAGAGTATTTAGTGGCAACCGCGCATTAGACAGAAATGTATCCATTTGATGATATAACTTCAGCAAGTACTGAATTTTTTTTGCTTTTGTGCATAACTTTCAGTCGAAACGATTTTCTCTGCCTACAAAAATGTATACTCAAGTCTAGAACGCTGTTGATACAAAAGAAAAAATTTCGAGAAATTGAAAAAAACGTTGACGTTTTGTTTTGTGAAGTCAAAATAAAAAGGAGGAATCCGTCGAATGCTAATACCACCGTCTTGAAAACGAAGTTTGTGTGTATCAAAGACTTTAAAGTAAAAGTACAGTTCACGTTTCTGATATCTCACAAAATCGCATCCGTCAATTTGACTAAGCAGAAAGAGAAATCACAAAAACTGGTTGTCTACATTTTTCTCAAAAGAAATAAAAAAACTTAACTATTCCTATTCGACAAGGAAACGTGGAATTTCTCGAATCTTCGCATTTACAGTAACCATTGAAATTTCAAGTTTTTGAAAAGATTTTTTTTTAGTATAAAATGTTTCTATAGGTAGTACAAAATTTAAATCAAAAAATTAACCCTCCGAGCATTCCAGTAAAAGCCAAAAACGTATGCATTTCAAATTGAGGAATAAATAAATAATTTTTTTTTTTGAGCAAGTAGTTTTAATCTACAAATAGTATATATATTTTATTAAATAAAACATTTACTTCCTTCCTAAATTTTCTTTCTTATTTAAATAAAAAAAGAAATATATTTAATAGAAATATGTTGTTAGAAATCAAAATTATATTATTCCTATATACTCCAAGCTTTGATTTAACTATCTGCAATTTTTGTTATCAATTATTATTGTTTTTTTATTTGTTTTAAATTAATAATTATATTTTTAATTTATATATATAAACTCTATTTTATATATATGTTTTTAGGAACTTTTTTCATTAATCACTAAATTTAAAATAAAACACAAAAATTTAAATTTAAATGAATACTAAACATTTTTGTTGTTGCCAGATTTACTTTTTCTTTCGCTTTTATTGATTTTATTTAAATTTATATGACTGGTAAATGTTTTAAGTAAAAAATTTCGCACTCAGTCTTTAAGTTTTTTTTCGTGTGAAATAAAAAATGTTTTTATGTTTATGTTAATAAAATGTTGTTTTCTTTTGTCGTAAAAGTTTCAAAAATTTAAAATAAAAAGAAAAACTATATCTGGCAACATTCTATGACATTTCTACAAATTAAAAATAAAAACTAGCGATTTATGCTGGTGTCAGAGTAAATGACACGGTTATTGGACCTGAAATACGTTCCCTAACTGGTAAATAAATAAGAGCTGGGACAAACCTGTTCGATCCATCGTTACCCTCTAATGATGTTGAATTCTCTTGAACATAAAAAGACTGCATCAATTCGCTGCCTGAAACAAAAGATCCGTTTGGATCCTGCGGTATTGCAAAAGCTACCGGTCGGTTTGACCTGTTTGCGACTTCTTGTAGGACATTGCCATCAAAATTATAGGACGCTTGTTGTGATGGTGAATTTGATGATGTTGCTGTTGTCGTTGTTGTAGTTGATGTTGCTAATGATGTTGTTGGCATGGAAATAGCTTGATTGGTTTTCGAGCCTGCCGCTTCAGCAATTGCCGTTGAGTCTCGTTTGGCTGTTTCTTGTGGTGTTTGCGGTACCGGTGTTGAGGCTGGCGTTGTTGTCGGAGTTCCCCCCGAAGACGTCGACGATGATGATGAGGACGACGAGGACACAGCAGGTTTTATGGTTGTACTTGTTTGGTTAGTCGCATCAATATCAGCCACGCTTGGTATCTCCTTGGCTATTGAGACCGCTGTCTCGGACTTGATGGGAAGATTTGGTGGTGAAGTTGGCGGGAGCGATGGAGCTGATGATGGTGTTCCACTCAGAATTGAATGTGATCGTTCGTGGATGAATAAGAACGCATAATAGGGTGTGGAAAATGAGCAAAGTGAGCACTGATATTCCTTGAAACGTGGCGACTGGAGTGGATTCTCTGCACCAAAGAGCGCCGGGAAGGGATTCTTCACCAAGAGATTCGGATTGATATTGTTGACGGGGTTTTGCTGCGGGATACTGTTCCCGTTTGGAATTTTCAGAGTTGGACTGGTGGGTTTGCTGAATGCAGCTCCAAGTTGTACTTCCATTTCACGGAGTTTATCCACTCCAGATGGCCCATGATCGCTCATCAAATGAGCACGAAGCCATTTCGCACTGCGGAAACGACGGCTACAAAGCGGACACACTTCAGTATAGTGGGTGAAGTATCTGGTATTAAAATCCACTCCTGCTAAATCAGCTTTGGAGTCACTGGGAAAGGAACTGTTCACCAAGTCGGATTGTTCTTGCGGGAGTTCTATGCCATTGCTTTGTCGGGACTGGGGCAGGGGAGATCCCTCGTCGACGATCCCATGTGTATTGTGCTTATGAACTCGCAAAAAATACTTGCTGCAGAGTTCTTTATTGCATATGTTGCATACAACTCCGCCGATTTGGGCGCCATTTTCTATTTCAATGCCATGCATGCGTTGCATATGCGTCTTCATGAAGTACTTGTTGCAGAGTTCTTTGTTGCAGATCTCACAATAGCTGCTGGTTGGTGTGATGGTGTATGGAGCTCGAGTTCTATCGATTTGGCCAACGCCGATAACCGGTGTTGCTGGACCACTGGAGCTGGTGTTAATTGGTCGCTCAGGAGTGACAAAGCCATCCCGCAGCGGGCTATTGTTGCTTAGACTACCGGTCAAAGGATGAGCCTCAGCGATATGTTGTTTTAATTCAAAAAGATTGGAGAATTCCCTATCACACTGCTTACACACTTCGCTAGACATTCGTGGGATCGCTGATGGAGACGAGGCAGGCGATAATTTAATTCCCATGTAAGGTGGTGGGTTACTGCCATTGTTATTGTCCATCATTGAGTGTTCTGTTGCTATGTGGGCATGAAGCACGTACTGGTTTTCCATTTCCTTGCCACAGAAATTACAGGGAACTGGACGCTTGCAGTTGAGATCGTTCAGCTGCATAATCATGGACTGCAGCTTCTGAAGATTCAGACCAACAGCTTCGGAGTCACTTTGTTGTGATGGCGTCGCTTGTTCAGATGGTTCACCAGGTGTTGAGAGACCGTTATCATTTTCAGTTTGACCATTTAGTGATTTGTTATCAATGTCAAACTTCAGACGTTTTGCTGAATCCTTTTCACCTTCCAAGGAAGAAAGAACCTTTCGTTCCATGAGCTTTTCATTGGCCATCATCAGATTAAGTGGAGTTGTTTGCATGGCAAAAAATGGCCATTGCATTTTTAAATCATCTTTGGCATCATCTGGTGGCACAAAGATTCCATGTCGCTTCCATTTGTGTGTTCTTAAGAAATATTTATTACAATATTCCTTGCAACAGAGATCGCAAAATGCCTCTGGATTTAATACTCCTAATCGCTTGAGCTTATCGAAGGAGAAATTTGACTCCCGGGCCTGCTGTTGCGATGAGGGTGACAGCTTACGTGGTTGTGGTGTGAAGGATACATCTTCTTGTTCAACTGAAAAATCCTCTCTAAAGCCCTCTGGCAAATGGAGATTACCTGATAAGGAGGCGGACGCTGAAGTGTCCTTCTCCGGTAAGTTATTCTTTTCATTGGAATTCCCCTGTGATGCTGGGGGCGCAGTTTCAGTATCGAATTTCATTTCTTGTGGACTTGAACTAGCAGTGGAAATGGTTGTGGTGGTTATGTTTGGTGGGTTGACTGAAATAGGTGGTGGAACTTCATGAGCTTTGGTGCGATGTCGCTTCATAGCGAAAATATTTGTGAATTTCTTTGAGCAAACATCGCACGGGATCATTGGAATTGGTGGAGCTATCTGCTGTTGTTGTTGTAATTGTTGCATTTGCTGTTGTTGTTGTTGCTGTTGTTGCTGTTGTTGCTGTTGTTGCTGCTGTTGTTGTTGCTGTTGTGCAACTTGAAACTGCGCAGCTTGTTCCATTTGCTGTTGCTGCTGTTGTTGCAGCTGAAGGTGGAAAACTTGACTCATAGCTCCCATGGAATTGGCACTTGTCATTCCAGAATCTGAGGAAGTGCAAGTAGGATCGTAAATTCCATGTTTGTTGGCTTTATGCGTCTTCAGGAAGTACTTATTGCAAAATTCTTTGTTGCAAAGGTCACAATATGCCTCGGGATTGAAAATTCTCAACGGAGGCCGAGTCAGGCCATCCACAGATGGGAAACCCGACGGAACTCCAAGCAGTGGAAGTTGCGATAAATATCCACTGGAGAAAGCAGCTGCTGCTGCCTCTGGAGGAAATGGAAATCCTAAAGCGGGCATCGCTGACATCCATTGTTCGGGCTTCTGCGATGCAGCGCGACTGTCCTGCATGGAGGATGGCACCTCATCTTCGTCACTTCTTTCAAGCTTTACTTTTACTGATGAAAGTATGTCAAGGGTTTGTTGTTCATCTGACAGATTCCTTTTGCTGTGTTCCTGCTGTTGGGTGGGGGAATGTTCTTGCATGATGTGAAACCTTAGTCTTAAGTCAGAATCGAAGTTTTCGCCACATTCCTTGCAGAATATCTGAGAATAGTTTGCCATTGAGTCGTGGTGCAGTTGGTGCATTTGTTGCTGATGTTCGTGTTGTTGTTGTTCTTGTTGCTGTTGTAGTTGTAGTTGTTGTTGTAATTGTTTTTCCTGATCTTTCTCATCCCTTTCAGGGGATTTTTCTTTTGTAGTTCCCTGGAAATTCTCCAGTGGTGATATGTTTCTTTGTAATAGCTCGAATGGATTCAACTGGCCAACCATTTTCGGAAGAAATATTTTCGTCAACTTATCTTCGTAGTCTTCATTTTGCATCATTTCCTCCTCCTGATTCAATTCTTCTTTTATATTTCCATTGTTAAGCTCGTGTTGGGCGCCATCTAATGGCTGTTCAGAAATATCCATCATATTCTGGTCACCTCCTCCAACTTTGGCACTCAAATTTAACGCCGCCAGCCGTATGGGTGTCGTTTGTTTTCGTCTTTTTTTCGATTGATCAAATTGTAGGGCATCTAATAATGCTGAACTAGATGATGTGAGAGCTTGTGCCATGAAAGCTTGATTATGACCCATTAAAACATCGGCAATACTTCGCTTATGGTGATGATGATGATTATGATGCTTTTTACTACTTCCTCCTATTCCTACTACTAATCCTCCACCGCCACCTGATGATGCTCGTCGTTCTCCATTCGCCGCTCCTTCGCGCGATGTTGAATTTTTCGAACTACTGTGCTGAGAACTTGTATTACTCAATTGGGAAGAATTTGATGCATCACTAAGTGCTGTGTCCTCGCTACTCAAATCGGGTGGTGGGGTTGCATATATCGATGCAGCCATCTTTGTTATTACTGTAAAAAAATAAATAAAAAAACGTCGATTAGATAAGATGAATATAAAGTATAAAACGAAATAGGGGTCGATAAATCAATCATAATTTTATTCTATTTGTATGTTAAAGTGGACTTTTTGATTAAGAATAACTGTGAAACTTTGATTTTTTGATTGATATATGTTACATATCTATGTACTGTACATATTGTATGAAGGTATGTATGTATTGTATATGGATATGTGTTTCTTCTTATTAATCTTTTTCTTGGCCGTAATTGAAAGTACAAAGACAGCGGTTTGTTTAAAATTCTTTTTGGGCTAGGGGTTTATTCAATTCAGGCGAAATTATAGGTTTAATTGATTTTAAAAGAAAAATATAATCTCTTTTATCTAAGAAACGTATTTTTTTATGAAGAAGCATATTTTGTGTTATTTCTTTTTTGAGTGGTAATTCTAAGGTTATGAAGTTACAGAGTTTAAATGTTTAGATTTTATGAAAAATAGTAATATGGTCGAAGAGCTATTTGTTTCTCAAACAAATATTTGTCTTTTTCGTCAAAATATTTTTACACATTCAGTATTTTATCTTTGATTGAAAAGCTTATAGTTTTTACTTCGCAGAGATGAATAAACTAGACTTAATGTTGAGTTTGTTTGAAGATTCCTACCTTATTAGCTACACTTTACATTCTTTGAATTTTCAGATTTTGAGTTGCCGATATTTTAATAAACTAGTTTTATACAAATTTCTAGCTTTTAATGTTCGGGTCATTTAGTTAAAACCTAAGATATGCTTTTTTTTTGTAATGTACGCGCACTTAAGGGGTTTTGATACCCTTTAAATGTAATGTAATGTTAGGAAAACAGGGAAGGGTTTAAGAGGAGATACCGATGCACATTGGTTTTGAACCTTTGAATACCAAAATGCAAAAGAAAATTAAAACCAGGTGTGCATTCCACATTCGGGAAGTGTGGGTGCGGCTAAAAAAATAATATCCATTCTTGGCAGTACATCCGAAGTTTATTTGTTAACTTAGGACATTAATTTGGAAGAATCCATTTTCCACGTAAGAATTACCAATCACAGCCTTGTATAGCCTTGTCTAATGTTAAACCATAGCTGGTCTTACTTCAAAAACCATTTTTTTTAAGTTTTGTTATACAGGTAGGAGCGAGCACGGGAGGAGGTTTAAACTGTTATAAACGGTTTATTATATAATTGCGTTTTATTAGTCTTTTAATTTATTGGAAATTGTTTGATTGATTTTCATTACCATGCCAAAATTTTTAACACAATCATGAATCTATCAAAAAACTGGATTTTTTTTCAAAAACAACTTAGTCGATTTCTTAGAAATTGGTATCTTGCATCAAAGAAACTAGTATAGTGCCGTGGGTTTCGGCAACGGTGCGCTTACGAAATTCATGGTGGTAAAATTCCATAATGAGTTATTAAAACAAAACATTTCAATGTTGCTGAAAAAATCTATGTTTTAGCTGTAAATTTAATAATTTTCCAATTTCTCATGTAAAATATATGTAAAAGCAATTCCGTATTGACATGACAAAAAACTACTGTGTACTATTGTGGTGATATTCGAGCTAAAAATTGGTGTATAGTATGACGGTACTGAACACAAACAAATCAAATTTATTGTTAAAAACCAATCTTGAGTGACTTCGCGCAGTCAAAAAATTTCCACTCAGTAATTTCTTGGGCCATTTTGTTTCATTAAAATATTGACCAAAAATTCAAAACATACATACACAATATTTCATCATTTTTATGAACGAAAGTTTATTTGCTTTGAATTAAAAGCACTTCAAAACTAAAGATAAAATTGTTTAAAACGGTTTTAAAATTTTGAAACACGTGAAAAACTAATGTAAATTTCTGATTACCTGTACGAACTTTCAACAAACTGTTCTTGCAATCCTATAGGAAAGTTAGAAGCTGCAATTAATGGTTGAAACATATTCGTCGATACAAACAAATTTTGACAAATGCAAACTAAGATTTACTGAAGTAATATTGTTCATAAAATTATTTTTTTTAAAGAAAAGAGTTTCTAACAACAACTGTGGTTTTCTTTTATGCGAGTTTTGTATATACGTTCAATTTTAAAGAGGATTTTAAGGAAATATCACGGTGTTTTGGAGTTCTTTTTTCTTATATGAGTGTTTCTTATATCCGTAAAATACTGTACAGAGACACCAACATTTTAAAAATGGATCAAAATAAATTAAAAATTGTTGAATTGCCTTATGTTGAAAATACATCAATGTCAAACAAAATGTCAAAAAAAGAAAAAAATAATCATCACGTACACAAGGCAAAGATATAGGTGCTATACCTACACTAACCTCCTCCCCACACAAAAGGCCAGAAAGCTCTTTCTTCAAAAGGCCAGTCTTTAATTAAAAACTGACTCTTTTTTTCTGAAAACAGAGAGGTTGTCTCCCTATAATTATCGCCCATAATATCACACCATCACTCGATGCCTTCACTATTTTTCCTTCCCGTTTCCATATCCACACAACATGACTAAATGGTGATGTAGGAGAAAAAAAAGGAAATCTACTCAAAGTTCTAATGTATGTGTGATGTGTTTTGTTGTGTATGTATGTTTGTCAGGCTCTGAGCATCCTTTATTTTATTTTTTCTTTCAAATGTAGGGCTTCTTATATTTAAGAATATACCACCCTAATAAGAATTTGGAAAATAGAAAACTTTTTACCAATATCCTTCCTCTTGCATAACATACAAATATACACTTTTTCTATGGCTAATACAAGTACAACAACAACATATAAGGAGTCATCCAATTTAATGGGATTCAACCGAAAATAGAAAGAAAAATCTCTTCCTTATAGTTTTCCCTTAAGAATTTTCTTAATTTTTTTTTTTTCATTTTATTTTCCACATTTGACTGACCGAAGAATAAAAGGAATAAATTCCTTTCGTTTCACTAGAAAATGAAACAAATTCTATGCGATATGTTGGAAACATAAATTAAGTTTCCATATGGAAGATAGTTTTACACTGCCACCGTTGCCACTCGTCGCCGCCCGCCGTCACCGCACCGCACCACAAGCAACCTTACCGACCCTTTGTCGGTCGTCCAAAACAAGGACGATCTCCTGTGCCTCGTGTGATGGAGTTTATATGTGTGTTGTAAGGACCTTGGGCGGCCGGCAACAAATGAACCAGGATACTAATAAGGGAAGGTGGCTGGTAAGTGGGTTGTGGGTGGCACTGTATTTCGCTCTGTAATGTTTACATGGATCTCTAAGTCCGTCTATAGGATGAGAATATAAATTTCCAACACATACATCTTGAATTATTTTTTTTTATAGGTATACTTGAATATAGGTATAGATGGTAGATATTTTATATTATATATCGGCCAGTAGAAGTAGGTACGTACTCATGTAAAGTTACTTGTATTTGACGACAATCTTCGTCCTTGTCACCGTTCTATGAGGTTTCAATTTATTTTTATTATTTCCAAGTAGTTTCAGCTTCTCACTCCACTACCTACACTTTTTCACTTTAAGTGCAAACTGTCATCATACTGTGACTTGACACATTTGTTTTGATGGCTATTTGCCAACTTGTAACACCATTCAAACGGTTTTCACTCAAATCTTTGTTGTAAACAACAACAAAAAAAAAAATAACAAACAACTTTAAAAAATATTTCGCGAAATCAATTTATCTTATCGATCATGCGAAGCGATGCGCCCGTCGAAAAACCTCGGATGTCCTTTTTGTAAAAAGTGTAAATAAATACTGAAATGAAAAATTCCAACTGCGCAATCAAATACCCTGCGCTGATTTAAGTCTCCTTGATGGGCAAAGAGAGGGAACCCTACACCAGCCGAACCAACAACAATGAACAAAATAACAACACAACACAAAAAAAAAATAAATTTCAAAAAACCGATAAAACACCCCAAAACCTCACAACTGATAAGTTTTTCCTCAAAAAGTGAAAAACTATATGCTCCGCCCCTTGCACATTTTTTCCATTCAAAAATCAAATAATCTCAATAAAATATCAAGTTAGGGGTGAGTTTTTCACAATAATTATTTTTCCTATTCACTGATTTTTCTTCGTTCGTTTTTTTTTTTTTTTTTGAAAGAAGAAATTGAAATAAAAGTAATTTTAGTGATAAGGTGAATCAATGTGTATGGTAGTGCGATTAAGTGCATGCATGCACTTTTCTATTATTCTGACTTGCTTTGAATTGCACTCGGAGAAATGTTGTATCTTTTGGTCAGTCTTGAGTTTTGATTCGGGGAGAGACACAGAAGCAATGTTTGACAATCAAAATGGTGGTAACAGTGTTTATGAAAATAGAAAACCAAAGCCGGATATAGTAGATGTGGGGGAGTTATACCCAATGCTGATTTACCTATATTGATATCTAAATTACAGTTATGGCATTTTTTTTGTGATAAGATCTATCGTTCTATTGCTATACACTGATGTCATGGTGTATTTGAAATGTGCATATCATTAAAAACATTTATTTTAACGATTTTACCCTTATCGGTGTTATCGCTTTTGATTTTATTGAATTTTTAATAGTAAACAGTTTGATTATAATTGTGTGAGGGTTATTTATTTTTTTTTTTTCTTTTATATAGAAGGGGATGTACCTATCTATAGCTTTTGATAAATAGAAGTTGCAATAGATACTAGTAATTAACATGTGGAGTAATTAATAATTATTTTGCAGAAGCTTTATTTTTAAAACTTAGAATTGCGACCTCCTTTATTTCTTTTTTAGTTTATATTGTATTTAGTTACCCGTATTTTTGGTTCTAAGAAATCAAATAAATCTAGTAAAATATTTTCAAATAAAGCTTAAAAGTTCTCAACATAATTTAAAACTCGATCTATAGGAATTCTCGATTTATTTTTGGAACTCAATTTTAAAAATATCTAGAACACTAACATTTCTTCCCTTCGAGTTATTTCCCTAAAACTGAATTGCTTCTTCTAAAATCCATAAAGAAACTTGAAAACTTGATTTTAATCCCATGTATTTTTCTAAATCCAAATTTAAAAAATCACAACTTTGTCAGATATGTTTGATAAAAAAATTGAATTTTGGAACACTTTTGTCATATTTATAAAAAATACATCTGAACAAAATTCACAACAGTTATTTCCCTACTTATACCCATTTAAACAAATACATTTTTGTATTTAATTTTAATAAATGTTATAAATTTAAATTTAAATGGCAAAAATTACCACATGTGTGCAAAAATTCAATTTTCTTTATCAATCATTACTAAAGTTACGAATTTTTAAAGTTGGATGTATACAAAAATACATGGGATGTCCCATATAAAACTTCAGAAATCCGGGTTTAAGTTAATAAAATGAGCTTACATTTTACAGGATTTTTTTTTAATTATTTAGAACAAATTGGGGGTGTGCGTCATTCAGAATAAGACAATAACCTTTATAAGGACCACCCTAATGTACGTACATAGTTTCTGAAAGCACAAAGCGTTTTCTGAAAGTGATTTGCTTTCTTGGAAACGATTCAAGTGAAAGTGTCTTTTTTCAAAGCGTTTTCAAAAAAGCAAATCACTCTTAGAATTAAGAGAACAAATAGTCATTATTAAACCGGAGCTTAGACAAGCGAGTAGGACAAGTAGCGTTTATGTGTGATACAGCAGAGAATTGACTAGTAGCGCAAATAGTACAATATTTTTGACTGCGGGTTGCCTGCCAGTTATCCTATAGTTTCCAGATTTTGTGTATTTTTATAAACATAAGCATGAAATATTTTTAAAATATCATATTAGTTGACAAAACATTCAGAAAACTAACACTATGATACACTCCCTGTCACTTGTTTGAGGCCACTATTTTCTCGATAAATACCTGTAGGAAATATTTTTCCTGTGAGTAGGTAAATATATTTTGCAATAAAAAAGTATACATTTAAATGGGTAACTTGGAAATTCAATAAGAATTTCTCAAATAATAAGAATGGACTGCAAAAATGGGTATAAAAAAATGCGTCACTTGATTGAGGCCACTTGAAAAATCTTTTAAAAAAAGAACAAAACTATAAAAATGTTTACTTTTTTTCGTTTTTAAACATTAATGTATTATATTTTTGTCAATTAATAATGAGTATGACCGCCATTTTTTGAAATTCGCCCTAATAGACGGTTTGGAATTAAATCATACAGTTTTTTGAAATAATCCAGTGATATCTGGCTCCAGGCATCGCATTTAGCTGCGACCAAGACGTCCTTGTTTCCAAACTGTCTACCAGCATCAAAAACTTATCGAGATAGCCAGGCCCAAACGTTTTCGATGATATTTGAGTCCTGTGAATAGGGTGGCCATAGTAAAAGTCCAACGTTTTCCAACTGAATCCAGCTTGTAGCTAACCAGGAAGTATGGATAGGGGCGTTGTCTTGTTGGAATATCCAAGGTAGAGGTTTCAGAATATTCTAGAACTTTGGAAATACCCGTTTAAGCAGGCATTTGTAACTATTTCCGTTCATTGTTGTAGTTGTAAATTCCAATGCAATTGTTCGATAATAGGTGATAGCTCCCCACGGCATAAAACCTGATGTATGACTGTGATTTCTTGGCAAAATAAGTTCATCTTTTCTTTAATCGTAAAAAATAAAAGTTGTTACCATCGGGCCCGTCAAGATTAAACTTTTTTTCACCTAAAAAGACAACCTTTTTCCATGCGTTGCTACAGGCAACCTGCTTCCTGGCGAAATTCATCCGTAGTTCGTTATGTAGCTGCCGTAGAACCAGTTTCTTTTTGATTTTCATACTCTTGATGTTACCACTGATTTTAAATATCCTTTAAACCGTCGAAATACTGGCTGATACCTCCCTTTTTGATCTTATTTTAGGCTCTGATAGTGTGGAATTTGAAGCTACCCGCTGAATGAGTCGCTTTTATCGGATCGTTGTTGCTTGAGCTATACGTCATTTTTGGTTTTTCCATAGTTTTCAGTGTCTCCCAGATAGTTGGTCTTACTTCTGTTCGGTCTCCTAGCCTTTTCTCGGCCTGAGAATCCCAGTTCCTTAAAAGCAACTATTGATCTTCTTTCTGCTAATGTCGACGTGTTTCCAGAGCACATTTTAAGTTGAAATTTAATATAAAATATAGTTTTCTATGCTTTCTTAAATATTTTACACTTTTGCTTGAAAAAAATCGGCGATGTTAGCTTTTGCCAAGCAATTTGTCAAGTGACGCAACGTTTTATATTCATTTTTTGCAGTCCATTAACATAATTTGGGAAATTTCTAAGAATTTTTCAAGTTAACTCTATAACTTTATCCTTTTTTATTGAAAAATGTATATACCTACTCACACGTATCAAAAATTTCCAGGAAAAATATTGCTTAGGTAATAGTGGCCTCAAACAAGTGACAGGGAGTGTACAAATGCTACTAGTTCAACACGCTTGTCTAAAACCCCGGGTTAGGGATTGCAATTAGGTTAGTCATATCTATTTTTTAGTTTTAGCTGGAAGTTCATTTCTGTGAATGAATGCCTTAAACAGAAATGAACGAATCATTATTATAGTATTCTTATTAAATAGTCAAGGTCCTATGTTTTATAGGGTAAACGTTAGATATAATGGCAATGGGCAGATAAGTTATTTAACAGCCCTATTCTGCCGTTGTGAGGCTCACAATAGTCACAATTTCTTGTGAGGTTGTTTTTGAGAGGTTTCTTATGAGGCGGTCATAATTTCGTATTCTGTGGAAGCCATCATAAGCAACTTCACAAGAAACTCACCACAAGAAGGTGAATTTTTTAATTGTGAGGTCAGCCAGCTGATTTGTCGAAACAAATATATTAGTCTAGGAAAGATAGGAAATTTAATATGGGCAACCGGGGACAAATTAAGTCATGAAATTTTATTGCTGGTATCGACGCAGAATTTTATCCTCAACAAGATGGATATCTTGTCCTCCAAAATCCCTGAATTGACTTTTTGTGTAGACGCATTTTAAGAGGTGGAGAGGGGAGGGAGGCGGGAGTTTGTCAAGCTGCAAAATTTGTTGTAATACAATCTAATCATATGACATATATTTTTAGGGTGCTATTCAACGCTGATTCTAAAGAGACCAAAACTGAAAAGATACATATGTCCTGTGAAAAGTTAATGTCATTTATATGGAATGATCACTTTTTTTAAAGTAGGTACAACAAGTAAAATATTACCCTAAACAATAAAATAGTGGGTTATTAATGAAATTAAGTATAAATGTTTCATTTGGCATGCTTACCAAGAATCAAAAGAGTCCTCAAAAATATCTTTGGTTAAAGGGTGTTTTTTTGACGGAGAGATGCAAGTGAGTGATTTTTACCATAACATCCATGAACAAATTCTTACACTTATGAACTTTGCTTAAAATATTTACAGTCGTATTAATTAGAATCCGCTGAACAGATGAATAGTTATGCACTGCATAAGGATTTATGTAGCCACTATACAACGTTGCATATATTGTTATGCATAAAATATTTTTCATCCCATTATAGTTATTATGAGCTTGTGACAAAATTAGTACCATAAAGGAGAAATCTATTACGTTTTACTTTCAAATCTGACAAAGGAGACCCAGCTGTGTGTGTGCTGTGTGAAAAATCGATGAAGGAATTCTGCTGGCGATTGGATTCTTTTTAGTTTTTTATTAATTTCTTTTAATATTTTTATAATTAGCCAGTTACTTTGTTGGTTTTTTGTGTTTGCAAATAAAATTAAAAATATTTGAAACAAAAAAAAACTTCGTTTTTGATTTATTCCATGAATTGTTCCATTCACTCACATCGTGATGTTTTTGTTGAGGAGAAATATAAAAGGGTGGTGCTTATTTTGTAATGCTTAAAATTCATTTGTATTTTCCCATGAAAGTGATGAAGGTGAAAAATTTGTATAATTTTATTTAAATCACTCGCATGCCGTCGAGAATTTGCAAAAGATGTAAAATTTGATGGAAAATCTTTTACATTTATTAAGTAGATTCTATAAAATAAAGTGTACAAAAAAAATGTTCTTAATTTTATTTAAACAATTTCACAACAATAATGCACAATAAATTAACAAAACCAACATTATTTATTGTTGTATTTAATTTTATAAAATATTTTGATAGTCAGATTTCAACACCTCAAAGATTACAATAATAAGCGCCCCCCTTTATCTATCTATGTGACATTCCGATACTAAACAACCCTTATGTTGGCTCTATACAACCTCCAAACGCGTTTAGCTTATGTTGCCTTTATTCAACGTTGCATAAGTTTATGAATAAGGATTTTGCGTTCAGAGGCATTATAAAGAGTGCATAGCACTATACACTCGCTATAATTCGTTTATGCATAAGGCTGTTAATTTATATTGGCACCCCAGGATCAAAAGAGTCCGTACAAATATCTAAGGTCCAAGTGTGTTTTTTGGGGGTGTAATGTTTGACCTGCTTAACGCAAAAAACAGTCATTTCTGTTTCAAAATTAATCTAACTTTTTTTAGGGTGCTTGTATCATATTGGTTTTTCTTTTATTATATTCATATGTACTATCTCGATTACACGAAATTTACAATTTTTCGTAGGAGCTAACATTTTGCTCCGTATAGGGCAGGTCAAACATAAACTCTTTAAAAAAACTCTTAAGATCAAGTTATTTTAATGGACTCTTTTGATACTTGGAAACCATCAAATATTTAATATTTGTAGCAAATTTCATCAGTGTCCAAACTTACTCATAGATGTTATGGTAATAATGACGCACTAACAACTCGCCCTCAAAAAAACACCCTTTCACCACAGATATTTTTGGGGACTCTTTTGATTCTAAGTAAACATGCCAAATGAAACATTTATACCAGATTTCATTAAAATCCGTATCTGCGTATGATAAGATTGTATTACAACACATTTTTCAGCTTGACAAACTCCCGCCTCCCTCCCCTCTCCACTTCTTAAAATGCGCCTATACAAAAAGCCAATTCGGGGATTTTGGGGGACTTTGGATTTGTTGTTTAGGATACAATTCTGCGTCGATACTAGAAATTAAATTTCATGAATTAATTTGTCCCTGGTCCGATTCTGTCTTTCTTAACCTATATTTCAAAGCAAACAAATCTGAGTTGGAAAGTAAAATTAAAAATTAATAACAATGAAATCTGTTGGTAATTAGCAGTTCATTGAAATGTTTAAACAGTGTATTTATATTTTAAAATTCTTATATTATATGTTCAAGATGGTCAGACAAATAAACAAGTGCCGTGGGAGCAGCTTGCTAAGTGAAACCCAGAACTCCTGGTGACGCATATGTGCAATGTACTTATTTTTAGACTTTCATAGACAAAAGTTCCGTAAGACATCGAGCAAGGAAATTGAAGGCAGAACGTCTATGGTCTACAAACGGAAAAAAAATAAAAGAATTTGAAGAGAGGGCACTGCAGGGTTTTGGAGCGAGAGCGATAGCGGTGGATGGGTTATCAGAGTTGGTAATTTGGTTTTATGATAACAATCATGTTTCATCAACTACTTCACAGTTCCTAATTTTTCTTACTTTATGTAATAAGTAGACCTCGGATTTTGCATATTTTTGAAGGATTAATATAGCTAAATTCTGAGGACACCAAAGTTCGTTTCGTTGAAAATAGAGTTGAAAACGATATGCATATTTTAAATGTTTTTGCATATTTGCATGAAATGAATATGCCAAAAGTATGCAAAATATATGAAACAGATGCAAAAAATATGCAAAATATGCAAAACATATGCAAAATATGCAAACATTTTATATGTTAAACAAATCAAAAAATAATATAAAAGCGATTCAGATATACATATACATATTCAAATTTTATTAATTATTGTCAACTTTTAAAGAAGAGCAACTGATACTTACAATACAATATTACATACAATATTTAATAGGTTTAAAATGCATAGTTATCAATTGAGAGGCTTTGAGGTTTCTCCCCAAAAACCATTTTGTAAGCGGAAAAGCTTCTTTTAACGTCACAAGAAGTAATTGGAGAAAAAGAGAATGGGCATTTTGGTCTACCTATTGCCCACGAATGAGATATATGTCGTTGGAATGCTTAGCCCTAGTACATCATTTTTGTGTATGGACACAAAGCTGTAAACCATGGGGCTTAGGCAGTATATGGCAACAAAGATTGCAATTAGAGCAAAAATTAATTGTAATAGTGTTCCATTGAAATAACAGTATTGGTTACTTTCAGTGAAATAAATAAACCGCAAAATAAAGGAACTTTTATACCAATTGCGAATAATATCATGGTTGGCGAATAATTCGCTTAACAGTATGAAAATTCTACTTTTTTAATTCGATTGAGGGAATTAAATGAATGGGAACAATTGTGCGTTTAGTGCCCACAATTGAGATATACAACGTTGGTAAGCTTAGTTCAAGAGCATAACTTTTGAATATGGACACAGAACTGTAAACCATGGGGCTTAGGTAGTATACTACAAAATATAAAACAATTCGTCTATGTTCACTCGAAGTTGGAAAGTGTTTTTTTTATTTTTGGGTGCTCATTTTAGCCAACTCCCATTGTTTAGGACAAAAAAAAAATACTCGTACGTTGGTACACTCCATAGCACCTAATCATTTTCAAAGGTTTCGTGTCTGGGCACTACAGGCAGACCAGGTCCCATATATTTTTGCCAAATATCCTTTATATTTAATGATATTTTCATTTGTGACGGGTTCAAGTCCAGACAAATTTTCAGCATTGAGATTTAAAATATTATTTATTTTTGAAATACAAATAATATTAAAATCTGTAATAACAACAAAAGCTTTGCTCTGGTTTTAAGTTGGGCTTGCGATAAGAACAATACAATAATATATTGTATAGCGTTGGACAGGGATAAGTGTTATATTTTTCTCTTTGTTTATTGTTTTTAAACAAAGAAAAGATTCTTGGTTGCTCGCATTTTAATATTAAACGAGTGGAATTTAATTTTTCGATGAAATTCGTTTGCATATATTTTGCATATTTTGCATATTTTTTTGCATGTGTTGCATATATTTTGCATATTTTTGGCATATTTTTTGCATATTTTTTGCATGTTTTCGATATGCATTATGATTTGTTATATTTAAACGATAAAACGTCTAAATGCAAATTTTGGTATCAATCTGAGGAAAAATATACAAATATGCAAAATCCGAGGTCTAGTAATGTATTGCATGAAAGTGAATACGATAAGGACTGCATGGAAGAGTTCATGCTTCTTTCATGCTCCAAAAACTATCGCAACCCTATTGGAGACAGCATTAAACAACAACATTCAACAAACAACATTCCAAGTTAAAATGTATGACTCTTCTCAAAAGTTGCTACAATCCGTCAATCCTATGTAAATTCTTAAATTTTCATTTCTAGATAAAACTTCTTTCAAAAGAAAAGATGTACCAAAATCAAAATCAATTTCATGTTTATTCTTATTTTCTATTTTTTTTTATAGTTTTCAGTGACTATGTCAAGTACTTGTGAGTTGCGTTCTGCCAAGGAGCACATCATAATTTTTAAGTTTTTATGAGGCTCACAAGTTGTGCGGTTTTTCCTGAATACGAAAAAAGTCACAAAATCGAATTCACCTTGAGTTTTGAGGTTATTGTGACTTGTGAGACATCAGTGAGGTAGCCAGAATAAGGCTGTAAGTTTGTGAAATTTGAATTATATAAATCAGTTGCTAAGAACTAAATAGTTTTTTTTTTACTGTTCAGTATACTTCAATGAAGATATATACCATTTTGTTTGTTTTCTGTAATTACTCAAGTAAATCTAAAATATAAATAACGTATGCAACCCAGAACAAAAAAAAAACATAGGTAAATATAAATCAAATCTTCTCAAAATAATTATATTAATTTATTTCTTGCCAACGCTAGGGAAAAGATAATTTCTAATTCAACCCCACTACCATTTTTGCTAAAAGAAAAATTCGTTAAAATAACGAAGAAAATGGAAAAAAATCACAAAAAAAAACAACATTGCGATTCTCATTTAATCTTACGTATGCCTATCACACATGGACTTAGCATCCATCACACAAAATCTCATATCCGTTGATGTATACTCCGAATCCGGGTCTTGGCCCTGATGGTTGCCTGCTGATGGTTCGGGTGGTCGGATGGTTGGATGTTTGGCACATCGTATGTAATCAAAAGATAAAACTTTACTTCTACCGTTCGGCTTATATGTATATATCGTTGTCCGAAGACGCAATTCCCCCCTGGTCATACGTTGTGTGTAGTATTAAATTAAGAGCAGGAAATTTTTTTTATATTTTTTTCTTCATGATTGTTTTTCGTCACCCCACCCCATCTCCTCCTCAAGTAAAAAGGATAAATCCGAATATTCTTCCTCGAGGCACCTCTCTGTGATTTTACAGGACTTTTATAACAACCCAAAAACACCGCCGCACACCACCCACAAAATCCTCTTCCTCTTTTAGATTCCCAAACAAAAACACAACAAAAGAAACTTGTACATACATATTCATGTATTTGAGTGTGTGTGTGTATACAACTAATGTAATATAAACATTTCAAACTCTCATCTTCCATACGAGAATACACGAAAAAAATATACGAAATACCTTCCAAAAAAAAAAATAAATAACAAAATTCTTTTTCTACACTTTTTCTTTCCTTTTTTTGACAGCTTTTTCTTTGAATTTCCATCTTCTTTTCCATTAGATTGCTACCGGGCGTCGCTACCCTCCATTCCCCTTGACATAGCCATAGCCCATAGTTTTCATTTTCATCTATTTCATTTCGGTTCAAGGAGTCCAAAAATAAAAAAAAAAAAAAAAACAAAATATCGCACAACGAGGGGGAGGCAAGGAAAACAAAAAGAACGAGATAGTAGATGTTGCATGAGCGAGAGGAAATGCGTGGAAAATGAAACTTTTACTTTTCATCCGAAAGTATTTCGCATCACAAAAACTAATGAGGTCGGGGAGGGGGGTTTGCATTAACCACACGTTCATAGGTTATTGTCAAGAGCGGATTTATTTAGATTATTAAATTAACTGATAAGGATGGCAGAATTTTAAGGGCGCCATCAATTGTATGGAGATGAAGAGGGCTTAAACGAATTCCTGATGTTGAGGTCATTTGTCCTTTAAATTGAATTATGTTCAGTAGCTCCACCTGAAACAAAAGTTATTTTAGTTTCCTAATTTCTTCATCTTCCGGTGTTTTAGATTTTAGACGAAACAGAAAGTCCTCCGAAAAATGATGAGAAAACTGCATGATACCATCAACAAGAGGCTGCTGCTAACTATTGGTCATAAAATAAAATATCAGATTTATCGCTAAAGATGATTAAAAAGGGCAGCATCGTTCTATGATGCTTAAAAATAATTTTGAAAACATGACCTGGAACTTTTGTGTAATTAATGATTCGAATTTGAAATAACTGATTTTTCAAAAAAGAAAGTAGCCTTTAACATTATTAAAATAATGAAAAATATTAAAAAATTTATTTCATTCGAATCCATAGAGAATTTTTCGAGATTACCCTGGACAAACATTTGTATACAAGAATTATGTTCGTTCCATTTTTAAAATGTTTCTGAATACTGATTTTTTATTTTTTTTAAAAACTGTTTTAAGGCGTTAAATTGACAAATCAGCTCCTGATATTGCAAAAACTAAAATTCCTAAAATCTTCTTGCCCTGTAAACCTAAGATATCTAGTACACCAACCCAATATACCCCAACCATATCCACACCACTCTAGACACACATTTCCTCGTCTTCTTCGTGGTGTTGTTGTTGTCGTCGACGTCGTCGTCGGTCGTCTCCTTGCCAAAAAAAAAATAAAGAAAATTTTTATGCTGGAAAGTATTTTTCACAAAGGAAAGTCGCACAAGGAGCTACAACAAAAAAAAAATATAAATAAATGAAAGTCAGTATATCAGGACTTTGCAGAATAATATTGTAACTGGATATGAATAGTATAATACATGTTCAACTTTCCGGAGGCGGGCAGAAGTGCTAGGGGGTGGTGTAACATGCACAGGGTTGCTTTAAGATTTTGTTGTTGTTCCGTTTTAAATAGAGGTAGAGATGGGAGGCGGGCTGTGGGGGGTTGGGTGGTTGCCGTTGAAGAAAATTTCTTAAGCTTAAGGAAAATATTTCTCTTTTATTTTATTTATTTATTTTTTTGAAGAAAAAATCTTCTTAGAATTTTACCCCCCCCCCCCCACCTTTCAATCTTAAGGGTTTTTCTGAAGCAGTCGTAAATATAAAAGTAATACAAGGTACAGGATATAAATATAGAGATAGGTATGGGTAGTTTAGAGAGCGATTGTACCAGTTCAAGGTGCGTAAGTGTGTGAGTGTTGGGTAAAGTTTTTTTTTTTTTTATTTGTTGGGGTGGTAATTTTTGTTTTTGTAACTAAAAAAAGTGCGTATTTGAACGTGCGTTTTGTAGGTATACAGTGTGGTACGATGCGGAACAGAATTTTAATGAGCATCCAGGCAATGTAGGTATAATGAGAGGGGTGTTAATGCAGATAAAGGAATTTTATATTGCTTAAATGATCCTTAAATTGTGGATTATTAAAATTCAAAATTCAAAAAAGGTATAGGTAAAGGCAAAAAGGAATTTCCAAGAATTAAAAAAAAAAAAAAAATGGGAAAAGAATTCAGAATTAAAAATTTCAAAATTGAAATTCACGATGTGCACGCTTATATTATAAAGAAAGGAGGTATAATGGAGGTAAATAGGTTTAGGAAGATTTTGAATTCAACCGTGTGTAAAGTGAAATTTGGTTGGGGGAGAATTTTTAATTTAATAAAAATTCAGAATTCTTTAGGTTTGATGTCGATAAATAAAGTGAATTATTCGACGTTATAGTTAATCCAATAAAAGAAGAACGTTGTATAGAATTTTTAAGGCAGGAATTTTAAGCTTTCAATTTAATATTTTTATTTTATTACTTAGGATTATGGCTTCTAAAGAGTACGTGATGTTTCTTTATATGTACATAATCAATTAAAGAAAAAAAAAATCAAATTGTTGCAAAAAAAATACATTTATAATTAAGAAATAGTTTTTCTTTGGTAGATAAAAATCTTAATCGTAGGATTATTTCTTCCTAACCAAATCCTTAACGACCCAACCAAAAATGTCTCGTCAATTTGTACCGTATTTTTTCATAAAATCAAATGAGACCATAAGGTTTCTTTAAAAGTTTCGAATTAAATACCTTTCAGGAAATGAGACCTATGATTAAATGTTTAAATTGAGCCTTTTCTTAAGCATGTAGATTGGACAAGTTAACAATATGAATTTTGACATTGCATAAATAATTCTTTTCAAATCATCAAACTCTTTGCTTCTTCAAAGATTACCGTTTTCACATAGATTAGATGATTCAACTCAAGATTCGACTGGACCGATTGCGGCAGTGATTAGAAACATGTAGTTTTTTCTTTTTTTTTCAAAATTATCTTGGAAACTGTCTCGGGAATCAAAAAATAATCTCTTACAATAATAAATGTTATTAGATTTCCTTAAAAAAGACTTAGTATATTTTATTCGTATATTTTATAGTTTAGAAAATAACTCTAGCGGCATTTAAGAGAAACATCTATTTTTGTTGATTTTTCCCATATATCTTAGGAACTGTTTCTCGTATCAAAATATAATCCTGTAAGAAAATAGAGCTAAGAAAATGTTCTAAAAAATCGATTATAGGTACACTCCGTTTCAATTGATTACGGACACATTTTTTTTTAATTTTAAAATATTTGATGATCTGAAAAACAAAAATTATTTACAGGCTATGTAGTTATCATGTTGTGAACAAATTGTTGGTATTATATTGGTAATTTCCTGTTTTATGAAAGTCATCGAACAAGGAAGAAATAGGAAAAGTTCTAGCTTACAAATAGCTGTTTCGTAGCCCACAAAATTGGAGGGAGCTCTAATTTTGTAGGTACACAACAAAGAAACTTGTAAGCTATGGAAAGAATTTTACACAAGAATAATCAGCAAGGCAACATAGCCTCAGGAACAAAGGCTGATGCTCAAAAAAAATTATTGATACCGTCTTATTTGAATAGGTTTATTCAAAAAAGAGAAATTTGAAAATATGAAAAATGGTTCTATGGAAAGTATTGTTATTAGCAATGCAAAGAAGATGTGCATATATATTTTTTTTATCAAAATACTTTGAGCCTTTTTTGAGACGAATAAGATATTTCATTGCGATTTTTCAATATTTTTGTGACAGGTATACCGTTGTCTTAGTATTCTAAAAATATTAAAGTACTTTATACCAAGTTTATGAAAACTGTCCAAGTCATCATCAAAATATGGTGTATTCAAAAAAATTTTTTATTTTAAATTCAAGAACTGTTTTATAAATTTTGTTATTAAAAACTAACTGAACCGTTTTCGAGAAAATTAAAGCAAACAACAAATGGTTCTACTAGAGAATACCAATAACAACCATTTTCCAAAAGTATTTTTTTTTATGAAAATCGTAGGGCCCATTTTTGGGAAAAATAATAATTTCCTTAGTGGCCAAACAAAATCAAAAAAATGGTCTGTGTTCGAAAGTCTGTTGGGACAAAATTCTGTTTTTAAAATAATGTATTTTAAAATACGGTACATTTAAATTCTGGTTTATAAGAACATTATTCGTAATTGTTGCAGTATTTTTATAAAAGGTACTACAAATTCATTAAAATAAGAAAAGTACGTATACGCCCAAGTGTACCATTAATTTCAATTGGATTTTTACGGTACTGTACTTCTTTGTGCAGTTGAAGTAGTTATGACCCCTACCATATATAAATTTGAAGCAGTGAAACAAAAAATTTTAAGCCTTATTATAGTCCTGGAAACTCACTTAACTGGAGCCCCATCAAAAACAATTTTTAAAAATACATTTAAAAGATCGATTGAAACACAATCAATTATATGACAGTGGACAAGTATTGTTATGCAAGGTGATTCACTTACGGTGTGACAAAAAGTTAAATTGTAGGTTAGGTTGGGACAAGAATAAAATTGTATAGGAGGGGTCTATTATTCCCCACCCCCTTAAGGCGGGCCGGAAATTTTCTAAAAAATTGACTTAAAAAAGAAAAAAAACTATTAAGAAAACAACGGCAACACTAACAACGCCATGTTGTACTTTCTTGTAAATCCAGATGTATCTTCATTTATTTTATTTTTTTAAATAATTTTTGAAAAAATAATTTTCAAACTCAAAATATTTAAAAAAAAAAACACATTTTTTTTCAAAATTGTTATTTATTATTGTATTTTTCATTTAAATTTGATTTTCAATTTTTATATTGGAAACCAGATGGTTCTAAGATTTTTTTCACTTTTCAAAATATTAAAAAAATAAAGAAAGAAACCCGACGCACGCTTCGCCATAAATTGTGAATCAGTTATTCTTAGCTGACGATGAAGCCATCATAAGTGAAGATCCTGTGTCCTTGCAACGAGCACTTGATGTATGGGTGGATATTCTGGAGGGAAATGGATACCGCATTAGAGCGAAAACGACCGAATAGGTACCTATGCTGTCCATTTTCTGATCCACGGCCTATTCCGGACATCTATTTGAATGGAACAGTGATTCCCAAGTGCGAAATTTTTAAATATCTTGGATTAATGAATAAACATCGCGTAAGCGTAGGGTGGATGAAGTGGCGGGAAAACTCTGCCATATTCTGTGATAGAAAAATGCCGCCTAAGCTGAAAGGAGAGTTCTACACGGCAGTTGTTCGTCCAGCGCTTACATACGGTTCACCGTGTTGGACAATGTACAAGAAGTATGATATAGTAAATTGACGGCAGCTGAAATGAAGATGCTTCGCATGACAATAGGAGTGACAAAGCGTGATCGAATAAGAAGCAAGAGAATCCGAGGAAGCCTACACGCATAAATTCCATCTACAGCATGACCAACTTAGCTGGTACTGTCATGTACAAAGAAGATGCGATGAGAACCCAGTTCAAAAGGCAATAGCACAAGACGTTCAAACACTAACGCGGAAGAAAGGCAGGCGCAAAAACTCCTGGATGAATCAAATGCAACGACACCTGCATTTAGTTGGCCTCAGACATGGAACAATCCAAAAAGGGAGGCCTGTCAACGTTTTCTGAGGTCAACCCGGCGAACCCCACAAGTTTCAATTTCAATTTTTCAATTTATTTTATATATAAAATTGGTTAACATTGTACTTCAAGATATAAAATCTTATTATTAAGTGTCAAAATATTAATTACTTTTAATTGGTACAAATAAATGGAGATTAAATTTAATTACAATATAATCTATGGAGGAATATCAACTGACGAGTATAATAGTATTTAAGACTTTTTTATGATATACAAGTGGAACCCTAGGTGAAGCAGTTGAGTGGGAGAGTTGTGGTCCCCCCTAGATCATGACAATTGCCGGTTAAATGAAGAAGAAGAATTCACAATAAATTGCTATAACTCTATAGTCTTAAGAACTATACAAGAAATTGAAAACATATAAGAAAAATAAATAACAATATTTCAAATTAATTTCAAAAACCCCATATTTGACATCATCATGCTTCCTCGCATCTCAATTCTCAATACCTGCCTCGAATAATACAATTAATCCTTAATACACGTATTGCGCGACGAGAAGCATAAAATGCGAGTACAAATAAAAATGAAGCTATCACAGAGAGTGCTGGTGGTAAGTAAGTGTTGAAGTGTTGCTCTATCATCAGAAGCCAAAATAGAAAAAAGTTATTACGGCCATCAAATAGTCAACAAACTGACAGACAGAGAATAATATAATGCAATTTAACGACACGTCATTTAACGGACTCGTTGTCCATCACTAATCTACGTTCATAACCACCACATCGAAAGTAAAGTGCATTCATAGAAAGTGAAAATAATTTTCTGATTTCATGACTTTTTCCTTTCTCGCTTACGAAATGTGATGATTCTGCGCACTTTGGAGCCCGAAAAGCCGGCTTTTGACTTTGGCTCCCTGTGTCAGTCCCCTATCGCCAACAATTTGAGGCTGTCAGTCAGGGAGCACCATGGGAGAATGGTCAAGGTTCTTTATGTTACAAATATACAAAAACTAACTTTCACTCGTCGGCGTCGTGTAATCCACCATCAACATCATCATACACAAACATAATATTCATCCCTCGTGGATTTAAGTTAGTATTTGTGCGTCTGCTCTAGAGCAGTGACACATAGAGAGGCGAGAGATGACTGCGAGTAAAAAATAAGAATCATCCCCCAAAAACGCTTAACACACACTCGAGGTTGTAAGTATTTTGGTATACACTCGTTTGCGGTGGGTGTTTTACAATGTTTACATTCTTGTCATTTCAAAGATAATATTTGAGTTCTGGACGAGCCAAGAGGGCTCTTAATGTTATTTGTTGTTGTTTTCTGTTGATGCCTGGAAGGCTTTAAAAAACCAAACTGGTACGGTGCGGTGGAATGTTTTCAATATTTTATTATTTCTTTTTTTAAAGCCAGCACGATACTCATTTGAATAGAGATTGTTTGATTCGACATTATTATAAGGGTCACTCACCCTTAAAACAAATTTTGACATCACGCAACCAGTTTAAACCTATGCACCAACGCCTCGCCTCGGCTCGGCAGTTGGTCTAACAACACGCTAGGTATGTAGATATTATTTATTATTTGAAGAAAATTTGACATGACATGTGACGTTTTAAATTGGATTCCCTAATGATTGATATGTGCGGGCCTGAGCACTGTGCTCAGCGATTACTGCAATGGTTTTTATGTGTGAGCAGTGCGTTACATTTTTCACTCCTTTTTGTGACATTGTCTGTGGCACCCCAAAATAAAATATCTACCTACATATACGATGACCAACAATTACAATATAATTGGTTTTTCAAATGAAACGTAAAAATAGTCGTTTTATTGAACAATGGAAAATGTGTCAGTGTATTAAATTGAAGGTCTACCAATCGAAAGGGTCAAATCACAGTTAAGGTATTATTGGATTATGATGTAGCTATAGGTACATACATGTGTGGGTACGCATTTGGAATGACCACATGGTTGTTTGAGAATAAATAGTAATTGTAAGTCGTTATGCATGTGCATGCATAATTGGAATAAACTAAAAAATAATTTTAAAAAATGTATTTAAAAAAGTACGTATACGCCCTAATGCACTATTTTTTAATTTTAAGGTTTTTTAGGGAACTTCTCTTGCCTCTTGCATTAAACTTATATACTGATTAGATGAATGCGATACATTTGCTTTAAAAGGTATAATGTGTAGGTACATTCTCTTAGAATGCAACTTTTTAGCATGATGTCTCTCTTTTTTTTCGAACTTTTAAAAAGTAAATAAGTTCACGAATACAAAAATTTAAATATTCTAATCAAGAACGAAGTTGCAAAATTTTCAAATGCATTGCAACAAAGTGCAACAAAAAAATGTGTCTTTCAGGGTGGAATTCTAACCACTTTGCACTGCGGGAGGGAGAGGGTCAAATTGTCTAATTATTGCAATTAAAAAAAAAATAATTCCAAATGCTTTCTCAAGCGCGCCAAAGTTTCTAGGTAATTTTGAGGAAATTCAAAATTTCCTTGCTCGAAAAATTACGGTGCCTGTCCGTTAAAATGTTAATTTTTTGTCTGTCAAGTTAGCATTACGACTTTAAAATTGTACGAATCGAATAATTCGATAAATTCTCGTGAATTTTTCGTAAGTTTGTTGTGAAAGGAAAAAAAATTATCACAACTCTCATTAAAAAATTAACCAACTTGACTATCAAGTTAGCACTACCACCCCTCAAAAAAATAAATCTAAAAAAAAAAACAGAAGATGCCAATAATTATCGTGAATTTTTCCTAAATTTGTCGTGGAGTAGTAGCCCGTAGCGTAATGGTTAGTGCGTTCGACTGTCACGCTGGAGGTCTGGGATCGCTTCCCAGCCTCGTTCACCTAAAAACTAAAAAAGTTTTTTTCAGGGCTACTGCCTCTTGCGAGGAATTGACAAATCCTCCAAGTGATATGCCACGAATAAGTGCTTCTCGTCTAGCCGTTCGGATTCGGCATAAAATTGTAGGTCCCTTCCATTCCTGTCGAAAGGCGCGCACAGGAATGGTTGCGAGTTGTTAGTCACTAGACCCTGGTTCTTCATGAGCCGTTGTGCCACCCGATTTTTTTTTTTTTTTGTCGTGGAAGTAAAAACTTGTCACACCTTTATTTTCTAAGAAAACAAATCAGTATTAACACATTAATGTAGCTAAACTATAATAATAATTATGCTTGCTTGAGTTTATGGTGTGAAATTTTTTTAAATATTTGTCGCATAAATTAATAATTTTAAATAATTTTGACACATAAGAATTTGGCTCACACATTTTTCTAAAGTTGCATTTCTTTTAATGAATCTAGCACTACAATACTAAAATTTGAGCGCAGTGTCAAAAGTTGCCAGGTCAAGAGTTCATAATGGACTTTTGTCCGCCTTATGTGGGTCAAAAGTCCATAAATCATCAGTGGACTTTTGACACAAATATGTTGTGGACTTCTTCCTCATTGAATGTCGATTTCAAAGGATTTTAACTCCCTTTTTGGGGCCTCTGCCCCGCTCACGCAACTCCGTCACTCCGCTTAGTTGCCAGGCCTATGTTATCAGGCCTACATTGTCAGTTTGTCTGGTTTCCTGAGTGGCCAGCTCCACGGGTTTAATTTTTTTCTTTAATATTCATTTGTAATTTTGAAAAATTAAAATTTTGTTTTTGAAAATAGGCCCCTGAACATTTTAAAATCTACTTTGCCAAAAATTTCAAAAACAAATTTACAATTTTTTAAAATAATTTCTTAAAAATATGAACAAATTATTTTTTTTTTAAATTCGCGCTTTTGACTATAGAAACATTAAAAAAAATATATATTAGTTTTTCAGCTTTTTTCAATATTTGGATATGAAATTCTTAAAAACATTTGTAGATTTATGACCCACTTTCTTTCTAAAATTAGGAAATATTGACAACCTCTTTTGTGGACTTTTAACTAATGGAATTCTGATCTTACGCCTGAAATTTGTCTAAACAAATTTAGGGTTTTTTGAATTTATTTTGAGGTGTGGCGTGCTAACATTCCTGTCAAGTAAATCAAAAACTTGTAAATATCTCTATGTTTTGAGGTCCCAAGAATCAAATTATAACGTTTTTGAGAGAAGCCTGTGTGTGTGTTTTGTTCAACATTATCTCGAAAACGAACAAGTTTATTGAATTCAGATGAATTTTATTTTGCAAGTAATTGCGTCATAAAATGCAGAAAGAGTTTTCACAAAAAAAAAAAAAACAATTTAGCTGTAAATATTGCTATTGATTTCGATTCAATTTTATTTTATGCATCACATTGACGTTTTAAAGAATTAATAAAAATTAAAAATAATCAAATCTGAGCAAATCTGATATACGTGGGTTCGAATCCTATGGCGTGCATAAAAAGTCTTCAAATAAAATTGGATTAAAGCTCAGCACCACAAAAAGGAGACTGATGAGTGCAAAAGTGGCAAAGCACGAAAAAGCTATATCTCCTGCCAAACAATTGGTGGTAGGGCCTTTAAGTTGTTGTTGTTCAAAAATTCAATGAAATTGACGGAATAAGGAATGGTCAACCCTAATAAGCTGACATTCTAGTACGAATAGTACAATAATAACAATAAAAATCAAATATTAATTTAAACAAAAAAAAATTGATATAGCTCAGGAAATATAGAAAATTTAATATAATCGATTCATGATTCTGAAGCCAATGCAATGATTTTGGGGGACTTTGGATATGTGGTTGAGGATGAAATTCGGCGTCAATACCAACAATAAAATTTCATGAACAAATTTTTGACCGATGAAATCCTATCTTTCTTGAATTACTACTTGTTGAAAACCAAATAATGATATCGGCTCAGCGATAATTATATAACCTTCAAAATTAGTTAAAAATTATTAATTATTATTAAATATGTATTTTAAAAGAAAAAAAAAGAAAACACTTTTATTTTTCACCAGATGATTCTCGGAATCACTCTATCGAACCCAGTTTTTTAATTACGCTAGTAGGAAAACAAAAAAAGGGTTTTTTGTGCGCTATCTTTTATTTTACAACGCAATGTATAGTTTCTTTTTAACAGAATTTGTAAAAATCCAGAAAGAACTTATATATTCTTCAAAATTTCATTAAAATCTTTTATGCAGGGTGATTTACCTAAGGTGTGATTAAAAGCTAGGCCGTAAAGGTGGCGATAATACAGAAATTGTATAGGGTCAATGTGGGTAAATGTAAACAGGGCAAATGTAAACAGAGCTCAAATTTCTTACAAATAATTCATTTTTGAACGCATCCACTAAATAAACCTTCGGACGCGTTCAATATCTGTCACATACTTTTCACCCATTCGGGTGTTTTCAGTTTTCAGTTGTCAAATTGTGCTTTTTGTGGAATGTAAAAAATAAAAGTGTTTTACAAGTTTGAAGGCTTCAAGAAACATTAATTGTTTTTAAAGAAAATTCAGAGGTAAGGTTTTTTTAATATACGTTGTATTCGTCAAATTTGATAGAGATTAAATTAAAAGGAAACAAAATCTAAAATCTAGAAGGGACTTATCGTTTTTTTTTTTGTGTTTACATTTACCCAAGAAAATATTTTGATGATGGCAAATGTAAACATAATTTTTGGGGTAAATGTAAACATATATTTCTACTTAAATATTGCTTTTTTATTGAAGATTATGCTGTTTAATTTATTTTTAGCTGAAACCATGCCTCGACAATATATATTAAAAAGATCACCGTTGTCATACAAAGGTGCCAGAGCATAAATTTCATGAAAAGACATCCCACTCTGTGACTCTGTCACTTGAGACACCAGAGCTGCTCCAGAAATGCCGAAAAGATGCAAGGAAGCCAGCCATCATTTATGACTTCTAAAAAAAGTTAGGTAACCTTACAATGGAGTATGGGTTGGACGTAGAAAAATTGCGCTTCGTATTTAACGCTGATTAAAGCGGATTTTGCAGCGATCCACACAAATTAATAGCTGTTATGAACAGAAAGGAGTTTCACTAAAATCGTTGTTTACTTTTACCCCCAGAGTTCAAAAAAAAAAAAAAAAAAAGTTACGGGGTTAATGTAAACATGCTATTATTAGCCTTATTTATAATTTTTTTTCCAAAAATTTTGAAATTGTTTAACTAAGAAATACAATACTTTTACATTGCCATTTAAGGTTCTTCGGTAGGTTTTCTAATTAAAAAAAATTAAATAATAAGGTCAGAACTTGGAAAAAAAAACAAGAATTTGTTTACATTTACCCACATTGACCCTAGGTGAGTTGGTGGTCAATCCCCCCCCCCCCGCATAGGTGGGAGGAGACGGTAACACATAAAATGCCCAGATACTTTTTGTGAAACCAGAAAATCTTTCTTTTATTTTCCTTATTCAGTTTTTGAAAAATTAATTTTCGAACTTGAAATTTTGAAAAAAAGTTTTTTTTTTTAAATTTTAAACTAGTTTGTTTTTGAAAATTTTTCATAATTAAGTCCTTTTTTTTGTTTTCATAATTGAATGCTCTTATAAATTCAAAGTCAAACAATGAAAACCGTATGGTTTTAGGACTTTTCAAGATATTCAAAAGCAAGCAAATTTAAAATTTATTTCATATAGCCTAGAAAATAGGTTTAACTTAATGCATTTAAAATGCAACGCATGCAAAAGTAGCTGTTTTTTACAAAATTTGTCTGACTGACCGCAATAAACAACAAGCGTGTTTGTCCGGCCACGGATTTTTAAGGAGGACATCGTAAGCTTTCATTTGATAATTCTTCTTCTTCTTCTTCATTTAACCGGTGATTTTCATGATCTCGAGGGGGACCACAACTCTTTCATTTGATAATTAGTGTAGGTATACTAAGCCACAAATGCACCTGACAACCTTGACACCTGAAAACCTTGTCACGATCAGCAGGTTTAGTAATTTTAAGACTAAAGCTATGAGTTGGCATTATTTTTATCAATAGCCATGATGAGATAGGTAAACTATCTATATGTACTCAAGAAATTGCAGTTACTCGGAATAAGAGTATTAAAATGCCAACAACTTATATGTGTAGAAATATAGATAGCTAGATACTAAAGAGTTTAAATGTTAAAAACAGCAGTAAACATAAGGAAATTAGCTATTTTAAATTTACCCCTAGGTGAAAAGTTTTAAAACCTCGAATATAATAGCTTATTTAATTTAACGACATAGAATAAGAAACAATCCCATTTTTATGTAAAAGGTATCCAGATTTCTTGAACCTCAACACTTTTTTTTTAATTTTCATTTTTTACAAAACTTTTAACCTTCAAAAAATTATTTTTTTAGTAAACAAAAATGTTTAGGAATAAGTAGAAGATACCTTTACTATTATTATTAAATACAAACCACAATGTCAAAAGTTATTTATCCATGCTCAAAAAAAAAAACAAACATTTACTTTGTTTCACTTAAGTTATACATTTTTGTTGGTATATCACATTTTATAGACTTTTGATTGTTTATTTTAAAATTTTTTGAAAATTTAATTTAAAAACAAAAACAATGTTCACACATTTTTGTTTGTTATTATATTCATTTATTTGTTTCCAATTAATTAAAACACACTAAAAACAGTGTTCCACTTTTTAAATATCATCACTTTTGTTAAGTCCTTAGTCATTTCTCATTATTATTTGCAAATTAAATGCAAAAGTTCATTAAATCGGGGGAAAAAAAAGGTAACAACTTTCGTTAATTAATCTTATAGGCGGCCGACGACGACAACGACGCTGCTACCGCCCACACACAATGATACGCGCGTTTATTCATTTTCACTTTCTCTCAACCAACTGAAAAATTAATTTCATATTTTTGTTGTTCACATTCTCCACATATACGAGTATAGGTACATCTAAAACACATCTACATATATCTACATCTTTGGCTAGACTCTCACTTTCGCGCGCGCTCACTCTCTATCTCTCTCTCTCCCTGTCCCACACAATAAACACCATAAAATCATCCCCCACCATATATGTATAGTATTAAAATTCCACCCCAATCCCGCCGGCCGTCCCGCAAAAACCAAAAATTCAATTCATTTTGTATCAACCCCCAATATACCCACCAACAACAACAAAAAAAAAAAAAACTGTACGCACCAAAATCCTATTTTCCATCGAAAAATTCCCCCGACCGAAACAAAAAAAAAAAAAACCGAAAACAAATTAATGAAAAGTCTAAAAAAAAAAATTGTAAGTGTGTTCGAGAGTCCATAATAAACAAAAATTGTATGTATATCGTATAAAAGTGATCCCCGCGCTCGCTCCTCTAACTTTACCCCTAGACCGACACTTTATACACGCCGTGAATGGGTGAAAAATAAATATCATCAAGCCACCCACTATCACCCCCTAATATGCCCTAAAGAATAGTACGAGAAAAGAGGGAAAAAAGGGCCAGTAATATTTTTTTTTTTTGATAATTTTTTCCCGTTCAGAGGCAAAGGCACGGAATTATTTTTTCTTTCCATTTCTGACACTCAAAAAATATTATTTTCCAGTTATGTACGCGTGTAAGTGTACGTATTGTAGGTACATATATCAAAACATTCAAAAAGGGGGTGCAAGAGTGTGTAATAATAATAACAACAGAAGCAGCAGCCAGCCATCATCAGTAACCCAACAACAACAACAAAAAAAGAAAAGAAAATTGGTAGGTAGGAAGGTACATATATTGATTTTGAATTTTTCTTGTTCTTGTCGAAGAATTTTTTTTATAGATGTCCTTCATCCCTACCCCCACGGTGCTGCAAAAATCCTCTCCTTCGCGTCAACTCATCTACTTTATTCCACTGTGATATGTTTAGTGTGTTCCACTACCATCATGAAAGGGGCTTGTGTGGGAGAGTACAGGGAGGTTGGGACGGGGGTTGAACTGATGGAATGTATTGAAATTGTGAATTCGATCAACCCCACATCACCCCAGTAACCCATACCCATCCCACCTCACGCAGCACCAATATACATATTTTTATTCATATTTCATGAGGGGTAATGGCTTATTACCGATTACTAACTACCCCTCGGAAACAAGGTAGGCAGGTAGATACTAATTTCTTGAAATCACCACCCAATCCCACCCCACCCCTCTTATGCCTTTGCTCCTTGGTATCCTTGTCCATTGGAGCCTCAAACCTCACCATCGACCGAACCGAGCACCCGCCACCGGGACAACATACACGAGTAGAGTAGCAGCAGCAGCAACAGAAGCCAAAAATTGGAGGAAAAGGACAAAAAATAGGGGATGCCCAAAATTTTTGGGCGAAGAAATCCAAACCACATTCACGCATAGGTGTTTGTGTTGCGCTTTAAACAAATGACAAACAAAAAATTTTACAAAACTGAAAAGGAGTTCGTATCGAAGTATCCTGTTTTTTTTTTTTTGTTTCTGTTGGGTTATCGTATCCTTTTGTTAAATCGATAAGTAATATAAATGGACTTAGGATGTTACTGGTTTTTTTTTTTTTTAGTTTTAAAACCTCCCATTTCGTCGCATCCTTTTTATATCTTTTTTTTGAGTTTTCTCATTTGTTTCTTCTATTTTTTTTTGTTAAAAAATTTCTATGCAAATTAACGATGAGAAGAGAATTTTTTTTAAATTGTTTCTAATTTAAGGACACTTACAGAACTCTAACAGGGTGTATCACTTGTTTATCATACCGACAAAAACTTTACACGCCGAGAGAGTGTAGCCCAAAAACGGCTATTTCTTGTTCACGAACGCGTTTTCTGTAGACTGAATTGTGGCATTTGAATAGCCTTGGTAAGAACCCATAAGGATACAAAGATTATGATATCCTTCTCCTATAATATTTGTGAAGTTTTTCAGTTCTTTTTCATATTCTTCCAATTAACCCATAGATGTATGCATGAAGTGTAGGCTGTTGGTATACACACAATCGAAGAATAAACAAATACTAATGCGAATAAGATTCTCTCTTTTTTGTGTGTTTTGTTGGGAAAAACGTGTCGCAAAAGGAATTGAGAAAAAAAAGGACAATGAACGCATGGGGGTGGTGGTTGGAAAACAGAAAAACAAAAGACGTATCATCTGGAATACTCTGAGCGAGCATGTACCACACATACATGTAAGAGGATTTTCTTATTTCTTTTTTGGTTGGTTTGGTTTGATGTTTTGCTTCTTGTCTTGTTTTGTTTTTTTTTTTGTTTTGGTTTTTGGAAGAGGGGTTGGAACGTGTTTCAAACAAGTGTTTTTGATAAATTTTGAAAGCATACACTTCTGAGGTGAGCTTACTCCTTTTTTGCAAAATGTGTTTAAGATAGAGCTGGCCACGAGAAGAGACTTGGCGAGACTTTTGAAAGCTTCGTGAGAACCCACTGTTGTTGTCTTTCAATTCTCAGTATAAATTAATGGCTCCATCACCTGTGTGTAAATATCGTTTTATTTGATCCATATTTTTTCAATCCCGCACCACCACTCGCCGGCCGGCGCACTGTGGCACCTTTCTGTAAAAGTGCTTGCAAAATTTAATTTTCGTGTGTGCTTAGAATTCAAAAATATTTTATTTACTGGATTTCAGCAGACGATTCTGAAACACCCTGTAAATATTTTTTTCTTTATCATGATATATTTATTCGTTTACGAGCTATGATTTTTGCAACCAATACGCGCCACTATGCGCCGCACCGCGCCGGTCGGGCGGCTCCGCCATCTTGACAAAAAAATAAAAGATTTCGTTTTCGCAAAATATCTCCTAGATAATAATAAACTAATTTGTTATATCTACATTAATACATATTTTACTAGCTGACCCGGCAAACGTTGTTCTGCCACAGAAAATTTTTCTAGTGAATATTTTTGTTGTGAAATAAAAAATAACGAATGTATTGTTAGTGTATTTGAATGTTTTAATGATCGATGAATTTGATGGAATGTGATTTATCGATCGATTGATTATCGATAAAACTGGATAAATGGAACTATTTGAACGAAAGTGTGTTTAATGTTATGTTGTCGGAAACGACGTTACGCATTGTCATTGGATAAACAAACGTAAAACGTTCGTGATTCTTGTGTTCTATTTAGAAGAAAACTGTTGCAGCACCAGCACTATATTTTGGCGGAGCACTTAGGAAATATCGGTGCAAAAGAGCATTTAGTGGTGTATCTCGTCGGTTTGCTTGAACACCCAGGCCTGCTCCTGTAATAAATCATACACTTCTTGCTACATTTCACAGCTTCACATTGTGGCGCTGTATACTATTTTCGTATCTTTCTACTTTGACAGTGCTACACGCTGCGACCACAGCTTCACCATTCTGTTCAGCCATGACTTTCGTTTGGCATTGGCAGCAATGAGCCCACTTTGTTGTACACTTGGCTTTTGTTTTTGAATGTTGAGCTGCATTGTTGACCAGTTGCCGAAGTATTTTGTATTATTTCAGTTGCTCCGAACGATGTCATTTGAAAACATGAATTGAATCTGCGAATGGACTTTAGGAACAGGTTCGAATCTGTATCCGTGCCGATGAGCAAGCCTTTTAATGGTTCTGGTGGTGTCTCGATTTCTGGCAGTTGCACTTTTTCTGATGTGCAACACATGCCGGCTGACTCATTCTTGTATTTGAGCGCATGACAATGGGGACATTCCACGATAAACAGAAATAAGGTATGCTCATTAGATTCACCCAATTCGCCATCTTGCTTATGTTGCGAGTTTGGCAAGCAAGGTTGTTAATTGGAAATTTTCAACTGGTTTTTGTTCAGTTATTTGTTTTTCGGTTTAAAAAGTAAATTTGAAAATGGTTGTGTGTGCTGTTTTGGGGTGTAATTATACACCGGACAGAAAAAAAAGACGCTAAAATATGCAAATTGTGGATTAGTTGTGGGAATAAAACGATTAAACTTTAAAACAGTCGTGTTTGCTCAGGACATTTAGTTGATAGTGACTATACAGTTAAGGATATACTTTTATAGGGCTTTAAAGAAAGAATCAGTACCATGACCCTTATACATCCTGCAGCTTTAGTAGGTGGATGAAAAGTTGGAAGGTGGACTTAGAAACCAAGTGATACATTCTTTAAAAATGTTAGACTTTAATAGCCATATTTTTTTTTTTTATATTCCACGCGCGCAAAAGGGGTTATGGCTACCCTTAAAATGTTTTTAACACAGCACGAGCGATTAGGTAAGTAGGAGAGGATTTAGAAGGAGATACCGATGCACATTGGCTTTGAACGTTTGCACATCGAAATGGGAGGGGAAAGTCGAGTCAGGTAAAGTATTCCACATTCGTGTGGTGCGACTGAAGAAAGAATCTCTGTACATTACAGTACGTCCGAAGTTGGGCTCGAGGGTGAACTGATGGGCATTCCTAGAAGCGCGAGTATTTCGGTTGAATTTTTTAAGGGGAGGAATGCGACTGGCTATTTCACTAGAACACTGATTATAATAATAGCGATAAAATAGAGAAAGACACGAAACATTACGGTGGTGTTCGAGAGATGTAATTGTTTCTGTTATAGATCTTTCGCCTATCATTTTGAAAGCTCCCTTTTAAATTCTGTCCAACAAACTCAAGTGAGTTTTTGGAGCTCCTGCCCAAACATGAGAATTGTACTCAAGTTTTGGACGAATAAAGGCTTTGTAGATCACAGCCAGATCAGAAGGGAAAAAAACTCCTTGTATCTACGGAGAAAACCTAAACACTTAGCAGCGTTTTTGGTGACATCAAATATGTGGTCATTCCACAAAAGATGGTCTGTGACACACATACCGAGAACTGAGAGCTGTTCGGTTTCCTCGATGCAAGTGCCGCCCATGGATGGCGGCAGAATTTAATGAGCTTATGATACGCTGCCGTTCAAGTATCACATCCGAAGGACATGGATGAGAATCTGTAAACGAATATGAGAAGCAAAACAGTTTAATGGATTAGAAGTTTCAGACAAAAGATCATTTATAAAAATAAGGAAGAGAGTCGGAGACAAAACAGAGCCCGATGGGAGGGATACTATCCGGGCCAGCGGATTTGTGTACATCGAGATCTTTTAAAACTCTAGCAACTGCATGAGTGCGAAAGAAGATTTGTCCCATAAAATCATTTATGCTCTCAAGTACAGGAGGAGTCATAACACTTTCTGGCAGCGTCGAATTAACAGCAAATTGTGCTGCAAGCAAATTGGCTTTATCTTGCGAGCTGACAAAAGGAGTATCATTGAAGACGAGCGTTGGTTTCTAGCTTGTTGAAACTTTTTCCGGTTTTACTCAGTAGGGTTGGCTTTATAACATCGGAAGCTTTCTTCTCTAACCCTAATAACCTCCTTAAAGCTCGAATCAAAACATGAGTTTTCTTTGGGTTTGATAGATTTCACCCTATTCGGGATAAAATTTCTCATTCCACAAAGAATCAAGTTTGTTTGCACTGGCGTCAACATCACTATCGATATATTAATAAAAACAGCTCTTAACTCACCTGTAACTTTCGAGCTCTCGTGTAAGCATGTATTAAAACAGAATTAGTGAATTAAAACGTATATTTACTTATCTTAACCCTTCGCTAAACCACCTTCCTTGTTGGTTTAGCTAGCTAGTAAGTGGCAGAAGTTTAACTCCTAGTCCATCACGAGTTAATGATTACTTGCCGCTAACTCCGTTTATTAATATGGGGGTTAGAAAACATTTTTATTAAAAAACAATAAGGAACATCTACATATGTACATATATATACAAAAGGGAAGTTCCTGGAAAACCATTTAAAAAATGCTGAAGCTGTGCATCTAGACTAAATGCAAAATGACTATTTCTTAAGTGTTGACTGTATTTTACCATTTAAACAAATTATTTGTAGGTAAAATTAACTGTAGAAATAGAAAAATTATAAAATTAATCCAATGAAATGGTACTCTTTTCTTCTATCTTTTATTCGAACCAGATGACGATAACGACACACCACATCTGTCGAAACGCAATGAGCATACCTTATATCTGTTTATCGTGGGAAATTCTTTGTCCATTGCACCAATTACAACTTTCGGATGCCCGGAATATTGAATATCTGGCTCGTATACCCGAATGCGAGAAAAAGGAACGAAGCGAATGAAAATGCTCGATGTACTTGTTGGCGTTGTCGTGCATTTTCTCTGACTGTGTCAAGTACGAACCGGTGCGATTGTCTCCGTTGCAATTGTGTTTGCAGATTTTGTTCGGCTCGTGAGTCGTGACACTACTTCTGATTGAGATGAAATCAATTCTGACGCACATTTTCTTTGTTTTGTTGGATATGTTCCTCCGTTCTTTCAACTCTAAAATTTCGCATGATTGTTGCTCTATTCGTTCGACGGCCCAAATGGGCCCCATGGCGTCTTGCTGACATTGTTCAGCGTAACACACACATAAATAGATCAAATTGTTGTACTTACTGAATAATAATGGTATGTCGATAATTTATGAATTCTTTTTTCTTATATATTATATATTTTTCTCGTATATTAAAATAAATCGTGGACAATTTGGCACGCATTGTGTTTTGATCCTTAGCAATTTTGCACGCACTGTCTTGTGAAACTTTGATTATGCGGACGTAGCGCCATCTGTCTTTAAACAGCATAAATAATTGCGTTTAGCAACGGCTAAATTATGTTTGTATTAACAATAAATACGAGAAAACTAAAATCGCGATTTAAAAAATAGTTGGTGTAGGAGGGTGAAATTTTGGGATTAGAGGTCTTTTTTGATAACAAATCTAAAAAAAAAAATGTCGTCAAAAAACTAAAAAAAATATTTCTGGGAAAGACCACCCTAATCACCTATCGGTATAAAGTATACTCTAAAACCGATTCTCATACCTACCAAATATACGCATCAAATTTTATTAAAATCAGTCGAGCCGTTTCGGAGGAGTTCTATAACAAACACCGTGACACGAGATTTTTATATGCTACACTAGCCGACCCGTGCTCGCGTTGCTTCGCAAACATTAAAAAATAAATTTTGTTTGCTATAAGTAGGTACATGATATTTAAGGAGTTTGATTATTTTTGCATACCATCCTACCTACATATGTGCCTATGTTTTTTTTAAAGCTTCCGGATGCACAATGTTTTTGCAGTGTAGCCATTTTGTAAATATGTGAAGCGCTTTTTAAGACTGAATTCATTTGAATTTATTCAAAACAATTTCCCTTTTAAAACATTCACCAAATACCATTCAATTGCTTTAATATTAATCATACCTCTACACACGACTGTTTTTCCCGTCATTTTAAGATCTCTATCTTGAAGATCCGCCTATTAGAAGTCAAGTTAGACGCTTTTTACTCAAACCAAATCATTTTTTCCACCCGTCACATGAACACATGTGACTCTTTTCTTCCTACATAAAATACCTACCCTAGTTCACACACACGCACAAACTTTCTTGCAATGGTAGCTTTACATTAATTGTGACGCTACATATACTTTTTTTTTTCCTTTCTACAACTACACCATTGTGCAGGCATGAATTCAGTTTGTGGAAGAAAAGCATAATTTTAAAAAATTGATCACTTTCAAAAGTTTATATATTTATTGCTCAGCTTGTATTTATAATTAAGGAAAAATATAGGTCTTAAAATTTTATCAAACAATTGTTATAATTTTAAAATATCAAATTGTTTTGGGTATATGAGTGAATATTTGGGAGAAACTCTTAGAAAAAAGGTGACACAAAATTAAAAAACTATAACATTTTGAAAATTTAAACAAATTAAGAAATAAAAAATAGCATTAAACCGTCTCATAGACATAAAGAATATTATAAAATTTGTTTCACGTAAATTAGTTAATTATTTTATGAGTTATGCGCGAAGGAACCAACTAATTCTTTCGTCTCTATATAATAGTTAAGATTATCTTGTTTTTGAGACTATTACGAAATTTAAGCGCCGGACCACATCTATGTATCTCGTGTGTTTTGTTGTGGCGTCGTGTGTCGCTGGCATTTCGAATAGGTATTTCATACACCACACAGCAACACGTAACACGAGACAAATGTGGTTCTACGGATTTGAAATACATTATACCCCAACACAACACACGAGAAAGGTGTGGATCCGGCTTTATAGTATTGTTTTACTTTCTATGCTAGGGATTTTATCAAAAAATATAAGAAGTTCTTATTTTCTGTTGGTTATATAGGCTAAGTGAAAGTGTAGAAGTAAAATGTGTTCTTTATGTAATTTTTGACATTGAACTCAAATACTTCATTCTTCTTTTCCATCTACCACGGCTTTTGAGAAATTCTCGTTTGACAATTAGAAAAAAACGGGTTTCCGCTATTTTTGCGATTATTTTACTAGGCGAAGTAATTTTTCGTAAAAATTTACTTTTTGACATATTTTGCAGAATATCTCGGATCTTGTGTATCACACGATGAAGTATTAAAAACCCTAGTTATATGTTTTAAATGTTTCTATCATTTTATTGCAAATTTTACTTTTGTGTTACTATTTTTTTTTTATTACAAAAATAATACAATTAATCTTTATAATTATATCAACATTAATTAATTATAAACAAATTCAAAATGTACCTACCTATGTATTCACATAGCAATTTTTCTAAATTTAAACAATTTAAATATGTATGTAGGCGTAGCCGCGTAGGGGAGAGCGGGGCTAACAGTAACACTTTTTATTAAATTTGGTTTGCTGCTTCTCCTTAGCTTTTGCAAATAAGTAAACCAAAAGTTTTTTAAACGACAGAGCAGTATTTAAGATACAAAATCCACTATAAAATATTAATGAAGTCCAATCAGAAGTTGTCAAAATATCGCCTTTAGAAAATAACCATATTGTAACAACTTTGCCCGTATAAAGCGCGAGTTATAACACAGGCTGGGGTAAGTTGTAACAAAAACTACATGATAATATACATTTATTTTTTTAACAAAAAATATAAAATTATGAGAAGAAAATGAAATCAAAACATAGCACATAATTCAGTAACACATATTAAATAAATATTTTAGCTAAAAAATTAATATTACCTAATTCATTGATTCGATTAATTAGTTGATTCAAACAAAATCATAAAACAAATTAAATTAATGTTTATATTTTAGAAAAAACAACATAATTTTAAATAAAAATTAAAGAAAAAAAAAACAACATTTATGTTTTTTTAATTTTTATATCCAAATAAAGGAAAAACAGGCGAAATACGAATTAAACGCAAAAGAACCATTTTTAATCGTTGTGGTTTCCGAAAATATGCGTGCAAAATATGAATGGTGTTAGTTTTTACGTGTTACAACTTACCCCGCAAAAATGGTACAACTAACCCCACCATTAAATTTGACAAAAATTACACAATCTAAAAGGAAAACATAGATCGTATAACACTCGCATGTATACATAAGCCTGGCCAAAACATGAATACATATTTAAAAAAAAAAAAAAAAAAAACTGGTCTGTATCTCTTCCCAAGTGAAGAGGTATGCTAAAAATACAAAGAAAAAAAAAAAGTTACAAACCCATATAATTTTTGGACTACCTCCATAACTAATCTCCAATTCACAACTAAAGTCTACGTGCCGTTAGCTCTGGACAAGATGAACGTTTTGCTCCTTCACATGATTCTTAATTTTAATGGTAACCCTTTCATTTTTGGCTGTTACTTCTTACCTCTGTTACTTCTAGCCACGCTCTCCCGTACATCCATTATTTTCATTTCATTCAATAGGGTTACAATATCTTCTCTCTTTTTTTTTTTTTAAATCCCCTTAAAATTTTTTTAATAAAGGATGGTAACGACCGACAAACAGGTTAGTTTCAACTTGTTAGTTTTAACTATAATTCTTTTACATAGTATCTACAAGCTAATAACAATTTTTAGCACCATCGGTTCATGACTGGATCATAATTGTAAGTATTGGGGTCACTACCAATCTCCACAAATAAATTTCCGTTGACTTTATATATTGTGAATGTATCATGTTCATTCGCACGCCTAAGTTTTAGTTCAGCCATTTGGTACCACTCGCCTGTTATAAAATTATATTTGTCCGTTCGTAACTGACACTCATCATTTCGAGTTCCAATTATTTCACCTATCGCAAATAATTCTTCTCCCACTTGAAAAAACTGTGGTTTTAAAATGGCTTTCCGAATTTTAGGCAACTCACACCATTTGCGTGTTTGATAGTCAAAACATTGAACAATGACGTCTTTTGGTCTTTCGTCGTCTTTTCCAATCAGGATCAATTTATTCTGCATAAGATATTTGTTGATGATAAGCTCGTTTTTTTTCGGCATAGGCGGTAGTTCTTCAGTTAAATAACCATTGGTTCTATAGTCGAAAATGGAGAGAGTACAAATATCATCTGAAACGCGCATGGCATCGATGCTTATTCTATATTGTCTAGGTTTGTGGTGAAAATTATTTCGAGGCGAAGAATGCCATCGGATCCAGCTATCGATAATTTCACCACATTTATATCGTTCTCTTATAGATTCTGCATTTTCCTCAATTAATTCTGGAGGCAACATCGTAAAACGCACAACTGAAAGAAGATTAGGCGTCACTGCACGATTATTTTCATCATATTTGACCCAAGCCAATAGGCTCTTAAAAATAACTTCTTCTCTAACCCATAGTTCGTCTCTTGATAGAAGTTCGATTACTTGGTTCTCATTGAGCTGAAGAAATTCTTCATGCTTACCAACTAAATCAAAATTATGATCCGTATATTCAGTTGAATGTCTGTAGAGTTTAGTGAGGTTGTATTGTTCTGCAAATGATGCTATTCCCAAACTAGTACCTGGACCAACTTGTGTGTACAGAAATGTATTGCAGATGTCCCTCAATGGTTGCATTTGAAAAAAGTCTGCTGCTTTAAATACATTTATTATATTTTCAATTTTTAGTTCAATAGAAGCCGAATACATAAAGTCGAGGATTGTTTTGAGCGTAGAACCGTCTATGTCATTTAAGATGATCCCATTGAGACAGCAACCTGTGGATTGGATTCTTTCAGAGAGCTGGTGAACATCGCCCGGAAGTATTCACTACTTGCCGATAGTACTATTCTATGGGCTTGTATTTTGACATTGTCTACTTCAGCTATGAGAGAAACGTCCAAAAATTGTCGTTGGTCGTAGGAATTTTTAAACTTTTCGAAAAAGTTAATTTTATATTCTTGGGATGCTTTGTGCATTTCTGCTGGTTGACTTGACTTTGGAAGGATTTTTTGTGCAAGTTGAGTGAAATTTTGATTTGGGACGTCTCTAAAAATAGATCAAAATAAATATATGAAGAGTTTGTTGACTTAAGGGCTTCGTTTGTTGTTTTAAAATATTTGGAGCGATCAAAAAATTTTTCAAAATTAATTTGCAAGGTGACAAAACTGGATAGACCAACATCAAAGCGATGCGTATTGACATTTAAAAAAGCCTCTCCCAAACCAACGCTAAACATTCGTTGAGACAGCGAAACTTTCTCTGTAAAAATCAATTTACATTTGCGATAAATGAGAGTACCAACATAAAAAGCGACGCGATTCCTCACAAATAAAGACTATCCCAAACCAACGTCAAATCGGACCAGAACAAAAAATGACAGATAGGTACACAATTCTAAATAAAGGAAAAAGGCTTTCGCGTTGGCTTAAAAGATCCTTTACAGCGAGGACCGACGGTAAAAACATTTTCAACAGCGAATGTTACGCGTTGGTTTGGGAGGTCCTCAAGCCCGACGACTGACGAAATTATTGTTGTCGCGCCGAATATTTATTGTTACCTATGTTGCTGAAAAATTCTAAGTCTTATGCCGCATTTACACGATTGACAAAACTGCCATACGACCTGTAATTAAAAAAAATGACAAAATCAATTCATTTATGACATGCATTTACACGAAGACCTAATAATGACTTTTGAAAGTTCTGTCATTATTATGACAAGAATGAACAGGTTCATTCTCTTTCGAGTGTTGTCATTGGGTACGTTCAGGAGACTTAAGGGACTTCATATTCAGTCAACTACATCCATTGAACGATAATCTACCTCAAAATAACAAACTTTTTTTCGACATGTCATTATGTCAAGCTCTTAACTTTTCTTCAATACTTTACCAAAAGTTCACTTATTCAAAGTTCACGGATACAAAATTCCGTCGTAATGTACGGAAAATTTAATTTTAAATTTAATTAACCGCACAAACAATTTATATAATATTTTTGGTTTCGACAATTTTGACAAAAACACACTCGATTTAAAATTAAGGCAGATATTTCTTGACTAGATTTCCAGTCACTTTCCAGTAAAAGTTCCATTCATTTAAAGTCAATTTTGTTGAAAGCTGTTCAATCACCAGACAAGAAAGTTCCCTTACTTGCAAGTCACTTGTCACTCGTGTCAATTTGGCATTACATTTTAGTACTAGAGTTTACACTTTTCGGGGTCTAACAGTTCCGTTTAGCTACGACATGGCAGTATTACATAAAGCAGCTTAAAAATGACGGATACACAATGTCAAATAACATACAAAAAACGATGTTTCGCTTTGTTTTGAGAGAGCCTTAACAATATGGTTTTCGAAATTCCAATTCAGCAACATTTTGAATAGGTGTTAATTTGTATAAAACTGTTTTTCTTTTTAGTTAGATAGGTAATAGGTAAATATGCATAAAATAATTAAAACCTGAAAGGTTTCAATGAAAAACTCAATTTCACAACAGTTTTACTGAATGACTTTTACCTTTGAACCGATGCGTCGCGTCGCGTCGTGCGAAGATATAACAAGGCAATCATTTTATAATAACTTGATAGGATGGAAAAATAGTGTAACCCTTCTCGAAACCTCGCGTCAAAAAACAACAAACAAAATGTCAGCTTTCTAAAGTATCAACAAAATTAAAAACAAACTGCTAACAATAATGCTTGCTTGCAGAATTAACTTGATACACTAATTTTAATTTTTTTTTCTAAGCTGTGATTCTTGAAAATTCAAATAAATTGCATCTGTGTAGTGCACAGTAAATTATATACTTATTTCCGTTTAAACGTACACATACAGGGCCGATAACAAAATGATGACGCAGATTTTTCTTCAGCTGAAAGATTGAATAATTCAACACAATAAATAGAAAGAACGTGCCCTCTATTAGACGCGTGACATCAGGCGCGAACGCAGGGGGGATTTTGGGGGTTCAAACCCCCCCGAAATGTATGAATTTAACTTCCTCGCCATACAATTTCACTCTTAATTTTGAGTTTTCGGTTTAAAACCCCCACCCGAAATTTGTTCAACCCCCCCCCCCCCCCGAAATTTTTTCCTGCGTTCGCGCCTACGTGACATCAAAATGTTCTAGTTACTACATTCGGAGAAAATGAAAATTATTTTATTTTGTGTGATAGTTTTAAGATTTCTATTTATAAAGTTCTTATTCCTTAAAAAAAATTGATTTAAAGGCTTAATTATGGTCTTCACTTTAAATAAAGAATATTAATAAAAGATGTGTGTGTGACGTCAGAGAAAACCCTGCCGTATCAGCATGGCGAATTGGCTGTATCAAATGAGGAAACTATGTGCATGTTTTTGTTTATCGTGGAATAAAATTATAAAAAGAGTTGAAATCACAATGAAAATAAACTATAGAACAATGCACATGCACAAGTACGTACAGATTACAGTCTATTATTAGGTCTGTTCCCATAAACTTCTATAATAACTGTACATATTTGTTTTTTTTTGTAAAGAACTAGGGGGAAGTTTATTCACCGCTACTCTTCGTTGATCCATGTTATTGTAACTGCTTATCAACAAATGTGTTTGTTAACTAATATTTTTTTTTAATAAAAAACTAAAAAAACTAAGTTGTTAGTGAAAATCGATAATCAGCCTATTTTGGCTGAATAAAGGTTTTGTCCCACAGATTTGCACAAATCAAAAATGATGTGCTGTTAAGGCAGGTAATGGTTATTTCAATTTTATGAGATAATTGATTTTTGTCTTTTTAAGGGGTGTCATTTGATTACTGACATTTTGGGAGATGATGAAAATTATTGATTTGGATTTCTTTGGTAAAAATTGGAATTTTTATTTTACCATAAATTGGAGCAAAATGTGCATTTTTGTAATTTGTATAGTTTTTTTTTTTTCTATAATTTAATTAATGTTAGCTTTTAAAAACATAGATGTGTTGTTAAAAGAGAAGTTTCTTAACCATCTGATATTGTTAAATGAATTGTATAGGCTCTCTTGCTGTAGACCTAGGTATTCTAGAAAGCAAAGACGGATCCTCTCAAAATCGTTAGAGCCGTTTTTGAGAAAACTTGATAAAACTGAAATCTTTGTATGGCAGCTACCCGTTTAAGATGAGCCTTAACAAAAATTTGAATTTCTCCTCAAGGGAATAACATAAAAACGCTGCACACCAATTTTTAAGCAAATCCGTCAAACATCAGGAAAAACAGACCGACGACGCGACGGACGTCTTAAAGAAAATCACTTTTTTCGACTTCTCCATCATCGTTATGTTGATTTTGATTAAAACTTTGACATCTTTTTGACACGAAACCAATAATTGTACGTTATCTCGAATTTCGATTCAGAAATTCAAACTTTAATATTTCAAGCAGGAAACAATTGGTTGGACTAAAAATATAAGTGGCGTTATCTCCTTTTAAACCCTATCCTATTTTCCTAACGCTCGCACTGTGTTTTACATGTTAAGGGTATTAATAACCCCTTGAGTGCGCGTCAAGTATAAAAAAAATTATTGTTTGTTCACAGTTTAAAAGGTTAAAATGTCATAAGATTAAAATTACTTTTTAACTAACATAAGGGCAATATATTTTAATAATTTGTTTTTGTTTCTAACTCACTTATAGAGTTTTAACGAATACTACAGAAACCAACGTATCCGTTTTTGATTTCTTTTGCTTTTCTAACTGAATGCTGAGAATCAGTGCTTCTGTTGTTTTTTTTTTTTTTTGCTGGTCGAATATTCTTCCACTGGGTTATACTTGTTTAATTTATTTTGGATTAAATCGAATACCTATATGTATGTACATTAGGTGTAAAAACTATGCGACACAGAACAAATTTAATATACGTAAACATACACATAAAAATTGACCTACATTGTAGGTCTTCAAGATTAAGAAGATGAAGAAATTTAAATATTAAAATATTGAAATTATACTTCTTTTTTAAGTGGAGTCTTAAAGATTATTCTTTAACTGGCTATTTTTAGGGAAAATGGATTTGTTTCAAATTAACTGCTGATTTTGTATCTTTGAAATAGATATACAGTCAACGCCACCTACAACGACGTGGTTTATAACGACGAGTCGCTTCTAACGACCACTTTTCCTTCATTTGGTTGGTTTTCATACAATTTATATTAGTTTATCGTCGGTTATAACGCCGTGAAAAGCTTACAAAGATGGAATGACGAAAAATTCAAACAAAACGTTAGAACTGAGAATTCAAAAGTGAACGTGTTCTATAATACCACACAAATTCCATTCTTCACGAATGAATTTACCTAGCTTCTTTATTATTCTGTTCCTAAAATTTAAAAGCGCATACTCATTATGTACTTCTGATTTTTCTTACCAATCATTTTGGCGGTAGATTGAATATAACGACGTAGTAGCCGGTAGCGTAATGGTTAGTGCGTTCGACTGTCACGCTGGAGGTCTGGGATCGCTTCCCAGCCTCGTCCACCTAAAAACTTAAAAGTTTTTTTTCAGGGCTACTGCCTCTTGCGAGGAATTGTCAAATCCTCCAAGAGTATCACTTGTCACGGATAAGTGCTTCTCGTCTAGCCGTTCGGATTCGGCATAAAATTGTAGGTCCCTTCCATTCCTGTCGAAAGGCGCACACAGGAATGGTTGCGAGTTGTTAGTCACTAGGCCCTGGTTCTTCATTAGCCGTTGTGCCACCCGATTTATTTGTATTTATTTTTTTATTGAATATAACGACCGCCGCCGTCGGCTATTGTGAGTTGCGACCATATTTGACTAGTCGCTTGGCGGCGCGTGGTCGACTGAGTAAAATAGTTCTTGGGGCAAGTTTTCCGGATGCTGCATTGTTTTTGTATTATTTATGATTATTTTTTTTAAATATATAGTGAAAATTCACTGCTGCTCACGGTATACAAATCAAAAATAAAATCGGTGTTGTTCACTTCTGAGTTTTGGTTATAACAGTTGTTTTATTTCACTAACTGACTTGTATTTGACACAACGAATGGGGATTGTTTAAAACTCACGTTCAAACTTCAGTTATTTCTGCATTTTCATTGAAGACTATTTCTCAAAATATTCAAGAATTATTATAAGGACTGGTTATTGCATTTTTGTGTATATTGAGGCATTTTGTGACTTTTAAGACGCACTGAGACCAATTAGTCATTTGGGAATACAATTGCAGCAATTGGCGGAATATGGCATTCTGTGCCGTGCGTCGCGTCAAGGTCGTCATTGTTGACATTCCGTTCTCTCGTTGGCGAATATTATTTGCTAGTTTTAATTATTGATAAAAAACAGAGACAGAACATTTTTCGAAGCTCGTAATTCTAGTAATTTCTGGGTTTATATTATGCTAACTTTAAGATTTCGAGCTTTAGATGATTAATCTGAAGAATACCAAAACTTGACACTCGAAACCTTTATAAAACTAGATTTGCTGTACAAATATTTTTTGTGTAAGTAAGAAAGATCTCGAATAAGTTACTGTTATTTTAATATCAAGGTTAGTAAATTGGAAGGAAATAGAGGTTGATAGTCATATTTTTAAATAGCAGCTTAGTATAGTTTAAGATTTGTTTAAAAGATTTTTCATACAAATCTTGACAGCTTGTTAAGGAACGTCGTAAACTTTCTGAACGTTCAAGATATGGCTATGTGCTTACGGCATTGCATGAATTCTTTAAATATTTTCTTAGGAATCAAATATAAATCATGTTTTCAAAACGCACTTATTAACAGCCTCTTCATAGGACCATTTTTATATTATTTCCAAGTTTTGGGTAATAGGTCGACAGATTCCCGTCAATTTCAAATGCTGAAGCTTCTAGATTGCATACGAAAATTTTCAAAAAAATATAAGTAGCCAATTTCGAATGCTGAATCCAGCCATATTAATGAACTTGAAAGCTTAATCTGAGCCAAGAGCAAGTAAAGGCGACCCCAGTTGTGCATTTTATTATTTCTTAAGTTTAAAATATTAAAGTAAAATCCCTTTCGTGAGATGGCTCAGCCGTTTATTTGAATCTCTTTAGAGAGTTTCAAAAACGTCTGTACCTTTTGTTCGACTTATTTTATGTAAATAAAAATAAAAACAAAAGGAATTCCTTATTGCCTTCATATTGCGGTTGTGCATTCTCATTCCACTCAACTCAAAAGGTGAGAAGAGATGATGAATGTAATGAAATGCAGGGATGACGGGTAATGCAGGGATGATGGTTAATGCAGGGATGAGATGATAAATAGATGAGATACCAGGGATGATGGAAAAGCAGAGATGATTATTTAAATCATTTGCACGTACTAACGGGCAAGGTAAGGATTCGTAAATTAAAAGATATTTATGTTGAGATTACATTGAAATGTGTTCGTATGTACCAGAAATGTTCAACCTATGTATGTATATACTCGTATGTTTTAAATAAATTGAAAATCTACAGAAAAGAAATTGAACCTTTGTTAGTTTAAAAAATAACTGCAATTGACTGCAGTTAGGTAATAAATGTACCTATAGCGTTCGACGGTTGATGAATAAATTTCAAAACATATCACTAGGTTTTCACTTTTCATTGAAAGATTCAAATAGACAATAAAATAAAAGCAAAGAAAATATTAGAAGAGAGTAGAAAGAACCCACCCAGTCTTGTCAAACTCTGTCAGTCATTGAGAAATGAAAACATCAAATGTTGTAACATAGAGGATATTATCGAAAACTTCACTTACACGTCGGAAGTGACAAAAAACACAATCGCAACATTGGAGCTTTTGAGACAAACTTGAAGAGAATAACAAATAAGTTAATTTTCAAGGTTTGAGTAATATTTGTTTTGAAAATGTTAAAGAAGGAACATCGGTTGAAGAAGAGTATCGATTTGGGAGAAAACTAAAGGCGTGTTTTTCAATCCCAAAGGGACGTTGCGTCGCCGCCGTCGCGTCGGTGCTAAACAACTTTCATATTAATTAAAGGCATTTTGACCAATTTTATATTTAAAATTTGAAGATTTCACTTCTTCGACTTTTTTGGGCATGATAATTTATTAATGGAAGATATTCATTAGATTTCCCAACGTTTCAACTGAGTTTTCAATCTTCTTCAGGGGCACTTAATTAAACAATGAAACAAAGTAATAAGCATCATATGTACATACATACAATAGTTTTTCTTATTTTGTTTCATTGTTTAAAAAAGTGGCCCTGAAGAAGACTTGCATTTCATCGCGTAAGACGATAATCGTCTGAGGACGCACGTCGTTTCGACGATTGTATTGCTTTGTGAAACTCAAACAAACATGAATCGTCTGAACGATATCGCTTAGACGATACAATTATTGATTTGTATAACAGCTGAAACTGTCAAGTACGATCGTTAAACGATTACGATTAAACGATTGTTATTTTGCAACCGTCCCATACATTTTGGTGTTGTTTTGATAAATTCTTTAAAAATGCTTTGTAAAAAGAGTAGCAGATATAATTATTATTCGTTATTAAAGGGCTAAATAGTGAGTAGTGCTGGGTTGCGAAAGGCAAATCGCATCCTACTTTAATGCAAATATTTTGTTTATAAATCCGGCAGTTCACTTACCCGCCTGCATACCAAAATCTTTTTCTTTATGTTGTTTATGAGCAATAATTTCACTACCACTACGCATTTCCGTCACTACGCATTTCCAACACTATACGCTTTTTCGTTCATACTGAACCACAATTTTCTCACGTTTTTTGATTCAATTCGCGCTGTCCAATGGTTGTCCTTTCGCGTAATAGTAGTTCTTCGTATGGGGCACATGAGAAACCAACCGACGCGGTGGCCGACGGCGCGGCGGGAGACACGACGCATTTTAGCCGACGAAAATTTGAACTGATAAAGACAAGCTGATAGAGGACTGACTTAACTTTTTGCACATTTGGTCAATAGATTTTCGCCCGTTTACTTTTTGAATGAACTTCGAATACACTAAAATATAAAATTCGAATGACAACGATTTAATTTCTGACATTATATATGTATGCATATTATTTGATGTTTAAGTTGTTCCGAAACTGTAAACAATTGAAACGATGAACGACATAATTGAACGATTCGATTGTGATATTATACGAAGCAAACTTTGGACGACGTCGTTCAGTACAATCGTTTAAACGACCGTCGCGAGGATCGTCTTCAAAATTACGTTATGATAGCCCTGAAAACCCATCGAAACGTTGGGAAATCTAATGAATATCTTTCATTAATAAATTAGCCTGACCAAAATAAGTCGAAGAAGTGAAAATCTTCAAATTTTAAACAATTTCATGTTAAATTCAACAAAAATTAAGGTGGGCTTAAGTGAAGCCCTAAAAATTGTCGGGGATCGATTTAACGAACTGTTTCTTACATAGCCCGATATTTTTTTTGTTTTTCCTCCAGTTCTTTTGGGCTTACAAAAAAAAAAAGAATTATATTCAAAAATAAATTCATTTTTGAGTTCAAAAACAATTCTTTCTTTTCAAAAGTTACTGACTTATTGAACAGCCCTCGTGGTCTTAAAAAAAATTAATTTTTCTGTAGTCCAGGAAAATGAGAATAAATTGAAGCATATGTGGATGTAAAATTATAGTATCCAAGATTTTGATGGGATTCGATCAGAAATAATATAAAAAACGAGAACATAAGGTTGCTCCCGCTCAAAAAGGTGTGCGATTTGCTGAAAAAAATAAAACATGTAAGAAAGTGCATAGTTCACTCGCTGTTTTTGTTGTTTTCCTATAAAACTTTGGAAATACGCATCTTAGGAAAATAAAAGATGTTATATTTTTGTTGTTATATAGCGTTGAAGTCTGAAAAAAACTGCAAAAAAAAGAGCATTTTTGAAGCACTAAACTGACATATAAAAAATGGTCCAATTCTACAATAAATGTAGACTCAAGTACTCTAGGGAATTACAAAATGAAATATCGGTCGGAAGGTGCGGCATGAGAGATAATTAAGTGCGCCCCAAATGTTTGCATCAATGCATTGGGCAAAGTTAGGCGTTTAAGCTAGCGCTAATTTTTGTACACATATTTGGAACCCTTAACTATCGTTACAATATTTATTTTATTTGTTTAAGTGACTTTTGTAGCAATTTTAAAAGGACAAAAATCGTATGAAAAAACATTTTTTATACGATTTCTGTTCTTTTAATATTGCTTCAAACGTCACTAAAAAAAATAAAATAAATATTATAACGATACTTTACGATAGTTAAGGGTTCCAAGTATGTGTACAAAAATTAGAGCCCGCTTAAATGTCTAACTTTGTCCAATGCATTGATGCAAACATTTCGGATGCCCTAAATTAACATTATCTCTCATGCCGAACCTTTTGGACCGATTTTAATCGGTTCTCGATATTTTGTAATTTCCTAGAATACTTGAGTCTACATTTTTTTATGGACCATTTTTCAAATGTCAGTTTAGCGCTTCAAAACTACTCTGTTTTTCACAGTTTTTTTCTGGCTTCAACGCTATATAGCAACAAAATTATAACATCAGAAAGTTTTATATAAAGGTCATCTTGTGGAGAATTTTCTAAGAAACAAATTTCGTCTTATTTTTTTTTCCTAAGATGCATGTTTCCAAAGTTATGTAGAAGAACAACAAAAACAGGAAGTGAAATATGCACTTTTTTGCATGTTTTGATTTTTCCTGCAAATAGCACACCTTTTGAGCGGAAGCAACCTCATATTCTCATTGTTTATATTATTTTTGGTTGAATACTATAAAAATATAAGGTACTATATGTTACATCCATGCCAAAATCGAATTTGCCTGGACTACTGGGTATTGCAGTAATTTTGAGACTGTTTTGACCGCTTTCACACAAGGAAATTGAGTTGCCAGAAACTAGCTAGTTTGTTGGCGAGAAGGGTGAGAGGGGAGATTTGTTGTCTTCCTTTTACGCCCTTCTCGCCGACAAACTAAAAATCGCCGGCAACTCAGTTTCCTTGTGTGAAAGGGGTCTTTGTTTAATTATTTCTTTAAGAGACGATTTTTCAGTCATTAGCTTAGCTATCATCTGAAGAACAAAAAGCTACTATCTGAGATATAACTGACTCTCGAAAAATGAACTCGTAGTGAATTTACCATTCATATCTTTGTTCAATTTTGATGGTTCGATATTATTGAACATTCAAACTGATTTCCAAATTCAGAATTCCGACGACAGCCGACGGATTTAGTAAAATGGAAATATGAAACCACATTTTCAAGACGCTTTTTCTTGCGTTTTTTTTAATACTTTCTTTAAAACACGGGACGTGACAGGTATTTGTAAAGTTTAATGCACGCTGTTTAGAGACCGTGGAACAAACTTAGTGTAAGTATTAAACATTGGAAACATGGCTTTGTATATTTTTAAACCAACTTGGATTTAAAACATAAAATATTCCACCAGTTCGAGGACTAAACGAATTTAACTTTTTTTAGTTTAATTTACAAGAAATAATTTACATTGGATTTTCATAACGTTTAACCATGTTTTGGTTCAGGCAAAGAGCAGTCAAAAATAAAACGACGTTTTCGTTTCCCATAAAAGTCGCATTTATTGTTTTAAACAAAATTTATACTTACCATGAACATTTTTTTTTTGTTTGGTTAACAAATCTTATCTGTTTTCTATTTGAAATTTCTCTCTTTACTTTATATTGAATGTTGTATGGTGTGCACTGTGCAGGGATGATGGCAAAAGCAGGGATGATTGTTTTTGACTTTACACTCACACCAGTTGATTTTTTTGTTTGATTTTTCCCAATTAAATTAATAAACTATTTACATTAAATTTTATAAAACAACACTCTTGAGCAATTTAACTTATCGAAAATAAATAAATCTTACACCCACGCAATAGTTTTTATTTAAAAAAAATCACTTTAAATATGGAGGAAAATTTGAAAATTTTTGTTTCTTGCGCATTCGGTATTGCTACCTGTAACCATCTCTGAGTGCCGAATTGAAATGTGTATGATAAAACATGAATGAAAATGAGGTATACTCGTAGAATGGAGTTAGTTTTTTCAAAGAGATTTGAAGGTCCTTGCGAAAAGAAATTGTATGAAAAATAAAAATCTGAAGATCGGCACGTACGCCATATTTTCATATTGTACAGTCAAGTACAGAGATGACTTACTGTAAGGTCACCCGCAGTTTTACGATTTAAATCAAAAACGTTATGTAATAAATTTTCTCGTGCATAATATGGCTTCAGTTTAAAATGCATTTTTTAATTTTAAACCATCTAGCTATAGGTAAAATGTAGTTGCAACTTTTGCGTTGTTTATTGCTTTTTTGTTCGTAAAGAGTTTTCGTTTTTGAATTGGAATACCTATACAGAAAATGACGTTGATTTCCTATATGCTAGTAGCAGGATATTAGGAGAAAAACATCCCTGTATAGCTCTATTTTTGTAAATGGGTAATCAAAGGAATCGGATGAAAATATTTGATTTTCAACAGAAATAAGGTCGAATTAAAATTAGACAGAAGCTGTATTTTTGGCAAATTAGTTTTTTGTAATTTTCCAAAAACAGAATTGATAGAAGTTATATCCCAAAAAAGGCTATGGTAAGGTAACGAAAAGTTTTTTTTTTGGAATTTATGTTTTTTTAAATGCCATGAAATAAAAAGGTGTATGAAGGTTTACTTATTGTATCGGGAGCCGCTTTTTTATGCTGAGGTGGGCTATACACGAATACGAATACGAGAAGACTCATGGACATTTAAAAACAAAAAATTTAGAGAGAAGAATGGTAATCGTTCTTATTTGAAATATAATTCAAAAGTAAATTAATAAGAAATTTCACGTTGGGCGCCATTTTGATTCATTTTACGCACTTGAATATTTCAAAAATTGTACTCCCTCATAACATTGACCATTCTTTTTTATCAATTATCTAGACAAATGATATAAACCTTTAAATATGTGCCAAATTAAAAAAAAAAACATCAACTTTTACACTTTTACCAAATTGTTGATTAAAAGAAAGATTTCCATAAAATTTTGTAAAGAATTTTGCTTACTTTTATGATCACTTTACGTATACACCATGTCCTTGTTAAACTCGAAACAAAATAATTCTTAAAATGAAAAAAAAAAAAAAAATATATTAAGAAAAAATGGGCATGACAGGATCGCACAAACTTGCTCTCGTAACTCACAACTTTAACGTAGATAGAAATTGATGATGTACAAGTACATAGCTATATTGGCTCCAAAATATTATGATATCATTAAGAAAAATTAAATAAATTATTATTTTAAATTACTATAAATTTATTATTTTAATAGCTTTGAGAGCTAGAGCTCAAAATCAATAAATATGAATTTATGAAAAAAATAAAAAAAATAAAAAATCGTTGGAGCAGTTATCTTTAAAATTAATTTTGTATATAAAATGTTTTGCTAATTTTCAAAAATAAAATCTAGTATGCCAACATTTAGTAGGTATTTAATAAAATACAATTTTACACAAAATAAAAAAAAATTTCAATAGCCGTTTTCAAAATACTGAATTTTCAAAAAAAAAAATTTCAATATTTTTTTTTTAAATCCAAAAATTATTTTTTTGAATATTTTTATATGCAAAATTATTTGAATTTTTGTTGAAATTGGAGCAGCTGTCAACGAGAAATTTGAAAACAAAAAAATCGGTTCTATTACAGGTACAGTTTTTAACCGTTATTGGTAAAATTTGGGTTCATCAAATAATTGGCCAAACCTTAAGTTTGGTAGTTTTATCAAAATTCTTGGAGCCGTTTTCGAGAAAAATAATTTTTTTCTTAACGGTTTTTTAACATTTGTATGGAAGCTACCATTATTTTTGAATTTAGAAAGATGCTTTCTTCAAGTATTCTACAAAATAATAAAAAACTATCTTACCAAGTCGTTTTCAAAATTGTTGAAACTGCGCTCTCAGACTGTGCAACACTTTGAATTATTTATACTTTGTTTTTAGATTTTGTTTCAAGTAAATTTTCATAAAATGTTTTTGTGAAAATTAAATTAATATTATTATTAAATCATCATTGTTCTTGTTAAGAAGTCCTGGTTTTATTTCTAAAGGTAATATTAAATAAGAGGATATTTTCAATAGGTTATGGGCCCAGGATCGTGGCACAAATAATAATTTAATTTAATCGTATTATTTAAAAGAATAATCTGCGACTCTTATGATGGATTTAAAAGCGAATGTTTCTCTTTTAAATGGAGGAAATTATATTTTCTGGAAGACGAAAATTCAAGCCGTCCTCATAAGAGATGAACTTTGGGATGTTGTGAGCAAACCGAAACCAGCAGAAATCGATGATGAATGGATGAAGAAGAATAATAAAGCGAAAGCTTATTTAACGTTGAGCATCGAGGATGGTCAATTGATGCATATTGCACATCTAGAAGATGCGTTTAGTATTTGGGAAGTTTTCTCTAAGAAATACGAGAGGTCAACTTTTGGAAGTCACCTCTACTTAAGAAGAAAATTATATGGCATTCACTATACTGGTGGTAAGATGAGTGACCATATAGATGTCATTCTTAGAGTTGTTGGTTTACTGCGAGCTTCTGGAAAACCTTTAGAGGAAGATGAAGTTATTGCAATTTTGTTGGTGAGTCTACCAGAATCTTACTCTGGGCTTGTTACTGCACTCGAAGGTCGAGATGAGGCAGCTTTAAAAATTGAATATGTCACTGGTAAAATGTTAGACGAATACCAAAGACGTTTTGAAAGCAATGACGACCAAAACGAAAATGAAGTTGCTATGTGGTCTAACCAACGAAGAAATAAAAAGTCTGCAAAACCGAAGAAGACGGATGTCAAAGAAAGGGAAGCATGCCAAGTCATCTGATAGCATCAGCAATAAAGATTTTCTATCATTTGAAGTTTGTGCTGAAGTAAGAGCTGAGTGTGGTGGGTGGTTCATTGACTCTGGAGCTACAATCCATACAATCCACCAACGATAAAAATTTCTTTGATTCAATTCGAAATGACAACACAAAAATATATCTTGCCAATGGTTCGACAGTGATGTCTTCAGGAATCGGATGTGACAGGTTGAATTGCCTAGTACCTAATGGCGATAACCAGAAGATACTTCTCAAAGAAGTTTTATATGTTCCTGAGCTGGATGGAGGATTCGGTGCAACGAATAGCAAATCAAGGCCATAGAGTAATTTTCGAGCAAAATGTTTGCCAAATCTACAATGGATCCCGAGTGATTGCTGAAGCAAAGCGAAATTACAGTCTTTACAAGCTGGAAACTGAAAAATCTATTGAACTGTCCTGTAAAGCTGACAATTCATTGTGCATACATCAGTGGCATCGTCGACTTGGACATAGAGATCCAGTAGCTATCGAGAGGCTTGTGAAAGAAGATCTTGCAACTGGGATTCATTTGAGGAAGTGCTCTGAGAAGATCATTTGTGAGCACTGCATTAAAGGCAAGCTGGCACAGTCTTAGTTCCCTGTGAGACAAAATAGGGAAAAGCAAACTCTACAATTGATCCATTCTGATCTGTGTCGTCCTATGCGGACATCAACTCCAAGAGGTAACCGATATTTTTTAACACTGATTGACGATTTTTCTGGTTATACAGTGGTGCATTTGCTGAAAACGAAAGATGAAGTAGGTAGTGCTATAAAGGGATATGTCGCTGCTATGTTCAACAACTTTGGTAGAAAATCTGTCATTCTCCGATCCGATAATGGAAAGGAATATGTTTCTAAGGACTTGGAACAATTTTTGAAGAAAGAAGGCATACATCATCAGTACGCGGTTGCATACACACTACAGCAAAACGGTGTAGCAGAACGGAAGAACCGTACCCTAACTGAAACAGCGAAGTGTATGCTACTTGATGCCAATCTTCCAAATCGTTTCTGGGGAGAAGCTGTGTCAACAGTAGCCTATTTGCAGAATAGGTTACCCAGTAACAGTCGAGAGAAGACTCCAGTTGAGTTGTTTATTGGTGAGAAACCTGATCTGAAACATATTAGAGTATTTGGATCCAAATCGTTCACCTTAGTTCCAAAGCAGAAGAGGAAGAAGTGGGATGACAAAGCTGAAGAAGGCGTTCTTGTTGGATACGATCTCAATTCAAAAGGTTATCGTATACTTGATCCAAAATCCAATAGAGTTTGGATATCCAGATCATTGAAAATCATCGAAAATGAACCCACGAATCCAGAGCAACCCTCAAATATCCAAGTATCCAGAACTGTACACAATTATGAAACGGATGATACTTCTCTGAAAGGAAATTCTAAATATGTTTCAATAAGACTGGAAAGAGACGAAAGCATCCCATTTAATGAACCGCTTGTCATTGAAGAAGAGCAAGTATTTCATGAATATGAGCCTCTCGTTATGGAAAAACAGCCAGTAACCCAAGGCAGTAAAAATGTAGAAGAAGAGTCAGTAGCCCAAGGCGGTGAAGACATTGAAGATCAGACTGAAAATCAAGAAATTCCAAAGTCAAAGCGTTCAAATAAAGGCATTCCTCCAATACGTCTCTCGTACAAAGCCCTGGTTAATGTTTCGAAAGAACCAGAATCCTGGGAAGAAGTATTGCGTTTACCACTTGTCGAAAAGCGCAAATGAACTGAGCTGCACAAGAGGAAATCAAGTCAATGAACGAGCTTAAAGTTAGGACACTAACAGATCTGCCGCCTGGAAGAAGAACAATGAGTTGTAAATGGGTATTTAAAACCAAACATAATGTAGACGGTAGCATTAGTACTCATAAGGCCCGTCTTGTAGCAAGAGGATTTTCTCAAAAATTCGGTGAAGATTATGATGAGACCTTTGCGCCAGTGGTTAAACACGAAACTATACGAACTCTTCTTGTGGTTACGCAACTGAGACATTTGCATTTGCGGCATTTTGATGTGAAAAATGCTTACTTAATTGCAACACTGAGCGATGAAATTTTCATGGACCAACCCCCAGGATTCAAAATGTTGGGTCATGAAGAAAAGGTGCTAAGACTTAATAAAAGCATCTACGGTCTAAAACAATCAGCCCGAGAATGGAACAAGAGAGCAACAGATATCTTATTTGGAATGGGATTCAAGGCATCGACAGCTGAATCTGATCCGTGTTTATTTTCATGGAAAGAGAGTAACGGCCAAACAACATTTATGTTGCTTTATGTTGATGACATTCTCGTGGCTGGATTTTCGGAAGAACTAATAAATACAATTTATAAAGAACTCCAAAAACATGTGAAGATGAGACTTGGGAGAAGCAAAACATTATCTCGGTATAGAGATCAAGCGTGAAAAAGATGGTTCGTTCAAACTTAGCCAAAAGTCAAAAATTCAACAACTGATAAGAACCTACAAACTTGAAGATTCAAAACGAACGTTAACTCCAATCGAAACAGGCTTCTTGAGTCCAAGTGAAGAAACAAGTCCGAAATTACCAAATAACAGCTTGTACCGTTAAGCTATTGGGTCATTTCTCTATATTGCAACCGTTTCAAGACCAGATGTATCCTTAGCTGTTAATCTTTTGAGCAGTAGAATAGAATCTCCAACTGAAAGCGACTGGAAAGCTGTAAAAAGAGTAATGCGATACCTGGCAACTACTGTTGATAAATCTTTATGGCTCCAATCGAATGAAGAAAGAACGTTGGTGTGCTATGTAGATGCCGATTGGGCTGGTGATTCGAAAGATAGAAAATCAACCAGTGGGTATGTATTCCAATTCGCAGGAAGTAGCATAGCTTGGTCAAGTCGAAAACAGACCTCAGTAGCTATGAAGCGGAGTATGTAGCGGCATCACATGCAAGTCGAGAACTAATTTGGCTAAGAAGACTCTTGACAGAAATGGAGGAAGATATTTATCTGCCCACAATTATATTTGAAGACAATCAAGGATGCATTCGCCTAATTGAATCCGACAAGTGTGGAGCTCGAACAAAACATATTGATATTTACCACCATCATATAAAAGACCTAAGAGAGAAGAAGATCATCGAACTAAAATACTGTCCATCAAATGAAATGAGAGCTGAAATTTTGACAAAACCACTTTCAAAAGATGTTTTCCTTAATTTTACAAACCTATTAGGAATTCGAATAGATGACCAATCGAAACCATCTGGAGCGAGAGTGGGTGTTGAAACTGCGCTCTCAGACTGTGCAATACTTTGAATTATTTATACTTTGTTTTTAGATTTTGTTTCAAGTAAATTTTCATAAAATGTTTTTGTTTCATCATTGTTCTTGTTAAGAAGTCCTGGTATTATTTCTAAAGGAAATATTAAATAAGAGGATATTTTCAATAAAAATACAGTCAAACTTCTTTATAACGAACTTCCTTATAACGTAATTCTCTCTATAGCGAATTTCATTTTGTTCCCCTTCCCCTCAAGAAATATCTCATACGAATTAGGTTCCTTATAACGAAATTCTATATAGCGAAATTCTCTTTAAAAGGAACTAATTTTTTGGCCCGAAAGCAAGTTGTTTCTTTATAACGAAATGTCAATTTGAAACAAAGTTTACTACGATTTTTATTTCTAATTTTAAAAGGGAACTCCCCGTTTAGGGAAGAATTTTCTTAGAGTGAATGTTTGTATGTATGTACATATGTAATGTATGGATGCATTAAAAAGTGTACATGTGTAGTATAAATATTACGCATATCAACAGGTCAATCGTTTGAGTTCGCATTTTAAATAAAAAAAAAAGTTACAAAATATCGAAGCGCAAAGCTATTTTACTATCAGAGAAATTATCGACTATTGAAAAAGTTAAAAGGGGGAAAAGAAAGAAAATATTGCAGACAAATTTGGTTAAACGTTTAGTATATTGTAGACAATTTTATAGAATGAATTCAAAATTTAAAGTTTGCCGAAGAAAGTTCAAACAGAAGCAAAAAAAAAAAAAACTAAGAAAAACAAAAAAAGGTTGATGTGGATAAGGTAATGTTAAAATGGGTGCAGAAAAAAAAAACCCAACGATAATGATGTGAGAACACCGTTTGATAATTTTCGAAGTTTTATTGAAACAAGAGATGAAACCTCAGATGATGCATATTTCACCTTTCTAAATTGGAAGATTTTTATAATAAAACAAAAACCAAAACTGTTCATGTGCAATTTAAAATTGATATGTTTTTAATTAAAAAATGAAAAGATATAAATTTCTTTAAAATAAGTTTTTTTTTGTATACTATTTTTCTTTGAAAATATAAAAGAACGAATTTTTTATAAAACTTCTTTATAACGAAGTAATTTTTTGTTCCCTTGAAGGTTCGTTATAAAGAAGTTTGACTGTATTTAGTTTTCAAAAAAAAAATTTGATTTTTTTTTTTTTAATTTTCAATTTTTTTTTTAATTTTGGTTCATAATAATGTTTATACTTTTTAGAAATTTTACAATAAAAAAAAAATGAAAATTTTCAACTTAACTGTTTTCGCGAAAAGTTGGGTATTTTTCATAAGAATAAAAAATTCTTATAAAACAAAAGCTCAACTTTAAGTTTTCTTAAAAACTGGAAGAGATATAACCATCTGGTTTTCAGTTTTTGATTCTTGTATTCGATTATTTTGTAGTAGCCCGTAGCGTAATGGTTAGTGCGTTCGACTGTCACGCTGGAGGTCTGGGATCGCTTCCCAGCCTCATCCAGCTAAAAACTAAAAAGTTTTTTTTCAGGGCTACTGCCTCTTGCGAGAAATTGACAAATTCTCCAAGAGTATCACTTGTCACAAATAAGTGCTTCTCGTCTAGCCGTTCGGATTCGGCATAAAATTGTAGGTCCCTTCCATTCCTGTCGAAAGGCGCACACAGGAATGGTTGCGAGTTGTTAGTCACTAGGCCCTGGTTCTTCATGAGCCGCTGTGCCACCCGATTTATTTATTTATTTTTATTCTATTATTTTTGTACTTGCTTTTTTTTACAGTTTGGAGTCTGATAGTGCTTTTCTCAAAAACGATACGTAGAATTAACTTGATGTGAAAGCAAAATAAAAGTACTGACTTGTGGTTTTCAAAAATACTAAAACATTTTTCTGTGAATTTTTCCATTTTTCTTATTTTTTTTTTATTTTAAAATTATTATATAAAATGCACCAAAACACCATTTTAGCACTGGATTTGAACTTAACTGCGATATAATGAAATAAAGAACACCTCATAACCTTTCGTATGTCAGGACTGAACTTAATAAAAATTGCGTCTTGACAAGGCCCTCACTGTCAACTGAAGAGTCCAAGTGAGAACGCCGGAACGAAACGCCAATTCGTATGGACTAAAGGCCGTTAAAAGCTTTATTGAATCAATAATTCAACAAGTCCAATTAAATAATGCTAAGTCTTCTACTTGAATGATGTATTTCAGTAGTATATAGAATTTGTATCATAAAAAACACTCATATGCAAACAAATTTAATCAACAGAACCGTTTTCGTTTTGTCCCCGACTCTCTTCCTTATTTTCATAAATGATCTTTTATCTGAAACTTCTAATCCATTAAACTGTTTCACTGACGACAGTTCCCTCAGCTTTTCATATTCGTCTTTAGATTCACATCCATGTCCTTCGGATGTGGAACTCGAACGGCAGCGTATGAAAAGCTCATTAAATTCTGATCTTGACAGCATTGTCCAATGGGGAATCAAAAACCGCGTGGAATTTAATGCTTCTAAAACTCAATGCTGTCTTCTGTCGTCCAAACGAAACCCACCCCCCATGCCACTATTCATGAGTGGCACTTGCATTGTGGAAACCGAAAAGCTTTCAGTACTCGGTATGTGTATCACAGACCACCTTGTGTGGAATGATCACATTTTTGATGTCGCCAAAAATGCTGCTAAGTGTTTGGGTTTTCTACGGCGATGCAAGAAATTTTTCACCCCATCGGATCTGGCTGTTATATATAAAGCCTTTATCCGTCCAAAACTCGAGTACAATTTCCATGTTTGGGCAGGTGCTCCATCAACCCACTAGTGTCTTTTGGATAGGATACAAAGAAGAGCTATGAAAATGATAGGTGACAGAAATATAACGGAAGCATTTGCAACTCTCGAACACAGCCGCAATGTTTCATGTCTTTCGTTGTTTTACCGTTATTTTTATAAGCAGTGCTCTACTGAAATAGCCAGTTGTATTCCGCCCCTAAAAGAATTTAACCGTAATACTCGTACTTTCAGGAATGCACATCAGTTTACCCTTGAGCCCAACTTCGGACGTACGGTCAAGTATAGATATTCTTTTTTTAGCCGAACTACCCGAATGTGGAATGCTTTACCCGGCTCTATTTTTCCCTTCCATTTCGATATTCAAAGGTTCAAAACCAATGTGCATCGGCATCTCCTCTTTAATCCTTCCCTGTTTTCCTAACGCTCGCACTGTGTTTAATTTAACAATTTAAGGGTACCAAAAACCCCTTGAGTGCGCGTACTAAAAAAAAAAAAAAAAACCATTATTAACCATTTTCTGAGCCATTTTTTGAGAACAAAAAATATTTTCTTTAGCTACTAAAACAATTTGTAAAATTGTAAAAAACGTGGGTCGTATTAGCAAATAACACTTGCTGCCAAGTTTGAAGAAAATCCTCTCCAAAAAACACTAATAAAATTTAAAACAAAAATGTTCCCTTAATTTGTTTGACTATTGATTTTTTTTCATTATACACATCTGTTGTATTTTTCAAAGACACAAAAAGTGCATCTAGTTTTAAGCATTCAAATGAAATTTCATATTAGTTTGAATGCTTGACTGTTAATCTAACAATTTTGAAAACAAGCCAACCTCTCCAATAAATTGAGTCATCATTTAAAGTGGGAAATTTATAAAATTTATATGAAATTTTAAAATATTCCCTTTCTTTAAACTAAATTTAAATTTAATAGAGAATAAATAAATTGCAGCTAAATAATATAAATAATTTGTTTCCTATTTTTGTTTAATTATGAGTTCAAAAATAAAAATAAAACAACTATTCACTAAAACAACTTATTTAAATTTCAAGTCAAGATCCTGTTATTATAAAAAGCTAAGACATAATATTTTGTATGTTTTAAAAATAAGCTAAACAGAGGAAAATAGACCCTAAACTAGTGTAAGATTGTACTCCAAAATAACAGTTTCTGTCATAGAATCCTTAGGATAGAGCTTGTTTATCTCAAAAACGGTTATGTCCACCCCCGTTTAGGCGGTAGGGACAATTTTCTAAATAAAAAAAGACAAAACACAATTAAAAAAAAAATAAAAAATCAAAATTGTACTTCATTAGGTACTATTCTTGTTTTCAAAATTCAATGCTCTTTATCAACTCTTAGTCAAACATTTAAAACCAGATAGTTCTTGCACTTTTAATTTTCAAGATATTTAAAAATTAAAGAAACAAATTTCTTAGTTAAAACAAGAAAAAAAACGAAGTTGATGATAAAAAGAATACTGAAATGATCGTTTAGCCTGAGTCTTCTACAATTTGCAGTTGGTACATTTATTTCTTTATATTTTGAAAAGTAAAACTCCTAGAATCATCCGGGTAATGCATAATCAAAATTTTGAAAAAAAAAAAAACGTTTTGATCGATTTTTTTTTTTTTTTGAAAATTCGATTTTTCACAAACGGGTGAACTGTTAATTGTTAGGTACGCATTCTAGTTTAAGAACAATGAAATGTACTACTGGCTTTGTTGTTCAAGTATTGTAGGTTGCATAAACATGCTTTACTTTGCAATAATATAGGTGGGTGAATATTTGAAAATATAAATATTTTGGGTTGCATTACTTTTAGTACTACAAAAATAATAATAACCTTTAAGGTATTAGTTGATTGGGTTTCATTTAACAGATTTAACTTTGCCACTTTAAGAAAAAGTTTAAGAAAATTATATAGCCGTAATCTAGGTGTAAATAGATAAATCGTCATTACCGTGACGTGTCCCCCAGGCAATTAAACCTCACTCAATGAATTTAAAAATATACAAAAAATTTCGATATACAGGAAAAAACGCTATTATAAGAAGTAATTATTTTCTTTTTAGTTGTTATATTAAGTAAAATAAGAGCTGTTATTTATGTGTCCCCAATAAAATCATCATTTCCGTGCCAGCTATGAAAAATTAAAAAATATATATAACGAGTTTATAACAATAATTTTTCGTGCAGAGCACTTTTTAGCTATAAGATTAATTTTATTTAACTTCATTTGAATTCGAGTCTAGATCAACACAAATAAATCCATTAACATAACTATTGACTAATTTAATTTTGTACACATTTTTTCAATCTGTAGATTTTTTCGGTAATTTCTCCAATATTTCTTTATATTGCTCCACAGAACCAAGTTCATGTTTTGACATAAAAATCACTTGTTGTGGTTTTTCTTGCTCTCTTTTTTCAATTGCCGCTGCTTCTTCCTTTTGTTTTCTCTTTTCTTTTTTGGTTTCTTTAATTTTATTTCGCACCTTGTTGCCTAGTCGCGATGCAGCTAATACTTTGCTCACTCTTCTGCTGTTAAGCCATCGGTCGTTCCAAGACTCCGTTTTCTAAAAAAAAAAAAAAACACGAAAGTGTAAATATTTGAAAATTAATCAGAAAATCTCGATTCTCAAAACATGTACCTTTTTTGTTATAGCTTCTTCTTCACTTGAATCATCCAAGCAGATGATATCTTCTTGTTTTGTTATTTCTTCTACATCGTCTTCCATATGCTCTTTCATTTCATTGACAAGATCACCACCTTCCAAAGAAATGACGTCGTCATTGTCATCATCTTCACTCTCTGAAATCTCAACCTTTTGAGGCTTTTGGTCTTTCGCTTTGGGAACTGGTTGCTTTTCCACATGAACTGTTTCATTCTTTTCTATAGGTTGAGTAGTTTCACGTTGTTTGCTGCCAACTTCTTTTTTCGGAGAATCGTCATGGTTATCAGTTTTATTTTCATCTGTAGTTGCAGTCGCGGTTTTATTGGAAGTAGATTCTTTTTCTTCGTCCACGATTTCGCCTTCTTCTTCACTATCTGGTGGGTCGATTTTATGAGGCGAAATAATGGACTTAGAAGATTTATCCGTAGTTTCTGTTGTACTCTCTGGCTTCTTTGGAGGAGCTTCGATATTAACAACACTTAGGATTTCCAATTGTTGAGAAATCTTAGCCACAGCCTCAGGAGCATCAACATTATTCTTAGCCATCTTATCATTTTTCTTCTCATCATCCGAATCACTAATACATAGTGTTTCGGGAAGGGAAACAATTGGAATCACATCTGGAGATGGGGAACGAGCTTCGGCTTTGGGCACAATTTTCTCGGGTGTTTTGTTACCGTTATCATCATTTGGTTTTGTATCCAAGTTACTATCTTCGTCCCGAGACTGTTTGCGGAAATTTCGTTTTAATTTGATACGTTTCGAAGGAGCCGGCTCACCATTGGGTATTATAACCGTAAGTGTAGGAGTCGGTGGCTTTTTAGCGACATTAGATTTACTATTGGCTGAGGCTCCATTTGTAGTCTTGTTGGACTTTTTACGTGCAACTGCTGGGGCTGGTGGAGGCTTTTGCTTTGGTGGGCCGTCTTCTTCGGAATCCGTATCGACTTCTATTTTAGTAACAGGTTCTAGTGCTAGTTGGGAACGTATAGCACGAGCTCTGGCTTGTAATTCAAGAAGTTCCAATACACTGAATTGTTTATCTAAAAATAAAAAAAAAATAATAATTATATATCACTATTTTAAAATCTCAAGTAGGAAATTTGGTCTTTAAATAAGTTGAGCAATTCTGTTTATAGTTTGAACAAAACAAGAATGTCCCAAATTTTTGGAACAAATATGAAAATATATGAGAACAAAAATTATTAAATCGTTGGAGCAGTTTTAGAAAAAAAAAAACTTTTTTTAATGTTTAAAAAAAGGATTTACTAATCAGCAGTTAAAAAAAAAGATTTTCAGAAAATACCATCAACTCATCAAAAAAAAAAAAATAATAATAATAATAATTCAAATCGGTTGATTCGAAATTAAGAAAATTGTAAATCAAAAAATCGTTCTATGGGACAAGCTGTTAATAACGGTTTTAGGTAATATTTTAATATTCATGGTGAATGAAAAAAATGTGTGAGGGATATCCATAAAAGGCTTGTTGCTATAAAATTGGCCAGATTTGCAGATTTGGACACATATGCAACGAATTGTTGCGGTGATAACGGAGAGGAAAAAAAGAAAGAACCCAAATGAATAACATCTAACTTGTGTGTGGCTTGTAAAAATGCTAGTTGTCCAAATGCAATTGTAAATTAGAAAAACCTTCATTTGGATGGGCACGATCAGGTGACCTCGGTGGGGCAATGCGTAGTAGCTTGGAGGTAGCTTGGTCTAGGTTCGAATCCAACTGACGGCAAAACAATTTATAAATTAAAATTGGAACTATATAGTCCAGTCGAATCGTCATTTGAACTTGCGTTGATCCGCACGGTCTGTTTTTTATCACGAATCGATAGGGGCTTACAAGAAAAGTTTAACCCTAGACTTGCACCACCTGACAACTTTTTTTACCAAAGTTATTCGTAAAACGTACTTTTTGACTTTTTTTTGGATTTTTTCAAATATCTCGGCTCCAGTACATTGCACAGTAAAAAATTTAAATACGTTTTGTTTGTAATAAAATTATCTAGCATGTAGTCTTAAGTTTTTTTTTGTTTGAACAAATAAGTAAAAAGTTACCGTTAGTTTTAGTAATTTTCTTTTGGTTTTCAGACGGTTTTTCATTATTATTTCAAAAAAAGCTTATATTTTGGTTAGTTTTTCTTTTGTGTTTTGTCTAGCTGTTGCTATTCCCTACAATTATGAATGAACACAGGCAAGTCGGAGCCCCCCAAAAAAGATATTTTCTGTTTTTTACGAATATCTTGGCTTCATACATTCTTTTTTTAACAAATAAATACAAATTAACAGCTAGTAGATAGATTTCTTGGCTCCCGTTTGGAGTTAACAGCTCAATTTTTTTTTAAATTGTAGGGAATAGCAACAGCTAGACAAAACACAAAAGAAAAACTAACCAAAATATAAGCTTTTTTCGAAATAATAATGAAAAACTGTCTAAAAACTAAACGAAAATTACTAAGACTAACGGTAACTTTTTACTTATATGTTCAAACAAAAAAAAACTTAACACTACATGCTTGATAATTTTATTACAAACAAAACGTATGTAAATTTTTTACTGTGCAATGTACTGGAGCCGAGAGTCCATCGTGAGAGTCCAACGCACTAACCATTACGCTACGGGCTACTACGAATTTTTACGAAGAACTTTGGTAAAAAAAATTGTCAGGTGGTGCAAATCTAGGGTTAAGCTTTTCTTGTAAGCCCCTTTCGATTCATGAAAAAAAAAACAGACAGTGCGGATCAACGCAAGGTCAAGCCCTTTTTTACGACGGTTTGACTGGACTAATAGACTAAGCACCACTAAAAGGAATCTGATGATTGGTGTGGCAGCCATGAAATTGCAATAATTCCAGCCAAATGTAATACTCGGTGGTAGCCAACACAAGTGGCTGTTGTTCGTTCAAAACCTTCAATGTTAAATATGACGGAGCGAAAGCTATGCAGCCTTACTGCAAGTGTTATCACGAAAAAACACCTTTGAATGAAATTTAATTCTTGACCAGTGTCAAATCTTTCATACAATTTCCCTCCTTACACATATGCAACGAATTGTTGCGGTGATAACGGAGAGGAGAAAAAGAAAGTACCCGAATGAATAACTGCATTTTTTGTTAATACAAAAACATTAAGAATTGTGTGCAGTTTGGCAAAGTTAAAGACAGTTAAAAGAAACGTCAACGACAAAAATGTATGGACGCAGGTCTAACTAGTCAACAGAAATGTGTTATGCATCGTTGGAAAGGTTATTGGGTGTAATTTATTTTATTATACAGCCATTAAGCTCTTAGCTATTGGGTTCGAGAAATATTCGGCTTCAAAATACCGAAAAGAACAATTTTGCAATTATTCATTTGGAGCTTGTCTTCATACCCACCGATAAGCCATAGAGCATGTTCAAGAAATATTGGAAAAAAAAAAACACAGAGTAATTATGCATTTTTTCAAATTGGTTTGTCAACCCACAATTCCCCATCTGCCCCTAAGAAAATATAGCCCATTATTATGGTAAATCAATTGTGTTTTCAAAGTTGCGTGAATAGACTTATTTTGTTCAGATTTTGTATTTATTATTACAAAGTTAGTGCTTACAAAAAATGTATTTTAAGGTTTCCCTTGAGGATTTTTTAGAAAAAATGTAATTTCTTGTGCTACATTTGGTCAGCCAAATACAAGTATTAATTGGTTTACTCTTAAAAAATCTTACTTCATACAAAGTTTGAGACTCGATTTTAAATATGTATGTCAAATCACAATATAAGTCGTAAATAGGTACAACACATTTTGTATTTGAGTTCACTTACTGCAGCAAATTTAATCAGCCTTATCGGGAATAAAATCTCCCCCGGATTTTTTCCCTGTATGAGACTCTCCAATCATAAACAATGTTCGAAAAGTGGGAAAAAAAACTTCAATGAAAAGTAGATATCGTAAATCTATTTTCCAGGGGAAAATTAATAAATAACGACTTGGAGGAGAAATTGGTTTTATTTTAGCCGATCTATATTTCGTTTTTGTTTCTATACATTTTTAACACATTTTGGAACAAATTTACTTAACACTTTCGGGTTTTTCCCCCTCATAAAGTAACAAAGTTTTGCACAGAGATAGAGAGAGAAGAAAAATATTACAACAACAAAATAGACAAAAAATGTCTTTTTCTTTAACTTTTGAATAGTTTTACGCGTTTCCATTACAAGAGAATTGAATTTGGGATGCAAAAAAGGTCTTTATCACCACAAATAGTTCAAATATTAAATTTTATTTCAGGAAAGGATTTTCAAACTTTGACAGATAATTAATTTCAGGATATAAATTCTCTCAGAGTATTTCAAAACTGATTTGAAGTAGTTTCCGGGGGAGATTGAATCCAGGAGAGATTGACGATAGGAGTATTCGACTCCTGGGAAAAATGAAAATGATGCCGATAAGGCTGAATAATTATGTAGGTATGCATGTGTACCTATTCAAGCGCTTCACCTAAGCCCTCGATTCTCAAACCCAGGTCAATACGCGGATTGAACACTACTTGTGGGTTGGACCAACCCAAGAAATATAAGATTTTTTGATAATAAATATTTAAACAATTTTATTAATACTGGATTTTAATGATGTAATCCGGTACTGATGAAATAAAGCGATGAAATAAGTTCGTTAAAAAACGTCAATGGCAACTTAATATGAAGTTACGTCATTTTCTCTTTTCAATGAATTTCCCTTTGCACCTTGGATTCGATTTGCCGCAATGGGATGTTTGGTGGTGCAGACGGGTCAATATGACTTTTACGTAAATGAGGAGAAAACTGGTGAAGATATTATTCCTGGATTCGAAGAAAAACTTTATCAATTTGGAAGATAAATCAAAAGTCGCGAGAGGGCTATGGCGCTAGGTATTTTTGACGTTTTGATGCAGTCAAATTCAATGCAAAAAAAAACGGCTTTTAGAAAGCGCGTTGAATCTTATGAAAGCGATATCTACCTAGTTTTCGACTTTCTTCACCTCGGGTTATTCCCAAAAGCAAACATGAACAAATATTTTACTTCCAGTTTTAAATGTCAAATATATTCAGGTGATTCCAAGTAAGGCAAAATTATAGGCTGTGATTGGCCAGCTGTCGAAAGTTCCATTCATTTGAAACAATTTTTCGACAGCTGACCAATCACAGTCTAGAAATTTGCCTTACTTGCAAGTCCCCTAAGTTCTCTGAACCTACCCATTCAGATGAAACGTAACTAAACTTCAGTAAACTTAACTGAATGTCAGTTAATTTTTTATGACAGCTGGCCAATCAGAAGCTCCATCTAAAAATAAAGTACTGAAAATTTTGATGCGTTGAATCCGGCCATTGGGCGCATTCAATACAAAATTTGACAACTGCTGAAAATAAAGTACTTAATTTTTTGTCGTTGAACGTAAAATTATATGAAATGTCAGTTTTGTATGGAGAGTCTTTTTTTTGTATAGAAAAGCTGTCAGCTGAATTTTCAGTTGGGAATTTCTTGCTGAAAATTCAGATGAAACGTAACTAAACTTCACTAAACGTAACTGAATGTCAGCTAACTTTTTATGACAGCTGGCCAATCAGAAGCTCCATCTGAAAATAAACTACTGAAAATTTTGATGCGTTGAATCCGGCCATTGTCAACTGTTTTCAAGCATTTGACCGTTTTTTGGCTTCAATTTTTTTTTTTATTTTGTGCCAATAGTATTTTTGTTTATTATGTGGAGATTTTCCAACTATTATCAATGGACTCATAATAACTGAGTTTTTTGATTATTCAAAAATGATGCTCTTAAACTAAGCTTTCCAACGTTGTATATCTCAATTGTGGGCACTAGACCCAAAATTATTCTCATTCATTAAATTCATTTTGTCAAAAGAAGGCCTCTGTAGTTAAGGCTTTATTCGCAAACCATGATGTTATGCATTGTTATTGGCCATCGGTATAAAAGTTCCTTTATTTAGGGATCTATTCAGTTTATCAAAGGTGACCCATACTGTCATTTCTATTACAATTAATTGCAATATTTGCAATATTTGCTTAATTGCAATATTTGTTGCCTAAACAGCTTTGTGTCGATACAAAAAAATGATGTACTAGGGCTAAGCTTTCCAACGATATACATGTGTACAAATGTACATATATCTGTTTGTGTGCAATAGGTCGACCAAAATGCCCATTCTCATTTATTTGTTGGATTTATACTTTCAAAGTTAAAACTTAAAAAAATATGTTTTTCAGTTATTTGATTTCATATTGACAATTGTTAGGGAGTCATAAGGCAAAAAACTACCTACCAATTTCAGCAATAAGATTTGAGCTGTATACTTTCGCAAAAAAACATCTGCCAGCATGCCTTAATGTAGAGAAAAAGTATAAAAAATCCTTCATCCAGAATTCTAGACACCAATCGCTTAAATCACAAAATGAGATGTGAAAAGAAATTTCGCAGCATCGTTTTCAATCGATGAAAATCGGACGGCTACATAAAATTTGGCGCCAATGATATATGGCCCCAAACATGAAATGAAAAATGGCCCAAAAAATTATATGGGAAACAAAAAAAACTATTTATCATTTTTAATTTTGGGGTGAGATTTCATTATGAAAAATGACCCCAAACTTTTACTCTTAAACCAAAATACTTTCGCAACAAAAACTTTGAAAGCAGACCGCCTGACAACTGGCGACTGAGCATATCCAAAGTGGAGCGACGGAGTCGCACAAGTGGGACAGAGGAACCAAATAAATAAATAAATTGAGTAGCGCAACGGCTTGTGAAGAACCAAGGCCTAGTGACTAACAACTCGCAACCATTCCTGTGTGCGCGTGTCGACAGGAATTGAAGGAACTTACAATTATATGCCGCCATCCGAACTGCTGGACGAGAAGCACTTATTCATGGCAATTGATACTCTTGGAGGATTTGTCAACTCCTCGCAAGAGGCAGTAGCCCTGAAAAAAACTTTTTAGTTTTTAGCTGGACTAAAATGGGAAGCGAACCCAGACCTTCAGCGTGACAGTCCAACGCACTAACCATTACGCTTCGGGCTACTACCAGAGGAACCAAAAAGGGAGTTCAAATCCTTGAATCCTTGTACCCTTGTACTAGATCAATTACTCCGTTTACATGACAGGATTCGACGATCGAATCGAATGGGATTTATATTTCGATCTAGGTATACGACCTCACTGAATCGAATTCAAATAGAATCGAAGTAAACTTGAAGTGACACTTTAACTTTACTGTGTGCGTGCGAAAATAAGTTTAAGAATATGGTTACTACGAGAACAAAAAAACAACAAAACAAAGCAAATTAAAACACACACACTTCGCTCGTTTGTGATGAAATATTGGATTCAGTTATATCAGTCAATGAAATACAACTCGTTCTCCAAAGAGCCAAGGACCGAAAAGCCCCAGGTGAATATGGGATACCATACGAATTCTTTAAAAATGCATCCCCTACTTTTTATAACCTAACCATCTACATACACTTTTTAACAAGATTTTTTAAATGCTGATGTGCCGTTCTCATTTAAAAAATCGATCATTTTTCCAATCCATAAGAAAGGTTATTTAAATGCAGTTGAAAACTACCGAGGCATATCCTTCAATGTCATTGCAAAGATATTTTGTGGTATTCTCATAAACAGGCTTGAAAATTGGAGGATTTAAACAACATTCTTACGGAGGTTCAAGCTGGCTTTAGAAAGAACTATTCGACTGTTGACCACATATTTTTACTAACATCAATAGTTAAAGCATTTCAAGCCAGAAACAAAAAAATATACACGTTGTTTGTCGATTTTAAAGCTGCATTTGATTTGGTAAATCGAAATGCTTTATTTTTTAAACTTTCCCAACTTGGAGTGTCAACAAAATTCATTCAAATAATCCGTTGTTTGTATACAGATACTGAAGCTGCAGTCTCGGATGGCAAAACATATTCAAAACCTTTTAAATCACTTACTGGAGTAAAGCAGGGATGTCTTCTCAGTGCTCTTCTATTTGCCCTCTTTATTAATAATATAGCTGCGCACATTCCAGTAGGTGTCCGAATTGCTGGTATCATAATAAATGTATTGCTCTTTGCCGATGACCTGCTCTTATTATCCGAGTCAGCAGAACCCTGGAATTGATGGTAAATCGTCGTACGGACTATTGTGACAAGTGGGGTTTAGTCATCAACAATGACAAAACGAAATTAATGGTCTTCTCGCGTTCCACTCGGAGTGAAGTTAGGAACACCTGGATACTTAATGGAAGTCGTTTAGAAGTATCGAAAGAATACAATTATTTGGGAGTTTTACTCAATCCAACCCTGGATTATAGCAAACACCTTGCAGAAAAAGCAAAAACTTCACAACGCTTGATTAATGTTACTTGGAAGAAGATTTTCTCTAATGATCACATAAATCTTTCAACAAAATATAATATTTTCAATCCAGTCATGAAATCGTCGTTTTGTTATGCGGCACAAATATGGGGAATGCAAGAATACGAGGAAATTGAAAAGTTTCAAAGGATTTTTTTAAAGCAAATATTCAATATTCCCTTAACCGCACCAAACTATTCAATTTATTTGGAAACAGGCCTGCCAAAACTTTTTACTTTAAGTCTTAAGTTACAGGCTGATTAATTAATTAAAGTGTTTGGTCTACGGAAACTCGTTTATGTAAAATAATGATGCTCTACGAAATTCGGAATAGGGACTGGTGGATGAGGACATGGGAAAACATTGCTGCTTCCTGTGGAGAAGTTGTGCAGATCAATTTCAACAATATTGGTCAGATGAAAACGAAGTTCTACAAAATCATTCAAAAACTTGAAGACTCTAATCGAAATCAGATGATTGAAAATGCCCGTCAATCGGAGAGCAGATTACTCTAAAGCCAGCTTGATCATAACTTGTGTGACAAGAACTACTTCCAAGGTTCTCTCTCCTCTAAAGATATTTCCCTGATTTTTAAATCAAGATGCGAACGTCTACATTTAAATGAAAAACCATACAACGGAATCTTTAACCAATTTTGCAATTCGTGTTACTTAAGAGCTAAAGAAGATTGCTTTCATTTCATCAGTGTGTGTCCAATTTTTAACCAGCAAAGAAGAACATGCTTTGGTAAACCAATCGTATCAGTACAGGAAACGATTGAAATTTTAAATGGACCAGATTGGGCGAACCTTGTCAAATTTGTCAGAGCTACCGCTAGAGAATGCTTATAATAACGGAATATACATAAATCATAATGCAAATATTTATAAAATCAAATCAAATCGTTTTTTTTTTACTTTTTATACCATTATACATACTTGTTCAATTGTATTAAATATTTTAAAGTTACCAGTCGAGCTGACGGCTAAGCCTAAGCTAAGCTTTTGTAATAATATATTATGATAACTTGCAATAAATGAATATTTGAATTGCATCCTTGAACCCGCGAAGCGTGCCAGGCAAGGTACTTTTAAGGCTCTCCAAAACCGACGGAAAACATTTTTTGTACGATTGTAATTTTTTTATTGTTGTTGCTTCTTATTTTAATTTTGGAGCAATTTTTATTTTTTGTTGGAGGATATTTTAAGTTTGGGTCTATTTTGAAAATGGGAAATTTTTTGTTATGAAAAAAAGCCCCAAATTTGGGGCCATTTTTCATTTTTGGGTTTGGGGCCATTTTTCATTGGGGCCAAATTTCATGTAGCCAAATCTGACCTTTGTACTTTCAATATTTAATTTGACTATTAGTCGGAAATGATTTTTTATAAAAAATTATAAGTCGCACTATAATTTTTTTTTTTTTAAATCGACTCGGTGGTTTATTTATTTTCAATAGCTTCTTACTGATGTTCAAGTTTTACCAAATTTTAGGAAGAGCGACTTGTTTTCAAAGCCGCCTTGGGTAATATAGACTCTATATCTATTGTGCTAAGCTAAGTTGCAGACGACTTTTACTCCTCTGTGACCAGCACTTTTATTTTTCTAATTTTACACTTCTTATGAACGTTTTTTTTTTAATTAAGAATTGGATTTTTTGGTTGAAAGCTTAATTTGTCCATTTTGTGAAAGTATTAAATTTCTACTGTGCACGATTTCTAAACAAGAACTAAAATTTCTCTTATATGACAGTAAATAAATAAAAATAAAGTTACATTTGTCTGCTCATTAAAATTACATTTTTCTTTTGTAATAAATTTAAATTATTTGTAAAAAAAAATACTCACTGTTGTCAGTTTCCATTTTCACCTTTTGTTTCTTTTTGGCTAAAAAAAAAAAAGAAATTCAAAATATTTTTAAACAATTTTCAAAATGGACATGGACAATGTATTTGAAAGACAATCAGAACTTATTCGACTCTTTGTAAATCCGCAAATTCCATCCAATCGAGAATTACATGAAGTAACTCCTGGTCAACTCGAAGAATACCTAAGCGAATACAAAGACAAAAAACCAAAATCTGAGCACAATAGGAATTCATATCATGAATTGGCCCTCATGGCAAAAGTAGACAGTCACACTACCAAGACAGAGTTGGAGAGGCTTCTGAATAACGACGTTCGAACTCTGATTGTGCAACAAAATTGCAACAAACCACAAGACTTGGAAGAAATCTTTCTCAAAATTAATACTTGCGTGCAGAAATTTTATACAGAAAATTTGCATAGAAATCCGATTGGAATAGCAGTGGAGATTAATGGAGAACTTTTGATTACAGGTCGAATGAGAAACGACCAGAGTGTGAATCTAGAGAAGGGACACATCCTCGTTTTGACCAACAATCAGGAATATAGGTACTGCTGCTTCAAGGAGGTGGTGTATGTAAGCAACTTATGGAGATATTCCGAAGTTTTGTTGCTCGGCGATATTGTCGTGATTGGAACAAGAGGTGAAATTGTTGTGGAAGTGGTAAAATGTGGCTCTATGCGGCCAATCGAAGTGAAAGTCACCAAACCAGGTCTCCTGAGTTCATTCATGGCCTTAAAGGTGCCTTATTACATGGAGACAAAGGAGTTGGATGAAATGCAAGTAGCAGACATTGACGAAACAATCAAATATGGAGCCCACTTTCTCATGATTCCTGGAATTCGAAGTGCGATCTTCTTGAAATCTATCAAAGAACACATCGGCGAGGGTATAGGTCTTATAGGATCAATCGACTTTAAGTATTTGGAATCGAAGTTTATTGATGTTAATGACCATGTGATGGAACTGGATGGTGTTGTCATAGATAAAATGTTTTGTCTCGATTCTCAGAAGCTACTTTCAAATTTAATCGCTCAGTGTAAGAAACATGAAAAACCTTTAGTGGGCAGTGTACCTCTGAAAATGTGCAGTGACTTCAAGAAGATGGAGAACCACGTGAGAATCAGACAAATGGATTGTCTCTTGATCGAGAAGAGCCCGCTTCGAATGAAGTTTCCTCTCATTGCGAAGAAGTTACTTCCAGTTGGGAATCTGAAGTTGGATATTCCCCTGCTGGACAGCTTATCATGCAAGGATGGAATCATAAACTTTGTTTTGCGAACTGTTTACTCGATTCCATGCCAAGGCATTGTGGTAACTAATTCCTGTCCAAAAGCGGCTGTAGCATTTTCGAATTTTCATATTTACTGCCCTGTTGTAGTTGTTTTGGAGGACGATCAGACCGCACGTCTATTGAACTTAAGAAAGAATCTTAAAACAATCGTTTGTCAGGATAAGGCCCTAGCTATTGATACGGGAATCGAATTTGGACGGAAGAAAGGTATCTTCTCAACTGGAGACTTTATCATTTGCATTTGCGACAGTATGGGCGAAGATTCTCAGATTTGTGTGAATCTACGGGCATATTTTCTGCCTCCGATAATGGAAGAGTTGTTTAAATAAATAACTCACCAGCAACTTTGGTAACTTTGGATTCGTTGATATCGCTGTCTGATGATATCTCTTCCAAGGATATGTGTTCTGTGAATGATAAATACAAATCAGCTTAATGCAACTGGAAAATGTGTTTGAAAACTTCTAACCAGTTACAGCATTTACATCGTCCTCACTAGAAGTCTCTGTGTCAGTTGGACATTTAGTTGAGTTGATGATGGAAAGTAGGCGCTTCTTCGAAATGCCAAGGATCTCATTAAGACACTGTTCTTGAATGTCTTCCAGTTTGTTTTTCTAAAGGTTGTAAATATTCATCAAAAATAATGAACAGAGGAAAGATGTAAATAAATAAGTTGTTACCTTTAAAAAATCTGGAGCAAGATTTGTGATTGTTTTTGGTTTCAAGGATGCAAATATTTGCCGAATTAATTCAACTCTATCGTCGACATAGTGTTCCATCGGACATATCAGATGGTCATCTTCTTTTTTTATTTTAATTGGTTCAGGAATTTTGGTTGATTTAGATTTTTTCTTTAATTTTGACGAACTCATAGTGGATATTTTATTTATTTTCAAATAAAAGTTAAAAGAGTTGAAGTCAAGCTAAAATATTTTGTGTTGAAAATTGAAATGTCAAGTCAAATGTCAAATCAGAAGAAAAAGGTATGTTTGTTTTGTTGAGAGGATGTGTTTAGAAATAAAATACATTAAAGCAACTACCAACAGAGCGTTATCTAGCGGTGCGGACACAAATTATTTCTTAGTAGTGCGGGCAAGGTGGGCTGATGTATGGAGAAATTTAATTTTAATTTTTTTTTTGGCAAATACTTTACAGAATGGAACATACTAAGAAAAAAACTCGATTAATTGAAATTAACTAATAAAGTAATTGAGAATCTTTTGTTTTGAGTCGTTATACTTAATTTATTATATTTTTAAGCCTAGTATACAGTTCCTCAAAAAAAAATAACTACATGCATTTCTTATGGGAAAGATTTTTGCGGAAAAAAAAAGTTTGACGTTTAATTTTTTTTTTATCGAGCTGTGAACCAACCCTGACAAAAAAATTTGTACTCACCGCTGCTCACCACGAATATTTTACGCGCAAAACAATGCCAGTGGAAAAAAAACATGAAATTTTTCGTTTCACCCCAGATGATAAAAAAAAATATTTCTCACCACTAATTTTTTTTTTCATTCAAAAGAACTGTATACTAGGCTACATAAGAAAAAACTCACCTCAAAAAAAAATCTCACCTCATTTAAGGTTCTCCCAAACCAATGCGAAACATTCGTTGCGGCGAAGAAACATTCGCAGTTGGTGGGGGCACTCTCATTTATCATCCTGCAAATAAATTTTGAAAGGCGAATGCTTTTCCGCCGCGTTGGTGGGGGCACTCTCATTTATCACCACGTAAATTAATTTTGACTGACGAATGTTTCTTCGCCGCACCGTATGTTTCGCATTGGTTTGGGAGAGCCTATTATGGGTGATGAATTAACCCGGGGGCTCCATTGGCAATATTTGAGGTAATAAATTGTATCATTCATTGATATTGACTTGAATAATGCCAATGAAGCCACTTTGATAATATTGCCCGGTAGATTGAAGGCAATTATTGCTTTTCTTTGCAGAAACAATCAATTTTGACGTTTCGCCTTTTTTAAATTGATTTCTTCCCGGCTTCTCCGTCATTTTGAAATTAAAGTCGGAAATATGAGAACCCGGGAATACAAACTGTGAATTAAAGTTTTATATTCACCCCTATTACGATTGCCTTTTCACTAAAACGACAATAAAATGACAAAGCACTAGAGGCGGCAGTTGGAGTTAAAATAAAACCAAAACTTCGACATTCTCTCCAATCTCAAACCATATCACCATTAAGGGTCTCCCAATCCAAAGCGAAAGCGGCGCCGAACATTCGCAGACGGCAGTTTTTGTTGTTGTTTAGCATTGTTTATTTTTGTCATCTTTGTTATCATTGTGAATGATTCGTCCTGCATAGCGAATGTTCAGCGTTGGTTTGGAGATACTTTATGACAAAATTCGTTTTAATTACACATCAATAGCAGCATCCAGGGACGTGTCGTTTTACTGTCGTTTTAGTGCAATATGAGACCGTAAAAATGTTGATTATAAAAATCAACTATGTAGGTACATAATTTAACTGAATTTGCCTGGCAATGCAATGCCCACCCAAGCAATAAATTGACATTCCCATATTACCACTGCCTCAAAAATTGGTTATGAAGCCACAGCGTAAGAAAAGATGACGCGGATAATCACGTCACACAATCGTCCCATTTTGTCGTCGCATTGCAAAACGATTCTCATTTTACCGAGTGTTTCGATCCAGTAGGCCGATTCTAGAAAGCGCGGCGGATCGCTTTCAATGGCGGATTTGTATTTTTTTATTCTCAATAGCGATTTTGCTTTCCATTTTTTTTTTTGAAAACGATAGGTTTCTAGGTGATCGATTTCAAACAAAAAATGCAAAGCAAAAGCGCTTTGGTGAATAAGAAGAAAAACAAAATGAAAGCGAAGCGCAACACTTTTCAGAATTGGCCTACAGTTTCGCATTTGTTTGTGAGAAGCTTATTAAGGGTTCTCTTAAACCAACCCGAAATCAAAGCGAATCTTTCACTTTCGCTGATTCAAAAAACATTTATTCAAGAAATATGTTTCTCATCGGTTATAAATTTTCGGTTATAAATTCCCTTTGACATGAGTTAACGGTATCAGGAATTTCAAATCAATTTATTTTATAAAGAAGGTTTATTAATATTTTTAAAACTAATAAACTTAAGCAATAACAATAAGAAATCACATTTCCATATCAGCAGATAAACGTTTAGCTTTTTCATGGACATCATCAATACTTCCAACCATATAGAAAGCAACTTCTGGATAATCATCCATTTCGCCATCGAGTATCTTCTGAAATCCTTCAATAGTCTTTTCAAGTGGAACAAGTTTGCCCTCATGACCTGTAAATACTTCAGCTACATGAAACGGTTGTGATAGGAATCTCTGGGTTTTTCTAGCTCTGGCTACAGTCAATTTGTCATCTTCAGATAGCTCGTCCATGCCTAAAATAGCTATGATGTCCTGAAAAAAAAAAAAAAAAAATTGCATGGGAAGAACGCTTATTTTTGTTTGCAGCTAAGGCTTTACTGTATTATCTCACCTGAAGCGATTTATAACTTTGTAAAAGCTGTTGCACACTTCGTGCAACATTATAATGCCTCTGCCCCACAATTTCCGGATCCATTATCCTTGATGTTGAATCAAGCGGATCTACAGCTGGAAATATGCCCAATTCGGCTATTTGCCGTGAAAGAACCGTTGTCGCATCCAAATGAGAAAAAGTTGCTGCTGGAGCTGGATCACTTAGATCATCAGCAGGAACATAAACTGCCTGAACAGAAGTAATAGAACCTTGATTTGTACTTGTTATCCTCTCTTGCATTGCTCCCATGTCTGTTGCTAAAGTAGGCTGATACCCAACTGCCGATGGTATTCTTCCCAAAAGTGCGGAAACTTCAGCTCCAGCTTGAGTGAATCGATAAATATTATCTATGAATAACAAAACATCTTGACCCTCATAATCCCTAAAGTATTCTGCAATCGATAATCCCGTCAAGACCACTCTGGCTCTTGCTCCTGGAGGCTCATTCATCTGTCCAAAAACCAAAGCAACTTTGGAACTATCATCCTCCAAGGAAATCACCTTTGATTCTATCATCTCCATGTAGAGATCATTGCCTTCTCGAGTTCTCTCGCCAGCGCCAACAAACACCGAGTAACCTCCATGCTTCTTAGCGATGTTATTTATAAGTTCCATTATCAAAACCGTCTTACCCACTCCAGCTCCTCCAAAAAGACCAATTTTTCCACCCTTGACATATGGTGCCAGAAGGTCTATAACCTTAATACCTGTTTCCAAATGCCTTTGTTCAACATTGAGAGCTGTCAATTCGGGAGCTTCACAGTGAATGAACGAATGGTATTTCGATTCAATAGGACCACGTTCATCGATGGGATCGCCTATTACGTTCATTATGCGCCCAAGTGTAGCTCTTCCAACAGGGATTCTAATAGGATATCCAGTATCGACTACTTTCATTCCTCTCACTAAGCCTTCCGTACAGTCCATTGCAACAGTACGAACAATATTTTGGCCAATATGGTGGATTACCTTAAAAATCGAAAGTTTTTGCTTAAATTTGACAAAAGGAATAGTTTTGCTTACCTCCAAAACAAGCTTTTGTGAGCAATCCAATTGAACCTCGATAGCATTTAGAAGATTCGGAATTTCATCTTCAAAGAAAACATCAACAACGGGCCCTATAACTGCGTGAACCTATGTAATGTATATAAAAAATCCAAAATAATCCACGTCAAATTAAAACAAAAATTCAAACCTTTCCAACTAAAGGTGTAGGAATCGAGAACCAAACTGTTTTTTTCTGAGGAGTTGGTATATCAGCGTTTTCGACATCTTCTGATACAGGGGGACAGATTTGTGGAGGATCTGTTTCATCTTGGGACTTGTTTTCTGTAAAGTAAAAAAAGCTGTAAAATTAACTCTACTAGAATATATTCATTGATTAAAATATTGTCAAAACTATGGCAAAATTAGGTATGTATAACCTGGTTTAACACTTTTCGAAAACATTGATCCTTTTGCGACAGCACATTTTATAGAATTATTATTATTCAAAGGGATTTTATCGGGTTTTGATATAGTAGATAACAATCCTTGGAGTTCTTCGTTTTTGACGGGCTTTTTATTATGTTTATCTTTTAGAATTTTTTCTTTTAAAAATAAGAAAATATTAAGGAACTTATTTCAATTGTTTTAAATACGTTTTTTTACCAAAAACAGTCTGTGATGACCATCTGTTGACGTTCTTGGACCGCTTCAAAATGAGCAAGCTCTTTTCACTGGTTTGGGCTTGAATTTCGAATTAAAACAGTTCTAAAAGCTCTCTTAAAAAAGACAATAAACAAAACTTACCTAAATTATTTATTAATTTAAACATTTTATAATTACATATACATATGAACATATTGTATTTAATAGTTTTTTTTTTTAACGATTCCGATTGTTTTAAATAAGAATAAGGTATTATTTTTTTTTCATAAAATGAAAAAAAAAAAAACAGATTACAAAGCAAAGTTTACTCTGTTTAAATATTTAAAGGGTAATACTTAAGTTATAAAATGACAATTCCACAACTCTAAATTTTTTATTTGACTAAAATGCACAGACAATTACAATAATTCGGAGTGAAGAACCAGCAACCATATTTTATCTTAAAAAACGGGCGTTTATTCAAACAAAACGAACCAGGTTTTCTGTTCCAGATTGTTGAAGTTTGTAATGCCGTTTTCGATTGGACATACGAAAGGGCCTGCAAGCGTCCGGAAGTCTTCTTAAACCATTCCATTTGCACCAAAAATACTCTTCTGACGATTCTGAGAAGAGAAATTTGCATGGACCTGTTATATGGAAATTTGGTTCTCGATTTCAAGTCATACATTTTGGGAGTGGATGGACCAAAATATGAGTATGAGGGTTTGTAGGTGCAAAATCGTGGTATCGGAAACCAAAGTCTGGCAGATTTTTTGGGGTCGATGGAGTTTTTGGCGGGGATGGAGTTTTTAAAATAGCGATTTTTCAATTTTTTTCTCAGAGGTATTAATAAATTTAAAAATATATGTTATGATGTTCTGTCATTTTCTTTAAGTCCAAAGGTCATACTCTTGGAAATTCGACCAATAGAACTCAAGATATAAGTTTTTTAAGTGGACCTTATCGTCTTTTTCTTGGAGAATTGTAAAACACAAAAATCAACAAAACAAAGTCTCAACGAAAAATCGATTAAGGTTCGCTTAAAAAATTAATAACTTGAGTTCTATTGCTCGCATTGCCAAGATTAAGCCTTTGGACTTATAGAAAATGATACATACCATGGTATATATTTTTTTAATTTATTGAAGTGGTAATATCTCTGACAAAAAACTGGAAAATTGCTATATTCAAACCCCCACCCCCGACAAAAGCTAAAAAAAAACCTGCCAGACTTTAGTTTTCGATACCACGATATATGCACCTACTAACCCTCATAGTAGTAGCCCGTAGCGTAATGGTAAGTGCGTTCGACTGACACGCTGGAGGTCTGGGATCGCTTCCCAGCCTCGTCCACCTAAAAACTAAAAAGTTTTTTTTCAGGGCTACTGCCTCTTGCGAGGAATTGACAAATCCTCCAAGAGTATCACTTGTCACGAATAAGTGCTTCTCGTCTAGCCGTTCGGATTCGGCATAAAATTGTAGATCCCTTCCATTCCTGTCGAAAGGCGCACACAGGAATGGTTGCGAGTTGTTAGTCACTAGGCCCTGGTTCTTCATGAGCCGTTGTGCCACCCGATTTATACATTTGTTTAACCCTCAGATTCATATTTTGGTTATCAATCCACTCCCAAAATTTTCTTTTTCGGCTCTTGGTCTATTACATCAATTCTGATTCGAACACAAAAAATCGAATAGTTATATGTCGTCTAGTTTTTAAGAGAATTGAAAATTACTAGAATAACTTTTGTAAGAGTTTTTTTTTGTATTTACGGTAATGTCACTTTGAGGATTAATGTAGGGGAGTATGATAGCTACGGCGCGGCGCGCAGAAAAATAATAATGTTTTTTTTTTATCAGGGGTTAATACAATTATTTTTACTATGGGAGGGGGAGTCTATCTCACTCCGCTTATTTTTGAAGGGCAATTTTCTACAAAGTGACTTAAAATTAAAAAAAAAAAAAAATCATTTAAAAACAACGGCAACTCTGAATGCTAAAATTATAAGTCTTCTGAAAGCCAGAAACTTGTTCTTTTATCATTTATTTCAACCAAGTTATTTGTGTTAACAGTTTTTGAAAAAAATACTTTCAAACTCAAAATTTATCAAACAATAATAATAAAAAAAAATGTTAATGTTTTTTATTCCAAGTTGTGAAATTAACTACTGAATTGGCTTTTAATTATTTGATGTTCCCATATGTTTTTAATCGAACACCAAAAACTAGATGATTTTATGTCTTCTACCTTATGAGAAAATTGAAAATTATTTTTTTTCTTTATATGATAAATTCAAAGTTTCTTTAAATCCAGATTCTTTAAATGCAAATGAAACTTTGCATACACTCAACCTCGCACCTTCCTAAAATCCGGCGTTAGGCAATAACGCCAAAGGAAAAAACGCCCAAATCGATTTGGAAATATTATATCGCCCAAGAAAACTTTGAACAAATTTGTGTTGTACCTTTGTTTTCAGTTTTGGGCGTTCTTTCCATTTTTGTAATTTTCATACAGATGAAAAAACTCCCAAAATTTTAAGTGTAAATAGAAAACTGGAAATAAGGCCCAAAATAAGGAAGTATTTTCAAAAACCATTACAAAATAATGAAGTTACGCCCAAATGCAAGGAAATATCGCCTGCCTGGTGACTGAGCATACCATAATCGGAGCGACGAAATAGAGTTAAAATCCTTGAACCCGCGAATTGAGTAACCCAATGTACTCTTGTTGAAGAAAACTATAGACATTTTGTTGGAAAAATCGGCCAAAATTGAGGAAAGAACCCCCAAATTTTACAAAAACAATTTACATTTAAAATATTTGGGCGACATAAACGCATCATAATGCTGGGTGCTAGCATACTCTAACTCAAGCTCTCATAAAAAAGTAGTTTTAGTAATTTTCTCAAAAACTTGAACACATAAAACCATTCGTTTTTTTTTTTTTTGTTTTCAAATCAGAATTGATATTAGCATTGACCACTAAAAACCAATTTACGCACTTCTTTTCTAAAACTTTTTTTTTCATTTTGTTTTGTATCAAAGTTTTGAGTTTGCATGCGAATTTTTCAAAAACTATTAGCATGAATAAAAAAAAATGTGTGGTACCATTTGCTCACAAAGTATCCAACCGATTTCGATAAATTTTATATGGTTGGAAAGCTATAGTTGCGGAGATGGGCAGAATATACCTGAGACACGCATTTACACACTGTAGCTCATTTTTGTTTTTGCACTGCCGATCACTGTGCATATTTAAACAAAATTAATTTAAAATGTGTAGAACAAATTTTGTGTGATTAAATTTTCTTTCAAGTGTCAATATGAGTTTTTGAGTGAGTTTTTGGTCGAATTTCGGCCAGTGGGCGATATACTAGTTTAATTTAAATTTGGGATTTAGGAACAGATTTCTGGCTTTCAAAACCGGTACGGCTCGCGTACACATAATCAGTCATCGGCCGAATTATGCTTGGCCGATTAAATCAAACGAATGTGAGGTTGACAATCAAAACGGTGCTTTGCGTATCAAAGAGAGCTATCAGACGGTTTTTTTGTTGTTTCAAAACGAGATAATGAAGAAGTTATCATTGTTTTAATTTTCAGTTTGGCATCAAAATGAGGTTATATATTATTTTTCTAATAATCAAAAGGGACCTAAATTTCATACAAAGTTATATTAATTTTCAAAACGGCTCTATTTTTCCTTTAAATTAAATCAAATATATACGATTGATTTTCAAAATGGAGCTAAATAATTTTTCCCGCCAAAATTTGAAACTTGGCTAATTTCGTTATAAAAATCTTCAGGTTGCATGTGATGTGCTATAGATAATGGTTGTTCTTTTCGGTAAGTGTTGTAGTTGTAGACTTTCTTGTAGGTAAATAATATTTTTTTTTATTATTTTTCCTCAATTCAGTTTTGAAAAGGCGGAGTGTCTAGTAATGGACTGGAAAGCGGCTGCCGAAGAAAACTTAAAGCCAACTAGTAAATGGCATTTTAAGTTCAAGCAAACTAAACGGTTTATCATAACGAGAGCCTGTGGCATTATAAGAACGAGAGGTGAGATGAGCTTCATATCTGACGTTGGAGTTTCGAGGTCAATTATGCGCCCGGGTAAAAGAGTTGATATGAAGGATCCAAGATCATTGCCTTCAAGAGTTCCTCTTTTAGAAGCTAAGTCCCAGTCTACAATGAAGATTTTTCCAGTGGCGATCTTTTGTTCGTTGGTGAAGGGAGTGAAAAGTGAGGGGTAGGGATCAAATCGTTTGTACCACAAAACTCGAACGATTTTTCCAGTCTATTTATGTTCTCTCTCGTCTTCTTTCCATTTTTTTGTGTGTGTTCGGTGTCAGTGTGCCGTTCGTTTGATAGTGTGACTGCATCTCAATGAAACATGAAGAGCACAGCAATACAAAAATGAAGAAGACAAGGAAAAAATCTTATGGAAAAAATCGTTCTGTGTGTACATTTCACACGATTTCTGGAAAAATCTTCGTGGAAAAATTGGGCAATGTAGATCGGGACTAAAAAGAATGATGTTTACAAACTTCTTAAACACCATTGTGGAGAAAAATGGAGAGAAATCGAAGATTTAAAATTTTACAAGGAAATTATCAGTGCAGAAGTTCTGCAGGAACCTGAGGATGGACCAGTTGAAATGTGCGAGTTTTTTGAAGAAACTGAGTATTGCTGCGTTTAGTCGTTCCCTAAATTTTAGCTTTTCGTTCCAAAGTTCCTATGAAAACAAAAAAAAAATGCAAAATACAGGACGAAAATAAAATGACATTTTATTATTTTTTTAGTCAATTTTTATTCAAAAAACTTCCACCAATCAAACAAAATTTACTGTATTGAATTATCTTGAATATTTTAGAAACAACAGGTTTTCGCCTTTTTACTCGGTTTCATGTTCCAATTTTGTAGCCTCTGTTTGATAATCAACGATACGTATGTAAAAGTAAGACAGCGCGTACACCACTACAGCCGGAATCGTCCGTTGTCGTCCGATAATAACCGACCAACGAACATATCCGAACTTGTTTGTACTTTATGTCACTTTGTCGGTTGTTTCTTGCCAGAATAATATGAAATTAAATAAAAATTAAATTAAATTAATATTCAAAAACTAATTTAATGTGTTTATAATAGAGCCACGTTCACTTTTTACGTTTTCCACTCCGACTGGCATAGTTTAAAATCTGCATTGTTAAAAATAGTCATCGGACGATAACGGCAGACAAACGGAGGGGATATTCGTCCGAATAGCTCCGGTCCGAAATCGGCCAGTAAATCGGTTTTAGTGTACGCGAACTGTACACTTCTTCATTGTAAGTGCTGCCGTTGGTTTTTAAAAATTTGTTTTCCATTTTAAGTAATTTATAAAATGCCCCTTACCTCCTAAACGGGTCGAGATATACACCCCCCTTCCATAGTGAAAGATGTTTGTTTTTGACCCCTCTACAAAAAACCGTAATCAATTTTTGGCGCCAAAGTTATCGTACTCGGGTCGTGTCGCCCTATAGAACGGATAAATTGTAAAAACCTGCATTTTGAAAGATCCAAATAAAGGATAAATTGATTTTTTACCATTGGTAAACACCATACCTAAGTCAATTAAATTAAGCCATACATAATTATTTTTTGGTACTTAACTTAAGCCCAAAGAAACTTAGTGGCTTATCTATAATAACAACTTATTATTAGAATACCATATAGTGAGTTCCTAATAGCTTATATTTTTGTTTTTAATTTTGAACTCTCTACCTACATATGCATAGTAAAGTGACCGAGTCACAGCGAGAACATATTAGTCACCCAATTTCAAAATGCGAATTGAACAAATTGCTACAAATTCTACGCCAAAAAAAGTTTATTAAGTAGATAGATACATCAAATTTTATATTGTGCTAGCTAGCACCCGCATAAAGATCCACTGATGATAATCTAATTTCTTTATTGGTTATATTTTGAAGAAGAAAAAAAAAAAAAAAACGAAATATATAAACAAACCTCAAATCTATGCTTCTAAGTTTTAAAACATTTATGTTTCACTAAATTAAGGGGTTCAACCAACCTTGACCTGTGTAGGAACATAAAGTTAGGCAAGAAGTAGATACTTATACATACACATTTGTATTTAGGCATTGGTATGTATCTTCGTACTTTATTTTCTCTGTCAATATAATGTATTGTGTAAGATTTTTGATTTTTGTACAGGCAGATATGTATCATGTTAAAGAATAAACTATAGACGAGACTTAATTGATGTCACTTTTGTATTCTACATTAAATAATTTAAAATCTTTGTCTACCTATGAAACCTGATGAAAAAAAAAACTATGATCTTTGTTGATAAAAATAGCTTTTCATCTTCATTCATTAAAAGTGAAATGATAAAGCGCATCTTGTATTTCCAAACAAAACAAAAACATTTCCCACTCGCCCCCGCACTCTCTTAGGTCAATTTAAAAAGTTGTTTTTCTGATCTAGATTCTTTGATTAGAATATAATTGGATTTATTAATAATTGTATGGAATAGCTCCAAGTAGTGTTGCACTAGTACTACAAAACACACATCCACGTGAGTGGCGCATTTCCTATATTAAGCTTCCATAAAACTATGCCTGCCCAATGGAAATTTGTCCAATTAGTTTTATTAAATTTTACTGTTTCTCTTATTTGCGCCCGGATTTCCCCTCCTCTCTCTTCCCTTATTATTCTTTTTGTCTTATGGGATAAATATTCGGGAAAATGCGTTTCTTAATCAACCCCCATCATTTCGAGACCGTGATGCTGCCTAAAACTACTGTCTGTTGACTCAGAGGGAGTGTCATATGTCTGTCTAACCGAAAAGCGAAAACTTAGTCTGATGCTCAACAGACTGACCATCTGACCATAAAACAATTGATACTGACATTTTAGATCACACATCATGATAATATTAGTTGGAATGGCAATGACAGTCGGTTGTAACAATTGCCAGGGATCGTACTCGATTTAGTCGGAAGATAGAGTGCAAGTTCTCTCACATTTTTTGAGTTCGTTACTTAAATATTATTTTTTTTTTTTATTTTTAATCGAAATCGCCGGAGACATTATCAATCGTCATTTGTGGTTTTTAATTATTGTGTTCGTTGCGCTATGTATTATTGGTGTCATGCGATAGTGTTGATCCTTTGTGGGATTCTTATCAATATAAGTCGAGCTGATGTTGTTGAATATGGAACCGAACCATCTCAATCGATGTTTTGCAAAAATGTTCGATCGCAACATTCTTTGAATATACAAGAAGTGTGTATTTTTTTTTTTTAAATATTAATTAACTGAATTGATTTGATTTTTTAAAGGGTGTTTTTAAGGTTTTATAGAACTTTTATTTTAAGTGTAAACAAACTAAAAGCAATCTTACTAATCTACAAAGTGATTTCCTGAAATTCACCAACTGAAATTCCAACACATTTTTTGGCCTTCTTTCATAAAATTAGGACTTACAAAATTAAAAAAAAAAACTACCTTATTTTAAAAAACTATCCTTTCGTTAAGCCCCTTGTTTTTCAGTGCGAGATCATCCGAGCTTCGGAGTTCAATTATTCAAGTTAACCATTCGAATTTGTTGAGTGATCTCAAATTGTTTAGTCACTGTAAAACGATAAGGCATTAGTCAAAGATGTTTCCTCGTGATAACACTTGCATTAAGGGTGCATAGCTTACGATCCGTCATATTGAAGGTTTTGAATGAATAACAACCACATGATGTGATACTTGGTGGTAGCCAAATCAAGTGGTTGTTATTCATTCAAAACCTTCAATAAGGCTGTAGTGTTTTTGATTTTTGTTTTTATATTAAGCAGACATTGAAGGGATTTTTACTACCATTAAAATGTTTAAACACAGTGCGAGAGTTAGGAAAATAGAGAAGGATTTAAGGGGAGGAATTATTACTTTTAAGAAATATCTATCACAACAAAAACATAGATGTTAAAAAAGTAGCCAAGTTCTTCTATGTACAAAAACTTTGCGTAACAAGTCAGCCGTAAAAAGTAATGAGATCTAAAAGTACGCCAAGTTCTAAGCTTAGGTATCAATGTTAAATATCAAATATTTAAAGTAGAGTAATAAGGAAGAACCTCAAAATTATCAGAGAAATCTGTTATTTAATAATTACTGACGTTACATACATAATTGCTGTAGCGGAGATAGAAGCAAATTCAAAGGTGCATCAAAACATTAATGTAAGCCATATATGCTTGAACCACGCGTACAAATTCGTTTATTTAAAAATTGATTATGTATGTAGTTATATTTTTAAATTAGCTGTGGGTATGTTTTGAACTTCCCATTTTTGACAAAGTTTGAAAACTGTTTATAATTGACTAGTTCAGAAAAATTATATTTAAGTGTTCGTACTGACAAAAGATCATATATGTACTTTGACACGGTATCAGTCCTCTGAGATCTCATTTTTCCTGAATTAGCCAAATCAACGGGAAACTATTTTGTTCAAACTGACACTTTAGGACATAAGACAAAGCTGCTCTAAGAAATAAGCCGTGGCCCAATTCTGCCAGCGTGAATTAATTTTCGTGTTTATTTTTTTATTTTTAACTTGAAAGTTTTCGGCTTTCGCTTTGAACTTAGGACCGACTAACTCGTGATCAACCACTGTTCACTCGAAACCCTTCTCCACTTCAGTACTCCAAGGTCTCATTCGATTATTTGCTACTACCACCAAGATCTCTACCAATAGCGGCTCCATGCAGGCTTACGCCAAACACTTCTAAGCACACCATTGTACCCTCCTACTCACTAAAGTTTCAAAATTTATTTTCAACCGAAATCGAATATAAATCATCTTATTTAGCGGTAATGTATAGGTATACAACTTAAGCGCCATCCTAGGCTAGTTGCTTCGGCAGGTGAGTTGTTACACACTCCTTAGCGGGTTCCGACTTCCATGGATACCGTCCTGCTGTTTAAAGCAACCAACGCCTTTCATGGTATCTGCATGAGTTGTTAATTTTGGCACCTTAACATTACGTTTGGTTCATCCCACAGCGCCAGTTCTGCTTACCAAAAGTGGCCCACTGGGCACAATATATCACAACCTAAACCTTCATATCAAGAAAGGCTAGGTTCTTACCCATTTAAAGTTTGAGAATAGGTTAAGATCGTTTCGACCCTAAGGCCTCTAATCATTCGCTTTACCAGATAAGATTATTTTATATAATTTTTAATTGCACCAGCTATCCTGAGGGAAACTTTGGTGGGAACCAGCTTTTTATTCATGCTAAAAAAATATGTTGAACAAATTTGCACGACATTCCAGAGTCTAGAGGGATTGCAAATATTCATTTGCTTTTGCATGATTTTCTGAGCGCGCACAGACAAAACTCACGCTTTTGGAATTTGACTCCTTGACTAGAGAATTTGTATGTAATTGCCTAGTACAAAAATGTTTTGTATGTACAATTATTGCCTTGGGCCTTTCAATTTTTGAAAACGTAGCCCCGAAAATGTCTAAGCCCAGCCAAGGCCGTAAGAAACAATTCCTGTTGTATTAAACATTTACACTAAACTTGACATCCCGTTGTTCTCAAACGGTTTAAGCCTCAAATGCGTTTCTTTCGGTAAATTAGCTTTGTTTTTAGTTTTAGTGTTAAGCCCTGGCCATTTGTATCTCTTTTTACTTATCTCTTCAAGCCTTAGCCCCAACTTCGGACTTTGGCAGTCCCTAGACTTGAGCCCCCAAAACTCTCTGGAATAAGGTAAGTTTTTCGAAAGTAAGTTGCTTAACCCTGGCTAGGTTTTTTGTCCAATATTCTCAGACCCTATTGCTCCAAAACTGTTTTTTTCTTCCCAATTTTCTGGGTTGCATGAAACATGTCCATATTCACAGCCCACAACTTAGTTTTTGTCCAATTCGCTCTAGACTTTAGCCCCAATCTTAGGGCTTAGAAAAGAAATTACATTACATGAATGCAAATGGTTCAATCCCAACCACGTTATTTTGTCCATCAAATCTCATATTTTAACCATATTTTAGACGGAATATAAAATTCTACACGCTGTAATGTATTGCTTTCTATATTTTTAATTATTTTATGATTCGGCTGTGGGGGGGGCTAAAGCCCCTATAGCCACCCTCCTGAATGTAAAATCACAAATTTTTAATTTTCCCTTTGCTTGCATGTCAAGTCCTATCGCTCTACCATATTTCATCATTCTACGATAATCAGAAGTTCTCTACATAGTTGTTATCAATTCTGAGAAAATGGGCGGATGATACGCCCCCTGAATCCTAAATATAAAATTTTAAAATTTAGCCTTTGTTTGAATTTCAATTTCTACTGCTCTAGCAAATTTCATCATTCTACGACCACCAGAAGTTAACCATATAATTGATATCAATTCTGCGAAAATGGGCGGATGCCACGCCCTCTGAATGTAAAACCTCAAATTTTAAAATTTTGCAATTGCTTGCACTTATAGCCCTACTGTTCTACCAAATTTCATCATTCTGCGACAATCAGATGTGCTCCTTATAATTGGTATCAATTCTATGCAAATGGGCGGTTGCCACGCCCCTAAATGTAAAATCTCAAATTTTAAAATTTTTCCTTTGCCTGCACTTAAAGCCCAGCCACTGTAAGAAATTTTATCATTCTACGACAGTCAGAAGTGCTCCAAATAATGTATATCAATTCTATGAAAATGGGCGGATGCAACCTCCCTGACAGAAAAATTTCAAATTTTTAAATTTTGCCTTTGTCTACACTTAAAGCCCTACCGCTGTACCGAATTTTATCAATCTTCGACAATCAGAAGTGCTCTAAGTAATTTATATCAATTCTATGAAAATGGGCGGGTACCACGCCCCCTGAATGGAAAATCTCAAATTTTCGATTTTTTCCTTTGTATATACCACAAGGCCTACCGTTGTGCGCAATTGCAAGATTCTATCATGTCAAGAAGTGCTCCATAATTTTGATGATCTGTCAGTGAGTGAGCGAGTCAGTGAATCAGTAAGTCAGTCAGTTACGGTTTTTGCAATTTTTGCAGTCTTATATCTTGGGAACCACAGATGTTAAAGAACTGAATTGAATAAACCATTTCAAAAATGATCAGTTAGTTATTCTTATCGAAATTTGATCATATAAAATAACACCCTTTAGATAATTGACATCAATTCCTTAACGACCGCACAGTCAATGGTTGATTGATACTCTTTATTCAATTAGTGACCCACAGATCATGTCTTTGTTCAGTGATGATATGACTTATGTTTAACTATATAACGTATGCAATGGTGTCAGAAGCGAGTGTTAATAACCTAAAGACATATTGTACTTGGAATGAGGGTGTTGTCAAATTATTTATATTTACATAATACATAGATTTTGTATGATTTTTGAGACTTAAAAGTTTAATAGTAAAATCTTCGATTTCGCTTTAAAAGTACCATCGTTCTAATAATTAAATAGACAATGGTTTAACTTTACAAAATACCACTTGGTTGGAATAATATTATTATTCGTTTTTAATTATTTATTTCCTTTTAAAGTCAATTTTTTAGAAAATTGGAACTCCCGCCGGACGGAAATAGTTTTTTACTTTAACTTGCTTTACAGAGCAAGTATTGGTTTTGTGTTAAAAAATAACGAGGTTTTAATCAAAACTAGAACATAACGATGCGGAGAAGTCCATAAACGTCATATTCGACTTGCGTCACGCCGTGCCGGTCTTTTTGTCTGTGAGTCTGTGCATAGAGTTAGGGAGAATACACGAATGGACGGATCTGCGTCAAATTTGATATGAAGCATTTTTTTTGTGATTCCCTAGAGGTGAAATTCAAGATTTCGTTCTAGCTCAACCAGAACGGGTAGCTTCCATACAACAATTTTGGTTGTATCAAGTTTCATCAAAAACGGCTTTAACGATTTAGATCAAACTTCGTGCATATTGTATTATCTTTTAGTCAGTTAATAATACAGCGTACCATTTTTTTTCCAACAAATTAAAAAAGGGAAATAAAGCTCTGAGGTTTTTTGAGCAAATTGCCTTTTTTGACATACATATTTCCGAATAACTCGTCAATGACATAGTTCATTGTGTCATTTTTTTGCGGAAAATATAATGAGCTTAGCACAACAAAATACCATTGAAACCAGGATTACTTTGTTTAGTCTTTTTATATAAAATCTATAGTACTATATCATGGCCCAAATCGACGATGGTGACGCTTGGTGGTTCCACAAATAACTTTGCTAGCTTTGGAATCAAATATACACTAGCGCTGCCAACGTATCCACATGGCGTAGTGAAAAACTTGTTCATGATCCTATTATAAGTTTTATATATATAAAGGTTTAATAACATAAATAAAATTAGAGAACATTTTGAAATAAGTATATGGATTTACAACATTTTTAAATTTATATAAAAATTGTGTACGTCAAAAATTTAACCGAGATCTTTAAACCCATAAATCTGTCAACTTCATATTTCTTATGGAATTTAAAATATAAAACAAAAAACGGACACTGGGGGTGTATACGTAATTTTTGCTTATAATTTTTTCTGTTCTTCTTCTTCATTTAACCGGCGATTGTCATGAACTCGAGGGGGACCACACCTCTCCCACTCAACTGCTTCACCTAAGGTTCCACTTGTGGGGTTCGCTGGGTTGACCTCAGAAAACGTCGACAGAACTCCCGGTTTTGGATTCTTCCATGTCTGAGGCCAACTAAATGCAGGTGTCGTTGGATTCGTTTCATCCAGGAGTTTTTGCGCCTGCCTTTCTTCCGCGATAATGTTGGAACGTCTTGTGCTATTGTATTTTAAACTGAGTTCTCATGGCATCTTCTTTGTACATGACAGTACCAGCTAAGTTGGTCATGCTGGACCCAGATCGCGTAAGACTAAAACGACTGTTCGATTGAACGATCGTCGTCTTGACGATAGCTGTCTGTATACACACACATAGGAAAATATAGAGAGAGAGCAATAGTCAAAACTACGATCGTTCAATCGAACAATCGTTTTAGTCTTACGCGATCTGAGCCCTGTATTTTGTCCAAGATGGTATTTTTGACGTGTAGGCTGCCTCGGATTCGATCACGCTTTGTCACTCCTGCTGTCATGCGAAGCATCTTCATTTTAGCTGCCGTCAATTAACTCTCATACTTCTTGTACATTGTCCACCACTGTGAACCATATGTTAGTGCTGGACGAACAACTTTCATGTAGAGCTTCCCTTTCAGCTTACGGGGCATTTTTCTATCACAGAAGATGGCAGAGTTTTCTCGCCACTTCATCCACCCTACGCTTACGCGTTGTTTGATGTCATCATCATATAGGGTATCTATAGGGTCATGTTGATTTCTCAGATTAGGTTCTTAAATTTTAAAACTACAAGAAAATATATGGGCCACTAGGGCATTTACGTAATTTGTCATATTTATTGAAATTTGTGTGAGAAATTATAAAGACAAAGGCATCATGATACAGATTTTCCCTAAGTCAAAGTACTCTACTGATAGAAATTTCAATTCTAAGTGATAGTTTTCAAGATTTTGGTTTGAGTTATAAAATAGTGTCATTATAACAACCATAAGGTGACTATGGTTTTTAGAAGTTATTAATAAATTAAAATTATTTTTTGAATAAAAAATATAGACTAGCATAAACTTGAAATTATTTTTCATTGAACAAATAGGTTAAAAGATTATAAAGAATTATAACAAAGTTAGTTTAATGTTATCTTTTGTATTGATTTGATTTGTATTTTATTACTTTTTGACATTTTAGCTTTCAATGCAAATACTATATTTATTTATTTTTATTTATTTTTCCAAACCTTGAACTTAAATAAGCCAACTCACATATATAATACAGAAAAACAACATAATTATCAGTAATTTTGTCTTGCAATGCAATTCATATTTGCATTACAAAAAAATAACAAAAAAAAACTTGCATTTCCTGCAGCTAAGTTCTTTTCTCTATAAATGATTTTTTTTGTAGTACCTTGTACCTACATCATAGTTCATTGAAATGTTGCTAGCTATTTAAAACATTATCTTCTTCAATTTATTTACTTTTATTACTGTCGTTGTTGCAGATAATGGGGTTGTGGTATGGAAGTGAAATAATCACACACACCGAAAGCAGTCCAGGAACTTATTACTATGATACTTGTGTTTTAATTCATTTGACCGATATCACGCAACAAGTATGTATTACGCATGATTGCGACTATAATCAATCTTCCTTTTTGTTTTTAATTAATTAAATTTTATTCACTCTTCATAGATGACAACAACAACACATAGATATGCTGCACATGCTCCTCTTAAAAAGTCACCTCATCTTCGACAAGAACCACCAAATCAATTTTTACGACTTGAATGGGAAGAAAGAGACAATAATTTGGAATATACGCTTAATTATACGGACGCAAATCCGGGACTTTGGATGAGTTTTAGTGATCAACGGGGATCAATGTTAAATTTGCAATATAATCAATTTCGTGGAACTATTCAAGTAGCAAAGGCGGTACATGATCATATTGTATTGACATTCTGTGATTTTAAAGTGAATAGCTCATTCTTCACAATTGTATTAACAAGAAAACCACAAGGATTGGGAGAAGAAGTAAGTATTATTTTTCATGTCAAATTATAATTCAATTAACATTTCACATTAAAAATGAATAGACCAGAAAAAAACAATCATACAAATCGAATAAGACTCATCTCTGTGTTCAATAAGCTTTTTTTTATGTGTTAAGCGGGCACTAAAGTGGTTTTTGCTACCCTTAAAAGTTAAAATTATTAAACACAGTCCAGACCGAGCGTTAGAAAAAAGGGAAGGATTTAAAAGGAAATACCGATGCACATATTTTTTGAACCTCTGAATATCAAAATGGAATGGAAAAATAGTGCTGGGTAAGGCATTCCACATTCGGGTAGTGCGGCAAAAAAAAGGGGCTATACTCGACAGTGCGGCTGAAATTGGGCTCGACGAAAAACTGATGTGCGACAATTAAAATATGTTGATATGTTGTATAATATAAAAAACGTTTTGAATAGCCCAGTAGTAGGCTGTAGCGTAATGGTTAGTGCGTCCGACTGTCACACTGGAGGTCTGGGTTCGCTTCCCAGCCTCGTCCACCTAAAAACTAAAAAGTTTTTTTTCGGGCTACGCCTCTTGCGAGGAATTGACAAATCCTCCAAGGGTATCACTTGTCACGAATAAGTGCTTCTCGTCTATCCGTTCGGATTCGGCATACAATTGTAGGTCCCTTCAATTCCTGTCGACAGGCGCACACAGGAATGGTTGCGAGTTGTTAGTCACTAGGCCCTGGTTCTTCATGAGCTGTTGTGCCACCCGATTTTTTTTTTTTTTTTTTTTTGAACAGCCCAACCCATTGAAAACGACGATATTAGTCGTGAACACAATACTTTATTTAACCATACAGAACTTCAATTTAGTTGTACTTCTATTATGGTTTGACGTATTCAAAACGTCTGTCATTTGAAATTTCTGTTTCAGCTAGTCAAAATCTTTTAATTGCAAAACATTTCAATTACCTACCATTAAAATTGAATGAAAAACAACAATAATGTTCGTATGCTTCTTGTATCACGGATTTTATTAGTTTGGCGCAACTCATCAAAATGTCAGTGAGTTACATTTTCCAATTTAAGGAGCCAAGACCTTTAATTTGAGACACATTTTAAGAAATTTTATCTAGAATCAAATTGATAAACTAATAATTACATCCGCGACTTTTATCGCGCTTTTCAACAGTTTGGTATAATTCAAAACGACTGAAATTTATATCTTCACTTTGTTGAGTAAAACCCTTTTAATTGGTTAACATTTGAAGAAGCGACCACTAGAATACAATTTTAAAATAAATAATACAATCCGCGCAATTATATCGCGACTACTCTTAGTTTGGGGCCTATAAAATGTCACTTATGTACATTTTGATTTTTTTTTGGAGTCCAGACCTTTCAATTGAAATAGGTACATTTGAAGTGGTTTTCTCCAAAATCCCATCATTTATCCCGATTTATGCAGGGTGTCCCTTAATTTGTCAATAGTATTTAAGGTGCTAGTTATAGCTATCATTGGAAACCATGATTGAAAAAGTTAGCTGTTGATTTTGAAACCCTTCAAAAGTTTAATCATTTATTATTTTAATGCAGAAATATAGCTTATGACTTCAAAACTATTTCTCCAAAAAAAACTTAATTTTGAACCATAATCTTCCCCATAACGTAACTTTTAATTTTTTCAATGATCATTGGTAAGGTAGTTCATCATTGAAAAATTAAAAGTCATTTTATGAGAAAAAATGTACCAAATTAAATTTTTTTTTACCTCGAAATAAATATTAAGTCAATAAGCTTTACTTTGGCATCAAAATAATCATTTGTTTATTCTTAAAAATCTCTCAAAATTGACAACTAATATTTTCAATGATGGTTTTCAATTGAAAATAGCATTGAAAATATTAATTGTCAATTTTGAGAGGTTTCGAAGAAAAAATTAATGATTATTTTTGATATATAGCATTGAAAATAGCATTGAAAATATTAATTGTCAATTTTGAGAGGTTTCGAAGAAAAAATTAATGATTATTTTGATGCCAAAGTAAGGCTAATTGACTTAATAATTATTTCTAGGTTAAACGAAATTCAATTTTGCACAACTTTTCTCATAAAATGACTTTTAATTTTTCAATGATGAACTACCTTACCCATGATCATTGAAAAAATTGAAAGTTACGTTCTGGGGAAGATATGAGTCAAAATGAATTTTTTTTGGAGGACAAATAGTTTTGAAGTCGTAAGCTATATTTCTGCATCAAAATATTGAATGATTAAACTTTCGAAGGGTCTCAAAATCAACAGCTAACTTTTTCAATGATGGTTTTCAATGATAGCTATAACTGGCCCCTAAGTCAAATTGCTTTCCTCAGAAGTCAGGAAGTAGCTAGGATCATTAACATCAATATCAGTAAAATACGAAAACGGGCACTAGCATGCATACAAAATCAAAGACGACTCATTTCAACACCCATTATAACTATTTTAGTTCACACATAAAATAAAAATTATCGATAACTACACATATCATTTTTTATTCATAGATATTTTAGCGCTAAGCAAAAAAAACCTTTTTATTAAATTTTACCTACCGCTAGTTTTCGAAATTATCATAAAATCTATGGGTTTTTCGCCAAACCTGTTTTTAATTTTTATTTTGAGAATTGTTACATACATTCACAAAAAAATATTTAAATATTATCTTGATTACACATTTTTTTAAAGAAAATTGACCCCAAATTCGCAAAATTAGCATGGGCAGGAAAAATGGAACAGACTAAAAACTAAATATCTTAAGACTGAGAAAAGATATCAAATTTATTAAAACGTAGTTACAAAGGCTGGTATTTCTTCTAAAAATTAAACACAAAGTTTCTATCGTTAGAACTATCAGCGCAATTACCGTCAGCATGAGTCAGGGTACACCAAAGTTAGACTTATAAGCCCTTACTGTATAACGATTTTTTTCTTACAATATACCCATTAAGGGACACCCTGTATAGCATCTTCCAGCTGTTGGTTGAAACTCAAAAAGCCTTCTTTTTTATATTAAGACTCTGGTGATCAAAACCTTTCGATTGCGATATATTTTTGTGGCACACATAAATTATCGAAAAATTTCTTAAAAAAATCCGCAAATTTAATCTTGTCTGTCGGATGTCAATGTCGGATGGAGTTTAAATTTAAAGATAACTTTTTTAATATATTGTAGTTATGTATATTTATTTATTTTTAAATTAAATTGTTTGTAAATAGCTATAAGTTTTTAAACGTTAGACCATTAACGGATTAATAAATAATAATAATAATAATAAAAATAATAATAATGTTTTGGATCCCGTTAGACGTCTTTTATGTAGATATTCGAACTCAGGGGGTCAAGATCTTTCGTTGTTCAAGTTTTCATACATTTGAAATGGTTTTCCACCCGATTGCTTTTCTTAGAAAAGTTGCACTTTTGATGTACTTTGTATAGTTAACTGGGCCAGTACGTGCTTCACCAGGATTACTTGTAGCATTAATATATTTTGGTTTCCTTTTACGCCGCCGGTGCCTGTTGATAGTTAAAAAAAAAATTCAAAAAATAAAAAAAAAGACTGTTTTTTTAATTTATATTTTGAAATAAGGTAGGGGAAAGGTGCGAACAGTGAGACACTTTTCTTTTAAATAGATATATCTCTCAATGTTTTCAAGCCATCTTTTTCAAATCTGGAGTATATTTTAATGTTCCAAAAGTAATTTTATTGAAAGGATCTATGAGAGCATCACAACAAACTGAAATTTAGAAAAAGTCAAATTGTCTCACTGTTTGCGAGCGGTGCGATCAGTGAGACAGCGTAAGGTGAACAGTGAGACGAACATACAAAAACACAGACAAAAATTATAGAAACTTAAATAAGTAGGTAATTAGTATTTTATTAAATAAATTTAGTAATGTAAATATATTTCTTTAAAAAAAGTTATACAGAACAATAAACTTGTAAATGTAAAAAAAAAAAAAAACAAAATCACATTAAAATCATTTTAAAATCATTTTAAATTCACAGGGATTGTTTCCAATAAAAAAAATGTATCACTTTAGGCTGATTCTATAGACATATTTAATTCGTTTTGTAGCAACAACAAATCCTGTTAACCCTTTCGGTACGGATGTGGTACAAGACAAAGAACATTTATATGGACTTGTACCACATCCGTACCGAAAGGGTTAAGGAGAAAAAAACAACAAAAATCAGTCGCTATGTAATTAAAACGCTGAAATTAAAATTACAATGAAAGTGCAAACAGTGAAACATGTTTCACTGTTTGTTGTTTGGAAATATCTCACTGTTCGCTTTTTGTCATTTCATAAAAAAAAGAAAAAATATTACAAAAATGAAAAGAATTCTATGATTGTTGTTTTATTATAAATGTAAATGTTATATGTAAAAAAATCTGTGTATTTATCTTTTTATTTTCCGTTGCTATGTTAAATTTAAACACACTCCGAAAAATTTAAAATACTTCGAAGGATTTTTTTAATGTTTACCCGGTGGAAGTTAACGCGCAACTGAAATTCGTGCGCAACAGAATCGAAACACGTGGAGGAGGAAATAAACGTGTTTACCAATACTGGCATGTCTGTGCTGCTTTCACAAGAGAGAAAAATGAGTTGTCTCACTACTTCACTGTTAGCACTTTTCCCCTACTAAATTTGCTTAAGTATTTATTTCTTCTATTTGTTCTTAATTCACCACTAGAAAACCAGATGTCGTCTTCTAGTTTTTTGTTTATAATTATTTTTTTTCTACAAGAATCCTTTTTATACGTGCAATGTATTTAAAAAACGTTAACTTTTGAATGGCTTTCAATTTTTTTTCAACAAGGGCAACTCAAACTCAAAATCAAAGATGAATTTAGAAATATATAATGCATAAACTATGAGTTGCATGCAGTGATTTGGGTAAAAAATGTTAAAAACGGTTCACTGTGAAGTCTTTCTCATCTAGTTTTTATCTAGTTTCTGAGTTCAATTTGACTTAACCCTTCGAATTTAAATTTTGCACTGAAAAATTGGAACTTACTTTTTATATTATTTCATTCAATTTCAACTTATCATTATCAGCAACAATACTTTATTTAAATTAATTATTTTTTTTCTTTTAGGGTCTCCGAAGTATTCGATCACTTTTGGCACGCCGAGGGCTAGCTACAGATTCCATACGAAAAGTGTGTTCATCAAGTGCAACTCAAATTATTTCTTCCATGTCAATTTCAATTATACTGTCCTTATTCCTCTTTTTACGTTCAAATTGATAAGTCACAACATAACGGTCCATAAAAATGACATCCACTTCACAACTCTCTCTCTATTTACCAATTTAATTTTATAATAATAATTTGTATAATAATTTTTAACTATAATTTAGTAATAATTCTTAAGTTTTCTATACTCATCTCTCATCTTATTTATTTGATATTTTTTCTCGAGAGTTGCAAGTGGGCGATTATTTGTAACTTTATAAGCTAAAAACTGCATACAAAATTAAATTAATAATAAAAATGTCATATAAAATGTAAAAAAATACATCATATTGCTGTTGTGCTGTTTTTTTGGATCTCAAAGATCATCTATCCAGATGAACATAAGTAACGTAACGTGAAAAAAAATTTCAAACAATTAATTCGGTTAGCCAATTAAATTTAATTGCCAATACATCAACAAAAAAATTAACAAGTAAATGTGTAGGTGGGTTTCGTAGGCGATGGATGATGATACAGTTGTTATTTGTTTAATTTGTGGATAAGTTGAGTTTTCGTTCACATCGGGAATACTCTTTGAGTATTTTTTTTTAATGGGAAAAGTGTTGCCATTGAAAAGCAAACAACATAAATAAATTATTTTATTTAAATTTCATAATTCTAGAGCATACATACATATATGCTTAAATAAGATGAATAAGCAAAACGAGCTATATGAATCTTAATAAATTAATTGTATAATTTAATTTTGATGTTGATTCAAAAATGTAATTTGCATATCTATGAGAACATAGAGGAAATCAGCTTTTTCAGCATAGCATGGGGTTTCTTAATATTTGATTATCTTGAAAAAAAAAAAACAAAATAATTTAGTCATCCGGCTTTCGGTGGGTAATTGAGAAATATCTATTAGAACATTGAATTATTAAGTTTACCCTGGTTTAACTCAACAAATACTTTTGATATTTTATATTCTGGGTTTTTTCTTAAGTCTTCCTACAATCATCCTTACTCAAAAACTTCTTCTAGACTTAACCCTAGACAAGTCTATTTCCAGAGCTTACTTACAGCTAACTTTGGTTTAAATCACCACTGAACAACTTTTGGAATTTTTGTTGTTGAATTTTTATGATTTCTTTAAGTTATTCCGAAAAACAAAGACAGCTTTTCAATTTTTCAAATGAACAAGTCAACCATAAAGCCTAGTACGCGCTGATGTAATGGAACGAAATGTCCCATAAAAAAAATGCAGAATGAAATCAGAAACGGAATATTTCGTTCTGCAGTGTATGCTGTTCGATCAGCGAAATTGATAATTATACCAGATTATTTGGAGAAGTCTCCACTATATCCACCGAATTATTTAGGCAGACCCTTAATAATTAAACTATCGGAAAAATGTCATTTGGGTTTTTTTGTGTGTTTGTGTGTTGTATTTTTTGTTTTTTTTTTTTATAACATCATGACTTAATTTAATTTTTTCAATTAATTGTTTTTATTTATGAACTATTTATGAAATTCTCCAATAATATTTTTCCGCTGTGTTTTCGTATGAAAATTTCTATTCGCATCAGCAGAGTACTAGAGTCCGTCAAGCTGTGTTGTCCACAACAGAAATTAAAAAATGTTGGTCCTTTTGTGTGGCTAATTTAGGACTGAGTTCTAAAACTCCTTAGCGCTCGAAACCTGTGCACGACCCAGCTCGACGTCAAATTAAGATTTTTATCTTATCCACTTTTTAAGTCAAACTGTTTCGTCAACAACTTCCAATACAAAATTTCAAAAATTTAATGATGCATCATTTTGGTGCTTTTTTGGGCATAATTTAGTACCGCAGTCCGAGTCGAGTTCTAAAATTCCTTACTACTCAAACCTTGACAGCTGACGTCAAGCTGGGTCGACCCCAATTTACGGAAATTCAAAAATTAAATGGTGCAGAAACATACTCCTAGGTAGGTAGAGATGGCGGTCACAAGCATCCTCGCTCGATGACCCAATTAACGCTGTAATGCGCCGTTTTGATACCATAACTCGTTTGACCTGTGGATTAAAAGAACATTTTTTTAAGATAATGAGGATATTTGGTGATAGATCCCCCAACGGATCATCGCCTACGCCCGAGGTCGGCTGCAGTATGCTACGCTAAGCAATTTGCTGATTTGCCCAGGACGCATACGATCTGATCCCTTAGGGTGATCATCTTGGCGCACACTCGGATATGGTAATCTCTGTACATCTCCGTCTGTTTGCACAACATGACTTGTGGTTACCAGAGAAAGTGCCACCCGCCTGTATGACCAGACGCTTTTATCGGATTAAGACATGTGATGAAACTTATTAAGGATTTGGACATAGGAAAAACACCCGATAGGACCAAAGTTCGCAACTAAAAACCATCTACACTGTGCCAACTAGGCAACTTGTTGACCGGTATTGAAGCGAAGGTTGGCACACCTTCAAAAACCAGTAGTCTGCTAGCTCACAGTCATAGGAGTTTGAGGAAGAAAATGGTGCAAAAGGAAACCGAAGTTAATTCTAGATCCATTGAATTTTTCTTGAACATAGGAAAACACTGAAAAGGGTCGAAATTCCCAACTAAGAGCCATCTACATTGTGCCACCAAGGCACTTTTTGACTGGTATTGAAGCGGAGATCGGCCTAATTGTGTGATCGTCTGGTCCTCGTGCACCATGAGCCACCTTCAATAACCATTAGTCTGCTAGCTCGCAGTCATAGGAGTTTGGGGAAGAAGATGGTGCAAGAGGAAACCAAAGTAAATCCTAGATCCATTTCGTTGCGTTGAGCAAAGAAGTCAAATCATTGATCTCCGTTCCGGAGATTTCATTAAGGCCGTCAAAAAAGGCCTTCCCAAAAGATTGTTGCCTCATTCTGACCAAAGCGGGACATTTACAGAGGAAATAAAAGACTATTTCCTTTTCCTGCTGGTCCCCACAACTACGACAGTGAGTATTGTAGGGGATGCCAAGCTTCGCCGCATGTTCTCCTATTGGCCAGTGTCCAGTGCATGTTGCAACAATCCTTGCTATGTCTCGCCTGGGTCTGCACATTAGGTTAATAGTTCGGGATTTATTATAGGTAGGCCAGATTTAGCAAAAATGCAGTTAGTTAAACTATTCCACCTACTATTAGATTCTGAGAGAAAAATTGACAATATATTGGCCTTCATAACTCCGAGAGGTATATTGACTCTTTCCGCAAGTGAGTTATGAAGAGCTGAACCTTGCCTCCAGCTCGTCAGCGCGTTCATTCCCCTCAATACCACTGTGACCCGGGACCCAGATGAGAGTGACCCTTAGGTTAGTGTTCAGACTCAGAAGCTCATCCTGGCATTGTCGTACTAATTTTGAGGATGATGTGTAGCCGAATTAATGGCTTTGACAGCCGCTTGACTGTCTGAGAAAATAGCTGTATTTCGGTTCTGGTTTGGGTTTGTTTAAGTAGCTTGCTTGCTTCCCTGATTGCCAGCACTTCAGCCTGAAAGACACTAGCAAAGTCAGGTAGCCGAAAAGATCTGGATATATTTAGGCACTCTGAAAAAATACCCGCAACAACACCGCACTCCATCTTTGACCCATCAGCAAAGATAGTTGTGTCGAAGTCTTTCGTCACGACGTCATCATTCCAATAATTTCTGGATGGGAATATAACTGTAAAATCTTTACCGAGGCTCATTGAAGGGGGCAGCAATCAGTGGGAATCGAAAACATTTCGGTTGGAATTAAACCCGTGATGTTGCTGTGCCCATAGGGTTTGGCAAACCAGGAGTTCGATTCTTTAAGTCTTATCGCGCTGCAAGATTCCAGGTATTTAATGTGTAAATCTAGTGGTAAAAGGTGCAGAAAAACTCCTAAAGCATCTGTTGGACAAGATCGAATAGCCCCCGTGGTGCCAATGCTAGCTGTTCTTTGAACCTTCCCAAGTTTGTTGATATTATTCAAATTCTTTAATGCTGGCCACCACACAATCGAACCATACGTGAGAATAGGTCGCACAACGGCTGTGTATGTCCATAAAATCATTTTTGACTGGAGGCTATGCAGGCCTTCTTAACCTGTTCTTCAATGTTTAATTTCCAGTTTAATTTAGGGTCGAGAACTACACCCAGATATTTTGCACTGGAGGAGAGCGAAAGTGTTTGACCGTTGAGTCGAGGTAGATTGAAGGGGTCTATCTTTGTTTTGGTAGTAAAAAGCATAAGTTCAGTTTTACTTTGATTAATACCTAAGTCTGCAGCTCGCAGCCCAGTTACTAACTTTCCTTAAAGCCACCTCCGTGATCTCACTTATCACAGGGGTAAACTTACCCGACACTAGTAGCACCAAATCATCGGCATACGCGACCGCCTTCACTCCACCCCTCTCTAACTTAGCGAGAATTTTATTCATGACTAAAAGCCAAAGAAGAGGAGACAGAACTCCACCCTGGGGTGTTCCTCTACTGACGTATTTGATTGAAATTGTATTTCCTAACGTAGATTGAATCCTTCTATCCCTGAGAATGGAAACTATCCACTCCCGGATATAGAACTCTACACCAAAGTCAATAAGGGCTTCTTGAATGGACTCAGTTAGGACGTTGTTGAAAGCCCTTTCTACATCTAAGAAGGTGGTGAGAGTATATTCTTTGAAGTTAATAGTTCTCTCAATTGTACGAACTTCACCTTTGACTCTAGATCTGCAACCGATTCTGGACTCAGATTTGGCATATTGTGCAGTTTAGAATTAAAAATTTAACTGAACTTCTTCCAGTCAATTCGTTTAGGATTTCTATAAGGAGAAGGGGTTTCAGACTCAAAACCTATGCTGAAGAGTATCCACTTGTGATCCGAAAACGAATTCAGAAGGGATACCCTCGAATTTTCCACTAATAGATAAAAGTTATTGTTAACAATAGTAACATCAATCACATCCTCCCAACCTTCAAAATTTTCAGAGCTTGGAAAGACAAAAGTGGGAGTATTACCTCTGTTACAAACAGTTAAATTATTTTCAATGACGAAATTAAAAAGAGACTCACCTCGTTCGTTTATTTCGGAACTTCCCCAAAGCGTGTCCTATTTCGGGACTAATTTAATATCACATTCTTTAATTATATGTATTCCATGATTTGACCATGAAAAAAAGTCCAAAAAATTGTAGAATTGCTTTACCTGACAACAGACAAAATTAGTTAGTTAATTTGAAAATATGTATAGTTTTGTCTGTCTAGTGCTAAGGATTTGGTTTTACCAGGGTAAACCCCTTTTCTTCTATGACGTCAATCTTCTCAGGCTGGGTCCACTACAATGGATATTCAAAAATCTTATTAAAACCTAAAAACCTGTTTCTGCAACATTTTCAACGACACAGATTCACGGACCTAACGTATAATTATTGTCAGATTCACTTCTGAAAAGTTGGGAAAATTGCTCATTAGATGTCCATGTCTTTGTATTTATGTACTACCGGTTACGAACGAATACGAGTTTAACTACCCCAACAAAATTTAATAAAAATCGAATAAATATTATCAAAGTTCAAAAAAAAAAAAAATATTTAAAATCAACTGATTTTTTTTGTAGCTTCCATTTCTAAATCTTTTGTTATGGTTATTTTCAATAATAATAATTTAGGCTTTGTCAAAGATAACAGAAGTACTTGAACCTCATCGCTTTCATTTCTTATCTAAAAAAAAAAGTAGAAACAAATTAGTCCAGTTTAAAAAAATATACACATATGTACACATACATACACAACAAAAGTACATATCCCCTTGTTCAAGTCTAGACAAAACGAAGACCATTATTCATAGAAATTGCTTCAATGATGAATCACAAATTCGAGTAAATTTTCAAAGGAGGTTGTAAAATTTCATTCAAGCAATTCAAGAGACAATCGAAACTGACCCGCGAAAATCCAAGTACCTATATCTGCATTTATTTAGGTACTTCAGATTCAAAAGGTGTTATAAGCATGCCCCCAAAACTTTAAATAACTTCGATTGATTTATTGATAAGGCCTTGTGACACACGTCATACTCAAAAAAAACTTTATGACGGTGTTCACATTGGACTAAGGGCCAGTTTCACAGTAAACACTTACGAGGAAAAGTTGCACTTAAGCTTAGCATAATGGCACTTTTTAGTAATTTTGGCAGCATGGGTTAGTGACACTTATAAGTACCCAACAAGGCAGACTTTAGTCCAACTTATTCAGTTAAGTTTAAACTGCGAAAATCGGCATTTTATATCCGATGTTGCGCACTTAAGTGCAACTCCTATAACTATGAAACTGGCCCTAACTCCTACGAATTTACAAAAGAAAATGTACAAAAAAAAAAAAATTTTAATTTTTTTTTAAATTCCCTCTTTGTAATCATGAAGTAGGAGTGAGATTAATTCCAGAGGAGTCAAAAATAGTCGGAAAGGCCAGTCCAATGTGAACACCGTCTATCTCTTCAGGTTTAGATATTTTTTTGTTACATATGACCAATTGAGCTGGTGTTAGTTAAAGGGAGTTGGTTGGCAGCACACATTCGGTAAAACAGTGTAACTTTGGACTATCACAGCTTCTCTTATCAGTTTCGATTATTTAAATAAACATGTCATTATATCATGCTTGTTTTTTTCTAATCTAAGGTTAGTTGATTATGTGCATAACACACTACATTTATTTGTTGTGTTTTTTAATCAATGACACGCTAAACAGCTGATTAGATTTTTGTTTTTAATATTTAGACAAACATTTATATCCTCATACACCAGACACCTACTATACATATATATATTCTATGTACATACATTGTCAATATATGAGTCGCCAGTGTTTTGTAAAAAAAACAAACGGTATAGGTAGGGGAAGGTGGCCTAAAATGGCCCACCAGGGTAAAATGGCCCCCTCGCTAGAAATCGTAGAATCGAACAGAATTAGAAGGTTTTGTGAACACAATTCTTTAGTTTATCTGGCAGCACCGACATACACGAAATGTTAGCAACTTCAAGATATTATTTGAAATTTGACAGACCGAAATGTCTCTAGCCATCTCCAAAAGTAGAAAAATTTGTTGACACAAAACTGTATACAAAATAGTGAATTTTTGAGAAAGCAGTTAATGCATGTAAGTATCAAGTATTTCTTTTCAATTTACGGAAATTCGTTGGCCTATAACTATTTCTGTCTGTTCGGAATTAAAACTTAAATAAAAAAATCCTATACGGGCAAAATGGCCTACTTAGCTGTCGGCTAAAATGACAAAGTGTGCCATTTTATACTAACCCTTATATTTTCATTTTCCTTATAATGAAAATGGTTAGAAAATATGAAGGATCTATAGAGAGGCAGTCCTGGACTGATGACGTATTATCAAAAGCCATAAGTGCATCCACACCGTTCAGTGTTCGGCGTTTAAGTTTTTTTATGTTTATTTTACTTATATAAGTTGAAGTTGTTTTAAATGAATTGTTGATTTTATTTTTTTGTTAAGTATTGTTTATGTTTATTTTACTTTGAACTTTGATTTTTTTTAAATAAAGTTTAAATTAAATTGAAAATGGTTTTTGGTTAACTTTCCTGGTTGGTTTACTTGCATGGGTAAGATTGCATACTAGTATGCCATTTTACCCGGGCAATTTTGATCGTTGGAGTCTGGAGGCATTTTGAAAATTAAATACTTTAAATACTTTTTGGAACTTTTTATACTCGTAAGGCAGAAAGATGTAAGCGGTATTGATTAAACTTAGCAAAGAATATAACATTTCAGTTTGAATGTCAATTTTTTCCGAGATATGGGACATTTTCCTTAGGGAGCCATTTTAGGCCACCTTCCCCTACTAAGCTATCGATAGTAAATTGTATGGGTAACAAAAGCAAATCTTTGAGTGCATACAGAAATTAAGTAATTAATGTTATTGCTTACGAAAGATAAAAACAAGACATTTCCTCATTCCATGTTTTATTTATCTGATGACTAACCAATATTAGCAACTTGTCTAGAAAAGCTTATCATCTTTATATTTGTTTGGTTTTTAAATCTATATCTTTATATCATGATAAGAACACGTTACCGGAGGGTGTGCGCCATTTCCATCAATGGCACAGATTTATGATTTAATGTTAAGTTAATTTTTATTTATTGCTTATCTTGATCATCAGACTGTAAATGCATGCACAATAAAGCTACTATTAGACGGTCAACGCAATTGGTCAATGCGTTGACTCTCTGACGTCACCAAAAAAACGGTCAAAGCACTGACATGGCAACGTCAACGCTAACCGTGTCAACACCTGAAATATTGACGATCACACAAATGACACAAGTCCGTCAGTCAATGTTGTCCCAAAATGCGTTGACAGGTTATATGTGTCAACGAGATTTATCCAAATCGGTGTCAATGCGCTGACAAGTAATCGTTGACGATCACACGGCTTGACCATGTCCACGCGCTTTGACCGTTGACAAAAGTACAAATCTGTAATTTTTCGAGTTGAGGCTCACACATAGTGGTGGCGCGCTGTGACACAGTCAAATAAATTTATGTATTTCAGTTTAAATTTTTTTAAAGCAAGGAAAAATGTTTAAAGCAAACGAAATGGGAATGGCAATTAAGGTTTAGGCAGAAGGGACAATTTTCTAAAAAAAAAATATCAAAATATCATGTAATAGCGTTTTTGAAAGCCAAAAACCTATTCTTAAATTAACTTTTTAAACCAAGTTGTTTGAGCAAACAGTTTTTGAGAAAATAATTTTCAAACTCAAAATTCTTTCTTCTTACCAAGATGGCGGACGCCCCACAAGACCAAAAATCCCGCAAATCGAGATTTATGCTAAGAACCAACCCCTCTTCAAAACTGCGTTCAAACTTTTCAGACGTCAAAACTTTTTTCAGATTGCCCTTATTTGACTCCCCGTTGCCTGTACTAACTAGTTTATAGTCGCTGCATCCTCCATCCCAAAGCGCTGGTCGTTCTTCTACTGCCGCAATCAAAGCGGAGACCTCGTATTGTTTGGTCCACGAGTAAAGTAATTTTCTTTTACGTTTCTCTGACAACTTTTCCTTCGATTCATCAGCAGGACGCGCATTTACTTATCCGACTCACTGGTGCTTAGGCTCATTTTTTTTTTTTTAACTCAAACTAATTTAACTTATAATTTTGTTTGGAAATGTTTTGTTTTCTTTTATGTTACTGTTTTTTTTTTTTTTGTTGCTGTTTCTTTAAATGAATAGAATGTCAACGCCAGCTACTTTGACACAGCAGAAAAATATAGCGTGTCAACGTTGGTGCCTGGACAACGCGTTGATGGGCAGTCAGGAAATATCTGTCAATGTGTCCGAAAAATTCTGATGGGGTGATTACACGGTAAATGAAAACAGTCAACGCGGACTTTTCAAACCATGTCATCGCAAGTGTCAACGCTGATGTCAGTGCGTTGACAACGTTTTGCAATGACAATCACACGACTTGAAAGCCATGGGACAGAATTTGACGTCATTCTGACGTCAGAGAGTCAATGCGTGGACCATTTTCATTGACCGTCTAATCATAGCCTAAGAGTGATTTAGGGACATAAGTGTGCACATTTTTGACATTTAATCATCGATTCTTTTACGAGCCTACACGAATTTTAGTTTTTGGTTGACTTTTTGTAAGTCAAACATTTCCAAACCGTTTTATTTATTTTTACCGTTGTATTTTTACATATGTACTGTACATATGAGTGTGTTTTATAATACAAATTCTATATACTACTGAGATACATCAGCCAAGTAGAAGACTTAGCATTATTTAATTGGACTTGTTGAATTATTGATTCAATATAGCTTTTAACAGCCTTAAGTCCATAAAAATTGGCGTTTCGTCCCGGCGTTCTCACTTGGACTCTTCAGTTGACAGGGAGGGCCTTGTACTGTACATATTATGTAGAACTATAACTCTCAGAAGGGGCTGAAGCTAAAAGAAGCTTTATGAATTGGCAAAAGGAGAAGTCATCCATATTGCACTCAAGTAAATGCATTCTATTCTATTTTTTTTTTTTTTTTTTAATTCTTCTTCACCAAAACTTCTGCTTCACTTACGCTCGGGGTGCGCTTTGCCAACGCTATACTCACTTTTCAAAAGCAAAAGCTTAACGAAAACTAAGAAATCGCAATTATGTGTGCATCATATGATTTCCTTGGATTCGGTTGTAAATTACTGATCTAAATTCTAAAAATCATAAAAAAAATCATAACTTTGGTGGCTTCTGCGTTGATTTATAACTATTTCTCAACTTGTTATCTGGTTCTGGTTCTTCAACAGATTTCCTAGAAGGTAATCCGAATTGAGCTGAAAAAATAGCAGTACCGTTTTCTTTTTATTTCGACTTCCTCGTTTACGTCACATCGATCCTCAACATCAATATTCCTACATAAAGGTTCCTTTATACCTAAATTTGTTATCAATCTGCCAGTAGTTAGCAAGGGAAAAAAGTTGTACACAAAAGCGGTTCGAACTTAAATGTTTGCTGACTTTCTACTTAACTCAGTTTACTTTCCCAAACGATATATGTATTTTTCGAATCAACGGACAAAAAGTGAAATTAATCGTTTAAAATCAGTTTTAAAATGTGACTGGCAGAAATAACATAAAACGTAGTTGAAAAAAAAGTACAGTCTTATTATTTCAACGACGTTATCCGTTTTATGTTATGTATGTAAGAAGTATGTAGCTCAACTTATATGAGAACAAATTGTAGATAACATTTTATTTATATCAAATAGTGTCCATTTTATAATAATTATTATCTTAACTATATTAAATTTGGTCGCACTTAAGACTTTAAATTAATTTAATCTTGTTTACCTTCCGAAAAGTTTTAAAGTTTTGTGTTTGTTGAATAAAGTACTTAATAATAAATTGATTGTCTGGAAATGAATATTAGATATTAGGCAGATATAATAAATCAAACCCGCATTTATTTGGATTAAAATGTTCTATGTCTTCCTTTTTTTTTTTTTGTTTATTTTAAGTTCATAGAATTAAGTTCTTTTAATTGTAAAAAAAATACAAATAGATCTTAAAAGCCCTCCACACTAGCCCACTGTGTATTAATACATGTCAACAAAGTGGGAAACAAATTATGTAGAATAGTGTGGAAACAAAATATGACAGCCCAGCCTACACAACCCGACATTATATCCCAACGATTTGACATGTGTTAATACATTAAGAATTTAAGGAATGGTTCCAATTCTATCCCACATTAATACACAGTGGGCAAGTGTGGGAGGGCTGTTAGTTTTCCAATAATATTTTTTGGTGTCAAAACTTTCATCAGAAGAAAAAGGCACTCACTGGCATGATCGATCTTTCGATTAAACCATTCCAGGCTACTTTTTGTGTAGTAGCCCGTAGCGTAATGGTTAGTGCATTCGACTGTCACGCTGGAGGTCTGGGATCGCTTCCCAGCCTCGTCCACCTAAAAACTAAAAAGTTTTTTTTCAGGGCTACTGCCTATGGCGAGGAACTGACAAATCCTCCAAGAGTATCACTTGTCACGAGTAAGTGCTTCTCGTCTAGCCGTTCGGATTCGGCATAAAATTGTAGGTCCCTTCCATTCCATTCCTGTCGAAAGGCGCACACAGGAATGGTTGCGAGTTGTTAGTCACTAGGCCCTGGTTCTTCATGAGCCGTTGTGCCACCCTATTTATTTTATTTATAGGCTACTTTTTGTGGAGTTTTTGAAGTCACGAGCCTATGTTAACATGCCTTTAACTCTTGAAGCCTTCAAAGAAAATTTCCGTCGAGAATGGGTAGTTCTTTCTTCGGAAGTTCTGGTAAGAGCGATACGAAATGCTTTAATTAATTCGGGGGAAAATGTGGGCGGCAAATTAGCCGATATATTTTCTGGACTTAGGTTAGAAGGGGTGATGATGCGGGATTCTGTATGCATTTCAGAATGTTCCTTAGTGGCAGAGACAGATGTCGCCCAGTTCATCGAAAAAGTATTCTATTCTACATAAAAATAAGATGCACTATTTAAGTGGGTCCTGTTTAAGCCTGTCTGCTTAGCGTAAGAAAGTATTCTTTTTTTGTAAAATATCTGCCAAAGATTTCTCGGAACCCGACAAGTGTCAATAAGTGACTATATCGTTGGCGGTTTTGAGGAAGCTTTGGCGAATTCAGTTTTTTTTTTTTTGTCAATACCAGTGGCATGAGTACTGACGTTTCGGTTTAGCTCGTACTGTTGATGGAAACAAAGGAACAGGCTGAAATTTTGCAGGTCATTTTGGGTATAAGTAGTGTACTTAAATTCAAAATCCTCCTACCTCCTGTAGAAGTGTTGTCTTAGGGGTTTTAAGTGCAATGCCACGCCCAATTTTCTTATATCTGCTTTTTTGGAAACGGTTCTAACGATTTGTATAAAATTTTAAGAATTTGTTCTTATAAGCGCGTTTCGATTGGTAGACTCAGTTCTAAAAAATGATTTTTTAGTGGCGAATGGAAAATTGATTTATATTTGTCATTGTTTTCGTGTAACTTTTCGTGTGATAACTTCAAAACGCTCCTCATCACTTGCTGCACTTTCAGAAGAGAAAAATAAGCTTACTGAATTAACAAATTTATTTTAAATTAGAAATGATTTCCTTCATATTTTGAAATTAACAATAGAAGTAACAAAATACCCACACTGATAGCTTGATATTGTATAAGGATTGTTTAGGTTCAGGGAGGGTTATAAGTTATGTCTGTTGAAATATTGAGGTTTGCAAAAGTAATTTTAAATAAAAAAAAATAAATTTTTGTGCCGAATGAAAAACTCAACATTTTCAAAATCTCTTTTTTGGCAGATCTAAAGTAAAAATAATTTTAACAATAGAAAACACTATTAAAGAAATCTCTAAAAAACGTCGAAATTGTGTAAGGATTTTAAAGTATCTTATGGAGGCGTACTGTATAAAATTAACTTAAATTGAAGTTATACAGAACACAAAAAAGATAACGGATATCACATCAGCACAAACATCAGTTTGCCTTAAAAGATGGCCTCCACCGGTGCGTTGGTGTTGGCTTCTTCCTTTGCTAAGAAAGCCTCTTGCAAATCAAGTACTGCACCTCAAAAAACCAGTTCTAAGTAATTAAAAAAAAATACCCTTCCTGACCCTACATCAAACAGATATTCTTTATTTGCTCTAGCCCTATAGAGCCTTATTAGTAGTATGGCTGAGTTCCAAAATGCATCAGATGCGCGTTTGATGCAAAGTCATAAGTTCCAAAACTCAAAACGAAGGCAGCATGTTTGCGTAGCAGATGCGCATCAATGGAGTATTGCTGTCGCATCAAAACTTTTTGGAACTCAGCCTATCTACTTATAAGATTGCCAAATTTTAACAAAATAAGTCAATATCCTCATTCCATTAAGAAAATAAACGGGAATAACCAACAGGTAGGGCTAGTACAGGTAAGGAACTGGCTATTAAAATAAGGCCATGAAAGATAAGAAAGAAAAAAATGAAATTTAAAAAAAAAATGCTTGCGTTAATTACATTTCAACTTAGATGACGTCTCCAATTATTGTTTCTTAGGAATCACCCTAGATATTAAAAATACTCACATACATCCTTATGTACATTCAATTAAAAATAATTTATTGCTCATAACCAGGGAAAGGATTTTGCTGACCTAAGAAAATCAAAAAAGGCAACAAAAAATGCTTAAAAAGGCAAAAAAAGGCATTTATTAAATAAAGAGAACATAAACATAACTTAACGTCTTATTATAATAGCATTAAACTACCAACAGCTTTTTGAAGTTCTCAGGTAACAGCCTTCTGCGATTGTCTCATAGAAGCGTCTTAAATGAGCTAAAGGACCTTTCTACTTGAGCAGAAACGAGTGGACCCCATTTTAAACTGTCTAGTCTCTACATCATTCACTTCAACGTTTTCGGAAAGTGTGGAGTTGACGTCGCCATTTATTACAGCACTCGCTCAACAGTTTTAAGTCCACGATTTACATTAAAAACAGTAGTGATCTTTTTCAACACTTCATTTGCAATTAGGGCCAATAATTCGATTTTACTAAATTTTCATTGATATTTGTAGTGCAAGGAAATGCACCATCTAGTTTTCATCTAGTTTTTATGAGTAAAAAACAAAAAAGGACAAGAAATTTTATTGAGAAAAGATCATAGTAACTCTATCTAAAGTCTACACTACCTGCTTTCTTTTTTTGTATTTTGAGGGCAAGCAAATTTGTTTTCTGTGCGCTTTAGATTGTGTTAGGATCATGTTTTTAAGTGAAATAAGCTCAACTGGAAATGGAAAAACTACATGCAGTTTGTATTTGTAGAATTTTTTTTGAAGATTTTTTCGTTTAAATTTGATAAAAAAAAAAGTAAATCAAAATCAAAGCAGGTCAAAATTGTCAAAAAAGACACTAACAGGTAAAAAAGGCACTAACGGGTAAAAAAGGCAAAAAAATGCAAAATAAAATACATATATTTTGAATCAGGAGGACATGAATCGTGTTTGCATAAAGTCGATACTTTATTACGATCACGCAAAAAAAATAGGCAAAGTTAGCAAAATCCTTTCCCTGCTCATAACTCATATTTATAAATAATTTCTTTTTTAAACATTTAATACTATTGATGTTTGTATAGGTATATCTAGGATGATCACTTTTACGAACACCGATTTTGGTACACAAGAAAATATATTTTTTTAAATCTTTGTTTAATTTATTAAATACTATGGGGCGTATTCCAGGTCATTTTTAAACTGTGTCCTAGGTTTAATGTTATTTTCAACGTTGATTATATTTTTTGAAGTTTATCATGTCAGCAAATGTTAAACGGGCTATTATCGCCCGGTAGACCTTATTTCGTTTATTTAAGAGAACACTCTCTATTTTATAGCCGAAGTCCCTAGCAAACAGAGAATGTACTGGACTATATTTAGTAGATGACTGTATGGAATGTTTTGTTTTTAAAAATGTTGAGAAACTCCACACATCGATGGTCAACAGGAACGCTGTTGTTTTCCTTCCATGAAGAAATTTCTTGATAAAATTGTATTTTTCTCTTAAACTTCCATTTAATAGATTTATTTCCCACTTTCTTGGGCTGTGTTTAATTTTTTTTTAAACAAACAAATAAAACCAGTCAAATACAGAAAGAAACGATTGTAAACGACAATGGTTTGAATACAGTTCAAAGAAAACAAATCATATACAAGAATAATGATGTCAAACACTAAAGTTGTGATCATGATGTTGATGCAAATATGTACAAGGTAAGAAATATTAAAAGATGTGCTACACTATTCAGATTTTATCTCAACTTAATTCGGTACACGAATTTGATTTCGGTATATTTGTGTGTACCGAGGCTTTTCTTTCGTACACGGTTAATTTTCAGTACTGTACCGGTCATTTTGGTACAGGTGGTCACGTAAGGTATATCTATACATCTATATGATCAATCATTAAGGACAAATTACTTTGTCTGGTTGCCATGTATGCGTAGTCTCTATGTTGACAAAAAATATAAAACTTAGCAATTACCTGATATCTTCTAGGTTTCCAAGAGCAACAAGAGCTTGAATATAACCAGGTGCTATCGCTAAATAAAAGATTAATGTTTAAATTAAAACAAAAGTAATTAGATTTTTTTTAATTTTTGGTTGAATTTTATTCGCACTTATTCTAATTTTTTTGTTTTCTTTTAAATTTTCCTAAATCACAAATTAGATTTTTGTACTACGATCTTGCAGTTACCTAACTGCAACCTTTTTGGTAGACCTTAGCAACTTTAGCACTTATCACAAATGTCAATACATTTATACTATAACTATTATACATTTTATATATACAAAAACTTATTTAAATTTTAAGGACACTGTTTTTAAATTTCATTCACTTCTTGACTAGGCCAGGACTCCTGAAATTCGTGGTGTAGTTGGTCAATCGAATGTTTTGTGGTGGCAATTTTTGGCTCTTGTCGAATTCGAAGGTTTTATTGTATTTGTACATCTTGCCGGATTCCTTGGATCTCCAGTATACAGTTTGGACAGCATTGCGTCCAGCAATATAACGGGTGGTGGCTCCGACCAAGGCGTTAATATTATTTGCAGTCATTTTCTTTTTTTTTTTTTTTGTTGAATTTGAGAAAATTTATAAATTTATTGGAACACTTTATAATTTTAATATTCTTCAAATTCAACTCTTTCTGTAGCTAAAGCTTTACGGTCTCTGCTTATGATTGCAAACGCTGGGCAATTTATATAGGTTCTTCCAAAGTGTTTGTATAATGAACGACTGGCGCGTCGTCGTCGACTCTGCGATGTTGTTGGTTTCCTTATCTGATCATGTGAACACAATGAGACTGGGAGGAGTGTTTACTTCGGTTTGCATAGTAGTACTCGTATATAGCTACTCGAAGTTTATTATGGTAGTTTTATTATAGTTTTTTTTTTTTTAATTCTCGTACTATTTGTTTGCAAACTATAAGTTCTGATTATGAAAAAACACTCGCTAAGAAGGTGATTAGAGAGTTGGAATGTACGTGGTATGGTGTGTTATTTAATTGGAATGAATTTTCTTTGTGTTGGAAATATATGATTTAATAAATAATCTATGTCATTTTTTAATCGAATTGCGTCAAAGAAGTTTACCCTTATAAACTTTGTTATTAGAATTGATTTGATGCATAAAGCTGTCTGACCCTTTAAACCTGTGTTTGTATTTTTCGTCAGTTCCGAACCATGAACAAATAAAAAAATAAATATTTTCGCAACAAAAAAAAAAAAATAACAAAATCCACACTAGTGGCTCATATGCGTATTTTCCCGAAGGTTAGTTCTGTAAGGTCTAAAAGTTGTTTATTTTATGAAAGATTCCAAACCAAAAATATAAATGGCTCCCTTATACATGAGTATGTGATTTCCTGGAGAAGAAACTGAATAACTGATTCTAGCTCATCTAGAACAGGTAGCTGTACCCCGAACATACATAATTCTATACACAAATGTCGTTTTTTTTTCAAAATTTCTTCAGAACATCCTAACACTTTTTCGAATAATTAAAATCTTATTTCTAGAACAAAAAAAAAGTTGAAAACCTGTTAAACAAAATCTTTTTTTCTCGAAAACAGCTTGAACAATTTTGATACAAAAATATTCGGATTCTTAAATTAGTACATTCGACCTCTGAAGGAAAAAAAATAGTTATCATTATCATATAACGATTGAACGAAAATGAATGAACGCAAAAAAAGTATAAATAATGTTGCGTATCAAAATGTTTTTATATTATATATACATTTTTTTTTCATAACTATACAGGGTGTCCAGTAAATAATGGATAACCTTAGAATGCCTCACAGTAGACTTTGTGACCGTCCTGAAAACTAATAAAAAAAGTCTGTCCCAACCACAAGAAAAGATATGTGCATTTTCTTGTTCAGTGCATTATTTTTTGCGTTATTTTACGTTTTTGAATACCACGACTACAAGTGAATTAATTCCACCGTTTTTTTTCGTAGCAAATATTTAACATTGTTTGTGCCAAAACATAAGAAGACAAAAATTATAATAACTGTTGGAATTTTTAGTGAAAAAAATTATCTAACTTTGATTTTCGCAGCAAGAAGAAAGAAAATAATTTTTTAAAAAGTTAAAGTGGTACAAAAAATGCATGAATACCTAAGTGGCCAACTATTTTAAAAATATGCGCGTTTTGCATGGCCCAATAGGTGTTTTTTTTTTTTTATATTCCACGCGCGCAAAAGGGGTTATGGCTACCCTTAAAATGTTTTTAACACAGCGATTAGGTAAGTAGGAGAGGATTTAGAAGGAGATACCGTTGCACATTGGTTTCTAACGTTTGCACATCGAAATGGGAGGGGAAAGTCGAGTCAGGTAAAGCATTCCACATTCGTGTGGTGCGACTGAAGAAAGAATCTCTGTACATTACAGTACGTCCGAAGTTGGGCTCGAGGGTGAACTGATGGGCATTCCTAGAAGCGCGAGTATTACGGTTGAATTTTTTAAGGGGAGGAATGCAACTGGCTATTTCACTAGAACACTGATTATAATAATAGCGCTTAAATAGAAAAAAACACGAAACATTACGGCGGTGTTCGAGAGATGTAATTGTTTCTGTTATAGATCTTTCGCCTATCATTTTGAAAGCTCTCTTTTGAATTCTGTCCAACAAACTCAAGTTTGTTTTTGGAGCTCCTGCCCTAACATGAGAATTGTATTCAAGTTTTGGACGAATAAAGGCTTTGTAGATCACAGCCAGATCAGAAGGGGAAAAAAACTTCTTGCATCTACGGAGAAAACCTAAACACTTAGCAGCATTTTTGGCGACATCAAATATGTGGTCATTCCACAAAAGGTGGTCTGTGACACACATACCGAGAACTGAGAGCTGTTCGGTTTCCTCGATGCAAGTGCCGCCCATGGATAGCGGCATTGGGGGTAGGTTTCGCTTTAACAACAGGAGACAACATTGAGTTTTAGAAGCATTAAATTCTACGCGGTTTTTGATTCCCCATTGGACAATGCTGTCGAGATCAGAATTTAATGAGCTTATCATACGCTGCCGTTCAAGTTCCACATCCGAAGGACATGGATGAGAATCTGTAAACGAATATGAGAAGCTGAGGGTACTATCGTCAGCAAAACAGTTTAATGGATTAGAAGTTTCAGACAAAAGATCATTTATAAAAATAAGGAAGAGAGTCGGAGACAAAACGGAGCCCTGGGGCACACCGTCCAATACGACTTGTATTGAACGGTCCGAAAGGTAATTTCTAATTCAACGAAGAAGAGGTTCATCGAAACCAAATGCGCGCATTTTCGATAAGAGAGCTTGGTGCCAAACTCTATCAAACGCTTTTGAAATATCAAGTGCAATAATCTTACTTTCTCCAAAACGATGTAAAGATTTGTTCCACTGTTCGGTGAGATATACCATCAGATCACCAGTGGACCTTTTGCTACGAAAGCCGTACTGCCGGTCATTAAGAAGCTTTCGTTCCTCGAGATAATTCTTGAGCTGGAAATTAATCAGCGTTTCCATGACCTTGGAAAGAAGGATCGTAAGTGCAATTGGTTGATAGTTAGAGGGTGAAGAAGATACGCCTTTTTTAGGGACAGGCTGGACAAATGCTGTTTTCCATCCACTCGGAAACAGACCAGTGAGTAGGACAGATGGAAAAGCTTACGCAGTGGTTTTGCCAGCGTTGAAGAACACCTCTTCAGAACAATGGGAGGGATACTATCCAGGCCAGCGGATTTGTACATCGAGATCCTTTAGAACTCTAGCAACTGCACGAGTGCGAAAGAAGATTTGTCCCATAAAATCATTAACACTTTCTGGCAGCGTCGAATTAACAGCAAACTGTGCTGCAACCAAATTGGCTTTATCTAGCGAGCTGAAAAAAGGATTATCATTGAAGAAGAGCGTTGGAACCGAGGACAAGGTGGTATTTCGTATGTTTTTTTTAGAAATGACCAAAATTTTTTACTACCTTTGGGACATTGTAGTATTTTTTGCCGTATTTTTTGCCGTATTTTTTGATCATGTAAAAATTTGGTTCTTCGAATATGAACGTTACAGGTTTCTAGCTTGTTGAAACTTTTTCCGGTTTTCCTCAGTAGGGTTGGCTTAATAACATCGGAAGCTTACTTCTCTAGCCCTAATAACCTCTTTACAGCTCGAATCAAACCATGAGTTTTCTTTGGGTTTGATAGATTTCACTCTATTCGGGATAAAATTTCTCATTCCACAAAGAATCAAGTTTGTAATCATATCTGCACTGGCGTCAACATCACTATCGAGGAAGCATAGGGACCAGTTAAAGCTCTTGAAGAAATTATTGAGACCTTCCCAGTTGGCTTTCTCGTATTGCCAAACGGTTCTCTTTGGGATTTTTTCTTTAACTATGATTTGGTGGTCGTTCATACAAAAATGTAGCCAATTTACTACTTGGAAACTTTTTCACAATATTTCTAAATAAATTTAAAAGATGGCTCCACTATGTCTACAAATTTCTTCCTCATAATGTTCACCAAAAATGAGATGTTAAAACTTTTTTAAATTTTAAATTTTGAAGCCATTGCATTGTATTGATAAAAATAAACATTTTTTGAGAAGACTTAAAAAAAAAAACAAATTTCAGGTAAGGATTTGCTAATATTTTTTTTTCGATTTACGCAATACACATAATATTAACGTTGTTACGTAGATAATATATCATCAATCATATTGATTGAAACCACAAAAGACAAAATTGTACGAAGACGTTATTTATCTTTAAAGTAAAGGTATACCTAACCTTACCTATGCACATACTAAAAAGTTAAAAGAACGCTAGACATATTATGTACTCGCTATCACATCAAAAACATTTCACTCGCCACTAATCTTACGGCCAAAGCCCCATTGACTTACTTATTATCATAAATTATTTTGTTATTGTTTTTTTTTTCTAATTTTTGGAAATGCTCTGCTTTTACGTTATCTATGGAAAGTTTTGATTTATTTGGCAAAACTATAATTTAGAATTCTACAAAGTCTTGGAAATTGTTTGCTGACAGTAGTTGTTTGTTTATTTTTTTTTTAACAGCAACCCACTGCGTGGCGAGATGACTGTGCATAAGTCTAGCAGGCAGTCTTAAAGATGATAAGCTTAATTTATTGAGGCCTTGACAGTGAAAGGTTCGCCTATGAATATTAACTGATGTGTTTTTTGTGCCCCTTCGCTTGAAAATAATGGCACAAAAAAAAAGCCATTGCCGCTCACCTCATATGTAGGTACTCATATTCGGTCAAAATCCGACTTATTTTATCATCTACAAAATTTAAAAATCGAAAGGACTAAAAAACAAAACACATTGACGGATACTTTGGTTTATCCATTTTAACTCCATCTGTAACTATAAAACAAAAACAAAATAATACAAACATATTTTGCCTTTTGAAAAGTAAACCTGCATTTTATCTAAAGCAATCGTGTTACACTTTATTTTATTTTCTTAGTTTAACCAAAATTTGTACTCGTTAAAATAGGTGAAAATATGAATTTCTGAATTGAAATTCTATAATACGTACACTGTGGCGTATACGTATTTTCTTATTTGCAAAATTAAATTGTAAATATTGTGAATGGCTTGACTATACAGACATTTTTGAAATAATGATGGTTTCACTAACTTTATTTGAAATTGGCCAGACACCTATGGTGGGGTCTTATGTCAGCGAGACACTTTATGGCTGTTAAGCTAAAAATGCCATTTATGTTGACTTATCAAGTCGAATTTGTATGTATTATTTAAGAAAATATTAGCCCATATTTCCCAATCAGACATTAGACATTAGTGTTATAGATTTTTTTTTACAAACAAGCACATACATACATATAAATCGTAGTTTCGAAATGTTTGAATTTTTTGAGTTTTTATCAACAAAAAACTTTTTAGAAAAAAAAAGCAAGGATACCTTTTACAGAACTCTTGTTGATATTTTAATTAAAATGTTGTTCCTTTTTCGTTCCAAGTTTTATATACCCCCGGTGAAAAATTAGAAACAAATTATTAAAATAACGGTTCGTTAGTCATTTTCTGATGACATATCGTCATCCAAGTACCAGAACAAGGTAACTTTATTTTTTTTTTTTGTTTTTTTTATTGGGATAGCGACAACGTCCTTCAATTAAAAAGTACAAGTGTCCTCAACTCCAGAAATTATTGTGTTTCGCCCAAGGTATAACAGAGGTCTCTTCAGTCAGTATGTTATACCCTACTAAGACACAAATTTTGGTCGATGTTTACCGACTCTTATAAAAATCACAGCAAAAAGATACTGTGAATTTTATTATTCTAGGGGAATTTGTTTAAATTCGTGCACCTAGAAAATAAATTCCCGTGGTCAGGTTTTTTATAATAAGAAGATGAAGAAAATTTAAATATTAAAATATTGAAATTACTTCTGTTTTAAGTGGAGTGAGTAATAAAATTCACAGTATCTTTTTGCTGTGATTTTTATAAGAGTCGGTAAACATCGACCAAAATTTGTGTCTTAGCAAGGTATAACAGACTGACTGAAGAGCCCACTGTTATACCTTGGGCGAAACACAATAATTTCTGGAGTTGAAGTCACTTGTACTTTTTAATTGAATTTTATTCATTCACTCCACTTAAAACAGAAGTAATTTCAATATTTTAATTTTCTTCATCTTCTTATGACAACGTTCTTCTGTATTTATCTATGAAACTTAAAACTTTTTAATTTAAGAGAGTTCATTTTTACACAACGGAATTTTTTTTCAAAATCCAGTTTAAATCTTTCCAATGCCATTTTTACTCTTCAATAAATCATAAGTTATTTAATAGTATACAAAAATGGTTTTAATTGCTCACATTGCAATTCTCTTTCATTCAAAGAAGAGATTTCTTGGAGAGTAAAAAGAATACTGGAAATATAAGAACTGAATTATGAAGAAAAAACAATTTGTTGGAGGGATCATTGGTAATTTTGCTAACACAAATTACCTCGCGTTGTTACATCATCTCAAAAACATTAAACAATGAATGAAGGCTAACATTTAGGCTAAACAGTAAACAAAAACTTATTTTTGTTGAATGTTTGGAATTAAATTTGTTTACTATTAACGCTAGTGATATAACCTGTTATATATGTACGTATCTTGCAGTTAAATAACCATGAAAAAAAACTTCGTTTTCAAACGAGAATTTGTCAAAAATCTTATCATATAGCAAACGATGGGCACGACACAAACTTGCTCTCGTAGCTTACAACTTTAACGTAGCTAGAAATTGATGATTTTCAAGTACATAGGTATTGTTTCCAAAATATTATGACATTATTAAAAAAAATGTAATAAATTATTACTACAAATTACTATAAATTTATTATTTTGATGGCTTTGAAACTAAGAGCTTTAAATCAAGTATGTCATCTGATTTTTTTGATAAATATGAATTTATTAAAAAAAAATAAAACAACGTTGGAGCTTACTTACTTTACTTTACTTTTGATGGCGCTCACAGCCCAGGGTGGGCTTCGGCCTCAAATATCAAGCCCCTCCAGCCAGCTCTGTCCCTAGCTAGCCGCTTCCAGTTGCGCACACCGAGTGCTTTAATGTCGTCATTCAATTGATTGCGCCACCTGTTACGGGTTCTTCCTCTGCTGCGTACCCCATTGGGGTTGGATTCGAAGACTCGTCGGGCAGGTGCGTTGCTGTCCATACGCTCCACGTGTCCCAGCCATCTCAGCTGCTGTATTTTCAGCTTTTTGACCAGGTCAACATCGCTGTATAGCCCGTATAGCTCGTCGTTGAATCTTCTCCTCCATACTCCTTCGATACACACCGGACCGAAAATCACACGAAGAATCTTCCTCTCAAAGCACCCTAGCAGATTTTTATCCGAATCTTTCAGTGTCCATGCTTCTGACCCATAAAGCAGGACCGGAATGATTAGGGTTTTGTATAAAGTCTCCTTGGTTCTCTGAGAGAGGGCCTTACTACTTAAATGCCTTCTTAGACCGAAGACACAGCGGTTGGAAAAAGTAGACAAAGTAGACAAAGTAGACAAAGTCCTTGACAACTTCGAAGTTATATCTGTCCATCGTGATATTTTGCCCGAGTCGACGATGTTGAGATTCCTCTCTCGATGACAGCATATACTTCGTCTTGTCCTCATTAACCGCCAATCCCATTCTAGCCGCCTCCGATTCAATGCTCGCAAATGCTACTGCCACAGCTCGCTTCGTTCTGACGACAATGTCTATGTCATCCGCATATGCAAGCAATTGAACGGACTTTTGATAGATTGTACCGCTGGTGTTGACATGTGCGTTGCGTACAATGGCTTCAAGAACGATGTTGAATAGGTTGCATGATAGCGCGTCGCCTTGCCTCAATCCTTTCTCAACATCAAAGGAATCGGTGGTGTTCTTACCAATTTTGACGGAGCAGCGAGATTTGTCCATCGTCATCCTGCACAGGCAGACGAGTTTGGCAGGGATGGCGAGACTCGACATGGCTCTGTATAATTCGTCCCTTTCACGCTATCATACGCGACTTTAAAATCGATAAAAAGGTGGTGTGTATCGATCTGGAATTCCTGGGATTTTTCTAAAATCTGTCGGAGTGTGAACATTTGATCGACGGTTGACTTGCCTGGCCTAAAACCGCACTGATAAGGGCCGATCCGATCGTTGACAAAAGGTTTTAAGCGGTCACACAGGATGGCCGACAAGATTTTATAAGCGACGTTTAGGAGACTAATTCCTCTGTAGTTGGTACATTTCAGAACATCTCCCTTTTTATGGAGCGGTTTTCTTAAAAATTAATTTTTTATACATAAAATTATTCGCTCATTTTCCCCCCTTATTTATAAAGAAAAAATGCTTTGAGTCCAGAAAATACTCATTCCATGGTGTAGTTTTTCTAAACACGAGACCTGAAATAACTATTTTTTCCTTATAAATAAGGGGGTTAGTATTTAATAAAATACAATTTTAAACAAAATAAATAAAATATTCATTAGTGAGTTTTCAATATACTGAATTTTCAAAATTTCTATTTTTTTTTAAAAATCCAAAAACTATTTTTTTGAAAATTTTTAAGGATATCTTGTATAAAAATTGGTTGAAATCAGTGATAGCAGTATATGAAACTTTCCTATTTTTTGTTTGTCATACCTACTCTAGGAGATATTTTTCAAAAACGCAGTCATACGTATGGTGGTGGCTAAAATAAAAAGAGTTAGCAAACAAATTGGTAAGGGGCCACAACAAATTCCTACGCCAACCCGGTGGCGCACAGTGGGGCACCTTGTATGGGAAAGTGGAAAAAACTCACTAAACTCTAAACTACTGAACCGATTTTGATGAAACTTGCAGAAAATATAATTGACAGCTTGGTAAACCAAAACAAAAAATATCCGCCCACTGCCAGGACCAGTTTATTAAGAAACTAATTTTTCGTAAAAACTAGTAAAAATTCGGATGTTGTTTAACTAAACCTTATGCAAATACATATTGGATAATCAACAATGCACAAATTTTACCACCCCCATTTTGTGGGCGTTTTTTAAGTTTTTTATATGGAGCCTTGGTTGGATGAAATCAGAACCATATTTTCTATTGTGCTTACACAAGCGAGCCAGTTAGACGAATTGTAAGACAATGAAAAATTATTACAGTTGCATACCTATATCGTAATTTTTTGCTACTAAATTTTTACGATTTGACACAGTGAATTTTAATAACGAAATAATACTGCTTATCACATTACGGAGTCATAGCCCTTGAATAAAAATTAAAATGTGACATTGCAAACTTTTTAAATACATAGTTCTTATTTCATAAAAACTTTGTTATTGTTTTGATGTTAAATCGTAAACAAAATTCTTAACAACTAAATAATATAAAATGTAATATTTTGTTTTTAACAAAAATGCAAGTCTATGTTGCTTTGACAAAATCGTACCTATTACATACATACATGGATACTAGGGCAAGTTTTTGAAAAAAAAGAAAAATATTCGGATTAGAGTACCTACTCTAGAGATAATAATTTTACACAATATTACGATGATAGAGAAGTGAACAAATGGGTGCCGCAGTTCTGTCTGTTTGTCTGCCAGACTGTCTATCTGTAGCTTACCCAGTCTTAACCACTGATGTGATTTTCTTCAAAATATGAAATTAAAGTTCCCATCAAAGGGCTCCCTGGAGAGGAAATTGAATTTTTTTGAACTTCTTAAATAACGGTACCTTATATATAACTAATAAACAACAAGTTATTAATCTTATAAATGGCTCTAACGATTTTATTAAAAAAAAATACAAAGCAACAAGGACTATGATTAATATTTTGGTCCAACAAATTGTCCAACAACTGTTACACTCCTGTCATAGAACCGGGTTATTGATTTTCAAACTTCTCGTTAACGGCTGCACCGATTTTGACAACAAATTTTATACAGGAGTTTCTTTAGTATCTTTAGTATCTTTTGCGTGCAGAAATTTTCGAAAAAAAAGTATTGGATTTAAAAAAAAAAAAATATTTTTTTTTCTTTTTTGAAAATTCTGTATCTTGAAAATGGGTTTATGAATTTTCTTAAAATTTTGTTTAAAACTATATTCTAATAAATAAATGAAATTGGCATTCCAAATTTTATTTTTAAAAATGATCAAAAAATTTTCTATTTAAAAAAAATATTTTTAAGCCCACTTCAAAGTGCATTTGAAGTCGAATCCGGACGCGTATTGCCAAACTGTATATCAGTACAGAGCTCCGGCGCTCTACAATAGACTACAGAATGCTCAAACAAATTAAGAGCAAACTGTACTGTGTCAGATCTGCTCAAAGAAACTAAGAGCAAAGTATCTGTGATTACAGAGCCATCGTTCACGTTGGTATAGTAACTGTGTGTGGTGAGTTCTGTGTTGGTATACAGTTTGCTCAAAGAAACTAAGAGCAAAGTACCTGTGATTACAGAGCCATCGTTCACGTTGTTATAGTTATTGTATGTGGTGAGTTCTGGGTTGGTATACATTTTGCTTAGAAAACTAAGAGCAAAGTACCTGTGATTACAGGGCTATTGTTAACGTTGGTATTGTTAGGTCAAAATTCTTTTTTTTTAAATTCTGCTTTTCAAAATTATTTTTTTTCAAAATTCAGCGAATAATAGAAAAAAGTTTCAAAAATGTAAAAAAGCGCGCGCTTTACTAACTATACCAACGTGAACGATAGCTCTGTAATCACAGGTACTTTGCTCTTAGTTTTCTAAGCAAAATGTTTACCAACCCAGAACTCATCACATACAATAACTATAACAACGTGAACGATGGCTCTGTAATCACAGGCTCTGTACTCACTGGTACTTTGCTCTTAGTTTCCTTGAGCAAAGTGTATACCAACCCAGAACTCAGCACGCACAATAACTATATCAACGTGAACGATGGCTCTGTAATCGCAGGCACATTGCTCGATCTGAACTAGCATACAGTTTGCTTTAGTTTTTTTTAATATTTTACAAGCAAACTGTATGTGACCACAGAGCTCTCTGTGGTAGCATACCGTTTGCTTTACAATACTTTCAAATTCGGTGAGCAGAAAATGGCTGAGCACAGACTATGGGGATCTGTGGTGATATACAGTTTGGCAATACGCAATCCGGATGCGTTCTTTACTGGAAATTGTTGCTTACACACTACATATTGCGCCAAAAGCAACAGACCCGGGTCGCTAAGTGCCACCAATACTTAAAACCTTATGGGACTAAAAATAATCGCTAATATTGAGTTTTTTTGCTCAAAATATTTAATATCTTATTTTTCTCGCTCAGTTAAAATCCAGGCTTACATATATTTTATTTAAAAAACCGTTATCAGTTTTTGATCTTACAACAAATTACTATAAGAAACGAATAGTGTATCATAAAAATTGACACTTTCAAAGAATTGAATTTTTTCCTTACGGCGCGGCAAAATTGATTAAGAACACTGTACTGTATGTAAAGTACATATGTTTATATACTTTGATAATAATTGATATTTTTTTTGTAATCGTTTGCTGTACATACATACGTACATACATAATCATTTAATTAAAAGTTGCGATAGTACTTACTTGTACTAAACTATTCAATACAAATAATCTGAAAAAAATAGTGTATGACAACAAAAAAAAAAAAATCGAAAAACTTAAACTTTGGATCAAACAAATAGAACGCGATGTAATCAAATTGGCACACTGCCTTAAAAGGTAGATACTGCTAAAGAAGTAATAAAAGAATAAAATACAATTTATGTATAGGGTCAGATTAGGGGTACCTCACAAACATTTTAATGTTTACTGTGAACTTAAAGATTTTAGCTTACGTTTGGAGAGCAGGTACAAAAATCACTTCAAAATGACCTGCATAATTGGTTTACATTTTTAACAGAGATGCACATACATATACGAGATGTAGAGGAAAGTTGGATATCTAGCATAAACTTCTCACTTAAATTCTTTAATATAACTTGAAACTGATTTTTGTTTGTGAGCTAAGATTTCGATTAATCTAATCTTAATTTGATTTGAAATTACAGCCATAAGTGCTGATTTGTCTGCATTTAGCAGATTGTTGACCAAACGACAGACATTTCAAGTTCAAAAATCTGCATACGGTGTCTGCCAGATCGATATTGTCAAACTTTGTTATAGACGTGAAGATTTTGAAATCTTCGTTCAACAAAACCATTTAAGGAAATTATTTAAAAAATTCGTTTTAATTTTGCTAAGCAGTAAAATCTAATTTTTTCCAAAGTAATCATCCTTATATAAAACCTTTTGACCGCAAAATATCAGAATAAAGCACTTAAGAACGCTTAAAGAAGGATGAATATTTTTTAAATAATTGCCAGCATATTAACAAGGCCAACAATTTTCTGAAATTGATCATCATTATCATGTCACTTTTCATGAAATCGACATTTTCCATAGAAATCCGCACTGTACACTTTTTTCTGTCATAATTGCAGATTTCTTAAAATATTTTATGGCAACACTGAGTGTGGGATATCATTTTGTGAGTACAGAAGATTTAAGATCTTTGATAAACATAATTATAATGAAAAAAGTAATTTGGAAATATAATTTTTATAATAAGAAGATGAAGAAATTTAAATATTAAAAATATTGAAATTGATTGAATTATAATTTTTATAACTAGGTAGAGGTCTACACATACAAAAGACTAGAGGCAATGAATCCAGCCCAAAATGCCAAAAATTAAATTATCTATCTTATGAAGAACAACTATAAAAATCTTTTGATTTCAATTATAATACAACATCTAATTTTATTTTTAGTTAAATATTTTATTTTGTTCTCTTAAATCTAAATCTTACACCAACAATTTCACAGTTTCAGGTAGTATTAACACTTAATTATTAATATTTCTTCATACATAGGTACACTTTAAAATTTTACACTTAATTATTATATCTAACTATAAGTTTTATTCAGTTTCTTAAAACTTTTAGGTTGTTCTTCGTCCCTTCCAAATTCGCAGGTTTTACTGTACTTGTACATTTTACCTGAAGGGGCGGTTCTCCAATAGACGGTTTGCAAGGCATTCCTTCCGGGGATAAAGCGAGTTGCTACTCCAAGAAGTCGTTTAACAGTTGACATGTTTTTTTTTGTTGTTGTTTGAATTTCGAATATATTCGGCAAAACTTTAATAATGTCCGTGTGACTTGTGAGTGGTTAAAAGAAAGTATGGTTTCTAATTTGTTATGGTCGAATGTTCTTTCTTTTTATAAGAATGAACATAATTGTTCTTATCTTTGGGGTTTATTATTTGAAGAAAAACCTATGCTATTGTTATCATTATTTTTGTTGTTATACGATGAACTTCATTAAAGAACTATGAATCAAGACTTATATTTTTTTTAACTAGCTAGCACATTCAATGAGTTTTCAATGTCAAAAAATACTATGTATGCACATACATACATATTCGAAATTAAATCATCTGTTTTTCGAATGGAATTGTACAGCAAAAATTAGATAAAGTATATATTACCCAGACAGAGCATATGAAATATTTATAAGTAGGTAAACAAATGAATGGAAGAATAAATCTTATCTGAGAACTGAAGGTATTACCACAAAATGAGCAAAAAATTGACAAAAACTTACTTCTAGCACATTGATTGGTTCGGCGGCTATGCTTAAGGTAAACACTCCATATACCCATAAGTGTATACGGTGGATGTACTGCTTAAGTGCTACCCTAGACTAATTGTGTTAACAAAAATTCTTTCCTTCTATTTTCTTCTTCTTAGTCATACTGTCTAATTCATATTAAGGCCCGTTTGCTGATACGAAACATAAATGCTTAAGTTCAACATAAACGCTTAAGTAACACATATTGCTTTGCACCAAACGTAAATTTGAACATAAATTTCCTTAGGTTGAGCATAACTAAGGAGGCAGAAATTGTACCTCTTAAGAGATTTATGTTGGACATAAACCTAGTTTTATGGCTGCTTTTTGTATTATTTGCTATGAATTTGTATGAAAATGTGTATTGGACTGTCCATATAGGCTCCAGAAGCTTGATTTTATTTATATTTAATAAAATAAATAAGAAATAGGCAAAAGGCTGCCTCAACAATATTCAAGGAAATAAAACACGTTTTTGACAACTAAAGGCAGCAGATTCACAACAACCAAACTTCACAATATCACTTTTTAAGCTGGCTTTAGACTTTCGTTCTTCATTCGTTGTCCGTTGTTCGGTGTTCGTTCTTCTCTCAACAACGAACAACGAAGAAAGCATTTACATTAGAAAGTTAAACTCTGTTTACAAAATTGTTTATTTATATAACTAGGCTTCTTTTGCCATTCAGTAATTAAAAAAACTTCGAAAATGTCCCTACAAGTTGCACGACACTCCAAAACAATGTTCATTTAAACAGTTTTCGCATTTAAACACAAGTTGTTCGGGTAACAACGAACAACGAACACCGAAATTTCTGACCTGATTTGAGTTTGCACGTTCTTAGTTCGTTGTTCGGTTTTATCATTTAAATTGTCGTTGTTCCGCGTTCGGACAGCAGCGAACAACGCACACCGATGATAACACCGAAAGTCTAAGGCCAGCTTTACAGAAACACAAAAACATAATTCCGAACAGTTTTTTAATTGTCAGGTTTCATTGGAAAACTGTTTTTAAAATCAAATATTTAGTTAAACTGTTAAAGCTACGTCCAAAAAAGGCCACAAAATGCAAAATATTAGAATTATATTTGACTTTTCGCACAAAATTGACGTTTTGACAGCGATTTCTCTCATGAGAATTATGCATAGCTAAGTAGATCATAAATATTTTGTAGCAACAGAGAATAAATTAAGTTAAACATACAAACTATGTTTAACATAGCTATGATGTAGATTTATGTTTCGTATCAGCAAACGGGCCTAAATGCCCTAAGCCTTACTAGTACGGTAAAACATTGTAATATTGTATTTATTCAATATAAAATAATGAAGGGCCGTTTGTTGATACGAAACATAAATCTACATCATAGCCAAGTTCAACATAGTTTTTATTATGTTCAACTTAATTTATTCTCTGTTGCTAGAAAATAATTATGATCTATTTAGCTATGCATAACTCTCATGAGAGAAATCGCTGCCAAGGCGTCAATTTCGTGTGAAAAGTCAAATCTATTTTTAGTATAATAAAACTCGCTTAAGAGAAACCCGCTTAAGACAAACCCGCTCAAGAGAAAAACCCGCTTATCTGAAAAAAAACTTTTTTCATCCCCGAGTATTTGTCGATCAATTACCTTTAAAACACTCTGCTTAAGCGAAACTCGCTTAAATGAAAACCCGGGATATGCTTTCAGTTGAATTTTATATTTTTCATCGAAAAAAACTCTCTTAAGTGAAAAAATAATTATAATGAACTAGAGCTAATATAATCGTTGTTGGTTATTGAAACTATTTCATTTAAATTTTCGCCAGGCAACCCCAAAAGATAAATACAATTATTGAAGGTTTTGAATGAACAACAACCACTTGTGTTGGCTGCCACCGAGTATTACATTTGGCTGGAATTATTGCAATTTCATGGCTGCCACACCAATCATCAGATTCCTTTTAGTGGCACTTAGTCTGTAGTTCCAATTTTAATTTATAAATTGTTTTGCCGTCAACTGGATTCGAACCTAGACCAAGCTACCTCAGAGGCCGTTGCACTACGCATTGCACCACCGAGGTCACCTGATCGTGCCCATCCAAATGAAGGTTTTTCTAATTTTACAATTGCATTTGGACAACTAGCATTTTTACAAGCCACACACAAGTTAGATGTTATTCATTCAAAACCTTCAATGTTAAATATGACGGAGCGAAAGCTATGCAGCCTAACTGCAAGTGTTATCACGAGAAAACACCTTTAAATACAATTATTGTTTCTAGCTTAAAATCTCCGCTCACTTATCTGGACTTCTCTTAAATGAATTTTTTTTTCACTTAAGCAGGGTTCGTTTAAGTGAATACCCGCTTAAGTGAAACAAAGACTGTGACATTTTTCCGTTTCTCTTAAGCGGGTTTAACTGTACCTATTTAGCACTTTGTGACCTTTTTTGGACGTACGATTAACAATTTTACTAAATAATTAATTTTAATTATGGTTTTCTAATGAAATTTGATAATTAAAAAAATTTCCGAAGTTATTTTTTTGTTTCTATAAAAATTGATAATGTGAAGTTTTGTTGTTGTGAATCTGCTGCCAAAATAAAATAAAAAAAATATGTCATTTCCTTGAATATTAGTGAGGCAACCTATATTGCCTATTTCTCTTTTATTTTATTAAATATAAATATAAATAAGCATCAGGGATCTATTTGGACAGTCATACATACATACATACATTTTTATAAAATTTGTTGTTAATTTGTTCGCATTTGAATCGCTATTCTTAGCAAATAAAACAAAAAACAACATAAAAGTCCAACATAAATTTCTTATGGAGTACATGTTGTGCCACCTAAGTTATATTGAACTTAAGGATATCTATATGTTTAAGTTTTCATTTGGTGCAAAGCAATATGTGTTACTTAAGCGCTTATGTTGAATTTAAGTATTTATGTTTTGTATCAGCAAACGGACCTAAGTAAACTATTCAATGTCTATTTATTATGTTTCTATTTTTACACACACCATATCCACACCATAATCTAATAGATCTAATAGACTATGGAAAATCAATAAATATTCCAAAAAAAATTAAATAAAACTCATAAATTAATGAACCTAGGACCGTTATAAATTAAGAACGAATTGACATACAGTGGTCGTTTATATGTCATTTTATAGATAATTGTTTAGTCTAAAAGTTGATTCTAGGTCATTTTCTGAAAAAGAAAAAATCCTTTTCTGGTGTAATTAAACAAAACAAAAAAAATATTGTTTTCAAGATGGCGGCATTTCCCTTCCGTTCTTACTCTAAGAACTTGTGTTTTTAATAGAATATATTTTTCCGAACAAAACCCAAGAAAAAAAAAGTTTCCCCACCAAAATATAAATTTATTGACTAAATCTATACTACACATCATTATTTTCGATCACTTTTCTGCAAATCTGTCAATTGTACGAAAAAAGTGATATAATCTTTTTCATTCGTGTACATGAACATGAATTAAAATGTGTAGGTAGCTAAAATTTTTTCTAAAATAACGTTTTTTTAGTTACTAGTATCGCCCAGTGGCCGAAATTCATCCACCCAAAACTCACATTCACAGATTCTAGACACAAGCTATTTGTTTGAATATTAAATCAGAAAATACTTTTTTTAAGTTTTAATTTTTTTTTAACACGCACAGTGATCGGCAGTACAAAACCAAAAATGGCCTATAGTGTGTTAATGCGTATCTCGGGTATATTCTGCACATCTTCCCACCTATGGCTTTCCAACCATATACAATTTATCGAAATCGGTTGGATACTTTTTGAGCAAATGGTACCACAAACTATATTTAAGGCTATTTATATATAGATTAAAAAAAATTTTCCTGGACTATTAAGCATATTACAAATCAAAGAACACGGAATAGTGCCCAGCTAAGTTCTGCCACTACGCCATTTGTATAGGTGGGAAATTTAATAACAATCATTGGAACCCATTTTCTAGAAACTTTGAAATACATATGTTTTTACTAAAGTTAAAAGCGTAACTATAGGTACCAATACTCTATATACAAGATTCCTGTCATTTATTTATTTATTTATTTACAAGTAAACTAATTACTAGCAATAAAAGTTTTATGTAGGATCTGGAAAGAACACTTCTCTAGACTGCTTAATGGCGAAGACAGCCAAGATGCCGATAATAGGCAGAACGCTCCATTCAACTTGGACGATGATGGCCAAGAGATCCGTCCACCGACCTAACCGAAGTGCGGCTGGCGATATCCAAACTTAAGTCGTACAAGGCTGCTGGTGCGGATGGCTTACAAGCCGAACTATTTAAATCAGCGGGAGATGAATTGGCTAGGAGCATACACCAGCTCATCTGCAAAATTTGGTCGGAGGAAAGTATGCCCGATGAATGGAACCTCGGTATAGTGTGCCCCATCCATAAAAAGGGAGATGTTCTGAAATGTATCAACTACAGAGGAATTAGTTTCCTAAACGTCGCTTATAAAATTTTGTCGGCCATCCTGTGTGACCGCTTAAAACCTTTTGTCAACGATCTGATCGGCCCTTATCAGTGCGGTTTTAGGCCAGGCAAGTCAATCGTCGATCAAATGTTCACACTCCGACAGATTTTAGAAAAATCCCGGGAATTCCAGATCGATACACACCACCTTTTTATCGATTTTAAAGTCGCGTATGATAGCGTGAAAAGGGACGAATTATACAGAGCCATGTCGAGTCTCGGCATCCCTGCTAAACTCGTCCGCCTGACGATGGAGAAATCTCGCTGCTCCGTCAAAATTGGTAAGAACACCACCGATTCCTTTGATGTTGAGAAAGGATTGAGGCAAGGCGACGCGTTATCATGCAACCTATTTAACATCGTTCTTGAAGCCATTGTACGCAACGCACATGTCAACACCAGCGGTACAATCTATCAAAAGTCCGTTCAATTGCTTGCATATGCGGATGACATAGATATTGTCGGCAGAACGAAGCGAGCTGTGGCAGGGGGCATTTGCAAGCATTGAATCGGAGGCGGCTAGAATGGGATTGGTGGTTAATGAGGACAAGACGAAGTATATTCTGTCATCGAGAGAGGAATCTCAACATCGTCGACTCGGGCAAAATATCACGATGGACAGATATAACTTCGAAGTTGTAAAGGACTTTGTCTACCTGGGCTCCACTATTACATCGCAGAATGACATCAGTGCAGAGATCAAGCGAAGAATTACTCTTGCCAACCGCTGTTTCTTCGGTCTAAGAAGGCATTTAAGTAGTAAGGCCCTCTCTCAGAGAACCAAGGAGACTTTATACAAAACCCTAATCATCCCGGCTTTATGGGTCAGAAGCATGGACACTGAATGATTCGGATAAAAATCTGCTAGGGTGCTTTGAGAGGAAGATTCTTCGTGTGATTTTCGGTCCGGTGTGTATCGAAGGAGTATGGAGGAGAAGATTCAACGGCGAACTATACGGGCTATACAGCGACGTAGACCTGATCAAAAAGCTGAAAATACAGCGGCTGAGATGGCTGGGGCACGTGGAGCGTATGGACAGCAACGCACCTGCCCGACGAGTCTTCGAATCCAACCCCGATGGGGTACGCAGCAGAGGAAGAACCCGTAACAGTTGGCGCAATCAAGTGAATGACGACATCAAAGCACTCGGTGTGCGCAACTGGAAGCGGCTAGCTAGGGACAGAGCTGGCTGGAGGGGCTTGTTAGTTGAGGCCGAAGCCCATCCTGGGCTGTGAGCGCCATCAAAAGTAAAAGTAAGTAAGTAAAAGTTTTATGTACAATTTATGTGTTTGAAAAAAAAGGGGATTTAAATTTTTTAGAAAAATTTACATTTTGATTAAACAAATTTATGTATATATTATTGAAATCAATTAATAAATAAAACATTTTGATTAAAGGAGAAAAACGTTCATAATTGGTCCGATAGTTAGAAATATGTATACATTCGGACAAATTCCTTAAGTTTCTTTGAGGAATATTAAAGTGGACACAGGAAAGAAGGTGCGAAGAGTCTATTTTCCCGTTTATTAATTTTACAATAAAAGCAAAACACAAATAAGAACGTCTGCTCTCAAGACTAGGCATGTCAATAAGTTTCAGTCTATTATGGTAAGGTGAGAGATCGTAAGGATTTACCCAACCTAAGCCTCTGAGCGCAAACCTAAGGAATCTTTTTTGCACCTGTTCTATTCTAGCTTTATGACAGTCGTAGTGGGGTGACCAAACTTGAAAAGCATATTCAAGAATGGGACGAACAAATGTTATAAAAAGCTGCTTTGTAACAAAAGTATCGGAAAATTGTTTCGACTCTCCTTTTATCCAACCAAGAATTGAATTGGCTTTATTAGTTATTAAATTGATGTGTGATATAAATTCAAGTTTTTGATCACACAAGACACCAAGGACAGACATATCGCTTACGCGTGATAAAAGGACACCATTTAACATATAGTTAAAAGAAGTAACTGACAGCTTTCTTGTAAAACTAATAGTTTTACATTTATCAATGTTAAGGTTTAAACAGTTACGGTCACACCAATCAAAAAACGAATTAAGATCACACTGTAACTCTTCACAATCACGAATATTTGAAATCGTTTTGAAAATTGTAAAATCGTCTGCATAAATAAGGCAGTTTGAAAATTTCAACACAGACGGTAAATCATTTATAAATAAGATGAAAAGAACTGGGCCTAAATGGCTACCCTGTGGTATTCTAGAATTAACAGTGAACTTATTTGATTCGAAGCCGTTGAAAATTAGAGAGTAAGATCTATCCAGTAAATACGATTGAAGCCACATAACAAAATGTTTGCTAAATCCTAACTTCTTTAATTTTAATAACAAAACTCGATGTGAGAGTCTATCGAACGCCTTGCTAAAGTCAGTGAAGACACAATCTATTTGCCTTTTGTTTTTAAATGAGTCAATACAACTTTCCACCAACTCCAATAAAAAAGTTACTGTAGAGCGGCCCCTTGTAAAGCCATGTTGATTTGAAACAATAATAGACTTAACATAAAAACACAGTGATTTACAAATAATTGCCTCGAATAGTTTAGGAATGGCCGATAATCTAGCTATAGGTCTATAATTTTTGATTTCGTCTTTTTTACCTTTCTTATGAAGAGGAATTATAAAAGAATTTTTCCAAATTGATGGAAATATACAAGAAGACAAAGAATAGTTAAATAAAACTGAAAAAGGAAGGGACAAGTGACTGACACAATTTTTCAAGATAGTAGAAGGTATCCCATCAGGTTCTGGTATACAACTATCGTCAAGATTAGATATAAACTTTTCAATTTCGTTAGAATTAGTATTTAAGTTTATATCAGTCAACTAAGTAAAATGTTTTAAAAGGCCAAAGTTTTTAGCCTTTTCGTCAAATGTGTCGCAGTTAGAAATATCACAGTTTAAAATATCACAATTGTGTGTATCACAGTTGAAAGTGCTTTGAAAGAATTCCGAAAATAGTTGTGTTATAACCCGAGGGTCATGGCTTGAAATGTCATTTGACTTGAGTACAGACGGGTAAGGACAAGACTTTCTTTTACTATTTATAAAGTTCCAAAACTGCTTTGGATTCATTTTGAGATCTGATTGCTTCTGAATATAATTCAAATACTTTAAACTTGAGGTTCTATTAAAAACATCTCTTGCTTCACAGTAATTATTGAAATTTGTTTCACTTGGTGAATTTTTGTATGTGGCCCATAATTTGTTTCTTCGATTTTGAAGGCTTTTAACTTCACTATCGAACCAATTTGGAACTAAAGATCTTGATTTTACAATAGCAAGAGGTACAGAATTAAGAAAACAATCAAACAAATTATTATTAAAGGCAAAGACCATAAAGTTAACATTTAAGGTTAGACCGCACACAACTGCAGCGGAACTACACTTCACGACGCGGCAAAACATTGTTTGTATGAAATTGTATGAGCTATATCGCACTAAGCGGCAACTGAACTTCATAAAATTTCATACAAAATATTTTGAATCGCAGTTCCGCTGCAGTGCAGTTCCGCCTAGTGCGGTCTAACCTTTAAACAATTATTTAGACAAGACCAGTCTACTTGTGGTAACAAGTTATTTAGTTTAACAAAGTCGGTCTTTTTAAAATTAAAAGCATACGAATTATCACAGATTTCATTTTCAAAATTATTTGAGTTCAGAGGAAGAGTAAAAGTCAGCGCTGGATGATGATGATTATCTTCATTTACTAGAGGCTCAATTGATTTTTTAATTGTAATACCATCGTCAAACGAAGAAAATACTAGATCAAGCAACTTTCCATTTGTATTTAAAACGTCGTTAAATTGATGAAGTCCAAGAGAAGTTAAGTCATCAATTATTTTTGAATCGTCGGATTTAAGATTTCCAGTTGGCAACATTAAATTTGTATCAGGGCAGCGATACCATGTAACATGAGTAAGATTGAAGTCGCCTAAGCAAATAAGTTCGTCCCGATAATCCATTACTTCGTTTACGAAGCTTAAATATTCGAAAGCCTTAGCGTAGACATCATACGGGCTTCCAGGAACAATATACAGCGTGACGATATATAAATTTCTATCTTTTAATGTCACTTTGATGTCACTTTAATGCAGATAAATTCTTTGTCAAGTGCTACAGGAACATTCACCAGCGTGGCTATGAAGCAGGACTTTACAGCAATCAAAATTCCACCTCCAACAGTTTCAATGTTGGGATTACAGTATCTGTCACGTCTAAAAACATTGAATGCGTTGTCAAAAATTTCAAAGTTGTTAATACCAGCATGAAACCAGGTCTCAGTTAGAGAAATAATGTCATAAGAGCAGATGGATGATGAGTAGAAGACCTTGTTGGTCTTTGTCCGAAGTCCCCTTACATTTTGATAAAATAAGTTAATTAATTGCGACGAATTATTTGTCTTGCCTTAAGTGAACTCGCAAAAAATAAATACAATTACCTAATATATTTGCAATAATTAATGTCCGTTTGTTAGTTGTAATTTGTAAATAGTTTAATCAGTTTCTGTGTTGTAATATAATTTAATTTTTAACAAGAAATTGTTTTATAACCCCCTTAAGTTTATTATTTCAATTCCTATCTGGAAATTAAAAAATTTAATGTTTCTTATATTTTCAACTTGTTATTATTGCATAAACACCTGTTACAGCACTATCTATAACAATTCAATATTTGTTTTAACAATAATTACTATTGTTTGATTAAGATTTTACTCCTCCTCTACTTGATATGCTGGAAAATTAAACACACTTAATGAATGATGAGTCAGTGTCAGTAGTTAATTTATAACATATGAGTGCCGGTGCAGCAATGAAAATGTTATGAAGTTTTATTTCACTCAGTGTTTGAAAATCTCTAAAAGCTGGGCATAATATTGTCATTCTTTGTTTTAAGGAGTCGTTTATTACGAATGCGACATTGGTTTTTCAAACGGCACGCTTTGAATTTTAAAAATTGTACATATGGATATTAGAAAAATAAAATGTACGACCGTATGAACTTTCTGTTGTAATTAACAACTAGAATTTAGACAGACATTGACAATATGTACTATAATGGTTTGATAGTGATTTTATGTTTTATATTTAAATTTAAATACAAATTATTCTGAATTTTAAATAATATAATACATTTGAACAAGTACCTATTATTGAAAAACAATAATAATATTATTAGTAGTTTTAGATAAACAAACAAATTTCCATTTGATTTATTGAATGAATATGAATTTTTTCAAAACTATTTTTTATTTTGTAAATATATAAACAAATTTCGAATAGGAATTCATAGTAATTATTAATATGCAGATGAACTCGTTTTGTTTTTTAAATTCTTAAAAAACACCCTCATTTTGAAAAATATAGTTTTCAAAAAAAAAAAAAAAAAATTAAAATTTTCTTTAAAAAATCAAAAAATATTTTTTGTTTTATCTTTTAATATGCCATTTCATTAAGACTTTTTATTTTTAGAAGTTTTTGTAAAATAAAAATATCTTGAATTGGTGCATCCAATAATTATAAACCGGAAAATATGAATAATTTAATAACAAATGCAAACAAACAAACCTATGTACAGTCGACTTAACTGGAACACCACAATTGCAGAACATTTGTTTCAGTTATCGGAGTTTTCAGTTAACCGAACTTCGGATAAATGAAACTTGTTTCAAATAAGCGGAGTTTTGTCAAAACAAATTAAATTTCATTTAGCCTGAAAATCAAAAAAAAAATAAATGTAGGTATGATTTGTTGTATTGTGTCAAAAAAGTTAAGTTTACATATGAAACAATTCAAACAACAAAGGTATTTACATTATTTTTAATCACAATGGCATCAGCCAAGCCCTACGTTTTCTGTCTAAAATTTTTGAGGATAAGCCAAAAAATATACAAGGTTTGGATTTCAGATTTGACGTTCCAAAGTCAAAGGGTGTGTTCGATTTAAAATTTGATGGCAGGGTTCAACTGTCGTTTCACTTATGCGGAGTTGAATAAGTGAAAAATGTTCATTTGAGGCACACAATTTTGTTTCAATTATCCGCAGTTTGCAATTAAGCGGAGTTCAGTTATGCGAAGCAGTTTGTGTGAAAAATTCTCAAAAAGGCTCCGGAATAAGTTTCTTGTTTCAGATAACCGATGTTTTCAGTTAAGCGGAGTGCACTTAAGCGGAGTTGACTGTATATTGCAATAGTTAAAGATTTTTTTTTAATTCTTTGAGTTTTAAAAATTTTGACATGATTTTTTAAGAATTCTAGCAACGGTTAAGAAATTACCTTATGCTGAGTTTTAACAAAATTGACCTATTCGTTTTCGGAATAATGAGTTTTCAAAAAATAAAAAATAATATACGAGTATATACATATGTAGATAGTTATTGACGACTTTGGGAGTACATATATTAATGGTTCGATAATATTTTTTGTATCGTAAACGATTTTATAAAACAACAAAAAAAACAAAAAAAGTCAAAAATAAAAGAAAAATGATTTTTTTCTTTGATGTTGTTTCATTTATACGAATTAAAATTTATTTTACTAATTTAGAGACGAAACATTATGACAAAATAATGGAAGCCATTGACGAGTTACTCAGGAATATGAAATTTCTAAAGAAAACTGAAAACTTTATGTCCGTTAATTTTCGGCAAAAACCTGGTAAGCAGTATTTATAACGACTGTTCTAGAGATAAGATGTAATTCTGGAGTTGAGGTCACTTGTACTTTTAAATAAAATTATATTCATTCACTCCACTTAAAATAGAAGTAATTTCAATGTATTAGAATTTTAATTTCTTCCTTCTTAACCCTGAGGCTACACGAGCCAGTACTTACAAGTTAGAATACATTTTAATTTTCTTACTAATAGCCCTTCCACACAACCCCACTGTGTATTAATACATGTCAAATTGAAAGTGGGAAAGAATTCCACGCGACTGCCATAGTTGTGGGAAAGAAATGACTTTTCATATTTTGCTTCCACACTTGCTTGTATTAATACATTACCTTAACCCAAAACAAGTGTGATAGAATGTGGGATAGAATTAGAACCATTCCTAAAATTATTCATGTATTAACACATGTCAAATCGTGTGGGATAGAATGTCGGGTTGTGTAGGCTGGGCTTTCATATTTTGTTTCCACACTATTCTACATGATTTGTTCCCACTTTTTTGACATGTATTAATACACAGTGGGCTAGTGTGGAAGGCCTTTAACACATACAAACCTGAGCAACTTGCTCGTCAACTGGCTTGCCATTTTCGAAGCCAGTTTGAAAGCCAGTAGAGAAGACAGTGGCCTCGTTCAGACTTGTATATAAAGCTATAAAGATAGCTTTTCGTTGAAAATTTAATGAATAATTAAATATTCTTTCTACCACAACTTTTAATGAGAGGAAGGACCAAGAAATTTTAACATTTCCAAAATAGGCAACTGTCAAATATGATTATGATGAATTATACAAAATATCTTAAAAATCGCAAGTTTTTGAGAGTATATATGTTTTGCTTGGGAAAAATGAGAGTTTTTGGGATTTCGGGTGACATATCGGAATATTTTGTTACCGATTTGTCAAGCCATAGACTGTCAAATTAAATTGAAAGATTGCTACGGAGATGATGCATTAAAAAACTTAAAGATATCTGAATTTTTTGAGCGCGGGAAAAGGTGATTTTAGCGCCTTTGGATGACATTTTGGAACGAAATATTCCTCGTATGACGTAATTTTGTTTCTTTCCTATCTGTCAACGTATGAACTGTCAAATTCCATTAAAAAATGGCTAAGATGATGATGGATTAAAAAACCTCCAAAAAATCAATTTTTTTTTTAAATTATTTTGAATTAGATGAAAATCAATCCATGTTACTTCGATGCGACGAAAAGTCTGTCAATGCATCCGTCGATGCATTGGCAGTATTTTGCATATACCATCGCAAGACTTGATGAAGAATTCGACGTCATTTTTTGTTTAGTAAGAAGATATTTAAGTCCGATACCAAAGCAAATTCAATAAAAATGTGTAATAGAATCCTAGATAGGCTATTCTAGTAAAAGCTGAAAGTGACTGCAGATACTTGAAAGCAACTTGCTTACAAGTTGCGAGCCGCCTACGTCACAGCATATTCACGTATACGAACTTGACAGTTGATCTATGTAGCCAACTGGCTTGCCAGTACTGTCTCGTGTGGGCTCAGGGTAAGGCCTAGTACGCAGCTCAAGCGAAACGAAAAATGTCTGTGCTCTCCACATCAATAGCGAAAATATAAACGAAAAATAGTTATGGAGAGCTCTATCAGCGTATGTCAAAAAATAAAAAAAAAAAACAAATATGTAAATATTGAAAGATATTTTAAATTATTCATACAAAAAATATTTTTCAATTTCTTTTTGTGTTCTGTTAATAGTTTTAAAGAATGGTGTGGCTCATTACTTATTTATTGCTCCTTCTAAAAGTGAATTTTAAACTAATTATAATTTTTGTCCATTTTGTTTAAAAATAAAAACAAAAGCTGTCACTTTTTCACCAGCAATAATGTTCCGGACAATAAATTCTGTCCGGAAAAAAGTGGAGACTTGACTCTAGTATGGAACTGCGTACTGCTGAGCAAAACGAGAACAAAATTTTTCGGTTATGATTTCGTTGTGTCAATTTTTGTATGAAAATTTTCGTTTCGCTTCAGCTGCTATGTACTATGCTTAAAACCGAAAACGTTTTATTGCAGCTACCTATTCTAGATGATTTAAAACAAAAATTCTAAATGTGAATCGCGTAAAAATACTTCACACAAAATTTGAAGAAAATTCTTTTATTCGTGTAGGCTATCTTGCTTGATGGTCATCAGGACGCATAGACAAACAGACCCACCGACGGGACGGACGTCTTGACGAAAGTTCCACGGATTTTTTTCTACACGAAACCAATACCTATACTAGCCGGCTACATGAAATTTGACCCCAATGAAAAATGGCACCAAACGAAAAATGGCCCCAAATTTGGGACTTTTTTTTGGGAATTTATCGGAATCCCGCGTCGCCTTTTAAAATCCTGTTTTTTTTTAAATCCCGTTTATTCAAAATCCCGTTCTATTATAATCCCGCTTTTTTAAACCCCGCCTTATCCCGCTAAGGCCGTTTTTTTAGAATACATGATTAAAACTTATTGATTTCATGTTTGTTATTTTCCACGTTTTATACTTTCCAAATGTTATCCAAGATCTAAGAATAACCCGGCTAACAGAAAAAAGGTACATGGCTGCTGTTTTTGTCTGTGTCCAATAGTGCCGAAAAACAGTTTCCGCGAACCCAAAATAATGTCTGGGCATGGCATCGCAGACTTAAGGTTTTAGTTGGACGAAAAAGCGCTGGGTTGTACAAAATGATTGCCGATTAGCTAAAGAAACAATTGTAGTGCAAACAGAAATAGATAAAATTAAAAAACGGCCAAGCTAAAACACATAAAAAAACTAATGTTAGAGATATTATAAATTTAATATCAATTAAATTGACCAATTCCTGGGCAAAATTTATTCCCCAAACGATACTCAGTATTCAGCTAGATTCGTGTATTTGTCTTCAATAAATAAACCGAGCTCTTTACTTTAGACTCGAACAGTTTATTTGATAGTTTACATGAAAGAAACTAATTGAACATTAATTAAGAAAAATAATAAAAGTTATGCGACATTAATATAATCGGTAGATATTAATTAAAACTTGATCTTTTCTTTTAGGACGAACTTGCTCGATGCTCACATCAAAATCGATTCCCAGAATTCTTCAACTTTTACCATTATGACATTTCGATCTTTCTTTTTGTTGAATTCTTCAGCGTTGCCAGATCGCTAACACTAATGATGTTAAAATCACTAACTTTAAAAAAAATTATAAGAAACAGGAACAAATTGAGTAAGGGGCCAGTTATAGCTATCATTGAAAACCATCATTGAAAAAGTTAACTGTTGATTTTGAGACCTTTCGAAAGTTTAATCATTGAATATTTTAATGCAGAAATACAGCTTACGACTTCAAAATTATTTCTCCTTCAAAAAAAATTCATTTTGACCCATATCTTCCCCATAACGTAACTTTTAATTTTTCAATGATGAACTACCTTACCCATGATCATTGAAAAAATTAAAAGTTACGTTCTGGGGAAGATATGGGTCAAAATGAATTTTTTTTGGAGGACAAATAATTTTGAAGTCGTAAGCTATATTTCTGCATTAAAATATTGAACGATTAAACTTTCGAAGGGTCTCAAAATCAACAGTTAACTTTTTCAATAATGGTTTTCAATGATAGCTATAACTGGCCCCTAAAACAGGATTTTTGCGTCGTATTGCCCACAACATTTAATTGAGCTAACATGATGTTAATAGCTTTGTTCAGTGACGTTGTTCCGAACAGTTTGGAACAGAATAGAACAGGATTTTCTGTTCTTACTTTTTAGGTAGAACAACTTAGAATAGGTTTGTGACAACTGTCAAAATCAGCTGCTGCCACTTGCAAGTTGATATTTTTTAACAAACTTCGTGGCTCTTTGTGCTTTTACTTTGGAAACAAACAAATAAATATTTAAAAACAACATAAATTAAATTAAATTAAATTGTGTAGTTAAATAAATACTATTTGTTTTTAATTGTTTTTAATAAAAAGTATTTCTTGCTTATTCACCAAACTCTAATTTTTTTTTGACAATTACATCTGTCAGACAGCTGCCTGTTCTATCTTGTCTGACGTTTCTGTTCTACTCTGTTCTGTTCTGTTCTAATCTGAAAAAATTCACTGAACAATCCTAATGATAAATATAATATATCCTCAATTGTTTAGAATTTCATTTTTTGTTTATTTAAGAATTGGATATTTTGTTTTGTTATATTGTATTCCGCTTTTGCAATCCAACAAGTTGTTTTATTTAAAAAAAAATCGTGCAATATTTTTAAAATAAAACAACTAGTTTTAATTACAAAAGCGGGATAGTAAGAAATTATATATAATAAAAATATAGAATAAAAGTTTGGGCCCATTTTTCATAATGAAATTTTTTAAATTAAAAAACGCCCCAAAACAATGAAAAATGGCCCCAATTTACAAATATTAAAATATTGTTTGTTTTTGTTGTCTCCCAAATAATTTTTTGGTGCTATTTTTCAATTTATGCTTGGGACCATATTTCATTAAGGCCAAATTTTATGTAGCCATACTAATAGTTGGGGAGACGGCCATAGGACGACCTTCCCTCATCTTTTTACCAGATGAGAGGTATAAAGTTTTTTGGATAGTGTCCAAACAAACAGTTTGCGCATGGGTAGCCTAAAAAACAGTGGGCCCTTCCTAGGGTTGCCACGGTTTAAAGGTCAATTGTTGCGCTTATTCCATTATATGATTGCGCTTATGTGGTAAGCCATAAAGAAATAAAAAAAAATATATTATGAAAATAAATTTAATATAAAAATTTTCAAATTAGGGATTTTTTGAAATTTTAGATTTAAGTAGGTAAATTGGGGTGAACGTATAAAAAGGTCGAAATCTCATTTTCTAAACGGTAAGTCATAGCGAAATGATATTTTTTGCAATCGATAGATTTTATTGAATACATGAAAGTTATACATGACAACAAAAATTGTCAAAAATGTACAACTCCAGATATGAACGTTTGAAAGTCAAAAATGGCGAAATAGATGTTTGAGAAAAAATTAACTATAAATCAGTGTGACGTTCTATGGAAATATATGGTATGTTGTCATGAAGCTGATTAATAAAAAAATAATAGGTATCTACCAAATTTTTTATTGAAGCTTTTGTTTTGGCAAAGTGAAATTTTGAAAAATAATTTTTTTTTAAATTTATAGATATAGACAGATAATTCTCCCATATAAGCATGACAGACCCAGGATTTCTACAAAAACTTGGTTAAAACTCAGGGTTGCCACACTTTAATATTTCTCTTTGCGTCAGAGAAATCATTTACTACTCCGTGTCATACAGATGTCTATAATATACGTAGGGTTGCTATGCGTCCTCTTTTTGGAGGACATGTCCTCTTTTTAACCCCGGCGCGGAACGTCCTCCAACTTTTAAAGTAATTGTCCTCGTTTTTTCCCTAACAAGTAATTACGAAAATTTAAAAAGTCATCGAACTCTGAATTTAAAAGAAAAACATAGCCAATACAAATCTGACGGAAAACATAAAATGAAACAGAACTTAGTTCAACTTGAAAAAAATGTTCCGGCCAACCAGAACCTCACGAATTTTGTGTTTACACATTAGAAACTAAAATTTTGAAAAATTAAATTTTAATTTAAGAGGTTAAGCCCGGGAAACACAGGACGCGGTCTGGCGGTGCGGTCGACATTTTTGACCGTCGCATTCTTTGTCTTGTGTAGAATCACTTGTTGTTGTTGTTCAAACAGAACGCGGTCAAGAATAGATAGCGACGGGCAAATTTATTTTGTAAATTTTTACAAAGAACGCGACGGTCAAGTGTCAAAAAAGACCAAACATCAAAACAAACCTCTGAAAACAGCTGCATATGAGATCATTATTTTGAATTGATTTTGGTAATTCCCTTTTATTTGTTTTTATTCGTTTTCTTTTCCAATTTTAAGACAAATTAAAAAAAAAATAATATGTGTGACATTGAAGTACTGATCAAATCAGTTCGAACAAACATTTTAATATATGATTGCAAGCACCCAGAGTATAAAGATGTTGCTAAAAAGACGAAGACATGGGGAATTAATAGCTTCTTTTTTGGTTTATCTCATAAACCTATTCTCGTCTTTTCTGGTTGCAAGTGTAAGTAGAAGAACCACATATTTTTGTTTTAATTATACTGCTGCACTCCGACCAACTACTCAACAGAAAAACACTGACCGAGTTCTGTCTGACCTTATAGAACGCGGCGGTCAACGATGCGTTCTGACCGCACCGCCAGACCGCGTCCTGTATATCCCGGGCTTAGTTCTTAAAAATAACCGGAATTAAATAATTCAAATTTCACTTTTCAAATAATCTTACCTTCAGTTTATCTGAAAATTTTCTCATTAATAAACTAAAAAATAATTCAATTTGAACATACAATAAAAAGTAGTTTATAAAATTTTCTTTTTAAATATAAGTTAATAATTATTTGTATTTTAATTTATGTTCGTGGACCTAGTTTTTGTTTTCCTTTTTGTCCTCTTTTTTTAAGGTAGATGATGTCCTCCAAAGTCCGGGATTTTAAAACTTTTTGTCCTAGGTTAGCTTTAGACAGCCATGGCAACCCTAAATATATGTATACAATGTATATGTAGGTATATCAGATGCATGTACAGCACTTTCTTTTATCAGAGTCTTGCATATTTCGGATCCTCTATGCTATAAACGTTTGATAAAGTACCTCAATAAATTCTAATTAAACTGTCTTTAAGTTATGCATCTATAATTCCCATCATATTTGACTGCTATGTGAGAACTTCGATACAATTATTCCATCCAGCATAACAAAGCCTTTTCAATCTAAACCTACTTATTCCTTGGAAAGCTTAAAAAACTATCTAAAATAGAAGTAACTAATTTTATTTTTTTAAATTTCTTCATCTTCATTATAATTTTAAGGAGGTCTCGGAAAGGTTTTTGACAAAGCACTGGGAAAATGTTAATTTTGTTAAGATATTCTGAAGGAAACAAATGTGTGAAATCTGTTTGGCAGAGAGTAGTACAAACCTGTTTTCTCTGTCGCAAAGAGAAATACTAAAGTGCGGCAACCCTGAGTTTTAACCAATTTTTTGTAGAAATCCTGGTACTATCATGCTTATATGGGAGAATTATCTGTATTTTAATGTTAATTTCAATGAAAATACCAAAGGGTACAAAAATAAAAATAAAACAACCTATAAATTAAAAAAAAAAAATATTTATCAAAAATTCACTTTGCCAAAACAAAAGCTTCAATTTAAAATTTGGCAGACACCTATTATCTTTTTATTAATCAGCTTTATGACAACATACCACATATTTCAATAGAACGTCACACTGATTTATAGTAAATTTTTTCTCAAACATCTATTTCGCCATTTTTGACTTTCAAACGTTCATATTTCGAGCTGTAAATTTTTGACAATTTTTGTTTTCATGTATTACTTCCATGTATTCAATAAAATCTATCGATTGCAAAAAAAAAAATTATTTCGCTATGACTTACCGTTTAGAAATTAAGATTTCGACCTTTTAATACGTTCACCCTAATTTACCCTACTTAAATTTAAAATTTCAACAACAACCCTAGTTTGAAAATTTTTATATTAAATTTCCTTTCATATTATATTTTTTTTATTTCCTTATAGCTTATCACATAAGTGCAATCAGATAATTGAATAAGCGCAAAAATTGACCTTTAAACCGTGGCAACCGGTGGTAGAAATATACACCGATGGATCGAAGATGGATACGGGTGTAGGTGCCAAATCTTATAGACTCCCCGACTAGAGCAGTGTCTTCCAAGCGGAGGTTCTGGCAGTGATTAAGGGTGCCGAGCAAATATTAATGATGGCGATACCACGAGCTGATATCACTTCCTACATTGACAGCCAGGCGGCGATCAAGGCCATCTCTGCCACAGAAATCAAATCCAAACTGGTTTCAGGCTGTCGTGAAGAGTTAAGAGTTCTTGCCACACAGCACAACATCAGACTCTGTTGGGCCCCTGGACACTGTGGAATTGAAGGTAATGAAAAAGCCGATGAACTGGCAAGGACTGGTTCATTGTTAGATCCAAGCCTTACAGACTCCATTGTTAAAATTCCACCCTGTTCCATTAAACAGGCGATTAATAAGAAAATAATGGAACTTACCAATAACAGGAGGAACTCACTTGCAACTTATACCACTACAAAGAATCTGTGGCCCAGCTACAATAAGAAAAAAACAGACAAAATTATGAACCTGAAAAAGAGATCCCTGCATCTTCTGATAGGAATTATCACAGGACATAATCTCTTAGGGTATCATAAAAACAAAATGGGACTCAATACTGTAGACCTATGCAGGGGCTGTGGAGACGAAGAAGTAGAGGAGGACACCCTTCACTACCTAGGTCATTGTCCGGCACTCTGCAACATAACTTTACTTACTTACTTAGGTCCTCGGACCTATTACGTCCGTGATGTTTCCCTTACGGGGCATAGGGCCTCCACTACACCTACGCGCCATCGTGTACGATTTCTTGAAATATATTTCAGCTCTCTCCAACTTTTCCCCAGTCGTGCCGATTCCTGTTCGACCGTTCTTCGCCATGTACTCTGCAACATAAGGAAAACATATTTGGGTAGCTACTTCTTCAACGATTTAGCAGAAATCTCGAAGTCAACAGATAATAACATCTTAAATTTAATGAACTTCATCAACGCCTAGAAATGGCTCGATGCTCCATAGGATTTCATAGGTTATTTATTTTAAAAGGATGGTCCAATTCATCGGGGTATCACACAGGATCAACATTGATCTAAGTGTGACGGGAACAAGATCTACCGGCAGCCCATCTACCTAACCTAACCTAACATGTGGTAACCCTATGAAGGGTCCACTTATTTTTAGGCAACCCATGCGTAAACTGTTTGTTTGGACACTATCTAAAAAACTGTATACCTCTCATCTGGTAAAGAGATGAGGGAAGGTCGTCCTATGGCCGTCTCCCCGACTATAACCATATAACAAGTACAAGATTGGTATACAAAACAATTTATATTTTTAAGAAGCTTCTCTGTAAAGAATTGATAAAATCAACCGAGGCAATTAAAAATTTGGTTAAACCGTTAGTAAAATTCAAAAAGTTAATAATTATACAAACTGATTTTTTATTATTAAAATCATCGTCTGTAAGAAAATGTATGCTCAGTAGAGGTATCATTGCGCTTGGTCCTAAAATAATTTAAATCATTTTTAATACAAAAAGACAAATATTTTTTTTTGTTTCCCATAACTTTAAAGCATAAAACACTTCTCTTCCACAGGTAATTTTCTGTTTCGATATTAAGGAACATATCGATTTAGGAACAACACGATCCATCCATCGGTATCTACGGTTTGGATCCACCGTTTGCCTGAGGAAGACGCCATAAAGTGGTTCCAAGACAAATACGATAGAATCATCGTTTTTTAAATCAGCTTGTTCTCAAAAAGTTAAAGAAAATTTGAAAAAAAAAATCATGTTTTCGCATCATAAAAATAAATCCATGCTTTCAAATGTTGAGTTGTCGATAGTGAATGATTAGAGATTCCCGTGTCATTACTCTTAACTGAATTCACTTTGCATTAAATTTGGAAATATAGAATTTTCTTTTTTTCAGTTCGGGATGAATTTTGTTCTTGTCATTCTAAGCTCAGGTCCCAAAGACAAAACATCAAAATACTATAGCTCTTTACAGTTTTATTCGCGGTCATATATTATTTATAACAAAATGCTCAGCAAAAAAAAATAACACGTAAATGCTGTGGATGCGCAGTGATAAGCATATCGAATGTGTAGCATATTTCATATTACTTAATAGTGCAATTAGCCAGCTTACTAATTAACACCTCCCCTTTGGGACTCTGCAAGATACAATCCTTCCAAACGGCCACACCTTTGCTGTTTGTTTTCAAGTCAACTTGTAATTTATCCCAAACCTTAAAAACAAAGAGATAATACTAAGCCTTGGTCATAGCTTGAAGTAAAATCAAAGTTACTCACTTTCTTTTTGGGATTGAGTTCTTTGTCCGGGGTTCCATTGTATCCTTCAACGGAAATTCTGTCACCAGCATTAGATCCACTTGGGACAAGGATGGGTTCAACTTCAGTGTGATCGGCACTTGAAAAATATAAGGAGAATTTTTAAGGATCTGGGAATAACTGGTGGTGAAAATAGAATTTACTTTGAGGCACACAGAATCATTCCTTCGGACAGGATTCCACGCATTTTAGCAGGCTTTAAATTGCACAGCACCAAAACTTGTCTCTGATCGAGTTCTTCAATCGTTGCAAATTTCACCAAACCACTGACAATTGTGCGCGCGGGTTCGTCCGCACCCATGTCAACTTTCAGAACGTACAAAGTGTCAGCGTCGGGATGACGTTTGACTTCCACGATATTTCCCACTCGGAGGTCCAACCGGTGAGGACCATCTTCCGTTGCATCGGCACTATTGTTGGCAACATTCTTAGGTGCCTTTGCTGGTGGAGGGTAGGCTTGCGCACTGAGTTTTCTAGACAAAACAAAAATAAGAACCTTGGGAGAATCTAAAGAAAACTAGGATATCAGTAGAAACTTACTGAAGCGCAGGACTTTCGAATGTCTTTCTGATTGGTTCGAGTAGCTTATTGATGTATTTCTCTACAGCTGCCTTTAAATCTGCAGGATGCATTTTGTTTTCGGCAAAACATGTCTCCAGATCTTGGTAAACCAAGAATGTGACATCACCTCCGTTTGCCTCGTTCCTGTTGACAGTGAATCCTTCGCCTTTTGGAAACAGTGAGAAAAGCACGTGTTTCACAAACGACAGCAGACCATTGTCGGTGATATTTCCAGGTTCGCAGAATGCCTTCTTCAGCTTCTTTTTGACATTCGCAGGCGAGTCCAGCAGGTCAATTTTGGAATCCTCCTCAGACGAGGACATTTTGCCTCCAGCCAGACCAGGAACTGTTACATAAAAGAGTCAGAATATGTTCTGTACTAGATGTCAGATTTCTTACCCATTGGATTCATGAAATGGATGCGTTTCTCGTAGCCCAACTGAGGCAGATATTTCTCAGCAAAGGTGAAGATCTTTCGCTGGTCCACACCACCGAACTGGGCGTCGACTTTCAGGTACTCTTCGTCGAGTGCTTGCAGACCGGGATACAATAAACCAGACAGCAGTGGGTATTCGACTTGTTTGACTACTTCGGCTCCAGCTTTCCTCGCATCGTGCTGTGTTACGACGGAAGTAAGTTTGTAGACGTCTAGTGTGTACTCCCTCGATAGTTGGTAGTCTGTTCCTTTTACAAACCTAAAGTGAAGTCTTAAGGACATTCGCAGAAGAATTCAATTTGTGCAACTTACTTTAACTTATCCAAAGGCACACCGATGGACGTCAGCATTGCTTTGATGGCCGCTTCATAGTATTGCGTCCTGAGTTCAAGGAGTGACCATGGGGCTTTCATGTTGTCCAAATAGGCATGAAGATCAGCAAAGAGGATTGTTACCTAAAATACAATCGGAATATTATTGCTTTGCAGGAAAAAGCTAAGTCCCATCAACACTAACCTCACATCCAGCTTTGAGAAAATCAGCGATTTTGGACATTGGAACAAAGTATGCCACATGTGGTTTTCCTGTTGTGGCAGTTCCCCAATAGATTTTGATGTCCCGTTCCTTGAGCAAGGTATTCAGTTTCTCTTCGCCGAGAAACTCTTGAAGATTTCTCGTGATGAGTTCTTTCTTTTCGTCGGGTGTTTGGACAGACATGGCAATTCAAGTAGTATGTATTGTAGCGAGTCAGAAGGCAATTATTTGTGAATTTCACAAATTCTTTGAGTATTTACGACAGGCCGCAGCAGAAAAGCTAGAGACCGATGAGTCGGCAGGCAGCGACTTTTCCAAGAAAAAGAAACGTGTGAAGTGAAAGGTTTTCTTTGCCGAGGGAAACGTCATCAAAATTGCAGGTATTTTGACATTTCGAGATGTTCAGTTTCGATTTTGTTTTGGTTCCATTTGAACATTTCGAATGATGCATTTTTGGGCTAGGTTACAATGGAATATTTTTTGGATTACAGAGTGTTCTTGATTATTTACTTTTTAAGGAAAAATTAAATTTATTTTTAATTGGTTGCGTTAAAATTTGTAAGATTTCAGGTTAAAAGTTCTGGCAAACCAACACTTAAAGGAGGAAAACAGTAACAATGACAAAAACTATTTCGTTTTGTTTTGGGAAAACCTTATAAAATAAGTAGGTAACCAGCATTTTCCAATATGGTGGCCAACTCAGAGGGGTTTTGATCCCAAAAACTTGATTTTATACCTGCACTGAACTCCCCTACACATCAAATAAAAAATATCTTTTTCTACGCAAAATGCAAGGTTTGGTCAGAATTTTAAAGCCTCTGCATAACGCCTCCACTGGCTATGAACGATGTCCATAATCCAACCTACAATCCAATCCACAATCAGATTTGTATGGATATGTCACTGCGCCTGGACATAGATTTTTGCGACTGAATTGTATTTTTTCTAGACATGGTCATAGTCCTGCCATCGTTCACGGCCACTAAAGGCAGCATGTTAAAGGCTTAACTATATAGGCCTACTTATGTACAAAAGTACAAAAGTGACAAAATAGCTATTCTGAAGACCTGCTTGCAAAAAAACAATGGGAAATTGTACATGGTGGTTTACAGCACTGATGCCTCACAAGTCACAATCACTTCATAACTCGTTATGAACTCACCTCATTTTTTGCAAACATGTTTCTTTAGCGAGCATTTTAATTCCTCTCTTTTGTACTTTTGTACAAAAGTAGGTCTATGTAGTAAAGCTTAAAGCCTTAACTACATTCAACACACTTTTGTATGTTTTGTCTTTTTCCAACATGCTAACCAATCCTATCTTGTATCTCAAATTTTACAAAAGTAAAAGTTAGAGCTCTCTTAACGTTTACTTTTGTACAAAAGTAAAACACCAATACATTCATAAGTAACAGTTTCGAAAACGACTAAAAGATGTCACTGGCTGTATAGAAATTATAGGGGAACAAACCACGAACACACCTTATCTCGACAGCTGATAGCATATGACTCAATTTTGGAAAAAATGTCATTTATAGTTGCCTAAGGTCGCGAGCTGACGATTTTTTGTTCAGGAAAAAATCAATTCAATGCAAAAAAAAAAATGTTAATAAATAAATATATATGTATTTTATTTATACAAATTTTAAATTGATGACGGGATCTTGCACCAGAGATTCAACTATAGGGGTATTCACGATCCGATGCAACTGGCCTAGTATCATTGTAAAAGTGCAAAAGTGTAAAATCTTACAACACTACAACAACAAAATATACAAGGTGCAATCTTACAACAGTTTCGCACTTTAGCAATACCCGAAACCTATTGCAACAGAAAAATACAACATTAGGGGTATTCACGATCCGATGCAACTGGCCTTGTATCATTGTAAAAGTGCAAAAGTGTAAAATCTTACAACACTACAACAACAAAATATACAAGGTGCAATCTTACAACAGTTTTGCACTTTAGCAATACCCGAAACATATTGCAACAGAAAAATACAACATTGTAAAATTTGTAAATTGTGTTTTTGACAGCTCACTCATTCTTGATTACGTTAAACAGAAACAAAGGTATGTTCATTGGATACATCCAATTTGCTATCTTGATTGTAATGTTGTGACGTCGTCATCATCTTTTACTATTATTTACCATTTAAAATTCGGACGATAATTAAGATTTGGTAATATTTTCTTTTCCGTTTTTTTGGCATCTTTTTATGAACAAAATTTAAATTAAATCAAATTGAAATTTTCAGATATGTTCGAAACAAAAACAAATAACAAATGTCAAACTAATTTTGACATTTGCTTTAGTGTTGCAAGAAGATAATGTCGAATTCCTTACAGTCAAAAAAATTCGAATTTTTCTGAACAAATCGAATTTTTTCTAAACAAAATCGACTTTTATGCTGTCAAACAAATCTTGCGTTTTTAGCTAGATTTCACATCAAATCGCACACACACTATCAAGATTTGACATTTCTCAATGCATCAAGATGGAATTAAATGTTCTCATTACAATTTTGTGACGAAGTTAAAAAAGAAAACAAATGTTTAAGTGTTCTTAATTGTTTAATATTTCAGTGATTGATGAAAAAAAGTAAAGATAATTGTGCGTATCTTCAAGAAACAAAAAATCCCATTAAAATAACATACAATTCGCGAGGAAATCACGTTGCAAAATTATTTTTCTTCGTCCTCTAGTGAAATATTCAGAATAGGTCCTCGCTGCTGTGTGTGGATTAATTTTGGATTGTAATTTTTTTACTTGATTACGCGCACAATTGTTTTTGATGTTTTTCAATTATCAGACGAAATATGTTTGTTTTTAAATTATCAAAACAACGCGAAAATAAAATACACTTTAATATTTGCTTTGCGTGCACTACTTCTTAGTTTTTGTGCGACAACAAAATTCCTGTCAAATTGCACTCACACAATCACAAAAAAAAATCGACTTTTTTATGAATTCCTTACAAAAAGAAAAAAATTTTAATGAAATCGACTTCAAATGGTTGTAAGGAATTCGACATAAGAAAAGTGCGTTCCGATCCACTTAAAAAAAATAAAATTTCGCACTTTTACTAGGCTCGTTGCACCAGATCGTGAATACCCCTTATGTTCTTAATCAAAATGAACTCTTTTTATTATGAAGAGCAGTATTTTGTAAATATGTAGGTATATCATACGCCTTCCTTGGATCACATAGAACGATCATCTTAATTTGCAGAGCATGCAGCTAGTAAATGTGATGGTTGTTCATTCTTGTGGAGGCGAATGTGTGATTTTCATCAGCATATTGAAAATAGCCTGTATTTTAATATAATAATAATATAATTAATATTAAGGTAAGACCGCACACAACTGCAGCGGAACTGCACTTCACGACGTGGCAAAATATTATTTGTATGAAATAGTATGAGCTATATCATACTAAGCGGCAACTGAACTTCATAAAATGTCATACAAATTATTGTGAATCGCAGTTCCGCTGCAGTGCAGTTCCGCCTAGTGCGGTCTAACCTTTAATGCATCCGCGATTTGTGTGAGGTCAACAAAGTAATGTCCTAGCACATCTGCGCTGGAACCCCGATCAAACTTACTAGACAGTACAAGAAAGCAAAATAATGTACACTCTTGAACAGTTGGCTTATAATTGTTCAGATAGATTAGGACGATTTTATTTTAAAGAAAGATATTTTGTATAATAAAAATCGAACACCTAGCGAAACAAATTGTTTTCTAGTTTTGTTTTTGATAAATGTCAGAAACTCTTAGCATCAAACACAATTTTCGTTCAATTTTTCGCAAGCAGATGACGCTAGAGTATGGGTGTAATTTCTCACTTTTGTACAAAAGTAGGTCTATGTAGTTAAGCCTTAAGGCTGTACGAAACCAACGCGAAATCAGCACGAAACACTTGCTGACGGCAGTTTTTGTTGTTATTTAGCGTTGGTTTGGACGAGCATTTAAAGGCACCCAAAGCCAACTATGCAGGACTATGCAGGAAGAATCATTCACATTGATAACAAAAATGACAAATGAACAATGCTAAATAACAACAAAAAATGCCGTAGCCGAAAGTTTTGCATTGGATATGTAGAGCGTTTTTACACAGGGAACACGCAGTCATGAGTTGCCAACAACTATCGGTTTGTAGTCAAGAAGGGCAAGACGTAAGGGGAAAGAAAAATCTCCCCGGTCTACGATTTCCCTGGGTAAAAGTGTCAGTTTGTCTTTGTTGTTCGTTGTCTTCCACAATTTGTTGTTCCGAATGTTCCGCGTTTGAATTGAGAAGGGCTCTTCTTCATTACTTTCCCCATATTTGCTATGCAGAGCGAATCATTCACAATGATAACAAAAATGACTAATAGATTATGCTAAATAACAACAAAAACTGCTGCCGCGTCGGCGAATGTGCCGCTTTTGCGTTGGTTTGGGAGAGCATTTGAACAGCTTGGGAATAAAGGCTGCTCCAAACCAACGCGGAACATTCGCTATGCATGGCGAATCTTTCACAACGATAACTAAAATGTCAAATAAACAATGCTAAACAACAACAAAAACTGCCACCGCGTCGGCGAATGTGCCCCTTTCGCGTTGGTTTGGGAGAGCCTGAAATCCAACCCCAACTCGATTTGCGAAACGAAATAATTTAAAAACCAAAAATTCCTACTACCTGAAACGCAAACCAAAAATGTGTGACAACCATGAACGCATTACAACTGTCAAAATATTCTTGTTTCTCGATTTGTTATATGTAAACAACACACGTGTGAAATAGAAATCGAAAGTTTATATTTAAGCATAATTAATTTCCGTTTATTTATTAATTAATTCTTTTTGTCATCCCCAAATATGCCACACATCGATACCACTGACTTTATCCAGCTCCAAAAGGACATAACAAAAGTCCGAAATATTTGCATTCTAGCCCATGTTGACCACGGAAAGACAACTCTAGCCGACTCACTTGTTGCTAGCAATGGTAAGCATTCCGAAATAGCCCTACGTTTCTTATAAGATACATGCAATTGGAATTTTTCGGGATGTAGGAATAATCTCACAACGTATGGCTGGCAAGTTGCGTTATCTGGATAATCGAGAAGATGAGCAGGAACGTGGAATCACAATGAAAAGTAGTAGCATTTCGCTGTACTACAAAGATGGAGATATGGGAAATTCTAAGGATTATCTGATCAATTTGATAGATTCTCCAGGACATGTGGACTTTTCGAGTGAGGTATCGACTGCAGTAAGATTGTGTGATGGAGCTATTGTGGTGGTAAGCCTAGGTTAAGGGTTTTTTTTGTGATCAGAATTATAGAGGAAAATTTCAGGTCGATGTTGTTGAAGGAGTGTGCCCCCAGACTCGAGCATGTCTCCAACAAACCTACGTAGAACACTTGAAGCCAGTTCTGGTTCTCAACAAAATCGACAGATTGATTCTTGAGAAACAAATGACTCCCATAGATGCCTATTTCCATATCTCTCAAGTTCTAGAGCAAGTCAATGCAGTTTTGGGAAGTGTCTTTGCCTCTGATATTCTAGCAAGAGAAGACACCTCTAAAAAAGACAATCATGAGTCTGCTCTGGAAGATGTAGATGATTCTGCACTCTACTTCTCTCCTGAAAATGGTAATGTCGTCTTTTGCTCGGCATTCGATGGTTGGGCTTTCTCAATTGGTGACTTCTCCAGCACCTATGCCGAGAGACTAGAAATCCCCTGCGAAGAACTCGATAAAGTCCTGTGGGGAGATTTCTATTACAATTCCAAAAAGAAATGCGCCATGCCTGGGGCTCAGGAGAAGGCCAAAAAGCCAATGTTCGTGCAATTTGTTTTGGAAAATATTTGGAACCTCTATGACATTATTGTGGTGAGGAAAGATAAAGAGAAGCTGCCGGCGATTGCAGAAAAACTCGGCATCAAGCTTAGTCCGAGAGATCTTAAAATGGGTGATGTTAAGTCGCAAATTAAGGCAGTCCTGGGACAGTGGCTGCCTGTGGACAAATCTATTCTCCATATGGTGGTTCAACACATTCCTCAGCCAAATGTGATATCTGATGAAAGAGCCGAGCGCTTATTGTTTCCCACCAATGTGGAACTCTCCACATATCCGCCAGAGACGTTGGCCTTCAAAGAAGAATTTAAGAAGTGCGATGCCAAGAGTGAAAATGTTGTTGCTTTTGTTTCAAAGGTTTGTTTTTGTCTCAACATTTCTACATTCTATACCTAATATGTTGATAATTTCAGATGACCTCGTACCATGTGTCTCAGCTGCCGGAGAACAAACCTAAGCGTATGACGGAGCAAGAGATGCAAGAAAGACGAGCAATAGTCCGGCAAAAGATCGAAGAAAGGAAGCAACTGGCTGAGCAAGCAGCTCTGGAGCAAATTACAGCTGGTGTTCAAGAGATGACCACACAACCTGAACCACCAACTGAAACAAAACTCGAAGAACCTCCTCAAGCAGAACCAGAAGAGAAAAATGAATTTGTTTTCGTTGCTTTTGCAAGAGTTTTCAGTGGAACTTTGAGAACTGGACAGAAGCTGTTTGTTTTGGCACCAAAACACGATCCTAGAAATACTAAGTAGACCTTCACTCTGTCCAAAATGTTTCCCAGACTTTTTTGCAATTTAAAATTTTTTTTTAGTCGGATTGCTACTGATTCGCCATTTGTAACTGAAGTCACTATCGGTGAATTGTACCTGTTTATGGGTGGCGAACTGCAACATTTAGATGCTGCACCAGCTGGAAGTATTGTTGGTATTGGCGGATTAGAGAATGATATTATCAAAACTGCTACACTCAGTAGTACAACTTTTTGTCCTTCGTTTAGTGAACTGACTGTTATGGCAACACCGATTTTGAGAGTTGCTATTGAGACAGTCAATCCATTGGATATGCCTAAGTTGATTAAGGGACTGAAACTTCTTAATCAGGTGAGCTTATTTGGTAACAAACTTAAGGTCACTGTCCATTTGAGAGTACAAATACTGCTTGAAGCTCTCAGGTTTACCGATAGCAAAACCAGTAGACACTGTCGCGAGGTAAGGTCGCGGAGAGTTGTACAGCTACCCAATAGTAACGAGAGATTTTTCTAGCGGATGTACTCTCAAATGGACACGCAGCTTTAAGTTTATAGATTTAGCCTTTTTTGTGGATCCAACCTTTTTGTTTTCAATTTTGAGCTCGATTTTTGTCTAAGCCCACCGAAAATGCTAAAATGCTTACGGTTTTGTAAATATGTTTTGATAGGCTGATGCATGCGTCCAGGTCTCCGTGGAACCTTCCGGAGAGCATGTTATCACCACTCTCGGTGAAGTTCATGTAGAAAAATGTGTTCGAGATTTAGAAGAAAACTACGCTAAGGTAAAACTGAATGTATCCAAGCCAATTGTTTCATTCCGAGAAACAATAGTCCCCGAAGCTACAATGGACATGGTTAATGAAGCCATAATAAAAACAGGTAAGCCACACAAATAAACTTACTATGACAAATATTTAAAATAATTTATCCCCCCATTTCAGCCAATGACAAAGATATCAGTAAAAAAGTAGTAACCCTTCAGACTGTTAACAAACTGGGTACAATCAAGATGATTGCTCTACCACTACCCGAAACTGTTGTTGAAATTTTAGAAAAATATTCCTCTGTTTTTAAGGTAAATTATTTCATGATTTTGAATTTTTATTTTTGTAATCAAAAATTATTTTACACAGGAACTCTCCAACATGACAAAATCATCAGTCATTTCCGACAAATACAAAACACTTCTCGCACAAATCAAGAAATCCCTTGCCAATTCACTTAAAGAGCTCGATTTAAAAGCCATCTCCAACATCGAATCGAATCTGATTGATCGAATCTGGTCCATTGGACCAAGAAAATGTGGAACGAATATTCTTTTAAATCTAACCGACTATGAGCCAATAAGTTTTTGGTTAGACGATCATAATTCCATAAGTAAATCAGCTTCAATAGCTGTTCATGATGTACGTCGCGACTATGATAGTTCTTTTGTAAATGGATTTCAATTGACAACCAATGCTGGGCCATTATGTGATGAACCAATGCAAGGAGTTTGTTTTGTTGTATTAGAATGGTCAGTTGATGGAAGTGATGAATTGAATTCAAAGTCATATGGACCATTTTCTGGTGAGTAGAGTGTTTGAATGAATAATTGGGACTGGTTAAATTTTTAATTTAAATCTAGGTCAAGTTATGTCAACAGCAAAAGAAGCATGCAAACAAGCATTTTGTAAACAACCTCAACGTTTGGTCACACCGATGTATAGTTGTAATATTGTTGTTAATGCTGAAGTTTTAGGTAAGTTATAGGCTTTAAGGTATTTAAATTCTTACGAGATTTTATGTCGGAGACTTGATCTTTCAATGGGGCCTGGTCATAAAAAAAAAACAAATGTGCATATAGTACATTAGAAAAGTGAAACTTCTACGCAAATTTTAAACCGTTAATTTATTATACGTTATTTATTAATTCTAGAATTTTTTGTACATATATCCTACTAATTCTCGTAATAAATTCAGATGGCTCGACGGATGCTAATGAACAAAATTCGATTGCCTCGCGGAAGCGGAATAGGTTGTAGGATGCTTTTTTTGAGCGAACGTCTTTATTGTGGGTTCTTTATTGTCTGGTTTAAGTTAAGTCCGTTTAGATGGACAGATTCTTAGCGTTGTGAGAAATTTTGTACTGAGAATGCGAGAGATTTTTACTTGGCCAAGCCAGATATTTTGCTGAAAATATCATATTTGTGTCATTTATTTGACAAAATCAAAGATTTGAATGTTCAACAACCACTTGAGTGGGCTATCACCATTGCATTTGGCTGGAATTATTGCAATTTCATGTCTGCCACTCCAATCATCAGATTCATTTTTGTGGTGCTTAGTCTTTATGCTCAATTTTTTATTTATAAATTAGTGCCTCCAACTGGAATTGAACCTAGACCAGCTGCCTCTGAGGCCGATGCACTGCGCATTGCGCCACCGAGGTCACCTGATCATGCCCATCCAATCTAGGGTTTTGTCTCTATAAATTGCATTTTGAGACAACTAGCATTTTTACTAACCGCACAAAAGTTGGTTGTTGATCATTCGGGTTGTTTCTCTTTTCTCCGTACAGGATTTATGTACAAACCAACAATTCGTTGGACAAATGTAAGATGGGAGATTGTATTAAAGATTTGACACTGGTCAATAATTTATTTCATTCAGTTGGGTTTTAGTATTATAACACACTCGCAGTTAGGCTGGATAGCTTATGCTCCGTCATTATGTTAAATATGAATTGACTTTACCTATGTCTACAAATTGATAACATGCACATTTTTGAAACTATCGAAACGATTTGCAACGTTTAGGAGAACATTTCACCTGTCGATTGATCAAATATTGGTTTCGGTTAAAAAAAAATCGATGTTTTAAACTAACATCACGATGATAGAGAAATCCAAAAACGTGATTTTCGACAAGACGTCCATCGGTGTGTTTGTCTGTGCTTCCTGATGTACGGGCAAGAGCTTAAATGATTGTATTTAAAATTAGGAACGAAGCATTTTTATGTGTCAAATTTCTGTTTTAGCTCATTTAGAACGAGTAACTGCCACCTTGATTTCAGTTTTATCAAGTTGTCTCAAAATTGGCTCTAACGATTTTTAGAACAGTTTTAATTTTTTTTTTCCAAAAAGTTCGAATTACGCAAATAAAGTTTTTAAGTTTTTTTTTAAGAAATTGCCTTATTTTTGGCATGTTTCCGAATTCAACGACTTGGTTGAATTTGTCATCATTTCTCATTCCGGTTTTTCTTATGAAAAAAATATTGCATTTCAAATTTGTATGAATAATTTGTTTACAAATAAAAAAAAACAAAAAAATATTTTTATTTTTGATTTATTTTTGTCAAATTATAGGATTTAGACCACACAGAAAATTTTGGGAGTGGATTGATAACCAAAATATGAGTATGAATGTTTGTAGGTGCATATATCGTGGTATCGAAAATAATCATTTGGCAGGTTTCTTTTTCAGCCTTGGTGGGGATGGGGCTGGGGGTTTGAAAACAGTAATTTTCCAATTTATTTGTCAAAGGTATTACCACTTCAATAAATTTAAAAATTATATGCCGTGATGCTCTGTCATTTTCTTTAAGTCAAAACTTCATAATCTTGGCAATCCGACCAATAGAACTTAAGATATTAGCTTTTTAAGCGAACCTTAATCGTTTTTTTTTTGAGGCTTTGTTTTGTTGATTTTTTGTATTTTATGATTCTCCAAGAAAAAGACGATAATGTCCTCTTAAAAAGCTCATATGTTGAGTTTTGTTGGTCGGATTTCCGATATTATGACGTTTTGACTTAAGGAAAATGTCAGAGCATCACGGCAAATATTTTATAAATTTATTGAATTGAATTGAATTGAAATAAATTGGATATTCGCTGTTTTCAACCCCCACCACCACCAAAGGCTGAAAAAGAAACCTGTCAAAGGATTCTTTTCGATACCACGATATATTCACCTCACCTACAAAACCTCATACTCATATTTTGTTTATCAATTCACTTCCAAAATTTGCCTTGGACTCCTAGACTATTAAACTTTCAGAGCTAATGCTGAAATTATCGCACCAAAAACATACATCGTCAATTTTTAGCTACGTTTGAGTTGTTTGTTGAAATAGTTCGTGCAAAGCAGTCGTGCATAGTTTTTTTTACACGTGCCCTAATGAGATCTTTGTCTTACAGGGCAAACTGTCTATTTTCACAACAACCTTTATAAACACAGTGTGTGTTTTACAAATTATGTATCGCAAGAAAATATTGAAAAAAATAGCTTGATTTTAGGATCCTTTCCATGCTAATGCTCCAGAAGGATAAGCTTTGCAAGAAGAAGAAAATCTCATTGTCTTGCAAAAACAGCCATAAAACAAAATTTACAGTCGAAAACAAACATCCAAATTTAAATTTAAAATCTATAAGGATTTCCATGAATCACCCTGTAGCATCCTAGTTTTAAGAAGCCCTTTTTTCAGCTTTAGACGTATTAAAAAGCAAACATGGCTCAAAAATAAATGTTGAGTAAAAAATTAGAGTGGCCAGTGCCAATTTGGACTTTGGAAAAATGAGTGCTTACGTTGCCACTGATTTGTTAACCGTTTTTTTTTTGGCAGTAATTATATTATATATCATACTCGTAACTAGGCATGTTCGACTGTACGTACACATACATATATACTATTTCAACTTCATATTTTGTAATTATCAGCATCGTTTGATGTACATCATTTTATGTGTTTAATGTCGTTTTATACATGTAGGACACAGACAACAAAATTATCTTTCAAGTGCGCCGTTGAGTCCCTGCTGTAGAGTCACCGAATTAAGTTTTTAGGAATAAAATCTACTTTTATTAATACAAATTTGTTGAACATTAAAGTAGTTGTACAAAAACTTATTCAAAAAGTGATTGAGTAAAATATCTATTATTGGTTTGTCATCATAAGTTCAAAAGTTAATAAAAAGTTTAGTCGCTCATTGCTCAACTAGAAATTGAACAATTTAGTTGCTGGATGAGTTGCGTGTGCGAGCTTAACCTAAGGATGCGATTAGTAGAAAATCAAAGTTTTACTTCACCGCTCAACTGAAAAAAAAACATCAATTTAAATTTATGTTTTAAGTTTTTTATTTCATTATTCTAGTAAATGCTTCTTAAAATCTAAATACAAAAAAAAAATAAAATAAATAAAAATAATTTATCTTTCATTCTTAATTCAATTATGGTATAGAGTTCTTGTGTGTGGATCGATTTTTTAAATCTTTCCACCAACCACAGTACTTCGTATACACATTTAACTACCTACATTTTTAAAAGTACATAATTTTAGTAGTTGTTTAAAATACATATTTATTTATAATCCCGAATTTGGAGAAACTTCTCTAATGAGTTCCCCAATTATTAGTTAAGAACTCGATTAAAGATCGTTCCCAAAAAAATTAATACTCCTAACCCTAATACACAAGAATATTTTTTTTTATATAATAAATTTGACGACGAAAATAAATGATTAAGGAAAAAATAAAAATGTCACATTTTTGATAGATTGTTATAGAGAGGGTGGGGTTGATTAAGACTTTTTCCTAAATGGATGTTTTCGTCGATAGAAAGTTAATACTCATAGCGGATGGGTTTGAGTGTTTTTGCTTTGCTTTCAGTCACAGTCGAAACAAATTATTTCTAATCCTCTGATTAATTATAATTTTATCTTTTAATCCCACACTATTGATCGTTGAAAGGCAATTGCTCGTTGCCATGGAAATTCAGGTGCACTTTCCTCATCATAGATTTCCGATTCGAAATCATCATCAATTGATCGTTTGTCTCGTTTACTGGCAGTTTCGCTCTCTAACGTCGTTGGAGATTCATCGATTTCAGCTGATGATGTTCGGCTAATTTCTTCTGATTTAGGTTCGCTCGGAACTGGACTGATACTACTGCTGCTGAGAGGACTGTCACTATCACTGCTACTGCTGCTGCTCGAACTAGTACTAGTGATGTCTTCCTCTGCAGCTGGAATTGGTTTTTCACCATTGCGTTCATTGTTGCGACCATAAATGCCACCATTAAAACTAATTGATTCTGGATAATCATTGTGACTATTGTGTCCATGGTTATTGGATGAACTGACAAACAAAGTGGAGGAACTCTCAGGTCGGTTAAGGTATTGATAGGTATCCTGCTGATGGAGAGTATGATGCTGTGGGGGAGGCTGATAATTGAGACTGCTGCTACTGCCTCCCAGAGACGATGATCCATACGATGGTCGGCTGTGATCCTTTATCGAACTGTACTTGTTTTGTGAATTTGGAATGTAGTAAGGTTTTTGTAACTGATAACGCTTTGGTGGTTGAACCGATGGTTTTCTCACTGCGAATCCAGGCTTAACACACATCATTCCAAATACACGGATGCCGGGCACACTGGCATAGGTAGGCTGATCATGGGCCATTGGTCCCTCTGTAAGAAATTATATAAACATTAAGTACTCTTTTAATTGTTTATTTTTTAACTGACCCATTTTATAGTGATCAGGACATCTGCAGATAACCAAATAATGTGACTTTCCCGTACGGGTGTTTTGTAATGCCAGAAGTGACCAGTCCTTGGGTGAGCGACATTCTCTCATCTCATTAATGGTTTCGCAGGTTTTAGCCAATGTGATTGCCTGAAATGGAAGAAACATTTCTAAGTATGTTCTTTGCAGTAACGTTATGAATAGGAGAAGATAGTCAATTTTATAAAAGAATCATAAAAGCTTTCGAGATGTTATGGAGTTGAACTTAGGTATATATAGAATTTCAAAAGAAAACCGTATAAGTTTTTCAAATAAAAAAAGACCGAATAAAGTCGCTTGACAACTCCAAAAATAATTATTTTAAACCTGTTTGTGGTGCCCCGTGGAAAAACAAGAAAGGTTCCTCCCTTTCATTAAACTAGAAAATTATCTTAAAACAATCAGTAGGTATCTCAACCCTATTCTCATCATTTGAAGTAAATCTGAAAGTTCATCTTCTGATCTACTTTTGCTAAATCCTAAACCACACACAACTTAGTCTTCATATCAAAATACTGTATTCAGACTTAATATCCATTCATATTTATTAAACAGATTTAAGAGATAATCTTCAGTTATCCCTGATGTGTGTGCGGAAATTCACACCTCCACCACTCATACCAATTTATTCTTGGAATAAATTAACATAATCAAATCACAATATTATTTTAAAGACATGCAACTTCATATCTTAGCCGATTCCGCACATCCACCATACCGCAGCATCATGAATTTGTGTTGAAAAATTAAATCTTCGATCTGATTATCACATTAATCGTCATATCATTAACCCCAAAGTCATTCATCATAACCGCTAAGTAGCAACCACTGACTTTTCCGTTAGAATTCCATCGCGTCTCTGGTTTTTCTTTTTTTTTTTCTTTTTTTTTTTAAGAAGAAAAATCTTCAATCTTCTCGCTTGTTTTGTAAGAAAAAGAAGCCACCTTCGCCAGTCCCATCACATCACATTGTAGGTTAGCTTTTTTGATTTGCAATGATATGTAGCTTGCAATCGGAAAGCGCTATGAAGATAAAGAGTCTGGAGTGGAGTTTGAGACGAGACGGGAGTAAGTACTACTATTCAGAATCTTCTTCTTCATGCGCATGCGGTCATGATTTGATTGGATCCCTTTTTCTTGGTGAGGAGCATCTCTCATTTCAAAATTTTGTTTAGCGTGGCGTGTTTCTTTGTGTTTTTTTTTTTTTTTTTGAAACCTACTTTGATGTAAGGGGCATGATGTGATGGGGGGATTGTCTTTTGCACTTCTTTCTAATTTATCCGTGTCGTGAGTCAGTTTCTTTTGGGGTTTCTCCTAGAGAAAACACGTGAGGATAAAGGGCCGGAATAGGTGCTCGAGGGGAGGGCTCGTTTTTTTAAGGGCCTATAGTTACTGTTCAAAATACTATAAAACTACATTGCTTAGTAGATGCTCGTATGACACCAAAATTAAAATTCATTTAAAAAAAGCTTAAAAAATTAATAAGAGTTACAAAGAATAATTTGGTATTCCACATTTGTTTCAATTACTTTATAATTTTTTTTTTTTTAAATACCGCATTTTCAAAACAAACAATTGTTTTTTTTTTGTATGCTATACCTATATACGGTGACCATATTTCTGGGAGCAAAACCCGGGACACAAACTGAAAAGTTTAAAAACGTTAAAAAAATTTTAGTCTTCATTAATTTTTATTTTGATACATCTACATACCTATTAAGAGAGAGAGAAAAAAAATAACAGAAGAAAAAACTATAATAGAAACATAACAAAGTTTTTTTTTTTCATTATTAAAATAATTCAGTCTTCTGTTAACAAATAAGTCTTTAAATAATTAAATTGACATTATGTCAAACTACATTATTTAACATGCCGCCTTCATTGGCCATTAACGTTGTCCATAATCCAATCCGCAATCTGATTTCTATGGATATGGCACTGCTTGGACATGGATGTTTGCGACTCCACTGGATTTTTTTAGACATGTTCCATAGTCCTGCCATCATTCATGGCCTGTGGAGGCGGCATGTTAAGCTACGAAAACATAACATTTTGTAATGCACATTAAACCAAGCTTACAACGTACACAATATTTTTCCTTAATACATTTGTGCTAAAAATGTCTTTTACAATTTTCTCGTTTTCTTTTAAATACCTTTAAAAATCATTCAACAACTAACATGGCTTTAAGAGTTTTTACATTTAGCTTAGATTTTTCCCTGGTCCACATATTATTTATAATTGAAATAAAACTCTTTCTGCGCAAGCATTACTCGTATAACCTGGCAAGCAATTTATTTTATAAAATATTAAAATATGAAACAAAAAAGACATCAGAAAATTTGCAAATACAGGACAAATACGAGACAAATAACAAAATATGGGACACTTGTACGTCCCGGGTTTCTTAAAAAAAAAACGGGATTTGCTATTGAAATGCGGGACGGAGAATTTGGTAGACATTTTCTAGAAAAAAATTGGTATGGAAATTTTAAGTTTTCATTAAATGAATGTAAAAACAAAAAATATCCAATTTGCAATAAAAGATTTAATATTTTTTTAAAATAAAAAAAAATATATATTGTGTTTGTAAATTTGAATAAATGCAATATTATTTAAACCTTAAAACTACTCTTGTATTTGGACTTTAAAGCAATACAGTGGTAGTCTAGTATAACGAACGATATAATGTCCAGAGTCAATTCGTTATATTGAAAATTCGTTATATCGAAACGTTTTTTTCACACAAATCTTTAGGTAAATAGAAAGTACAATAATTGTTTACAAATATTGTCTTTTTCATTGTTTTATTTCATACTTCATATAAAAAAAAATACATACTTCATTTAATAGAATACAAAAAAAAAAACATATTTAACTTCATTTACATATAACAGAACATTTAAGGAATAGGAACGTGACTCTAACGTTGGGCAATAAACCATTTGCACAATGCGGTTTCCATTTTTGGATATTCACCTATGTTTAATGATCGTCGACGAAAAGATCCACTGTTTGTATTTCTCAGATTTTTGAGAACCTTGCTCTCATTTTTCTTGATAGTGCATATGCTAGACTTTGGAATTCCAAGCTTCTTCGAAATGTGCGAAAGCGAAACTCCTCTTTTATATTCGTCAATGATTTTAATTTTTGCTTCCATTGTAAGACGTTTGCGCGACGACATCTTGCAGAAACTTTCTTATTCAGCATCAGAAATGAAACTCAGAAACCATGTAAAATATTCTAGACGCCAAAAACCGTAAAACAACAAAAAATGGGACTAAAAGTCCGATACAGTTTTGTGCATAGCGAACGGAGCAACTGTTTACACGAAGACGAAAACGTAGGACATAACTAAGCAAGAGAAAAAAAAATTGTGTATGTATCTTCGAATATTATCATGAACATCCATGTAAGTAGATATTAAAACACTTACAATCATTTTTTTTTTTTCATTTTCTGAAATTCGTTATTTGTTCGTTATACAGAATACCTAATGGACTTGAAAAACATGTTCGTTATATCGATCATTCGTTATATCGATCATTCGTTATATCGGCATTCGTTATACTGGACCACCACTGTAATTCTGTTTATCTGTCTGTCCTCGCTTCTACAGCCTAAACGGCTACAACGATTTTTTCAAACTTGGATTTTTTTGGGTAATATGATAATATGCCCAGACGTTTTTTTTTTATTTTTTATTTGGACCAAAAATAATGGTACCTGGCATACAATTTTTTTAGCCGAAAATTAAAATCCTCTTTTATTAAAAACGGCTCCAATGATTTTGATCAAAAAAATCAGTCTATTAATTTTATTAATTATATATTTATTTTCTCGAAAAATGATTATTTTTGGTTCCTCTATTAGAATCATTTTTTTGGCGTCCCGAAAATTCAGTTGAATTTTTGTAAGTTTTTTTTTTATGGGGAAGCTTCTTGTAAGTTTAAATAGTATTGTATACAAACACTTTTAAAATGAGCTAATTTTTGTCATTTTCTAAAAATCTTGAAAAATCAACCTTACAAACGTTGAAAAATCATAAAGAAAAAATTTTTTTCTTGAAAACGGCTACAAGAATTTTGATAAAAAAATGTGGGTATTCTTTAATTGGCGTAATCTACTTTTAAATTAAAAACTTTTTAGACCCACTTTTCATTTTTTTGACTCTCTCAACTTTCTTATATGTAGTAGCCCGTAGCGTAATTGTAAGTGCGTTCAACTGTCACGCTGGAGGTCTGGGTTCGCTTCCCAGCCTCGTCCACCTTTTTCCTTTCAGGGCTACTGCCTCTTGCGAGGAATTGACAAATCCTTGTCACGAATAAGTGCTTCTAGCCGTTCGGATTCGGCATAAAATTGCAGGTCCCTTCCATTCCTGTCGATAGGCACACACAGGAATGGTTGCGAGTTGTTAGTCACTAGGCCCTGGTTCTTCATGAGCCATTGTGCCATCTCATTCTCTATCGCTTTAATATCTATCTCCAGTTCGATTTTTTTAAGGAATCCAAAATTTGTCTTGTGTACGGTGTTTAAAAAAAAAGAAATGTCTTCCAAAAACGTAACGCATAAACATTTCTGTAACAAACGGTTTTTTAAAATTAAAATGTGGGAATCGTTTTCGATGAAAATAGAAAAAGACAAAAGAGTTACAAATTAATTGTAGCGGTTGTGTTCAAAACCCATAGGTATACATCATTTTAAAAAAATTAAAATTGTTTGTTAATTTTTTTTTATAGATAAATAATAGAAACTGAATAACTTCTTATTCTCATAAAAATATAGCTTTATTTAAAAATAACGTTTTCGAGAATGTCTTCTCATCTTCAGGTTTTTAAGCAAATTGAAATTTTTTTTTAAATACATAAATCAAAAATTGATGTGATTAAAAAATTATACATACAGGGTGTCCAGTAAATAATGGATAACCTTGGAATGCCTCATAGGAGACTTTATGATCGCCCTGAAAAGTAATAAAAAAAAGTCTATCCCAACTACAAGAAAAGATATGTGCATTTTTTTGTTCAGTGCATTATTTTTTGCGTTACTTTACGTCTTTGAATACCACGACTACAAGTGAATGAATTCTACCTTTTTTTTTCGTTGCAATATTTAGCATTGTTTGTGCCAAAACATAAGAAGACAAGAATTATAATAACGGTTGGAATTCTTAGAGAAAAAAACTATTGAACTTTTATTTTCGATGCAAAATTTGAAAGAAAATAATTTTTGAAAAAGTTAAATCATCTCTGGTAATAAAAAATGCATGAATACCTAAGTGGCCAACTATTTTTAAAATATGCGTGTCGAATGCGGATTTCAAAATGGTATTGTTTATTATTGTATCTAGAACCAATAGCATGTTTTTTGTAAAAATCTGCAATACTAGAGCCAATTTAGCAAAAAAAAAGTTTTCAAAATTAGCACAGTAAACGTGAAAATAATACTATGCGTCCAACATGGTAGATTTTTGATTGATTGCCTGTCTTTATAATGTTGTCGTAATTATAAATTCAAGCTTTTATGCAACTTCTAGGGCCGAATGCAACATTATCAAAAATGTTAACAAAGTGCAAAAAAACGGCTACATTTTCGAGCTTGTTTTGAATTATACCTCTTCAATTGGTCTTTTAAAAAACCATCAAATATTTTGGTAGTGGTTATTAACAAATTAATTTTCTTATAAGAAGTGCATTAAATAAATCGAATACAGCAAGCCGATCAGCTTCTCAGAGGAGGTATGCGATCTTGTGCAAGCCGCTGCATTACAAATATGCCAGAGATACAGGCAGGTGGACATGAGGTCTGGGGCCAATTTTATGGCCACCCCGTTCACCAATCCAATCAACTTGATTTTTTTTATTGGCGCTGCATTAAGAAAATCGTGTACCTACAGCAAGCCCATCAGGTGCTTAGAGGGGATGAGAAATCTTGGGGAGGCAGCTGCATTACAAGATTCTGAGCAAAAATTAACAAGATTATTATAAGATTTTCATTTATTCGGAGGTGCAGAACCTGTATTAGAATGGGTGCAAAAAAGTTTGTGCATTTGCTTTAAATTAAAGAAAAAATATCTATTTTTGTTTTTGTTTTCTTACTAAGTGATCAAGTGATTGAAAGTTGGCTCAAAACTCAAAAGACTATTTGTTTGAAGAAAATAACAAATAAACTAAAAGCAACTGCGAAAATATTTTATGGTTTTGTTAGGGCCCAATAGACCAGGTATAATGCAAAACAAGCTTGAAATGCAGCCGTTTTTTGCACTTTGTTGACATTTTTGGTAATGTTGCAATCGGCCTTAGAAGTTAAAAGATTGGATTTATCACTAGGATAATATCATAAAAACAGGCAATTAATCACAAATGTAGCATGTTGGACGCATGATATTATTTTCACGTTTAATTTTCTAATTTTTAAAACATTTGTTTTTGCTAAATTGACTCTCTTGTTGCTAATTTTTTCCAATAACTTCCTATTGGTTCAAGATGCAATAATAAATTATACCATTTTGAAATCCGCATTTAACGCGCATATTTTTAAAATAGTTGGCCACTTAGGTACGTATTCATTTTTTTTTATACGAGAGATGATTTAACTTTTTCAAAAATTATTTTCTTTCACATTTTGCATCGAAAATCAAAGTTTAAAAATTTTGTTCTCTAAGAATTCCAACAGTTATTATAATTTTTGTCTTCTTATGTTTTGGCATAAACAATGTTAAATATTGCTACGAAAAAATAAACGGAAGTATTCATTCACTCGTAGTCGTGGTATTCAAAGACGTAAAGTAACGCAAAAAATAATGCACTGAACAAAACAATGCATATATCTTTTCTTGTGGTTGGGATAGACTTTTTTTTATTAGTTTTCAGGGCGATCATAAAGTCTACTATGAGGCATTCTAAGGTTAACCATAATTTACTAGACACCCTGTTTACATATGCAAATAATTTTCAATTTAAAGAGTTAAGTAATTTTATCTAGTAATTATGAAAGCTAATGGTTCGAACTGGTTATAATAAAATTTGATGAAAGTAAGTGAATAAATGCGTTTAGAATTTTGTCTCAAATATGCCTTTAGCTGTTAATGGTTGCAATGAAGATCTTTCAAACAATTTGTTTTTGTTCATATTATTTGTGCGATGTATGTACAATTCTTCATATGCATTTAATAATTTTGGGTTATTTATTTGTTTTAATAATCTAAAACCTGCCAGGTTGTGATTATTATCAATCATATGATCAGCTGGAGTCGACTCATGCACTGTCTTAGAATGGATTGATTTATAGTGTTCTGACCATCTTATTTTTGCCGTTCTTCTCGTTTGGCCAATATAAACTTCATCACAATCTTGACAAATAACGGAATAAATTCCAGATTTATCGAGAGTGTCAGTCTTATCTTTTATTGTTCCAATTAGCGTTTTGACTTTATTCCCAGTGCTATTCGGTGACAATTTGATTGAATAATTATTCAACACTTTCATCAAAGAATATGTCAATCCTTGAACAAAGGTACCACACATAAGAGATTACTTTTTCTTTAGCTGGAATTAAAGTTGTTAAATCATTTAATTCCTTTTTTCTTGAATGTTTTTTTCAACAAAGAATCAAAAATTTGTGTACTATAACCATGTATTGTGGCTATGCTATGAATAGTTGCCACTTCTTTGATGAAATTGTTTTTACTGAGAGGAACATTAATAGCACGGTACAAATAAGAATTAAATGCTGCAAATTAAGTTTGTTTTGGGTGATAAGAGTTTGATGGAATGCATCTTTCAGTGTTTGTTGGTTTCCGATAAATATCAAACTCAATATGATTCTCAAATCTTTTAATCATAAGGTCTAAAAATGGCAAACAAAAATTTACTTCTGTTTCAAAAGTAAACCTGATTATTCCTGGCATAACACTATTTAAGAAATCGAGAAAAATATTGAGTCTGTCTCTATGAATAATGACGGAAAGTCAGGGCAGTTCTGCTTAGCTTTGGTTTCGAATTCAGTCATGAAACAATTTGCCGCAAAGGCAGCTAAGGGGTTACCCATTGCTAAACCATCAATTTGCTCATAGACTTTATTATCAAATTGGACATAATTCTTTGAAAAACATAAATTGACAAGACGCATGTATTCACTTACCTTTGAATCATCTAATGTATTTATGGTTGTCAACCAATTTTTAATGGATTCTTCAGCATTTGCTACTGGAATACTGTTGTACATGTTGTCGATAGATGCTTGAATGAAGTCCTTTGGAATGTTAATTTTACCTGCTTCACTGATTAAATCAAACGAGTTTTTTTACATAATATCCGGCTGGTTGTTGAAATCTTGAAAATTCTTTGCAAAGCCATTTTGCTGTGTCATGCACTGGTGATCCAACTCCACTGCAAATTGGTCTCATTTTTAGATCTCCTATTTTGTGGATTTTAGGTAAAGCATAGAGTTTCGGAATACTAAAGTTAGATGTAATTAACTATTTTCTTAGATTTTCGGTTTTTACGTTAGTGCATGATTTTAGCGTTAATTTTGTTTTTGCTTGCCAACCGTTTAGCTTTTTTGTGGTTTATTGACGTTGACGTAGTTTCCGTTATTACTTACTTACGTCCGTGATGTTTCCCTTACGGGACATAGGGCCTCCACTTCACCTACGCGCCATCGTGTACGATTTCTTGAAATATATTTCAGCTCTCTCCAACTTTTCCCCAGTCGTGCCGATTCCTGTTCGACCGTTCTTCGCCATGTACTTCTAGGCCGGCCCACTTGTCTTCCCTCCTGTGTGAGCGGGTTCCACTGCGTTGCTTGAGATGCAATGCACCGATCGCCTTTTCGAAGCGTATGGCCAATCCACTGCCACTTTCTGCTTCGTATAATGGAGTCTATGGGCTCCTGACCCGTTCTCGCATGAAGTTCGGCACTGGAGATACGGTTGGGCCAGAAAATCCTCAAGATGTTTCGTAGACATCTATTAACGAAGGTTTGCAGCTTTCTAGTGACAGTGTCAGTGACTTTCCAAGTGTTGCAGCCGTAAAGCAGAACGGATTCAACATTGGAGCGGAACAGTCGTAGCTTGGTCTTTAAGCTAAAAGAGTTGTTTCTCCATATTTTGGACAGCATTCCAAACGCAGCCTTTGCTTTTCTGATTCGGCTGTTTACGTCCAGTTCAGTTCCGCCACCCGTAGAGACAATTCTCCCAAGATATTGGAAATCCTCTACCAACTCTACCGGTTGTCCAGAAATATTTACTTGGATTGATGAGGAAGTTCCAAGGCTGCTCCTTTTAGATTTTGCCGAGTTGATCTTAAACCCTACGATTTCTGCTTCTCTCACCACCGTTGTTGTCATTTGATGGAGATCCATGATCCTATGAGTGAGTAAGCATACGTCGTCCGCGTAGTCCAGATGTTTGAGGTGAGATTGCAGAGTCCACTGATTTCCTCCATTTCCATTTGACAAAGCTGCGTGCAGTACGTCACTTATCACCAACAGGAACAGTATTGGTGACAGTATACAGCCTTGCCTAACTCCACTTTGGATTTCAAACTCCTCTGACAGCCTACCTTTGTGCAAAACGTGACACTTGGATCCATCATATGTAGCCTTGATAATAGCAATCAATTTATCTGGGATGCCCCTCCTGCGCAAAGCAGGTTTCCGTTATTGAGTATGTTTAAAACCTTCTCAACATAGTAAGATTTATCTAGAATGACAACTTTATTTCCCTTATCAGCTTTTAAAATGATAATGTTGTTTTCAGAAATCTTTCTACGAATAGATGTCAATACTAGGTTTTGTTGTTTAGATAATCTATCATTTTCTTCATTTTTAGATGATATGAAAGCCTCAATAGATTTTTTAACATCAACTCGGATTGCATTCCGGACATCAGGATTACAAGTTGAAATAGTTGTTTCGACTTTAGCAATTACTTGATCTAAATTATCACTTCCGTGGATTGCAAAATTCAGTCCTAAGTTTAATAATTCCATTTCATCGTTTGTAAGTGTTGTTGAAGAATTGTTAACGACGAAATCATTGATGATGCGTATTTTTGGTTTTTCAACATTTTGTTTCTCTGATAGTTTTTTTAAATTTGTCATTCAATTTATCTTTTTTGCTTTTTTCAATTTCATTGATATAGAACATAAAAGCATCAATGAAATCATTTAACATTACTTAAGTAGTGTAATGCATTCCATTTGTTAATATTTTGTGTAAATTGTACAGGTCTTTGTCGACGTTGTACAAACAAGAGTGCGCGTAACTGATTTCAGAGTTAAGCCAGGTTTTTTGAGCTTTTCTTATAACTGCTGTAGTACGTGAGTTACTTACTGATGATTTGACTTTGATAAAATTTGATATAATTTTGTTTTTCCGACATTTCAATAAAAATCCAATATTTGCTCTAATCTTCATGTGTTTTTCTTTTAATTTTCAAAATCTTCGCAATGATGTCCTTGCATTATTTTCTATGAAATTCTCGTTATTAACATAACATGCAATTGTTCTAGTTAAAGCATCATTGAAGGCCATTTTTTGATTTGCTCCAATTTGTTCCAATGTGGACGAATATCCAATAATAATTTTTAAAAAAAATAAACCAAAATAAAATAAAAATAATTTTTTTCTAATCGGCTTTTTTTTCCTTTTAAAAAATCCTAACTTCATTTCTACTAGTCAGATTTTTAAGATAAAGATATCAAAATTTAGCTTACGAATGTGAATAAATTTTTAAATAAAAATTATTGGGGAGGGGTAAAAGTTTCATACTAAAAGGGTGTGTAACTGTCCCGTCAACTTTATATTTATTATTTTAAATTCAAAATTTGATGAAAACATTTTAAATTTTCAAGAAACAAATTATACACAATTATAGGCATAAGCTTCCTCTACAAATATAATGGTAATTTTATATTTGTTAATCTAACGCGGTACAAGTAGGGGTAATTTAATAAAATTGTAGAGAACATGGTAACCTAGGTTAGGTTAGGTTAGGTTAGGTTAAAGTGGCTGTCAGGAAAACGGCTGACACACTTAGACCATAATTAGGTCCGTGGTGATACCACATGATAGGAATGAGGAGATTATCCTCATTACGAAAACCGTTCGGAGCTTTTTATGAAGCGAGAGGGACAGTGTATGTCTGTATTGGCCAGATCGCTTGGATCATTGAAAAAGTAGTCCCCCAGATGGAGTCTGCGCCTCTGTGAAAGAGCAGGACATGTGCAGAGGAGGTGAGGAATTGTTTCCTCCTCCTCTTCGTCCATGCAACTTCTACAGAAGTCATTTGAGAAAACGCCAAGTCTTGTGGCGTGTTTTCCTATAAGGCAGTGTCCTGTTATGACACCTATTACGGAGCTAATTTGTGATCTGCTAAGTGATAGCCAACTTTTAGAGCGCCTAGGGTCTAGCGATGGCCAGATATCTTTTGTGGCCAGACATGTAGTAGGGTTTGTCCATCTAGAGTTTGCTTTCCTTGCAGAGTTTTTTTTGTTAACCTACAAAAATAAACAAAAATAACTACTCTACGACTAAAAGCGGTTGAGAAAATTGAGTAAACGCCTTTTTTTTGAAATGGCGGACGACGCAGAAGTTTTTTTTTATTGGAATTTTGTGGTTTTAGAATCCCCAAGAGGTACCCTTTAAAATAAAACAAAAAAATTCTCCTCCCGAATTTTTGTAGATATTTTTTGCTAATTTGATTGGACTGTCAAATATGATATTGTTTTTTGAGTTTTGATCTTAGACCAGATAAATTTTGAAAATGTGGGAATAATTTTATTTTAAAAATCAAAGAAACCTTGTAGTTTGTTACATTGTGACCATTTAGTCCTATATCTTGATAATTTTGTGTACAAATTACAGCAACCTAAATTTTGTTGTTTTCTTTATGGAAGATAGGCCTAATTTAAAGTCCATGACATTTGACCTTTTGAACTTTGTGCAGTTCATTTTCAACTAGAATAAGAAAGAGTGAAAAAAAATATCTTCTGTTAAATATCATCATATCTTCCTATAATCTGATTTATATTATTTTTTTAATGGCGATTTCGATTTGGCGTCCAGATTTCAGAAGCATTTTTATGATTACAATATTTTTTTCTGAAAAAAAAAAAAGTTAAAAAGAAGAAAATGTTCCGCAAAGTATGAATAATTGATACTGCCCGTCACCGGGCCCCCTCGTTTTAAATACTTAATAATTCTTAAAAAGTCGAAATACTGAGTCTTTTAAACGCCACTCATATAAATGCAGCAGCGTCTCCTATCCTCTTGAGTTTTGCATTAAAAACGGACAATAAAAAGTCGTGGTGCTGCTGGAGACAGCAAAAAGAATGATCACAACGCGTTTAGCTCATGTCATGGTGATCCGTTTTGATATCGTGATCAAAACAGAGACGAGAATGAGGCCCTAGGTAAGGTACCTATAGAGTATGTTATTTTGGTTTAACTTGAGTTTTAAGTTTTTGTTTATATTCATAGCTGATGATGTTGCGCTACTCCTCTCATCGGTATCTTGACATAGCCCCCAACTAAACCACACGTTCCTCGCCGTATATCTGCGCTATCTTGTCCTAACCATTTGCGTTGCGCTACGAACCACACGAAGACCTAAAATCACGTCAATACCGCTGCTGCTGGTGGTGGCAAAATGCCGTAATCGATGGAGGAGCATCATAAAATTGTTCAATGATGGGGATTCTTATCCCTCACTCCATTCAATGTTGATATGGTTGCTTCTTTAGAGTTTGGCTCGACTAGCAACGACGACGTCGACATTGAAACTGCATTAGCCTTGGAATATCTGGGATTCGAACAAACAAAAGATAGATGGAGCACGGATAGCCACTATGAATGTAGCTTAAAGATAGAAACAATGCAATTAACCTTAAGCTAATTTAGCGGCCTGGCCTCGCACAGATGTAACATAAGATGGTGCGCCTGACAGCGAGAAGCTCAAAGCCTTGCATGCAACAAAAGAGCCTGTTGGTTAAATACAAAAAATGGATATACACTGTCAATCTTCGTATTCTTTATAGAAAAATACGGTGAGAAATTAGAAAATTACTAAGGGTCAGCTTCCAGATACGACCATCGCATTGCTTCTCAATTCTATCCGTCTGTCGGTTTTTATTTTTTGATGGGAACGCGAGCCTGGAAATCGGCTTTAAGCAACATTGAACTTTTATTGCTTAATTATGGCAGAGCGTGCTCTTCTTGCTCATTTTTTATTTTCATCTTCATCTTTTTGCACATCTCAACAGGCCAAGTCGGGCATCACCATCATCAGGCAATCCCCCAAAGCTAAAAAGATTGGAACATTGTTTAGCAATTTAATTGCCTCCGAGGCATGTGGCCAACATCGCATCATCACATCAATGATGGACTTTGAATCGCTTTTTATTATACTTATTTGCTTCCTTATTGTGTGAAGTGTTGTTTCATATTGTTTTTGTTTTTGTTTTATTTGAAGAAAACAAATCTAATTTCCGTTTGAAGATAATGAAGTTTTTTTCTGCTTCCCTTTACTGAGAGATACAAAGTCTATGCTGCGGTTGATTTGTTAAATGTGATTTTAAACCCGATCGATAGAATAAGAAGACAGGGATTGTATAGAGATATGGAGTATAGATTCATCCATTAAGGTTAGTACGATAAGGTTTCAAACTGGAATTGCGAAAAGTTTTAACTTATATCAAGCGCATGTTCCACCTTGCGTGCAAAAATTATCGTATGAGTGAGGGGCGAAACTGGAGCTTTATATACAGGGTGCCTAGTAAATAATGGATAACCTTGCAACCGGTTATAGCTGGCCTTAAGACCTTTCAGAAAAAAAAAATATAACAAAAAAATATTTTCCTTGTAGTTTTTAGGTTATAATTTTTTTCAAAAAAAAAAATAAAAAAGTACGACATGCCTCAAATACTTGAACATAACCACCACCATTGAATGATTATTATTGTTTTTTTATTTTTATAATATTCTTGAATAATTGTACTAATAGATGTTATACAAAATTTAACACAAGCTGTTGCAGTTTTTTTTATAATATTTTTTTAAATTTATTTTTTGATACTAAAATCAGTTTTTTTGTATTTTCACAAAAGTTTGACTATCTCTAAAATAAAAAAAAATGTATGAAAGCATAAGTGGCCAACTATTTTAAAAAGTTGTCTGTTTAATGTATTTTCTAAAATGGTACAAAACATGCGTGTATCTTTCAAAATAAGCCATCAAATTTGATATTAATCTACTAAAGGAGCTTTTCTCAAATGTAAAAAAGATACAGTGAATAGCCAAATTTAATTAGTTGCTTAAAAGTAAATAATAGGTGGAATGGTAAAAAGTATGACGCTTGGTGTAAGTCGACCCTAGTTTGAGTCTGGGCGTACCACGGCCCTTCGCTTGAGTTCATGAGGGATATACTTGTAAGAAAAATTGCACTAAAAGTGAAATAAGAAACGCTGTTAATAAAACAAACAGTAATACAATTAGGTATGTACATATTTATTTATTATCATTAAAATTAAATCACAATAATTGTAGTCCATTGATACATGCTCTGCATCTCTTAACAGAAGATCTTTACACGCTATCAGTACTGCTTATTGCAAGCATTTGTAACATTACATATTTCATTGAAGAAAACGCGCATATTGGCGGTCTTGAATTTTAAAAACAGCTTCCTGAACATTGCGACGTAGTTCCGCAATGGATACTATTGGTTTATTGTAGACCATTTCCTTTGCATCTTTTTGAAGACCAGAAATCCTGTTCTCATTTCGCTTTTAGTGCAATTTTCCTTACAGGTATATTCGTCATGAACACAAGCGAAGGGGCCATGGTACGCACAGACTCAAACTAGGGTCGACTTACACCAAGCGTCATACTTTTTACCATTCCACCTATTATTTACTTTTAAGAAACTAATTAAAATTGGCTGTATCTTTCTGGCAAATCAGCTAGTCATTGGAGGTACTCTCTTCGAGCATAGGATCTCGCACAAGATAAGTTGGTTATCCACAGATCGTCAATGTACAGCGAACTTAATCGATCACTTTGCTATTAGTAAGCGCTTTAAAAATTGTCTTCTTGACGTGCGAAACAGACGCGGTGCTGATGTAGGGTTAGCTCGCGATCACCATCTTATGCTTGCTTACGTTCGACTTCGAATTGCTTCAGTACATGGAAATCGGCAAAACTTCCTGCGTACACCCAGGTACAATACCGACAGATTACGGGATCCTACAGTGTGCCAAAGATATAAGGACCTCCTCGCCGCAGAAGCAGAAGTTATCAGCATTGCCACGCCAGAAAATGCAGACCAACACTGGAGCGATGTGAAAAAGGCCTTTGCAACTGCCGCAACTGAGTCTGTGGGTATAAGGCAGAGAAGCTAAAGCACATGGCTTTCTGCAGATACATGGAGTAAGATTGAAGAAAGGAACGCGATTAGATCCCAACTTGCGGCTGCCCCAGTAGGTGAGAGATTTAACATCGAGTCTCAGTACCGTAGGAAAAGGAAATAAGTGCAGCGTAGTGTCAGACGTGACAAAAGGAGGCGCATAAATGTCCTCGCAGAACAGGCAGAGGAAGCAGCATCTAGGAGCGACAGTGGTACCGTCTACAAGATAGCCAAGGAATTAGTTGGAAACAACAACTCCCGAAAACAACACCTCGTCAAGGATGTAGACGGCACCCTGCTAGTTACGGATGAGGATCAGCTCAGGAGATGGAAGGAACATGTTGCTAGCGTGCTCAACCACATAGGCGATAGCGGAGGTGTTCCAGCCCCTACCCCCAATGAGCTATTCGTAGAAACTAATTCCCGTATTCGCACCTGCCCTCCCAGTTTAGCCGAGATAACATCAGCAATCAAATCCCTCAAGAACAACAACGCGGTAGGTTTGGACGGCATTCCCGCTGAGCTCTACCAAGCAGATCCACAAACACCAGCGAAGATGCTACACCCCTTAATAGCACAGGCATGGGAGAACGAAAGTTTCCCCATTGAATGGATAAAAGGGATGATCGTCAAACTACCAAAAAAGGGAAATCTTACGGATTGCGGAAACTGGAGAGGTATCTGTGTCCTCCCCGCGATGGCAAAGAAAATGGCGAAAATTATCTTGGAACGAATCAAAGAACATCTCGATTCTACTCTCGACAAAGAGCAAGCGGGATTTCGTGCAGGCTCATCCTGCATTGATCACATCAACACCTTGAGGATCATAATAGAACAATGCGTGGAGTTCCGCTCCCCTCTTCATTTGCTCTTCATCGACTTCGAAAAGGCTTTCGATAGTTTGAATCGAGATTTTATTTGGTCAGCTTTACGTAGGAGAGGAGTACACGAGGAGATTATTGCTATTATAAAGGCTACCTACGAGGGTGCATCGTGTCAAGTCTTACACAACGGAAAGGTATCAGAGGACTTCGATATCGGAGTTCGTCAAGGATGTTTGCTATCTCCACTACTTTTCCTGGTGGTTATAGGGGATGTCCTTTATGTAGCTCTAGCCGAGCAAGCGCGTGGAATTCGATGGACGATGTTTTCGTTCCTGCAACATCTTGATTACGCTGACGATAATTGTTTGCTCTCGCACAACATTATGGATCTTCATCATATGGTGACTAATCTGGAATGCGAGGCAAACAAAATCGGTTTGAGGATCAACGCTGGGAAAACAAAAATCCTCAACATTACTGAATCTTCTTCTCAAGTTGTCGTTGCGGGACAGCAGGTTGAAGCGGTGGACAACTTCCTGTACCTCGGTAGTGTTGTCTCAAAAGATGGCGGTGGTACGGATGAAGATGTTAACTGCCGAATCGGCAAAGCTAAAGCTGCTTTCGGCATGCTGTCTAAAGTTTGGAGGAGCAACGTCTACAGTACGAAGACCAAGCTGCGGCTGTTCCGGTCGAATGTAGAGTCAGTACTACTATATGGGTGTAGTACATGGAAAGTGACCGCCTCTGTCACAAGAAAGCTACAAATTTTCGAAAACAGATGTCTCCGAAACATCTTAAGGATTTTTTGGCCGAACACCATCTCCAACCAAGAACTCCTTCGGAAAACGGGCCAAAGTCCTATTGAAATCGTTTTTAGGGAAAGAAAGTGGCAGTGGATTGGTCACACCCTACGTCGTAGTGCAGACTCTATTGCAAGACATGCAATGGAGTGGGATCCAAGATGGCAGAAGACCTGGAGGCCAGAGAAAATCTTGGCGCAGAACAGTCGACAAGGAATCACAAAAGCTCGGTAAAAGTTGGGGAGAGCTAAAATACATTTCCAGAAACCGAACGAGATGGCGTGTAGCGGTAGTTGACGCCCTGTGCCCCTTAGAGGGGTCAAGGATCTAAGTAAGTATCTTTTTTACATTTGAGAAAAGCTCCTTTAGTAGATTAATATTAAATTGGATGGCTTATTTTGAAAGATACACGCATGTTATATGATTGTAAGCACCAAGTATCTGACAAGTTTTCCTCGTCTAGATTTTCCCTACTGAAAACTCACTAGGGCCTTGCCCAAACTAGACAGAAACTTGGATTTTTCCACGCGGGAATGCATGAAGTGTTTCTGTTATCTTAGAGATTTGTTATTGCTATTAATATCTATTTAAATTTACCGCATTTTGTGCTCCATATGAAAACGCTTAAAAACCGTAATTTATTTTTTTCTTGACCTACAAAAGACGATTTTTTGTAAAAATGCTTTTACTTGTAAAATTCAATTTAAAACTTAACCTTTAAGATTTTCCTCATTTTCCCCTGTTAGTCACGTTTGGCCACTTCTATAATTATTAACTACAATTACATACTATAATTAATAACGAAGCTTCTTTAAATTGAATAGTTAACCAAAACTCGAAATTAAAAAAATAAATGATGAAAACTATGCTATAGCAAATCTTCATCGATGCAACTCCCCAGTGCACACCCAAAAACTTCCTAAATCCATTTTCACACGTACTTTCTCCCCTCTCTACCTTTACTCTCTAATCAGAATCACCAACAAACTCGTAACTCACTTTATGTATAATTCAATGAAGTGTAATTCAACCTCAAATATTATAACGATGCCCCATTCATTACCCGACCTATTTGCTTAATGAATGTAATCAAGTGAAATTTAAAAGTCACTTTCAGAACGATTCTCATTCTTGAATTTTAAATTTCATCTTCAAAACCAAAAGACCGAATCAAAACCAAAAATTATGTGCAAGATAATTTTCTCACACAACATGTGAACTAAAAAATACTCGTGATACAAAATAAAAAAAAAATGTAAACAAAATTTTGTTCACTTTATTAACATCACACCGCAATCTGACAACTGCACATAAACTCTTGAACTTGATGATGTCTTCAGAGTTTTCAGTCTATCGGCCGGCTGGCCCCCCTCTGTGTCCCGCTTCCGATCCCATGTCCTCATTATAAAATGTGTTGTTCAAAATTGTTTTGAACTTTTCCACCCAATTTCATTCAAACGGTTATCTCAATTAACACCTGTAAATTGATTGTTTCTTAAATCATTGAATGCAATCAGAGAAGTGGCGATGGCAATGGGAGAGTCTCTGTCGCATCTTGTCGTCCCTGGGTATGATTTAGCCATGCTGCACTGTCTATAAAAATAAGCAATCGATTGGCGTTTACTGCGATCGTCGTTAGTCGTCGATGTTGTCCCCTAGGTAATCGGTTTTTGCATGTGATGCGACCACAAGCAAGATGATAAACGAAAAACCTGAATCCTTATGTTGGTCGTTCGGGGAAATGTTTTAATGGAAATGTGTTTTAGCCCAAAAAGAGTTTTTTCCTCCAAAAGGAACACAACTATCAGCGAGCGGCTGGGATTTCTAACCACTGGTCATGTAGATAAATGCAATTACCCTATAGCTGTATAAAGTGATCGCACAAGTGCACACTAACTGCCCATTTCGGGACAATTATTTTTTTTTTATTTTTATTTTTTTTTTGTCCAAAGCAACAGACTTACCTTCTTCTTTCCATCGCCGACCAATTTCGTTGTATGCTGATCGTCCTCGTTCAAACTGGCCGAACATGGATCCCGGTACCTGTAAAACAATCGATTTGGCTCACATTAATTTCTTGAACTTGTTGGATATGCACACTGTTGTATGTGCTTAAAAAGAAATAAGCAAGCAGAAGGCAGGAAGTGGAATTGGTAATATGTAGCTTTCTTGGAGCTGGATGGTCTAACATCATCTTCCTTGCTCCTTTTGCTTTGGGAGTGTGTTTTTTCTTTTTTTTTGTGATTTGGGGAAAACTTAAAAATTACCTTGATGGGCATGCGCAGAGTGGTTGAGTGTAGTTAAGTCGTACGTAGACTGCATTGCAGACTTGTTGAATAGCACACTCTGGTAGCAGATAGATATGTTGGTTATGTGGATAGTAGTGGTATTTGGTGGGTTTTGCTGTTGCTGATGTTTTCTGAAATAAAAAAACAAAAATGGATGTCGTTACAGGGATAGTTTTAGCTGGAATAGGTTTATAACGTTCATAAGATATAAGTATGTATGTATTTAATGTTGGTGAATATTACATTATACTCTTTCGCGCGGGTCATAGACCGAGGGCCTTAGCGGAGTAATTGTTATTGCACGTGATAATGGACATTGAGATGTGTTAAGGACATGTTAGATTGGACCGGGAAGTATTTACAAGGAATTAAACATAACACGAATTTGGTTTTGATCAAGTTCTTAAGTGTTTTTTTTTTTTTTTAAATACCAGACATGCAAAAACATTTCTGTCCAAAAGTAGCAGAAGAATTTAAGTATTGCAAGGGCAGAGTTAAAGTACAAAAAAAAAAACATATAATGTGGCAAAACTATGAATTAAGTTTTTATTTTATTTCTTAACTAGCTGTCCCGGCAGACGTTGTTTTGGCCTTTCCAGTAGGTAGTGATGGTATGGCTACATACATTTCAAATATTGCCCATACATACATTTCTTATTCTTTAAATTAGCCCTAAAGAGATTTCCTCTGAGTATAACCTTTCAAAATAAAAAAAAAAAATTCAAAATTGGAGGTGTGGTTTCTAGGACTAACCTTTACTCCTACAACCTTGTTGAAATTTGTTTTTATAGTTTTTACTAACCCATTAATAAATTTTTCTTGGAAAAAAAAGTAACGAGTGCTGCCTTACCTAAAACGGTTCTATAGATCAAAAAAAAAAATGCTTATTAATGCTGCAATTAAAAGCTTCAAGTCACCTCAACTCCTTGCACTTGAGCTTGAACAGAATAAATTTTAATTTTGACTCTCGAAATCGGGGTAACAGATTTTGATCAATTTTTCTCCCGCATATACATAAGCTTAAAAGCATTTCAAATAGTAGGTTATTATTTTGGCGAACATTGGCAAAAACTATTTTTTTGGATTCACTTACATACAAATTATTTCGAAAAAGACTTAATCGTTTTTTTTTTTAAATAATTCTTTCTTATAGCTAAAAATAAATGTAAAGAATATGTTATTTCTCTCAAAAAAGGCTTCAATTTGGATACAAATTTGTTTGTAGGTACTGAAATTAGTATAATATACCCTTTAATATAAAAAATAATATTTAACCAAAAATCGAACTTTTAATTTTCGATTTTATCAACCGATCTAAATTAATTTTTCTGAACACAATGTTGTAAATATTTTTGTTTTATAAATTAAGTATTTAACTGCACATGAATATATTAATACTTCAAATTGCTGTACCAAATTTGTTCTTAAAAAGGGTTTCAAAATCAGTCTACAGGGTTATTCGAGCTGGGTCGAGGCAAAGAAAATGGCAAATTTTCGTAATGAAAATTAAGAATTCCACCTCTTCGTCGGTTCCCAGGCTCATCTACAACGATAACCCTGTTGTTAGTTCCATAGATAAGGCTAATTTGTTTGTAGAACTATTTGCAGCAAATTCTTCTCTGTCCGATAGCGACATGAATCCACCGGTTCTTGAAAATGTAAACTTTTCAATGGGAACAATTTGCACCGGAGCAGTTGCAAGAATATTAAAAGATCTCTCACAAATCTGCTGGCCCGGATGGTATATCACCCATTGTTCTGAAGAGATGTTCTTCCACATTGGCAAAACCACTGCGCAAACTTTTCTATCTTTCCTATTCTACAGGATTCTTCCCGAAAAGTTGGAAAACAGCGTTCGTCCAAGCAGTCCCCAGAAACGGCGCATCCTCTTCAGCCTTTAATTATCGGCCAATCGCACTGACGTCCCTTTTGTACAAGGTCAAGAAAACACTGATCAAACGACAGATTAAGATATATCTTGAAGAACATAGTCTTTTTAATGACCGTCAATATGGTTTTCGCAGTAATAGATCCACTGGTGATCTGATGGCTTATCTCACTGAAAAGTGGAACCAATCCTTACATCGTTTTGGGGGAAAGTAAGATTATTGCGCTTGATATTTCTAAGCAATTCGAAAAAGTCTAGTATCCTGCTCTTTTATCAAAAATGAGTGCGTTTGGTATTAGTGTATCTCTTATTCGTTTCATTAGTAATTACCTCTCTGACCGTTCAATTCAAGTTGTTTTGGATGGCTTTAAGTCTGACGTTCGTTAAATAAATGCTGGTGTCCCTCAAGGCTCTGTTTTGTTTCCGACTCTTTTTCTCATTTTTATAAATGATCTTTTTACCGAAACTACTTATCCACTTAACTGTTTTGCTGATGACATCACCCTCAGCTTTTCATATTCATTTCCTCATTCAATTCCTTGTTCTCATATCTGGTCTGGTGCATCAAAAATATCTTTGGACCTACTGGACAGAATTCATAGAAAAGCTTTGAGGCTGATAGGTGACAGAGCAATTTCCGAAACAATTGTTTCCTTGGAACATCGTCGAAACGTCTCTTGCCTATCTCTGTTTTATCGCTACTTCTTTATACAATGTTCTAGTGAAATAGCGAGTTGCATTCCCCCGCTAATCACCCCACTATCACCGTAATACTCGCGCCGCTGGGAATGCGCATCGGTATACCCTTGAGCCAAATTTCGGACGTACAGTTTAGTACAGAGATTCTTTCTTTTGCCGAACGACACGAATGTGGAATTCCTTAACCGACTCTATTTTTCCTCCCCATTTCAATGCCCAGCCATTTAAGACGAATGTACATAGGTTTCTCCTGTTCAATCCTCCCACTGTTTCCTAAATGCTCGCACTGTGCTAAACCAACATTCAAAGGGTAGTCATAATCCCTTGAGTGCGTGTTAATTACAAAAAAAAAAAAGATAAATCAGGTACGTGTACATTTCCCCCGGAAAGACGGGATGGACAATTTTCTAAAAAAAATACTTGAAGTGAAAAAAAAAATATTTTAGAAACACAACACTCACAATATTGTGCTATAGATGTTTTTTTTAGGCCAGAACAGATTTTAAATGCCTATCTAATTATTCTAAACAAATTAAAAAAAAAAAAAATGCTAAAAAGATTTAATATAAAAAAATGCGTAATTAAGTCCTATTTAGTACTTTATTATATTTTTATTTTTTAAATTTTTGGTTTCAAAATTTGGAAATAGTTTTTCAAACAAAATTCCACAAAACTAAAAAGATTAACTGTCTTTAAAAAAAAAACTATGGGGCGTATTCATAGTCATTTTAGACCTGGGTCTAAGTTAAACATAGCTTTGGTTGAATTTTCGGACGATGATTCTATTTTTGTAAGTTTATAATTTCAAAATATTTGAAGCTTTTTGTGTAGTATACCAAGTAAATTATCTTATAAAAATATAAAACCAACAATTTGTAATTAAAATCGGTCTGTATTCATTGAGCCAAAATTGTCTTAAACTGTAGTTTAGTTAAACCTGGGTCTATCTACGGCTATGAATATGCCTCTATATATTTATTGTCGTTGCTTAATTCTATTTTTTTAGTTTTAAGTAGGTAATTTTGTTAGAAAATTGTCCCTTCGTTTTTGTTGAATCTCATTCAAATCCCCCTGTGCTCGTATATACAAAATTATTTTATTAAAAAAAAAAAATATACTCTTATATCCAAATTTATAAACGTGGAATAGGGATGGGTTAACCTTATGCCATGGACTAAGTACAAAATGTTATTTAAAAAACAAAATTTCGTCTAAGTGACGTTTACTAAGTTTTACCACTGAACATGGTGGCTTAGCGAAGAACTAAAAATCTGACGTGTCAAACAAATGATAATAACTTTGACAGAATTATGAGGTGTGTTCGATAACGTGATCTACTTATTGTAACGTTTTGTTTTTATTAATAGGAAATTTTATTCCATGGACTAACTCTTATTCCATGGTCTTATTCCATGGTCATAGAATAAAGGTGGAATAAGCGTTTTTTTATAATACGGTTAAGTTAAGATTTATTGAACAAAATAATATTTACAATTTGACTTATAACTAGTTAGATACGATGATATTATTCATTTATTAGCACATAGGGGGCCTAATTTCATACTTTGTCTTAATTTTAAAGGATTATAAAAATTAAATACATGTCAAAAAATTAATTCTAAAAATCGGTTGACTTTATCGTCCTCGGGGTGTTCCGTCCCGGTTGTCAAGTTGTGGTTTAGGTGGGGGGATTGGTTGGCATTTAGCCTCGGTGATATGCAGACTCTGTGTCAGCGTAGAACGAAACTGTTTGCTCGTTGTCCGTGATGATGTTGTCGTCCAGGATTTCCATCGTACTGAGATACCTCGCCTCGGGATGTCGTTGCTGAGTAGCCATTCTTCTCATCAGTTGATTTGGGTGACTGTTGATGAGTCCTACTAGCTTCTTTGCTTGAAGCAGTAGGTACCTGTCCAGGGGGATGATGCTCGACTCTGTGTAAAGACGCTCGTTGCTGTGATGTCTCATTCGCTGCCGGTCGAAATGTAGTCCGGTATAAATCCTTAGTAGCTTTCTTTCGAACATTTGAAGTTCCTTCATGGCCGTCTTCGAGATGGAGAACCAGACTGGGAAGGAATAGCTGATTACGGGCCTGCTTGTACATAAGAAGATTCGTCTTCTGGCTTAGTCCGTTTCTGCGTCTCATCAATGGGTAGAGTCGGTGGAAGGCCCAGTTGGCTTTTTTGAGCACGTTTCGTGAGTGTGGGTTGAAGCTTAACAACTCGTTGAAGTGGATGCCTAGGTACTTCACGTTCTTTTTGGCTACTATTGTAGATCCGTCCGGAAGTTTCAGAACCAGACTTCTGCAGTTGGCTGCGCTGCAACTACCTCTACTAGGTCTCCGGAAGCACACAAGCTCCGATTTGGAGGTGTTTATCCGGATGCCCCATTTCCTGTAGAAGGCGTAGAGTCTGTTGACGTGCTGCTCAACTTTGGGTAAAGCTACCAGAGGAGACATCGAGACAAGGGAGTCATCAGCATACAGGAGACTTTCGCATCCAGATGGCACAGGCTGGTCAGATGTCATCAGGCTGTAGAGGAAGGGGCCTAGCCTCGAGCCTTGGGCAACTCCGGCATTGATGTTCTTCACTTATGATTTGCAGTTGTCCATTTGTACGTAGAATTTCCTGGAAGAAAGAAAAGAGAAAAGAATTTTTTTATAAGCGACGGAGGTTAATTATATACGCGAATTTATGAATAAGGGCTTCAATCCATACGCTGTCGAATGCTTTCTGGACATCCAGAAAGCATCCAACGGTGACACGATGGTTGTTGAGCGCTATGGTGATGTCATGCTGGAACTTAAGGAGCCGATGCAAAGTGGAGTGCTTTTCCCTAAAGCCAAACTGCATGTCCGGGATGATGGCTTTTTCGCTGCAAAACCTCTTTAGTCTCCGAAGTAATACTTATGTTGTTCAGAAGCGAAATTGGCCTGTAATTGGACACACAATTGTTAGTGCCTTTCGTGGGGATGGCTACGATCTTAGCTGTTTTCCACCTTTGGGGGTTTATTAATACGGCTGTTATGGTTTTTAGCTTCTCTTCTCTAAAGTGCATATTGGTGCAAGGCATTTGATGGCAATCCAATTTGATGGGCTTCAATATGACGCCAACTAATTGATGCCTTTGGCGCTTATTGTAGTCTTTGGTGTATGTATGAATGGAGGAATATAATATTACACAACTTTCGATTTTTTGTTTTGGAGTGTAATTTTCGCGGGATCATGACGTTATCTAGAATGACAAAAATCTCGAATGGACAAAATCTAGAAAAACAAAAAAAAAAATCTCGAATGCAAAAATCTAGAATGACAAAAATCTCGAATGTACAAAAATCTCGAAACACAAAATCTAGAAAAGTCAAAATAAAATCTAGAAAAAATCTAGAATTTTGTTATTTGTTGGGAATATTTTAAAATAATGTTAATTATACAGAAAGGTAAAATAAAAACTGTTTTCCATTTTGAATGTTCATTCATATGTACGAGTTTGTTTTTATATTTATACAAAAAAATGATAATTAAATCAATTAAAAAAATAAATAAACAACACTGCAGGCAAAAACAAACAAAGACAGAAACAACAGCGTACTTACATGGACTGTGCCAAGTGTTATAGTAATAATAACAGTGTAATGGCAAGTAACTGTTCAAAATCATAGAAATAACAATGCAAAATGTTGTTGCTAACTGACTTTAACATTCTAGGTAATTTACTGGCGATGCAAAATTAATAATGTTTGTTTACTGTATGTTTCAAGTTTAAATTATTTTACCTAGTCATGATGAAAATGCTCTTCCACATACATATGCATGTATGTATGCGAAGATTGGAGGAAGAATATTTGAAAGTAGGTAATGTTTTAATTTATCTAAACTGTCTTTAACTAATTTAATAAAAGTACCGTTATTATATTTTAAAAATTACCTAATCGTGAAAGATCTCAAAAACCATTCACTTTTGAGACAATGCTTAAGATTTGAGCGCGCAAATCTTAAGCATTGTCTCAAAAGTGAATGGTTTTTCGAGATTTTTGTCGTTCTAGATCTTGTCTTTCTAGATTTTTGTTATTCTAGATTATATGCATTCTATATTTTGGTTTTCTAGATTTTTGTAATTCGAGATTTTGACATTCTAGATTATGACTTTCGAGATTTTGTCTTTCGAGATTTCGGTTTTCTAGATTTCGTGGTAGACCCAATTTTCACCATGCTTTATGACATAAGTGGATACAATAAAATATTCAATTTTCGTTTGATTTGGTAGAGGTATGGGGATGCGAAATCTTTAAGTTAAATGAATTTGTTGTTGAAGTGATTTTTTTTCTACTATTTTTTAAGATTTTTTTTTTTTTTGTTTTAATAGGGCGCACACTTAAGAGGATTTATATGATGAATATAATATGAATAAGCACAGTGCGAGCGGTACACCTTTCATCGCACGATATGGAAAACGAATTTTTATCTTTAAACTCATTTTGCGTTCAAACTATTCCTAGATCCTCCAATGTTGACATCTTTTTTTTTTTTCTTATCTTTATTGCCGGCTAAACTAAGCATCTTATAGGATAATAAATTGCATTCTCGTGATCTAGGGAATGCCACCTCTCAATCAATGTATCGAACGAAACGAATCTATTGTATTTTATGGCCACATATTTTTATAATTTTAATTAATTAAAAAGGTCACATAAACGGGAATAGTTTTTATAATTTAGATATTTTTATTTTCAGAAAACACTTTCAGAAGACGCTTTCACTTTCATAGTGTGACGACCCGAAAAGTGCTTTCAAAAAATTTGCATTCTAGAAAGTAAAAAGTTTTCAGAAAGCACTTTCAATTCATAGTGTGACTGCTCTCTGAAAACAATTTCAGGAAAATTTCAAAATCGAAATTTTCGAAACGCTTTCTGAAAGCATTTTCCTTTGAGTGTGTGAGGAGACATTAAGAATAATGTTTAAAAAAGGCAATATGTCTCATCTTTTCATTTTTCCATTGCACTCCGGTTGTTGTTTCGTCAATTTGAGGATTACAATAATTTGATACCAATTTGTGTGATATATTTTTATTTTTAAAATTAAACACTTTTGTAATCATATAAAAATCCGAGCACAAAAAAGCATCTTTATTATTCATCATATGAATTTATTTGGCTATCACGTTTTTCGTTACATTTTGTCTCCAAAAGACGTGTGAAGTGGCATAATCTTTTATTCTTTCATTCATGTTCCTAATAAACTACAAACAATTAAGTCCATAGAATCCCAAACTCATCGCAACAAATAGTCTCACGGGAGAGTTAACAAAATTCGACATAAAACGCTTCGTCAAAAGTTACTAAAGAGAGCATATTGTTTTCTATATAATTTACTACTTTAAAATGTTTGTATTTTCAAAGCTATTTCAATTTCTATTGATAATAATTGAATGGCGCAATAAAAACGTACTCCATGGTGTGTTCGTTTTTGAGTAAGAATTTAATACCCAATTACAAAATATACCTACAAAAAAATTACTCTTAACAAAAAAAAAAAAAAAAAAAAAAAAAAAAAATAACATTAAATTGCGCCATTACAAAGCCGATCTTGTTAAGCGATATATATTTCAAGCGGAACGCCTACCAAATCATCTTTTATATACGCTATTGAAGAAAAACTTTCGGTTTCTTGAGTACAATGTCATTAAATCAAATTTCTCGTTTAAAAGTAAAATGGGTTTACTTTTTTGTTCATTTAAACTGTGCGGTGAAGTTTTTTTTTTTTAATTTAAGGTTTCCCTTTCAATTTTAGGCAAACAATTCTTTAAAAAAGGTTAAATTAAAGCATTTATGTAATTTGGAGATTTATTCTTTTCATTTCATACAAAATTTTGTTAACGATGTTACTTGAAAAAAAACGGGTAGATTTGTCGAAAAAAATACGAAGAAATGAAAAAAAAAGAAAAAAGCTAAAAATTAATTAAAATTTAACAGGAGCTTTTTTTAGTAAGAAATTTGATGAAATATTGCAATTTATGTATGCATCCACAAGACAATTTCTTGTGGTAAATTTCACACATAAAATTAAAACATGAACAAAAAATGGCCACGTGTTTCTAAAAAAAGTGACTTTGAAAGGAAATTGGGTGCGAGCGGCCAAGAATGATTTTATTATTTTCGGATGTAGTTTGGTCCTACAAGTACGCTGTAGAAGTTTTTCCGTTGTGGTAAACTTCAAACTGGTATAAAATGCATTTTTGTGTTTAACACTTTAATAGAGTTTTAGCTAGTATTGTGGCTAATGTGAATGGAAAAATAGAAAATGAAAGTGAAATAACAGCTAAAGACATGAGTTTAGGAGATATGTGTTAGACAAAGCACATACATCATTAAATATTAGTACAATTACCATACTTTGTATACCTAATAATCTAGGTATATTAAAAACATGTTTTTTTAAGTATAGTGCCTACTCATACTCTATAATCGGACTTAATTCCGCTGCTGGTAATCAAATATCATCGGTTTGGTTTCTTGAGCAGCCTAAATACCAAACCACGCACATAATATGCGCGCATCATCCGAATTTGCGCCTTCCACTCAGATAGTAACAGTAATAGCGTGCAATAGCTGCTCTCACATTCCTTTTGGCGGCCTATCCAAACGACGAATAATAATTCCTAGAAAATAGAGCTTAACACGGCAAGGCTGCATTCGGATGCGCAGCAACCAAATGCCTTGCTCTTGGATATACTGCGTAAGACCTCTTACTCGTTGTTCTAACATGTGTTTTTTTTTTTTTAAACTTTGCGCGCACAAAAGGGATTATTATTACTCTTAAAATATTTACACACAGTGCGAGCGTTTAGGAAATTGGAAAGGGTTAAAAAGGAGATACCGATGAACATTTGTTTTGAATGTCTGAATACTGTAATAAGAGGGAAACACAGAGCCAGGTAAAGTATTCCACATTCTTGTGGTTCGACTAAAGAAAGAATCTCTATACTTAACAGTACGTCCGAAGTTGGGCTCGAGGGTAAACTGATGTGCATTCCTAGGAGCGCGAGTATTACGGTTGAATTGTTTAAGGGGAGGAATGCATCTGGCTATTTCACTAGAACACTGATTATAAAAAAAAAACGGTAAAATAGGGAAAGACATGAAACATTACGGCGGTGTTCGAGAGATGTAATTGTTTCCGTTATAGATCCTTCACCTATCATTTTTAAAGCTCTCTTTTGTATTCTGTCCAACAAACTTAAGTGAGTTTTTGGAGCCCCTGCCCAGACATGAGAATTGTACTCAAGTTTTGGACGAATAAAGGCTTTGTAGATCATAGCCAGATCAGAAGGGGAAAAAAATTTCTTGCATCTGCGGAGAAAACCTAAACACTTAGCAGCGTTTTTGGCGACATCAAATATGTGGTCATTCCACAAAAGGTGGTCTGTGACACACATACCGAGAACTGAGAGCTGTTTGGTTTCCTCGATGCAAGTGCCGTCCATTGATAGCGGCATTGAAAGTGGGTTTCGCTTTAACGACATGAGACAGCATTGAGTTTTAGAAGCATTAAATTCTACGCGGTTTTTGATTCCCCATTGGACAATGCTGTCGAGATCAGAATTTAATGAGCTTATCATACGCTGCCGTTCAAGTTCCACATTCGAAGGACATGGATGCGAATCCGTAAACGAATATGAAAAGCTGAGGGTACTGTCGTCAGCAAAACAGTTTAATGGATTAGAAGTTTCAGACAAAAGATCATTTATAAAAATAAGGAAGAGAGTCGGAGACAAAACGGAGCCCTCGGGCACACCAGCATTTATTTTGTGGATTTCAGACTTGAAACCGTCCAATAAGACTTGTATTGAACGGTCCAAAAGGTAATTTCTAATCCAACGAAGAAGAGATTCATCAATACCAAATGCGCGCATTTTCGATAAGAGAGCTTGGTGCCAAACTCTATCAAACGCTTTTGAAATATCAAGTGCAATAATCTTACTTTCTCCAAAACGATGTAAAGATTTGTTCCACTGTTCGGTGAGATATACCATCAGATCACCAGTGGACCTATTGCTAAGAAAGCCGTACTGCCGGTCATTAAGAAGCTTTCGTTCCTCGAGATATTTCTTGAGCTGGAAATTAATCAGCGTTTCCATGACCTTGGAAAGAAGGGACGTAAGTGCAATTGGTCGATAGTTAGAGGGTGAAGAAGATAGAAGATTTAGGGGCAGGCTGGACAAATGCTGTTTTCCATCCACTCGGAAAGAGACCAGTAGAGTAGGACAGATGGAAAAGCTTACGCAGTGGTTTTGCCAGCGTTGAAGAACACCTCTTCAGAACGATGGGAGGGATACTATCCGGGCCAGCGGATTTGTGTACATCGAGATCTTTTAGAACTCTAGCAACTGCATGAGTGCGAAAGAAGATTTGTCCCATAAAATCATTTACGCTCTCAAGTACAGGAGGAGTCATAACACTTTCTGGCAGCGTCGAATTAACAGCAAACTGTGCTGCAAGCAAATTGGCTTTATCTAGCGAGCTGACAAAAGGAGTATCATTGAAGACGAGCGTTGGAACCGAGGACGAGGTGGTGTTTCGTATGTTTTTTACAAATGACCAAAAATTTTTACTACCTTTGGGACATTGTAGAATTTTTTGCCGTAATTTTTGATCATGTAAAAATTTGTGACTTAAAGCTCTATTCAAATAGTCTTGCAGAACCTTCTTAGGTTCCGAAGCCATTGAGAACCGTTCTGACCTGCGTCATCAACCAAAAAAGCATGTTTTAGCCTTACATTCGTGTAAAGAGGGCAATCTTAGATATGTCATTTGATACTCCAGGTATATTTAGACCAAAATGCAATAGGAAAAGTGCATTTTCTCACCGAAACAGCCTAAATCTTGTCCTCCCTCCGCCACCGGTTTCCTTAACGATTTGACTAAAAGTATCGGTTGGTTTTCTCTTTTTAAAAACCTGCGATGAAATAAGTAATCTCTTATTGTTGCCTGCTGAACTTGTATAATGGGCCTAGTAAAATAACCGCGGGCTATCTTGACCTGGTTCGTATTGTGTCATTCGACATTTTGAAATAAGTATAACGCATAAGATAGTTTTTGAAAATGTCATCTCCCCAAAATATGCATTTGAAAAATGCATTTTCAAATGTCTTCATAACTCTTTTCCTTAATGCACTGCAACGAAATGCCCATACTGAAAGTTACTCCCTTGTAGCAGACCTTTCATTTGACACTAATTTCATTCGTGGCCGCTCGCACCCAAAAATGCCCATTCTCCTTTAATGAAAAGTTCTCCCGTTAGAAAATTGAACATTAAACGTCAGTTAAACTTGTTCAAAACAACTTAAAGTGTTGTTGTTGTTTTATTTTTGTGTTGGCTTAACTTAATCAATAATCATCCTAGGTCTTGTTAGACAAACTGCCAACATTAATTCCTCCTTGAATTCCTATACACAAACACTCATCATGCCTGTTATTTGAAATCTAACAATTAATTTAATCCCTGTTCTTGTTGCCTTTACCTCTATCTAGATAAATACCTACTACCATGCGCACCTGTTGTGCTTGAAGTAAACCTTGAATAAAATCGTTAATCGCTGGTGTTGTGCATCAATTGTAAATTCCTGCTAATCACACGAAACTAACCCGTCATTTTCGTGTGTGCCTGTGCGTTCTATATGCATAGAGGTATGTCCGATCTAATGTATCCTCTTTTTCACGTAAATCTCAAGCCCGATAATTTGATTTGAGAGTTGAGTTGGACTATGCGGAAATGATCAATGAATATCAAATGCAATTACATTTTATTTTCTTTATCGTTTCATTTTTTTTTTTCTTCTCTTCCTCTAATATTTCAGCATCTGCAGATTTTTAAATTTTCTTTGAAGTTATACACCGCGGAGCGTCTATAAATTTCTACTTACCATTGTATAGGTATATAGAGACATTATAAAGACCTAGTTCTCAGGCCAGAATTATAGAAGCATGGCACATGCTGCTGAAGCTATATAATAAGAATCTTCGCGTCGTTGTCGGTCGTCGCGGGAACGAAAAGATGTGAAAGTGTGAAAAATAACACTTTTTTCCTCCACGACCTTCCTGCTGCATTGTTGTTGTTGTTGTCTTGGTTGTCGTCGTTTTTGGTTTCGTCGTCGTCGTCGGGTCTTCAGAGATAAAAATAAAATTCATGATTCCATAAAGTTCGAATAATTTTCTATTATTATATATTTTCTTCTTTTTCCATTTTTTGTTTCCACGATGTATTTCTTTTTTTTTTTGTCTTCTTTAAGTCCCAATGAACAATGCTCGTCATTCACGATTTTCAACAAAAGGCCAAAGTCAAAGCCAAAGGTAAAAGTCACTGAGTAAAAAAAAAAACACTTTGTTTTTGAGTATCTGACTGCAATAGGTAGCACTGATTCTTGTGGTCATTTAGAAGAAAAACACAATAAAATACTATTGATCTTCCCACAAGTTGCAGTAGGTAACTACAAATTGTCAAAAGAATAAAAGACTATTTGGTTTTTTATGGTGGCGGCCATTAAAGTGAGGAGTCTGATATCCAATTAGATAGTTGGAGCACATCTCTTGTCTGACCCAAAAACAAAAATAAATGTACCTTTTAGGACTTGTGCTTGGTGCGAAACTATTGTTATTTGGAAAAACAAATAGTGTAGATTTTATGGATTGTTGTTTATAGTCTGGAAGTTTGTGTTTTATTTCGGATTGTTGTTGTGTTGGTCAACTTTTGGACCTTGAGTTTTTTGTTTCAAGCTGTTTTGTGTCCTTGCGCGAGTAAAAGGTTAGTTAAAATTTAAACTTTCGGCAAATTTCTGAATTACTAATTCTGTTCAATACATTTTTTACCAAAGATCAACATTGTAAATAATTCACATTCGGAAAATTGTTTTTTGTTCCTGGTAAATGGTCTACAAAAGTGGTGTACTCAATTGAGTACACTGGCCAAAACCGTGATAATTTTTTTTTCTCACTGAATTAGCAGAGAAATGGCTTTTTCATCAATAAACTGCAAAAGCTTTTATAGTAGGCGCTACGCAAATCCATATTTCTGTTGACATACCAGGAGCAGTAGAGGTTGAAGTCAACGATGAATTTGACAGTGAAGACGATATCCCACTTGCTTGGCTAAGGGATGAAAGCTCAGCCAGAGGTGAGTTTCAAAATAATGCTAATGTAATGGTCAAAGCATGTGGCATATGCTAATGAAATAGATGAAACTTTCGACTATTTTGAAAATTTATCAAAAATAAGAGAAAAAATAGCATTAGAAAACGAAGTTCAAATCTTTGAACGATTTTTCAATGATGAGCTAATGAACTTGATTGTTGAGCAAACCCAAATATATGCACTGGACCAAAACTGTCACACGTTCATATTTACAAAAGAAGATCTGAGAAATTTTGTTGGCATAATACTTTTCTCAGGATATCATTCATTGCCTCAAGAAAATTTGTATTGGTGCTTAGACGAAGACACAAGAATTCCTTTGGTTGCTAACGCCATGTCCCGCAATCGCTTCAAAGAAATCAAGCTTTTTATACTTTTGGCCAACAATGCATCCCTTGATAAGAGCGATAAAATGGCGAAGGTTCGACCATTGATAAAAATGATTTGCAATAACTATTAAAAATTGGATTTTGTTCGCGCGGTGGAAGGATAATGCTGTTGTTACAGTTGCAACAAACTACGACACCCTGGAACCTCTTGGAAAAGTCAAACAATGGTCAGCAGCAGTAAAAGACAAGGTAGTCATTCCACAGCCAAAACCATTAGTGACATACAACAGGGGTATGGGTGGGGTCGATCTTTATGACCGATTTGTGAACAACGACAGAATCAAGCACCAAGACAGAATTTGCCAAAAAAAATTCGATTCACAGTGAAAGAGGACATTTCCCCAAACAAATTCAAAATCAACTACGATGCCGGATATGCCACAGCAGAGTTCGATGGATATGTGAGAGTTGCCAAACTACTCTTTGTATCGAAAAAGAGTGTTTCAAAATATTTCATAACTAGGCAAGAAATGTACCCATATCTGGCCAGTGTACTCGTTTGAGTACACCCTTCTAAGTACCAAACTTAACAAAATATTTTTTTTTTAAATGTATTTTTGGTCAAATAAAGAACTCATTAAACAGGATTTTAAAGGTTTTTTATTTATCATTATTCATATAAGGTGCTTGGTTTTTAATGGGTTTACCTCTAGTTTAGTGACACTATTTTTTTGTGTTTTATTTCCTCGAAAACAGTATATAGTTGATCTTTTCAATTTGTTTAAGAAAAAGCTTTCAACAAGTATCAATACATTTTTTGATAAACGGATTTTTTAAATTTTTGAACCTAAATATTTAAAAAAACGACTGGGTCAGTTTAGTAGAAACTCGATGCAAGGTGATTTTTTAACATTTGGAAGTATTCTTTAAAAAATTGTGCTCCTAGAATCAAACACAAGAACACAATCGATGAGAAAAGTTTATTTTTTTTCGAAAACAACTCCATGAATTTTAATAAAATATTGTGCGTGTTCTTTAAATACCGCAATCTACTTTTAAGAAAAAAAAAAAAACTTTTTTACTTTCCATTATTATTAATAAGACTTCCCAAAGAACCATATTGGAGAAACATTTAAAAAGTTTAAATAAAAAAATTCAAAAACTAGTTTTTTTCGATAAAAACAAACATTTTGTTTTTGAAAATTTTAATTAAAGTCCAATTTTTGTCCTAAAAATGTACTTTATATTAAAAAAAATAGTCTTTAAAAAAAAAAACCATCGACTTCAAAAATTTGTTTTGCAAAAATTCATATTCATTGTCTTATACTTAAACATTTTTTTTGGCATTTAAAGGAAGAAATATGATACGACGAAGCCAGTTTTAAGCTTGCAAATAAAAACGAAATAAAAAATATAATCAATTTGTTTCGAAATATCGAATATTGAAGAAATATTTTTTTGTTTAATTTAAAATAATTATTTTTTGAACATTTTGATAGACAAACATTTTATTTAAACCTTTCAGAAGCTTTTGTATTGAAAAATCAATTTTAATCGGTTGGGACAAAAATGAAAAAGTCGCAAATAAAAATAATTGGAGGGTACTATAAAAGGTACCTACATACGCTCATTAAAAAGAATAACGTCATAACTCAAAAAACATCAATTTTGACCTTATGATACAGTCAAAACTCATTTTGAATAAACTTTTTTTTTGCAAAACGTCATTTCTAGAACTAAAAAATTAAAGGGTATAGAGCATCATTTGTCGTTATATACACAGTCACTTCTAAATATTTTTGTTTGTGGAAATATTTTCTTTTTTTTTCTTTACGCAGGGACCTTTGTAGTGAAAACACTCCAATAAATATTTTAACAGTGTCATATTTTGCGATAAAACTTTAATTAATAGCTCTACCAAGAAACAAAAAAAAGTAGATCAAAATGAAGATGATTATGAAATACAGCCATGCAAACTTTAAATTGCTATTTCTGAAGTTTGACGTTTTTTGAGTTATGAGTATGACGTTGCTCTTTTAAATGAGCCATATATACTTACTATTAGTAACGATTTTTAGTTTATACACAACAATAATAAATTAGTAGGTACAGTTCTATTTTTTCTAAGTTCAATTCGAAAAGACGTTTTTTGAGTAAGAAAGATTTGTTCCAACAATTTTTCATATTTGATTCTAGGCCTCTTTTCCTCTGAACGTTAAAATGTTGTTTCAAGATCAATTAGTACCTACCCAGTTTAAAAAAAAATTTTGGAAGGGTTGGGGTCAAAATTCTGTATGAGTGAAAATTCAAATTCCAAAATTCTGTATTCAAAATTCTTTTAATCGAAAATTCAGTGTTCAAAATTCTGTAAAGCCTTATTTCTGATTCCCAAAGAATATAAAAAAAAGTATTTTTTTTAAATCCAATTTTTTAATTAGACAGAAAATTAATTTTCAATTTCCAAGAAATTTGAAAACACTGAGAGTCCATGCTATTTTGCGAAAGAAAACTTTTCTCAAAAGGAAAAGAGGTAAAGTTGTCAACTGATTTTTTTTACAAAAATCTATTAAGTCGTTTTGAGAAAATTTCGATTTTCGTTAACAAGCATTTGACATTAGGTACTGTTTTTTTGAAACTTTCTTAGATTCTTGTGGAATAAAGTTTCACAAAAAAAAAAAAAAACAATTATTGTTGGTATAAAATTGTCAGTTTTTCCCATCAGCCACTTTTACCTAATCTCAGCGTTATTTTTTTTCAATGAAAATAGAAAGAAATATCCCAAACCGCTGTTTAAAAGTTTTAAAAAATCGACACGTTTATTTATGCCAACATAAATATCGCTAGTAAGAAATGTGAGTGCTGGGACTCAAAATTTTTAATTAAGATGTAAGCATCACCCTCAATTTTAGTCTATAAATCATATTTGGATTTAAAATATATAAACATGAAATTGTATTTTTATGCGATTTTATTTTTAAAGTTCCCATTGTTGTAAATGTGCATTTGTAAATCGTTACTTCTCAGACTATTGGATAATTTGTACTTCGTTTTATTCATTGCGTATGGAAATGTGAATTGAGTTTTTTTTTGGAAGAAATCAGAAGGTTCTTATTAATTGGCGAAAGCTTTGTTCAAAGAATTAGTATCCTAAGCATATACATTGGTAGTATGTAATTAGCATTAAAGATTTTACTTTCTTCGAGAGAAGAAAGTAGGCCGGGAAGGTTTGTTCTGTTTTTCTTGTTGTTTCTAAAGGGAATAGGTACGAACATTATTTTCATAGATTTCATTTGTTTGATAAAAAAAAAAATTAATTATTATCTATTAATTTGTATGAAAGTGAAAACCTTCTTTTTCGGAAAAGTAATTAAAACAAATATTATAAATTTTCAAAAATGAAAAATTAAATTAGAGTTCAAAAAACAACTAATGTCGTCTGTACCATGAGTATTTATTAGGGTGGTCCTTATAAAGGTCACTGTCTTATTTTAAATGACGCACCCCCTAATTTGTTCTAAATAAATACAAAAAAAAAAATCCTACAAAATTGTAGCTTATTTTATTAAGATTAACCCGGCCCCCAAGATGTGTGAAGTTTTATATGGGAAAATGCCATAAAACTTTAAAAATTCATAACTTAAGTTACGATTGATAAAGAAAATTGAATTTTTGCACGCTTGTAATAACTTTTGTCATGTTTAAAAAAAATTATTAAAAAAAAATTTATAACATCTATTAAAATTCAAATTAAATAAAAAAAAATATTTTTGTTTAAATGGCTATAAGTAGGGAAATAACTGTTGTTTTTTCGGATACATTTGTATAATTATGAAAAAATTGACTACATGAGTGTCAATTGGATTGTCATGGGATTTCCCATATAAAACTTCAGACTTCTTGGGGCCGGGTTATCGCTTATATAATGAGCTAAAATTTTACAGGATTTTTTATTTATTTATTTAGAACAAATATAAGAACCACCCTAGTATTTATGCAATACTTGAATACTTAGGCCTTAATATTAAAAATGTTTGAGGAGTTAACTCGAGTTTTACCATCATTTAACTAGGAACTGCACTGAAGAACTTTGCCTTAGGATACCTATAGCTTGAGGTTATCTTAAATTAAGAATAAACTGTAGGATCCATTCCTTCGATACAATGAGTGGTGTCATAAAAAAAAACCTTATTAAGTAAAGGAGGGGACCTTAAAACTACCCATCTCATCGTGGTTTTTCAAAAAAGTTTTTCTTTTCATTTTTAGCAAGAAGTAATAGTTATCATGAAATGGAAACTTTAACCACCAGAATCTCTACGTAACCTACCCGCCTCTTTTTAATATATACGTTAAAAAAAAGTTTGTTTTTTCTGGTTCAAACTTTGCTGACGTTTTGATGAGAGACCACTTGTTATTATAAGAAATTCCTTCTCAAAGAAAAAAAAGTTTAGTAATAGCAAAAGTTAAAAAATTGCAAGTTAAAGAAAAACTAATCTGGGTTAAAAAATTAACTTTTTATACCAACCCACTTAAAGGGTTCCATAGCAGCTCTTATATTTCAATGTTTGCACAGCTGATTAAATATTTTAATATTTATTTGTTTTTGTTTTCTTATTTTGTACTTGGACGAAGCTTTTTTTTTTGTTAGTAAAATTGTAAACAAAAATCTTTATCAAATGCACTAGAAAACCGTTGAAAAAAATCCACAGAGTTAAATTTCAATTCATATTTAATAATTGATTTCTTGTGCAAGTGTGAGTTATGTTACAAAATGAGATTAGCAGAGTAAAAATAGGGAAAAAGATGATTAGCCCATTAAAAGAAAAAATGTCTTTCAACTTGTTATACACAAACAATTAGACGTAAAATGTATTTGTCGCATTTCTAAAGTAAGTCGAACTCTAAATGTATACAGGTATGTGTTGGTTGACTGTCAAAAAAGTTAATAAACTAACCAACCACAAAATTATATCTCAAACTTATTTTTATTCTCTCAAAAATCGACCATAAACTGTGATGATACACTGTGGCATATACGTACTCTTTTTTTTTTTTAGTTTTAAACTAAATTTAATACATTTTTGTGTGTGCACGTAAAAAATGTGTATATCGTGTTAACTTCAACAATTGACCGTTAGAAGGCGGTGTGTGTCCTTTTTTTTATAAATAAAAATTAAGTGCAGTTCGTTAATAAAGGACATAACTTGAGAACGACTGAACCGATCAGATCACCAATTTGTGTCTTTAATTTCCATAGCAGCTCAAATAAGGTTTGAAAGAAAAATTGGAAAAATTGACAAAAACATTTCGGGAAAATTTAAAAAGTGTTTTTTCCATGGGATTTTTGTTTGAACTTGAAGGCTAGTGATTAAACCTCTAAGTAAGAAACCATCGCATTCAAGGGTTTTTAATATTTAATATGTTTATGTGTGAGCACAAAATTCGCCTGAGTCCACCTATGAATTTCGGTGAGAATGGTCACACTGCACTGGCCACTTTTAAATATTTTTAGTACAGTGTTTGTATAATTGTGGACTGTAAAATTAAACAACCGATTATTTAAAGTCGGGAAAATGTTTGTAGAAAACCCCGACTATTAGAATCTTTATTTAATATGCGATATATTTCTTTACACTGTACGAAATCATTTTTTTTTTTTTTTTTTATATATATGAGCGCACTAAAGGGGTTGTAGGGAAGGATTTAAGAGGAGGAACCGATGCACATTGGTTTTGAAGTTCTGAATATTAAAATGGGAGGGAAAGATAGAGTCGGGTAAAGCATTCCACATTCGCGTGGTACGGGAAAAGAAAGAATCCCTGAACTTGACAGTACGTCCCAAGTTGGACTCAAGGGTAAACCTGATGGGCATTCCTAGAAGCACGAGTATTACGGTTGAATTGTTTGAGGGGATGAATGCAACTGGCTATTTCACTAGAGCATTGTTTATGAAAATAACGATAAAATAATGAAATACAAGAAACATTGCGGCGGTGTTCTAGAGCAGCAAATGTATCGGTTATATTTCTATCGCCTATCATTTTCATAGCTCTTCTTTGAATTCTATCCAATAGACTCAAATGGGTTATTGGAGCACCTGTCCAAACATGAGAGTTGTACTCGAGTTTATGTTTTTTATTAAAGAGGAACTATACATCTTAACGATTATGTCTGTTCGTTATGAACTAATTAAACTATGCGTTATTAACTCTGTACAATTAAACTATACGTTATTAACTTTACAGAGTAACTCGACCGATATGCATTCCTGTTACCTCCTTCGTAGACGGTCAAAAGCAAACTGAAAACTAAAATATATAAAAAGGAGTAAGTTGGAGGAAGGCTTCCAAGTTCTCTCATACTAATACCATCACAATGGTAAATTTACAACTGATTTGATACAGATACATTTAAACCTTTTACGGATTGCAAATCGGTTCAATACAGTGTTTTTTATAATACAAATTCTATACTACTGAAATAAATCAGCCAATTAGAATACTAAGCATCATTTAATTGGACTTGTTGAATTATTGATTCAAAATAGCTTTTGATGGCCTTTAGTCCTTAAAAATTGGCGTTTCGCCCGGCGTTCTCACTTGGATGCCTCAGTTGACTTGGACTCTTCACTGTCAACTGAAGAGTCCAAGTGAGAACGCCGGGATGAATGACAATTTTTAAGGACTATAGGCTGTTTAAAGCTATTTTGAATTTATCTTTAGTACCTATAACTGGAAAACTAAGTCACATTTGAGAATTTAACTTAAGAGAATTTTTGTTGAAATAAGAATTTTTATCATTCTGATTGGTTTGAAATTTTTATAAAAAATCTGAAGATGAAAAGTTAACAAAAAAAAAACGACCTAAAAAAAATCCAAATTTCATTGATTTTAAATTTAAGTTTGGTTTTTGATAAATTTTCATGCTTAATTTTTGTTATAAAATTTTTTTAAACATCCATTATGGCAGAAAATCTTATTTTTCAACAAAGAGTCGTAAAAGTTAAATTTTCAAATTCGGCTTAGTTTTCGAGTTATACCAAAATTATTGAAAAGTGACCAGTATGGCCATTCTCTCAGCAATGCATGAGTGAATTTGATGTTTTAAGGAAGCGTTTGTTTCACACAAACATATTCAGTAGTAAAAAAAACCTTTGAACGTAATTGCTCCTTTCAATTGCTAGACATTTGCTAAACATTTTCAGAGAAGTGAACAAAATTCACATCAAGCTCAAATGGCACGATGCATTTGAAAGCACTTGATGCAGAACATTCACAATAAAATGAGAGAAATTGAAGGAGATCCATTGTCGCATAAAAGTAAAAATCCTAAAACCTTTCAATACAATAATACATATGGGAGACACAAAACCAACAAAGAATGTATGAAATAAATACAAAGACAATAATTTGCTAGAAGCAAGGTAAAATTAATGAGACCAACTTAAGACTTGCAGATTGGAGATTTCTTTGTTCTAAGAAACTCATATTCATCGACCAACCTCCAATCTATAAAATCCTCCTCAAGAAGGCACAATTCCAAAAAAACTAATAAAAGAGAAGAATTCACTTTCTTTTGTTTTTCCTTGTGTTTCTTGCAAAAATAATAAGTTCATAATCATGTTGGCAGAGATACTTCTTTACTTGCTTACACAAATTTCGTGCATAAGTTTCCATATTCCGCATGAAAATGAAAACCATATGGTTTGGTTTTGTTTTAGTTTGAAAGATCGTTAGTTGCTTCACCAATATGCTGGTGCTGCATTACATACATTGTGCTTATTTTGCCAATATGAATTATTTTTTGTTTTATTTCAAACTTTTCTGGGAAACAAACCATATGTTTGTATGCGGTATGACTTATCAGCTAGATAGGTATCAAGCTCCTCTCAGACCCTGGGTCTCTTCTGCACTCTACATCTAAGGAGTGTGCAGTGAACTTTCATCTAAGTACATGAACCTTGCCGCACGCTAAAGGGGGGAAAGTGAAACAAAAAAAAAAAATATGTTCAAATGGAAAATTTAATTTGCAATTGTTTTCCGCCGCTAGCTGGTGTTTGGAAACAAATTTCTTTTTTTTTTTTGTATTTCTATCTCTATCTCTTATAGTTTTCATAGAGTCTATGTGAAGGTCTAGATTTTTATTAACCTCTTTTCAGTTCGCAATTCCGTGTAAGAGAGTATATCTAAGCTACTGTGTAGTTAGATACCCGATGAATGTAGATTGGTTACAATAATTTTATTTTTTTTGCTCTTGTATTTCCTAAGAATTCTATTAACATTAATTGGAGGTTGTATATGTCTGTCTGTCGGTTTTATTTGCATGGGATTTACAATCCAAGCCATGTTCATTTGGAAAAATGCCGAATTGGAATTAATTTATTAAAAAAAAAAACCCGAAGCAAGTAAAAAAGAAGATTAAAGTATTTTTTCTACAGAAAAATGAATATTTGGTACTTTGGTTGAATTTGTAAGTGGTAACTTTTTTTTTAATTTGAAATCTTTATTTTTCCTAGAATTAATATAATTTTTATTTAAAGGGAGGTTTTCTGTGATATAACATACTCGTAGTGAAGACTAAAAATTGTTAACATGTATGCACATCATTTATCAATTGTTCGATATTTTTTCAAACATAAAAAAACCACGCACACAAAAAAGGCTATTAATAAATGAATTTCCATTTGCGGTGTAAATATTGTGTCTTCTTTATTATGTTCAATTATTCACTTTTATTGCCTCAACAAAACAAAACAAAAAAATAAACAATACCACGCCAGCCATGTTAAATAAACCAATCATAACTAAGAACAAAAAACAAAATGTATTGCATTCATTCAGAATGCCTGGGTGTTTTAACAAAACAAAAAATTCCTTCATTTTGTGCAATAACACACAGTAATTAGTTACTGTCAAAAGCAAATGGAAGCATTATATTGTCGTTGCTGTGAGTAAAGGCTATTATGTATATCTTAACCACGAGATATAATCTCTTCGACCCTATTGCAACCAAATATCTATGTATAATGGAAATAATCTATACGCTTAATCGCTAATAATTGCTTTTGTGTAAGGATGATAGACTATTCCACTTCTAAGCTAGTTCTAAGATATTTTAATTACTAATGAAATTTAATCTTAAAATCAATCAGAGATTTGTCAAAACTTGATATTATTGTTTGATAGATGTGGGATTAGAGTTTGGTGGCGATATCTGTCGTAAAATTGTATGTAACTGTTGTATTGTGTGAGTTGGTATCTTTGATAGATTATACATTTCTCACACAGACTGCAAACTTTGTCGAAGAATTCATGCAATATGACCATTATATAGTTTTAAATGTTCTTAACTTAAACTTAAAACAAAAAAGTTGTTTAAAGTTGAACAATTTTTTTAAATGTTTATTTCATCAATCTCAGAAATTATTCGAAATAATGTCAAAATATCTTTCATAACTTCATTAGTTTTTGAAAATATCTCGTGAAGGAACTATAAGAAGTTTACCCTTGAGCCCAAGTTCGGGCGTACTGTTAAGTACAGAGATTCTTTCTTTAGTCGCACTACACGAATGTGGAATACTCTACCTCTCCCATTGTGATCTACAGACATTTAAAACCAATGTGCATCGGTATATCCTTTTAAATCTTCTCCAACCTACCTAATCACTCGTGCTGGGTACATCATCTTAAGGGTAGTCAAAACCCCTTTAGCGCGCGCAAAATATAAAAAAAAAAAAAAATTAAATTTTTAATCCTATTTTTTTTTAAAAAGAAATTGTGGATTTTTTTCTTTGAGTTCGTTTTCCAATACAATTTGTATCGTAATTTTTTTTTAATATTTTGAGCCAATTTTTCACCAAATGCACCACATTTTTCATGGGCTTATCAAAAGCAACTTCGTTCAATTTCAACCATCCTAATGAATACCTGAGCTTATAAGCGAGCTTATTAAAGGTTACATTGTGCTTGAATTTTGCTCATCAAGTTTTTCAATAAATCTTTCCGTTTAAAAGATGTATGCAATAAGATTATATTTTCGACATTTGACAATATTGAAGTAGGAAAATCTTGTCACTAGTTACTTCTATGAACAAAATTGTCATAATCTTTTTGTAGAGAATATTATGGTCTACAAATTGAGTGCAATTTTTTTTTTTCAACAACATCATCATTTAAGGGTAAAATAGAAAAAAAGACATAAATTTAGAATTTTTGTCAAACTTTTAAAATAATTGTCTCTTTAGAATGGTTGTTTTTAAGAAAAGACTAATATTTCTTTTTCTATAAAAAGTCACATAAAGTACAAACTTTGGACTTAGATGTTTTCGAAAATATGAACCCTTTAGGAGTGGTAGGTACGTGAAAAACGAGCATTTTCGACATTTTGCGTTCTTTGAAAAGTCGATATCTTCTTAGTGCCGAATCGTAAGAAAAAAATTATCACTACTTTTCATCTTGAAGATGGCAAGATCTACAAGTTTTTAATAAAATACTTTTCGATAGCATTCACCGTTTCAGAGATATGTACAGTACATATTTGCGAAAAATTGATATTTTCGACATTCAACCTTGAAAATAATTGACATGCACGAAATCTGGTAATGGACTTTCGCGCCAGTATTGGTTGTACAAAAACTAATGATAATTTCTTGGATTTTTTTTTGCCAGATTGGCCATTTTTTACATTTTCCTGGGCTAAATTCAAAATTGATAAAATATGACAATCCTTATTTTTTCAATGATTAATAATCACTCCTTTAATATCCCAAAAATTAGAAAATTTAATTTTTTTCGAAAATTTAGAATTTAATTTTGCTGTCAAAAATTAAATAACTGTTCATATTCGCGAAAAAATCCAGATACTAGAAACCATGAAACTGAAAGGGTACGTACATAAATACTTAATTTCCATCATTCTTTACAATTTTATATTTTTAAACCTATTACCAGAACAAAAACGCTTCGATCAAAAATTCCTAAAACATGTATCAAATATTCTTATTTTAATTTTTCAAATATATAAAATTCGTCTTGCAATCAAAGATCATTCTGTTTTATTGCAATTCTTAAATTGCTTTCGACTTTGTACAACTAACTTGTATTTAGAAAATCTTTTAACCACTAAATTAATTGTTTTTCTATAAGACCCATTTCTTACCAAGATTTTCGGATTACCGGCCGTCGATAGCAAACATTTAATTTCCGAAGTGAGGTTGATGCTACATTAATACTGTTTTTTTTTTTAATTTCATAAAGTATTTCGAGTAAATCAAAAACTAGCATGTAAACTTTGTAGAATCGGTCTGTATTCATTGACCCAAAACTGTAGTTAAGTAAAACCTGAGTTTATAGGCGACTTTGAATATGCCCCACTATGTCTTGTGTATAGGAACTCGAACGTGTGACAATCTTGTTGCTAAAACTTAATGTTTACTATAGGGCTTTAAAATATCCAAATTAACATCATCCCACATCTGACACCATGTAGGTATGTAGTTTGTTTGAATACAAATTAAGAAGGACGCTTTGAGCACCTGTTTTTACTATTTTAGTACAAACACATGAACAAAAAACTTTTCTTAGTCCAGATAAAATCATTTTTTATTCATAGCTTTTAGATCTTAAAGCAAACAAAAAACATTTTTATTTGAATTTTACCCGCTGCTAGTTCGACCAATTATTATAATTGAGGTTTTCCACAAACTTGTCGTTGATTTTTATTTTTATAATTGTAAAGTGAATTTTTTTTTTGCCTGAATTGTTCGTGTAATTGATAAATTCTATGTCTAAATGCACATGATTGAAATATTAATTTTAAGCTTCCTTACATTAATTTATGAAAGTATGAAAATAAAAACGTAAAGGATATTTTTTTTAGAGGTTTGAAAATATAAAACAAAATAAGAACCATGCAAATGGCTTTATTTAATATAATTTTCATCCATTAGAGATAATCAGCACTAGAGCTGGCTAAAATTTAGCGCAATCTGGATGTTTGTACACTTGACGTACGACTCGCCCTCAAAAGACCCTTCAAACGTGACTTCAATTTTAAAATGTCAAAATATTAAATATATTGAGCACAGATCATCTGTCAAATTTACTGTCACTTGAAAGAGTGATACCAATTTCAAAGCCAAGCTTCTTGATAAAAAAAAAATAACAATTTTTATTTAGATCCATTCATACATACATACCTTACAATAGAAGGTTATAAATCCAATGAAAATGACTTGGAAGCAATTTTCACTAAAATTTATAAACTAACCTGCATCTCTCTTAAACACAAATCCTAAATAAAAAAATAATCCTTTCGATAATAATAATCAATCATTTGAAAGAAAACTATAATCACCAGCAATATCATACTATAGGCTTCGTCGTGTCGTAAACTGCAGTATAGGTTGGTTCTGGACTTCAACCACAAGTAGAATTGCAATAAATTTAACCCTTTTATTTATCACAATAAACTTTTTTACTTTGCAATAAAACGTCAAACTATAAAATAAATATTATCTTCAATGACAGATAATTATATATCATCTTCATTTGTTGATGAAGCTTGAAGCCAGTTTCTTTCAAAATGTCAAAGTGTGCAGCACACACGTCAAAACATTGACACTTCCGTTGTAGTTTTTTGTTTGTCATATAGGAACTTATATAACCTCTCAAAGAAGCCATTAAAAGTTTACTGGCAACTAAAGTCTTCTAGGTATGTATATGTACTACATAACTGTAAAATAAATTACTGTCAGTCAAAAGAGTTGGTTACCTTCATATCTAACGGTAACTTTTGACAACCACCACCACCAACAAAAAAACATACCATTCAAGAAAAGACTAACCTAAAGAACTTAAAATACAATTAAAATTTATCAAAAGAAACAAAAAGAATATAGCACACATTTTTTTTCTGCAAAAAATCTTCTTTACAATCTCTGTCTCTCTCTCTCTCTCTCTATAGCTAAGTTAACCCATTAAAGGGTCAATGTCTCCCAAGATCAAGACTGGCCAACAAAACGATGAGTTTATTTATGTCATAAAAAGATAAGTTTGTTTTTGCGTTAAATGCGACGCATTCCAAAATATTACCGGTTGTTTCTTTTGATTCTCATCTCGGTCGCTCATACCGACGAATAGACCGACAGATCGCCATCATCATGAGTTGCCTGTTGACAGCAACTTACGTAATCTTCAACATCAACCCGCAGTTGCTGCGTATACTCACAATTAAGACGCGGCTTGGACGTTTTTCCTGTGCTCACGTCGCGTCGAGTCGCGTCGTCGTCAAAAGCATTACGTGTGTGCAACACCATGTAATGTCATCTTAATAGCTTAAGGCCGGTCATTCATTTCATTCATAAGGCCCAAGCACCACTATAAAGAAGAAAAACAGAAGTAACAGACAACAAGAAAACACTGCCCAACACCGCCATGATGGTCATTACGACTTCAAAGAGTGTGTACTTTGGTGGAGTTAAAAAGGCAAACATCAACGTCCGACCGGTGCAGTGGCGTCATATATGAACCAAGCCCCAATGCGTAACAAAAAAAATCAAGAAACTCATCACTCACTGCATCAAGTTGGTATTGTTTATTTGTTGACGTTTCTCATCTGTACCTTGATATTCTTCATTACCATTTATGTCGGTAAGCTCATGCGTATATGTAATATGCTGTTATTAAAAATGCGACACACTACTTTGTGATTTATCATCTCATCCGTGTTATAATTATTATTTACCATTTCTTTGATGAGTGATGACAGATGACAGAAGCTCGAAACTCGCACAGGCAAAGTGTAAAGATAAGTTGTGAGAGAAAGAAATTAAATTGACATTGACATTTCAAAGTGGCTGTTCTACACGTGAACAAATCTGTTTGCTTCTTGCCACTTTACTAGCCGTTGAACATGATGTTAAAATTTGTAATCCTCTTGTGTCAAAAAAAAAAAAACAACAACTTTTAAACTCGAAAAAATAGCCATCCATCCTATCCGCCACCAGGCAGCGCCGCCGTTGTCGTAGTGGCAGTCATCATATCTTCTTCGCCATGATGGATATGTTGTTGAATGTGGTTATGGTAGGTATGTATGTATGTCAAAAAAAGAGATGAAAGGAAGCGTAAAAAAATGTGTCACATATCTATGCACGAGGGACCGTAAAAATGTCACATTGAGAATGAATTATTTGTGAAAATGAAAAATGGATGTGTAGACAGGAGTGACTTTTGCGTTAAATTCTCTGTTTTGTTACTTCTGTACTTTCATCTAAATTTCTTTCTTTCTTACTGACATGAGTCTCGTAAACCCTGTGAGTAATTTACTTCAGCTTCCTGTCCAAATGGAAATACAAAATTACTATTTCCCTCAAAATGAAGTGCTTACCGTCTTTATTTTTTTGTATGTTCTCGTTGAGTGAAACAAAAAAAAAGAAATGACTCAGACAAGTTGTTCTGTTCTTGATCCCGACAAAAATGTTTTGTCATCTAACGAAACGACCGACCTCGCTTGTAGGTAATTGAAAGTTGTGCTTTCTTTTAAAAGCCGACAAATTGCCAAGGTTTTTTTTCTTTACTTTATATGGCTTATTTTATTTTTATGAAATATAAGTTGTGGTGAGGGCTGAATTAAAAAAATTAAAAAAATACAACTAAATTGGGCTTAGTTGGAAAGCAATAGTAGCCTGTATAGCGCTGAACTGTCACGCTGGAAGTCTGGGTTCACTTTCCAGCCTCGTCCACCTAAAAACTAAAAAGTTTTTTTGAGGTCTACTGCCTCTTGCGAGGAATTGAAAAATCCTCCAAGAGTGTCACGTGTCATGAATAAGTGTTTCTCGTCTAGCCGTTCGGATTCCGCATAAAATTATAGGTCCTTTCCATTCCTAGTAGTAGCCCGTAGCGTAATGGTTAGTGCGTTCGACTGTCACGCTGGAGGTCTGGGATCGATTCCCAGCCTCGTCCACCTTAAAAACTAAAAAGTTTTTTTTTCAGGGCTACTGCCTCTTGCGAGGAATTGACAAATCCTCCAAGAGTATCACTTGTCAGGAATAAGTGCTTCTCGTCTAGCTGTTCGGATTCGGCATAAAATTGTAGGTCCCTTCCATTCCTGTCGAAAGGCGCACACAGGAATGGTTGCGAGTTGTTAGTCACTAGGCCCTGGTTCTTCATGAGCCGTTGTGCCACCCGATTTATTTTAATTTTTTTTTTTCACTCCTGTCGACACGTGCACACAGGAATGGTTGCGATTGCGAGTTGATAGTCACTTGGCCCTGGTTCCTTAATAAATAATTGCGCCACCCAATTTATTTTTTTTGTATGGGCAGGGTAGTTGGGCTAAGAAGCCCGCATGCAACAACATAAAAGTCCACAATAATTGATTGGAGGAATTGTCAAAAAAAAATCTTTTTTTCGTCTACAGATTTTTAGTGTAAGCAATCTCGTCATCAAGGGAAGATGTGGTAAAGTTTTGATGTTTTTTTCATTTCGATGGCTTCGGAAGTTGCAGTTCATTTGCTAGACAAATAAAGAGATTCCTTTAAGAACGTACATAAATAGATTCGCAATGCTCGTAAATTTGTGATTTTAACACATAAAAAAAAACTGAAACGAAAATCCCTTGTTTAATATTTTTTAGAATGCCTTCTTTTTATTACACACCAAGATTAGGGTGTTTCATTTTTCCAAAGTTGTGATTTTCATGTGAAGTCGCTCACGCCCCGAGTCTAAGCGATGTAAAAGAAATATGTATATACCAAATTTCATGTAGATTGGATAATTTTTAGAGGTTGCACATTTTGATCACTGTTTTATAAAACTAGTGGAATATGAAATAATGAAGTTTTTTGTACTTATTCGTTTTTCATGATCAATAGAAGGAAAATGGAAAGGAAAAACTAAGTCTCAGTTTTTAAAAATCCTTCTCATTTAGCCTTGCTTTGGGATAGTAAATTGGTGCCCTCAGTGGCCAATGAGAGAGGGTCCGTCAGAAATGTGTTTAATAAAGAGTTAAGTTCTATGGTGACTCGCTAAGATTTTGAACATTATTAGCTTGGCATACTCCTTGTTGCCCTGAAATGCACTGGTGTGAACAGATGGCAGAAGTAGTAATATGAACTGACCTGGGTTACATGACAATGTCATGAATTGGGTATGCCTTTTGATACTACATCATCTAAAATACACGACTTATCTAAAGGGGACGGAAAAATGTTTTTATTGTTTGTTTCCGTTTGATATCTGTCAGATCAAAATGGTGGATCATCGTTTAGCTGATGATAATGGGAATATGACTAAAATTTTAGAAATCAAACCTGCAAGGAAAAAGGAAGTGAAACTATTAAAGGGTAAATAAATAGTTTTAAATAGAAAATACACGATCAATTTCGTTACAAACCATTGTTTGAACTCCATTAAGTTAAATAATATGGAAGTGATTCTTCAACGAAACATGTGACGCTTTAAAAGTGGTAAATGATACAACAGAAATAGTAATTGCATACAAAGTTTAACAAACCAGCCAGGGACGAAAAAACAAAAACAAATATTATTGATGAAAGTAGAGTATCACAAGAAAGTCTTGACCAAGCGAACAAAAAACGGGATTTCCTAGTTCAAATTTGATTAATATAAACAAAATGTTTATCCTCATCATACAAATAATGGGTGATTTTTTAAGAGGTTTAGAACTTTAAAAAAAAAAAACACACAAAATTCGAAAAAATGAATGAAATATTTATTTGAATAGATAGTTTGAACCTTGCAATTTAATGTTTAAAGATAATTTCATGCAAATGTTGACCGCGGCTGCGTCTCAGGTAGCCCATCCGCTGAGTCCAATTTTGGCATACTCTTTCACACATATCGGCCGGTATCTCACGAATGAATGCATGGATGTTGGCTTCCAGTGCGTCAATCGAAGCGGGCTTGTCCCTATAGACATTAGCCTTGACATACCCCCACAAAAAATAGTCTAATGGTGTCAAATCGCACGATCTAGGCGGCCAATTGACCGGCCCGAAACGTGAAATTAACTGTTCACCAAACTCGCCTCGCAATTGCGCCATTGTTTCGCGTGCTGTGTGGCATGTGGCACCGTCTTGTTGAAACCACATATCATGCAAGTCAAGAACTTCCATTTCGGGCAAAAAAAAGTTTGTTATCATCGCTCGGTAGCGTTCACCATTGACAGTAACGCTGCGATTCGCATCATCTTTGAAGAAATATGGCCCAATAATGCCGCCGGCCCATAAACCGCACCAAACAGTGGCTTTTTCGGGATGCATTGGTAGCTGTTGCAATGCTTCTGGCTGATCTTCACTCCAAATGCGGCAATTTTGCTTATTTACGTACCCATTCAACCAAAAATGAGCCTCATCGCTGAACACAATTTTTCGATAAAAAAGCGGATCCTCGGCCAGCTTTCCAAGAGCCCATTCACCAAAAATTCGGCGTTGTGGTAGGTCGGCTGGCTTTAGTTCTTGCACCAGCTGTATCTTAAAAGGCTTTACGCCCAAATCCTTCCGCAAAATTTTCCACGTAGTGCTGTAACAAAGGCCTAACTGCTGGGAACGGCGCCGAATCGACATTTCGCGGTCTTCTGTCACACTAGCTGATACGGCCGCAATATTTTCTTCACTACGCACAGTACGTAAACGTGTTGGTGGTTTAATGTCCAACAAAGTAAATTTGGTGCGAAATTTGGTCACAATCTTCCGAATAGACTGCTCAGAAGGTCGAGAATGCCGACCATAAAATGGAAGCAGCGCGCGATGAACATTTCGAACCGAGCACGAATTTTGATAGTAAAATTCAATAATTTGCAAGCGTTGTTCATTTGTAAGACGATCCATGGTTAAATTGCAAACCAAACTGAAGCTGTTTGACAGTGACACAAGGTACTAAACACACGTCAGCTGTCAAAACCAGTGTTGCCAAAACAAACCAGCTAAAAAATCACCCGTTATTATGCTCATGGTGTAAAGTTTCAATATTTTTCAATTTTGTGAATTTAGGTCTCCCAATAAAAGAAATTAACATTGTAAAATCGTTTTTTTTGCCTCTTTTAGAAAAGTGATCAAAGTGTGCAACCTCTTAACATCAACCAATGTTCTTGAAATTTGGCTGAAATATCTTTTTCATCGCAAGGACTCAGGGCGTAACCGACTTCCGCAAAGATACAACATCTTATTTTTTTCCTTACAAAATGAAACACCCTAACCAAGATACATACATACATAAGTATAATAGATAGTAAAACACATAAAATTAAAATTCATAGTTTTATAGGTTGTCAGATGGATGTATTTTTTCTCACCGCTATGAGTTTCTTATATTGTTTTGTTTGCCTTAACTATCACTCTCTATTATAGCAAGATATGCATCTTCGATTTATCGGATATAAAAACAATAAAAATAGAAAAAAAATCCAAACCAATTACTTTCTATAACCAATAAATTCCCTATCTCCGTTATTTACATTATGTAGGTCAGAATTTCATTCATAAAAAATAATGCTTTTCTTTGATATAATGTATAAGATATTATTATTTTCAATGACCTTGAATATGGAAAGTAGTTAAACTTCTTGTTAATCGAGAGGCTTTTAAATATAAAAAAAAACAAGGTGCAAGTTGTTGTTGAGAAAGTAGTGCATCTTATCTTGGATGAGACTGGATTCTAAATTTATTTACATAGGCAGGTATATTCTTGGTTTAATTTATGCATTATAATAATTTTATGTTTGCATTTCGTTTTCAATCAGGAATTAACATATTGAATATGCATAGAAGACTTATTTTTTGTTGTTGTTGATTTATTTGATTTAATACCAATAGCAATTAAACTGGAATTTTACAGTGTTTAATAGAAAAGAAAAGAAGATTTAAAATAAAAGATGTACCGAAATGAAAGTTGCTTTTATTCAGCACGCATGTGTTTGACCTTAGAAATCGTAAGTTTTTCTTCGCTTTTAAATTTTCACAATAGTATGGTATTTTTTGCTTTGTCTAATAAAATTATTTGAAATTCGATTCCTTATAGACTGCTAGACCGCTTTGTCTAGAATAAAAAAAGAGATATAAATAGGTATTTATGATACCTTTATTAATAAGCCAGAGGTTCAATTATCGATTTGTGAAACTGGAAGTAATAAATCTGTCAAAACTTAAAAACTAAAAATTTGTTACTTGTTAAGGTGAAATAAAATGTCAAAATGTCATGTTTTATTTCGTTAAGTTTTAACACTTTATCTCACTTTTTTTTATTATATTTAGCGCGCGCTAAAGGGGTTATGAATACCCTTAAAGTGATAAACACAGCACAGGTTGGAGGGGATTTGAAAGGAGAAACCGATGTACATTGTTTTTGAATGTCTGTAGATCATAATGGGAGGGGAAGATAGAGCCGGGTAGAGCATTCCACATTCGTGTAGTGCGACTTAAGAAAGAATCTCTGTACTTAACAGTACGTCCGAAGTTGGGCTCAAGGGTAAACTGATGTGCATTCCTAGAAGCGCGGCGCGAGTATTGCGGTTGAATTGTTTAAGGGGAGGAACGCAACAGGCTATTTCGCTAGAGCAATGTTTGTTGAAATAACGGTAAAATAACGAAAGGCATGAAACATTTCGACGGTGCTCCAGTGATGTAAACGTTTCCGTTATAGTTCTTTCACCTATAATTTTAAGAGCTCTCTTTTGAATTCTATCCAATAGACTCAAGTGGGTTATTGGAGTACCTGCCCACTTTTCCACACAAACATACATATCTAGAAATTATTGACGGTGTTCACGTTCGAATTCTCCGATTTTTTTTGTTTACTTCACAAAAGAAAACGCAAACAAAAATCTATGAACATTTTAATTTTTTTTAAAAATTTGGGGATTTTTGTTGACTTCTAAAAGGTGTTTTTTTCGAAGTATAGAACCCTGAAATGGAATAAAAAAAAGATGTTTTTTTTTTTAAATTGACATGAAATTTACTTTTTTTCGAAAGATAATCTTCTGGCATTATAATTTAAATATGATTTCTGGCATATAACCGCCACGGCTGACTCGAACGTAGTCTAATCTGGAGGTCTAATTTTCGATGACTTTTTTCAACATTTGTGGCCGTATATCGGCAATTACGCGGCAAATGTTGTCCTCGAAGTGGTCAATCGTTTCGGGCTTATCAGCGTAGACTAGCGACTCCACATATCCCCATCACAGAAAATAGTCAAGCGGCGTTAAATCGCACGATCTTGGAGGCCAATTCACGGGTCCAAACGTGACCAAACGTTTCTTTCAATACATCAATTGTGGCTCGAGTTGTGTGACCATGTTGCGCCGTCTTGTTGAAACCACAGATCCTGTACATTAGGGTTGTTCAATTGATGAACGAAAAAGTCAGTATTCATGGCTCTATAGCGGTCACCATTAACAGCATCGTTTTTAAAGAAGTACGGATCAATTTTTCCACCAACCCGTAAAGCACACCGAACAGTCAGTTTTTGTGGATGTAACGGTGTCTCAACATACACTTGAGGGTTATCATCACTCCAAATACGGCAGTTTTGTTTATTGACGTATCCATTCAACCAAAAGTGAGCTTCATCGCTAAACAACATTCGCTTATAAAAATAGGGATCAACGACAATCTTGTTGTGAGCCAACAAAGTGGATGTACACCATATCCAATTCCTGTGCACGATGGCTGATAGACTGATTCGAGTCTTCCTCTACGCTACGCTCTACAGCAGCAATAACTTCTTCTGTACACACTGAACGACGCCTACGTCTCTGTGGATGCGAATTATCATTTAGAGTAAACGTGGTTCTAAAACGTTCCATAGTTAACCAAATTAATTGCTCTGATGGACGATAATGTTGACCGTAAAATGGACGTAGTGCGCGATACATATTTCGAACAGAACCATGATTTTCAAAATACATTTGCACAAATTGGAAGTGTTGTTCAGGTGTTGAAATGCCAAACCCAACTAAAAATAAATCACTTGACCGCTGAAAAAATGGCCGCCAGTTAAAACAGTGTTGCCAACTTAAAGTTCTATACCTCTAAAAAAAACACTGTACAATCGGAGGGGTCCGTACAATGTGAGCACCGTAATTTATGTAGGTGTGAAGCTTTGAAAAATGTATGACTTTACTACATCGTACAACAAAATATCAATTCTTTTAAATATTTCATTGAAAAAAAAAAAAAAATTGTTTTAATTTTGTAAGGGTATCGCAAAGCACAGCTTATATATGTACTTATAATGAATGCAAAACAAGCAAACTTTATTTTTCATCATTGAGTTCAGTATCAATTAAAAAAAAAACTAATTTAATTGATGTTAATTAAATATAATTCACGGAAGAAGGTCGATTAACGACTAACTAAGCTAAAAATACTTTTAGTATGTTTGCCAAAGGCTATAAACCTAAATAAAGCTAGTCGAACAGAGCTAAATAACGCTAGTCGAACTTTTGTCAAAAGTACAAAAGTGAGAATTTAAAATGTTCGCTAAAGTAACCTGCTTGCAAAAAAACATACGAAAACATACGCAAGTACGTGTCTTTAGCATAGATATTTATTTCTCACTTTTGTACTTTTTGGAAAAAGTAGGTCTATGTAGTAAAGCCTTTATATGACAAATGTTCTATGTTATGAGATAGTGTACTTTGCATTTGTTAAAAAATTGACATACCTTAATAAGTTAAAAAAATGTATGTCCTTACATTCTGAATAAAACTTTTGATGTCAACAGAGAACAGAGAGTCCTTGTTGATTGTAGTAGATTTTTCTTAAAGATTTGATACTTGAAGAGCATTAGCAGATTTGTTTTTTGTTTTTATTAATAAGACATTTTTGTTCGCGAACTAACTTTTGATCAACGATTTAGTTCATTTGAAAATTATGTTGCAATCTGGTTTTTTTTTTTTTTTTTATTATAGAGGTGCAGGATTTAAATATTCGAAAAAGAATCAATATTTTAAAATAAAGCTGAGTTCTTTTTTTTCGGGAACAACATCCATATTTTTGACTTTATACACAAAAAAACACACATTAATCATTTTTGACAAAGATTGCGCTCTAGTAGCGTAATGGTAAGAGTGTTCAACTGTCACGTGGGAAGTCTGGGTTTTTTCAGGGCTACTGCCTCTTGCGAGGAATTGACAAATCCTCCAAGAATATCACTTGTGACTTGTCATGAATAAGTGCTTCTCGTCCAACCGTTCGGAATCGGCATAAAATAGTGGGTCCCTTTCATTCCTGTCGACACGCGAACACATGAATGTTTGCGAGTTGTTAGTCACAAGGCCCTGGTTCTTCACGAACTGTTGCGCCACCCAATTTATTTATCTACAAATATTAATATGAAATTTTTGTCATTTTTTGCAATATTTTGCGAAATTACTTAAAGAATAAAATATTTGCTCAGAAAAATTGTCTATACAACTTTTTTTCGTTATAAATTAGTTATCACTTGTAACACGTTAAATAATCCAAAAACAAACAAATAGCGTTACTTCCAGATCGTAGATCCGAAATTTCTTGTCAAAAATCAAAAACACAGTCGTTTTTCGCTAAAACCAACAATTAACGGATTGGGTATACGATATGTCGAATTTCAAAACATCGACTCCATAAGATCTCCATTCAAAATCTCGACAGAAAAAATGTCGACTGGGCTAACTGAACAATAGACCGATTTTTTAAAATGCAATTTTCGAAATGTCGACTTTCAAAATATCGACTGTAGTTGATATTTTAATAATCGAGATTTCATCAGTCAAGTTAATCGACATTTTAATAGTCGACATTTTGTTAGTCGCCATTTTGATCAGATTATGGTTCAAGCGCGCGCATTGATTCCATAAACCGTAATCTGATCAAAATGTTGACAGTTAGTGGCTGGTTTCGCATCGTCTTCAATCACCAATAGTAGACATTTTTTTGTCAATATTATGAAAGTCGATCATAAAAAATAAAAAAATATTTTAAAAGTCAGCATTTCGTACAATTTAGTTGAGAAAAATATCGACAGGCGATATTTTGCTCGAATTTTTTTTCAACGCAGTCGACATTTTGTCAAGTCGAGATTTCATAATGTCGACATTTTTAAGTCGCCCAAAAAATTGACGGCATTTCTACCAGTCGATCATTCGTACCTTACCCACAATTAACTTTTTAATTCAAAACATAGCGTTAGCTAGGAAACTATAATTAAACTAAATTGGTGTTGTGGACGAAATCTTGAATTCCAAAATTTCGAATGGAAAGCTCGAATTCATACAATCCTGAATGTAAAACTCTGGAATACCAAAATTCATTCGAAATTCTGTCATTTAAAAAGAATTTTTGGAGTGCTGTTCTTGTTCATTTCTCTTGTAGAAACTCGTTGCTTAGGACATTCAAAATGCGGAACAAAAGTTAAATGTTATAAGATGATCAATTTTAAAAAATTATATTTTCATAAAAAAATCATTGTTAAAGAACAAAAATTGTGTATACAAAAATTGAAAAAAGGATTGAATTTAAAAAGAATTAAAAAAATATTGAAATTTGAGATGCAATAATCGAGATTTTGGGATTCGAGATTCTCAGTTTTTGGCATTCCAATTAATTTTCTTGTGCATGTACTGAAGACACAACACATTAGCTATTTCTTCAAATATGAACAATGAAACAATGAAATTTTTAAAAATCGTCCATTTCAATAAATAATTTAATTTTCTACAAAAAGTTTCTTAAATTCAAATGCCAAATTCGTCTTAGTTTGCGAGGTATACATTGCTATCAAAAATATTGAAAAGAGACCACAGTAACCATTCTTTCAGAAACGCGAGGTTGGACTTAGTAGTACATATTTCATTTCTATTTATTAATTGCAGTTTAATTCAACCAGAATAAAATCTGTCCGTCTAATTGCCATAGTTTCGTGCTCTCATTTCGACAAAATAACACTTCTTGCCTACGCAAAACTATAAACACTTTTTCCCACCCAACTTTCTACCTGCCATCATATTATTTGACATTTAACAACTTGTAAATTTACCTCTATTCCAATCAATAAATCAAAAAGCCTCGATTGGAAAAAAATTATTAAATTATAAAATTATAGGTATCCTGGCGGAACGTGGCTAAAGCCTACGCCTAAATAGCCGTGAAATTTGTTACCGATTTCCCCGAACGGGTCATTTGTAACAAATTTTCCGCTTCATTTCGACAACATTGTTGCTTCAGTGTCCGTCCAGTTCACTTTCGTCTCTATTGGCCGCAAGCATATACCTCTACCCTTGTATAGGTATTGCTATAGCCTTCCCCTTGGAATTGATTGACACCAGAGATGTGGCGAAACTTGCCAGATTGTGGTGTGGTGGTGTGTTGTGGTTCGGTCGGGAAAAAAGGAGGACACTGGTCAATAATATTCGCCAATGTTAGTTCGATATTTCTTTTTTTGGGTTTGAATTTCACAGACAGGTTGTGCGGTTGCGAATGATGCAGTGTTGCATGCGTGTCCAAAAAAACCTACCTATATAGAAAGTCTCAGCTCAGCAGGAGAACTGGAACTGCATAGCATTAGTTTCTACCAAACTGATGCGCCTAATAATTGCGTATCTGCGATGGAATATGTTGTTTTACGTGCATTCACCACGCAAGCCCCAAAGCAAAGCTAATTGCGAATCCAGCATTTCCCAAATGGCCCCACTGCTTGTTCTCCATCCTCCTCAACCTCTCTCTCTCCGGATTAGATAACCACTAGCTATATAGAAGCAGCATCGTGTAAACAACAACTGCTCTGAGGCAGTAGAACTAGAAGCCCAACCATTCCGGGAGGAACATAAAGTGCACGGAATGCTGTTTGGCCATCTCTTTAGGCAAAGTCGATTTGAGTTCGAGGAACTTTTATTTCCTGAACATTCACAAAGTTGGCCAACTTGGAGCAACTTTGAATATCATATACGCTGATGGTCGTTTGCATTAAATCCTCTATTCTACGGTGATATTGTGATTGCTAGTTCCTGGGCCTGAGCCTTCCTGTGAGGCAAGTGCATTTACCAAATGACTTGCCACCAACATACACGCATCTCGAAGAAATAATCGACAGCGATTCGTCCAAACAAAACAACGAATTGGTCCGAATATCAAGGAATTTCACGTTTATCGAGTGTGTGCGCGAGCACTTCAAGAAGTGCTGTTTGCTGTTGATGGTGGAGCACTTGGAGCTACTGCAGCACTGGACCGGTATCAACCTGGCTACAACGCGAGATGAGTGGCTTTTAATTAGGTGAACAGGTCGGTCGATAGCATACACAAGTGCCTTTTGCAGAGCACTGATGATGGTCTTAATGATGGGGAACGCACATATCGCATTGGAACAGCAATCTAGTGCTAGGTGATGGACGCAACAGAACTGTCAGTGGGGCACAAAGATGGATGGATCATTTGGTTAATTATGGAAACCGTTTGACAAAGGTAAAGCAGACAAGCTAGGCGGAGAGTATTCCGCGTACCCCGCGTCCTCACCGTGTCACATAGCCCAAAGCTCTTCTTTACGCCGAGCCGCGTCACTTAAATTACTCAAGAGGTTAGTGTGTAATAATTGCACTTCTTCTGGCACTTCGATTATATCTTTAACTCGTTGTTTAGCTCATATAGTATGTGCCGCAATATATAATGAGTATAGACAGTGTTAGTGTGTACCATATGTGTGTGTGTGATTTCACTGTGGTGAAGAATTAGCCTCTTAAGTGTAACAAGTCCAGTTAGTTTTAATTAAATCAATTTGTAAGATTAAAGTCTTCGATAAAGAAGCTGATTGAGTATATTTATTATTATCGGAATGGAATTAAAATAAGTGATAAAAAAGTTGGAAAGGAAGTTTTTTTTATTTTTGCAAATATTATTTAAGGCACAAGATCCAACATTGAGGTTGGATTCTGAGATATGTAAATGATAGACAGAAATAGAACTAGTAACAGATAAACAAGGGAAGTAGGCTTAATTGGGTTTGAAGGAAGATTCATAATCATGGGATTCACATAGAAACTTATATCAAAATTTTACTTGACGTAAAAATGAACGATTGCTATTTTTAAAAAATCGAATTTCCCTACTTTTCTCAGAAAAAATAAGAAAAATGGGGTTGATGAAAACGAAGAAGTTATATAGGGTACCTATTCAAAGGACGTAGAACTATATTATATGGACAACATGTATAGAAATGAGTGTACCTACAAAAAATAATAAGACCATGTGTCAATTACGTTAAAAGTGCGTTAAATTTGATCCCATGGCTAAATTTTGACATTACTGAGGTGAATACAGTCGTCAAAAATTTACCTGCTCAAGAGGTCGTTCTTATTTTATCTAGGGAATACATTTTGACGAAACAACGAAAATTTGGCGAAACATTCGGTGCGGCACATTATGCACTGTTGTCGCTTTTAATCGGGAAACCATCTTCAATGCAACTTTTGTATGGGAATGACGATCGACTAGCAGTCCATGTATACTAGGTCCATGGCTGCTACTGTCAAAATGCAATTTCTAAGTTCAAGGTGGTATCCAAAGCTATTTGGATAATTTGTAATTCCTTCTAAAAAAAGCTATTGCAACAACAAATCAAGGTATCTTAACATTTTTGGATAGGTTGACACTGTCTCGGATAGGTTCCTTACCGCAGGGAACGTCAATGGGATATGTATGTTTTAAAAAATCCCATTTGTTGCAATTGACACGGCAAAACCCTTCAATTTTATTCAGCCCTATTAAAACGGATCAAATTTAACTGGGATCAAATTTAACCAAAATTTTAACGAAATTGACACACGGCCTAAGAAAATATTTGATGAAGGGAAAACATTAAAAAAGCTGTGTCTACGTGAGAGCACGAGAAGCGGGCGGTAGAATCTATTGAGGGTTGTAGCGGTAGGGGAGATTTTCAAAAATTTTATCAGAGGGTGAAGCGATCCACCCAAGGATACAAGGCTAGAACGGAAGCCTGCCGAGATGAGAGTGTGGAATATGGTAGTAGACACACAGTCAGTGCTGAGGATCTGGAAAGAACACTTCTCTAGACTGCTTAATGGCGAAGACAGCCTAGATGCCGCTAATAGGCAGATCGCTCCGTTCAACTTGGACGATGATGGTCAAGAGTTCCGTCCACCCGACCTAACCGAAGTGCGGCTGGCGATATCCAAACTTAAGTCGTACAAGGCTGCTGGTGCGGATGGCTTACAAGCCGAACTATTTAAATCAGCGGGAGATGAATTGGCTAGGAGCATACACCAGCTCATCTGCAAAATTTGGTCTGATGAAAGTATGCCCGATGAATGGAACCTCGGTATAGTGTGCCCCATCCATAAAAGGGAGATGTTCTGAAATGTACCAACTACAGAGGAATTAGTCTCCTAAACGTCGCTTATAAAATCCTGTCGGCTATCCTGTGTGACCGCTTAAAACCTTTTGTCAACGATCTGATCGGCCCCTATCAGTGTGGTTTAAGGCCAGGCAAGTCAACCGTCGATCAAATGTTCGCACTCCGACAGATTTTAGAAAAATCCCGGGAATTCCAGATCGATACACACCACCTTTTTATCGATTTTAAAGTCGCGTATGATAGCATGAAAAGGGACAAATACAGAGCCATGTCGAGTCTCGGCATCCCTACGAAACTCGTCCGCCTGTGCAGGATGACGATGGAGAAATCTCGCTGCTCCGTCAAAATTGGTAAGAACACCACCGATTCCTTTGATGTTGAGAAAGGATTGAGGCAAGGCGACGCGTTATCATGCAACCTATTCAACATCGTTTTTGAAGCCATTTTACGCAACGCACACGTAAACAACAGCGGTACAATGGCAGAACGTAGCGAGCTGTGGCAGTGGCATTTGCGAACATTGAATCAGAGGCGGCTAGAATGGAATTGGCGGTTAATGAGGACAAGACGAAGTATATGCTGTCATCGAGAGAGGAATCTCAACATCGTCGACTCCGGCAAAATATCACGATGGACAGATATAACTTCGAAGTTGTCAAGGACTTTGTCTACCTTGGCTCCACTATTAAATCGCAGAATGACATCAGTGCAGAGATCAAGCGAGGAATTACTCTTGCCAACCACTGTTTCTTCGGTCTAAGAAGGCATTTAAGTAGTAAGGCCCTCTCCCAGAGAACCAAGGAGACTTTATACAAGACCCCAATCATCCCGGTCCTGCTTTATGGGTCAGAAGCATGGACACTGAAAGATTCGGATAAAAATCAGGTAGGGTGCTTTGAGAGGAAGATTCTTCGTGTGATTTTCGGTCCGGTGTGTATCGAAGGAGTATAGAGGAGAAGATTCAACGACGAGCTATACGGGCTATACAGCGACGTTGACATGGTCAAAAAGCTGAAAATACAGGGGCTGAGATGGCTGGGACACGTGGAGCGTATGGACAGCAACGCACCTGCCCGACGAGTCTTCGAATCCAACCCCGATGGCGTAAGCAGCAGAGGAAGAACACGTAACAGGTGCCGCAATCAATTGAATGAAGACATCAAAGCACTCGGTGTGCGCAACTGAAAGCGGCTAGCTAGGGACAGAGCTGGCTGGAGGGGCTTGTTAGTTGAGGCCGAAGCCCATCCTGGGCTGTGAGCGGCATCAAAAGTAAAAGTAAGTAAGTTAAACTTGAAATACATAAAACCATTTGGTTTTCAGAATCCAACCAAAACTAAATGAAAACATACAAAACTGAAAACTTAACTAATGTTGAAAAAAATTGATATTTTTTTTAGTTTGAATATCATTTTTTTTTTTTTTTTTTTGGAAACTTGACTGAAATAGTCTAATTTAAAAACAATAAAAGAGGACATTTCTGACTTTAAAATAAAGCTTTAAAGTAATTTTATTTGTTTTGTCGTTGGTTTTTAATATTTTGTTTCAATTTTTAAAACAATTTTAAAAAAATGTCCCTCCTGCCTAAATAGAAGAAAACGTATATCTACTTCCCAAATTATTAGTTTCTAACCTTGAACCAACCTATATTTTCTAGCTTTTTCTTTCGTTTCTTATGAGTTCCCTCCCCCCACCTATAAACCGTGAACATTTTAACTGAGGATTTTAGAGAAAAACTTAAAAAATTGTAAACCCATTCAAGTGAGGCATAAATCGATTTCGTGACATTCTGAAAACTGCTTTATTAAAAGAAATAATGAAGCTGAAGATCGCTCCAAGGACCTACAAATATTTGTTTGTGGGTGGATCTGGAGGTATTTTGAAGAGATTTTTCAAAACTGTAATATTGATTTTTTTGTGCTGGAAATTTTCTAGACGTGATATTTTTTAGTTTTTTTGTTGTGTTATTATTTTTTGATATTATTTGTTAATCAAAAATCGTGAAACATAATTTACTATTTTTTTGTCGTGGAATCTAGGCCGTTATAATTTGCTTTTTGAACAAAATAAAATATGTCAACAACAGACGTGACGTTTTTTTTTTTAAGATTTTTAACTACGTTATATGAAAAGTTGTAAGCAAAACTTTGTAGCCATATAACTCGGAGCTGAGAAATTATAGGATAAAAATAAAAACACTAATTCATCAGAATTTAAGAACTTTCAAGCGTTTTTATTGCTATCCTATCATTTCTCAGCTCTGAGTTATCAGTCGAATACAAAACGTTCGCTTCAAGTCGAACGTTCGATGCGCTATTCATAATGAGGGGCCTTAAGCAGTTCCGTGCTTACGACCTTATTTAAACAATTTTTCTTAAACTTGTCCCATTTTTAGACCAGCTTAACTTTTCCTCTTACGAAAGAAATTAGGTAAAACATAGTACGAAAATTTGAAAATAATGTTCTGTTTTCAAGCGACCTTTAAATGTATTAAAAAAAAATACACAAAAACTAACTGACATTTATTAAATTTAGTAGTTGTTTGTTTTTTATTTATCTATAAACCGTAGGGTACACAAAGATGAATTAGTATTTTATTAATTTCATCCATTTTAATGATCATTTAAGCCCAAACAACTACTAAATTTAATGATTTAATATATGATCAAATAATATAAAGCATAACTGACATTTATTTTAGAAATTTAAAAAAAGTAACTACCGCAGTGTTTAAATCAACTTTATTGGCTTGATTAACCTTTGCGAAAAGACCTAAAAAAACACCATCTATAAACGTCAAATATACCGTTCAAATTAAGAGAATAGACATTATTTTTCCGTTACTTCAATTTTTTCGCTGATCTGTCGAGTGACCCCACTGTTCGGTGATAATGCAAGCACTTTTTAGCAATTTACAAACGGAACTTCTTTGAATTTTTCGGATACAAATTTAGAAAAAGCATTCTGATGTCGTTTTCTATTGGATTTCGGAACAGTACTACTCATTTGTATTCCAATCGAATTATTTTCTGTTGTTCCAAGTCTAATTTGCGAAAATTACGTGTGTGTGAGTAAATTGCTTTATATTTTTGTATATTATGCATTTTCAGTCGAGTAAAATTAATTTGGCAAGTTATCCGATGAAAGAGTTTATATGTTTTTGTGTGTTCCGGGTCTACTCCTTTATAAAACTCGGAACATAAAAAACTCCGAAAACATTACTCCGAATAGCCGATTGAATTATTTTGGATTAAGCTGAGTCAAAAAAGAGTAACTCCGAACTTCCAACCGAAAACGACATGATAATATGTTTTCTCAAAAACACGAGTAACGAAGACTTTAGGGACACTTAATATAATTTTCAATTTCAATGACCTCTCAGACCACACTAAGTTGAACAAAAATAATGGAAAAAAACCCAACCGAAACCGAACAAACAAAATTGCCGAGCAAGGTGAATTTTTTTTTTTTTTGTTTCAACAAGCAATGTAGAGCTTTGCAAAACCCATGCATGCTTATTTCACGGGTGAAGTGATAAATCATATTGTTCATAGCTTTATAAAGGGTTCTGCATTAGTTTAAGAAGCATGAATTGTGTAACGTGATTCTTAAAGTAATGTATTCTAAAGCAATTTCTAAACACATTCATGCATTACAAAGTCCATCTCAAACATATTTCCTTTTCATAGTCCTATGTTTTATGCAGATTTTGACTTCAAATTAATCGAGATTCACAGTTTGTTAGTGGGTTTGTGTCAAGATACAGGAATCAAGTTCTTTGATGTACATACATATAAGTTTTTGCCCTGTGAAAGAAAAATACATAAAACTGCCCAAAGTTCAATAAACTTACATGTCTGTAATTCATAAAGACCCTATAAAATATTCCACAAAACACGGTTCAGCGAGTATCAGAAGTACCTACCCAATAAATTTAAGAATTACATTAACTATCTTACATTCTAGTTTATGTGAAACCAAGTATGTAGTATAGGTATCTATTTGAATTAATATTCAAAATGATTCTTGCATAACATTACCACTTCCCTAATAGGATAGCGTGATTATTCATATGTACTCGTATATTATGAGAATACTCTTATAGAACTAAAGCACGCGATTTAAAAAACAAAAACGTTGACTGAATCTTCCAATAGACTGCTCTCATGCCACCCAATGCTCCAGCCAAATGCATATTACGAGAATATAAAATTAGAGAATTAAGAGGCACTTGGATTGTACATACTATAACTCCTAGTGCAAAACGACAACTCTAAAAGACCAAGAACCCTAAGCGTGATTCGAATTTCTTTAGTCACAGAATCTAATTTCGAATTCCGTCATGATAAACAAAAACAAAAAATAAGAACAATAAAAGATGTAGCTATATAGAAAGTACCATAAACGCCATGTCGTCCATTGTCAAATAGAACTAAAAATAAGAAACGAAAAAAACAGACAAACTATACGAGATGCTATAGCAAAAAAACATCTAGTACACCAAAGTGACAGTGTCCAATTAATATCCCTCTCTAGGTTTTCAATTTAAATCAAGCACTTTATCACCATCGTCAAATCAAAACACTGTCCTATTTTCCACATTGCCATATCCACTTCCAATTCGACATCGACATTGGCAGTGATAACTGATTGCCCATTAAGTTTGCTGCATGATGTGTCTTTGCGCGCAGAGAGCAAACCAAACGCCCGTCAGCTTCCAAACAGGGCCATCGCCATCATCATCATCTTTATCTCTCCTTGCCTCAGTTAAACGGACCTCATCCCTTTAAAAGTTCGTCGTACAGCAAACATGATGGCACACAAATCGAAAGAATGAGACACGAATGTGTTTTTTTTGCAGTATTGTGGTTTTGCTTCTTTTTTTTTGTTGTTGGCCCAAAGTGAAAGTTCTTAGTGGGCAAATACAACTCAGAGTCGCCCGCCCGCCCGTTTGAAAAGGTTCCTACTTCGAGTCACTGTATTGTTAGAGTCAATTCTTACCTAGAGCAATAGAACAAAGTATACACTCCTGCCTGATGCCTGTGCCTGGAAATAGCAAATATAAATTGCTCTAAAACGTATGCTCTTGTCTACTTGAATCCATAAATAATTCTTTTTTTTTGTTCTTCGCCAATTTCCTGGGTACTAACAACTTTTACTTCCATTTAAAAGCAGGGTTGCCATAAAAAGACTTGATTTCAAAAACATAACTCTTCTTCATGAAAGGGTGAGAGAAAATGGTTGAATTTTCAAACTTTTCTAAAAACGCCTTAAATGTAGCCCTCTCTGACAAAAATTATGACATTTCTGAAATTTCTGACAGAAATTGTTAAAAATTGTGTTTAAAGACAATACACTGTCAAAATCATTGCACGAATAAAATAAAAAATCTTTACAAGTGGATGAAATAAGATGGCGCCCAATGTGATGCCGTAGGGTTAATCAAAATATTGATGTTTTGTTTTGATTTCTTTTGCGAAACATGGTAGACTTACTTAATAAACTTTGTAAGATAATTCGTTTAATGTACTTCAAAAAAATCACGATTAAATCACGCACAAATGTGATGCAATCATGTACAAATGCGGTAAATCCACATACGAATCTGGTAAAATCCGGTAAAATTAGAGAAGAATCTAGTAAAATCACGAGTGAATTAGGTGAAACTGCAAACGAATCCGATAAACTCAAAGGCAGATACGGCAAAATCATGGACAAATCTGGTAAAATCACGGGCTAATTTGATAAAATCGCGGATAAAGTTGTGATTGCCGTGATTAAGCCGGTAAAATTAGAGATGAATCTGCTCAAATCATGAATGAATTCTGTGAAACCTTAAATGAATTTCTTAGAATTACAGATGAATTCTGCAAAATAACGGATGAATCAGGAAACATCACGGATAAATCCGGTAAATCAACTATAAAATCGGTAAAATTATAGATAAATCTGGTAAAACCAGTCACGGAGCCGGTCTAAGATTATTCTGCTGAAATCACAGATGAATCCGGTCAAATCACAGACGAATCTTGTAAAATTACGGATTGCGGCGGTAAAATTACAAATTAATCTTGTAAAATCACGAATTGAATGGGTTGAGTCATGGATGAATCTGGTAAAATAACAGTTGAATCCATTGAAACCACAAACGAATCTATTAAAATCACGTTACATATTGATCCGGTAAAAAAACAAATGTATTTGGAAAAATCACGAACAACTTCGGTAAAATCAATACGAATCTGGTTAAATCACAAATGACTAAGCTGGTAAAAATCAAAAATGAATCTGGTAAAATCAAGGATGAATCCGGTGAAAATAATAACGAACTTCACAAAATTACGGTTGGTTTCCGAAAAATCACGGATGAATGCCGTAAAATCACAGATAAATCTACGAAGCGGTACGTAAAACGTATAGAGCCTGTAAAATCACAGATAAATCAGCCGAAATCACTTTTGAAACCAAAGTCACGAATGAATCCGGTGAAATCATGGATGAATCTAGCAAAATCGTTGACGAATCGTGTAAAATCACGGATTGAGCTGGTTAAATGCCTAATGAACCTTGAAAAATCACAGATGAACCCCGTGAAAGCACTCAGACATTTCATAAAACTCGGTAAAACCACGGATGAATCTGGTAATATCACGGATGAATCCAGTAAAATAGCAGAAGAACCAAGTAAAACCAAAACTGAGTCCGATAAACTCAGAAATTTGTTACTTCAATAAGATTTTTAAGTTATCAGAAAATTTGACTGTTCAAAATGTGTGTTCAATGAAAAAAAAAATCCATAACGGCAACCTTGTTTTCGACCAACATAGTTTATTTCCTTCTTGTTTGTTATGCCTTCTTTATTTGTTCTTTTTTTTTGTATTTTGGGGCCATGCAATTTGCAATTGAAATTCATTCGACCATCACCAAGAAGAGTGTAAGTGTAGTCTAAGCATTATTCTGGAACATTTTTTTGTTTGTTATTCCTTCGTAGCCCTCTTCGACATGAACATAGATCTACGTTTTTTGCCCTTCTTTTTCAGGTCGAAGAGAAACTATAAAATTTTCATTGATAGATTCTTTTGTGGAGGGAAATAAATCGAAAATCTGAATAAAGAAATAAAAGCCTCCACCAATACCCTTTCCTGTAGATATCTCTAGAGGCTGTCAGAGTTGGTTAAAAAATAAAAATGAAAATCTACTCTGCAAGTACACACCCACAGGGGTGGCGAGTGGTGAGCTAGGCCTGCCTTGGCTCAAGCGTAGGCACACACATTGAGAGGCTGATGGCAAAGGGAAGGCTGCTTAGTTATACTATGTGGTATCATTTCATCTGAGAGATTTATCACAACTATTGGTTTCACAATTTTTCAGCGATTCATTGTTCGTAACACAATCTGGAACAAATCTTTTTTTTTTCTATGCGAGTACGAGTACTACGACGACGAACGACAATGCCGAGAACGACGTTCCAGAGTAGATACTCGTATCTGCGAACAAGTAAATATACCTATATATTTTTTTTTTTTAAATTTGTATGGAATAACTACGTAGATAAAGTTAGTATATATGTGGCGAGATAGACGATATTCTTGCTCAGGAAATGAGAATGTGGCTAGGGAAATATAATAAACTTGTTTATATGCGGAAGATTGCATTTTTTTGTTTTCTATTCTATTACTGTCATGGGTGGCGTAGAATACCATCACCACAATCCACAGTTGGCATCACAGGCAATGTTAATAAAGTCATAGATTCCGAATAGTCTCGAGGTTCCCAATCTCTTCAATCCGACATTGATATCACAACGAACTTCAAATACACTGCGGTTTAATTGATTAGAATTACTTTTAAAGTATTAAAGAATTTTTTAATTTTTTCTTACATTTTCAAAGTTCGACAACAAATTTTTAAATTCTAGTTTTGATTTTATTAATTAAAAACAAGATAATTTAAAATTCAAACTCGAGAACAAAGAAATTGCCAATTGTTTTTCAAAAAAAAAAAAAAAATTAAATGAAATATCAGGTATTTTGACAATTTTTGGGTTTACTGATTTTACTGTAACAGAAAAATATGTGTTGAGTATAAATGAACGTATATGTAGTCCTTACAGGGTGATTTGCATAAGGTGTCACAAAAGGCTAGGGCTTGTAGTTCGGACTTAGACAAGAAAAAAATCGTATAGGAGGGGGGGTCTAATTCCCCCCGTTTAGGCAGGAAACCGGATGGTTCTGGGACTTTGACTTTTCAAGATACATATTAAAAAATAAAGAAACCAGCATCTTAGTAAAAACAAGAAAAAACGAGGTTGGTGATAATCAACTGCTTGCTGCAATGATCATTTAGCCGGATTCTTCTTAGTTTTATGAGAAAGTTGCTTCATTTATTTTTTGATATCTTGAAAAGTTAAAGCCAAGATCCATACAGTTTTCAGTGTTTGACTAAAAATTGACAAGAGCATTAAGTTTTGAAAACAAAAATTATGCTTAAATACATAAAATTTTTAAAAAAAATTAGCTTGAAAATATTTTTTTTTCAAAATTTTGACTTTGAAAATTAATTTTTCAAAAACTATTCACTCGAACAACTTAATTTAAAAATTATATCAAAGAATAGACTTTTGGCTTTTCAAAACGCTATAGCACGACTCTGTAAGTATTACCGTTATTTTTTTAATATTTTTGTTTCTGATTTAAGTGATTTTTTTTTTGAAAATTGCTTGCCTAAGTCCAACCTACACCTTTTGTGACACCTTATGCAAATCACCCTATATATTTTATGTAGACTTAATTGTAATCTTGCTAGCTTGCTAGATAATTATACAAGTCTTTAAACCCGGCATCTAAATAAACAACTGTATCAATCATTAACATACTGTATAAGCGTTTTATATTGTGAACAAGCTCAGTACTGTCATGCCGCTCGATTTGGAAGAATCCCAGTTCAAATCCTGATTTGTTTTTAAATTAAATAAATGTATATTTTTTTCAGAATAAAGGAGAAACCAGCTGTGCGATTAATAGATAAGTTAAAAAAGAGTCGACTTATAAATATGTATAGTGAGTACAAGAAGCTGTACCCATTACATAAAACCATAAACAGTTAATTGTGATGATGATAGTATCTTTGTACTCATTACATAATTTTGTTATGAGTACAAATTATACATGCAATAAGTACATTGCATAATGCATACATTTATAAACATCCGATTGTGATGAGTACAGTATATTTGTACTCATTACATATTTTTTCATTGAGTACATAATATGTATGCACTGAGTACATAAATATGTTAATCCATGTTATGAGTACATAGTATTTATCTAATGAGTACCTACATATTATTTATAAAATAAAAACACTGTATTTATGTAAACATTACATAAACACCACTAAGAAACCCTACTTTAATCATATACTCATCAAAGATTACCGCTGCGGCCAGATTTGTATGTGACTAGTCTAAGGAATATGAACCAACTTATATTTATGGAATGAGTGCAGACAATTAAGAAAGAAACTAATGCCACTCCATAACCAAATTTATTTAGTTAATTCATAGAAGAAGACATAATAAACTGTACGCACTGAATGTTTATGAACTTATCATATATTCGATACATCTTTATGCAATGGGTCCATAAAAGTCTTTATTGACTACGTCTTGCTTATTTATGTACTCATTATAGGTTTTATGATGTAATGAGTGCAAAAAGTTATGAGCACAGAAATTAATCTGAGTGTAGGCAATTTAAAATGTATCTTCTTTCTAAGACGCCAGTAGTCAATAAAGATTTAATAATGTTATGAGTACAAATAAGTTGTTTGTGCAGACAATTTTACTGGCTGAGTCAAAACATTTATGTGCTGAGTACATACATATTTCGAAGATAAAATGACTTTGAAAATTGAATGGTAATTGGTAAAGTTATAATAATAATAGTCATTATTGTTATGTAGAAGTTATATGGCTCCGATTGAATTTTGTTTTGCCAAGAAATATTAATGAAGTCATAGTACAATTTATTTTGGCATCAAACAAATCTTTGATTTTGCTTTTCTTCCGCCTCAACATATCCAATTAATAATATTGTCAATGATGGTTTTTCAATGATAGCTATACAACTGGTGCCTAACCAAGTGAACCACAATGTATATATTTATAACTACTGGTATATATTTATCTGTAACTACATTTGCACAAGCCTCTAAGCATTCTGTTACAATTTCAATTTAAATCTTGTCTCCTCTTTGACTCAGACTCTGTGGGTTTACTTTTTTGTTTTCATTTGATTATTATTTTTTTTTTGTTTTGTATTTCGTTCATGCAGATGTGATTTTCTGGGTTAGAAATTGAAGAAGACCAGAAAAAGAAGTTATATTATAGTGTTCCAAATATTCGGTTCTTATTAAAGGTTTTCTCCTCTGCTGCTGTATACATCATTTCTTCGTATCTGAATACATAGACAAGGTTTTGCTTGCACCCATATAGTGATGAATTAGCATAAAATTGTATATAACTTTTGTTTGTCATATATTGTTAGTTTTTTCACTTTTTACTTGAATTTGATTGTAAGGGTAATTTTATGTTTTTTTAAAAACAAGAAAAATCAAATCCAATGAAGGCATATAATAGGTGTGTTTTTTGGCAAAGCTGTCCCCAGTGCAGTAGGATTTTACACGTATTACAAATACAACACCGTACTGCCGATAAAAGTAGAAGTAAAATCCTACTGCGGATAGAATTTTGACTCTTATTCGAGTCTCGAATTGGATAGTGTTTGTTTTGGTTTAGAAATTGGTACGATTGGTAGTTCAATTGAGTCTCGATGGATGTGTTCATCGAGTAGTTATAATTCTTAATTTCCATTGGACAAACAAATCGAACTATTTTTTTAGTTGGCCAGTTTATATAAATAAGATCTTAGAGAACTCCCTATTTTTATAAATATAAAAGCTATTCCTCTCTAAAAGCTATTTCTTTCTTTTGCTATTAAAAAGTGAGAATGAATTTTTTGCACTCTTTGATCAGTTATTTTCTTCTTAAAAAGGGCTTTCTCGAAAGGGTTCTTATAAGAAAAACGCATCACTTTTTGTTTTCGCAGCGAATATTTCGCGTTAGTCTTAATTCATCGTGTACAAATCGCTTAATTACCCCGTTTACATGCAGGTCTACACTAGACTTCAACCCGACCAATCGATTTTGCATGTAAACGTAAATTCAAAAGTGATCAAAGTCTGTCCCGGTCTACATTGAACGATTTTCCAGTGCCGATCTTTTGTTTGTTGGTGAAGGGACGTGAGGGATAAGGATCAAATCGTATGTAACATAAAATTCGAATGATTTTTCCAGTCTGTTTATGTTCTCTTTCACCTTCTTTCCAGTTTTTTGTGTGTGTTTGGTGTCAGTGTGCCGTTCATTTGATGGTGTGAGTGAATATCAATGAAAAATGAAGAGCACAGCAATAAAAACATAAAGAAGACAAGGAAAAAATCTTATGGAAAAAATCGTTCTGTGTGTACATTTCACACGATTTCTGGAAAAATCGGGCAATGTAGATCGGGACTCTGCGAACACATCCCTTGACTTTTGATTTGTCCTTAACAGAAGAAAAGTAAGCAAAATTTAAAAGAAATTTCAAACAAATGCCAGCTAAGCAAATGGAAACTAAAAAAAGGTAAATAATAATTGATTTTAAATCGTAAAAACAATAATAAAACCAACATATATTTATAGAAACAACATTTTTATCGAATTACAAATTTTGATATCCTCACGACCCGGCAAAATAAGTTCTTGGTTATTTTTTTTTATTCAATTAGGTATTTGACCACTAACCAAGAATACCAACCTAAGAAAAAAAAAACCGCACAACTGCGGATAGTGCGAAACGTTTTTTTGGTAAATCGTACTGTACTGCCGAAAGCGTTACCAAAAAAACACGCCTAATATATAATTCTGCTGCTTAGTTTGCACTTATACATGTAGGTTTTTCAAGATTGTAACATAAAGTTTGTTCAGGCTTTTTTCCGATACGACTTTCTCGTGGATGATTGAATCGATTTTGATTTTTTTTCTCGGAGATCGGTTCATCTAAAATTTGATCCATTAACTATGAGGTCAGTTTAAGTTTGGGAAAGGAAATCAGTTTGATTTTTTTCAACATATATCTTTAACCACCTTAAGTTTTTTTTGAACCTCTTCTGTGTAAACAAACAAGTCCATTCGACCCAGTCGTACACTTTAAATACTTTTCACTGATTCGCATCGATTTTCTATATGAGAATTGATGCTGTTTTATCTTTTGTTGTCCATCGATGCGTGGAAAATTGCCTCGTCAGTGCAGGTGGCATACACAGGTAGGAGGTCAAAGAGTTTTGTTCTAAAAGAAAAAGTTTATTGCAAAGATCATCAGAAAAACTGTGTGTGCCTGTCTGTGTGTGTGGTGATGATCATTTGCATAATTTGAATTGCACAATAAATTGTTATTGTTCTATGTGATGGTTGTTTTCTCTTTTTTCAATTCATCCTTGATTGAGTGCCTTTAATGCATTTCTGCCATATTTGGAAGCTATTTTATAGATGCATGGAATTCAGGATTCAAGATTTATATGTGCCATGCAAATGAAGAATGATTTAAAAACTGAGTGTTGATGGATTCAAAAGTGAATTTGATTTATGAATGGGATAATTTGATTGATGTTATATAAATAATGGAAGTTTAATTTTTGATTTTACAATCATTTACAATCATATGAAATTAACCAGCAATAAACCAATTATCAGGCTGTTTGATACTTTTTAACACAGTTGGTGAGATTAAATAGAATACAAAATGTTAATGTCGTGCAAAATGAAGTTTATTCTCCGTTATTACGGTTATAGTTTCACTAAAACGACACGTCCCTGGAGGCGTCAATTGATGTTTAGTTCAAACGAATTTCGTCATAATGATGAGATGATTGGAGAGAATGTCGAAAATTTGGGTTTATTTAAACGCCAACTGTCGTCTCTAGATTCTTGTCGCTTACTGTCGTTCAAGTGAAATGACAATCGTAATAGGGGTGATTAACGCACTATTTTTTTAATAGAGTTTGACACATACGATTTTAGAACATTAACATTATATATGTTTAAATGGCTAGACACAGTGCTAAGTTAACTCAAGAACAAGGTAACTTCATTATAGGTAAAACAATTTTAAAATAAATATAATGAAAAATGTAAAAAAAAAACACGATCAGGGTTAAAATAACACAGCGGTCATGAACAAATTTAAAAAAAATTACAGGAATTTCAATCAGAGAAAACATGGCATATTCTCTGATGAAGTAAATTTTTTTCAAGATGATTCCGTGTAAATTTAACCAGGAAGAAAATATGATGTTAATTGTGAAAGATTCTAAGTTGAATGCAACATTATATGGGCAAAGTCCGCATTGTAAATTTAATAAGACGTTTTTTAACATATGTATTGGTTCACGTTATGGTTAGTGCGTTCGACTGTCACGCTGGAAATCTGGGATCGCTTCCCAGCCTCGTCCAACTAAAAACTAAAAAAGTTTTTTTTTCAGGGCTACTGCCTCTTGCGAGGAATTGACAAATCCTCCAAGAGTATCACTTGTCACGAATAAGTGCTTCTCGTCTAGCCGTTCGGATTCGGCATAAAATTGTAGGTCCCTTCCATTCCTGTCGAAAGGCGCACACAGGAATGGTTGCGAGTTGTTAGTCACTAGGCCCTGGTTCTTCATGAGCCGTTGTGCCACCCCATTTATTTTTTTTATTTTTTAACTTTCCATATACTTACTTAATTGCTTAGATCCTTGACCCCTCTAAGGGGCACAGGGCGTCAACTACCGCTACACGCCATCGCGTTCGGTTTCTGGAAATGTATTTTAGCTCTCCCCAACTTTTACCGAGCTTTTGTGATTCCTTGTTGACTGTTCTGAGCCAAGATTTTCTCTGGCCTCCAGGTCTTCTGCCATCTTGGATGAGTGGATCCCACTCCATTGCATGTCTTGCAATAGAGTCTGCACTACGACGTAGGGTGTGACCAATCCACTGCCACTTTCTTTTCCTAATAACGATGTCAATAGGACTTTGGCCAGTTCTCCGAAGGAGTTCTTGGTTGGAGATGGTGTTCGGCCAAAAAATCCTTAGGATGTTTCGGAGACATCTATTTTCGAAAGTTTGTAGCTTCCTTGTGACAGGGCGGTCACTTTCCATGTACTACACCCATATAGTAGTACTGTAAAAATAAATATCTTTTCTTACTTGCTTAACTCATAATAATAATAAGCTAAAATCGGAAAATCGGTTCCTGCTCCTAAACGAAAAATCGGAAAAATACAGGCGATGTGTCAGAAGATAGGGGTTAAATAGACCTAATTCCTACTTAACTCTAATGGTGTGTCTTAAATATTCTATTTTAGAGACCAATTATTAAAGCCAGAGCTTAGTACATGTATGGAAAAATTAATACTGAACGCGGTCAAATCCAGTATTTGTATTTGTGTTTCCTGGCAAGAATGGGATCAGCACTTGATCTTAATCAAGCAGATTCAACTGTTCAAATCCCGCCCTGTAATCTTAAGAGGGTAATTGAGAGTAAAGTTCTAGCTATAACCAACAAGAGATGGAACTTACTCGATACCTGTGTTATAACTAGAAAATGATGGCCTAGTTTCGATAAACAAAAGACCGACAAGATCATCCACCTGGGAAAAAAGTCTCTATCTATTCTCGTGAGCCACTGGGCACAACCAACTGGGCTACCATAAGAAAAAGATGAGTCTCAGTATGGACGACTTATGTAGAGGATGTGGTGACGAAGAGATACATGAGGATACTGCACACTACTTTTGTCACTGCCCTGCACTATGTCATCTAAAATAGGCTCCTCGGGAGACATTTCTTCAATGACTTAGAGGAACTATCTGACATTACAAGCAATGTTAAAATTTATTAACGCTACAAAATGGCTTGACAATTCTTAAATACAGCTAAACAAATTAGTCACATACACCAACCCACTGATCTATCAAACTCAACCGCCAGACGTTGCATGGAGCCATTGCTCCTACGAACCTGGTGGTGGGGATGATTTAAACAGTGGAGGTAAAGAGAAGGGACCACGCCTTTGAAAAGACGATGGTGCGTTGACCTCTCCTCAACCTGGTGATTGTGCTTACGGACACTTCTTCAGTAACCTGAAGACTAATCTGACTGAACGGGGCAGACGCATGCACCAACCACTGATCTATCAAGCTCACCCAGCGGACGTTGCATGGAGCCACTGCTCCTACGGGCCCGGTGGAGAGATGATCTTTCCGGTGGGGGTAAATGAGGGGATCACGCCCACGCCCTAAGAAGACAATGTTGCGTTTAACTCTCCTCAACCCGGTGTTAATATGCCGTCAGACAATTCTTCAATACCTGGATAGCTTCACCGAGTTAACTAGGCAGACAAATACACCAACCACTGATCATTCAAATTCATCCACCAGACGTTGCACGGACCACTGCTCCTACGGGCCTGATGGGGGGATGATTTAACCAGTGGGGGTAGGGGGGATCACGCCCTTAAAGGACAGTGATACGTTGGTCTCTCCTTAGCCCGGTGATTGTGCCGACGACGTAGGTTTACATGACAGAACGAGGTAGAAAGCGCAGACACCAACCACTAATCTATCAAACTCACTCACCAGACGTTGAATGGAGCCACTGCTCCTACGGGCCTGGTGGAGAGATGATCTTTCCGGTGGGGGTAGAGGTAGAGATCACGCTCTTAAAAGACAACGGTGCGTTAACCTCTCCACAACCCGGTGATTATGCGCAAACAAACACTTCTCCAACACCTTAATGGGACCAACTTAACAAAGCTACCACATACACCAACCACTGATTTATCAAACTTACCCGCCAGACGTTGCATGGAGCCACTGCTCCTACGGGCCTTGCGAAGGAATGATTTACCTGTTGGGGGTAAGGGAGAGGTTCACGCTTTAAAAACACTATGGTGAGCTGGCCTCTCCTTTGCCCGGTGATTGTGTCGACGGACTCTCCTTATCTGACCTAACTGGGCAGTCGCTGGCACCAACCACTGATTTATCGAACCCAGCGCCAGACGTTGCATGGAGCCACTGCTCCTACGGGTCTGGTGTGGGGTCGATCAATCCAGTGAGGGTAAAGGAAAGGGACACGCCCTTAAAAGACAATGGTGCGTCAACATATCCTCAACCCGGTATTTACGCAGCGACTGACACTCCTTCAATCAATTTGTAAACGACTTTTCCAAGTTTCAGCTTGTAAGAACTGTATTGACGCCCTCTACGGACTATGTCATTGGATTTATCATAGGTTTCTTTTATGGGGATTAATCCCCAGGGTATCACAATGGATCTACACTGATCTTAGTGTGACGGTAACAAGATCAACTGTCAGCCCACTAGCCTAACCTAACCTAATCTTGTGTGTCCTTTACCAACTACCTAATTACAAAGCCATTTTTCCTTGCAATTTTTTCGTGGCACAATAGTCTGCTCGCCAAATATGTCCTTGATCCTTGATGGGGGTACTATTGCATCCGCTGTTATATTAATTGCCTCTTCTTCTTCCATTAGAATCAAAAATATTTTGTTCCATTTTAGTTTTAACATTGTTTTCATATTTTTTCAGCAAAACTAATTTCGGAAGCAACTTGAACTCTTCCGTTTGCTGATTGATAGCTTCGTGATATGTTTATGCCAGTGGCTACTTGTATGATTTGAATAAATAAATGTTGTCTACTTTGAATTTCTTTGTTGGTTCTGATAAAGAATTTGCCATGTATACAAAGTATTCTTCAAAAAGTTTCAAACAAAACTGTGTACGTCTTCACAAACAAGTTTTCTATTGACTTATAGGTAGTCCTAGTTCCGCTTAAAACACAAATACAGCACGAGCACTTCTTTATGATTCATAATTCTACACTGAACATAGGTTCATGATATCTAATTCTAATCACAAGTAACTATCTGTTATTGTAATAGAATATCAATAAAATCATAGAACCAACAAAGTGCTGCACAAACAAATCATAATTGCATCTGCATGCATATTTATTCCTCGCTGCACTTCTCTACAACATATAGCTTAATAGCTGTTGATGCTGATTTTGCGATTCTGATGCCGATATGCTAAGCCTATAAGTCTAATCCTACACCATAGTCAACAATCATAATTACTAGGTTACCTTACAAAACACTTCCCGCGAGATTACTCTTAAAGAACTCATATCTCTATATGAATCAAGTGAAGACAAAACCAAGCTGCAGCAACGTGACGGCTGCAAAAACCTATCTCGTTCACTATATTTGAACACCTTTAAGGTTATGAAAGGTTTGGCTTCAAAGATGAACGAACATAGGTACACAAATTGCGTTTAACTCGGGCGTTGAATGGCCACACTCAGGACCAGCACCCAACATCCATCCATCCATCTATCATTCCTTTCCAAATACATAACTACGTGTTCGGGCAATTGTTCCAGCCTGACTTGACTATATCCTAGGACCTAGGGAATGGCAAAGCGCCCGGCCCCGGCGCAGCATCTTGATAGCAATTGCAGAGCAATTGGGATCGGATTTGGATCTGGTGATGCACGCTGCTGAATCGTTCTTTCTAATATCCCAAAGAGGCTGCATGCGAACCCCTTTTGAAAATTACTCTCTGTCTGGCAATCATTGACATAGCCAATAATTTAATATGACACACTCTGAATGGAAAGGGCAAATTCTGCGAATGGACGACACGATCTCGCTCTATAGAGAGCAAAAGAGGGCGACGAACGATGGAAAGGAGCGTTCGGTGTCGGTACGGTGGTGGCAGGATTGGATTATTGTAATTTACGTAACACACTATAAATGGGGCTTGCTTTGTGTTTTGAATGGCAGCTCTCCAGTTCCAATTGCGATTCCATATATCCAATCCCATTGTGCCTATTACAACGCTACTTCGAATCTTTGGCTAAGTCTTGTAAGTTTTAATGGATGTGTAAATGCTGTGTTTATGGGGAATTCTATAGAAACGGACGCATTAAGCAGGGCGGTTCCTGGTTTTTTAATATTTTTTTGCCACTCGAGATTGTTGTTCTATAAATAGATAATGATGATGATGATGATATGTGGATGTTGGGGATGTGTAGTGTATACTGAAGATTCCAATGTCGGAAGAGTAATTATCGCGCTGCCGCCGGATGGACTTTAAAGGTGGGACTACCTTTTGTGTCGGGATGGTCACCGTTTAATTTGTCATTTTGCTGCGTGACAGCTCATTTGTAGCTTTTTGTTGTGTATGAGGTGGTTTTTTTTCGTCATGATGCCAAATGGAAGCCGCATTGCGCGCTGTTTTTTTTTTTCTTTTTTTTTTTGATGAACTTAGAATAATTTATGTTGATTAAACGATTAAAGTTGATTGGACAGAAATTATTGCTGAATAAGTTTGTGTAATTGTTGTTGAGTATGCTGTGGGGCTTTTTGGTTTTATTTTTGTTGATGTTGTGTTGAGCGAAAATAACACCAGAAGCCATAATGTGATTTTGATATATTTTTACAAGTCCTTTGTTAATGACTGCAAATAAAATATAAGAAAATTCTTCTGTATAGCCCTAGGGTATAAGTTATAATGAACAGGACCCATTTTGCATTTGTATGCACAAATAAAAAGAATTGGAATGAATGTTGGCCGAATATGAGACCTGTAATTCAAAAAATAGTTTTTTTAAGGGTTTCAATTTATTTTTAGAATAATTCATATGTCAAAGGATATTTTATAAAAGTGTTATGTTGAGTTCTATTTATTGATTGGATCGTCAATAAAGAGCTCTTTTAACATAGAAAAAAACTCATGTCCTGATTGATGCACATAAGAATATAAATTCATGTGGTTACATTTTAACCCTCCACCGCGCAAACTGAAAACAAGGACATGTCAGATACCAATCTCATTTTCTTATTTTTAAGATGTTGCATTCGATAACACGATGATTGTATCTTTAAACCCACACACACAAATTCCGGTAAAACATTCAATAATTGTCATTCCATGTCCATCTCTAGATTTGGGAAATTAAAATTATATTATAATACAATGGAATTATATTTATTTTAAATGCTGTTTTATATTAAAATACCAATCAATACCTATGGTTAAAAAGACTACAATTGAAAACCTCCGAAAATCGATGAAATAAAATTTTCAAAATATTGAAAATTGTCGGAAGAAAAGCTTAAAAGAAAATAATTCTATTGTACGGTCAATAAATTTTGTGTTTTCTGTCATAAAATAAAAATAGTCTAGAAAAATTACATTACTTCGACAAAAATCCTTAAAAAAAGCTTAATTTCGGTGGAGAGCTTCACTTTTACATCATTAACACTTCCTAAAAAATACCCTTAATTTAGAGTGGAGCAAACATTTTTTGAGGGGAGGTAAAATTAAAATTGCTCGACAAAAAGTTTTAGGTACACATTGTGGCTCATGTAATTCTACACAAAAAAGATAAACACACATTTTTCGTACAGTTGATAGATTTGGAGAAAAATGATCAAAAACATTGGGGTGAAGTCCATTTAGTCAGAAATATGTAATAAATTTGGCTGACCCAGCGAACTGCGTTCCGCCCAAATTCGTTAATGTAGTAAAAATAATAATTATGAGCCAGGCATATGATTAATTTAAAAATTCTATTTAATACAATGAAAATAAGTATAACTATGTCCGTGGTGTTTCAATCAAGCCGCATTGATTTACGTGTCGGTCAACCCGCTTTTTCACTGAAGCGCTTTATGGTAGACAACGTTTTTTCGTTCTGTTCTCGGGCACTTACAAAGCGGGATGTTTACCAATACGTGAGCACGCCACAAACAATTGACTATGTTGAATTCAAGATTGATGCCCACAAACATTCAGCAATTGTCCTTGCGACTTTTTAATTCTCATAGCGAAAGTGAGACCAACAGGAAACTGAAGATGCTTAAATACGAATGACAAATCGCTCGGAATAAGCAGAATTTTCGCGTCAAAATCGTCACTTGAATGACAAATTCCGTGAGATTGTTTTTGGTCTTTGTTTTCATCCATCAATCATTTGTATGAATGTAACTCTTCGGTGATTTCATTTTTGAATGACGAAACTCAAGTGATCGACACACTTGTCGTTCGCAGCCGAAATCGATTGTGCACTCAGCCAATTATGGTCGGCATAATTCTAAGCGATATTCGGGCAAACATTCGTGTTGTTGCAAACAATTCGGTGGAAATTCAATCAAGCCGGTGAATAAGTCCACTGGAATCTTTCCCATCGCCAACAATTGGCTGGAGAACTCTGCAGCGGACTAGTCATTTAGTAAAGCAACTCGCGTGTTCATTTTCAGTTGTAATTTTTTCTAATATCTTCATACAGCCGACGCGATGCGAATTCTGTGTTGTTCTTCAAATGACAGGTCGCCTACGAAGCATAATCATTGCGCCACCGAAACGTCTTTTATCATTGCGTATATCTTTCAACGTGCGATTCAGGGCTTTCAATGCGCGTTTGGTGAGCCACTGTGCACTCGTCCTAGGTGGTCATGTTACATTATTGCAATACTTTCGACACCGCCGACGTCATTGAAATGTTGCATGTAGGTTCTTCATCCACTTGCATATTATATGGCAATTTGAATGCAGAATGGTTCGACTGCCTTCGAACCTCAAGCCTCAATCCCCTAAGAAGTGAGTACCAAAGCAATCTTAGATCTCGTACGAATCTTATCCAAAATCAGTGAAAACAGGAAAGTTTTTTTTTTCAATCCCACTGGATGCATCAAGAAAGAAAATTCCACCATTTCCGTTATTGACTGCTTGCATCAATTCATCGAAAATCTGGAATCAATATGACTCGATAGAAATCCATTTCACACTCCAATTCTCGATTAACGACGAAAAAATGTACTAAAAATTGGATCTCCCCGGACTTCCAATTTTCCTAGAGATTTCCGTAATATTTCTCCATAGTATCCTCCCTTGGTGCTAACACAAATCCATCAAACCCGATATCGTGAAAATCGAACGATTCGTTCTCGAGTTATCCTACTGGAAAACGAAATTTGCTCATTCAGTGCCACCTGTTGAGAATTTTTCGACTTTTCTTTATTCCTAAACCTTCGCGTAGAAATTTTAAACAAACCCGCAGTAAGAAGTGCAAATCACGATCCATTTTTATATATCGTCGCCCTTAAAGAAAACCGGGATAACTCAACAAACTTCATTCTTCAGAAAATCAGTTTAAAGTTTCTTAGTCATACGATTTACTATGAAAAGGAAATATGTGCAAATTGGAACAAGGTACAGCGGGATTCCGAAGTGCTACAGTTATGCCAGTTTGACAGAAAAATGGAGAATTTTTTTAGTCGATTGGCATCATTAACTCAAAAATCGTGTTTTTTGAGCTATGCCGGTTTTGTTAGACAGAGACGATATACAGATTTTATTTTTGGATGGTGATTTTTTTTTTAAGTTATATTTGGAAAAATATTTTTTTTTTTTAAAAAAAGTGGTACCGAAGAGAACATACCGCCGTCTCGAAAAAATATTTTTTTTTTTTATTTTGTTTAATAGGCTTATTTTTTCACAAACTGATCTACAAACAACAGACAAGACAAGACAGTACAATTATCTACAATCTATTCGTCAATTCATTCTTAAGTAATTGAACTTCAAAGCGTGGCAACCCTATACCTCCATTAAGGTAGGATCTTCTTAATTCATCTCTAGAAAGAGTTGTTAAAAAATGTTTATTTTTATCCCCCAAACGATTAAAAAAAAAAAAACTTCAAGAATGTAAATTGTTGTCCCAAGGTCGAGTTTTTATAAAAGCTCGTACAAAAAACTCAAGGAACTAAACCGTTGTCCTAAAAATAAGTTGCTTAAAAAGTTCAAGAATGTTTAAAATACAAATTTCGATTAATTTAGAAAAAAAAAAAAAAATGTTAAAAATGCTATTTTCATTTTCGTGTTTTTTGTTGATTGCTGAATAACTTTCTTTTTCTGTTTATTTATAGTTTTACATGTAAGTATCTAATGCAAAACTGTAAAAATAATCTAAGAAAATAGTTTTTTTTTTTTTCGTATCACATGTGATTTCCTTGGTAGCTATCAGTCTCGTTGATAAGATATAATTGCTAAGAAGAGGGATTTTTGCATTCAAAAAGTTATAAGTCTCAAGAAAATGAAATACACGCCTGGAATTTGCTCTTGTAGCCTTGTAGGTACTATCTATCTGGGTTTTATTTCTAATTAAATTAACTATACTTTATTCAGGGGTCAAATTTTCGATAAATAATTATTCAAAATGTTAAAAAATCATTAAAAAGTCACTGCTAACAAATTTCACTTAATGATGGGCCCTACCCATCATTATCGTCTCTCTTATACCACATCACGCATGCTCAATTCAACTAATTAAACCTAATAAGTGCCATAAATAACGACCATTATCACACAAGACCCTAAAACTATCTCGTACCTTATTTAAAATTCATCAATCACACACTTGCCTGCATCATTTTTGTTTAACTTCTTTTTGGATATACCTTCCTAAATTTTAACTTGATTTCTCTCAACTTTTTTGTTGATAACCTGTGTGTGTTGTGCTTTATTTCCTAAAGCAGGGCTACTTTATTTCCTGTTTCTCCGCCTACTTAGGTGCGCATTATTTAAAGAAGATTTCTCACCTATAAAATAAATATAAAGATACAAAAAAATTACAAAACTTTTCATCCATTCACCTTTAGAGAAAATAATCTTCTCCATTTCCCCCTCCCACATTTTATTTATCTCGAAATAATTCCCCTCAATTTATAACTTTAAAAGTTGAAATATATTGAAATAAAAAAAAAAACTTAATAGAAAAACGGGACTCTTTAATGCCAGGTAATGTTCGTATCTAAAGAATTCAATAGAATTTCAATTGATTACAAATAGAAACGCAAGATATTCATCGTCTATATAAACGTTGTCGTATCATCCTACAAGCTATACAACACAAACATTGATGCTTTTTTCTTTCACTTAACAAAGCAACAAAAAAATTGGAATCTTCCTTCTTTTCCAAAAGTATACGAGAATATCTTTAACCAATTGAATGGAAATAGCAAATAGTACAAAAAAAAAAAAGAAGTACTCGTATCTTAAGTTGTATATTTTAGTTAAACTTAAGCACAAGTGATTTGTTTGCAAGGTTGTTTGAGTTCCACGACCCAACAACGAACGACAATAGTGATAAACAACATCAATCGATTTCTCAAGCCTTCTTCAGGCTATTTAGTGTTGTGTGCCACCATCAGCTGCTGCTGATGAAGCTCCAAGTGTAATTTTCTGTCTCTATGATGGTGTTTTTTTGCTTCTGTGAAGATATACAAAAGACATAGAACAATAATTTTTGTCAGATACAATCATAGAGAGAATGGACATTAATTGACGATAATATGACCCATTATTGCACTGCAAATAGCAAAAAAAAAAAGAAGCAAACTCCATAGGTACACCCACCTTAAATATTCTTGTCCATCACTATTTCGCCTGATGTTAAGGACTCAAGGAAGAATGAAACAGTAAGGGATTAACAATAAGCGTAACCTTGGCAGATGTCCAGGGCGACAAATGTTTGTGTTGGCGTTTTTTTTTTACTATGCGAAGTAAAATATTAGAAACCTAGTAAAATTAGAGTTCGACTTCCAAAAACCTTCAAAACGAAAGATTTTTTGACGTCTTAAAAATATCCCAAAAGGTGCTCAATATTTAAACCACTGCACCGTTTTTGATATTGTGGCCTAAGAGGTTCACCGTTTTAGGGCCACAAAATTTCAAAATTGAGTAATTAGGTAAAAAAAAGAAAACTTGCCAAGTAACCCAACTCAATTTTAGTCAGTAATCATTTAAATAACAGATTTCTCTGATAATATTGAGGTTCTTCCTTATGACTCTACTTAAAATATTTGATATTTAACATTGAGAAACTTACAACTTGGCGCACTTTTAGATCTCATTACTTTTTACGGCTGACTTGTTACGCAAAGTTTTTGTATATAGAAGAACTTGGCTACTTTTTTAACATTAATGTTTTTGTTGTGATTTCAATACTTTTTGCAATGGTTCTTTTTATCAGGAAAAGTGGGTGGAATAAACGCCCAATCAGAGCCTTATAAGCAAAGTAAGTTTTTAATTTATGCCTTTTGTAATGTACTACCTACAAGTCCTAGCAATGTACCAATTTTTATAAGTTAGAAGTGCTCAATTGAAATGATAATAATTTACCAGAAGTGGGTGGATGAAACGCCCCTGCATGCAAAATTTCATGATTTCAACTTTTTCTTTGTATACAGCTAAAAACTAGCCCATTTACCAATTTTCATAATTCTGCACCAATCGGAAGTGCTCTAAATATATTTAATATTAATTTTGTGAAAATAAGTGGTTGCCACGCCCAGTGAAAGTAAAATCTCAAATTTTTACTTTTCCCTTTGCTTGCATGTCAAATCCTATCGCTCTACCATATTTCATCATTCTACGATAAGCAGAAGTTCTCTACATAGTTGTTATCAATTCTGGGAAAATGGGCGCATGCTACGCCCCCTGAATGATAAATATGAAATTTTAAAATTTAGCATTTGTTTGCATTTTAAGTTCTACCACTCTACCAAATTTCATCATTATACGACCACCAGAAGTTCTCCATATAATTGATATCAAATGGGCGGATGCCACGCCCTCTGAATATAAAATCTCAAATTTTAAAATTTTGCATTTGCTTGCACTTCTTTCCCTACCGTTCTTCCAAATTTCATCATTCTGCGACAGTCAGATGGGTTCGTTATAATTGGTATCAATTCTATTTTTCCTTTGCCTGCACTTAAAGCCCTGCCGCTGTACCAAATTTTATCATTCTACGACAGTCAGAACTGCTTCAAATAATTTATAAATGGGCGGATACCACGCCCCCTGAATGAAAAATTTCAATTTTTTAAATTTTGCCTTTGCCTCCACTTTAAGCCCTACCGCTGTACTGAATTTTATCAATATACGACAATCAGAAGTGCTCCAAGTAATTTATATCATTTCTATGAAAATGGGCGAGTACCACGGCCCCTGACTGGAAAATCTTAAATTTTCGATTTTTTCCTTTGTATACACCACAGGGCCTACCATTGTGCGAAATTACAAGATTCTACGATGACAAGGAAGTGCAGTGAATTTTGATGATCTGTCAGTGAGTCAGTGAGTTAGTGAGTCAGTGAGTCAGTGAATCAGTGAGTCAGTGAATCAGTGAATCAGTGAGTCAGTGAATCAGTGCGTCAGTGAGTCAGTTCGTTACGGTTTTTGCAATTTTTGCAGTCTTATATCTTGGGAAACACTGATGTTAAAGAATTGAAATTTGGTAAGTTGACTAAACCGGGGGTGCTTAGCAAATGCTGTGAGTTTGAAATTTCTGACTTTATTGGCACTGAAGTTAGAAGGGGGTCGAAAATCGCCTGAGTTTGATCCTGTAAAAAGGGTGTAGTGCCAGAACTTGGCTGGGCACTACCGTGCCCTTTGATACAATTTTCAAAAGGAAAGCATGAAAAATTGAACTTTTAAAAATACACCATCAAAAAGGTGAAGTTCAGTGCATGCAAAATCCACCTCTGGCATTGATGGTACTTAAAAATTCTTAAAATAAAAAAAAAAAAAAATGAAGACTCGAACTTATTGCAATTAAGCTTGATTTGTAGAGAATTTTAATGTTCATAAATCATTTGAGTAATTATACTTAAGAAACTGACATTAGTGTGTCTATCTTTTTATCCTTGAGCACAACTATGTAGTCTGTCTGTTTTTAGTGTAAAGTATCCCTGATGAATAAAGGAAGTCATCGAAGGAGGGAGTAAGACATAATATTCTCCTTTTTGTTTCCGACCGACAGACAGCTAACAACGGGCACAGATAAACCATTCTACCAACTGTATTTATGTAGGATGACGACGCAATGCAGCATCATCCTCATCTTCATACTCGTATACCTATAGAACATACCTAAAGAACACTTTAATAGTTCATTTAGCTAGAAAAATACTATACCTTCGAAAAAAAATCAACACACACAAAGAAGTAGAAGTTTATATAGCTATTTGGCTCAAGGCAGTTCTCTAATTAACGGCAGGTAATTTGTTCATTTTCTTTTGCAATAATGAAAGGATTTAAAAGGATCTCATTAAATACAAACGTGAAACGCTTTGTATATATTTCAAAATAGACATAGGTACATATACCTACATTATATGTATGTAAACTGTAGAGGTAAGTCGTATTTAAGAACATTTAATGGACCTTTGGTGATTGAATTGAATGGCGGTACTTTATGTATGGAAACATAATAAAGCAAGGGCGTAATGGACATATTTAATTATTTATGATTGAAACAATTTGTTAAATGCATAATGGGAGATTTTTTATTAATTCTTATAAGAAGCTTACGTCGAATATCACTTATTTTTATGTGCTTATTGCCAACCGTATAAAAACAATAAGTAATGAGTGCTTTACCAAAATAATCGTGTTCTCTTTTCAGAAAGGAACAAGTCTTATGAGTTTATTTGTTTATGACTTACGTCACGAAGCAGCCAGAAAATTGGAGTTTCGTTTATTATTTCTTCGGCTTTTAGGGGCCAGTTTAAGGAATTTATGTTTTAGGCATAAAATATAAATAAATGTTATTTTGAGGTCGATTATATTTTAACGTTTGTAATAAAGCATGCATTTTTTGTAGCAAATGAAAAAAAAAATTGGAAATTATATATTTTTTACTTTTTTTTATCTAATTTACCAAAAAAATGATATTCCTCTTTGAAATTCTGTATTAAAGAGAAATGTCGTCCGTGTGTGCATCATGCATAACTGCAGAACGGATCGTTCGATTTTCACGATTTTAGACTTGATGAATTCATATTGGCCCAAGGAAAGACATGAGTTACTGGTGGAAAATCTCGAAAAATGTCCACAAAAACTGGAAGGGGAAGATCCAGATTTTCACAATTTTAGGATTGATCGGTTTGTGTTGGCCCAACAAAGGAATTTTAGGTGACCTGTTCGTTTCGTCATTCAAATTTGAATTGGACCTGCTTTTGCTTTAGGGACTAGGTTGTTGGACGGCGGTCGAACGCTACTGTCCAATACTTTTCAATTTCCATTGTTATTCATAACTGAATTACATGAAACAGAATAATTGTGTGCATCAGGGCTGTACAGCGAATTAATCAGGAAATTTGTTAATATTTTTTGTATTAAACAATAACAGCCATACTAATAAAAACAGCGCTTAACTCATCTCCATCCTGCTTTACGGCTGCAGCACTTGGAAAGTCACTGACACTGTCACTAGAAAGCTGCAAGACTTCGTTAATAGATGTCTACGAAACATCTTGAGGATTTTCTGGCCCAACCGTATCTCCAATGCCGAACTTCATGCGAGAACGGGTCAGGAGCCCATAGACTCCATTATACGAAGAAGAAAGTGGCAGTGGATTGGCCATACGCTTCGAAAAGGCGATCGGTGCATTGTATCTCAAGCAATGCAGTGGAACCCGCTCACACAGGAGGGAAGACAAGTGGGCCGGCCTAGAAGTACATGGCGAAGAACGGTCGAACAGGAATCGGCACGACTGGGGAAAAGTTGGAGAGAGCTGAATATATTTCAAGAAATCGTACACGATGGCGCGTAGGTGTAGTGGAGGCCCTATGTCCCGTAAGGGAAACATCACGGACGTAATAGGTCCGAGGACCTAAGTAAGTAAGTAAGTAAGTTAACTCATCTGAAACTTTTGAGATCTCGTGTAGGCATGAATTAAGAGATAACTCGTGAATTAAAACGTTTATTTACTTTTCTTAGTTAACCCTTCGCTTAACCGCCTTCCTTGTCAGTTTAGCTAGCTCGTAAGTGGCAGAAATCGAATTCAAAATCTACGTTTATTAATATGGGGGTAAAAGATTAACACAAAATTACCAAAGAATTCAGTTTTTTTATTCAATGAGTTCATTTGAGGTACATACATAATGTGTGGATATTTCAATTTTAAAACTGTAAATGAAAAAAGCTTAGAATTTAAATTTTAATAAAATTAACTAAGTTTTGAAAAGGTTTTTTAAATGCTTTACATTTTTTTTAAGTTAAGCCCGCTCCTTATTGTTCAAAAAATAAATATACAGTCGACTCCCTCTAAGTCGAATTTCCCTCTAACTCGAATTTTTTCGCCATATTTTTGCATTCCCCTCAATTTTCTATACAAAAACCATCCATCTAAGTCGTAATCCCTCTAAGTCGAAATTCCCTCTAACTCGAATAAATTCTTTAGATTCTTGGAATATTTTCAATCCCTTTAAGTCGAATTTGCAATTGAAATATTGCAACCTGCGATTGAAATTAGAGAAAATGTACCGGATGAGTTTCAACACTGCCTTTGTCATTTTTTAAACGAGTGAACACTTCAGCCACTTCGATGCATCAATCAAAAATTACAATTTTTTTCAATTAATTTTGTTGAAACAGTAATTTGACCAGGTATAAGAATGAATTAATGTGCCATAAAAGCTAGAAGCTTCTGTTTATTTATTTAATTTATCTATTTATTTTTTGTTATCTTTTTTTATATCCAGTAAATGTAAGTAAAAAATATTAATCTCTATAACTCGAATTTTTCAAAAACTCCCTCTAACTCGAACTAATTTTGACATCCCGTGAAAATTCGACATAGAGGAAGTCGACTGTATTTGATTATGTACATGCATTAGTAGGTACTTCACGCTATGCTTTGATTTTTGTATTTTATAGACAGATAAATAAAATTGTACTGCGAAATTCAGTAAATTATTAAAGGTATTCATGCAACGAGATAATTTTCCGCTTTGCAGAAAAATATTACTTCCGCGAGATGTTCACATGAATACCCCTTTAAAAATACTTGCGTACACATGGCAAATAATCAAATTAAACGTCACAAATGACTTATCCCAGTGAATCAGGTTATTTTCTACGCCTTCTGCATCAAATTCATGTGATAAAATTATCTGTTTTACAGAATATTGTTCCCATAAAAATTTTGACAGTTCATTTTTACCGAGATAAAATTAATTATATGTACAACCAGGATTATCTGGGGCTTACTTTTACTTTCTCTTTACATCATTAAGTTTATACTTAAAACGTAAGATTTTTTTGGTGCGTTTTGTTGACAGAACAAAAATATTAGGAATTTAACATGGATGCGTTCAGCAATCAAATCAATTTATTAAATTAAAAAAAGCAGTACTTTTGACATTTGAGCAGTACGGCAGTACGCAGAAACAAATTGCAGTACAAATACTGGAATTGCAGTACTTCGACAGCCCTGGTGTGCATGCTCGGAATTACTAATTTCATTACATCAACTTAATTTAGGCGGAACGAAGTTCGCCGGGTCAGCTTGTTTGAAATAAATTGTAAAAAACTCAAAATATTCTCAACAATTAAACAAAATTGTTTAAGGGTAGGTTCATTAAATTGATAAAATTGCTATGTTTTGGGCAAAATTATGTATGTTCTCTAAAACCAGAAAAACATAATTCTGAGAGAAGCCTTTTTAACAACTCATTGTTGGGTCACAAGTTTACATTCCTTATCAATTTTCTTAAGTTTTTTTAACAACTCTTTATCGGGACAACAATTTATATTCTTGACCATTTTAAAAAATACGTTTTTGAGATGGCAATTCACATTATTGAGTTTTTTTTTTAAACTCTTTATTGGGACAAAAATATACATTATTATTGAGCTTCATTAACAACCCGTTTTTAGAAAAAAAAAACTGAATGCTTTTAGTTATACCTATTTTCGCATCTGCAAAAACGACTTTAACTATAAGCTTATTTACAAATCGTTACTGAGACAAAAATTGACATTCTCGATCAATTTGCATTCTTGAGTTTTTAAGAACTCGTTCTGCGATGATAATTTACATTCTTGACCATTTGTAACAACTCGTTCTGGGACAACAATTTATATTCTTGAGATTTCTTACTAATTATTTCTTAGGGCAAATTGCATTCTTGGTTTGTTAAAACAATTCGTTCTTGGGACAAAAATTTTATCTCTTGAGGTTTCTTATCTACTCATTCTTGGGACAAGAATTTACATTTAGGAGCTTTTAAACAACTCGTTTTTGGGACAACAATTTCGATTTAAAGCTTTTTTTTTAAACTTATTCTTGGATCAAAACTTTTTTTTCAGCAAATCATTTTTTGGACAATTTACATTCTTGAGCTTTTAAAACAAATCATTTTTGGGATATAAATTTACATTTTTGAGATTTCTTAACAACCCCTTCTTGGGACAAACATTTATATTATAAGCTTTTTTAAAAACTCGTTTTTGGGACAACAATTTTAATTTTTAAGTGTTTTTAATCAATTTTTGGGACAACAATTTACTTGAATTTTTTTAACAACAAGTCTTGGGACAACAATGTACATTGTTTCGATTTCTTAATAACTTGTTTTAGGACAATTTTCATTCTTGATTTTTAAAACAAATCGTTATTTGGACAAAATTAAGATTATTAATAACAACATTCTTGGGACAACAATTTAAATTTGGGAGCATTTTAACAATAATTTTTTGAGACAAACATTTTCGATTTCGAGTTTTTTTTTTAACACTCATTCTTGAAGCAAAAACTTGCATTCTTCAGCTTTTTAAAGACATGTTCTTGGGACAACAGCTTACATTCTTGAAATATTTTAACAACTCGTTCTTGGGAAAATATTTAAATATTTATTTGAAAATATATCTTCTCCATTTCAAGTTTAACTAACAAAAAGGTAAGAAAGTCGACAAAAACTGTTATTTTGGTTTTCATTTTAATAAAAGTAGCCCGTAGCTTAATAGTTATTGCGTCGGACTGTCACGCTGGAGGTCTGTGTTCACTTTCCAGCCTCGTCCACCTTAAAACTAGAATTTTTTTTTGTCAGGGCCTTTTCCGAGGAATTGACAAAGCCTCCAAGCGCACTCAGGAATGGTTGCGAGTTGTTAGTCAACAGGCCATAGTTCTTCACGAGCCGTTGCGCCACCGAATTTATTTCTTTTTTTTTTTGATAGAAATAAAAAAAAGAAAAAAATGTCGGTTAATAAATTTTTAAAATAAATACCTTTATAAGAAGAAATTGAAATAAGAAAAACTCGACTTTCTTTTGAACCAGCGTTCTTTTGAGCCCGATTTTTAAGTATGAATTAATAGTTAAATTATTCATTTCAATACTTCATCTCTCTTACACGAACAAATTTATAGTTTCGAACTTTGCACCATTCTCAGCTGCTCAGGCTGACATGTAGCGACAATATTACTATCAATGTAAAATGGGCCGATACAAAACCAAAACCTAAAATACAAGAACATTTCCTCCCGACCAAACACATTTATTATTTATTTAGTTCTATAGTCAAAGCCTTCAAATTGAAATTAGATTCAATGTTTCTTTGATTGCGCCTTCCCTTTGGGAATAAATTACTCTGCATTACAATTCGTTATAGATAGAAGACTAATGACTTTGTCATTTATTAAAATCATTTATTAAAATACAAGATAACACCCACCCATCCCTACAGGGTTCTTGGTTTTCCATTGATTTCTTATAACTTCTTCACTCCCCTTAAAATAAACACCTCCAGCCCAATCAATTATTCATAAACTGTCATGTGAATGTAACTTCCCCTTTTTGAAAAAATAAAACAAATAATCGTATAAGCTTACCTTATCCTTATTATTAATTCCTGCCTTGTTGTAGAACTCCTCGCGGGCATTATTCAAACTGTCGATTATCGAAGATGTATTCACATTCGAATCGTAGAGCATGTCCGAGCTCAAACTGCTTCCAGCTGTGTTCGTGATGCTGCTCCCTGAACTGCTGCCAATGGTACCACCAATTGGTGTCCTCTGTTGTATTTCCACTGCTGCAGCTTGCTGTTGCTGCTGTTGCTTGAGGATCGGCGGAGTTGACATTGTTTTTTGTTCAATTTGTATTTGTTGTTGTTGTTGGAGTGCAGCTAGCGAAGACGCCGCCGCAGCCGCAGACGCTTCTTGCTCTTGCTGTAGCTGCTGTTGCTGTTGATAGGTTTGTACTTTATTTAACTGTTGTTGTTGTTGTTGCTGTTTTTGTGGCGATTGATGTTGCACTTTCATCATTGTCTCCGAAGGTTCTTTGGATTGAATTGGAGGCGAAGGTTTTTGTATCTTCACGATTGGCTGAACGGTTGTTACGGAAGATGTGGCAAATGATGTGGTCGTGGGCTTCATCGACGAACCAACCATCGATGATGGCTTTTGGCCATTAACACGTTTTATCGATGACGTCGATAATTTAGTCAACGATGATGACGATGACGATGATGACGACGAACCTGGCCTCTTTGTTGAGTTGGGTCGTGATTTGGTCTTACTCGTGGAAACTAGGGTACGATGATTATTGCTATTAGATCTTGCCGCAACAAATTGATCCTCATCTGTCTCCCCAGAACCGATAGTCGTCGATGTTGGAATTTGTCCATCGTCCACATTTAATTCAGATGATATATCACCATGAATGTTCGATTCATCTTCAGCAGTGGCGTCCATTTCTTTTGCTGCAGCACCAGCACCAGCACCAGCCATTTCTTCACTTGCGTTGATGTCTTGATTGGTTGCCATTGAGTAATCGTCGATATCTTCCACCGCAGTCGACATCATCAGTGATGCATCGGAAGTGATGGTAGTTGCATCTAGATTTCTTGTCGTATCTTCGATCGAACTGGACGATGATGAATAGGCTGCCACCGACTCGGAACTTGTCGCCAAGCTATCGCCGCCATCGTCCGATAGAGTTGTTTCTTGGCTTTCATCAGTTTGTGATACAGCTGATGATTCACCACTGCTACTACTTGTGGTAAAGTTGTTGTTATTATCCTGATGAGCCTGATTTATGTCAATTGATTCCTTCAAACGTGCCACTCTCTCAACGATTCTCTCGAGTATCTCCTTCTGCGAATCGGGCAGGTTTTTTGTATCCATTTTTAAAAGCTTATTGTATTTTTCGATATTTTGTTTAACCGTCTCGATATCGGCAGCCATTTTTGATTTTGATTGACGTTGTAATTCGTCCGGGGCTATATAGTGGGTGCGAGCTTTCCTATCACTGAATCCAACCAATTCAATTACCCCAGGATAATTATGACTGGGGGTGGGGAGGACAGTGACTATAAGTCCGGCAAGGGAACACAGCACTAGGGCCCAGTTAAGTGGGTTGAGATACATTTTTTTTTTTTGTTGTCGAAAATATATTTTTTTTTAACAACCGTCAAACACAAATTAATTTTTTGTCACACGCGAAGGACGAAAATCACTTTCGAGGACACTTTCTTGTATTCTTTGAATTTTTATGATTTTTTTCAACTGCCCATCCACGGTAAGAAAATCAAACTCGAATATCTTTTTCACTTGAACAAAAGTGTCTATCGATTAGAAATTTCCCGAAAAACTCCGAACTCCACAGACAAAAATTTATCTTATTTTCACTTGTCACTTCCTTCAGAGCTTAAGATGCTTATTTAAATAAAATCGGAACTTGTCAGGTAAAAAAATTAAAAAAAAAAGTATCTAGTATGTATCTATCTTATTTAGAGGAATCTCCTAGTTTGTTCTAAACGACGATGTAGTAACTGGGGATTTATAGATCACAAAGCACAACATACTAGAAGCACCGCTGCGGTACAAATGTTCCATGAAGCGATTTTGCTGCGTCTTATAAAATTTCATGACCAACTTGCAGCCGCAAAAGTTACAATCTTTCTTTCTTGGTTTGGTTTTGTGCCTTTTACTTCTTCATAAAGTTTTATATTTTTTTTTTTCTTTCTCGTTTTTTTTGTGTGTTGTCTATTTTCTTTTATTATTTTCTTCTTCGTCGTCATCATTAATATCATCATCATCATTATTATCATCAAGAATGGATGATGGTCTTAAAAGTCGTGGTTGGTCTTCACTTCTTCTTTTTCTTCTGGTGGAGCATTATCTTTTTTAGTTTGGCCAAAAATCATGGTCATGGTTTAAAGAGGTCTAGGAAGGTAAACTTAAGCGCAAGATCAGAATACTAAAAAAAACTTTACAAAAAAAAAAAAAAAAAAATGTTAAATTCACGAGAATGTTGTATACGGTAGTACACAAGTTGCAATGTTGTGAAGTGTGGTGTTATATAGGAGGAGAGTGACTCTTTTTTTATGGTGGGTATGAGGTACTGATAGAAATTTTGCATTTATGGTAGTTTCTATAATGTTTTCAGAAAAGTAGAATTTTCGTGTAAACTTTATGAATTTATGGGCATCAGAGTTAAGGTCAGAGTTACAGTTTTCGTCCGTTTGCTATTTATGCATATAAAGAATTAGAGCTCATTGAGATAATTATGGGTAAAGTAAAAACAAAATTGACCATTTATGTAATAGATTGAGATAAGTTCGTTTGGAAAAGTGAAAAAATAGCTTGTTAAGAATCGTGTGGGTGAATTGGATACTTGTGGGTGAGATCATGTAAGCCTCAACTCAAAACACAAAATATGAAATTAAATTTAAAAAAAGAATCCATGAATAATTATTATATCAGATTTAATGTCTTGTTTCCAGTATCTAAATTTAAATTGAGTTTGCTTTTAGCGAATAACATCCGTATTTTTGATTTTATCGAAAAGAAAGCCTTCAAACCTTTTGGCAAGAAGAATAAGTTGATCAAAATTACACCTGTTCTTTTTTTATATGTTGGGTATTAAATGCTGAAAATTTCATGAAATGAAAATATTTATACAAAAAAAACACATTGGTGAATGTTAATTTTTTAAGGGTGGTTTTTCTTTTTGTTGCATTATCGATCGACGCCACAATGGGGCAAAATCCAAAAAAGCTGGCATTTAATCAAATTATGAAGTTGAGCTTTATTTTAAATAACTGTTCTATTTCTCTCCGAGATATAACAGAAAATTAGAAATGAGACATAAAAAGTTTATTTGCATCACGTGATTTAGTGGAGATCGTCACAATTGAAGCGTAAGTTCACGTTTTGCGTCGAGTGCAGACCTCTTTTTACCGCTTTGCGTTGTTTTAGTAAATTGTGTATTTTTTTTTGTTTATTTATTACGTGTATCAAATTAAATCTTATTGCAATGGAATCAGTAAGCTCAGGTGTGTTTTTATATGTTAACTTATGCTCCATTTTGTTCTGTGGTTTGTCTTCTTTCAGAATATGTTAAATTTTCTTGCTACATTTTGCTCCCCTGTGTGTAGCGTTCGTTTTTGTTGGTGAAGTCATGTTCTGAAAATACATGTTTTTGGCCAGAGTTATAATATTTTTGAAACTTCTTAGGCCGAACAACATCCAAAACGTTATCGGTAATGAGGCAAGACCTTAACAATATAATGAGGACGTCAGGTTGCCAAGGATTGGATAGCCAGATAAAGTTTTTAAAGGAAGAAGTTGTTAGGCGGACTCAATGCTCTGGTACCTTTGAAAACGATATAAGCATAAAAATTTACAAATTCAAATGGCAATTTAAAACGCATTGGGAAAAGTCTAGTCGAGTAGAGCCAAGATTTTTAGAAACCAATAGAATTTGACTTAACACTGCCATTCTCTTCACATATAAATGTCCCTTAAAATATAAACGTGGTCGTCCGTATGTGTCTTTTGAAGAAGGATCAGAAAGAACAAAACGACAAAAAACTGAAGAGCTGAGAAAATCAACGTCTCTTTCTGAATTAATATTTGCGACCGAAATGAGTTAGCGAGCATATGGGCAGTCGGGAGTTGCGAAACTAACTCATGGTATAACCACCAGTCCTGGAAAAGTTAAAACGTGTAGGAAAGCTTTAAGAGAGTCCATTGAACCTACTTTAATGACTGGTGAAGAAGCCTTAGCTTTAATTATTGAAGCAAACTTATCTCGCTTCCAATATGAAATCATAAGATCAAAAGCTCATAAAGTATTTCCTTCTTACAAAATAGTTCAGGAGTGCAAAAAAAACTGCTATCCCAATCCCGAATTTATGAGTGTTTCGGAGACTTCTGTGAGTACAGATTTGCAAAGTTTGCTAAACCTAATAGTTAAGCGTTTGATAACTGTCCAAAAAGACGTGATTGAAACACTAAGTACCGAAGAGTTGCAAAATGTGTGCTTCTTCTCTAAATGGGACTTTGATGGTAGTTCTGGACACAGCTCATATAAGCAAGCCTTTCATGGATTGAACGCAGATGATTCCGCTGTTTTTCTTACTTGCCTAGTTCCACTTCGGTTAGTATCTGGTGCAAAAATAATATGGCAAAATCCTCATCCAAGCTCAACCAGGTATTGCAGGCCTTTAAAGATTGAATTTTTAAGAGAAAATTCATCAGTATCTGTAGCTGAAAAAGAGTAGACGAAGAAATTACCGACCTTCAACCTAGTATTGTAAGGGAAAGTGGCAATACAATTTCGATTCAACTCAATTTGATCTTCACCATGGTTGACGGAAAAGTGTGTTATGCCATTTCGGGAAACGCATCTTCCCAAAAATGTTATATTTGTAATGCCAAACAAAAAAAATTTAATCTTGTAGAAGAAATGATACGAAGGCCAGTAAAAACGGAGCATTGACAATTTGGTTTATCCGTGTTGCATGGATGGATCCAGTTTTTTGAATGTCTTCTTCATCTCTCATACAAATTAAAAATACAAAAATGGCAAATTAGAGGAGAAGAACATACAAAAATAGTTAATGAAACAAAAAAAGAAATTCAAAAAAAGTTTCGAGATCGTTTAGGTTTAATCGTGGACAAACCAAAGCCTGGATTCGGAAATTCCAATGATGGAAATACGGCCAGAAGATTTTTCGAAAAAGCTGAAATTTCAGCTGAAATTACTCAAATTGATTTCATTTTAATTAAAAAAATAAATACCATAATGATAGTTGTTTCATGTGGCCATGAAGTTAATTCTTTGAAATTTAGAAATTTTTCCCATGAAACAGCAAAATATTTTGTTTCAAAATATACCTGGTACTGTATGCCCCCTACCGTCCATAAATATTTAATTCATGGGAACGAGATAATTTCATATGCTTCATAACCTATTGGGCAACTCAGTAAAGAAGCGCAAGAAGTGCGGAATAAAGATTTTAAAAAATACAGGGAGCATCATTCAAGGAAAAATAGCAGAGAAAACACTAATGCAGACATATTTAATTTTTTTTTACTATTATCAGATCCAGTTTTGACAAGTATGCAAAAGCTCCCTAAAAAAAAAACTACAACATCTGCCTCAGGAAGCCGTTGAATTATTAATATCTCCCTTACCAAATGAAGATGAAATGTTGGAAAATGATGAAGAAATCTAAGTTCAATCTATAATAATTGTATATTTGTAATTATAAATGTGTTTAAGAATTAAGAAGTTAGTAATAATAATAAAACAAACCAAAAATAAAATAATCTCAAAAGTGGCAACCTTTTTTTTTTAATTTTTATAGAAGAAATTGCATTACAATTAATTAGAAAACACCTAGAATAATAATTACTTATAATACAATAAGTCTTATTAACATTTTGGAGCCGTTTATGTAAATTTCGAAATCTGATCATTTTTTTTTGTATGGGTGGTAACCCTAAAAATGGGCATGGCCATTAGAAACTTTGACTATGCATTACCATTGGCATAAGTAGAATTTGTGCCAAATTTCAGCTTCCTAGCCCTGTAGGTTGATTTATTGCCAACTTTTCGTGGTTCTGCCCCACTGTGACGGTGACAAATTGCTTGTATTTATGTACAGGTGCTCAAATACTTTAGAACGTGGACAAGAGCTTGACTTCTCCAAGGATTTTAATCAACTATCCCATGAAATTATCACGTTTAAACTTTAAACGTTTGGATTTCCTCGTGGATTCTTCGCTTGGATTTCATCTTATCTCCAGAAAAGATTTTACCAGATTAAATTTAGAAGGTCTTTCTCCAACTCTTTTGTTGCTAACTCTTTTGTTCCTAAGGGTAGTCACTTAGGGTCACTCCTTTTTAAATTAGCAATTAATGATGGCCCTTTGTGTATACGTAATAGCGAAATTCTTATATTTTCAGATGATATGAACATTTTCAAAAGCATTGCATCTGCCAGCGATCGTTTGCTTCTGCAAGATAACATTAACAATTCCATTTTATGGTGTCATGAGAACGGTTTGAATCTGAAGCCAATTAAATGTCGAGCCATGATTTTTTATCTAAAAAAGGTTTTCAAGTTCATATAATTATAAAATTTCCGAATATGTTTTACTTCGTGTTCAAAGTTGTTGAGACTTTGGAGTTCATTTTACTTCTAAGCTTGATTTTGCGAAACACATCCAATTTATCAGTAAAAAAGAATTCTCTATGTTGGGGTTTGTAAAGCGATGGGCTAGACAACTTCAGAATCCTTACGTTACCCTCGCTCCCTACAACTGCTTACTTCGACCCCACCTTGAATATGCATCTCAGATATGGACTCCTTTCTACGAGCTTCATGATTAAAAAAAAATCAAAAATCGTTAGAGCGGTATTCTAAAAAATAAATTTTGTATATATAAAAATTCTTAAAAATTTTTAAAAATACAATTTGGTATGCTAACTTTTAGAAATAAATAAAATACACTTACTTTACTTTACTTTTGATGGCGCTCCCAGCCCAGGATGGGCTTCGGCCTCAACTAACAAGCCCCTCCAGCCAGCTCTGTCCGTAGCTAGCCGCTTCCAGTTGCCAACATCGAGTGCTTTGATGTCGTCATCCACTTGTTTGCACCACCTGTTACGGGTTCTTCCTCTGCTGCGTACAATTTTACATTTACATATTTTTTTACGATTTTAAACAAAATTAAAAAAAAATATTGATTGACCCGTTTTCAAGATATTGAATTTTCAAAAAAAATTTAATATTTTTTTTTAAATCCAAAAATTATTTCTTCGAAAAATTGTATATGCATAATTGTTAAAATTATATGAATGCGCGCGAATTCCAAGCGCTGTTGCTTCCTGGCTGTATTAAGTGGTAGCTTTTTTTGTAGCTTTTTTAATTGCAGGTGCTGAGCACTTAAAATAGACCGACGAACTGTAGATTTACAGGCAGTAACCCTCGCCAATTCCTTGATTTTGCTCGTGGAGTGAGCCGAATTCGATGCCATTCTTATTATTTTTCTTTTTTCTTGGGGAAGAAAAAAATAAAAAAAAATTGGAGCGTCTAAACATGTGAACCGCACTGTACTTATCCCATACAAATTAGTATGGGAATTTTACACTCTTCACATTTTATTTTTTTTTATCTGGATCTCTATAAGGAAGTATCTTTATAAGGAATTCTGGTTGAAAACTGCATTTAAAAATGTATTAAAAAAATTAAAATCCAATTTATTTCGATTTTTTAAGTTAATAAATACTGTAATACTATATATTTATCTCTAATTTTTCTGTCTCGATCCTCAGCAGTTTTTGTTGTTATTTTTAATTGATTTATCATTAAGTAATAAGTAGACCTCGGATTTTGCATATTTGTATATTTTTCATCAGATTGATACCAAACTTTGTATTTAGACGTTTTATCGTTCAAATATAACAAATCGTAATGCATATCGAAAATATGCAAAATATGTATATGCAAAAAATATGCAAAAAAATATTCCAAAAATATGCAAAATATATGCAACATATGCAAAATATATGCAACATATGCAAAATATATGCAAACGAATTTCATCGAAAAATTGTATTCCACTCGTTAAATATTAAAATGCGAGCAACCAAGAATTTTTTCTTGGTTTAAAAACAATTAACAAAGGAAGAATATACCACTTCCCCTTGTCCAAAAAGCTTTACAATATATTATTGTATTATTCTAATCGCAAGCCCAACTTAAAACCAGAGCAAAGCTTTTGTTGTTATTACAGATTTTAATATTATTTCAAAAATATATATTATTTTAAATATCAATGCTGTCTGGTTTTGAAACGGTCACAAATGAAAATATCATTAAATATAAAGGAGATTTGGCAAAAATATATGGGAACTGGTCTACCTATAGTGCCTAGAAACGAGATCTTTTAAAATGATTAGGTGCTATGGAGTGTACCAACGTACGAGTATTTTTTGTTGCCCTAAACAATGGGAGTTGGCTAAAATAAGCACCCAAAAATAAGAAAAAAAACACTTTGCAACTTGGAATAAACATAGACGAATTGTTTTATATTTTGTAGTATACTGCCTAAGCCCCATGGTTTACAGTTCTGTGTCCGTATACAAAAGTTATGCTCTTGAACTAAGCTTTCCAACGTTGTATATCTCAATTGTGGGCACTAAACGCACAATTTTTCCCATTCATTTAATTCCCTCAATCGAATAAAAAAAGTAGAATTTTCATACTGTTAAGCGAATTATTCGCCAACCATGATATTATTCGCTATTATTGGCCATTGGTATAAAAGTTCCTTTATTTTGCGGTGAATTCTGTTCATTGAAAGTGACCAATACTGTCATTTCAATAGAACACTATTGCAATTAATTTAAGCTCTAATTGCAATCTTTGTTGCCATATACTGCCTAAGCCCCATGGTTTACAGCTTTGTGTCCATCCAAAAAAATGATGTACTAGGGCTAAGCATTCCAACGACATATATCTCATTCGTGGGCAATAGGTAGACCAAAATGCCCATTCTCCTTTGCTCCAATTACTTCTTGTGACGTTGAAAGAAGCTTTTGTGCTAACAAAATGGTTTTTGGGGAGAAACGTCAAAGCCTCTCAACTAATAATTTTCAATTTTAAACCTATAAAATATTGTAACTAATATTGTTTTGTAAGTATCAGTTGCTCTTCTTTAATGTCTGACAATAATTAATAAAATTTCAATATGTATACAACCCTCTGAATCGCTTTTATATTATTTTTTGATTTGTTTTACATATGAAATGTTTGCATATCTTGCATATGTTTTGCATATTTTGCATATTTTTTGCATATGTTTCATATATTTTGCATACTTTTGGCATATGCATTTCATGCAAATATGCAAAAACATTTCAAATATGCATATCGTTTTCTAACGAACCTTGGTGTCATCAGAATTTAGCTATCTTAATTCTTCTAAAATATGCAAATATGCAAAATCCGAGGTCTAGTAATAAGTATGGGAAAAGTATGACCTTAGAGGCACGGGTTAATGACCTCGGAAAAATTTTTTTTTGGTTAATCATTTTTTTTGTTCAGCATAAATGAGCTATCAAAAAAAAAAAACGAGTTTGTGAAATAACGGACACCCTAATAAATATGTATATAAAAATGTACATTATAACAGCATCATAAAAACATCTATAAAAAATTATACAAAGTGTCAGTTTCACTTACAGTGAACAAAAATACTTAATGGCATACCATTTAGGGAAAACACACGCAAAATCACATAGAATTAACAAAAGTACTATACAAGTTATTAGCATTAAAAAAAATATACAAATTCTATATAAAAAAGTTCAAAATAATTACTTCTTACTTTTTATTGTTTTTACTCTTTTCTCACTTTGCTATTAATTTTTTTAAGCATTTTATACAGTTTATTTTATGTGATTTTAAGTATTTTGTCCCTGCATGTCTTTACAATATATCTCTAGGTTTTAATTATAAAATGACACATAAGCTTTATTTCTTTACTAAAACGTTTTATATGTTTTAGTGCCTCAGAATTGAAAAACAAAATATTAAATGAAAATGATTGTATCCAATGATTGAACTCCAAAATTGGAATAGGTGAGGGTGATTCTGAAGATGACGTTTTAAGGAAAGAGTACTAATGTTTAAAGTCGAAATAGTCCAACTCCGATTTAACACTTACGCAGCATACGAGCAATAAGTTGGACACATAAGTGGTTTGGTTGATGAATAGATAGAAGAGACTAGAATTACTTGTATTACGAGGGTTAGTAATAATTGCGTTAAAAATTTGTACTTTGGCTTTTTTACAGTGAAAAAGTATCTACATTTAAGCTTCGCCTTTACAAATGTATTTATAAATGTATCCCTAGAAAAAATTTAACTATATGTACATCGACTCTATAAAAATAATTTTCATAATAATAAATATGAAGAAATTTAGAAATTAAAATTACTTCTGTTTTATGTGCAGTTCATTCAAATTACGATTGACCTTAAAATGAAATGTGTTTCGCCTAGACATGACAGAGGGCTCTCCAGTTAGATGCTGTTATACCAAAATATACGTTTAATGGCTAAAACAGATGTGCAGCCAGTCTGCATGCATCTATGCATGCAGAGCTGCACACGAAACACATGTGCATAGTTTCTGACATTTATGATGCATAGTTATGTCAAACAAATACATGAAAGCACAGCGTTGCCGATGTGACACAATAGTGTTGGAACAAGGTTTTCTACTTTGGGCGATAGCAGGATGGCAACGCCGGCTTCATAAATTCTTAAAAAAAAATCACCAACACAAACAATTTTTTTGAATGAATGGCAGGTGATGTCAATATGAGTAATGCCAAATACCAATTATTTAAGATTTTTTTCTTTGCTGTTGTGGCTGCAATGATGCTGCGCAGCAAATTTAGAAATAGAGACATCGTGCAGCGCTGCGCTGCATGCAGCTCTTGAGTGAATATGCTCTCATAAGAACCTGTGTAAATTATTTTCGCTACATGGAAAAAGCTGCACATCTGTTTAGCCCATAAGAATGGTATGACAGCATCTAACTGAAGTGCCCACTATCATGTCTGGGCGAAACGCATTTCTGATGCAGTTGAGGTCACTTGTACTTTTAATTGAATGGAACTATTTTTAGTTATTCTTAGTCAACAAATTTGCTGTTTTTTGGTGGTCAGTTAAGCGAAGTCGACTCAACTTTAATTTTTTTTATATTTAACGAAAAATCACGCCTTTTTCCATTTGTTTAAAAAAAAACCGTACACAAATCTTGAGCAAAGTTTTAAAAGCGTTTAAAGTATTCTAATAGATTTAAACGATTTAAATGTGTCTTTGACACTTTTGATAAATTTAAAATAATTTTTTTGGATTTTAAAGATTTATCTATATGATACTATATACATAGCCTTAGTATGATACCATCTGGTTTATACAACAAATGACAAGTGTTTTTAATTTAATAAACCAGGAACTGACTTTTCAAAATAAAAATCCATAAATAACAAAAATCAAGGTAACAAGAAACCAAAAGCAATACTGCAGTCAGCTTCTTTTAATATTCCCTATATCTATACCTAACCTAGGTACCTATGTATATATTGCCATGTTTATGTTTATTTTTATGTTTATGCGTTTTCTTGAACAAATCGGTCAGTCATAGTTCAACTGCACCCAAGCAGCAATTTTTTTTTTTATCAAGTTATCTAAATCTTTTAAGATATTCCTTCTCATTTTACATTCTATTCAATCTTTTAACAGGACAGAAAATTCAAACACGAATAACTTAAATCCATTTTAAGGTCGTACAAACTTGCACATATAATTTTAAGACAGTGCTAGATCAAAGTGGATTTAAAAACTGGTTCACCAGTGTTCCCCATACAGCTAAATCTAGAATATTATTGAATAAAAATGTATATTCAGAAAAAACGATCTCAGAGGTCTCGCTGTCGAAATACTGAGGAAACAAAGATTTTGGATTTTAAAATATAATTTGAAAATTAGACCAACCATAGAATCTGAAAAAAAGTTAAATTTGTACAATTTCTAACAAGGAACCAATACTTACCCTCTAAAACCCCTTTAAAGAACTTCGCAAGCACATCCATGCAATTCTCTACAATACAGCTCCCCCTCAGAGGATAAATATTTTATTCCTTTTTTTCTGTTTTGTTTGTTTTATACATTTACAACACACGAAACCTTCTGGACGAGCAAAGCGCATCTTCCTGTGCAGAAATGCCTATCTCTTCGCCCAATAGCCACAAGTAGTAGTTGTAGTAGTATCTCTAAATACAAGTACTTCACTCTTCAATTTGAACTTTGGCCGATTTGGGCATCTATCAATGCGCCATTAACTGTTTGTTTGCATAAACTGTAGCCCGAGCGCGAGCGTCCTATTCAAAACTGGTAGATTCTTTTCAATGGTTTTGGCTGCTGTGATGGAGGAACATCAAATGCATTCAAGATGCAAACACAGATCGCGCCCAGGCTCACAACTTTAGTGTCTAATGGACAATAATCATATATGATGCTATATGCATATAGTCTTCCCCCGATAGCAAAATATGTATACATAGGTTAGGTATCTAAGGATTTAGAGGTAGACGAGTATTTTCAAAAGCCTGTTCCTTTTTTCTTAGGGTATGTTTAAATCACACCTGTTTTTGTTTATCACAAATGAGAACGGGTTGAAAACAGGAAAGAAAGAGGCCATTATTTTGGGACTTAAAAAAGATAAAATGACGAGCAGATTAAAGATTAATTTTAAATTATTTTTAGTAAGTCGCGACCTTAGGACAACAAGGTTCTAACTGACATTTTTTTCCAAAATTGAGTTATATATTGCATTGCACTAAAAAGGCTATGCATTGCCGTTATCCAAATTTGGCTATCTCTTTCCCTTTATGAAATAACTCATGAAATTGAAGCCAACAAGGTTTTATTTACAAGCACTCAATATGAATTTAAGTTCACAAAGTTCTAATAGCCAGATAGAACCTCTTGCCCTTAAGAAAAAAAAATATTTTGTAGATAGAACCTTGTTGAAATTTACGTTGTAGACAGAACCTTGTTACTCTAAATGACTTTTCAAACATGCCATCATTAGAACCTAGTATTCCTTGGAATAATGGCCCTTGCTATACAACATTTCATGAAAACTCATCCATATTCTATACGTTGAGAGTACCTATCACATTAAAATATACTACAGGAGATCGACAATGCTCAGCCAAATAGAAAAACATCTGACCGTAAATGAATATTTCACTCCTATGGGGCTAATTAGGCTGCTTAAAATTGTCAACATCCGTAAACCAGTCGTAATAATTCAAATGCAATCTTGTGACTTCAAAGATTTCGCCAAATATTCTTGAAGTTTACAAAAGCTGAGTTTGAAATCGAGTTCTCATTAGACTACGATGCTGAAAACATGACAAGACCACGTAAAAGCAAGGCCTTGGATCTAGAAGTTCCAATTCTGCAGGAAGACATCGAAACCGTTCCATCTAGACCCGGAATATCTACAGAAAGAGAGAAGCCCCTTTTAAGTATGTGAATTGAATCCTGCTGATAAATCTTACTACAAAGTAAATAATACAAATACTTAAACTCAGTTATTATTAAAAAATACTTTTTAACACATACGAACTTAATTCATTTTTCTTTATTTTTCATAAGATGATGAAACTTCGTAAAGGATACGAATATACCTTCGAACTCTGATTCGAAGACTATTCTAAGTTTTAACACAATAACACAGAAATGTTTGCATACATTATTAGGACACTAAAGTTGGCACTTATTTTTTTACACGAATGGTAATTCTTAACTGTCATAAGATGTTGTTAAAAAATTTATTTATTTTTTTTAGTTACTTTGGTAGCGATTTTAAATGTTTGAAAAATTTTCGCAAAAATGCTTAGAGAATATTTTTTATTTATACAGTGCAACATGTTAGTTTTTTTAAAATCGCTATGTGTACAAAGATCAGTGCCAAGTTAAGTGTCCTACTTTGACCACAGCGATGATGCAAACATTGCTCGTTGCACTTACTTGACCCATCATGTTTCTTGCCAAAACTATTTGACCGATTTGGATCGAATTTTCAAATTTCGTCTTGTAATACTCTAGACTATTTGATTCCAAATTTTTAGCAGAATTGGACAATTTTTGATAATTCATTCAATTTCAATTTTTTTATAATTCATGATTGGATAGAAACACAAATATAATATGCATGAATTTCAAAAGTGATCTTGTAGAAAATTTTATAACAAACAAGTTTATAGTGGATTGTTTTTTCCTAAGTTGCGAAGTTATAAAGGAAAATGTCGGAAAAAATATGGTGATTTTAGCGTTTTTTCACTATTGCATTTTTCCTGCAGCGAGCACAGGTTTTTTCGAAGTTGCAAACTTTGCTACTGACTGGGCTCTATTATGTTACATTTTTCTTTTATAATTATTATTGATTCTATAACGAAACAAAAACATTTTTCTGACTGAATTATTTTTTTTTGTATCGATACAATATTTTAACTTGACAAAAAATAAACAACGTTCTATCTGAAAAGCTAAATACCTTACCGTGACACAAAGTTCTATCAGGTAATTAGAACCATCTTGTCCTACGTTTATGTACCTTATCGTTGAGCAACAAAGTTCTATCGATGTTTTAAATAGATAGATAGATAGATAGATAGATAGATAGATAGATAGATAGATAGATAGATAGATAGATAGATAGATAGATAGATAGATAGATAGATAGATAGATAGATAGATAGATAGATAGATAGATAGATAGATAGATAGATAGATAGATAGATAGATAGATAGATAGATAGATAGATAGATAGATAGATAGATAGATAGATAGATAGATAGATAGATAGATAGATAGATAGATAGATAGATAGATAGATAGATAGACAGATAGATAGATAGATAGATAGATAGATAGATAGATAGATAGATAGATAGATAGATAGATAGATAGATAGATAGATAGATAGATAGATAGATAGATAGATAGATAGATAGATAGATAGATAGATAGATAGATAGATAGATAGATAGATAGATAGATAGATAGATAGATAGATAGATAGATAGATAGATAGATAGATAGATAGATAGATAGATAGATAGATAGATAGATAGATAGATAGATAGATAGATAGATAGATAGATAGATAGATAGATAGATAGATAGATAGATAGATAGATAGATAGATAGATAGATAGATAGATAGATAGATAGATAGATAGATAGATAGATAGATAGATAGATAGATAGATAGATAGATAGATAGATAGATAGATAGATAGATAGATAGATAGATAGATAGATAGATAGATAGATAGATAGATAGATAGATAGATAGATAGATAGATAGATAGATAGATAGATAGATAGATAGATAGATAGATAGATAGATAGATAGATAGATAGATAGATAGATAGATAGATAAAAAAATTTATTTTCCACAAAGTTTTTTATAAATGGTTGGATTTCATTATAATAAAATTAAATTAAATGACAATAACTTTTTAAGCTGCCTGTCAGGTTAAAGTGTTGACTATATTAAATTTATTTAAGCTTAGCTATGGATTTGTTTTTTTTTTTTTTAAGAATATTCATTCATGATTAGATTTCGATATCTTAGAGCGTTTTTTAAGAAATTGTAAAGTTGCGTATAACTTTGTCCGTTGAGAATTTCGAGGAACTGGTCACGGTTAAGGCTTTCACGTCCAAAGAACTGTCTTCTGTATGTCCGAAAACAAGGGCACACTCCTACAAAGTGGTATGTATTTTCAGTAGCATCAAGGTTACAGATCGTACAAATGTCTCTTCTAAATGCTCTTGCATTGAGATTAAGCAATCCGCACCTGGCCTTTAACACCATACTTATCATCTTGCGTGAGTTACTGTCTTCGAAGTAGTTTGGTACCTCGGCATAGTTCAGGTTACAATACACATCGTGGAAGCATGATTGAAGAGCTCTGTTTGTGTGTTCTACCCAGTGTCTTTCCATGAGTTTTGCGCAAGTTTCTGTATGCAATGCTTTCCACTGAGACTTTGTAGACCAGTTAGACTCGATGTTGACTTCATTGAAGAGTTCTGACCATTCATTAGCCCAGTAAATTTGTTTTCTCACAATGACATCTGAAAGTTGTCTCGGCAATCTGTTTAAGGGAAGGGTGCTTACTCTTTGGATGTATTTGAAATGGAGTTCAAGTGTTGAAAGGAAGGCTTTTGGAAGTCCTGTTTCTAAATTGAGTACGTAGTTTGGCGTGTTACTAGAGGTAAGGAGATACATCTTTTAAGGAAAACCCGTTGCAATTTTTCTACTTCGTTATACTCGGAATATCCCCAAACTTGAGCACAGTAGCTCATAACTGATTTTGAAGCAGCTTCATATATCTTATACTTAGCTGAGTGTTGTATGTTTTTGTTTCTGATGAAGTTTGACCAGGTAGCATTTATTGAATTTTTCGACATTGCAAGTCTCTGCGTAAGATGCTCTGTCCACGACATATTGTAAGCCAGAGTAACTCCTAGGTACTTATATTTGTTTGATATTTTGATTTCATCGCTGTTAAAAGTCCATTTTTCCTCAGCTGCCCGGCGGCGTCCATCGTTTCGAAAAATTACTATTTCTGATTTTCCTAAGTTTACAAGCAGATTCCATTTTATACAATAATTTGCGAAGCTATTTATCATTGCTTGCAAAGAAGCGGGATTGTCGGATAGTAGCACAATATCGTCTGCATAAAGTTAGACTTTTACTGATATGTTTTCAACAGTTACTCCTCCTGGTAGATCAGAGTCGAGGTCATTCAAAAACAGGATAAATAGCAGAGCACTGAGAACGCATCCCTGTTAAACACCTCGATTGATAGGAAAGAAGTCACTGATATATGATCCATTCCATACTATTGCAATGTTGTTGTGATAGAGAGCCTTAAGGATTGCAAGCATTTTTGTGGATATTCCCAATAGTGTTAATTTGTGGAACAAAGCGTCTCTGTTTATGTTGTCAAACGCACAAATTTCAAATCTATGAAAAACGCATAAATTTTCTTTCTTTTGTTGAGTTGTAGCTTTATAAGGCAAGAGAGATTGAAAATTTGGTCCACAGTTGAGTAGTTTTGTCTGTATGCAGCTTGGAATTCCTTCAAAATTTGGTTTTCTTCGACCCATCGGTTAAGGCGGTTCAAAAGAACAGTTGTGAACAGCTTGTATATAGTGTCCATAAAAGACAGACTGCGGTAGTTGGCTACATTGCTGGGGTTCCCTTTCTTGAAAAGAGGAAATATTATAGATTTTTTGAAAGAGTCGGGAATTGCTCCTGTACTAAAGACATCGCAAAATAGTCTGTGGATTTCTTTGATTAGGTTAGGTGGCGCATTTTTATAGAACTCGAAAAGAATACCATCGATGCCGGGGGCTTTGTTGTTATTTACTGATGCGATAGCTGATTAAACTTCATCCATTTTAATGTCTTCATCAAGCAAAGGTATATGGATGTCTGGATTTAAGGTATTCTCGTATAATATTTCTGCAACCGATATTTGATTGAGTAGGTTTTGGAAATGTGTCCTAAGCTCAAATGATGATATATCTGACTTATGATTCTTAGTGTTTCCGCGCATTGTCTTAGCGAGTTTCCACCAATCGCTTGTTGCCGTGACTGACGCTAGTTGGCTTGCGATATTTAAATAATAATTTCGTTGCTTCAGCATACATAGGGCTTTGTATTTTTTATTCGACTCTCGGTAGCTTCTTCTGTAAAAGTCGATATTGTGTTTTCTGTACATTTTAAGGTTTTGCAATACATTTCTCCTAGCGTAAAAACAAGCTGTATCGAACCATGGTTTCTTGGGTACGAAATTCGTACTAGGTCGATTAGTTTCCCCATTAGCGCTGTATACACATTCTTTAATTGCAAAACAAAGATCTTCGCCTAGTTTGGTCCTAGCAATTTTTTGTGGTATGTATCCTTCTAGACTGCATGCGTATGTTGTTTTCCTGTCATCGTGCCATTTAAGTCTTGGTAGAGGTTTCATAAAATCGTTGATCGTTGTAACTTCTTTAAATATAAATTACTGAATAACTATGCCATAAAGTTTTTATTTTTTAAAAGCAACGAATCCCATGAAACAATGCAATGTACAAATTTTAGAACATATTTAGAATCAAATTATGGTGAAAAAGTTACACAGGATGAAATATTCCATCTTCGTTTTCTCTAAAGTGATATTAGTGCAGTTAGAACCTTCTAAGGTCGCGATTGTCTGTAAAACCTAAGGTTTTGTAAATGCAACTTGATAACTGCACGGCACTTGTTAGAAGGAATAGAAGAGAATGAAAGTTGCATTGAATAAACAGGAATATAAAATGAAGAAAGAAACAATTATCGCGTTCAAAATTTTTATTATTGTATTCGTTCGTGTGGTTCACCTGCGTATTTCTGAGAGAATGGCCCACTGGACATTTCAATATTTTTGGTATAACTCAAAAACAACGCCGAATTTGAGAATTTATGTTAACGGTCTTTTTGTTGGAAATAAGTTTATCTTACAAAAGAGATGGTTTAACAAATTTGGTAAAAAAAAATTAAGTCTCAAAGGTAAAAAAAAAACAAAAACGACCTAAAAAAATCGAAAAATCATAGATTAAATTTTTTTTAACTAAACTGCTCATAACTTCTTTTTGTCCAAAGATAAGTGCAGGAAATATTGAATTGAACAAAGAAAAAGCTAAAGCCTTTAATGTGACCGATCGACAATTTTTTTTTTTGATATAAACTGACGGCCCTAACATTTTCAAATAAATTTGAAATATTCTAACCATTGACTAAACATTTCTATTCTGCCTCCATATCTCTGAAACAAGTTGCTTTCTTATGGCCAATTAATAACCTTTTAGACAGAATAGTTTTTTGTCTTATAGTCCCCATACATAAGGCGCTTAGGTCCTAGAGTCGAGTTAAATAGGGTATACAACAATAAAGTCCTTTCAACCTGCAGTTTCTTTAATAAACATTTTTTTTGGTTCGAACTTATCATGTTAATAGTGTGTCGGTGTAGTGCAGGTTCTATGATGAACAAAAAAACAAATCCATTCGCCTCTAGTAGCCTGCTGGACTTGTCTTAAAACAGCAACTGATTGTATACCTATTCATACCCACAACCCCACAAGGCATACAATATAGTTACCTATTCCTCACATGTAGAAATAAGATGGAAGCTTATGTGGGCAAATGAATCTCATCTGGCGCTAGACCATAATTTGTCAATAAGAAACTAATCTGTTTGTGTATGTGTTGTCATATATGTACGTATAAGTATTGTGGGATGAGGATAGTATAGCCTAGAGATGCTTTAATAGTTTCTAGCTCAATGATGCCTTATTCCAAACGACTTTTCATTGGATTTAGATTCTTGGTCAAACCGCAGGTTTTCTTCTTTCTATTATACCAACGCAGGAACCCAGGTACATATACCTACTTGCCAAACCGCACATAATTCATTAGAAAATAAGCTTCCTTCAATTTCCAAACAACAATATTATGGAATATTGTGCCAGGCTTCACGTTGTATAGTAGAATAGTGTTTGATGTTGTTATATTGTTGGAGAACTGACAAGAAGAGATTATGAGAGTGTGGTATGGTGTCAATCATCTGACGCCATCATCCATCTCTAGGATGCTTGCGCTACACAATGTGTGTGGTTTATTTTGTTGTTCTTCGAGTATCTGAATTGCTATGAAATGAAGATTTTAGAAGAAAAGAAGTCAATTATAGAAATGAAGTTTGATTAATGCAAAACTATTTTATCAGTTTATTTGTTTGTTTGCCTCGTAATAAATAATGAAGTTCAATTAGTGAAGAATCTTATGAGAAAGATGCACAGAGATTCTAATTTCGATTTTGTGATTTATTCTTGTACTTGGTTTAGAAACAATTCAACTGATTTATTGACTGAAAAATGATGCATTGAATTTACTCAACTCAAGTTAACAAAAAAAAAAAAAAAAAAAAATGAAAAATCCCATCCAAAATATTCAACCACCCAGGAACTATTTTTCTGGGTAATTCTGTCATTGAAATAATAATACGGATGGTTGGGAAATAATAGATAGGGCATAAGCTATGTTTCGACGTAAAAATAATCCTTGATTTTGTCTTTTTAACATCTCAAAATTCCTTCCATTCCTGTCGAAAGGCGCACACAGGAATGGTTGCGAGTTGTTAGTCACTAGGCCCTGGTTCTTCATGAGCCGTTGTGCCACCCGATTTATTTTTTTTTTAAATTAATAATTACAATTTTCATCGATAGCTTTTAATTAGTGTTCTTCTGTTCTGCGTGCGATAAAATTCGATATAAAAAAGAGTTCCCCTATACACATATTTGTAATGCGATTTTGATAGCTTATTGCAAATCCAAAGTTATTCCATTTAAAAAAAAAAAAAAACTGCTTCATGAGCTAACTCGGTTTAATTTTATTTCCAAAGTTACCTTCACACCAAACCGCATTATGAAATTAACGTTAATCATTTAAACTCTAAGCGTAGGTTAGTATTTATTTAAGATGGACAAATAAGAAAATGTATTAATTGGGAAAAGGGGTCAACTTTGCCTCCGATTTTGTATTAAAGCTTTAAATATTAAAAAAGATTATTTATTAACGTAATAAAAATAATATAAACATTCAATTTTTTTTCTTTACAGGTAAGTTTCAAATCTTTATGATGATCTGCCCGAAATTGGTAAGACAAAAAATTTATTATAAGAAAAGTTTGAGGTTGCTGGATTTTAAAAATCAAATTTACTAAGATAGTATAAAATTCTCACCGAGTTAAAAAAAAAACTATCTCGCTCTTTTTACAAAGCTCACAGGGTATTTTTACTTCAAATATACTTCTCAACTAGAATTTGTTTTCTGTAAAATTCAATTTTCAACCTCTTTGAGTTATAACTTTTATAAAGTTTGCGTTGAGTTTGTGCATCGAAGTTGACATTTCTCGAATGTGTCCTTCCGTAGACAACTTTTGCAAACATCTATTAAAGGTGGAATTCAGAAATATGTTAATTTATTTAATTTTTTTGTTAATATTTCAATGATGCTTTCTTAAATTCGTTGGTTAAATTGTTGAAAGTTTTGTTTTAAGAAGCTATGACAAAGATTTTGTGAGAGGCTGTTTAAAAAAGCCCTAAACAAGCTTCTATTTTTTTTGTAATCATGGGTGAGAGCTCACAAATTCGATATGACTTCTGAAGAAAAGCTTGAAAGTAGCATAATAATTGCTATCAAATAACTTGATTTAACTAACTTTATAATAAGATCAAGACATTTAAATATTAAAATATTGAAATTGCTTCTGTTATACCTTGGGCGAAACACAACTATTTCTGGAGTCGAGGTCACTTGTACTTTTTAATTGAATTTTAACTAACTTTATTTAGATAAGTTTGTCGTAATAAACCTGGGGTTTAGACAAGCGAGTAGAACTAGTAGCATATATGTGTGTTAGTGTATCTGAACACGAAAGAGTCCACTAGGAGGGCAAATAGTATAATATTTTTGCGTGCGAGTAGCCTGCCAGTTATCCTGCTAGTGTAGTGTATTGTTTTAATTTATTTTTTTTGTTTCCATAGTTTCGATAATTTGTATATTTTTCTGTATGAAATATTTTAAAAAAATTATACTAGTTGAAGAAACGCGCAGAGAGCTACTAGTTACACTTACATTCATAAAACTAACACTATGATACAAATGCTACTATTTCTACTCGCTTGTCTAAAACCCGGGAAAGGGACGAAAATTAATATTATTTGTATAAGTTTATTTTGAAATATCCAGTTTTCAGTATTTGACTCAAAATTTGATAAGAGCATTGAATTATGAAAACAAAAATTGATTTTCATTGCGTTAAATTAAATTGTTTTCTTTCAAATGTTGAGTTTGAAAATAAATTTTTCAAAAACTCAACCAAACCTACGCGCACAAGCTTTTTAGGGGTTCCAAGTTATGGTTTCGTAAAAAAAAATCTAAAACTTATTTTTGTACTGAGTACAACATTTTTGGAAAATTGTTTTTGAAATTTAAAGAAAAAATATTTGTTTTGCTTTCAAACTTAATATTATTTTTTGAAAACTTGGTTCATAGTGTTTAATTTTCTTGAATTCCAAAAAGAAAATCAAAAACAACAGTGGGTACCAACCATATAAATGAAGAAACCCCGTTAAAAAAATCTCCAAAACGGCACCAAAATTTTGATACACAAAAATGTTTGTGTTCTTTAATTTTTTCCATCTACCTCTACCTTTATAAGTGTCATTCACAATACTTCATTAATTTTTTTAGTTAACTAAATCTCTTTAAATTGCTTTTTTAAATTTAAATGCATTCTAAAGTATCCTTGGCATTTTCTCTTAATTGTGACAGATGAACTTTTAGCACTAAATTAGCTTTAATATAGCGTTTGTTTATTCACCCTCAATAAGAGTTGACAGTCAGTGCGATAAAAGTTCGATATGAATAACAAAAACCGACAAATTTGAAAATACCTACTAGTGGAAAAACAAACTATACTTTTAAAAATATCTTTGGTGCACTAAATAAAGTCGAGATCAAAAATCATTGCAAAACTGTTTTTTCCACCTTAAATTGGAGAAATTCAAAAACCAATAGTTATAGGGTAATGTTCAGGTCTGATTCGTGTTTAGTGCATAAAAAACATTATAATGGTTATGCAGGGTGATTGGCCTAAGGTGTGACAAAAAGATAAAGCGTGTAGGTTAAGTCGAGACAAGGGGGGTCTATTTCCCCTCATTTAGGCAAGACGGGCAATTTTCTAAAAAAAATATGACTTAAAACAGAAAAAAAAATGGGCACGACTGAATCGCACAAACTTGCTTTTAAAAACAATTTAAAATATAAATTATTACTATAATATACTTTAAATTTGTTTTTTTTTTAATACCTTAAGCAGATAAAGCTAAAAAAAAGTGTCCCATCTGATTTGTTTGATTAATGTGAATTAACGAAAAAAAAAATTCTAAAATCGTTAGAGCGGTTTTCTTAAAAATTAATTTTTTATATATAAAAATTCTTGAACGTTTTCCAAAAATAAAATTTGGTATGCCAACTTTTAGAATTAAATAATTTACAATTTGCACAAAATTTAAAAAAATATTCATTGACCCGTTTCCAAAATATTGAACTTTCAAACAAAAATGGTAATATTTTTTTTTAAAATCCCAAAATTATTTTTTCCTAAAGTTTATAAGCAAAATTGTTAAAATTGTAAAGTACCACTTGCATAATAAATTTGGTTGAAATCGGTGTAGCCGTTAACGAGAAATTCGAAAACCAAAAAATCGGTTTTATGACAGGTTCCGTTAATAACCGTTAGGTACAAAAAATGTTTTTTCTACCAAAATATTTATTTTAGTAATAATAGTATCTCGTAAATTTTGGTTCAAAATCGTTACAGCAGTTTTTGAAATAAATCAATTTTTGTATATTGGTTGTATGGCAGGTACCGTTATTTTTTGAGATACAAACAAATTTCAATTTCCCCTCTAGGGAATCTCATAGGAACATTAAGTCCAAAGTTTGAAGAAAATCGCTTCAGCCGTTTTGGCTGCAGGTCGAGGTACATACAGACAGACGGTCAGACGGACAGACAGACAGGCAGAATTGCGAGACCCACTTTTTTAGTTTTCATAGTAATGTTAGGGAAAATTATAATCTCGAAATTTTTTTTTTGCACGAATCCAAAACTTGCCCTATACTACGTATATCGCAAGTAAAAATATTAAAAAACAGCGGCAACACTTACAATGCCATGTTATACTTTTTTGTAAGGCTAGGAATAGCATTGCCTTTTTAAATAAAATTATTTTTGTTAACATTTCAACTTTCTCAAAAAACTAAGAAGGATCCGGCTAAGTGATCATTTCAGCAACCAGTTGATTACCATCAACCTTGTTTTTACTAATATGTTAGTTTCTTTATTTATTAATATCCTGAAAAGTAAAAGTCCTAAGACCATTCCATTTTCAGTGATTGACTAAAAATTGATAACAACTATGAAATTTGACAACAAAAATAGTAGGGACATAATAACGTACAATTTTGAAATAATTTAATTTTTTTTTTCAATTTTGTTTTCAAAAATTTGAGTTTGAAAATTAATTTTTCAAAAACTGCTTTTTAAAATAACTTTAGTTAAAAAGACAATTAAAGAAGGTATTTCTGGTTTTACAAAAAAGTATAATAAAGTGTTACCGTTGTTTTTAATAATTTGTTTTTCTATTTTAAGTCAAATTTTAAGAAAATTGCCCTTCGCGCCTAAACGGAGGGAAATAGACCCCCTTTGCATACGATTTTTTTTTGTCCCAACCCATCCCCTTTTCTTTTTGTCACACCTTAGGTGAATCGCCCTTAAGATTGTTTTTTTTTGGCGGCAAAATTGATTTTAAAATTTGGGGGCTTTTATTTTCTACATCGCACTTTATGATTACAAATGAAAAAAAAAAAACTGTCAACGCTAATTGAGAGTGAATACAAAGAAACAGTTCGTAAATACTTTCTTAACCTTTCCGTACGGATGTGGTACAAGACAAAGAACATTTATATGGACTTGTACCACATCCGTACCGAAAGGGTTAAGGCTCTACGTCCCCTTAAAAGGTTGTTTTTGAAAACGTTATTTAAAATCGTTAAAAGAAGGTGAATAAATAAAACATTTAAATTCGATTAGTTTCCAAATTTTAAAAGCGAATTCAAATTTAGGGCTGGCCACGAGACGAGACTCTGCGAGACTTTTGTAAGTATCGTCTCGGTCTCGTTAAAATCGAAAATTTTCAGTCTCGTCTCCCTCTCGTGTCGGTCTCGTATATTTAAGTCTCATCTCGGTCTCGTCTCCGAAAAATACGATTTCCGGACAAGCTGTTGATTATTGGAACGAAATATTTTCGATAATCGTTTGTATATGTGCAGAAGAAAATAAATATTTAAATAGAATTGGATTTTTTAATTTATTAGACTCTCTGTAAATTTAGGTCCAAATGTACAGTCTCGTCTCGGTCTCGTCTCGGTTGCTTAAAAGGCAGTCTCGTCTTGTATCGTCTCGGTCTCGTCATGCGAGACCGAGACTTTTCTCGTCTCGTGGCCAGCCCTATTCAAATTCAATGAAAAGTGAATAAATTGAGCCTTAAGTAATTAAAAAGGTTATTTTATGCCTTTGAAGATTTTTTTTTTAAATCCATGTTTTAGATAATTCTCGTATAGGTGCATTTAAATTTTACATTAGTCACTTGAACCTTAAAGCAAGTACGTGCATCTTTTTTACTTTTGTACACATATCATTAATTATATCATTATTAAACCATATATCACTGCACTTTATAAGTGTATTCCTTTAGGATTCATCCATATATTTAGTCGCATATCGAGAAAACCTTGTCTATCTTATTTATTGAATGTTTTCAGAATCAAATTCCCTAAACATCCATGCCTTTTTTATCGAACTACTAATAAACAAAGGTACTCAAATTGAACTATAAAAATAATACAAACATTTTTCCAACAAAAATAACTTGAACCAGAAGAAGAAACAAAAAATAAAATTAAATCTGATGTTAGATTATACGTATACCAAAATCCATTTGTGTTGCTCCTACTATCTGCAATCATAAAATATTCACACGACCCTAATTACGCTCCATTAAAATAGGAACTACCGCCTTTGGAGAGTGTCAAATAATAAATGAGTATATCTGTCCATTTCCGCTGTGCGGTTTTTATTTTTCACCAGAGAATTACAATTTGTAAATTTATCCGTATCCTATATACCAGATCCGTATAAACGTTCATACATTTGCGGGGGAAATGAAAATTTCTCTCTATCTCTTTGTTTCAAGAATTTGATTTCCGTTTTTAGAGTTGAACTTTCTGGTAGGAACATTTTTGCCAAACAACAACTACTTCGGCGCGCCATGTTTGCCTTGTACAATCAGCCTCATTTGAATAAGCTAGCTATACTATAGGTAGGTATTTAATGCGGTGGCGGTGTGGTGGGGTGGATGGTGCTTTCCTCTCTGGAAGATATGAAAAATTATTGCTTAGGTCTTCTCTTTAGCAAAAGACGGCAAAAAAACCTTAACTGCATGCGACGATCTTTGTTCGTAAAAATTGATGAATACAAATAGACATTGTGGCCTAAGCATTTCGTTATGGGAAGCAAGCATCCAAGCAGTTAATTGCAATCCCAAGACTATTGCGTTCCATAGTTGCTGCCATAGATGGCGTGTCATGTCACCGTGTTCGTTTTGTCTGTTTTTGGGATAGATACTTATTTGACATACAATGGCTTTGGTTAAGATGCTTGTAGCGACGGTATACCCAGAACTACTCACCTACTTGTAATGGAATCACACAAATCCTCATATTTATTTTGTCATTTGGAAGAAAATGAAAGTTTGGTTTCGTTTTCGTTTTCTTTTCGAAATTAATTGACACGAAACTGTCTTGAAGAGACGACACATGCTCCACTCAGTGCTTCCAAGTTGAAAGTCATTTTCCGAAGGTATTCATTAGACTGGTATTTTTTTTTTTAGTTTGGTTTGGGTTTCTTGAGGGTCAATTAATTATGCTTTTACCACCTCAAGCACATGCAGGTGTTTTGCCCCAAGAAAAAGTATGAGTATTATTATTATAATAGTTTGGGTTATCAGAAATCAATGATACGTGAGCAACACGGGAATATCTAAATGAATTTTCTGGAAATCACGCATGTGTTTTTAATGGATGCAATCAATCAATTGAGAACATGAGAGAAAAAGTCAATTTCTGAATGTCCCAAAGGCGCGAAGATGAACATTTTTACTATCCTAACCTAAGGTACATTAAATTCCCAAAATTGTTTTTCTTGTTTCAGAATTCCAGATTGGATTTTTATAAACTTTTTCAAATATTATTAGGTTTAATTCAAATTTAAACGCAGGTTTCAGCTCCTTTTTCTCAAAAGTTTAATAATAAACAGTTGTTCTTAAAACTGTTTTAAGTTTATGCAAACTAGATTTTTGACGTCAGAGAAACCAAACTTTCCAATTGTATGGTGCAAAGAAATAATTCCTTGAAAACACACTTAGTGCACTTCAATTATTTTTAACTTAAGGCGATTTTCAACATTTTACGATAGGTAATTATTTGATAACTCACTAAAAATTAAATTAAAACAAAATGTATATTCTTGTTTTTCATGTTCTAAAACTTCATTCGCATTCCTTTTCTACAAGTCCAAAAACATAAGAGCGGGTTGGGTACGATTTGCCGAGTTTTAAAATGTCGATTTAAAAAAATCTACTGTCATAATGTCGACTTTCAAAATGTCGATCGTAAAAAATACCGACTGACCAAAATGTCGACTCTTATAAAGTCGATTTTGAAATATCGACTTTTAAAAGATCGATAGTGGCAAAGTGAATGATGTTCACATGCATGCGGCGCGCGCCACATCATTCATTTTGCCACTGTCAATAAACAAGCCACTCTCGGATAAATGCGATTCAAATTGCCAAGAACTCAAAACACCTTAGAAGATTGGTGAAGGCGGTTGAAAGTTCTTGTGGGAGCATCACACGTTGGTATATACAAATTGATTGCAAAGTTGGCAAAGGAGTACCTTGTTGTCAAACAGACTGTTGACAAAGTTAAGAAAAGAGAGAGAAGAGAGCCCAAAAAGTCGATTTTAAAACAGGAGAAACAACTGTCAAATATCTTAAATGATAAAAATAATTATAATAAAATCAATTTCTTATATAGTATTGCAGTCCATGTAATGATGCAATGAAAAGTTTTGTGTATGTGTATCTACACAATATGTATGTTTTTGTATAAAGACATTATGAATTTTTGTTTTCTATTTATATCATTGAATTAATAAGAAAATTTTGTTTCCACATAAAAGAGATCATTCTTGTTTATTTTACTGTAATTTGGATAGCAGTCGACATTTTTACCGACAAACTTACAATCGACATTTAGATAGTCTGCATTTAAAATGTAACTTTTTTTTTGTCGGTCAAACTTCAGTCGACATTTTAACAGTCGAGGAAATTTTCATTTGTCCAGTCGACATTTTTTTTTGTCGACCATTCGTATGCTTCCCCATAAGAGCATATAAGAAAACGGCTTAGAATAATCAAACAAATGTTATGGATATTAGAAAAACTTGAAATTCAAAAATTTAAATTAAAAAAAAAATCATCAACCCATTTTCTGAAATATCGAATATATTAATTTCGTACAAGAAAGTAGATCGTGATAATTTAAGTTCTTAGTAAATTTTTATTTTATATTCATAAAAGCCGAATTCGAGAGAAATACGATAAACGATTGTTTTTTTTTTTAATATTTCGTCGGCTTAAAGTGAAAACCAGCTTTGCCCAATGTCCATATTTTTTCCATTAAGATACTATTTTTTTGTTTTCTTACAAATTCAATTAACCGTTTTTTACTACAGAAATTTAAAAATATGCTGTAAAATGTCATTCGTCTCGAATATCTCGAGAACGGACAAGGAAAGAATAAGAATAAAAATAATATATCGACTTCGGACTAATTAAATTCTACACATAATAACGTATAATACAGAATTGATAACAATTTAAAAAATTCGATGAACATTTTTTTTTAAACTAAGAAAAACAGCTGAACTGTTTGTCATCAGCAAATTATTAAAAAAAAAAAAATCCCATTTGAAATAATAATAAACAAGAACCTAGGTATACAGGGTGTTCAGTAAATAATGGATAACCTTGGAATGCCTCATAGTAGACTTTATAAACGTCCTGAAACATAATTGAAAAAAAGTCTATCCCAACCACAATAAAAGATATGTGCATTTGGTTGTTCAGTGCATTATTTGCGTTACTTTACGTTTTTAAATACCACGACTACGAGTGAATGAATTCTACCGTTTTTTTTTTTCGTAGCAATATTTAACATTGTTTGTGCCAAAACATAAGAAGACAAGAATTATAATAACTGTCGGAATTCTTAGAGAAACAAATTATTGAACTTTGATTTTCGATGCAAAATGGGAAAGAAAATAATTTTTGAAAAAGTTAAATCATCTCTGGTATGAAAAAATGCATTAATACCTAAGTGGCCAACTTTTTTAAAAATATGCGCATTAAATGCGGATTTCAAAATGGTATAAATTATTATTGCATCTTGAACCAATAGGAAGTTATTGGTAAAAATCAGCAACAGGAGAGTCAATTTAGCAAAAACAAATGTTATAAAAATTAGCAAATTAAACGTGAAAATAATATCATGCGTCCAACATGGTAGATTTTTGATTGATTGCCTGTTTTTATGATATTATCTTAGTGATAAATCCAAGCTTTTAACTTCTAGGGCTGATTGCAACATTACCAAAAATGTCAACAAAGTGCAAAAAACGGCTGCATTTCAAGCTTGTTTTGAATTGTACCTGGTCTATTGGGCCCTAACAAAACCATAAAATATTTTCGCAGTTGCTTTTAGTTTATTTGTTATTTTCTTCAAACAAATAGTCTTTTGAGCCAACTTTCAATCACTTGAGCACTTAGTAAGAAAACAAAAACAAAAATAAATATTTTTTCTTTAATTTAAAGCAAATGCTCGAACTGTTTTCCACCCAATCTAATACAGGTTCTGCACCTCCGAATAAATGAAAATCTTATAATAATCTTGTTAGTTTTTGCTCAGAATCTTGTAACGCAGCTGCCTCCCCAAGATTTCTTATCTCCTCTAAGGACCTGATGGGCTTGCTGTAGGTAAACGATTTTCTAAATGCAGCCCCAATAAAGAAAATCAAGTTGATTTAGGTCTGGTGAACGGGATGGCCTTACAATTGGCCCCAGACCTCATGTCCACCTGCCTGTATCTCTGGCATATTTGTAATGCAGCGGCTTGCACAAGATCGCATACCTCCTCTGAGAAGCTGATCGGCTTGCTGTATTCGATTTATTTAATGCACTTCTTATACGAAAATTAATTTGTTAATAACCACTACCAAAATATTTGATGGTTTTTTAAAAGACCAATTGAAGAGGTATAATTCAAAACAAGCTTGAAAATGTAGCCGTTTTTTTGCACTCTCTTAACATTTTTGGTTATGTTGCACTCGGCCCTAGAAGTTAGAAACTTGGATTTATCATTAGGACAACATTATAAAGACAGGCAATTAATCAAAAATCTACCATGTTCAACGCATAGTATTATTTTCGCGTTTACTGTGCTAATTTTGAAAACTTTTGTTTTTGCTAAATTGGCTCTAGTATTGCAGATTTTTACAAATAACTTGCTATTGGTTCTAGATACAATAATAAACTATACCAATTTGAAATCCGCATTCGACACGCATACTTTAAAAATAGTTGGCCACTTAGGTATTCATGTATTTTTTCATACCAGAGATGATTTAACTTTTTTCAAAAATTATTTTCTTTCAAATTTTGCATCGAAAATCTAAGTTCAGTAATTTTTTTCTCTAAGAATTCCAACAGTTATTATAATTTTTGTCTTCTTATGTTTTGGCACAAGCAATGTTAAATATTGCTACGAAAAAAAAAACGGTAGAATTCATTCACTCGTAGTCGTGGTATTTAAAAACGTAAAGTAACGCAAATAATACACTGAACAACCAAATGCACATATCTTTTCTTGTGGTTGGGATAGACTTTTTTTTTATTAGTTTTCAGGACGGTCATAAAGTCTACTATGAGGAATTCCAAGGTTATCCATTATTTACTGGACACCCTGTATACACTTTCAATAGTTTGAAACAATTAAATTTGAACAATAATAGGTTAATTGGGACAGAAGTCGACTATCATCATGGTAATTTGTATTCGATGAATGACTAATCTACAATCTTAGAAATTTTTAGCTGTTTCGTTTTTGAGGGCGAATGTTCGAAAATTCCAAACAAATTCTGGCAGGATAAAAGATACAGGGAAATCGAAGAGTTCGGGGTTTGATGCACTGCGACCTTTGATCTATTGTGCCCTCATCTAGAGCTCAATGAGATTGCTCACTTAAAGCTCAAAATTAAGTTCTGTGATAAACTTACGTATTTGGAGTATTTTCAGTGAGGGTAGGTCCCTCTCCTCTATCTGGTGATTTCCCAGGTATCTGTGCCTTTGATGCACAAGTAAGTGGCATTTGGATTATACGTGGTCAGGTGTTTCCTCCTGGATGTTGCAAAATCTACAAGTTGCACTGCTCACTAAGCCGAGAAAACTGAGAAGTCTCTTTAGTTTGCAGTGTCCAGTGAGTAAACCCGTTATTATTCTTAGGCTGTTCCTGCTGAGATTCATGCAGGCCTTGTAGCGTTCTTGGTTGTAGTTCTCAAGTAGTAGTTTGGCCTGCCTCAGTTTTGGGAGTTCTTTCCAAATGTTGGATCTTTTTGCCTCCTCTTCCGATTTGATCTTGTTTTTGATCACATTTTCACGTAAGCCGCAATAGGGCTCAGGCCCTGTAAGGGGGTTGTTGCTCCTATTTTGGCTAGGGAGTCTGCCTCCTCATTGCCATCAATACCCACGTGGTCCGGTACCCAATAGAGTGAGACATTGTTGTTTTTGCCCAGTTCATTTAACCCCTGCAAGCATTCCCATACCAGTTTTGAGCTAATGGCATAGGAGCTTAAAGCTTTAAGCGCGGCTTGGCAATGTTCCGGTTTCGGTATTTTCTTTAAAGGTTACGTTCTGCGCATTTACCTATGGCGTTAACTTCCGCCTGGAAATTATATGGATATTAAATCAAAAAAAGGTGGAAATAAACAAAAACAATGTTTTCAAACAATTAAAAATCACCAATTCGATTAAATTTCTACTGAATTAAATAAAAGTCTTTATAAATATTTTACTATTTTTGGCTGTTTTTGAAATTTATAAATGTTTTCATGATGTATCTAGAGCTGAGCTTTGAAAAATTGAAAACAAAAAATAAAATTTTAGTTACCTATCTACTTCGAAACAAAAAAGAGCGCATACAAAATCAAGTTTGGATTTTTCACGACCGACCACCGAGTCAATTTTAGTTGTGTTGCTAGAAGTATTAGAGCGTAAAATGTATATATGGTTCTCAAATGAAACTTCAAAATTTTGTATATCAACGGCGGGTGGTGTTACTTACAGTCCGGAAAGGAAAAAAAAAAAAACAAAATAATAACTGCACAAACTTTTTTATTTTTTTTTGTTTGCGAACGAAATCGCGGGAAAAGGCTAGTTTCCTATTCAAGCCATTTCCTTCCGACCAAAATAAATCTGGTTCACATAGAATACAATTACAATTCAATTGAATATGTTTTTGAATGAGTACCAGCAGCAGAACCGAGAGTTCACGAGATTTTTTTTTCTTGGAATCTCAAAAAACGGTTTAATACTATTTTAATTAAATTTTTAATTAATGCAAACAAAACAAACAACAAACAAAGAAGCTGATTTGCCAGTGCGGTAAATGTAAAATTTTGGGGGTAGTTACTACTTTCTTGAAAATAAGTGACGAATCTCTCAAGATTAATCCTCGATTTCATAAAGCCCTTTTAAAAATTTAACAGGCTCTTAAGTCTTAAAATGACGTTTATTCCCTACAAAATACGTCATTTAAAAATTCAAAAGCCAGTTAAATGTTTATGAAATTGGCCAAGTGTGTTTTATCATAAAAAAAAGTGCCTTTTATCTGAGTTCATAGTACGGATACAGAAAATCATTGGTCGCCCCATTCCTGCAAACTAACAAGAAAAGATCGGGAATAGTTTAGTTTAGAGTGGGATTAAGAATTCTTATTGCTGAAAGTTAGCTTCTTTCCCATATATCAACTTAGTTTATATATATTTTTGGGCTTACTTCCTGAGAACGTTTTTTTTGTTTTGTGTCTACTTTATGGTATCATCAGGAATGCATTAAAAAAATGGGCATGACTGGATCGCACAAAACTTGCTCTAGTAGCTAACAACTAGTCAACGTACATACAGTCGTTGGGTTATGTTACGACACTCTGAAATATTATTTTCTGTAAGGTCTAGCATGGTGTTGTACTTAGCTGCTACATTTTCCCAGTCCTTGTAAAACATTGTTTTCGTTCTAAGTGTCTTCCTGACGAGAACCTTGGTAAGTCGTGATTCGTCTGCCTCGTTAAGAACTTTGATCACATAATTCATGCTGAGTTGGAGTGTTAAAACATGAAGAGGTGACATTCCGCTTTCAATTAAGAGCATATAATTGGGCGTGTTTGCTGGTAGACGCAGAAGTTTTTTCAAAAAGAAACGCAATAATTTTTCTTCATCTTCATGGTATTTACCTCCCAAAATTTGTCCACCATAGCACATTATGGAGCGCATAACAGCTTCAAAAACTTTTATTTTGGATGGTAGCCCAACCCTAGAATTCGATATAAGATTTTTCCAAGTTGAGTTTATGGCTTTTTCTAATCAGAAAGTTTCAATTTAAAATGTTGTTTGAACGAAAGATCGTGGCTTATTATAACCCCCAGATACTTATATGATTTGAAGACTTCCAGATTCTCTCCACTATATTTCAACTTTTCAAATCCAGCTAAGCGGCCCCTTCCTTTTCTAAATACAAGCACTTTAGACTTTGCTGTATTGATTTGTAAACTATTGTACTTGCAGTAATTTTCTAATTTGTTTATCATACGCTGAAGAGCGCTATGTGATTCTGCTAAGATTACCAGATCGTCCGCAAAAAGCAATGTGGTGATTTTAATACCTTCAACTGTGATTCCCGCTGGTAGGTAATCTGAGATGTCATCCTGAAACAGTGAAAAAATTAGAGGACTTAGCAAGCATCCCTGTCTTACACCAATTTCTATTCCAAACCAGTCTGATAGCTCATTCCCATTCCATATTGCAGATTTGTTGGCACTATAGAGATTGGTAAGGATACTGAGAAACTTAGTCGATACGCCGATTTGGGAAAGTTTGTAGAAAAGACATTTTCTATTGATCGTATCAAATGCCGCACGAAAGTCGATGAAAAATGCATACAATTTTTTTCCTTTGTTTAAGTAGGTTTGCGCTATACTTGTTAGGTTGAATATCTGATCCACAGTAGAAAAGCCTTCTCGAAATCCCGCCTGGAATTGGCTTAACTTTCTATTTTCTTTAACCCATTTTGTTAGGCGTGCGTTCAATAATCCCGTAAAAATTTTCGCAATAGTATTCATAAAAGAGATCCCTCTATAATTCGCTGCGTTATTTGGATCACCTTTCTTAAATACTGGGAAGATTATTGACTTTTGAAACTCCTCAGGTACATGTGCTTCTTTATAGATATGATTTAAGGATTTAAGTACTATTTCAAGGAAATTGATTGTAGCATTTTGGTAGAACTCATAGGGGATTCGATCTTCCCCTGGCGCTTTATTTTGTTTGTTTTGCTTTTCGCAACACCTCATAAAGCTCTTCGATGTAGAATGGTGGGTCCAAGATTTCATCAAACTCTTGTGGTACTGCATACATATATGAAATTTGTGGTCCCTCTGGATTAAGCATTGTTCGGAAATGGTTTTTAAGAGTGTTAACTTCAACTAGGGTACCAACTTTGTATGCGTTTCCGTTGAGTTTTCTAGCAAGTGTCCAAAAGTCTTTGCTACTGGAAACCTCTCCTGTTTCACTTGCCATTCCATTTAAATATATAGTTTTCTTGAACTCACAAATTGCTTTGTAATTTATATTTGCTTCAATATAAATTTGTTTCGCTGTATCCGTGTTTAGTTCTCTAAACAAGTTGAGAGATCCAAGTGATTTTTTCCTAGCTTTGGCGCAGTCTTCATCAAACCAAGGTTGTTTTTTAACTAGTTTGTTGTTGCTATTTTTTAATTCCGCTATGTGTTTAATTATGCTAGTCAAAAAACTTGGGTACAAAAAAGCATTGCCCCACTCAATTTCTAGCATTATGACACATTCATCTAGTTGGCGTTGATACTCATAGATCCAGCTATTTTTCCAAATAAGTTTCGGCAGTAAGGAAAGATTTTTCGTAACAGGAATGTTTGTTTCTGTCCCGCATTTCATGGATAGGGGCAGGTGATCAGAGTAAAGTTGAGTTGCTACTTCCATATCCTGTATCAGTTCGTGCCAGTTTCGATTTATCAACGCATAATCAATTACGGAGCATCCATTTTTTAACTTTAAAAATGTAAATTCGCCATAACTATCGCTTGCTGTTCTACCATTTAAAAGACACAAATCAAAAGAGTCACATGCTTCTACAAGTTGTTTGCCCTTAGCATCAATAGTTTCATCTTTAGACTCCCTTATAACGTTGCAGAAAAAATTATATTCTCCTTTCATTATAGGTGCTACTTGTTCTTTTCCAACTCTAGCGTTAAAGTCACCAACCAGAAGCAGATTTTTGCAACCTAAACTGAGTAAGCAATCGATAAGAACGTTGTATTCCATTTGCCAGTTGCAACAGATTATGTAGACTGGACAAATCTCCATAGATTCTCCGTTGATTTTAATTTTAACAAAATCTCTATTTTCTCTCCTTATAAAACAGCAATTTGTTTTTGACGAAAGTTGTTTATTTATACCAAAAACCGTTCCCCCACATGCTCTTCCTACTATATGTGTTCGGATTGCAGCACTCCACAAGAATTCGAATTCATTAAAAGTATTTTCGAAATTTTCATAATTTTCCACTAAGAAAGTTTCATATAAAAAAAATATTTCATGTTTTTTAACGTATTCAAAAAAATCTAAATATTTGCTTTTATTTCTTAATCCAGCTACATTATATAAAAAAAAAAAATAAACATTAATTCAACTCTTATTTCATCTGGCAATATAATTTAGAACAGAAACAAAATATTGTCAAAACATTAAAAATCTTTGAAATTTCAATATGTTAATGTGAATATATTGTAGGAAAACCTTTATTCTTTATAATTTCAGACAAAATTCCTTGCATATTTTCGCGTAAGGCATGGAATATTGATAGTGGTGTACTCTATCAGATTTCCTCAATGATTTCAAATGAATCAGACTCCATAACATGTTCCTCAATGTCTTTATAAACTTTCTGGTCAATTCGAGCAATTTGTTCTAACTTATCGACCATACTATGCGAAGTCAATGCACCCTCAACAGATTTCCCATACAAAAATAATGCATTTTAAAATTTTATAAAAACATCGTTCTTAATTAGGTGGCCACGACTGTATATTTTTGGACTTACTTCCTGAGAACGATTTTTATTTTGTATCTACTTTATGGTATCACCAGGAATGCATTAAAAAAATATATATCCATGATGGTAACATCTCAATTCTCATAGTCCCAACATAAGTTCTTATGAATTGTTTAAATATCTCCATCCAGGTCAGCCACATTTACCTAGAAATTACACCTATTGCTATATAAGCACTTTCTTCCATCAAACACCGTTTTCTTTCTGAAATTCAAATTTATCCCACCAAATGATGCTAATTTCTAATAAAACCCCAACACAAATAAAAAAAAAATTAAATTAAACAACACATTAATTTAGTTCCCAAGAAACCCCATTTTCCAAATGAGCACCTCATCATCGTGCTGTCATATATACTTAATACAACTCGCGCAAATCTCACATTTCTTTCTACAAATGAGCGAACTAATCTCACATTTGCTTGATATCGGAGCGAGCTATGTATCACCTGCGCCAACACTCAAAACAAAGTTTCGCTCTAGCGTGATTTACGGCTTCTCGTGTCTGCTCATCAAAACTAAACACCCAGACAAATGAGTAGTTACGCCCATTCTATCAGCCGAGCCATCGTCGACATCGAATTTCTGCAAACAATCAAGAAAAATGTCCAATTAATGTTCTTAGTAGGTAGTGGATAAGGCTCCTAATTTGTTGTTCTTTTGGTCAGGAACTGAAGGCTTATTGAGGTCGGATGAATTTGGACATTTCTATAAACAGTAGCTGCCTTTTGCTTACCTGGTTTTTTATTGGTCTAATAAAATGGAATCTCATTATTCCCAGGCGGGATGATGATGATGACGATGCGTGATCTAGTTTTAATGAGCAAGTAAACTTATATCGTGTAAATAGACTAGACGGGGCTTTGCTTCTTTATAGTGTAATAAGGTTGGAACCCGAACACACACTCTCGTAAATTATGCAGCATAGTCGTGAGAAAACCTAACTTTTTACGACTTTTTTTCCTCCCCTCTCCGAACACCGTCTTTGTGTATAGCAAGGGTGGTGTGGAAGCTGCCTGCAGATATAGAATTCCTTTTTACCAAAAGTTCCACGGTGAGATATTAACAATTTGTGCACCAAACAACGCCACAGCAAAGCCATACCGCAACAACTTTCCAAGTTCCTTAGCAATTGCGGCAGGCAGCTCTGGGAACTTATTGTGTCTGCAAAGTTTCTTATTTCTGGCTGCTGCTGCTGTTGCTGAACACACTCATTGCTTCATTGACAGTAACGAGGTATAGAATGCGAAAATGGCTTAAGTCGAAGTTGAAATTGAGCGTTGAGGCATAGTTAACAGTCAGATCCAGCCCCAGTGGTCTCAGATGGTTATGCGGTAGAGAAGGTAATTTTTTTTGCCGCGAGAATTTAGGTCACTTTAATCCAATTGAATCAATAATAATGTGCGACAAAAGTGTCTTGATGGGTTTTGTGGAAAATCAAAGTCAGGTATCATAATATCTGCCTTAGCTAGTCTCTCAATCAAATTACTTGCATATGATTAATGGAAACACGGAATTGTTGTCCTCTTCCCTTCCACCGTGCCGACCGATCTCGTTATCCCATCAGAAACGTCGTATTCTATTGCGGTTGATGTATTGACGATATAAAATAAAAATATATCTCATCAAAAAGGAGAGAGAAAACATTCAGCCAGATAAACGATGACTTTTGACATAAAAACGTTCGCTCTCATCGGATATTGGATGGATGTGAATATCGTCGTTGTCGTTGCTTCGTCACGTCGTCATTTTGGAATGAGGTGAGATAGACTACCAATATGTGAATATAAACATAAATACAAATATGTACCTTTTTGTATTGACAAAGAACGAAGCACACAAAGTGCTGGGGTGCTGCCATAATGAGAAACTACTCTAGTTAACGATTTTTGATGGGTATACAGATGGGGAATCCTGTTGTATGTAGGGAAAAATGGAGGCATCCAATTTCACTGCTCACAAAATACCTTACGGATATGGAAAATTTTGTGAATTTGTGATGTCTGCAAGGGCGAGCATTTTATGTATGCTTTCGTGAATTTTTGATGATGTCTGAGAGTCTGGGGCTATATATAGAGATTGGTATGTCTTTTAGAGAGGACTTTACTGATAGTGATATTGACTTGTTTTATTGATGTTGCATTTTGTTTTGCGCATTGACTTGTTTTTTTTTTGGTATATTTTTTGGGGGAAATTGAAAAACTGTATAAATATTTCAAATTAAAAAAAAATTTGAATGTTTTTAAAACTTAAAGTTAGTTTCGCACGTGAACACAGATTCATTGAAATGGACTCACATATATAATTTTTGAAAATTTGTTTAATTGCTTTTAAGAGCAGGAAATCAATTTTTGTTAAAAGTGGAGACAAATTAATTCTAAAATTTACAACGTAGACTAAAAATAATAGTCTGTGGTATATTTATTTTTTACAAAATTACTGTCTTTATTAACAAATATAATTATTTAGCTTTTAACCACTTTTATATATCTTGCTTAGACACGTCTGAAAACTAGAATGGACGTTAAAATACCAATTTAAAACAAAGAGCGAGACCAACAACTTTTTGTCTCGCTTTTATGTCTCAGTTTCAGTGTTTCGCGCGCGGTGTGCGACACCTAGCTACGAAACTCTGAAACCTAAACATAAGGGGAATAACACATTATTGCGTATATTAATAATTTTATACGACAAGTCTAAGTTTTTTTTTTAATTAAATAAGTTTCCACACTCAAAATATTAAAGAAGAAATTAATTTTTATTTCAAGAAACTAGCTGACCCAGTGAACTTCTTTTCGCCTAAATTCGTTATTGTATTGAAACTAGTAATTCCGAGCCTGGCACATGAGCCTTAATGTACATAATTTTGTCAATTCAAATTATTAATTTAAAAATTCTATTAAATAAAAATAATAATAACTGAAGTATTACAATTTCGACGTGTTTCAATCAAAACGCAGTGATTTACGTGTCGGTCGCGTCGCTTTTTCACTTTTTCAGTGTGCTTCAAGGTAAACAACGTTTTTTCGCTCTATTCTCGGCGGGTTACACGTACAAATCGGGATGTTTACCGACACGTGAGCATGCCACGTACAATTGACCATGTGTGAAATATAGGAGTTCAAGATTGATTCCACAATCATCCAGCAATTGTCCCCTTGCGATCTATTAATTCTCATAGCGAAAGTGAGATAAACAGGAAAATGAAGGAAACGAAGAGAAACGAAGAGAAAATTGCTCGGAATATGTGGAATTTTTTGCATAAAAATCGTCTTGAATGACTTATTCCGTGAGATAGTTTGTGGCGTCATTTTTATCCATCAAAGAGCCGATTAATTTGTATGAATGTAACTCTTCGGCAGGCGAAATCGCTCGTGCACTCAAACAATTATGGTCAACATAATTCTAAGCGATATTCGGGAAAACATTCTTGTTGTTGCCAAAAACTCGGTAGAAATTCCGTGAGGCCGGTGAATAAGTCTACTGGAATCTTTTTCACATCGCCAACAATTGCCTGGAGAACTCTGAAGCGGACTAGTCATTTCGTAAAGCAACTCGCTTGTTTGTTTTCAATTGCAATTTTTTCAAAAATCTCCATAAAGCCCACGACTTCAGATAAATATTCAATTCATCGGTGGAGTTGATCTTGGAATGACAGGCAGCATATGAAGCATAACCGTTGTGCCACCAAAACGTCTTTTATCATTACGTATATCTGTCAACATATCAATCACACAACATTTTTCGGCTGAATTAAGGCCAGTTTTTCAGTGCGGGGTTAAAGTTAAACCTAAGTTAACTCACCAAATTTTTTAACATTAAAATGTTAATGATATTTTATCTTCCTTATTGTTTTTAAAGGCATTCTGCATTCATCTGTGGACAGATCTATTTCCAGAGTTAACTAATTCGTGCTTAACTCAACACTACAAAACTGGGCCTTTGTGGTAGTAGTGATGAATTTTTTTCTTAGATTTTACTAGGCTTTATACGCTTCATACCTTTTCATTTTATAAGAATAAGTTTCTTAAGAATAATTTTAATTAATTTGTTAGAATTTGATCTTTTGCAGACCGTTTGAATAAATTAATATACTGGCCTACATTTTAAACCAGATTTGTTAATAACAACACAATCATTATAATGCTCTAAATTTAAGGTCATTAAACCTATCTTTACAGATTTAACCGTGCCTAAATCCGTTTTATATGATATAAGATAACATTAATCAATTCACCATATTCCTCAGTAGATAGGTTATAAATGATCTATCGGAAAAACTGATATATTTGTTTGTTTAGAATAAAGAAAACAATGAAACTAAAACCAGGCTGGTAGCTTAATTAAGCATTATTAAAAATTCAACGGAATTCGATTGGAAATTCAAAATTCATCAAAATATTTCAGATGTTTACCATCTATGTGTATAGTTTTATAAATAAAGATTAGCGAACTTTTGTTTACTGTTACGGTGGTGGTGGCGTAATATTAATGCCTAGAATCTTTAGAAACAAAAATCAAACCAGAACTACTGAAAGGTATGTTGTTTTTCGTGTCTGTAGGTCAAAGATGATTCAAAATAATTATAATTTTGGATCTTTTTTCTTTGTTGATTCATAGTTTAGGATATGAAGCAATGAAATATAAAAAAAAGATCGAAGAGTCAGTACTCATTAAACCTACATCTGTTTGGTTTTTCGTTTTTCTGTCATTAAAGGTTATAATTTTTTTTAACACTAAACTATTGTCTTTAAAATAAATGTAAATAGAAAAGTGATTTTTGACATATGTAAGTATTTTTGCTATATAAAAAAGCTTTTTTTTAAGCAATTTCTATAGAAGTCCTTAGATAGAGTAGAAGACGTCTGTGAAGTTGGCAGGGCAACTTTCACCTAGAGTAACGGGACCAACGCAGTAATTTGCAGTTTTTTTTGCATTTTTGTTTGCATTTCTATTCCCGATTTTGCAGTTCACCAAATAGTGTGTGTAATCGAGTGACCTGCTAACTTCACAGTGAAGTTAGCAGGTCACATAGTGTATCTCGAGAACCAAGCGTGCTAGACACTTGAAGTAAGGCTCCAAATTTGCAGTTTATTTTGCATTTCCAGTAATTTTGGGTCAAAATTTTGTAGTTCTTTATTTGAAAAAACTGCCCTGCTAACTTCACAGTGAAGTTAGCAGGTCAGAGGGTATCTCGAGAACTAAGCATTCTAGGAATTTCTTGAAATGCAAATTAAACTGCAAATTTGGAGCCTTAATGCAAATTCCTAGCATGCTTAGTTCTCAAGATACACTATATTACCTGGTAACTTCACAGTGAAGTTAACAGGACAGTATGATTTTTTTTTCAAATTGAGGACTTCAAAATTTTTAACTATAATTTCTTGAAATGCAAAAAATAAATAAATAAATAAATGGGGTGGCACAACGGCTCATGAAGAACCAGGGCCTAGTGACTAACAGCTCGCAACCATTCCTGTGTGCGCCTTTCGACAGGAATGGAAGGGACCTACAATTTTATGCCGAATCCGAACGGCTAAATAAAATAAAATCCGAAATACAAAATAAACTGCAAATTTGGAGCCTTACTTCAAGTCTCTAGCATGCTTAATTCTCGCGATACCCCTGACCTGCTAACTTCACTGTGAAGTTAGCAGGGCAGTATGAATTTTTTTTTTCAAATAAGGGACTACAAAATTTTGACCCAAATTTTCTGGAAATGCTAAATAAACTGCGAATTTGGAGCCTTACTTCAAGTCTCTAGCACCCTTGGTTCTCGAGATACACTATGTGACCTGCTAACTTCACTGTGAAGTTAGCAGGTCACTCGATTACACCCACTATCTGGTGAACTGCAAAATGGGGAACAGAAATGCAAAAAAAAAATGCAAACAAAATGCAAATTACTGCGTTGTTCCCGTTATTCTAGGGTAAAGTTGCCCTGCCAATTTCACAGACGTGAGTAGAAGACTTTAATTGATGAAATGTGTTTGATTAACTAAACAAAACATACAATTAATTATTGACACATAAGGAATGTCGAATTACAACTTGTTTTGATTTTTTAAATTCTAAAACCTTAAGTGGCAGCGAGCAGTGTTTAATTTAAAAACAAAATGTTTTAGAATTGCGTATGACTAATGTTTTGTCCTTAATTTTTGTTTATAATAATAATTTTTTTAAATGTTGGAATGAAATATTGTTTGTTCTCATTACAATTTATTAGGTATATATGTAGGACGGTACATACAAACATTACATATACCTATGAGCAAAATTGGAGTTAAATTATCTAAGCATTTACGAGATATGCGGACATAAATAATAAAAAAAGGCATTTTGTTACAAAAAAAAAGTCCACAATATTACCGTTATTTGAGTTTCTTCGGAAAAAAAAAAAAATATGGAATGCCGGTTCCGTAACATAAACAAATAATTTGGGTGTCGCACCAGCTCTTGAAGGACCAGGGCCTATAGTCACTATAGCGACTTACAACTCTCAACCACTCCTGTGTGCGCTTGTCGACAGGAATGGATAGGACCTACAGTTTTCTGCCGAAACCGAACGGCTAGATGAGAACCACTTATTTTTTGACAAAGGATACTCTTGGAGAATTTGGCAATTCTTCGTAAGAGGCAATAGCCCTGAAAAAAACTTTTTTAGATTTAAGGTGGATTTTAGGTGGAGAATTGAACACAGATTTCCAGCGTGACAGCCCAATGCACTAACCATTACGTTACGAGCTACTACAACTAGTTTCCTTAACAGCCGCTTTAAAAATTATACAAAAAAAAGTTTAATCAAAATCATAAGAATCATTTTTAAGAAATTTTGAAAAAAAAAAAAAAAATACAATCGTTCTTCGGCTCTTACTCGTTTTTGATGTGCTAAGTCAAAGCCATGATGTGCTAAGTCAAAGCTAATGAGGCATAAAGCACTTTTGTATATCTAAGTTTTATTAAGTTTTAAAGTTAAATTTTGTTTACAAAATGTATTTTACTTAATTTTTAAATGTGTTCACATGGACCAAGAAAATTTTTTTGGACGCGTCATAATCGACGTGAATTACATCTGGCCATTTAGGATTTACATTGCAGCCCATTAGGATTTACATTGCAGCTTTTAAGCTTTTTTTTCTACTTCGTGATATATCATTTAACCTCAAAAATTAAGAAAAACGTTTTCTTGGAGCAATTTATAAATGTACAAAAAAAGTTGATCTTTCCAACGATCCAAAATTAGTTCTGATGGTGCAGAAAAATTAATTTCGGCTAAGAAGCCCAATTAGAAAAGTTATGTGAAACGAAAAGTTTATTGTTTTTTTTATTTTTATAAAAAAAAAACACTAATTAAGAAAAATTCTTCTTTATATTTTATTTCAACAACCCAAATATGCGCTCCATGCGCCATCCCATTACTATACCAACTCATTTCGTTGTTTAATTTATTATGTGGGAAAATAAACTCTCAGCTGTGAATATAGAAATCTTCTTAATTAAAGTTTTGTGGTTTGTGTGTGGTTTGTTATTCTGTCTCGCACTTCACTTTAAACAATAACCACATAACAAGAGAAGCTTAATCTTTTCACAAATCGCTAACTACTGCCAAATAGTAATACCACAACAAATCAAAGGCATACAAATTGAGGCCGTCATAAATATACATTCATATATTTTAGTGATATATTGACTTAATAATGGTGGGTCAGTTATGCGATGTAACAGTACTCACAGCGGGATTATTATATTGGCTATGAAAAGGGTGACCATATTTCTGGAGGAAAAAAGTACAAATTTGATTTTCTTACAAAATAATTGGACTTATCTTAAAAGAGGTCCCTAAATTATATAAACAAAAAATAGCAAAAGTCCCTTTGAGTGTGATATTTCACGTTATCAAAAAAGAAACTAAAAATTAGTGACATATAATTTTAGTTGGGATTTCTTTCCCAGGAACAAAAACTCTCAGTTGAATTTTTTTATTTTTTGTTACTAAAAAAAATTGTGTTGTCAAAAACAATTTCGATAGGCTAAAACTCGGATGGTCACCTTAGCTTCTTAATGGCAACGCATCGTGAAACAATAATGATGGTGGGCCAAATATTTTTTGACCCTAATTTAAAATGGGTTTCTATTTCTATTTCCATTTTCATTTTTATTTATATTTATTTTGGATTGCTTCATTAAATGTATTATTTTTGTTTTGGCTCAAGAATTCGCAGAACTAACAAAAACCCATTAAGCTCTTTGATGGCAAATTTGATCATAACTCATCATCATCATCATACCTCATCTCGTAGAAGCTCACATTGTCCTATTGTGATTGTGATTTGTTGGCCAACATTCCGCTCCGCTAGTCCATCATATATAAAGAGTGTGTGTGTCTTCTATTCTTCTATCTGGAACTCGAGCATAGTTGTTGAGGTTTTAATTAACAAAAACGACTCAACAATAGCCTATAGATAGCTGATGTTGGATTGGATATAAGTCATTTGGAGTGTTTTTGCACTAACACGATTGTGGTAGCACAAATTCGTGTTTTCTTTTGTTCATTTCCAGAAGGAGGAACTTTTGTTTGTTATGAATGAGATATGTATGTGATTAATTTAAATTATATTTTTATCTAATATAATATAAATGCGATTTTCGAGGCGTTTATTTGATCGATGATGGAGATTCCATTTCTATAGAATTTTATATTTGTTTGCAAGTGGGCCGTGGGCGAAACAATGTTAATTACTTTGGTAGAGTAAATATAACATTGGTTTAACATAAGATAAAGCCAAAGAGTTTTATATATATAAAGTCATGGTTTTGTCATTAATTTAAAGGATGCTGAAGAGTAGATTTCAAAAGAGAGTTCTAGAATGTTTTCTGTTATATTGTACAAAATGTATCTTTGTATTGTGTAGATATAATAATGTCTTTGAAGAACAAGTTAAAAAAAACATCTTATATAGTATACTAGCGGAAACACCCTTTTCCCTTTTGTTAAAGGATAGTTTGTAAACAAATCTTGAATAAAAAATTTGCCGTGGAAAATAGTTTTCCTTGAAAATATTTCGGCTATCGTGAATATCTCTGAAATAAATTCGATGAATTGACCGCCCAATTCCCCAAGAAAACTTATTCCCGACATCAATAAATTTTCAACATCATTCATGTTCTCAATTTTCAAAGGATAGAAATATTGTGCAAGTGTTAATTATTATTAATATAAAAGCTTAACTATATATTCACGTTCTTCTAAATATCTATTCTAAAGACACCTACTCGTTAGAAAATATTTGAAAAATTTGTATAGTTTGCTATCTCGCCCCCAACTATCAACTGTCAAAGCAAAAGGTGTGATTTTGCGGATTTTTGACATTTCACCACCATCACTGTCAACTGTCAAGCGCGATGTTTTTTGATTTCCACTGGACGATTGGCGCTCTCAGATCTTGACATTTCGACACCTGTCAAATTGAAAAGTGAAATTTCTTATTTTCTGTTGGTGCTAAAGTGCTGGCCGAAACATTAGGTAATAATACCCTCCTTAGTCGATTGGTGCCCTTAGATTTTAACATTTCAACACACGACCTGCAACGCACAGAAGAGAGAAGCTGTAATACGGCAGTTTTTGCTCTTATAGCATTACTGTTACCATTTTTGTTATCATTGTGAATGATTTACTCTAGGGAGCGAATGTAACTCACTGATTTGGGAGATTGTGAAAGTATTCGCATTGTTGATTTCAACATAACTAAATTTTCACCGACCATGTAAATCAAACATGATTGGTTAAGATTTTACCTTCCACCACAATCCAATCAACAACCAGCGCATTTTTACTTACTTGAGAATTATATCATGTCATTCATTAGCCTTTCATCACTACTTATTATATTTTCCAACATTCTAACATTCACTTTCACATTCAACAAAAGCCAGGCAAAAAACTCATACGTATTTGAAACGTCAAATCTCATAGCTAAGCTTTGTACAACGCTCATGTCTTGTTCAAAAAGTTATATTTTTCGCCATGTCGGTCGCTGCATTTGGACATAGTTTTTTTGGACTCCATTGGGTTTTTACTGGACATGTTCATAATCCTGCCATCTGTTTAATCGAATCAGTCTTTAAAATTGTATGTTTTTTTAATAATATTTTGAATGTATTTAAATAGTGAGACAAAACGACCTTTCCAAAGACATCTAAATTTTTCGGATAAGTACTTTCCAATTTATATCCCATTTTATGCAGATAAATTGACAATTTTGAATTTTTTTCTGGATTTTATATGTATATTTTTATATATTTTATTATATTTTGTGAAGCTTGTGGGCAATGCGCAGTTATGTTTTATATATCAAAATTTTTACAGATTTTCAGGATTTATAATTTTTAAATTTGAAAATATTTTCTGGGCGTGGTGAAATTATGAAAATAAAATTCGTTGAAAAGGCATGATTTTTTGGTAAATAAACCAATAAATCTAGTTTTAGAGTGGTTTTTGTTGAAATAATCACTAAACATTTATTAGCAATATTTTAGAAGAGGATTAGAGCAATTTGTTTGTTGTGTGTGTTGTTTTTCAAAATTTATCAAATTTGTATTTACTTTTGCATTTATAATACCAAAAATTGAATTAATTTTTCACAAAATCACATTTTTAGTATGAATTTTTTTAAGATTTTGCAAAAATTTTAACACAGACATTTATATTATAAATTTTTACCTCAAATTCATGTATCATTTGTTATGAACTATAAAGTATTACTCAAGTTTGAAACCTTTAAATTTGGCTTAATGGAGCTTTTTTTTTGATTTATTTTATTAAATTGCCCCTACTTTTTTCCCGTTAGATTTACAAATACAAAATTATTACATATTTGTAGAAGAAAGTTACACCTATAAACGTGCATCATTAGCTTTTTGAAATAAAAAAAATTTCATCAAGTTTTGAATTTAATATATGTAATATATGTAATATTTGACGAGTCATTTACGTACCCTTTTAGTATGAAATTTGTCACCCCCTCAATAATTTGTATACACAAATTATGCCACATCTCATAGCTAAATTCTGAGATCAAAACTTTAATAATCGTCTGAGTAGAAATGAAGTTATGATTTTTTATATTAAAAGAGCTCCAATTAGAAATTCAATTGAGATAACGGTGCTCTCCACTGGTAGACGATTGTTGACAATGAACAAAGCGGAGCATTTCTATGGATTTTATTCGATTTCGTATGCATTTTAAAAAATCAATTGTGACGCTAATATAGGAGGTAGATTAAAAAGTGAGGTATCAAATTAATGGCTATACTATTGAGATTAAATATAAGAAAGAATTAAATCAATCCCTGCACACACCCACATGTTATTAAGTAATATGTGTGAACAATATTATATTGTGAATTTCTCAGCTCAACGGTACAATAGGAATATAATTTTTTTTAGACTAGGACATATAGCTATAATTCATTAGTACATTGCAAACCTCTACGACTGTTAATTAAAAAGATATTAATAAAAAACCAAAAAAAAACAAATTTCATATAGGCAACATTTTTTTATTATTGTTAAAGATTTCTAAAAAAATTTAAATTTATTTTTTTTAGAAGCTATCTATCGGATAGTTGTAGTAGCCCGTAGCGTAATGGTTAGTGCGTTCGACTGTCACGCTGAAGGTCCTGGGTTGGCTTCCCAGCCTCGTCCACCTAAAAACTAAAAAAGTTTTTTTTCAGGGCTACTGCCTCTTGCGAGGAATTGACAAATCCTGCAAGAGTATCACTTGTCACGAATAAGTGCTTCTTCATGAGCCGTTGTGCCACCCGATTTATTTATTTTTTTTTTCTATCAGATAGCAGGGGGGTAGACATTGTTGATACCATAAAAAAAGTTAGTATTTTGATTGTTTTGTTGTTAGTTTGGACACCCATACAGCCAAACTGACAAAAAAACAAAATAAGACTTTTATATATTAAGTTAAGATTAAGATGAAAAGTTGGTCCCGCAGTTCTGTCTGTCTGTCCATAACCCAGAGCCTAAGCTCTGAAGCGGTTTTTTTTCAATTGTTTCGGACTTAAGGTTTATATGTCATTCCCTAAAGGGGAAATTGAAATTTTTGAATAACGTAACGTACCATACATATGAACAAAATATTTATCTCAAAAACGTTTCTTTAGTTTTGGATACAAAAAAACGGTATCGTCAAAATTTGGGTATACAAAAATTTACCAATAGCGGTTTCTTGAACGGCCTCACTGATTTGGAACAAATTTCTTGACTTGTGCTTCCAGGTAGCTTCCTAAAATGTTATTGGCTATTAGTCTATACAAACTAAGGAATTTTAGAAAGTACACCTTCTGACCGAAAAATGGGTCTGGCTGGACCCCTATGCATTTTGTATGAAAACTTATGAAATATGATACATATTTATCATTTTAAGCTGTATTTTTTACCTTTTCATTGAATAATGGTTATCAATGGGGCCTGCGTATTTTCAGATCTGCAAAAAAAAAAAAAAAAAAAAAAAAAAATAGCCCAATAAAAAATGTTCATCTATAAATTTTTCTTCCAAAGACTAATTCATCCTTCGTGAAGTAAAGGTTTTCCGGACCGGAGAAATTATCTCGTGCTCTCGGAATGCAGGTCCGAAAAAATGTTTTTTTCGAAATGATTTATGACGCGCGTGAAGTTCCGCTAAGCGCTACACGAAGGACAGGTATGTATCTATTCACACCTGTATACACCCTCCAAAAATGCAAACATATGTATTTATTCGATCTTATTGGTCATCTTATTGTCATATCTACCTCTTTTTCCTGTTTTGTGCGTCATTTTGACGCATAAAAATGGATTACAAAGTGTAATTTTTCTACAATACACGATTACGCAGCAGAACTATAAGTGATGATTTTTATTCCCGACTATTAGCGGCTCTGATCAATCAATGATAATGGAAATGCTGAAGATGATGACGAAGCACGAAGGTGATCAATTCAGTGTCGATAAACCTAAAAATGATGTTCACAACGTTGGAAGGATTTAAGTAGGCACCGTTCCATCCAATAAAAGATTTCTACCCGAAAAAATGAAGAAGAAAGCTTCCCGTACTTTGATATTATCTCTTTTTCGTTTTCATGATAACTAAGTTTCACCTTGCAGCTACGTGCCAAAAAAATTAAAGCTGTAAATTTTCTTTTCACCTTACACTATTCAAAACTTTGTGGGGCGAAGCAATGAAACAAGAAGCAATTCTGTTTTATAATGCAAATAAAGTCGGCTTCGATTGCATGGATCAAACGGTTACCCAAAACGGCCAACTGCAATATGTTAGACGTAATGGCAATGGCTGCTTTTTGCATTTGCAAGGAAGTCGATGGACTGGAAAAAAAGATGCTAGAAGAAGTTTTCTATCCATACTGTCAAAAACATTAGTTCTTGCAAACGCTGAAAATCGAATGAACAATGGCCGGATCATCTCGCAGTTCAGCTCTCGAAATGCTATTGAATAGTTTTTTGGGAATCCAATCAATATTCCATCAAATGTTGTGAACCCCCATAACAGCGGTACTGATACACTCAAAGGAAAGAGAGATTGTAGGCTTTGCTTTTTTTTGTTCCATATACAAAAATCCAGTATGTCAACAACACTCCAAAATCGAATATATTTGTTTCAGTTGCATTACTAACCCATTAGATAGTTAAAATAAATGACCTGAATATAATCTCGTCTATTTATTTCAATAAACCACTAAGATACTTATTTTAAATAATAAAATGTCAAAATACTTATTTTTAAAAATAAAATGTCAAAATAAGTAGAAAACACGTGTTTTTTGCAATCTAAGAGTTTGATTAACCTGAAAAAAACTGAAACTAGAAAAAAAATGAATAATAAAGGGTTTTTCAATTCGAGCGCTACAAAAGTTTTTTAAAATAAAACAAAAACGGTTTTGGATATCAATGAAATTCTTTATTCCTGTGAAAGTAAGTTTGATGCCATTATGTATGGAACTCGATTTCTTTTGCATGGCCACCACAGGCACGCTTGCAGAAGTCCAGACGCTGAACCCAATTTTCGACGGTTTTCAAGCATAAATCGGCCGATACTGCTGCAATTTCACATTCGATATTCGTACGAAGTTCATCAATCGTCGCTGGCTTGTTGGCATAGACCATAGACTTGACGTAGCCCCACAGGAAATAGTCTAACGGCGTCAAATCGCACGACCGAGGCGGCCAAGCGACTGGACCATTTCGTGAGATAACACGTTCTCCAAACTTGGTTTCCAATAAATTGATTGTGACATTCGCTGTGTGGCTTGTGGCGCCGCCGTCCTGTTGGAACCACATGCCCTCGAAGTCCATATCATCCAATTGGGGCTAAAAATAATCGGTAATCATTCAACGGAAGCGATCCCCATTCACAGTTACGTGCCGGTCTTGATCATCACGGAAGAAGTACGGCCTACTGACGCCGGCGGCCCATAAACCACAGCAAACCGTAATTTTTTCGGGATGCAATGATGACTCATAGAGTACGTGTGGATTGCTGCCTGACCAATACCGCATATTTTGTTTATTGACGAAGCCATTCAGCCAGAATTGAGCCTCATTGATGACGACCATAAATTTGACGTAGCGCTCTTAACGTTGAGGCCACTGACTCCGAATTTCGGTAGTAAATTTTAATAATTGCGACTTGTTGTTGGCGGCAAGGAATGTGGCGTCGTTTTCTGTCCCTGTTGCTCTACTTTTGTAGCGTCCCTGTTGAAAAACCCGATATATACCAGATTAGAAAAAATTTATTTCGATTTTTCAAAATATTAAATATTTTTTAATTTTTTATGTATTATTTTTTTTTGTATCAAATAAAGTTTTTTTTATTAATTTTTGAGTGAGGTTTTTAAACAAGGTATTGGTCAAAAAAAATCATCTAAAAAACTTTTTTTGATAAGAAAAAAAAAAAAAATAAATACATACAAAAATAAAAATACTTAATATCTTGAAAAATCGAAATAAATTATTTCTAATTTGTTTTCATAATTTTTTTTAATGCAATTTTTAAAAAAACATATTACTTTATGATAATCAATAAAAAAACAACAAAAGCTGCTGAGTATCGAGAGAGAAAAATAAGAGAAAAATATACAATATAAAAGTATTTTTTAAATTAAAAAATCGAAATAAATTATAATTTAAATTTTTTTAATACATTTTTAAATGCAGTTTCTTAAAGGACCGATAAATCAATCAGAATTCAAAAAAAAAAATAGAATAACTGTTATAGTTTCAGAGAAAAAAAAATAAAATGTGAAAAGTGTAAAGTTCCTATACAAATTTGTATGGGAAAAGTATGACCTTAGAGGCACGGGTTAATGACCTCGGAAAAAATTTTGTTTGGTCAATAATTTTTTCTTTCGTCATAACCTTTCGATTGACGGGGTGTGGTATCCAAAAAAATGAGTTTGTGAAATAACGGACACCCTAATGTATATAGAAATACTATGTACGAGAGCAAAATTTTAATACAATCGGCTCTAACTCGATGTACATTCAAATTTTAGAAGCATAAAACATCTATTTAGAGACTTTACTGCAAAATTTTGTGTGAATAAGCATTTTAAATATTATGTGTTTTTTTTGACAAATTACTAGACTTACTTTTATTAGAGTCAAGGACAAAATGAATTGATTAAAATACAGACATACTTATCTATCAGCATTTTTGTTGTTGTATTCAAAATGTGCCTAAGCTTTTAAAAATTCAAGTAAGTTATTTCACAGGTCACTTTCTGCATATAAGATTGCATTATGCATTCTGTATTTAAATTTTCTTTAATACACATTTAATAAAGGTGCTGCTTGAATCTCATTCTTGCAAATGTTTCATGATATGATAAACAAGTCTGCATCATCATCGGAAAGCCTTCACTTTGCGCTTTCACAGCTTCTCGGCAGATTTATAATGCATTTATAATACCATAGCGTGCATTATCTGCAATTTCTTTGTAATTAATATTATACCTTCCTCGTCTCGGATCAACCACAAATTGTAAATCTTAAGTGCAAATAGCTAAAGAATAGATGCTATGGATATAACTTTGTTTTGTGTAGCTACAAATTTGTATTGCAAAGTCAATTTATTATTTGCTCAAAGCATCAATCTTATTTTAATTCAGATTCATACGGAATGTAGATCAGAACAGAAGCCTATCCATTTTTGTTCATATTTTACATTTTCTTAGGTATAAAAGCATAACCGCTCCGACTAACGAACGGGAACCCCTTTCATTAAACAATTGACGGAAGTGGTACTTGAGAAAGCGCGTCGTGTCGTACGTATACGTACGTAATGTGCGCCTGCGCCATTTTTTCGATGTTCTTTTTTTTTTAACGAACTGACAAACTCAAGACAATTCTTATCATTCACTTGTGATCTACCTAAGTGTGATCCCCATTCAGAAGCGACAAAAGAAAATGTCCGTAATTCACTTTTTAATTAAACGTATGTTAGACGATGTGTTTTGGTGATGGGATCTGTTGGGGTCCAATTAAGAGAACACTTTGTTTTTTCGTTGATTGTTATAGTACTCGTAAGGTCATTAAAATTGTACTGAATTTAGCTGAATGATGTATTATTTTTGTTTTCGACTCTTATGCTGTCGAGTAAAGTGATAGTAAGTAAAGTACAAGATATGGCAAATACATGATGAATCAGTAGCATTGAAAAGTAACATAAGAGCCTTGTTAATGATTTTTTTTGTTCTAATCAAGAGACCAAAAATTTCTCTTAATCACTTTCGGATTTTTTTGAAAAATAAAAAGTGTCCCTTACACGGTCACATAATATGGATTTAATAAATCGAAAGAATGTACTGCGTGCAAAATCAAAATTGATGAAAGAAGGTATTGTATCACTGTAACGGCTCGCGTACACATAACCCGTTATCGGCCGAATTATGCTCGTCCGTCGTCGGCTGAACTCGGCCGTTTGAATCAAACATATGTAAAATGAAGTGAGCACGTACACCACTAATAACCTATCAACCGACAAAGCCGAACTTGTTTGGATTTTACGTCAGTTTGTCAGTTATTTCTTGCCAGAATATAATGAAATTAAATTAAAAATTAAAATAAGATAAAATTAATAGTGAACAACTAATTTATTGTGTTACAATAGAGCCACGTTTACTTTTTACGTTTCACACTCCGACTGGCATCCTTTAAAATCGGCATTGCTAAAAACAGGCCTCGGGCGAGAACGACAGTAGAGCATGCAGACTAACGTCCGAGACATTCGTCCGTATAGCTCCGATCCGAAATCGGCCGGTTAATCGATTACAGTTTACGCGAACCGTTAAGGCTGGCAACGAGACGAGACTCGGCAAGACCGAAAAATACGACTTCTGGACAACCTGTTGATTATTGGAACGAAATATTTTCGATTATAGCAGAAGAAATTAAATATTTAACTGAAATTGGATGTTTTAATTTATTAGACTCTCTGTAAATTTCGGTCCAAATATACAGTCTCGCCTCGGTCTCGTCTCGGATGCTTAAAAGGCGGTCTTGTCATGCGAGACCGAGACTATTCTCGTCTCGTGGCGAGCCCTATTCACTGTGCATGACATATTGATTTGATAGTAGAAATTGGTTTCTACCGAAATAATTTCTGATATTTGATGCTTATTAATTAAATAGTTTATCAACAAAGTGACAAATCCCTCGCAATTTAAAAAAAGTGGAATGAATAAATAACTCGAGTATTTGTTTACTCATTTTATTTTTCATTACGAAAGACTATACACATGTCAAAACATATGATTTTGTAATCTGCATCTACACAGTGCGTGGTGATGCGCACTTTGAATAGGAGAGCGAACAAAATTCCATAAATACTGAATCGCTCAACCAATTTTGATGAAATTTTCAGAAATGATAACAAATTGCATAAGAATTATCACTATTAATTACCGACACTGGAAAAAGGTAACTTTACAAAAAATGCAAGATGTAAATATTTTAAAATTGGTAAAACGTGTACTGTGTTCCTATTAAACTTTAGGTATAGAAAATGTCGTTTTAACCATTTTTTCCACGCCAAGTTGGTACAAGTTCCATGCAAATCTAACATAATTTTTTTTTTAACCTCTTCAATTTGTTTGTCACTGATTTACTGATTTGTGATAAGGAGAGATACATATATTAGTACGAGAGGCGACCGTAGATTTATGTATCTCATCGCGGCTGTGTAAAAGAATGATGAAAACTCATAACTTTAGTCTTAACATTAGTAGAACCGCTGGTCGGACAAGATTTTTCAGGTGGCAACGGGTAGAAAACGCATTTTTTCGGTTGCATTTTTCACTTAGGATACCTAAACTTTGATGGATTTTAATAAATGGGGTATCAAATGAAAGCTTAGACTGCCCTCTTTGCAAAACCAGTGGTCGGACAGACTTTTGTTGGTTGTTGCGTTAAGTCCGATCACTTTTGTGAACATTTCTATTTTCTTAACCTTAACTTATTAAGTTGTGTTAAATAATGGTTTCATTTTTTAAACAAAGTTTATAAAACTTTTCATTTACAATATCAATGTCACAACTTGGAGACAAAACCAACATGAAACTTAAGTTAAGTGGTCGGACTAGTCGCAACAGCCAACAAGAGTCTGTCCGACCACTAGTTTTGTAAAAAAGGGCAGTCTAAGCTTTCATTTGATACCCCATTTATAAAAATCCATCATGGACTAGGTATCCTAAGCCAAAAATGCAACTGAAAAAGTGCGTGTTTTACCCATTGCCACCTGATATAGTGCATCCCGCACTATATCTACTTATGGATAACTTTGAACAAAATTTGATTTCATACAATTAACTTCAATGTTGATTTTCAAATGACATTTTCAAATGGTCTGGCAAGGTGAATGCCAAACTCAAATGTAAGAGGTGGCGCCACAAGCATCCTCGCTCGATGACCCAATTAACCCTGTAATGCGCCGTTTTGATACCATAACTCGTTTGATCCCAATCTCAATTAGACTTGGATTTGCTGATTTGTAATGAAAGTATCAATATCAAAAAGTTGTGAACAAAATTTGTTTTAATTTATTTATATTAGCCGTGTTTTTTGAGAGAGTGACCAGCAATTCAGCAAAATGTTTACACTCAATACAATAAGAAATCAAATTATTGTACAGAATTTTGTTTGTGTTTTTCGTGTAAAACTTTTACTGAGTGGCTACTCACTCTCTCAAAAAACGCGGCTATTGATTTTCTTCAAAATTAGTCACGAAAAAAGAAAATATTTATTGGTATGCACTTAGTGTTTTTTAAGAAATATTTATAATATATTAACGAAAATAAAGGTAGGTAACTATGCCATTCTATTTTTTTAGCCATTAAGTTAAATATTTTTTTTTCACAAAAAGCGGTTCTTACAATTTTGATGAAAAATCAGTAGGGAATATAGAAATAGGGAGAGGCTAATTTTTGATATTTTGTTTTTCGAAAAATAGCTATAATCTCTCGGTAGGCATCTTTATTTTGGAACTTCAATTTTCCGAAAACAACTTGACTTCGTATACTTTTTTTATACTTGTTAAAATGTGATTTTTTTTAACATTTTCTTGAAATGTTGAAAAAATTACCAAAAACTAACCTTTTTTTAAGTTACTAAACTAAATGAATTTTTTGGCACGAAATTTTTGTATTATTGCGTTAGGTAGAGAGCAGCAAGATCCCCTCCCAATCCGACGAGAATTAGCTGTGCCTCGACAAGCGTGCCACCAGCTGCTGTATAAGGGATTCATGAATCTTCATTCCAATCATTACAAAATGTTCAACACAAAAATTAAAAAAAATAAAATAAAAGCAATTATTTTGGTTAATATTGAAATTGTTAACTAAACATGAAATGGAATTGTGCTACTTAGTTGCAATCTGAAATAATTCACGCTTAGTGTTTAGTACTATGCCCCTTTACTTTAGAACACATTTTTGTATGCACTTATTTCCTCGCGAGATCTTTTGCTGTTTACTTCGATTAAGGTTTCTATTCCCATTGATGTATTAAATCGGCTTATTTCACTGAAGAAACAGTGAAGAATATAAATCCAACTGACCCATATACAAATATCATCTAATATTTTGTCGACTTTTCAACTGATTTGAATCAAATTTTAATAACAACGAAATGCAACACTTAACAAAGACTTTATTTTCAATAAGATTTTCCACCTGCCTTATCTATCAAATTATGCACCATCATCTCATTGAATCTAAAACAAAAATACCACACACTATTACCCACATCTTTAATTGAAATCTTCACCATACACACAAATATTTCCATCTGTTGAAATACCTCATTTATTTTCTGTCAAAAGAAACAAATTGAAAAGATAATTCCCTCTAATTGTTTGTCATACTTCGTCAATTGTTAACTCTTTTTAAGCCCTTGAATCTTAAATGAATAATAAAACTAAACGATTGTCCGGCCCCATTTTAACACTTTCTGGCAAGACAAACAAATAAACAAACCCACCGACCTACAATGCATTTAAGCACGTATTTATAACATTTATCCCAATGACCCGCGAACCTAGAAATGCCCATTTTAAGTGCATTAAAGGTGTGCTGTTCTATTCACAAGCAACCCGCCTTCGTTTCTTTTCTCAAAATGTTAAAAATGCAAGAAAAAGAACCCAAATCATCATTCATTGCTCTATGGAGCAAGGAAAGTTATGACAGCAACAGCTTATTCAAAATAATTGTTCAAGATCAAGATGTAAAAGTTTCGAGTATAAAAAATAGCATCAGCAGCAACAACAACAACACAAATAGCTGAAGAACAACATGACCGGAACTAAGTATATGCGCGGTTAGACACTGCCTTGGAGAGTGCACTCGACGACGTGATAACCATCTCATTATCGTTGAATTTGTTGGGACGACATCAGACAATGCAGCTGGGATTGGTACTGGGACTGAAGGCTGATGGGCCGAGATGCGATTGCGACTGCGGCTGGAGGAGCAACTTTAAAAAAATGGAACAAAGTAGAATCATTTTTATTTCAGAGGGGACACTCTCTTGTCATCTTTATCATCATCATTGTCTAAAGCCTAAACGTTTCACCATCGCACTTCCAGGAGCGGAGTTCCAACCAATGCCAATGCCAGTGCACTAAAAGAACCAACGAAGAACTAAACAATTGCCACCATTGACCTATTCCACAACGACTGTACCACCAATCTTCACTACTTTCTCTGATCTTTCAGCCATCGAGGATGATGCTGCGATGCTTGATGATGATGATGGTCTCTACCATTTGTTATTAACTTTCTTCACCACCAGCTAAAGCAGCATCAAGCATTTTACTAAAAACTTCAAGGCTTATGTCGATGTCTCGATAAATCGGTGGATTTAATATTTGTATTTTTACTATCAAGGTGGAGCTGAAGTTTTGTCTAAGCCAAAAGGAATTAGCAAAAGATTCTCAATCTTTATTAATGGTTGCCCATGGCATGATGATATATTAATATGAGTCTAAGTCTTAACACCAAAATGGGTGGTCACCTCATCGGGGTGTATATAGTAACTCTGATTCCTCAAAGTATCCATCATAAATCTGAGCAGTTAAACAAAAAAAAGTAAGAAAAAAAGAAGTCAGTTTTTATGGAGCACTTTAATGCCTACCCAAGAGAGATGCCGCTACCGCTGGCTGTCGCCGTCGTCGTCGTCGTCGTCGTCAGTGCCGCTGCTGCCGCTTCCATGCCGTGAAAAAGTTATAAAACCACGAATGCTTCCTAAACACCACGACCGATGGCAGAGTCTACCGTACATTATACCAGATAGTCTTGGAGCTATAAGAGTGCAAGTATGTGGGGAGCTGTGACCTTTGGGGAACTCGATTTTGAGTAGGTTTTTGCATTAAACTCATAAAAAAGAGTAGGATGTGAAGTAGGATGGATACATAGACAGTTCACCGTTTGTTTTTATCCATGATGAGAATAGTGATTTTTGTTGTTCTTTTTTTCAAAGGATTTATGAAGAAAATACTTTTAAGTGATAGTTGAAATTTAAAAAAGGTAGACTTTTGGGTGTTAATAAATAAGGTTCGGTCTAGGACTTGTTAAAATTATTATTATAATTGTGTACAAGTCGAACCATTTAAAAATATATTTTTAATTCGAATAAAAGAAACAGAAATTGTGAATTTTCGGAGTCAAGATCTTTAAAATTTAAAGCATGTGTTTATGATTAAAAATAATTTAGTTACCTAAGTACTTTAAGAGTTTAAAAGCTAAGTGGCATTAAAAAAAAAAAATAAAAAGAGTGAAAATAACTAAATTCATCAATTATTTAAATAATAAAATTTGTCTACTTTGTATTTTATAAATAAATCTAAATGTTTTTAAGTCAGTATGCTCGTTATAAAACTAGCTTATTTATTTTTATTCTTGATTAAGTGTTTTGCATCAAACGAAAAATGATTAGCGAAAATATGTGAATTTTTAATTAGAAAACAGAAGAGCTGAGGTTCGAACTTAGTTGCCTTAATTTTCCATACCTACATTATACAACTTGATTAAAATAGAATATCATTGAAAAAAAAATATTTTAAGCACTAAATTAGTTGGTATCTTTATCTTCCGTTAAGGTGCGAAAGTGCTTTACACTCTGCTAACAAGGCTTAGTTATACATTTTTGAAATTTGTTTGTTTTATGTGTAGATATTTTTATGAGTGTGGTCAACTTTCAGGAAATGTTAGTAAAAGTGGTGGCGGTTGTTATAAGTGTTGAAATAACAGTTGCTATGACACATATATATTTAATGCCCTTAAGTTGTAGTTCCATCGCTTTCTGTAACAGCTTTTGGCTGAAGAAGAAAGTTTTAATGAAAGTACTTACCATCCCAGGCAAAATTGGATTTTTCCAATACTTTCTCTATCCTTGGAAAATTTAAGTCTCCGCCTCTCCAAAGTTACCTCTTAAATAAGCCATCATATAATGAAAAACTCATACATTTAAACTTACAGAAGAAATATGAACATTTCGGAGAGATTCAAATTGAGTTTTTGAAGAGAGTAATTTAAGATGCCATATAATAATTTTTGTGGGGAAAATTTAATGTAAGTTTTCCTCAAAAATAACGAAAAATTCAAATTTTCGTACTTTTAGATGAAGACATCTCGAAAACCTGAGCCAATCCAACAATTCTTAAATCGATTTGAATTCATTCACAGCAACGAGCGTCTTTACACAGAGTCGAGCATCATCCCCCTGGACAGGTACCTACTGCTTCAAGCAAAGAAGCTAGTAGGACTCACCAACAGTCACCCAAATCAACTGATGAGAAGAATGGCTACTCAGCAACGACATCCCGAGGCGAGGTATCTCAGTACGATGGACATCCTGGACGACAACATCATCACGGACAACGTCGAGCATCACCCCCCTGGACAGGTACCTACTGCTTCAAGCAAAGAAGCTAGTAGGACTCACCAACAGTCACCCAAATCAACTGATGAGAAGAATGGCTACTCAGCAACGACATCCCGAGGCGAGGTATCTCAGTACGATGGACATCCTGGACGACAACATCATCACGGACAACGAGCAAACAGTTTCGTTCTACGCTGACACAGGGTCAGAATATCACCGAGGCTAAATGCCAACCAATTCCCCCACCTAAACCACAACTTGACAACCGGGACGGAACACCCCGAGGACGATAAAGTCAACCGACTTATAGAATTAATTTTTTGACATGTATTTTATTTTTATAATCCTTAAAAATTAAGACAAAGTATAAAATTAGGCCCCCTATGTGCCAATAAATGTATAATATCATCGTATCTAACTAGTTATAAAGTCAAATTGTAAATATTATTTTGTTCAATAAATCTTAACTTAACTTAACTTAACTCGATTTGAATTCAAGACATTCGAAAAAGGAGAAAATGTACTACCAAGGGCTATCTAGGTGGGAAATTGAACGCAGTTATCTGTTTGTCTGATTTTTTGTTAGTAAAATATATCTCAAAGCGGCAGTTTTATCCAAATCACGGTGTAATTTTTATTGAGGTCCGTTTACTTTTTCATTTTGCACCTTAGAAGGGTATTGTCAGCTTCTAACGAATTAACCTACCGTCATACCCGGGCGAAACGCATTTTTACCATTGAGGTCAGTATTGCACTCATAATTGAATAAATTTACCAAATTTAATTTTATTTTGAAAGTTTCAACAAAAAAGACTATTATTTGAGAGAAATTCGCTATGCATATCCATTATCTCCATTTTTGTTGTTTTCAACGTCTTGCGTATGACTAAGCAATAGAGTGGCTTATTAAATATTTACTCGAATGGCTTTTAAATTTCTAAAGCAACACTTATCTTATTTGTGAAAAGAATAGAAACGATGAATTATTGACCAATTCGTAGTATACTTAAAGAGTGGATAAGATAAAAATCTTAATTTATCCTTCGGCTTTTTTGGTCACAATGGATATGGCAATGAAACAATCAAGTTACATTGGCATTTCCCAAAAAAAAAAGCAAATGTTACTTGATTGTTTCATTGCCATATCCATTGTGACCAAAAAAGCCGAAGGATAAATTAAGATTTTTATCTAATCCACTCTTTAAGAGAAGAATAGAAGCTCCACCATATTTACTAAAACATTCCATTGGGACACCATTTAATGATTTGCACAAAATGTAACTTAAATCTCGTTTAGAAGAAAACCACCACAATGTAAAAAATACGATTTTTGGCCTAAGAAAATAATTTCGTGCAAAAAATAAAATAAAATGCACGGCTGAGTCATTCGTTCGAAATCCAACACTATTTACTATTAGCTGGTTCTTAAATCAAGTGAAATCTATGCACAATTTCGAAAAAAGGGGTTTTAAACTCAAAATGTGGGAAAAAAATATAAAAAAAAGAGTTTTCAGTGTAATTTTTCAACACAGTAAAATAATATATTATTTTTTTTTTCTGAAATTCGTTGCTCTAATTAATTGTTCATTAAAAAATGAAAACCAGATGATTTTATATCTTCTCGTTTTTGAGAAAATTAAAACCTTTGTTTATATTAACTTGTCATACATCATGTGCATGAAAAAAAAAAATAACGGGATAAATTGTAAAGCTTGTGCGTTTATTTTTTCTACCATCAATTATGTACAGTCCGTAACACTTGAATGGTCTCACACAAGATTTAAATTAATATGAATGTTTGTTTGCTGTACATTTTAAGCTTTAATATTTTGCAACTTTGCTAGTTATTCAAATTGGACGAGGAATTTATGTGATTGCTTTGAGGTTTTTTTATGGAAAATGTTTAATCCATGAGAAACTGTGCATATACCCAAACTTGCACCCACCCCAAATCCCATACTGGGCCAAGCAGGGGGTCGCAGGAGGGCAGCATGCCCCCCTTACCTATCATACTGTGTATGCACTAGTGTAACCAGAATACAAAGGAAAAATAAATACAGCGCTGTCTATAAAAGTAAGCCCAAGTAAATATACTCAAACTAAAAAAAATTTTTTAAAAAGTAGGTTTGATAATTTTTAGTTTTCATAAAAACTAGAAGACATAAAAGTATTTGATTTTCTGTGCTCGACTCAAAATTGATATATGCATTGACCGATAAAATTAAATCTAGCACTTCATTTCACAATTTTGAAAAAAATTAGTCTAAACTTTATTTTAATTTTTTTTTTTATCAAAATTTTGAGTTTGCATGCGAATTTTTCAAAAATTATTGACTTAAATAATTTAATTTAAATGTAGGATTAAAACATATATGTCTGGCTTTCAAAACCGGTATAGTACTTTATATTCAGTGTTGCCGGTGGTTTTTACTAATTTTTTCTTTATTTTAAGTAATTTTTTCTAAAATTGCCGCTCCCGCCCAAACAGGGGGAGATAGACCCCCCCTCCCATTGTAAAAAATGCTTGTATTGAACTGTTTTACAAAAAACCGTTATTATTTCTTGGCGCGTAAGTTATCGTCCTCGTGCCTATAAAATTTAAAAGCACAATTTTTGAAAGAGCGAAATTAATATTTAATTTAAATTTGTATTCAAAAGTTGTTTGAGCTATTGACCTAAACAAAGAAAATGCCATTTGACTTCTTGAAAAAAATATGAATTTATGCAAAAAATTTAATAAACACAAATTCAAAGTAATTTTTAAAATAACTTTCGACTCGTTTTTGAAATATCGAATTTCAAAAAAAAAAAAAATATAAATCTCTAAAAATATGAAATATATTATATTCCAAGTCGTTTAGAAATAAATAATGCGTTTAAAAAATAAGAATTAAGAAAAAAAAACAACAAAATGTTAGTAAAAAATACTATTAGATAGTTATGTTGTTTTCGATTGGATTTCGGAACAGTACTACTCCTTTTTGATTCCAATCGAATTATTTTCTGTTGTTCCAAAACTAATTTGCGAAAAATTATGTGTGTGTCACTAAATTGTCTGATATTTATGGATATTTTGCATTTTCAGTCGAGTAAAATTAATTTGACAAGTTATCCGATGAAAGAGTTTATATGTATATGTGTGTTCTAGGTCTACTCCTTTATAAAATCCGGAACAAAAATAACTCCGAAAACATTACTCGGAACAGCTAATCGAATTATTTTGGAGTAAGTGGAGTCAAAAAGGAGTAACTCCGAACCTCCAACCGAAAACGACATTAGTTGGTAAAAAATACTATTGCGACATTTTAGCAGCTTCTCCATACACAAAATGAATAAAAAAACCAACGGAATCGTTTTCGATAAAATCAAAAACCAATTAAAAAAATGGTTTTACCAGAGCGATATTTTTTTTTTTTGAAATATATCATAATTTTTTCCTAAAAATGTAAGGAGCCGTTTTTGAAATAAATAGCATTTTCCGTAGTGGCTAACAAATTTTGTGTGCCAGAAGAGAACGCGTCAGAATTCTGTATTTAAAAATTCTGTGTATACCTATCCACATAATACAAAGATTGTACAGCATTTTAGCTGTCAGTGTAAAATTCTGTTTTCCTAAATGGTATATTAATACCTAAATTCCATATTTTGAAGAAGAATTTATATAACAACTTCTGAAAAACCTGACTTAGCGGAAGAGACTTTTTGTATGTAGATTTGTTTTGTTTACAAAATTGTTAGCTTTAACCACATATTTTTTAACTTGTAGTTGGGTCAAGTGAATGACTCCTCCAGAACTCAATTCGAAGAAAAATGTTTGACAACTTGCTCTAAAGAACACGAATAACCGTCTGCTGTTTACTTTTTTTAATTAAAAATACTTGTCATCTCTACTTTGGTGCTTCCATACATATTTTTTTTTCAAGAAGTTTTTGGTATAAGTTTTTGGTGGGACTCAAATCAAGCGAGCACCCACAACCATTCTATGACTTATTTCGTTTGTATTTATGAACTTCTTCACTTTATTTACTTAAATAGTCGAATAATAATCCCTGCAATTCATATAATAATGGTACATTCGGATGTATACGCACTTCTTTTTACATTAACAAACAATTTCCTTTTTAAATACCAAAGTTTACAAAATTGAACTTTGTTTTTACAAAATTTGCTCTTACAGAATTTTCTTTGTAGAGTATTTTGTGCCGACAGAATTTTGAAATACAGAATTTTAAAATATAGTTAAAAAAAACATTTCGCCCGTACAGAATTTCGGTGCCAAACTATGACTGAGGTACAGTAATTTTTGGTCCCGAATAAAAACAAACACAATCGCTTGCGGAATTAGTAAGGTTAGGTAAGGTTAGGTTAGAAGGGGTGATGAAGCGGCAAGCCGAATCATCTCATTTGGATCTCAGTGGAGCAATTGTGCTCCCCGGGAGTTGACTTGGGTAGGAGAAAGGATGGGTTAGGAGAGGACCATGGTTGGTATCAGGTAGGGGTTTTTGTGGAAGGAGCCTCCCTGAACCATCCTGAAATCTGAATAAATTTCATGATTTTTGGCACAATAGAGACGCTATCTAAATTGTCGAAGAAGTATTCTCCGAGAGTTGCTCTCCTGTTTGGTGACGTGAAATAAGGCCCATCGAAATAAAGCCAAAACTCTAAAATTTGGCCTTATTTTGCTTTTAAAATTAAAATAACGCCAAATTTTAGTTTTGGCTTTATTTCGCTTTAGACAACGAAATAAGGCCAATTTGGCTTTATTTCGTTTTCATGATTTTTTTCAGAAAAATGCAAAACAAATCGCCGTTATGTTGTTTTCATTAGGTGCAGTGCATAGCCCCGTGGTTGTTATTTCCCAAAAAAGAACCCAAGTGGGTTAATTCCACCACAAAAAAAAACTTAGACCCACAGGTGCGGTGTTTAGTACAAAAAACTTTGATTACAGATCAATTGACAACATAGGCGCCTGCCAGACGACCGAGCATACCCTAAGCGGAGCGACTGAGTCGCGTGAGCGGGACAGAGGACCCGAAGAGAGGAGTTAAAATCCTTGATCCCGCGAAGCGTGCCACTCAAAGTGCTTTTTAGTACAAAAATTTTTAAAGCAGACTGACTGATAACATAGGTGCCTGCCAGATGGGGTTTGATTCCTTTTTTTTTGGGGCGGGAACTAATCCCCCAGCTGGCAGGCGCCTACGCTTCAAAGTTTTTGAACTAAACAGTACTTTGGGTGGCCCGCTTCGCGCGTTCAAGGATTTTAACTCCCTTTTCGGGTCCCCTGTTCCGCTCACGCGACTCCGTTGTTCCGCTTAGGGTATGCTCAGTCGCCTGGCAGGCGCCTATGTTGTCAGTTGGTCTGTTTTCAAAGCTTCCGTTATCACTCAATGTTTTCGTAAAAACAAATTTGGTCTTATTTCCAAATGAAATTTGGCCTTACTTCGTTTTGGAAATAGAAATAGAGCCCATTTGGTCTTATTTCCATTTTCAAAGCGAAATTAGGACAAATTTGAGATTTGGTCTTATTTCGTTGGGCCTTATTTCACGTCACCATTCTGATTTTAGCTAGGCATTGGCAAAGGAAGTGGTATGAGCCCTCCACCGCCTTCTCGTCTTGACATCCTCTACATAGGTCAGATAAGCTGATGGCCATTCTGCTCAAGTGGGTTCCCATGGAGTTGTGACACGTGAGTTTACCAACTAAAAGAGATAATTGGGGCCTGCTTAAATGAGTAAGTATCCCGTAATGTAATGGTAAGTGCGATGGACTGTCACGCTGGAGTGTTGGGTTCACTTCCCAGCCTCGTCCACCTAAAAGCTAAAAAGTTTTTTTTTTCGCGGATACTGCCTCCATCCTCCAATCCACCAAGAGTATTATTTGTCATGAATAAGTGCTTTTCGTCGAGCCGTTCGGTTCCGGCATAAAATTGTAGATCATTTCCATTCCTGTCGACACACGCACACAAGAATAGTTGTTAGTCACTAGGCCCTGGTTCTTCACGAGCCGTTGCGCCACTCAATTTATTTTTTTTTTTTTTTAGCTTGAGTAAATAGTCTGTTTTGTTCTTAAAGAGTAACGGCCATAAAGTCCTTGAAACCCGACAGGTATCAAGTGTTGACCACCGGTCGTTTGTGGCTTTCCAGAAACTGTGATGAATTATTTTTCTTGTTCTAGAGGCATAAGTACCCAGGGTATGACTTGGCTCGGTTCAAGTGTTGCCCCGTTTTTGGCACGGTCGTCTGCCATTTCATTACCAAAATGTCACGATGTCTTGGGACCCAACCAAAGGTAACTGTGTTTGCTGCACACAACGATTTTAATTCGCTGCGACAGCAATCAATCAGTTTGGATTTTTTGACAGTTGATAATATGGCTTTGATTGCAGCCTGACTATCTATGAAGAAATCAATGTTCTAATCCATCAATTCATTCGTAGAGAGATGCTGTGCAGCTTCACAAACTGCAATGACCTCTGCTTGAAAGACGCTACAGAAGTTTGGTAGTTTTATCGACTTGTTTATGGGTGGGTTTTCTGAAATGATGCCAGACCCTACCCCCTCGTCTGATTTGGACCCGTCAGTGAATACCGAGATATGATCTTCGTTAATGACCAGGTTTTCCTTTCAGAGTTCTCTTGATGGAAAGTCTGCAAGTACAACTGGGTTGAAATCAATCATGAAATCAATATGCGGTAAGATGTAATCAGTTTGAATATTAATATCAGTGAAGTTAATTTACGTCTTGTGACCATAGTGGGCCATTTTCCAATAATTGCATTTTTGTAATCGGAAGTACTACTCGAAAAATCAACTGATCGTAACAGCAAGATTAATCAAACTCTCTAGTTTCATACAATAAGGAAAACAAAACTTTTGAAATAAGTAAAAACTTCACTGAAAGATGAAAACAAAATAAATAAATTGCCTAATTTAAGTATTCTTAAAAATAAACAGTTGAAATTTAACAAATTACTGAAAAAGCAATGCGACTTAACATAGTTTATTATTTTTAGAATAACCATTAATCAATTAGAATTGTCTTGAGATAAATACAGTTAATGACCTTCACTGATGAACCACCATCATATCATACAACTTCATCTCTTAAATTTAAGAAATTTACCTTCCATTTCCAACCATTAAGCCATTGGCCACAAAATGGACATTAATTAGGAAGCAAAGCAAAAACAACAACAACAGCAAAAGTTTCCATTTCAGACTTTCTCTACCCAAATTATATCGCGCAAAATTAAATAAACTCCCAAAAGCCAAACGATACATACCAACCAACCAACCATCCGTCCCTGCTCTTAACCTTGATGCCTCTAATTCCACAAACAAAAGAGGACAAAGCCAAATAACTGATGCTGAAATTAAGTCTGACTAAGTATCAAATTGGTGAGAGATAATGCATGACCCGGAGTATTTTTAGACTGTTTTATTTATAATTCACTCTCTCGTGCCTTTCTGATACCCATAGTTTACTGATGAGACTTTGTATACCTAAAAGTACTAAACAGTTCAGCCTGATTCCGGGATCAAAAGCAAACCCCGAAAGTCAATTAACCTAATGAGTCTTATATATTTATGTACATGCCAACATACGAATATACTAAACACCCATTTCCTTATCTTACACCACCGCACCGCCCGCCATCTGTTATCTGGTTTATATTATAAGAAAGATCGCAATAAGAGATGAAACTTTGGCTCCTTAAGATGAGATTATATTTTTGAGAAAAATCGCTAATGGTGTTTGACGATATAGTGAGAAACTGGCTAAGATGAGTGTTTTTTTTTATCTTTTTCCATCGATTAGTTAAATTATAGCTACATTGTTGCTTTATGGAACTTTTAGCTTAAATGTCATCCGCATAACAGAATATCATAAAAATGCTTCGGGTGGTTGATGCTACTTAATTAGGTCACATTATCTCTTTTCTTTTGTGAGGTTTGGAAGCTCAATTATGCCAGAGGTCCTATACCTGACGACAGGAAAATTAATTAGTTGTATTAAAAAAAAAAACCTTTTTCTGTTTCTTTATTTTTTTTTTTCGTTTGAATTCCTTTCTATTTTTAAATTGTTTTTGATTTTTAATTGATTTCTGTTTTTCTTATTTTATTTTTTTTTGTATCGAAATTGATGCTTAAGGCTATGTGCTACATTTTGCCATAATTATTAGTGGTAGTCTAACTTAAAAAAAAGTTAAGCTCTTGATGTTACTGGTTAGTTTATAGGACCAAACAAAAATGTCTAAAGGGAAAAGTACTTTACTTTACTTATTTATTTTGTGTAAGGATAACGATGTGTTTTTGGTTAATAACTTCAATCAAAAATATTCTCATGATATTGTTCTTATGTTTCTAGGAGCTATAACCAGAATCTGTGGCTTCCTTCAACCAGTCTCATAACATTGCCCCATCTCTTGTCAGTGTCAATCATTTCTCTGTTTTTCTAACTTATTTGCTTATACAAACAAAGTGTTTCGAGGAAGATCACGTTCAGTTTGCGGTTGTGAAAAAAACGTCTGTTAAATCTCTTTTAAATTATTTTCTTATGAAAAGGTGTGATTTGTTTGATATAATAAAGTTGTGTATGTAAATCTTCCTCTTAAAGGTATATGCCATTTTGTATGGTTTTTCAAAACATAATCGTTACAGAAGCCTTTGTTCGTACAAATTTTTCTGTTGCTTGTATTTGACTATAAAATATTTTATAGCACCACTTACTTGAACCAAACATTGTTAACGTCAGAAATATGTATTGCATAGTTAGAAGATCAATTTTTATGTAAGTGTTGCCACCAAGATATAAATTAAAAACATTAATTGAGTAGTTGTTTGTAAATGAGTAACTCGAAAATATTTTTTTTTACATGGGACATTTAATAATAATAATAATAATTTTAGCTATATGCCTGTAAGACCTCAGGTCTTTTAAATGCAATGCACGGCACTAGTTAGAAGGAATAGAAAGAAAGGAAAGATTTTTGTTGGCACATTGGATTGAAAATTAGATGTTATTTATCTCATTAAATTCCACGGGTGGCATCCAGTTGAAGTTGGGGAATATAGAAAAGAATTCTACCTAGACTGGGGATCGAACCCACACGTCCAGGTTAGCAGTCAAACACTATATCCACTGTGCCATTGCCACCCGGACATTTATATGTAATTTTTCCTACGCCTTTTTACGTATTTTGCTGAAAAATGTATTTGCAACCTCTACGGACTCCATTATAGCCTTACCACCCCTATTGCGATTGTCAATCATGGATTGATAGTTGATAAATACTAAAATCGATATTTAACAAGCTAACCGCTAAAAGTTTTGGTCATTAAGAATGATCCAGGCCGTCGTTAATTACAAGAAAATAGGCGAAAATCGATGAATTGTTGATTAGAATTTGAATAAATTGCCTTCTAAAATGCAAAATTCCAATATTTATCAATTATCAATCAGTAGTTGTGTCGTTTTAACTAATATCACGTTTAATATAAAATTATCATTAAGAACACTTCATTAATTTTGGATTGATTCCCTCGCCTTTAGTTGACTGGATCGCTTTAAATTGCTGCTTTAAATTTATATGCTTTTTAAAAATGTCCTTGGGATTTTTATTTTTTTTTGACTGATGAACTATCAAATTAGCACTAAATCAAGTTTAAAATAGCGTCTGCTTGTTCACTCTCAATTAGTGTTGACAGTCAGTTTTGTGTTTGCTTATTTTATTTGTTATCTGAAAGTGTGATTTGAAAAACCAAAACCGGCAAAGTTGAAAAAAACCCTTCTGGTGGAAACACAACCTATACCTTTTTTTCGAAATATTTTCGGTATACATAAAAATCCAGCCCCTAAATAATTTCTTTAGGTTTTTCGCTATATTGCAATTAAAAAAACTTTTCAAAACAGTTTTTTCCACTTGAACATTGGAGAATTTCAAAAAACAAACGTAAAAGGGTAATTTTGAGTTCTGATTCGTATTCAGTGCATTAAAAAAATTAAAATAGTTGTAGATTGTTTTTGCACCAGAAGGTTTTTCAAATCTTGTTTGATTTTGTTTCCCACATCGCACTTTATGATTACAAAAAAAAGCAAACAAAATATCGACTGTCAACGCTTATTGAGAGTGAAAAAAAGGAAACAGTTCGTTTACTCTCTATTATGGCTAAATATCCCCCTTAAAAAGTAGATTTTGTCGTTTTAGTTAAAACCAATTTTAAATAAATTAAACAATTAGTTAATAGAGAAAACTTCATTTTAAATCGTTAAAAGAGTGTGAATAAATAACAAATACTTAAAATCGATCAATTTCTAATTTTTAATAGCGAATTTAAATTTAATGGAAAGCGAATAAATAAGGCCTTAGAGAGCTAACTTTAAAATGAAATATCAGTTTATATCGCAGAACCCAGAAAACAGATTGTAAATAAAAAAAAAAAAAAAAAACAACAACTGAGAGGAAAAATTCAATATGCTTCTATTTATTTTAAGCGCAAATTATTTCAGAATTTTGACTGAATCTGTTGGAAAACGACATTCATTATAACAATTTATTATAATTAGCCCTCTTTGTGTTTAGGTTTATTTTAATGTGGAATTGGGGAACAATTGTTTTCTTTGAATTCGTTAGGCGATATACTGTTAGGAAAACCAAATTATCGACAGTTGATATAGGATATCACTTTTTTTTCTTATTTCACCGTAAAAATAACTAAATTAGGCAATTGCAACTAGTATTTCGATTTTTTTATTTTTGCATTTTTGATCAGCAAAATTGCACCCCTATTTTTTTTTTTTTTTTTGAATATTTGGCTATGCCAAGTAAAAAAGTCCAAATAAAAACATTCACCCTTATTCCGTAAGGTGTTGAACGCCATATCGAAAAACGACATTGCGTTTTTAGTATTACGTAAGGCATTCAACGCCAATTTGTCGTTTCTATCTTGTGGCACGCGTTCATTAATTTTTTTGGTATTCCGTAAGTCATTTTCATAACAAAAACGACTGTATAAACGCCAGTTTCTGTCGTCGGGAAATTTGTAAACGCCAGGAACAGAGTTTCCCGCAAGCCCATTGCAGTTACTTCATCCACACCAGCGGTTAAAATTGCAACTCCGTCGCCTTCTTCAAATCCATCATAAACCACAACCACTGCCACGACTGTTCGTGAGATCTACCTACGAGATGTGTGTTGAAGATCCGACATTGGATGACTGGGAACAGCCAACAATAATAGAAGTTTTATTTGAGGATGAAAATGTGGGACAGAAAACAAAAAAAAAACAAAAAGGAAAATGATTTTCAAAAGATTTTGGAAAAGCAGCCACAAGTCCAAGAAAAATTATTTACCAGCATTGACGAATCTTTAAAGGATATAAAAAACCTTAAAAACATCTCGTAAAATTATAGGATATGCTTTGGATTGAATCAATCTCCTCTGCAATAATAACTTTTTTCTTTCTATTTTCTTCCTCTTCGTCGTCGCACTGCTGCTCCAAGAAAAATAATTTGCTACACTATACATTTCTCCGTGTTCTGTATTTTGAAACAATTTTTCTCAGAGAAAGACACAAATTCAAAGCTGCTTTTTTTTCAATTTGAATTTGAATAACTTTGATATTTCAAATGTATGCTGTTTTTGTGGATTATATTGTGGGATGTAAGAGCGAGAGAAATGCTGGCGTTTTAGTTACGGAATACGACTGATCAAACGCCACTAAAACGACACGACACAAAAACGACACGACACAAAAACGACAACTTGCGTTTTAAGTAAAACGCCTGTCGGAATAAGGGTGATTAATAATTTAAAAATTGTGGTACCGAATTTTCTTTTCAAAAATCTAAACTTTGTTTTTTTTTTTGCGAAAAAAAGAAGCCAGTTTTAAATTATAAATAGCGACAATCTAGCATAGCTCAGACACATTTAATTCAAGCTATATAAGTTATCAAACATATGCCGACTCAGTGGCGTAGCCTGTTTTTTCCAAGGCCTTATTTGTCGCCCGGGCAGGTTTTTATTGACACCTTTTGAATTTTTTTGTTCGCATATAATGAACATTTTCTGCAAATAACAAAAAATGGTACACCATGGCGTATACGTAATGTTTTCTGTACATTCGTTTTATAAACATGAATAGCTTAGTAAATAAACACTTATCACTAAAATGAAATTTGTATGTCATTCATGGCAGCCATGGCAAGTTTTTTGATGCTTTGGATTCGAGTCTGGCCAAAGTTTCCTAGACGATTAAAAAAAAACAATACAAATTACTTGTTGAGTTTGTTTTATTGTATATTTGTAGTTATCTATTCCGTTTAATCTTTATCTCACTTTGCAATTATAAAGCTTATTATTTTTACTATAATGATTGCTTGATAGTCAGAGCAATTATACCTATATTTTGTGATTACTTTTTTAAAACAAATGCATATTCAAAATACGTTTATTTTTTAGCTAAACATTTAAAATAACTAACTGCATAAAAATTGTGGTTTTCAATCAATTTTATTAAATGTAGACTGTTATTAATTATCCACGCCAAACATAAAATACATCTGATTGCCATCAATGTAGATAACTGCCTAACTCAACAGAAGAATGAATACAAAAAAAAAAAAAAAAAAAAAAAAAAAAAAAAAAAAAAAACTTAACAAAAATTATTGTTTCAACACAAGGTTAAATTTAAAAAAAATATTTGTTTCGAAATTGCCTGCCTCTAGCAAAGCGCAGCCTTAGGTTTGTGTCCCCTTGCACGACCAAGCTAAGCTATGTCACTGACTGCTGCGTAAAGGGCAAAAGTGGTAGATCGACTGTTGGACCACCGAAAATGATGATAATACCAGTTTGTTTTGACAAGTCTCCACTCATTTTTTGCACAGAACTAATTGCTCGGACCATTAGTTGTGTTCGGAAAAATGACAATTGGATTTGTTCGTGTTTTAATTTATTATTTCGTTGCAATTTGGGGCATTTTACGTGAAGCGGAAATTTTTGGCCTCAAAATGTAGCTCATATAGATGAGATACTTCATGCCAAGTTTTAAAACGGGATCTCTATTCGTTTAGAAGATACATAATTTTTAGTTCGAGAGAACCTGAGTTTTTGTATGGAAAACCGGATGTTAAAAACTCAAATCAATTTTTTGGTGCTATCGACCCTTTTGATACTAATTTTTTTTTTATTTTTAAATGTAGCTTATATAGGATAGATACTTTGTGCAAAGTTTTAAAATGGGATCTCTATTCGTTTATAAGATACATAGTTTTTAGTTGGAGAAACGCATTTTTTTGAATAGGGAACCGGATGTTTAAAACTTAAATCAAATTTTTGATAGTTTGGACTTTGTTAATGTTAATTTTTTTGATCTCAAAATGTGCCTTATACACTATAGATTCCGCACACCAAGTTTGGAGATGGCATCTCATTATTTTAAGAGATACTTACTTCCTACAGGATCACAGTTTTTAGTTTTAATGTACTTATTTCTACACCACCGCTGGGGTAAAGTACTGGGCGTGTTTTTTTTTGTTGGTTTCCCCATGAGGCCTAATCCACGTTAAAAAACCATGCAAAATAAAAAAGAATTCATTTAATCCGTCTCATGCGCTCAATGTAACCATGCACCATTTTTTTAATTTAAATATTTTAACAAGCTTGCTTTCCGTTGCTCCGCTTATTCGCTTTACCGTGATTCCGTTTTTCGTTGGAATGAAAGAGTGAAATTTTTTAGTCCCGGGAATCATTACGGCAGAATCGAACCGCGGTTTCAGAAAATTTCTTTCTTGCTGAATATCGTCCTTGCTGTAGTAGTAAACCGAAGTTTGAGGCAAGGATGACTTTGCCCATTCGTACAACATATTAGGAGTTGTGATAGCAATGTTTGAAGTTCGCTGCAAACTTGCACGTGCAGCTAAACGTTTGAGGTTTCCGCCAAGTCCATCACATGGGTCCTTTCCATGAGACGTGGCATGAAAATGAATTTCTGCGTTGACCCCAAAATCTTCTTTATAGTTAAAGAGGTTCATAAAATTAAATCGGTTTTTAAAATGTTGTGGCGCTCCGTCTGTAATGTAGATGATTTTTGAATTGGGTATTTCCTTATCTAGTATGTGCTGGTGAAGTAACTTTTGGAAAGTGTAGAACGAGGCAGTATCGTGTTTTAAATCATCTGAAATCATAACCATACTCTCATGTTTAATCTCCAATCCATCTCTATAGTAAAATATAGAAGTAAGAAGAGTGGCTTGATCATTATTCCAATAGAAAGATTGTGCCGCATCTTGTACCACAAAGCTATAGTTTTCAGCAAAATCGCATTGTACAATAATTTCACTTTCCCTGATAGTTTCTTTCTTTGTCTTAAAATAAAGAGCTTGTTGTTTACCTATATAGACATGGTGTTTCAAAACATCTAAGGGCTTACAAAGGGTATCAACAAAATCATCGCTAGGAAGAACTTGAGTAGCTATCGTAAAGCGATCTGTACCGACCCACGTCTCAAACTGAACACTTGTCACTTGATTATCATCAAAAATATTTTTTAAATGTTCGCGAGTTGCATCTATACCAGGACAAGAGTTACATCGTTCATTTGGGGACGATTTCTCGGTCATTAAATGACAAACCGTTGTCGGGTAAGGACACATCATCCTTTGGAGGCAATCATTATAAGATGATATAGAAATGTTCGTTCCAGCAGTAAGAGCCTCAATATTTCCCCCATTCAACATCAGTTTGACGTTCTGATGGTAGGTACAAACGCAAACGATATGAGTACCAGAGTCTCCAGCAAGGATGCACTGTTTTGGTCTCAAAGTAAAAAACTTTGTGAGACCCAATTTAATATCTGGCTGTTCAGTTTTAAACTGCTGATGCATCTCAGCAATATTGCACAAAAGAAGTTGTTCTTGCAAATGAGTTCTTGTCCCATCTTCTAATTTAACGGACACGAAATCCTTTTTTCCAGGCATTATACGACTAACGTCTTCTCTTAAATAAAAACTTCTTACCAAATATTCAGATTCTGGTGGAATTTTTTGCCCATCACGTGGATTGGGTGATGTCAGAATCCCAAACATTTCTACAAACTGCTTAGCTTTTTTTGCCTGTCGTCTCGATGTACCAAATTCCTCGGCAAGTCTATTTTCGCTCTAAGATTTTGGAGCAACTGTAAGAATCATTGTTTTAACAGAGTTGGAGGTAGATGGATCATCAAATTTATCTTTAAGTTGGGTAATTATTTCTTCATTCTCAATAACTTTGTCAGTTTGAGTTGTTTTATTTTTAAACACTGAATTGTTATTGGGAATAAAGGGATCATCTTGAGTTAATTGAATTGTCTCACTAGATGTTTGACTTAATTGCATAAATTCATTATCATTAACCGAAGGCTTTTCACATAAAAGCCTTTTTCTGCAGGTAGCACACGCGTAAGGACTTTTAGGAACACCCCACTTTATCGAAACATTTTTTGAAACCGGTCTAAAATTTTCGCTTTTCCGATGAAAAGACAATTTAAATGGATTAAAACATCGATCACCGTACTTATACATGATTAAGAATTTAATTTGCATTAATTTTAAACTCGAGCGCGAAGTAAAAATTGCATTCATTAAAGGAACGAACTTAAATTTAAAAAAAATAACGGCAAAACGAAATGGTGTGATGTGGCTTCATATTTTGATCTTGTTCTAGCATTCAATATGGTCACTTATACTTTCCATACTCTGAGTAGAGATGTAGGTGAGAGTAAGACCGAGTATGGCTTAAGTTTTTAACATCCGGTTCCATATACAAAAAAATGGGTTTCTCCAACTAAAAACTTATACTTATCTTATAAACGAATAGAGATCCCATTTTAAAACTTGGCACAAAGTATCTATCCTATATAAGATACATTTAAAAATAAAAAAAAAATTAGTATCAAAAGGGTCGATAGCACCAAAAAATTGATTTGAGTTTTTAACATCCGGTTTTTCATACAAAAACTCAGGTTCTCTCGAACTAAAAATTATGTATCTTCTAAACGAATAGAGATCCCGTTTTAAAACTTGGCATGAAGTATCTCATCTAAATGAGCTAAATTTTGAGGCCAAAAAAAAAATCAAATGCCCAAAATTTGATTTAACATGCCAACTTCCGGTTTTCTACCCGAAAAAAAATCGATTTCCGGTTTTGATTTCATAAATGAAAAGAACACCTAATTTGCCATATTCCACCGTTGAATTTTTTTTTCAATCTCTTCAATTTAAACCCCTACTCTTTGCCTTGAGCGAACTTTGCAAGCCCATAAATCGACAACAAGGCCCATTAGAGCAATTTCATTTTGCACATATGTTGAGAACCACATGAAGTATAAATAACCCAAAGGTGAACTAATTCCATGACCCACCACTTTTTTTGTTGTCCGCTTCACGTGAAATGCCCCATTAGTGAAAATCTTCCACCACATGAAAATTTCGTTTTGCATCAGCAGCGTACTAGAGTTTAAATGTCAAAATTAATTATTTGTATCATCCCTTAAAATTTAAGATTTTTAAATTCATCCCTCCAAAAAACATTCATGCACCTTACAAGAAAGTATTTTGTGATTTAATGTAATTTTTTCTTAAATGTCTTCTTTTCCGTTTTCGACGGTGATATTTCGGTTCTATGAATTTACCCCAAAGCTCTTGTCGATCATCAAAAAACATCAATTTTTACTCCATTACACAACTTTATTTGTAAAACATATTTTTTACGTAAATAATTTGTCATCAATTTCTCGCTGATGCTCACTATAAGAGCGTATGGAAATTTAAATTTTGGAAAATAATTGTGTTTTATTCGCATCGTTCAAAATATTTTTTTTTTTTCTTATCATAAACAAAAATTAACTTATATTAAATATAATTTATATTTCCGTTTTTTTTTTTTTTAATAGCAAATAATAAATACTACGTTCTAGGAAGATACTCATATTATATAATAATTACTATTACTACTATACAGGCATTTTGTTTTAAGTTACATTATAGACACACTACTTAGATATTTTTTTTTTTTAATAAAATAATAATTTTGTTTAGTATACTTTGTGTATTAATTTTAATTTTGTTTGAGTTTTTTTTTTTGTTTAAATTATAAAATTAAAGCAAACAGTTTTATTTACGCAAATTTTCATACATAGCGATTTTCACAATTGCACTTATTTTCATTTGTTTCGTTATTTTGTTTTATTTCTTTAGCAATTTAATTTTTTTTTTTGGATGAGCCACAGAAATTTTATAGGCAAGAAATTAAACAAAGAAAAATCATTTACACTTAATTTAAATTTTCAATTTAAAACTAAAAAAAAGTTAAATATACAATTCTTATTGTGTTGTCAGGTACATCTATATTATACAAAATGATTACCATATTTTGTTTTTATTTCATTGTTTATTCTCATTAGCTGCATCGTTGTGTACAAGACCGTTGTTTTTTTTTCAATTAATTATTTTTGTTATGTTTTAAAATTATAAAAATGGAATATTTTTATATTTTGCACCGACATTTGGCACTCGAGAAAATTATTTAAAAAATATATAAAGTTTTATATATTAATTAAAAACAAATATACTATGTACATTATACAGCAAGTTAAATATTTACTTTAATTTTTTTTTTTTTCATAAATATCTACGATTATGACAAGACAACTAAAACTAAACAAATATTTGTATTTAATATTTTATACTTTTTTTTTTGTTTATAAATAATAATTACATGATACACTAATATTTTACTTAAAGCCTACTTCTTGCTTTATATACTACACATACATATAATATTCGATTGAAGTATAATATAAATATTTTGGTAACTCTAACAGCTTTTTGCGATTGTTTTTTTTTTTTTTGTTTTGTCTTATTTTCAAAATTATATATATATATATCTTCGTTATTTTTTGGTCGAATCGAATCAATCGTTTGCCATACAATAACCAGAATATGTTTGAATATTATCTTCAAGATAAGTTTCACCAGGAATGACACCGGAATTTGTATGATGACTAGGACAGCGATGTCCCTTAGGACATTGGCACAGTGCATTAATATTGACTTCGTCTAGAAATTCTTGACGTTTTCTCACTGTAAATAATTTACAGGGTTCTTTGCGTTGGCATCTTATTCGCTGTAAGGAGAAAAAAAATATATTATTATAATAGAATTCTTGTATTAAATTTCAATAAATAGAACGACTAAAAAATGTCTTTCTTAAATTTTAAACTTTTGTTCTCAAGTCTCTTAGGAAAAAAACCATTTAATCAGGGCTTCCAGGGCGAACTCGTTGCATTTCTTGTGTTTTGGTAAAAAATTTAGTAAAGATGTCTACAACTCCTTAAAACTAACTATTTCAAAGTTTTGCGCTGTGTATTGGCATTTTGTCATGATGTATTTTCCGTCGCATGCACGTGCACAGAAAATCTAAGCATATGGAAATGTAGGAAACACTTTTTGCTCAAATGAACATGCGATGAGATTAATCTTAAAATTCTCATCTGTGTCCAAACTCTTAATATTATTATTATTATTAATATTCTTTATTTTCAAAAAAAAAACGTTACAAAATAAATATTTAAAAAGAATGTATGGACATGGCATGTTCCGTCTGCCAGTTAAAGACATTTAATTTAAACTATTGTACAGTTTTAGTCATCAAAAATATATATATAATACATTTTAGTTTTTAATTTAAAATAATAAATAATTTAAAAAATTTATAAAAAAAGGAAGAAAACAAGTTGTTTTTTTTTATCTAAAGTAAAAGGCTGAACTGAAAAAACTACCGACACTTCACCATTTCAAAAATTATTGCGATAGGTTAGAGCATGATCACAATACTTATAGAGTGTTGTCCACCCCATTGATCCGTTTAAAATTTGTATCAATTGTAATCTAGAAAGGACACTTTGTTGGAAGTAAAGTCTTCTAATCTCTTGCAAAATTGGGCAAATGGCTATAAAATGGTAAACATCATCTCGTTCATATCTGTTACAAAAATTACACAATAACGACGGGTCTGTACGATGAGGAACATAATTTAAATTAAGAATTTCTACTCTTGCTCTAAAAATAGTGCTAATAACTTTCACAGGGAGATTGATTTTGAAGTAGTTAGCAGATTGAAGGCGATGATTTAAATCTATGTATATAACTCTTGTTGACGATGCCGACACACGATTTAGATGTTGAATATAGATTTGTTCGTCTACTTTTGATATGATATTCGCAAATACCTCCTGCCAGTTATCTAAATTTGAGTCTGTAAGGTTGAAACGGAGACCATGAGATTGAGCAAGAGCACTCCATTCTTTGAATGGTGACGATTGTGTGCGCAAAACGTTTGCCACAATTGACTTGTTAAGACTCACCCCAAGTTTTTTTTATAATTTTTATTAAAAAATCTGAACTAGCTTTTAAGTTTTTTTTTTATATAAATGGGGGTAATACCTGCCTCAACGTAGATAGCATATGTTGGTGTCGAATTCGGTAACTGGAAGAGACGTTTGAAAAAAATCTTTGAATAAGTTCAAAATCTTCAAAATATTTATAACCGAATGCTTGGACACCATAACACATACAGTGATTTATGGTGGCTTCAAAAACACGGTATTTTGAACCCAGGTCTATATTTTGGTTTGCGAACAAATTTGGCCACATAACGCTTAGTCCAATTTTGGCTTCCTTACCCTTTTCCTTTACATGCTTTGCAAAGCTAACATTAGAGGTCATCAGTACTCCTAGATATTTAAATTCCTGAACCACCTCTATGCGTTCGTCGTCCAAAAACCAACTTTCTTCTCTCAACCTCTTACATTTCCGAGCTTCAAACACCATTATTTTTGTTTTGAGTGCGTTTATCTTTAGGTCCCAGTTTTTGCAATACCTCTGAAGCTTGTTAATTTGAAGCTGAAGAAAAGAAGGGTTATCTGCTAACAGGACAAGATCGTCCGCGTAGAGTAGAACTTTGACACTCATATCAGAAATACTGACTCCCCCAAGCAAGTTGTCAAAAATATCATCAATAAAAAGAGAAAAAAAGATTGGACTCAGGATACATCCCTGAGGAACACCTGCTGTCGTTTCAAACCAGCTCGACAACTCCGACCCATCCCAAACTGAAGCAGTAATTCCACATAAAAATTTTTCATATAATGCCAGAAACTTTCTAGATAAACCAATGGAAGCCATTTTGTATATCAAAGCTTGGCGGTTGACAGTGTCAAAGGCTGCTTTAAAATCAACAAACATCTTTTTTTCTTTTGTGTATATTTGGAGGCAATGCTAGACAGGGCGAAAATATGGTCAGCAGTCGAAAATCCAGCTCTAAAACCAGCTTGAAATATACTTAATTTTTGATTGCATTCTATCCAGTTTGATAGCCTTATATACAAAATTGTAGCGAATACCTTCCTTATTGAGTTGAGTATAGATATGCCTCTATAATTTTCAGCCAAGCTAGCATCTCCTTTTTTGAGAATGGAAAAGTTAACAGCTTTGTTAAAGCTTTGAGGAATGCATGCATTCTCAAACAAATAATTGTACAGCAGCAGCAAATAGTTTTTGAATTCGAAAGTAGAATGTTTGAGAAACTCTGCTATCGGCTTGGAGTGAGCTACCAGATGAACGATTGCTACCACATAGTTCTCTAACGTTGCACCAAAAATTCTTTAAATTCCTACATTTTTCTAGGTTTCTGACTCTAAATATCAACAGTTTCTCGAAAATAATTTGAAAGAAAAAAATGTCAAACTGGGAATTATATCACCTTCAACATTAAGTGAAAAAAAAATATTCTGCTAAAAATAGGAGCCGAAAAAGTAGCAATTGCGATTTACGTGTTATTGCATCTTTTTCAAAATGGCTGATAATGCAGACTTTTTTGTTAGAAATTTTAGATTTAGACTCTCCAAGAAGTATAAGGTACTTGCTTCTCGGAGATTACTGCTTGTTGAATGTTTTTTTTTATTAAATTTGGTGACATTACCTGAGAAAATAACTTGTAACCAAATTATTTTTAAAAATCTGAACTTTGTATTAATTTGTTTAAATTGGAAAATTAGATTGAAAATCTATCCAACAGAGCCCCTCACCTCTTGTTTTAGCTTGATTTTAATTTATTTAACTTGAAGATCAAACTACTAGAGCTAATGTAGAAGGCCTTAAAATAAAGCCAAATCAACTTTTTCAAGAGTGAACAGGACCTTCTCCACAAAAGATCAATAAACATTTTCGTTCGATTTTTCTTTCAAATTTTAATTTAATTTTGTGCAGAATTAGTCCTGTTCTAACACTGTTTTAGCACTGTGCCTGCAACTATCTTCCATTCTGTCTCCCGTCCCAAACTATCTCTGCAGCTAGATTCGTTGTATCTTTCTGCTTGTCAGCTCTTTATTTCAAAATATTTACATAAGAAGAATATAACTTCAAAAAAAAAAATCGTATTTGATTCTACACACCCGTCCTTAAGCTGCAAAGCCAATATTTCTTTAATTCAATTTTTTTTTTTTTTGTTTAAATTTAATTTCAATTTTATAGTAATTGATAGGATGCCTCATTGCCTCAATTGCAATTTACTTTGCATTCATTTTTGAATCCCAAAAAATCACTTTGTTTCCTTTCACAATTCTATTACCACCATCGCATCATCAACAACAAAGAAAAAAAAAAAAAAACATCAATATATCCAATAAATATGTACATGTAATATACTTACAGTTACTGGCGAACAAGCAAACAGATAAGTATATCCATTGATGCCATCTGTTTGGGGTTCCCGCTTTGTCAGGTATGTAACTGAATTGCGAGGACACCTGCAGTGAACAATTTGTTCGGTTACATTCGTTTCCGTTGATGTTGTCAGTGTCCATGTGTAGTCCCGGAAGTGTCTGCAAAAAAAGTGATAATTTTTTCATTTCATTTCAAATACGAGTAGAGTGAGATAAAATTCAAAAAGAAACCAAAATCAACAAAAACATACCTGCAAACTGGCAGCTTATGCACAGGATTGCATAATTTATAGTGCCTTGTCTTGTCGACAATTGTATGGCCATCCTCGATTCCCAAACTACTAGGACATCCACCAATAAATGGAATCTCCTTTGCCCTATGCCCATTATTGTGACTTGAGTGCCCTGAATGCCTCATGTGTGCTCCTCGACTCGATGCTGCTGCTGCTGAGGATGATGCTGCTCCTGTTTTGTAGATGCTGCTGCCACGATGCACTGGCATTGGGAATTCATTGTCATGAATTTCAAATGCACCACCACCAACACTTTCCGAATCATCATCAGCATCGCCACCACCACCACTGTTATCATCCAACATCACTTCATCCAAATCTAGTTCATCTGAATAAACTGCACCGAGTTTCTGCATTAATTTCTTAAAGTGGATGCTCTCGAATTTCCTGCTGCTCTCGTTATAGTCAAGCAATCGCTTGTGCTGCAGCAGCTTTTCACTTTCATAATAACTGTGGAATTTTTCGTGCCTGGAATAGGAATCCTTGTGATGGAGTATCACATTGGGAATTCGATTCGAATCTGGACATTGACATTGTCGTTCAATCCATGGTGTTTCGTATAGATCGATTTTCGAACAAACTGCATTTGGGGCGCAGATGGGAAGATCCTCTTCGGACTCCTAAAATTAGATACAACAAGAAGAATACAAAATTCAATTAGTTTAGTGCATACTTTTGGGAAATAATGTTCTTTTGTACAGTAGGGATGGAAAGTAAATGCACAATCAATTTTGTGTGTATAAAAAAGAAGCTGTGGAAAGTTGAATATTTGATTTTATATTATTTGGTGTAAGAACTAGGCAGAAGTCGTATGAAGTGGCTTTAAAATCCATTAAGTGAAGAAGTGAATGCGGTATTTCAAAGGAGTTCAAAGTTTCTTTCCCTATTTCTTTAAGAGAATCAATTAAAATTACATTTTATCCGCAATGCAATTTATTGTTCCATTAATTGCTAATCTATACTTCATTACCATGATTATTTTTTCAGTTTTTGTTTAAATTCAAACAATTCCAAACAAAACAAAAATACACCTGCTATAATTCCACTTTCTGCTATTAATCGAGGAAGAACACAACAAATCAGATCAGCACTTGCCTTCTTTAAAAAGAAAAAACTAAATAAATCAAAAAACCTACAATGAACTATCCAAGGGTATTTCTTAATTTATTAACGTATATTCTACACTGCAACCCTCCATATGCTTCATAATGAAAAACACAGAAAAAAAAAAATTCTTCATGGGAAAATCAGATCCTATTCCATATTCAATATCCTCTTTCGAGAGAAAAGAAAAGACAAGACAAGTAAAAAAAAAAAATTGTCACCACCTGCGAGCCCATCGACCTAATCAAAAAAACATAAATCTTTTTTTGTATTTTTTTGGAAGAGCATATGGGTAGCATATTATGTGTTAGGTTTTAGGTAAGGTACATCTGATCACCCTTCCTGGATCCATATATATACATATTATATGAGATACTTGATATCTTAGCATGAATAATAATAGTTTACTTAATTACTCAAACAGGAGTTGTTACAAGTTTAAGGGTATGAGAGTGTGGAATGTATGTAGATGACGAACGTTTAAATTATAAGGAGCCAAAATTTCGAAAATTTTATTTATAATCATTTCTTGTAGGACTAGAAATAATAATAATAATATAAAGATAATAATTCTTACACCGAAAAGTTTAAAAAAGATTTTTATAAGAATATCGTAAATTTTTTAGTCGCTCTATAGGGCAAATTCTGGTTTCGTGTAAAACAAAATTTCAATGTTTTAATCAAACCTAACACGGATAGATGGAAAAGTCAAAAAAAAAGTTATTTCCGACAAGACGTTCGACTGTTTGTTTGTCTTTGCGTCCTGACGTACATTGATCTAGAGCCTAAACGGTAAAACTGATTAACTTCAAATTTAGTGTAAAGCATTTGTACCTATATGATTTTCTAGAGCAAAAATTCACATTTTTGTTTTAGCTCATTATAAAAAAAAAAAAAATCGTGTGGCAGTACGGCTCATGAAGAACTAGGGCCTAGTGGCTAACAACTCGCAACCATTCCTGTGTGCGCCTTTCGAGAGGAATGGAAGGGACCTACAATTTTATGCCGACTCCGAACGGCTAGACGAGAAGCACTTATTCGTTACAAGTGATACTCTTGGAGGATTTGTCAATTCCTCGCAAGAGGCAGTAGCCCTGAAAAAAAAAACTTTTTTTTTTAGTTTTTAGGTGGACGAGGCTGGGAAGCGATCCCAGACCTCCAGCGTGACAGTCGAACGCACTAACCATTACGCTACGGGTTTTAGCTCATGAGTACAGGTAATATTACACTAAATGTTTCGAAAAAAATAATAATTCCAACCCTCATGAAATTTGGGAAAACGTTACCTTTACCATAAGAACGAAAAATCAAAAGAGTCTATACAAATATCTTGTAGGGAAGGTTATTTTTTGTGGGGTCGAGGGGGGAAGGTTTCTGTGCCTTAAAATGAAAAAATGACTTTGGCACAAGCTATGCATATGGCACATGATTTAATGGTGAATCTAATGACATTCAGTCTAAGACGATACGACAACCGGAAAAAAGTTATAGTAATTTTTATTTAAGAGTGACTATAATTTCAGTACGTTAAGTACAGACTGCTAAACTCCCTTTAAAATAATGGTACGTTGATGAAACTTGGTATAAATATTTGGATTCTTATGAAAAACAAATATTAGAAGAGTCAATAAAAATATCTATTTTAAAAAAGTGCTTTTTCGAGGGGAAGTGAAAAGTAACGGACTATACCATAACACTTGTGAAAAAAATACTACGCTCATGAAACTTGGTATAAATGTTAAGAGTGACGCAAAAAACAAAAATCAAAAGAGTATATAAAAATATTTAGTAGCGAAGGTTGTTACACGAGTATTATGTTTGTAAGGAAATATTTTGAAAGCGTAAATACGTTTTAAATGAAAAAGAGAACCAATTTTCAATTTATCAGGTTGAGTTAAGTTGAGTAATTTTCAAAAAGCAATCCGAATTTTGAATAAATTAATTTTTTCTAGCCAATAGCATAAAACATTTTGAGCTCATTTTGCAGATTTTAATATTCTTAAGTAAAAATATGGTGGAACTTTTTTACGTATAAGAGATCAGATCTAAGATATTGCGACTTTAAAAATGATCAAACATCGAAATATTGTTTTATAAACGTTTTATTAAAAAATCCTACACATTCGAAGTTGACCATTTTTAAAGTATCAATATCTTGTAAATGAGCTCTTATACGTTAAAAATTGCCAAAATATTTTTTGTTAAGAATACTGAAACCGACAAATTAAGTTCAAAACATATTGAAAATATCATCATAATATTTTGTGGAGAACAACTTCGTCATTTAAAAGTTAAATTAAAAAAAAAAAAAAAAACAGAAAATTTAGAATTTTTGTCAAACTTTTAAAATAAATTGTCAAAACGTTTTATATTGCAGATGGCAAGAGATTCAAGTTTTGTATGAAATACTTTTTGATCGCATTTACCATTTCGGATTTACATAAATATGGCAAAAATTGATATTTTCGACATTCAACCTTAAATAACAATTAACGCGCACGTGATCTTGCAATAGACTTTTGGGACTGTATTATTATTATTATAATGGTGTTTAAAAATCTTCACTTAGATTTTTGTAGGCTGGTTTTTGTGGCCATTTTTTGTGCATTTTTTCAGGGCTATAATTTTTGCTCAAATAAAAAAAAAACTTTAATGTCATTTAGTTTTTCAGAAATGTGAAAATTATAAAAAAATAAACACAAACAAATATGAGTATACTTAAGATCTTTCCAAATGAAAATTATTTTCTGTAATTTTTAAAAATTTTCCAAATTAAGAAAATAGTAGAAGTATGGGACAAGACCGTAGCCCGTAGCGTAATGGTTAGTGCGTTCGACTGTCACGCTGGAGGTCTTGGATCGCTTCCCAGCCAATAACGTTTTTTTTCAGGGCTACTGCCTCTTGCAAGGAATTGACAAATCCTCCAAGAGTATCACTTGTCACGAATAAGTGCTTCTCGTCTAGCCGTTCGGATTTGGCATAAAATTGTAGGTTCCTTCCACTCCTGTCGAAAGGCGCACACAGGAATGGTTGCGAGTTGTTAGTCACTAGGCCCTGGTTCTTCATGAGCCGTTGTGCCACCCGATTTATTTATTTATTTTGGGACAAGAATTTGCTTGCCATCCCATGTGCGTTTTTGGCTCCATTAGGTAGCTCTTTCAATTGAGGGTCATTCGAGTCACTTACATCAGTAATTCGATGCGACACGGTGTGATACGCTGTTTGAACCTTGATTTAGGAGTTGAGGTAACGACCATTAATTTAAGCTTACGTGAAATATGTCAATAACAGCGGAATTTTGCTACATCACCACACCACATCGAGTTCGTGTTATGCTTTGATTTCATCATCGCAGATTCACTATAAATCACAGTTCCCAGATATTAAAAAATTTCGCACTTGGGAATACCTAAGTCCCTCTTCAAATAAATTTTAAGATTAAGCTTGTGTAGATCATAATATAATAAATATCCATTCCGTTTTTTAAACGTCTGATGGTATCCATTTTCCTCAAAAGCGTTCATAACCATTCATACATAGGTCAACTACCGCCTATTGGCAGATGAATGTACTTAACTCTGCTCTTATTTTGTCTCTAACTAATCGATGTGCTTTGGAGTCCGTCATGTATCCTACAAACATATTATCTACCTAATAAAGTGATAATTTAAAAAGTAAAGAACTAAAGACACTTCCCTGAGGTACACCTTCTTAAAATAAAAGTTCGTTTTAAAGCTTTTGTGCATTTTACCTTTCATTTTCGTCTTTTAATTTTGTTAATTTGTGCAAATTTTGTTAAAGTGTTCTTTAAAGGTACTCAATTACAGAACTTAACTAGAATTTTTAATTGACTTGGAAAAATCTAAAAAATATTCAAAGTGGTCAAATCCTTCTAAAACAGAATTAAAGGGATCTTTATATGTTAAGCTTAGCCCTAATTATTTTAATTGCAGTCGTCAAAGTTTTATATGAACAAAAATAATACAAAATAGCTTAAGATTGATTGCTATTTTAATAGAAAATATACCTAAGGTAGGAGAAAATAAGATAGGAATTAACTAAGCTTTTTTTATCCATGCTTTCAACACTCGCAGCTTTAACTATTTTATTACTTAACAAATCCCCTGTATTGGCATTTCTCAAGTGGTTTATGTTTTTCTTTAACTGTGTATTCTATCCTTTTGCAGTTGAAGCATTTAATTAACACCTAAAGAGAACGTGTCCGAAGGTTATCTACTTCCGAACTACAAGTTGAAGTTGTACGTACTATACACATATGCATCTCTTGAGTTGCAGCATCAGTAAAAAAAGTGTAATTTTCTATCAACATCCGCTCTATCTGTCAAACGTTTGACTTGTGTGTGTCGTGTCCGTGTCTCCTGTCGTCCAATCCGCCATAGCATTTATTCTGTTGTTGTTGTTTTTTTGTGTCCTTGTGCCATCCTCTCTTTGAGTTGAGACTGCGACTGCGACTGCGATATGAAGTGGCTACTAATTATCATCAGTTGTCGCAACAGGCAACAGGCAGTCAGCCAGCCGGGCACTTGCCATAGGATAGATATACCTGTTTGTCCATCCGTATAGTTGTTCGTTCGTTCGGTCGACCGTCCGTCCATTCGTCGGTCGTTTTGTTGTTGATTCTTAAGTCTGGAGCTGCACACGCTTATCCTTGCGTCTAGAGGTAGAGATACCTCATCGGAGCCAGTTTACGTTGGTTTGTTTTTTTTTTATATGTAGGTACCTTCCTATTTTTTTTTTTTTTTTTTCTGAAGAAAGGAAGTTGAAAAATCCCAAAAGAGATACAGAGAGTAACACAAACCAATGAAATGAGAAAACAAAAAAAAAAAAAAAAAAATCAGTGTACGTCAACGCCTACAGGCATCATGCGGTCTTTTGTGTGCGTTTTTAGTTCCGGAACATCTATTGTCTGAGGCTCTGAGGCCGATTGAGCATTGCACACAGATAGTTATTATAGTTTTATTGCCGGACGACCGACAGACGCAAGGACGTTGTCGAATTCCAAAGCAACAATTCTACCCATAAACAGGAAGAAACCATAGACCGGACGCAGCGAATGGAATTTATTTCCGTATTTTGTTTTCGTTGTTTTTTTTTTTAAACACATACCTATTTGTGTATATGTCCTTTTGAATCATAAGAAAAATAACATTCCACCTGTCCATACAGGTCACATTATTTCTCTGAGGGTTTAATTTTTGTAGGGGGAAAATACCGGAAGTCCGGAAGTGATTTAGGTATACCTACCGACCCTCGCACAATCATAACCTTTAACTCGGTCAAAAAGGATTACCATACTTTGTGCTATTTAAGTGTATTGTGTTTTGTTCCTTCTTTATGAGGGGTCCGGAAATACAATTATGTGTGTTACTTCCGGATTTTCTATGAAGACAAAAATAGAGGACCGGGAATTACCTTAAAAAGAAGACGACAATGTTCATTAAAAAAAAAAACAAAAACGGAAGTAGAACTCTTAATAGATCTGAGAAAAAAAAAACTTAAAAAAAAAAACGCTGGGAGTCTTTGTATATAAATCTACTACGTATGGTCATATCTGTTGATGGGATGGGATTATGTTAAGCTCTCTCTCACTCTCTCTCTATACATTACCTATATGTCGAGTGTGAGTTTACACAAGTGATTACGATCGACGACCCTCGATATGAGAGTGCGCATATAAAAATGATAATACGGTTCTTCCGTTTCTTTTATTTATTTTAATTTTTTTTTATTTCCAAACAACTTGATAATAAAAAAAATTTGAAGGGCGCAAAAAGAATCCCTAAAGATGAAGAAGAACTGCGTCGTATCTTTTTTTTATATCAACATAACACTATCTTCTTCCTTTCAAAATGATAAAACAGATATATATTTTTTTGTCCAATTCAACACGTAGGTATATGAATATTTGTATAAAAGAAGAAGAACCCTTATGCATGTGCTCATGAATAATAATACAAAAAAAAAAAAAAAATCCGCGAATCAGGCCATATAAATACGCCATTTATGTCTTCAGTTCATTTGAATCGGCTCAAAGGATGTGCGCAATAAAAATGTATTTTGAATAACTTTGGTATAAGAACATCATCATTTTCATTTTGAGTTGTCTATGTAATTCAAGAGCTGAAGAAGATAAACGGAAACAATAAAATCTTTTAACACTCAGAAAAAAATTCTTTTTGATTTAACTAAGGGGCCAGTTATAGCTATCATTGAAAACCATCATTGAAAATATTACTTGTCAATTTTGAGAGATTTTGAAGAAAAAATAAATGATTATTTTGATGCCAAAGTAAAGTTAATTGACTTAATAATTATTTCTAGGTAAAACAAAATTCAATTTTGCCTAGCTTTTCTCATAAAATGACTTTTATTTTTTCAATGATGAACTACCTTACCAATGATCATTGAAAAAATTAAAAGTTACTTTAGGGGGATAGATATAGGTCAAAATTAATTTTTTTTTGAGCAGAAATAATTTTGATATATTTCTGCATTTAAATATTCAATGATTAAGCAATCGAAGGCCCTCAAAATCAACAGCTAACTTTTTCAATGATAGTTTTCAATGATAGCTATAACTGGAGCCTTAGTGGAATATTTATACAGGGTGATTCGCATAAGACGCGACAAAAAGCTAGAGCCTATTACTTTAATTAACAAAAGAAAGAATTTTAAAGAAAAGGGGAGGACAAATTTTCTAAACAAATTTATTTCAAAACAACGGCAACACTTGCAATATTATGCTATTTTTCATCAAGTTGTTTTGAAAAACATTTCTTGATTAATAAGTTTTCGAAACTATAAATTTTTAAGAAAAAAAAAAAAAGAAAAATTATTGTTTGGGCTATTTTTTTTTTGTAAATTTCACGTATTTATGTACTATTTTGGATTTGAGGACTCAATAGTCAATACTCTTATTTATTTTAATTCAAACAGTAAAAACCAGACCAGATTTCAAAATATTTGAAAGTAAAGAAACTAGCTTTCTCATAAAAATGATGAATAATATGGCTTAATGATCATTTCAGCTTATTTTGACCTGACTGCCAATTTCAAAAATATCAGCGAACCGTCTTTGTCGCCAAATCATTTTTTTTTTTTTTTTTAAGTTAAAAGTGACATTTTTTTCTTAGAGTGTAAATGGACCTATAAGGATTTCACACAGATTTTTTGTATAATACAAATGCGAGTATAAGCACCTGCGAACCTGTGATAGGGGCTGATTGTATTATATATTTTGATGTTCTAAAAGGCTTTAAATTCATTCCCTATTCTATACTTTATCCCTTAGGCTTATGGGGATCTTTTATTTTGTATCTATTTATATTATGTGTATATCTCTTTTAAGCACACTTATTTGAATTCTTAGAGACAATTAGCTGGAATAGAAACGGGATTGAGTAATTGTTCCTTTATAAAAAAGGGTAGGAACGATAAAACACGTGTACTTAACAAAAAGATTTCTTTGACTAATGAGGAATCAGGAATATTATGAGAAAACAATAAATAATATTAAGGTAAATATAATCTTTACTACGAAATGTTGAAAGGGTTTTATGAATATTTAGTTTGTTTTGAAATTGAATGACATCCCAAGAATTAGCTACAAGTTTCTTTGAAAATTTCACACGAGCAATAGATAAACACTCACCCCCATATGAATAAACAAAGCTGGCGGCGAGTTATCTTTAACTCGCGGATTAGGAGTAAGATTTCTGCCACTAACGAGCTTGCTTAACCACCAAGGAAGCCAGTTAAGCGAATGATTTACTAGGACAAATAAATATACTTTCCTTGGTGGTTTAGCTAGCTCGTAAGTGGCAGAAATCTTACTCCTAATTCACGAGTTAAATATAGCTTTGTTTATTAATATAGGGGTAACAGATCGACCGGTTCTTATTTATATATTTATGCTAAAATGCATTTGAAAAAAGTCATTCATTATTCCTATCCACAAACAGGATAACCGTGTCGATATTTTAAATCATACGTCAACAGACAATCTTTCATATTAACCTCTTAACTATTGGAAAATATTGCATGTTAAAGTTTTTATTTTGGATTCGCACCTTTTTAGCTTTAGTTGAGTAGATAAGAATAAGATCATATTTAAAGGGAATAAATCACCAATTTCTTTTTATAGGAATCTTTTCTGATTCGCGAAAAGAAGGTCGACTCTCGTGTACCTTAAGGTAGTCACCTTGGTCCACTTATCTTTATAATTTCTATTAATAAAGTTGTTTCGGTGGTATAATTCTGTAGGGTGCTTATCTACGCTGATGATAAAATATTACCGATATTTTTACAAACAGTGCTCTAGTGAAATAGCCAGTTGCATTCCTTCCCCTAAACAATTCAACCGTAATACTCGTGCTTCTAGGAATGTACATCAGTTACCCTTGAGCCCAACTTAAGACGAACTGTTAAGTACAGAGATTCTTTCTTAAGTCGCACTACACGAATTTAGAAGGTTCTACCCAGCTCAATTTTCCCTCCCATTGTGATCTACAGACGCGCGCTAAATATAAAAAAAAAAGTTATTTAAAATCATTAGTAACCAGTCTGATACAATATAGGTACTATCCAAGATAACTTAAATATTTGTTCTGGTTGGTGTTCACTTTATAACATATTTTCTTATATTTGTCGAAATGGAAATCGAGTCCTTTTGTAGAAGTCAAAATTTAATATCCTTTAAATTGAGCATAATCAATCTGTGCTAAAAAAAAAGTAATAACAACGTGTGACTTCTCACAAAAAATTAACTTTTCACCTCACACTGAGTAAATTTTCAACAGATTTTTAATTTTTGCAGGGCCAAAAACGACGGTACTTGACACACATTTTTTTTAATTAAATAGACCGAGAGCCCCCAGCAATGTTTGGGTGTGAACGATGGCAAAAATCCCTTTTGTTTTAAGATAGGTCCATACTATTCATATGCAAAAATGAAAGTCTGGCATGTCGGGGTTGGGGCCTTTGTACGAAATGCTGCATTAAAAATGCTTTTTTTTCTTAAAGCCCAGGTACCAAGGGTAGGAACTTCAAAATAGTATTTAATGAAAGAGCTGAGCGCCCTAGATATGAATATGGGGTTAAAGACACCTTTTCTTTGGGTCCAAATGTCTGCAAGACGCACTCAAAGATTGAAGCTTTGGGTGCGTCTTGCAGCCATTCTATTCTAGCTCAATCTATTTTCAGAGGGGGTTTAGAAATTTTAAGAACGAATTTAATGTTTTGATCCTCATTTTTGTTTATTACCTGTACCTAATAACACATCCTTAGAACACCTTAATCCACTAACTGCCCAGTCGATCAAATGTTCTAACATCTCATTATTAAAAGAAAAAACCCGTAGAGGTTTCTTAATTTCTAGAAATTGTTTAAGAGTGGAGAATTTTATTAATAAACGACGAATTGCAGGTTAACACGGCTATTTTTAATTGTTACTCTTAGCCATTTTAATAAATCTGTAATGGACCGTGAGCTGTGAAATCTGTTAACGAGCAGATAAATTTAACTTGCAAATGCCTTCATTTCATTACAATCGTTAACTTAAAAAAAAAAAACATTCCATCAATACAAATGTGACACACGTTAATTTTGTTTGTATTAGTTTATAAAGTGTTACCGTTCTTTCAGTGATAAACACTGCAAAAATTTACAAACAACTATATGTTTATTAATAAAACGCTGTTAATTTTTGTTCGCAAATATAATACCTACTTAAGTCCTTTTTTTGAGGATTCAAGTGAATAAAAACCTAGTTACATAATGTAAGATTGAAACAAAAGTTCCTTTCTATTTAACTCACTCATAATTTGAACTTATTACAAACTTTTTAATGAAACAATTTGTTTCAAAAAATGTCTGTTGAAATGTTGCTGTCATGTTTAGCATTTAATCTAATCTGAACATAAACAAAAATACACATACATATTATACCCTTCTAAAGCTTTCCCCAATTTTATTATTAAATAAATTCACATTACAATACCTTATCGTTCTATGTTTAAAAAAAAATACCATCGATACCTAGACGCCGCGCTGTTTGTGGGGTAGATTTATGTATATAAACATATCCAAAAAACTGATGGACATACATCTCTCACGCACATCGATCATCATCTAGTTCAATAATAATTTCAAAAAGAAAAACTAAAAAAAAAAAAAAAATAATAAGATAAAATCCTAAACAGAAAGAACACAGAGCTAGATACTGTCGAAAGAAAACTTGCTTTAGCTAAAAATGGATGCGGATGCAGTATAAACGTTGATTTCCGGGCAACTAGACAAGAACTTCAACTTTTTTTTCTTCTTCTCCTGTTTCATACTTGTGTTGTATATTTCAATTTTTTTTTTGTTTTCTTATGCTTTTCTCTAGATTCTCTAAAAAATACAAAAAAAAAAATCACAACAACACATGGAAGATTGGTGTATGTTAGTAGACATACATGGTGATGGGTGCCCATGTCCATTTTTAAACAAACATTCTGCATCACTTTGTTTAGTTGCTAAGGAGCCGCAGCACCAGTCCACCTTATTAAAAACCCCCTTATATCTATGTATTTTATTGGTTTCGATATAAGTATGTATAGATACATCACATACCTATTTCTTTTTTTTCCCCCAATCGACCAAAAACAACTACCATCGACAAAAATCCTTGTACTGTCAATTTACCTCATATCGAAGGCACAAACCACAACCACAAGTCTCCTTTCTCAACAAGAAAAAAAAAAAAAAAACAAGTCAAGCATAAAAAAAAAATCAAGAAAAATGTTAATTTTCACCAACATAAGGTCAATCGAGTTGCCACTTATGCGCAACTAAATACTTTTTGTATGCAACGCACCCAACAAAAATTCCTTTGACATCAGTCAACCCCCCTCTTGCCCTCTCCACCTCTTTACCACCTTAAAGACGCAATATCTCATACGAGTACACCTTCTGGTTTTGCAAGGTTTTATGAATGAAAATGGAAAATAAATTCGAATTGTATCTCTGAAGAAGAAGAAATAAAATAAATAGAAATGAATGGACGACTTGATCATGAATGGATGTGTGAATGGTAAGATGTGTGATGATGATGAAACTGGTACCAACATAGCCTCTCGTCTCTATCCTTCCAAGACTGCACCTCTCTTTGACTTCATCACAAGGAGTAGCAATAGCAACAGCAAAGAAATGGCAATGTCGCAGAATAATTGTGGTTGCCAATTGTTGAAACATGAAAATTTCAAAAATATCATAAACCTGAGCTAGATGAAAATGCCAAATTTCAAAAAATTCCGACAAAATATATTTTCTAAAAATTATCAAAAACTTGGAGAAGGGCAAACGTTTTTTAGTGGTAGGGGGGTTAAAAAAATAAATAAATCGGGTAGCACAACAGCTCATGAAGAACCAGGCCTAGTGACTAACAACTCGCAACCATTCCTGTGTGCGCCTTTCGACAGGAATGGAAGGGACCTACAATTTCCTCGCAAGAGGCAGTAGCCCTGAAGAAAAACTTTTTAGTTTTTTAGGTGGACGAGGCTGGGAAGCGATCCAACCCTCCAGCGTGACAGTCGAACGCACTAACCATTACGCTACGGACTACTACGTAGTAGGGGGGTTAGGTGGATGATAAATATGATTCTATAAATTGCAGCTTACAAAAAGTATTACAATACATTTTTTCGTAAGAGTAATACTTTTCTGTAAAAACTTACGCGTCAAACGTACTACGCTCGCGCTTTGCTGCTTTAAAGTGCTAGGTACGTTTGCTTACGTTTTTCTTAAAATCTATTGCTCTTACGGCAAAAAGTATTAATAACTTTTTTGTGTAGAATTTATTAGGCTTCAATTTAGGCTTGACAGTTATTCGAAAAAATAACTAAGTCTCAGAAAATTTCAGAAAAACAAAATTTTGCACTTTTCACCAAATAGTACACTTTTTGGGATGTAATTTGGTCTCATGGCATGAGTCTCCTGTGATTTTGCTTCAGAAACAAATACAAACAAAAATGAGTCTTGCCTTGATATTTTATCCTACCAATATTGGCAAAAATAAAAAAAAAAAAAAAACAATAAATCAAAGTGGTAACCACATAGAAAAGATTTGCAGAACTTTCCGAACGGATGAGCGAGCAAAAAAAAAAATTAAAAACAAATCAAAAAAAAAAAAAAACGCATAGGTATCGGAACGGATCTTCACTCCATGCGATCCAAATGGATCGATGTATACATATTTGTACGATCAATCTCAGATTTAACGATGATGATTTTATGAATGAAATGCTATATGTAGGTAGATAGGTGTAGTTGTTGTTCTACTCGGCGAGATCCGTCGATCTTCGGGAGACACGCACAAAAGTTTTGGAATTCCACCATCTTGTTGGTGTCGTTGTATTTTTTTTCTTCTGATGTTTTTTTTTTTTTTGTTCGCGTCCGCCGTTATTGCTGGTAGTGTGCGTGTTTGGAGTCCGTTTGTCCAGATTTTATAAGACTTCTTCATCTTGTTTTGGACGGAAAAGACAAAAAAAAAAAATCCGTCTGCTGCCAAATAAGCGGTGAAACTAGTTTTTGTTGTTGTCCAACGACGACGACGACGATGTATAAAAATACGTGTATATGTGGTTACATCCGTTGGATGGTGGTTTTCTGTTTTGGAGCCGTTGCTCCTCTCATCATCATCATCATCAACAACATCGCCAAGATCGTCGTCAACATCACGTATAACAATAACAACAACAACATCTTCCTGTTGCCATCTTCCAGTACCGACTGGACGATTAAAAAAAAACTAAAAGTACAAAAAATAAAAAAGGCCAATAAGGCTAAAATCCCAACGACAATGACTTCAATTTGTATGTGTAGTACAGTGGAACAAAATAGATTTAAAGTTGGAATCAAATAACCCAACTCCTTCCTTAAATAACGCCACTGAATTATGAGGTTTTTTAACCCCATCCCCCATTTAACATTGAATTACGTTTTCACTGATCAGCCCCCCTTCAAATCTCTTCCATTGAGACATACTCTCAAATAAATTACCCTACAAGATTTCAATCAAGAAAATCATACATTCATGACTTGAGTAACAACACAATTTCCAAGATACCCTGTCCCCATTTGTTACAATTTGTCCACCCCTTCCCTTTAAACGTGTGACTTGATTTTTTGACATACACTGAAGAAGAAAACTTAAAAAATATTATGATGGTGTTCAATCGAAGGCTGTTAGGGACCAGTTATAGCTATCATTGAAAACCATCATTGAAAAAGTTAACTGTTGATTTTGAGACCTTTCGAAATATTAATCAATGAATATTTTAATGCAGAAATATAGCTTACGACTTTAAAATTATTTCTCCTCCGAAAAAAAATCATTTTGACCCATATCTTCCCCATAACATATCTTTTAATTTTTTCAATGATGATTGGTAAGGTAGTTCATCATTGAAAAAATAAAATTAATTTTATGAGAAAAGTTGTACCAAATTGAATTTTGTTTTACCTAGAAATAATTATAAAGGCAATTAGCTTTACTTTGGGATCAAAATAATCATTTATTTTTCTTCAAAATCTCTCAAAATTGATAATTAATAATTTCAATGATGGTTTTTAATGATAGCTATACCTGGCCCCTAAGGAAAAGTTTTCCAGTGCGGGGGTAAAGTTAAACCGGAGTTAACTCACCAAGTTTGGTGAGTAACCTTTGGACTAATTCAGAAAATGTTTATGATATCTTATCATCCGTGTTTTTTAAGATATTCTGAACTCATCATCAACTACAAAAATAACAGCTTCCTGACGTGATATTGTAGACAGATCTATTTCCAGACTTAACTAACACGGGCTTAACCCAACACTGAAAAACGATCTGTTAAAGACAATTTTAAGCCAAATGACGGAAATGTGTAGAAACACGCCCATCAACCACGCCCACCATGCTCATTTATTTTGTATTTTATTTTTATTATTATTATTTATTATTATTTAGTAAGCTTCAAATTCTTTTAAATATAGCATTGATCTTTCCATTGTGCAAACCCTTTAAAACCATTTAACGCTTTCTACCTTTTTTTTACTAAAAAAGAATTGGGGGGGGGGATGGGTTTATCACAAAAATATTTAATAGTAGGGCATTTTATTGTTCATCAAATTCAAAAGCATACAAAACAACTTAATCCCGATGACAACCAAACACTACAACTTAATTACCCAGTTTGATCCTTTTATTGGATTGCATTTAGCTCTTTTTATTTTATCAGTCCTACCCGTTTTTAATTTAAACAAAAATATCTGCTGGAAGTTCCTACGTGCTTAAATTTTAGCTAGAAATATTCAACTTGCCTTTTGAATTTTATTCCGAACTTTCCAATTAACCTGCCCCACTGTACGACATCTTCAGCAGCAACAAGTCAGTTGTAGTATTTATTATTATTATTTTTATTTTATTTTCTATCTATCAGATACTTAATTTTTTTTTTTGTTTTTGCTTTGCTTTCCTTTTGTGGTATTTTTGGATTTCATTCATCGATTTTGCGGCAACCACCTCCATAAGACTGGAGAGCTGGTGGACTGGACAACCAACTTTGAACGCAAACCAAAAACGACAATGACGATATCTATTATATAGACGGGGACAAACTGGATTCCAGCGGTCATACCAAATGTTAGAATCAATTCGCCGCCATCGTCGCTGTCGTCGCTCGTCGGCCGGCCGCCACCGTACATCCTCTCTGGAGGCAGTTTTATGTTCAAGTTTTTTTGTTATATATATTTTTATCTTTTTCTTTATGATTTTGTTTTCAGTAATAATTTTTACTATGGCGACGTAAATAGCGATTAACGTACAAATATGTACGTACAAATACCGCGAGTGTGCGCTCGCGCGCGCGCGCGCTTGTTTCTTTTTCACTCTCTTGGTGAATCTGCCACCGCAGTGCGCTCTGCTGTCGCTGTGCCGCCGTTGTGCCGCGCCGGCCGCAGTATTCTGCTTGTGAGTTATGTATTAATCTGGAGCCGAATAAATTACGAGCTGGTTTTATTTTATTTAATTTTTTTTTTCTTTTACTTAACCTTTATTTTTTTTTTTATAACTTCTTTTCATCAGAGAGGTTCCCTTGTAGATTGTGTTTTTTTTTTCACTATGCACAATAATTTTTTACCTATATAATTTAGGTTTAGTCTTTTTTTTTTTGTATGTCTTCTTGTTTAATAATTGTATATTCTTTTATCTCATTTTAAAGATAAGAACGTCGCGTGTTAGAAGCGAGCGATGAAATTGAAATTCTTTATTGAGAATATGAGACGCTTCGTCAGCGAAGTTTTTTTTTTTTCTTTATGTTTAATTTTTGTTCCTGGAATTGTGATGATCGTCTTCAGTTTTGGATTTACTTATTTAATTTTGTTTGAGTTTTAACTTCCCATTGGAAGTTATTGTAATTGGTGCGATTTGTGGAATTGAAAATTTCGACGTATCTTCACGTTTTGAGGTCTCTAGAATCAGAATTCGTCGTTTTTAGCAGGCTGCCTGTATGTGTGTATGTACGCATAGGCGCCCGCAGAATTTTTTCTTAGGGGGGGGGGGGGGGGGGGCAGATACAAAGTGAATATGCAATTTTTGAAATCAATGTTGTTTTTTTTTTATTAATAAAAGTAGGCATACTCGTAGGTCAGCTGTACGTGATTTTATTTTAGGACTAGAAAATGTGACTTTTTATTCGTGTTGACGTTAAAAAGGAAGCAAATATATGATTCAGCATTTGTAACTTAGTGAATAGGGGGGTTCACACTCATCGACAAGGCGATCAACCTGAGTCGTGTTGCTAGCGTTCACATTCAACGACCGCCTAATCAACTTCATTTGTAAATAAATTTCAAAAAGCAAACGGCGTAGATTTAATTTTTTGCACCAGTTTCAGCGAAGGAAATTCAAATTTTTTCCCTTCTTTTTGTGGGTTTACTTCTATTTCAACCCATTCTCTATGAATCTCACTTAAAAAAATAAAAAGAAAAACACTAAAATCCAAATTTCTAGACACTTCAGTTGTTCAACTAGTTTCACATTAACTACAGCGGTCGTTCGACCGAGCAAAATAGGTATCAAAATATTTGAAAAACTTCCGACAGTCGTTCAACTTGTGTTCACATTACAAATTATGTGACGTTTCGACCCGAGTTGATGAACTTGTCGATGAGTGTGAACCCCCCTAATAGCAACTGCAACCGCCTGGACTCTTTTCCAAAATTGTCAATTATTTCGTTGTAAAAGTTTGTTTGATTCTTTGTCAATATTTCGATGAATGTACATCATGCACAACGAATCAAGTCGTTTGTCGGTCATTGTGGATCTAAGCCAAGTTTTTACTTTGCGTAAGGTGCTGAACGATCGCTCAGCGGTGCAAGTAGTAGCTGGAATTGAGAGCCCTATACAAAGAGCTGAAAAATCGATGGATAAAACTTCTCTACACTATTCAATAAATCAGAAATGTTTGAACAATCATTTCTATTAGTCTGCATTTTGTTAAAACTGTACCACAACTTGATATCCGCCAGGAAATTATCCAGAAAGCAGCCATATTTCTCCACTATTTTCTGTATAATAAAATCGAATTGTGGAGAATCCATAATTTGCATATACTCATTAACAAACTGTGAAAAATATTTGTTCTTCTTGTCCTATCCCCTACACATCCATCTATTTACTTGTTAGTTTATTAACTGATTTGTTGTTTATTTGTTATTAAATTTAATTTTTCCAGCAAATACTTATTTATTTATTTAATTACTTGTGTTGCACCTATTTGTACCAAATTACTTATTTATTTTCTTATTTATTATTTTACTTATTTATTTATGTATGTATATATGTATTTATTTTTTTTTTTTCATTTATTTATTTATTTACTTATTTTTTTTATGTATTTATTTGCTTATTTATTTATTAATTTTTTTATTTATTCATTAACTTATTTATTAAATTATTTACCTATTTGTTAATTTTTTTGTTTGTATGTGTTATTAATTCTAATTACTTATGTATTTATTACATATTTACTTTCATTTATTTATATCAACTAATGTTGAAATGTTGTTTGTTATTATCTTAGCTTATTGCAATCTAGTCATTTTTTTAAATTTAGGTAAATTGAAGGTTTTTTTTTATAAACATTTTCCTTAAAATAAACTATTGCTCAAATGATTTTGCAAATAAAATAAGATAATGTTTCAGATGTAAGACAACTAAGTTTAATCAAATCTCTGAATTGTAAAATGTGCGGTTTACTACCTTGAAGTTATTTTTTGTAAAATAAAATCTATCTATCTATCCATAGTTTGCATATTTTTTGGTGATAGCTGAAATAGTGAAAATGCAGCTTCATTTTCTTCTGGAAAGCATTTTGTAAGCGACATTATCAGGGAATCGATGTACGGAATATAAATAGCTTTTCTAAAATAACTTTGGGGGGAAGAAGCGGGAACATTTGATCGATGGATTTGTTTTTGAATTATTCTGGGACAGCTTAAAACTATGCCTGATTCACTCAAGGATTTTTCCATTACCTCCCATAGAGATTTAAAGCAATTGTCAGCATCATCTCGATTTTGTTGAAACAATTTATTCACAACATTGACCTGATCTTTTAATGTTAACAGAACTTATGTCTGGGTTTATTTTTGATTTTGTATCGAATTTCTATTATTGAATCAAAGATGGCATGTTTGTTGGTTGTTCCAAAAATCTGGGGTGGGTGGAATCGGCTAAGGTGATAGTTGATTATCATATGTGTTTATTGTCGTTTTGATGATTGCTCTCACTATCTTTGCCTATAGATGTGATAAAGACAGCTATCTTCAAATCGACAATCAACACAATTGATCCCACCTCTGATAATGATAAAATGCCAAGGCAAACTATGGACCTGGAAACAAAGCTGCCAAGAAAATTATAACATTTCCGAACAAAACAAAGAGTAAAATGAAAGCGGCTATACAGTTCTTGGCTCAGAATCAAGATGGGGCAAACCATGGACTCTGACAAAAAAAAGTACATTTAAACAGTCCTTTTTGTGAAAATTTCCTTATTAATAATAATTATAATAATAATTGTTCGGCCAGAGCCAGGGGGTTAAGTGCCCCCCTTGCCCCCCTCCGGGCGTCTATGTATGTACGAACGATCGGGGTTCTTTTTTCGTCCACCATATCTCGAGAATGAATAGAGATATCGACCTCGGATAGATTTTATTTTACAGATAATGTTGTCATAACGTGCTGAAAAGGTTTTCTAATAAATTCAATAAACCGTTTTTTTACTACAGCAATTTAAAAAGGAGCTGTAAAATGTCATTTATCTGAAATATCTCGAGAACGGAATAACATATTCACTTCAGACTAATTTTAATTTACACATAATTACACAAACCCAAATTGGTAAATATTAAAAAAAAAAAAAAATTCAACAGACACTTTTCTTTAACTAAGAAAAACAGTTGAAAAATAATTTTCGTCTCAAATATTTGAAGAACAAAAAATGATTCCGAACCCAGTCTATTTTTTTTACGTATAATGACGTAGTCAAGAACTGATAATTTAAAAAAAAAAAAATTCAAAAAACAGTTTTTTTTAGACCAAAAAAACTGGAACAAAAACTATTAAGAATTCTTAACAAATGTTTTTCAACTCCAATATTTTGAAAAACAAGCAATGATAGTGATTTCAAATTTCTACCAAAAATAAATACCTATACCACCTAAATGTTGTGTAATTTTTCAGATTTATAAAACCACCCTTTAAAAAGCTAAAAATCAAAATGTTGCAAGAAGAAACTTTTCAAAAATGTTTTAATTCGAAAAATTCTTACCATCAAAATCGCTTCAAAATCGAAATTTTGGATATGACACTTAATTTTTGCCTTTTTATATTCTTTGAAACCATGTTTTTTTTTAAGTACACTCCCCTGATTTTTGGAATTTTTTTTTAGCCAATAGTCTGTTTTGAAATAATTGGCTTAAATAATTAATACCTCCATACCGAGAAGAGTTCGGAAAAAAATTTTGTAAGCTATTTACAAAAATATATAAACATTTTACGATTATAATATAAATACCTAAAGTACAAAATATAGGCAGTGCCACATTTTGCCCTGTATCTTTATGTCTATACCTTACGCACCCATATACTGATTATCCAAAAACCCAAAGTTATTACACCATATAATATATAGTTATGTAATTTATACTCTACCAGCCACCACTTAGGTAAATATGTATATGGTTTTCAAGTGCACCAATGGGAAGTCACTAGTGTGGGACGACCCCAGACTCATTTTTCTTTCATTATTTTAAAAATATAATTTGTTGATAGAATTTAAGAAAAATCGATAGAAATGCACGATAATGTCATTTCTTTTAGAAATTTCACTCTCAAATCTCCACTTTAAGAAGTGTTCTTTAAAAAAGGTTTCTTTTTATAAATTGTCAACACTGTTTCTAGTGACAGAAAATTTGAAAGTTGACAGTTGGTGCTTTTTGATCAGTTTATTCAGACGTTAGACCACTTAGGCGCGCTTTTTCAGTGACGAAGTAAAAGTTAAATTCGAGTTAAGTCACCAAATTCAAAGGGTTAACTCGAATTTAACTCAAAAATTTAGATGATCTCGCACTGAAAAATAACAACGTCTTTTTTTTTTAAATAAAAGTAGGTACTTGCCCTCACCCGTTTGTCCGTAAATAACTCTTTTTTTTTTGTATAGAAATAAATCGAATTATTTCTCTAGACATATTTTAAATTTGTTCATAAATACTAACAGAATGATTTTGTTGCAAACAGATTTCCTTTTTCACTTTGCAACTCTCCGACATTTTAGCGTGTACAGTTTTATTCTTAAACCCATTCAAGTGCATTTAATAATTCTGACCCCGCTTTGAACACTTAAATCACTTAACCACGAATTTTCACTTCGTTGCAAAATATAAAACACCAACAATAGAGTTACCAGATATCCAAATAAAAGCTTCAGACATTAAAATTTGTGAAGAAAATAATTTATTTATTACGTCCTCCTAGCCAGTGTTTAAATAATTTATCATATTTGAACGAATGTCTCATTCAAATAGTAAAATGTCAATTTAGCTAGGGTTTCGTAACTAATTCTAATGTTTATTACCGAACATGAATGTGACAGCATCTTACTGATGAATCCAGTGTCGTAACTGGGCAAAACGCAGTTTAGATTTGAGGTCACTTAAGCTTTTATTGATAATTAGATATGTATAGGTATAGGCTGTGTACTAGAGCTAATGACAGCAAACAACAAAAAGTAGCTTTTCAAACAGTCAAAGAGAGAGGTCACCCATATCGCACTCAAGTAAAATGGATCATCTTCGTAACGCGAAACAAAGGGCAATAGGCGCTTGTTTTAGTCCGACCACTTTAGTTTCCGTCCGAGAATGAAAGGCTCTAGTCAAAAATCAAACTGTTTATTAAAAACTCCTTTTTACGCTTGAAACTCTCTTTCCTCAATGTACATTCATTAAAAACAAATTCAATTCACAACTCACTAGCGATTTAAAACCCTTCCTACAGCTTTGCTCGTTGAAACTTTAAAGGAAAAACTTGTAAAGGAAAAAAAAGGATACAAAATATGTTTTTCATACAAAATATATATAAACATAAATTATACCTACTGCATAGGTCAATATGTGTGTTCAAGGGTAGTATATATTTGTTTATTTATTTACATTGACAATGTTCGAATGGATGCTATGAATTTAATTTAAGTGTAGGTAATTTCTTTTTTTTTCTGTATTTTATTTTAATCAAATAATTTTTTAACATTATTTTAATTTAAATAAATAGCGTGCCAACTATGTATATGTACTGTTCATATATGTATTTGACCGTGACGTGGATTAAAGTTTTTTTTTTTGTATAGAAGAGGATATAATATTAATCTGACATATTGAGCTGATGTGTGAAAAATTAAATTAAAAATCACCAAGAGTGAAAATTTGAGTGGACTTTTATGTGAAATTAGTGGAGGATTAAAAATGTATTTATTAAATTAATTGCAATTTAGTTATGCATGTCAAAAAGTTCAAATTTTATTTTGTTTCTATAAATAATTGAATTTAATAATTGATTTAAAATGAATTGTTATTTATGTTTAGGGTCAATTCAAGTAAGTCTGTATCTACTCTATTAAATTAAGTGGCTTTCCATAATATATCCATAACATTTTAATTTTAAATTTAGTGAAATAAAACCAGATTTAATTAAATTGTGCATTCAATCTGGACATAATTTCTCAATTGTTTAATTTGTTGTTGATGTATTTTAAAATATATCAATCGTAACAATATGTTTTTTAGAAGAGACGTTTAAAAGACTGTAAGCCTTTTTAAATGTTTCTTCTAAAAAGTATAGTAAATTGTTACATTACTTACATATATATTTCAAAAAATGTTTAAGCAGGGTGACCCAAATTGTGTGTGTTGGCGCAAAAAATTAAGGATACCTATCTCCAGTTTTTCTTTTAATTGTTGACTTAGGTAATTTGAGAATAATTTGAATTTATTTTCATTATATAGCAACAAACGCCCATAGGAAGAGGGGAGAAAGGCCCCTCCCGCCTCCAAGAGATTGTTTCACTTTATAAGCTTAATACAAGCAAAAACTTACATACTAACTTAAAGATTAAAATTAAAAACTTACACTAACTTAAGATTATCGGTAGGTGGGGTGCGAGGAACGGTAAAGGGAGGTTTTGAGGCTGTCTTTGGTTAGATGGAAGTCGAATAGGTTGTGCACGCTGTTAGAGGTACGTAGCATACGGTTTATAGGTTCGTTGCTACCGTAATTGGTTCGGTGAAACTTGATTTGGAACAGAGGTATGGATCGGAGATTATTGGAATTTGTTTGCAGGGAGATTTTTTGAAGAAGAGCTGGACAATCAATATTGCCAGCTAAGAGCTGATGGGTGAAGACAATATCAGCCACACGGCGGCTTTTAGACGATGTTGGTAGGGAGGCAAGTTATGTGCATCAGACCAGGGAAGGCCGCGGAGGGCAAAACGAAGGAATCTACGTTGAACAGCTTCAACTCGCTGAGAGTGATTAAGGTAATAAGGTGACCAGACTTGACTTGCATATTCGAGGAGTGGCCTAACAAATGTGGTATAGAGAGATTTAGTGACATAAGGGTAGGAGAATTCCTTTGACCATCGTTTCACAAAGCCCAGTGCGGAGTTAGCTCTCTTGATGGATTTATCAATGTGAGAACGAAAATTCAATTCTCTACCGCAGATAATTCCTAGATCGCACAGTGAATCAACCGAGGGGACTGGCACATTGTCGATAAAATACGTCCTAGGAGGGAGTGGAAAGCGCTTACGGGAGAAGGTGATAGCTTGACATTTGTTAACATTTAGCTCAAGACAGTTTTTAAGGCACCAGGTTGAAAATTGGTTAAGGTCATGTTGTAGTAGAATAGAGTCGGCGGGGGATGTTATGCACCTAAAGATTTTCTTATCATCGGCGTAAACTGATATAAAAGAGTCTTTTATTATGCAGTCGACGTCGTTTATAGTCAAGATGAAAATCAGTGGGCCAAGGTGGCTTCCCTGCGGGACGCCAGAAGTTGCAAGGATGTGATCAGATTCAGAGGATCTAGAGATTACTTTATACTGCCGATCTTTTAAGTATGACTGAACCCATGAAAGGAAGATGGGTTGGAATCCTAGGGCATTCAACTTGAAAAGGATCAAAGAATGGGAAATTTTGTCAAAGGCTTTGCTAAGATCGGTTGCAACAACATCGACCTCATTACCGTTTTCAAGAAAGCATAAGTTTCCTGAAGCAAATTCTAACAAGTCAGTAGTAGTAGACCTGCCCTTGACGCAACCGTGTTGGTTTGGGGAGACTATACGCTTGCAGTGGAACAGCATTGTATTATAGACGATACTTTCAAAAAAGGGATGCATGATAACTAAGCAATAGGGCGGTAGTTGGAAATTTCTTTCTTGGGTCCTTTTTTATGGATAGGGATTATAAAAGAGTTTTTCCAAAGAGCAGGAAAAACTCCAAGCGAGAGTGAAAGTTGAAAAAGAGCAGTCAGGTGTAAGCAGCACTTTTTCAAGATTATTAATCTTGCTTTCAACAACTTCTGATGAAATGGTAATGGAGTTTAAGTAGAAGAAGTATTCTAAGTCAAGCTGAAGGTCGGTATCAGAGAAAGATTGTCGGAAGAATTGGGCAAATAAATTGGCGACTATTTTAGGATAATCGGAGCTAGAGTTCATTTAAGTTAAGGAAGACGGGTAGCTATCAGATTTTCTTTTAGCATTGATAAAATGAAAGAATCTTTTGGGGTCTGTTATAATACAAGATTGCATTCGATTCAGGTAATCCTGGTAAAGAGAATCACAAAGTTCAGAGTTCAAACAGACTACCTTTATTTTTTTTTAAGTCGTATGCTGAAAAACGCTAATGATCCCGAAACTCCATAATCTTGAAAACTTAAAATTCAGAAAACTCAAAATGCCGAAAAACCCTAAATTCAAAAACATAAAATCCCCAAAAAATGGAAAACCCAAAAAAATAAAAAACCAAAACTCAAAATCCAAGAAACACAGAATCTCTAAAAAAAAAAAAACAACAAAATCCCGAAAAAATCATATCCCAAAAATGTCGGCAAAATTATTTTAATATTTTGAATTAAAAAAAAGTAAAAAGAAAGCTTTTTCTAATGCAAAAGTTTTTTTTTTTTTTTGTCAGTTTAAGTTAAGGGATTTTGAGAATTATTCTCGAATTTAAATTTTCTAAACTTTTGGTTTTTCTTAACTTAAGGTTTTTTCAATTTTTGGGGTTTCGGGACTATGACGTTTAGGAAATTTGAATTTTCCGGATTTTCGGTGTTTTAAGTTTTCTGAATTTCGAGTTTTTTAGATTCTGAATACGAAATTCTGTGTTTGGATTTTCCAGACTTACCCCCAGTTTGACAGTGGTAGTTTAAACTCCACTTTTGGTTTAAACTTCAGTTCAACAATTTATTCAGTTTCACAGTTTCGTTTAAACCTTGAACTGAGTTCAATTTGTAGTTTAAGTTAAACCACAGCATTGTTCCTTTTAAGTTCAACGTTTGGAACCACTATATTACATAATACATTATGGAAATTATTTACTTTTTTCTCATTCATAAATCATAACCAATTCCATCAATAAATCTATGTATGTCTGCTGTTGAAAAGTTGTTATTTCTTTTGCACAATGATTGGCTTATTTTCTATTTTTTTTTTTTTAATTTTGTTCTTGAAAAAATAAAAATGTCCACAGATTATCAACAACCCAAAATGATTCTTGCTCTTTCGGGTGTTTTTTGCTTCAGAAAGAGAAATAATAGACAAGGAAAGCTACGTACTGTTTGCAGAATACGTCCCTTGTCGAATCAAAAACGTACAATGCTGCCAACTTTTTTATAAAATCTAGTTAAACGAAGTTCAGCTGAACTGATGTTCAGATTTCACTGTGAAACCGGACGAGTTAAACCAAAAATTTGCACTCCGTTTATAGTTCAATAATTGATCTTAAGTTTAAATTCCCACTGTGAAACTAGGGGTTAAGTTTTTTTGGAAGTTTGCTATTTCTGTATTTTGGTTTTCTATAATCTGGGTTCTTGGGATATTGAGTATTTGGCATTAAGGGTTTTCAAGAATTTGACTCCAAGCCCAAAGTAATTTTTTAAAAATATTTTCGACTCTTTTCACTTTTTTATTTCATTGAAAATTTCTTTAGGGAGTATGTTTTTGTGAAAAAAAGTCTATCTCCTGTAATCTGATTTTAAAAATACTATTTGATTAAAGAATTTACAGAATCGCATTGTGTTGTCAATATTTTTTGCAACTTAATCGATGTTCTACAAAACTACTGAATAGCCATAGCAATTATTGTACACTTAAGTGGTTTTTGAAAGTTATTTATATTCTTACCATATTTTTTTTTATTACAGAAGTCAATTAATTTTGTTTTTACCTAATTTTAGTTCTCATCACATTTTCCCCTAGGTTTCCTATTTCATTTCATTGCATAAGAACCTCAACACCTTTTAAGAATTTTTAACGTCGAATCATAATAAGACCATGTGCGACACATTGTGTATTATTTCTCTATCAGTTTTTATTTTGTTTAATTATAACAAATTAATTTAATCAACATTTATAATACCTTCCGCCGGAAGTGATTTTTCTTCAAAGGTGCATTGACCAAGTCTTCAGAAATTAAATAAAAAATAAAACTAAATCCCATCATTTTGTCTTTGTCACTTCTTTTTTGTTTCCCGCAATTAATTAAATGGAAATCCAAATCCAGTCCAATTCAAATACCAAAGTCAACACATATAGATATTTCTGCTAAACTTTTATGATATTATTTTTCAATTAAATTTCCACTTTCAATCAATTCTCAAAACGACATTAAATCAAATAAATAAAAAAATTGAATTAAACAATAAAAAAAAAACACAATAACACGTCCAATATACCTGATCTAACCACAAAACGAATAGCACACTCCATCAGGCAACATAGTACCTCCAATTACTTATCTATGTCTATGCTTATATTTAAACATATGTAGGTACCTATATCAGATAGGTACCTACATGTCTACATCTAAATGATTGCTCATTTCCTTTTATTGAATTAATTAACCAAACAAAAGTCAACTACACAATATTCACGTCGCAGTCGTTATACCTACCTAACCCCACTTGGTATATCTACAGCATATTATAGTGGCCATTAAACAAAGGCAACTCTCCATTTTATAATAATGTATAGACAATACAACAACAAAAAAATAAATATTTTTTTTATTAGTTGTTGTATAGTATACTTGTCCATCGTATATGTCGTATAGCTATATAGACAGACGACATTATGTTCAATAGGTCACCCCAAAGTCGCAATTGTGTATCTTATGGATATTGTATCTTATTATACATCGTTAAACGTTTTAAGATCATGTTTCATTGTTTTTTTTTTTTTAAGTAAATTTGCTGAGAAAAAATATTTTATCTTTTATAGAGTGTATCTGTATCTAACTGGTCATCATCTGCAAGTGAATCTGGATGGCATGACAGACAAAATGTCAGCTGTCGTTCCATATCAAATTGTCCATTTTTCATAGATATTGTATCTTTGAACAAAAAAAATATATGGTTTGCTAAAATTTGAAAATTTTGCCAAACATAACTCACAAGTCAACGATATCCTTGGTATGCTAAAGTAACAAAAAGCAAAAAACAAAAATAAGTGATTTTACATGCACCAATCTACTCCACTCAGAGAGTTAGGTATCTTTTGATGAAAAGTGATATCAGATACAAAAGCTTTTGGTATTTTTTTTTTTTGCGAAACAAAAAAAAATCATTTGTTTTTTTTTTATTTTCATTCTCCTTCGTCATCTTTAATTTGATATTGTATCTTCAGGTGATCAAATTACAGGAATGCCAAGAACGCACTGTGTGATGAGAGACGCCTTGACAATCATAAACTTTATAGGTAGACATTCCCAGAATAATCTTTGGAATGCTTCCTGTCTGTCACCATTAAAACCACTTTAACACACCACCATGACACAATATGTAATTAGTCGCCGTATCCATAAGAATTACCAAGTATTACCACCAAGTATAGGTACATATAGTATCTTCAAAGTGCCTACCTATCTATCTACCTTTTTTGTGTTGGGTTGGGGTTGAGTATAGTATGTTGAGGTTGATGGGATGGATACTTACACTCCATGCCTCTATTGAGTTCACATTCCATTGTCTTGTTGTTGTTTTTTTTTTGTTTTATATCTTTATAGATACAAAGATACTTTACAACTTTATTTGTCCATTTCACTAATGAACATTTATATGGTTTGGGAATTTATATCTAGATACTTGTATAATGTGGTTAAAGGTAGTTGTAAAACCTCACACTCTCTTTAATCTAATTGTGTCCAGAAAAGGCCATGGAATTCCACCACTCGCATTCAAGTTATAGGGTTTGGTTGTGCAGATAAAACTGAACTGTTGAAGTCGAGTGGGTAAAAAAAAGTACCTATCTTTGTATATTTCATAGGCCATTTGACATCAAACATCACAAAAGCCAGTATACGTTCCTTTAAATGACAATCTTTTGACATTTTAAATTTTATTTCTTTTGAGTAACGAATTCCTTTTTACACTTTCAACAACACGGTGTTGACTCTTCTTTTTGTTTTTCTTTCCGAAGAAAGGAAGTTCCGACCGCAAGTGCTCTAGATTCTTTGGAGAAAACAGAAACATAAAAACCGGACATCCGGTGTGTGTGCTGTAGCAAGCAAGCACAGAAACAGCAGCTTATAAGCGTACTGCGACTCGTATTCGTATACCTACCTATACAAAGGGTATTTTAAAGATAGAAAGATACACATAGCAAAGTCGATATATGAATTGAGTGAAAAGAAAAGGCGAACGTGTGATGGAGAGAATTTTTGCTACTGCTTCAGCATAATAAAGGATTAAAGTGTATCTTGAGTATAAGAGGGCTGTGGTGTGAAGGAAGAGACCATCTATAATACGAAGAAAACTTATAGCAACTTAAACGTATGCCATCGGCCGTCTGTCCTACCTCCTCCTCCTCGTGTATTCGTCGCCTTAATCATCTCTTGCGTTGTCGGTCGTTCAGTCGACCCTATTTAAGGGAAGAGATTCTTTTTCAGACCCAAGCCATCAACATCATCAGATGCCTACATAACATTAGCTACCGGTCTTGATGATCCGTGTGGCGTCTAATAATCACGTATTGCGTCTGTTTAGTTATATTTAATTCAAAGGAAAAGATACTTTTTTTTTTGTGCTTTCAGTTTTTAAAGAAATTGTTGTTTATTTTGTTTTGGTTCCGTTCGTGATGTTGTTCTTGTTTTTTTTTTTTTTTTTGTCTCTTTATAAAAATTGTTCTAAGAAATTGGGCTTTAAAAGGGTAATTTTCATAATGAATTAACAATGAATTAACTGGAATTTTTTTTTGTGGATTTTGATTGTTCATAGTTAAGGCATTAACCGACTAGTATAAAATCTACTAAGATAACTTTTTGTTTTTTTGTAAGTTGAGGTAATTTTTTCTAAATTTTCGTAGGTACTGAGAAATATATTTTACTTGATTCTGTCAGAACCATGGGCCACATTAATTTCATATTATCAGCGTTTCTAACTATCACGTAGTTTCACAAAATGTTTTTTTTTTTAATTTTTAAATTTCCGCAAACATTTGCATAAAACATTAAAATCACAGTAAGTCCCAACATTAAGGTGAATTAGTGGCGCAACTACTTGTAGAGAAGCAGGGCGCAGTTTGTAACTGTTACCATACCATAAAGGGATAAAACTGTGCTTTCTTCTGAATCTAAGCTGACAATATAAGAAGCATTTTATTATAACCCAAGAGATACGTCCACTTTTGGAGAGTTCGTTAATTCCTCACAAGTGGCAGTAGGTAAGCACCAATTGAAAAAAAATGTTCTTATTAGAGGTGTTTTTTTAAGCCCGAAGAAATTGGACCAAAAAAACTACATCAATGTTTAGTAAGAGACTACCCATAAAATTTGTATTAACCTGTAAATTGCCGTTATTTTCATCATCCACGTCTTTTCCGCCTACTTTAATACGAAATGGTATATTTTTTGAATTGTTTTAAAACTGTGTATGAAGAGGTCTTGACTTCATACCCGCCATGTCTTGACATCATACCCGCCATAACCAGGTACCCTTTTATTCGGATACTAACCAAGTAGTCAAATACCCGATTTTTGTGGCTACTAACAAGATACCCGGAACATGACCAGGTACACCCGTTAACATTTTGGGTACTGGATATTTGTATCTGAATGAATCACTTTTAAATTTTTTTAATGAGTCTATTTGCTTTTGAAAGACATCTTTTTTGTGTACCTATTTTGTTTCCCAATTCAATGTTTTTTTTTTTTTAAGTTGATTGAAATACGAATAACAGAAGATATACACGAGTACTCAAAACAAACTAGGTATCCCTATAGTTCTTTTTGTTGCTCGGGTACTCGAAGAGTCTCGTGTAACCGAGTATCCGAATGGTTTTAGGTACCCGGCGACCAGGGAAAGCCTGAAAACACGGGAAGCCGTATAGTACCACAGGTATCAAGACCTCCAAAGACTTACACCCGTATTCATAAAGAAAAAAATAGTTATTTTAACTCCCGTTGTTTAGGAAAACTACACCATGGAATACGAATTTTCTGGACTCAAACTAAAGACAATTGCTTACTGCTCCATTTGAGTCTGGAACATTCTTATTCCATGGTGTAGTTTTCCTAAACACGGGAGCTAAAATAACTATTTTTTCTTTATGAATAAGGGTATTAAAGTTTAATGAAGACAAAAGGCTGTGAGTAATTTTTGGGTTCCCCAATTAAGAGCCCCTTTTCTTAAATCTAGAGTCTTTTTTGTGCCGCTCGAAAAGCGTTTTTTTTTTTGCTCGACATCTCTCTTTAGTGTGATTTGACAGTTGGCATTTGTGTTTTGCCAACAAAAATAACACAACGCATAAACATAAATTTTGAAAATCCGCTGTCTGTATTTTTCGGTGACCATCATCAGCCAACTTCCCCGTCCAGACGTGTTGGATCAACTGAAATATTTAAGACAATTGACTCAGATCCAGATCAGATTGCGCTTTTGTTAAAAGAAATTTCAATGACTATAACCCGAAAACAATTAATTCATATAATAATCATTTCTGTTTGACATTAAATACGCAATAAATATAAAAAATAATTGTAAACATATTCTGTTTACTAAATTAATTCAAAATAAATTAATTACCTAATCAATTTACAAATTTTTCATAATAATAAACAACAACAACTATTAAACAACAACAAAAAAAAAAAAAAAACAACAATAATAAAATTTTATTATTGCCATAAAGTTCTTGAAACAAATTTGTAAACGCTGGAAATAGCATTGTTGATAATTTATGTAGATTAATAATAATATATTTTTTGTGTTTGTGTCATGCTTTCAAATGATATCTTTGTAGGCCTATAATAATAACCTATTTCATTTTAAAAGACACATAAATAATTGTATATTTCCAGTTAAATTTATATGTTGATCTGTTAACACATCTATCTATAACTGCAAATTCAGTGAAAAATCTGCCAGAATTAAGCAAAAACTTAATGAATTTTTAAGAGAAAAAAAAATAAAAAATCAGCCCGATTAATAATGCATACTTCGATTCAATAGATTAACGTATAGCATAACATGTGATTATCAGTTTAATGTCTGTTTTGTCTAGTCTAGATAGATCAATAGTGCAAGCAATGTACATACATACAAATAGGTGTTCATGTGAAATTATTTCATTAAAATTTATTTTACTATACATCTTAATCTATACTTTAGTCTATAATTTAATCAATATAGGCACAAAGTCCAAGAAAAACACAAAAGTGTTCTTAAAAATGCAATTTGTATTTGAGGTTATTAAACAATAAACACCTATTCGGATTTTCACAAAAAAAAAAAAACTTTGGAAGACGTTGGAAAAATAAACGGATAAAGCTTTTAATTGCTCCAAAAATTAATGATCCATACAAAATTTTACAGTTTTTGTGTCAAATATGCATATTTGTCTAATTTTGAATAAAAATATAATAAATACACATTATGTTTATCAAAAATAACAAATAACATTTGTTTAGTATTTTACAATAGGTTAGGTAATAACTATTGCATACGTTAAGAATCAACATCATTTTTGTAAAAGAGAGTGCACAACCGATCATTAATAATTATTGTCAATATGATGTCATTTTCAATTTTAAGACAAAAACCTTGACTTCATATTTATTTATTTTGTATTTCCACCAACGCTTTCCTCTTAAAAAAAAAAAAAAGAAAACAAAGAAAATACAATTTGTTTTCTTTTGTAAACAATTAAAAAAAATATATGAAAAAGTAACCTGCCCCAAAACCTATGAATCAAATTGAATCTTTTCGTGAGTAGGGTTGTCAATGAAATACCTTTTAAGTGACGAATATTTGTATTTGAAGTATAGTCTGAGATATTTGCAGCACATTAGTAGCAAATGGTTAGTTTCTGCTAAAGAAATAATTAACTAACCAAGAACAAACTGCTTTTTAAATATAGTCCAATCAAATTATCCGAAAATATCTAAAAAAATTCGGGATAATAATTTTATTGTTTTATTATAAAGATACCCCTTGGGGATTCTAAAACCACAATTTTGCAGTAAAAAAAAACCCTCTGCGTTCTCCGCCAATTTGAAAAAGGTGTTTAAAAGTGTTTACTCAATTTTCTCAACCGTTATAAGTCTTAGGGTTTGTTTCACAATGTCTGAGTAAAGTTATAATTAGTTACTCGACTCCGTAAAGTAAATCCTCTCATTAACAAACTTTGCGTTTCACAATTATCAAAATTATAAATTTATGTGTCAATTAGCTACTTGTAAGTTATTCCAGTTTTCCAGACAATAATATTGTTTTGACTGATTGAAAATGAAATGATTCAAAAATAATCGATAAAAGTTGTCGGATTCTTGATATTGAAGTGTCGTTGTCCTAGTGTTAAAGTGTTTTTTATGGTATTTTTTTTCAAATACATATACATACATGTACGTAGTTAAAAAAAAAAAAAAAAGAAAAAATGTGTATCGGCGCGAAACTATGGTATTTCAACCTTTTACCAAAGGTTTGATGGTGTATGTGTCAATTTTGTTTAGTCAATTCGTAGACCATTCGCGTTGCCTAAAAATTAATATTTGCTTAAAAGTGTTATAGATCGTAAACCATACCACCTATTAGTACAAGAGCCGACAGCAAATTTTGGAGTGGATGTATAACCAAAATCTAAGTATGAGGGTTTAAAGGAGCATATTTTGTGATATCGAAATCAAAAGTCTGGCAGGTTTTTGTCCCAGCCTTTGGCGGGGGCGCGGTATTGAAAATAGAGATTTTCTCTATTTCTTTTCAAGGGTTTTATCACTTCAATTATTGTTTTTAAAACACATCATGATGCTCTGTCATTTTCCCTATGTGCAAAGACTATAATCTTGGTGATCCGATTAATAGAACTCAAGATATAAGCATTTAGGCCGAACCTTAATCGTCTTTTCTTGGAGACTTTGTTCTGTTGATTTTTTGCGTTTCATAAATCTCCAAGAAAAAACGGATGAGGTTCGATTAAAAACCTTATATCTTGAGTGCTATTGGTCGGATCACAAAGAAATGACATAGCATCATAATGTATTTTCAAAAAAATAATTGAAAGGATAATACCCACGATCAGAAATTTGTAAAATCTCTATTTTCAACATCCCTCCCCCGCTAAAGGCTGAGAAAAAAACCTTCCAAACTTTTGATTTCGATATCACAAAATATACCCCATTAAACCCTCATACTCAGATTTTGGTTATACATCCACTCCCAAAATTTGCCGTCGGCTCTTAGACTATATGTAATGTATGTAATGATGCTACAAGCGATGCGACAAGCGATTCGAGATGCGACATAGTGCGCATAGTAAAAGCGATTTAGTGCGGCTGTGTTGCTCGTTTGTTTAGTGTCAATAATATGGATTCATCATCAGAAGATGAATTTTTAATTTAAAATTTATATTTATTATTAAAGCACTGAAATATTAATATTTTACTCTTTTGATTTGTTTTCTTTAAACGTCAAAATAAACAATATAAGCCTACTCCCACAGACTCGCTTGAAAAAGTGATCAAAAGAGTTTGTGAGCGAGACGCTTGCGAAAAACTCGCATCAAATATCGCTTGACTGTGCGCACACATATAAGAATAAATGTTAATATTTTTCTCGCACGCAAACGTTTCTCGCATCTCATCGCTTTGTCGCACCACTGTACGCGCAGCCTTAGATATGTGTACTGTGTAATCTAGGTACCTCCTTTGTTTAGTGGCTTAGACCTAATCTGAGAACTAAAATGCAGCAAATTTTATATTGGACATGATGATTGAAAAAAAGTGCCATTATGGACTGTTATAATGTCAAGACCTCAAATGGTAAGCGGCACTATTGATGTACGTTAATTTTAAAATATAATAAAAACATATGTACATACATACATAGGTATACACAACATAACTTCAGTCAAAAACTGCATTACAACATTTAAAAAATTACGAAATTCGTCCTTAGGACAACTGTCAAGCCCAGAAAATTAATATTTATTTGTTTTATTGATCGCAATAACAGCTGAAAATATTTTAATTGCCAGTTTAGTTTTTTAATCAGTACTTCATCTGCCCAGTAAAATACTCAGAACTTTAATTATTAATTTAGACTGTTCGGATATTGTGGAACGTAAATAAGGATGTTACTTGACGAATAAGTTCAAAGTAGCTTACTTGAAACCTTATTGTGTATTATTGTGAAACAAGCCCTTAGAGTAGTTATTTTTGATAACTTTTATAGGTTAACATGTTCTCTACAATTTGTTTTCCCCTCCCCAATAATTTTTACTTCAAAATTTAGCCACATTTGGAAACTAAATTTTGATAAATTAATCTTAAAAATCTGACCAGTAAAAATAAAGTTTTTTAAAAGGAAGTATTAAGCTTTTGCTAAACAAGATCATGTTGTTTTTCAAATATTTTTTCTTAAAACATAAGACCACCATTCTATAATTGTCAAATTTGGACAAATTTAAAGTCACTTTAGGTACACTAAATGAAACATCACCTCTCAAACTATTACAGCCATGACGTGTATGTACCTTCTACACATACCGTCCTTGAAACTATTGATGTTACTTAAATCAATAAAAATGGTCGCATCATACATAACCTATAAATACACTGCCAAGAATTAAATCTTGGCGTTGTCGTCTGCCAAACTAAAAAAAAACTCTTAGCTTTTCAACTGATCCACCAAAGAACTGACGTCTTCAAACTGCGATGCGACGCGGCGTGGCGTCGAATATGCTACAAAATAACGATGAGATGATGATGAAGACTTCCGATAGTGATTCGATGCCAATTGTTCCTCCGTCACAAATTCTGATGCACCTTCTTCTTTTTCATCGTCTTCATTTTTTTGTAACCAAAACAAATGCCACAGGTGTGACGGATCAAAATCAGATGCCAGCAGATGCTACCTACCTACACTGTATCGCTTCATGCATTAATCCATCTAAAGATACATTTTATATAGATACATTTATGTATGTTAGATGTTAATGATGCTGTCTCCATAGAGGCAATTTTGTCTGATTTTTTTTTTACGACCGAAAGGTCATAAAATACTTAGCTTATCCAACCCACTAGCTATAATATGCTATATCTCAAGAAGTAAGGTTAACTACTAACCGACTTAACGATCGTTAGATTCAACTCTCATTAACGAAAGATAGTTCTGACGAAAAAAAAAACACTTACACAAACACACACACATTTGAATAAAAACAACAACAAAAAATGTTGGTCAATAAAGCGAAGGTGTTGAACTTTTGTGTACTGTTTAATTACGGTCTTCAAATATTGATGCAGAGCTCTAAAGAGGGAAAGGTTGGAGGAAGAACAACAAGAACAACAAAAAATAGTGCTGGGGTGTAATTGCTTCACACCCGTTTTCACACAATCCCCCCGACTCAAGACCTCCAAACTTATTCCAAAAAAAAAAATCGACAAAAAAAAACGGAACAAGTATTGTACAAGTCTGCTGCTCCCACATGTGTGTCCCGTATTTTTCATAGTGGGCCTATCCATCGGTTTCGGTATCCATATGGAGTATCTCTGATGTGTTGTCGTTATCGTTACTGTTTGCTTGCAGAGAGAGACTCTTGTATAGATAGAGATACAACAGACAATCTTCCCGCGCATTTTCTTCGAAATGGCGGTGAAGGCGGTTAAGGTGGTGGTGATGGCGGTGATGGCGGTGCTGGTGGAGCAGCGATAGAGTTTTGCGCGCCGTAAAATATGTGTCGGCTCTGTAGGAGGCTATTTGGTATTTTCTTATAATATTATGGTAATATCGTATCGTGCGTTCGCGTACAAATATACTTTTTTTTTGTTGTTGTTTCTTTTCTTTAGTCAATTGGAATTTCGAATTAGGCATGCCACGCGTACTTTCATTCATCCGCACCGGATTTGGATGGAGTTTTTTTGTTTTGTTCGTAAAAAGATTCTTGTTGTTGTTTTTGTATCTTAACTCAACCGTTCGTTGGTGTTATTTTGAAAGGAACGTGTTGTTGTTTTTCTTCTTCTTTTTATTTTTTAGTTTTTTAAGTCGACAAAGTCTTTTACTTTTGGGAAGTTATTTGCTTTGGAATTTTTTCGAGAATGTAGTATTGTTGTTTTTTTTTCTGAATAAAAAAAAATACTAAGTATGTATTTACCATATTGATGTTTAATGGTGAATTTTGTGTGATCGGAAGTTCAAGTGAGATAAGAGAGATGAGTCAAAAAAAAAGCTAGGATGAGGAAAATATGAATATTTTTCTAACACACGGCGTCAGTTGTTGTTAGTGTTATTTTGTTGTTTTGTTTGTTTAACTTTTGTTTAGTAATTTTATTTAAATGAAAAGTTTTGTTTTGATTATTTATGGGGCAAAGAAGTGGGTTAGATTCGGGATATACTTATGTATGTTGTTTTATTTGGTAAGAAAATGCAATGTAGGTTTTTGTTGTTTTTTTTTTTTTAGTGAAATTTAAGTTTTCGTGCGTTTTTTTTCATCATTCATTCAATTAAGATAAAATGGTTGATAAGTGAAAAGTATTTATTGAATTTTGTAATTAAAGCAATTTATGTCTATTGGATGTTTTAAAAATGCCAAGCAATGATTTAACTATTAGATACTTAGCGTTTTATAACACTTTCAATAATTTATTCCTTTCTTGTTGTTAAATATTTGAAAACTAAATGCATTGGTTGATAGCTAAGTAGGTAAATGGTGATTGATCCTTAATTTATTGACGGAAACTTAAAGAAACATATATTTTTCTTGTGGGAAGCAAGCTTTTTTGTTTAAAAAAAAAAAAACTTTAAAGAGTATTCCAGGGCTCTCATCACGGAACTCTGACGATCGTTTTCGATATCGTTATCGATAGCTATGCTTGACGTAAGAATACAAAACGTCTATCGTTCAAACGATATCGAATTGACGATTTGAGTTTTGCTTCATGTATTTAAAAAAGCTGTCATTTGCTATCGTCTCGACGACATGGACTGCTCGATACCTATTTAGCTATCGTCTTGGTGTGTTTTGTTAGATTAAGATGTAATTTCTTATATTTTACGAGCCGACCGCCAATTTTTGAACTGGATGTATAATCAAAATATAATTATTAGGGTTTATAGGTCCATGTGTCATGATATTGAAAGCAAGTCTACCTACACAACAACAATTTATCATACACCTATGGAGAGGTTATTGCATGCAGCACGTTAGTAAAAAGAATAATAATGAAGTTTTTTAACTGGTATACCAACTCAACAGTAATGTGTCATACTTCGTTCAAAAGGTTATTGGTGTTTTGAAGCGGAGATATCTATCGAACCACCTTAACGGCTTTTCGAACCACCTTAACGGCTTTATAACAAAAAAAAGTACTCGCAGTAACCTTTTCAGAGATTATGAGAAATTACTGTTGAGTAGGTAGACCGCTTTGTCTATTTTCATTCACTGTCGGCTCTTGAAGTATAATTACAAATATAAATACATACATACATATATACATACATTGTACATACATACATACATATTTACATTGTCCAATGCCAGATTTTAAATCTAATAAACGACACCCACGGCCACGACGATATTGAAAGAAACTGCCATTTTATGCATATAAGGCCTAATAAAATTTAATTTTCACTAAAACAAAAGCCCGACTGCAAAGAAAACGAATTTACTCACGATGACAGTACAATATTTCTGATGTTTTATATTTCAAACGTGTTTTTCAGAGACTCTCAAACTATCAAAAACGAGAACGATAGACGATACGAGAGTAGAAGTGTAACGTGAAGCAAACTATTGTCGATATCGTTACTAGCTATCGTCTGGACGATCAGAAAATATACGTGATGAGAGCCCAGATATGAATTCAGCAACTTAATTATACGTTTTTGAACAGTTTCACATTACATATGTTTTAAAAATATTTGCGCAAAATGAAATAGAAATTAGCTCGACAATAAATCAAAGAAGGTTTGATTTTAGTTTTTGAGTAACAACAAACTACTGCATATGAAATCTATCGTATTTTTTCGAAGGGACTGTCATTGATTTAAGTCCTCTGATTTTAAACCTGAATTCCTGTGTGAAATTCTCTCTAAATGCGATGGGTTTCTAATTCAGTTAAATGAGTGCAATAGATATACAATTTATTTAACGAATTCTAATGCTTCACACGTTTAAAAAAGCTGTCTTTTAGTTTGGAAAAGGTTAGTGAAAGCAATTACATGAAAAGCCAATTTTTTCATGGAATCATTAATCCAAGTTTTGGAATATCGACCTTGACTACTAGCAATTTAGCTGCCATTAGGATAAAGTCAATTATTTAACGTATATTTTTAAATGATCTTTTGTAAACCACTTAACCATGTGCGTTCCAGGAGCTACGTATTTTTACAACTGCTTGCATACAAAATGATTAAATTCAAATATGTACCTTAATTTATATTCATCCTCTTAAATTGTTCAAAATAGATTACAGAAATTATGAATTCAAAAATATCCACCTACAATAATTGTATGGCCTACAATTTTATGGCCTACAATTTTATGGCCTACGATGATGCTAATTTTTACCCAAATGGTATTATCGTAAAAAAAGAAAATCATTTATTTTTAAATATTTAAAAAAAATATTAAATTTGTACGTTAATCCAATAGTTACCGAAGTAGTTAATATAATTGGCCATAAAAGCATAAATCCCAAATTAGAAAAATCGGTCTTAATATTCCTGTAAAAGTCAATCCTTAATTATAATTTCGACTATATAATAAGCTTTCACCACCTCAATAGAACGGCAATGCTGGAGTAGTTTCAAGATTGAAGAATTAGTTGCTTTAATACTGTACCAGTTCTTACAAAAACTAGATACCAGAACTAGAACCAGTCGAAGTTATGCAAAGTTGAAGAATTGTATTTTTGGTCCCTTGGTCAATAATATCGAATTACCAGACCCCTTTCACATGAAGAAATTTTCTTTTCACTTTCAGTTTTCAGGAGAAAAGGGTACAGACAGTGAACGATTTCACGAATTTTTTTTTGTTAAATTCCTTTTCACACTTTTAACAAAGTGTTCGTTCAACCAAGTGACACTAAACGGGAACTTACATTTTGGGTCCGCATCTGCATGTAAAAGTTTAAGTGATAAAAAAAAAGTTTCCAACGACTGGTTTCCACGTGTGAATAGAAAATAACGGGGTCATTTTCAGGTACTCTTATTGTACCCAAAAATATTATTGCTCCTAATACATAAGCCATAAAATATTGCATGAGAATTGATCATACCGCCTTAGTTGAGGAATACAGACCAATATTTCTTCACAATACTTGAAATTGGAAAATAACATTAAGAGAATCCTATCAAGACTTAATAGGTGTTCCTGACGCCTAATCGTCACTCATTACTCAATATTAATATTTAAAAAACACGATTTTTGAAGGTCGTAAAACATAGACGTGGCAAAAATTACAACTGACAAACATTATTTTCTATATTTTAAATGAACAAAATAAACACAGCCAATTGAATTCAATCTTTTGGGAACGCATGCCGGTGCAATCAGTCAAATGAATTATATAAACGATTTTGAAAGACTGCATACGCAAAAGATTACTTACTTTTTCAACCATGTGTCAATGCAGTCAAAGAAAGGTCATCTTAGAACAAGTAACATTCTTTACCACTTATTGTCATTCAACCGTGCTCGTAGTAATTAAGTATTTGCGGGAAGTCAGACTTAAAAATAATGAACAAAAGTCATTACATAGATACAAAATTTTTGTCTGAAAGGTCTTAAAACCTGCTATGAACCTGTTGTAAAGTTATCCACTATTTACTGGATATCCTTTATACAAAAATGCTTGCAAAGGTGGCTTTCACGTAAAGTTTTAACATACACATTCCTCAACAAAAAACATTTTGTTTACATAAACAATTAATTTATACAAAATCAGTTTGTATTTGAATTTTCCACAAAAGGTCTTCTTCTTGTAAACCTTTTAACACAACACTCCCAAGGTATTCCAAAAAAAAAAACTATTTTATCCATCAAAGCAGAAATGGAAAACCTTGGCCTGCTAGAAAAAAGAAAGAAAAATTCTGAAAATTCCTTACCCTGAATCATCAACATCATCAGCAGCATTATCATCATCCAACCTCACTCTAATTCCATGTATGCTTAAATTTACATCCACACTTCAAAGTAAAAATGGGTGATTGTTATAAACCAAACTCCTTCTTGCATGTGTCATTTAATATCTACAATACAACCCACCCACAAGAAATATAAAAAAAAAAAAACACCCCAGTCTCATATGAATAAAATAATAAAGCTTAAACGACACATACAAATTTTTAGTTATTTTTTTTTCTTCGTTCTATCTTTCAGACAACTTATGGCAATTAAAAATTCTATGAAATTGATTAACTTAATTAAGTTCGGTTCAATTGATAGATAGAACTTGCATGTACAAAAAAAATGACTTGTATAGTAACACCCCCTTTCAGTTGCTTGAAGGCTATAACAAAGACTTTTATAGTTATTTCATCTTTCATCAATAAATTATCTTCTTTTTTTTCGAAAATCTATACAAAAACAATCTTACCCCAATTTGATATAATATCTTGGTCGGCATATGCTCCCGCAACAACTCATTCTGCTGGCTTCTTTGATGTTGTTTCTGCAACATTTCCATCATCTGCCTCGGCTGTCTAATATCCAATTGTTCACCACTATCCGCCGATTTCTGCTTCAAATAATTACTATTCCCTTCGAACATCACCACTTGCTGCTGCTGATGCTGCTGGTGTGTTGTGATTGGTGAGGCTTGTGATGGTATTTCATAGACTTCGAGTGGCAATCTTGTTCCAATCACAAGATCACTCATTTGACAGAAAACCATTAATGATAATGTTACTGTCAGCATTTTGTATATATTTATAAAGCTTTTTTTTTGTTCAATTGGTTAAAAGTATTTCTTATAGTACTAAGGTTGGTGGTTTGTAGCTCTCTAGCCACATAAGTTGATAATAATATATTTTGCTCAGATGACTGCAACAACTTGTAGTCCTTGAAAAAACGCGCGCGAGCAATAATTGTGATCAAAAGTTAAAAAAAAACAAGCGAAATACACGATCAATCAATAAATCTTACACGATCGTGATCGTGAGTTTGACGTACGTTACGTTTTCAAAAAGTCACTCAAAGATCATAAAATCCAGATCTTGTTGTTGTTCCAAATGGCTCTGACTATGGCAATTCACGATACCAATCAATTGCTGTTGCATTTTCATTCATTAAAAAAATACAACGGACAACAATTTGAGAAAAAAATCACTGTCTTTCCCTTTTTGGTTGTTGTTGTAATGAGTTTTGTATTATCACTGCACTGCCTTCAAATTGCTCTCGTTCTCTTCCAATAGTTCACTTTAAGCTGCTGCTACTGCTGCGCTGCTTCTCGACAACAATCGGCGACTTCAGATTAACGACCAATAATAAGCGTCTTGTTCACGACTTTTCATAGATAATATACCTTTTGGTGTTGTATTTTTCTTTTTGTTGCTCTCACACTGTGAGATACATGGAATGTGTAGTAATTTATAGATTTATTTATTATTTGAAGAAAAACCACATAACGTCGTTTCACATTTCATAGAAGAATGTAAGCAGCGCGCGGCAAGGAAAACAGCATAATCAATTTAACAACACGAACAAAATAACTTTGAAACAAAATAACGACTACTTTCCGATGAACTTTATAGACGAAAGACGGAGAGCGTGTATCTTCCTTCTTCTATTGGCAATGGATTGATATTGATTTACCACAGTAATGCATATTTTTTAGTAAATAATTTTATTTTGCATATTAAAATACCACACGTACTTCAAAGATACACTCTTGTCGTGTTGTAAGTATCTTGTTATTTTGTTATTATTTTTTCACTGCGATGAACGAGAAAAATATTCGCGTATCTATGTCTCCAATTCTCCATATAAGAATTTTATATGAATGAATAAACTTGAATGAATGAATTTTATTATTGAATGAATGACAACGACCGACCGGGGTGCGGCGTTATAACTGTTTTATATTAACTCAAATTTCATGGAATGTACGTATCTGTGTAGCACTTTTTTTTGTGTTAAAATCTTTGACTCATTCAATTTAAAAAAAAAATTAAACCAGATAGGTATACGAAAAATATTTGAAATATTAACGAATTTTCTAAAACGATATGCAACTTAAAGTTTTTGAATTGATTTGTGTGGTTTTTTTTTCTTGTATTTTCAAAATGCGCGCGTCCAAAAAGAAACAACTTCACTTTCCGAACTGATCAAATAAACTAAAAACAACGTAAGTAAAATAAATACAACATCATCGGGAAGCAGCTAAAAACTTGAATGAAAACCAATACATTGGTGCAAGGAATTCGATTTGTTATTGATGTGTTGGTTTTGGGGTGTATCTGTGTGAAAGATATTACTTTAAAAACTAATACTAAGATATTGGGATTTTTAGTAGCAGAACAGCAGAGCAAAAGCAGTTGGGTTAAAGTGGTACGAGTTAGGAGTACGAGAAAACGAACCTGATGTTATGAATGAAGATTTTGTTGTTGTTGGTGGTACTTTGCTGCTGATGATGGTAGCCTTTCCTTCGTACCAGTAACCAGTACCTCAAGAGGTTTGACTAAAAAAAAAGGAGGAAAATCTTTACTCCTATGAGTTGTGAAGTGGTGTATTTTGTTCATCTTCTACATGGTCAGTTAGTTCTTTCTAGCCAAGCATCATCAGGAGAATAATTCGTAATTCTACTATTTTCTTCTTCGTTTGTGGTGATGAAGATGATGATGCTGTGATCTGTGATAGATGCTGATGACGGTGATGATGCTGGCTGATTTTACTACGCGAGAGCAGAGAGATGGATTGTTTTTTTTTCCTTCTTAGAATCTACCTGCGCGCACAACATGGATAGGTACCATATAATTATAATACACATATACTATCACACAGACACATGTATGTATATGAATTTAAGTATAGAGGTATATTTATGTATGTATGGATGTGTGTTGGGGGATTAAAAGCAAGCTTAAGATTTTTAATTGAGGTTACTCTTTAGGTTAACTCTTTAGACTTTTGGATAAATAAAATACACTGAAAGAAATATTTTTTTTCACAAAAAAAAGGAAAAAAAAAGAAGTGCTGAGTGAAAATGTGTTCCTTTTTGATACACATGCAAATTTGTTAATAAAGTTATTTTTTTATATATACTTTGACAAAATATTTTGTATATAAATATGTAAAGTATAAATTAAGAGGCAGTTTTTTTAGTGCGGGGTTAAAGTAAATGCAGAATTAACTCACTGAACCTGAGTTAACTCTAAACTATCAAATAATTTTGAAATCTCGTCTTCCTAAGATATAAAGACTTCCTACATGCAACCTTCACTAAAAACCTGCCACTTGAGTTAACTACTATATAAGCCGATGTATGCCCAATAAAGTTTGTTAACTCTGGTTTAAGCCCAGGGTTGTGCCATGTTGACTATAAATGTAGACTACATGATTGTCTACATGTAGACATCCATGAGTAGACAATTCACAATTGTCGACATAAATTTGTCGACAATGTAGACAATTCGTAATACCATCATAATTCAAAATTTTTCCTACCAACATTTATCAAATCAAAAACATAAATGTTAAAAAAAATAATGTGCAAAACAACAAGACAGTAGTGAAAAATCATTAGATCTAAACCTAAACGCATACCTAGTTCTATGTATTTAAACGTTTTAGTTTCAAATATTTTAATTAGAGATATCGAAAAACTTTGAACTATGGGAGAAATTTGTTAAGATCACCTACTCACTAAAATTTGGAGGATCTACTCAATCAATTCAATGGTTTACTGGTCAAATTTTAAAAATCTTCTCAATTTTTAGGAATTAAGTAATAAAATGAATAAATTCCACATTCCAGTAAACCTTGCAATTTATTTTTTCGGTAATATAATCATTAACTAACAAATGTCTCACATAATTTGAAGTTATTTTTTTATTATCCGATTTCACTCCCTTTTGCAAAGATATAGGGGCGTATTTATAGTCTTTTTAGAGCTGTGTCTAAGTTAAACATAGGCTTAGTTGAATTTTCGCACGTTGATTGTATTTTTTTAAGTTTATCATTACAAAATATTTGAAGCTATTTGTGTAATATACCAAGTTAGTTATCTTATTATAAAACCACAATTTGTAATTATATAAAATCGGTATGTATTCATTGAGCCAAAATTGTCTTGAACCGTCTGTGACTGTGAATATGCCCCATTGTTTTTATTCGATGCACTATAAACACGAACACCTCTAAAGTCAAAAGGTCATCAATCAACGTCAAAGTAACTAACCCATATAATTGATACCAAAATCTGGGGTTGCTGCGACTCCCCCTGAATGGAAAATCTCCAGTTTTAATTTTTTACTTTTATACAATAATATGAACTTCAAATCATATCACTCTACCGAATTTCATTTTACTACAGAAATTGGAAGTGCTTCATAACTGATAACGATTCTAAGAGAGTTGGCGGATACCACGACCCAAACGGAAGACATCAAATTTTCGATTTTTCTTTTGTATATGCACTTGACTGCAAGACCTACCGTTCTACCGTATTTCATAATCCTACAGCATCCGAAGAGGTCTTTTTAATTGTAGAAGTTCAAAACTTTCCAATATATTAATTTTGATGCAAATGTCATCAAAATCCATTTTGATAACAGAAAAAGCTATGTATGTGATTTTAAAAAGCATTAGTTGGAAGAAGGAAACAATTCCCAGTTTTATTTCCATCCAATAATAGATAACAGATAATTTTATCTCGTTAGAAATGAATTGTCAACATTTGTACGGGAAAAATATTCATCAAAACAGATAATTTTATCTCACGTATTTGTTGCGCAAAGTGCAGAAATAAACCTGATAAACTGTGATAAGTCATTTGTGACGTATAATTTGATTATTTCCTACGTTTACGCAAGTATTTTTAAAAAGGGGTGTTCATGTAAACATCTTGCGGAACGTTGTAATTTTCTGCAAAGCAAAAAATTATCTTCCATGAATTCCCTTATTATAAATTATCCAACCACGTGCCTATCGGTTGTAGCAAAACTTTTTAAAATGATTTTGTTTGCGACATTCAAGTTATTGTTGACATTGTCTATACATTGCCGACACATTGTCTACATTGTTTACATTTTCGACATTGTCGACCGATTGTCTACGTTGAAATGTAGACAATTAAAGTCGACACGTAGAGGAACAACACTGTTTAAGCCACTTCTAAAGAAACTGGGCCTAAGAATTGATATTAAATTTAAAATCCGAAAGTGTGATTACTGTCACAGGAACAGTCAAAGCTAAGACTGACATTTTTTTATAATTTCAAAAAATTTTGTATATAGTTTTGAAAATTTTTTTAATTCAATATAATGTTTTTGAACTACATAACAGATTCGAGTAGGTATATGGATACAATTTTTTGAAAACTAAATTTGATTTGTAATTTGCAAGAGAAGGCAAGACCGATAATTTAAAACAAAGTCAAATTACTTAAATGTATTAAAATCACAACAAAAACGGAAATGTTAAAAAAGTAGCCAAGTTCTTCTATATACAAAAACCTTTGCGTAACAAATCAGCCGTAAAAAGTAATGAAATCTAAAAGTACGCCAAGTTCTAAGTTTATTAATGTTAAATATCAAATATTTTAAGTACAGTTATAAGGAAGAACCTCAAAATTATCAGAAAAATCTGTTATTTAATGATTACTGACTTAAATTGAGTAGGATTGCTAGTCAAGTTTTCGTTTCAAAATTGAGTAATTAGATTAATAAAGAAAACTTGCCAAGTCGGGAAGTGCTCCATAATTTTGATGATATGTCAGTGAGTGAGTGAGTCAGTCAGTTACGGTTCTTGCGATTGTTGCATTCTTATAACTCGGGAACCACTAATGCTAAAGAATTGAAATTTGGTGAGTTGCCTGAACCTGGTGAGCTAAGCAAGTTCTGCAAGTTCTGACTTAATTGGTACTGAAGTTAGAGGGGGGTCGGAAATCGCCTGAGTTTGATGCTGGAAAAAGGGTATAGTGCCCGAACTTGGCTGGCCACTACCGTGTCCTTTGATCTCGCATATTTAGAGTTACAAAATTTAATACATTCTCGAAATTGTAATGTTTGGATTGATTTCAGTCCTACACTTAGAGTGTTTTTTTGAGGCCAAACATTGAGAAATTATCCTTTTTTTCTCAAAAAAGGCTTTTACGATTTTTATAAAAAAAAATTGATTCAATTAGTTTAGCTTTAAGAGAGGCTACTTTTGGTTAATTTTTCGAAAAATAATTATGAATTTAGTATGTATGTATCTTTGGTATAGAACTATTTAGTTTGGTTTTGATTTTCTAGAAAACGATTCAATTTTTTTTTTACAAAATTGTTTTTTTTTTGAAAAATTTAAAAAGAGTGAAATTATTTTGTGAAAACTCAATATTTCGAGAACGACTTCTTCAATAAGTTTAAAACTATGTTTAAAGTGAATTTTAAAATTTTCTTGAATAACTTAAAAATTGTTTTCAACAATTTTTTTTTTCAAAACGTTTCTAACGATTTTGATAAAAAAAAAAATATGCACGACTGGGCGTAACGAGCTGGCTCTCGTAGCTAACAATTAGAATATAGCAGTATGAAAATGTTCCTTTTTTTATTCGATTTAGTGAATTTAATGAATGAGCAAATTGTGCGCCTTGTGCCCACAATTGAGATATACAACGTTGGAAATCTAAGTTCAAGAGCATCATTTTTGAATATGGACACCGAACTCTAAACCATGGGGTCTAAGCAGTATATAACAAAATATAAAACAACTCGTCTATATGTTTATTGGAATTTGCAAAGTGTTTTCCTTATTTTTTTTTTTGTCGCATATTTCATCCAACTGCCATTGTTTAGGACAAAAAAAAATACTCGGACGATGGTACACTACATAGTACCTAATCATTTTGATAGGTCTCATTTCTAGGCACTAGGTAGACCAGGTCCCATATATTTTTGCCCATTCTCCTTTTATTTGCAATATTTGTTCACTAACTTAAAAGTGGGAGACCCACAAAATAACCAAACGCAAATTCCCCAAATCCTTAAATCTCCATGTTTTGAAAAATGTCCAAAATTAAAATCTCAAACCCCGAAATGATTATATTCTAAATTCTCAAAACCAAAATCCCCAAAAATAAAATTTAAAAAAAGTACAAAAAACTTAATTGATAACAGACCGACTGACAACATAGGCGCCTGCCAGACGACTGAGCATACCTAAAGCGGAGTGACGGAGTCGCGTGAGTGGGACAGAGGACCCGAAAAGGCATTTCAAATCCTTCAACCCGTGAAGCGGTCCATCCAAAGAAGTTTTTAGTACAAAGAACTTTGATAACAGACCGACTAACAATATAGGCGTGCAAACTAATTTTTAATTTTCGCGCGCCAATATAATTTAGTGTTTGTAGATTTTAAATTTGGAGATTTCGGTTCTCGGGATTTTAATTTGGGGATTTTGGTTTGAAGATTATGATTTTGGAACTCGTCTATCTAACCCTTAAAAGTACCGAATCGCAAAATGATCAACCAAGCCAATAACTAAATAAGTGTAAAATAACTAAATAAGTGTAAAAAAAGGCAATTTCTTCAAAACAAAAAAAAAATACATAACTTTGTATCCATTATTCATTTTGGTAAAAACGTTGTATTTAGTATTATTAGAATTAGTCTACAGATGCCATGTACAAGGTTTAATCAAATTCGTTGGAGCCGTTTTCAAGAAAACTTGATAAAACCGAAAGCGTTGTTTGGTAGCTATACCTATTCTTGATGAGCTAAAACAAACATTCGAATTTCTCCTCTACGAAATCACATAAAAACACTACGTCAAATTTGAAGCAAATCGGTTCAACTGATTAGTTTCTAGACGCACAGACAAACAAACCGACGATGATGCGAAGGATGTCTTGACTTAAATCTCTATTTTTGACTCTCCATCAACGTAATGTTAGTTTAGAAATTTTTTGTTTACACAAAACAAATACTTGCCCTATAGAAAAAGTAAAAATGGATCAATTGTTATTAGCCCAGTCAAATTAGACCACAGCAATGATGCAAACATTGCTTGTTGCACTCAGTTAACATCATTTTTCTTGCCAAAACTATTTGACCGATTTGGATCGAATTTTCAAATTTTGTCTTATAATACTCTAGGCTATTTGATTGCAAATTTTGAGCAAAATTGGACAATTCTTGACCTATTTTTTGAGCACTTCAAAATTACTTAGTTTTTTAGATTTTTTTTTTACTCATGGTTAGCTAGCAACTCAAATATAACATACATGAATTTTAAACTAATGTGGTCTTGTAGAAAATTTCATAACAAACAAGAATACAGTGGCTGGTTTTTTCCTAAGTTGCGTATATTCAAAGTTATAAAGGAAAATTTCGAAAAAATGGGGGATTTTAGCGTTTTTTTCACTGTTGCATTTTTCCTGCAGCGAACACAGGTTTTTCGAAGTTGCAAACTTAGCTACAGACTACTCTAACATGCCCCAACAACAAAAATGTAGAACTACATCCCGCTTTGCGAATTTAGCCCTTTTTTTACTGGGCTTTTATTGACTGGGCTATATTAATAAATAATAACACCAAAAATCATACATCGATTATGTAAATATAAACATTTGTTTGTATATACAAATTTATTGCAGTTGTTAATATTTATTCGTCAGTCAGTTATTATTGTCAAACTAAACTAAACTTAGGGCCAGTTTCACAGTAACAGTATTGGCACTTAAGTGCGAAATATAGGATACAAAATGCCAATTTTCGCAGTGCATAGCTACTTACCTGAATAAGTTGCTCGTAAGTATCGCGTGTGTCACTAACTCAGACTGCGAAAATTACCAAAAAGAACCAATGCGAAACTTAAGTGCAACTTATTCAAGTAAGTGTTCACTGTGAAATTGGCCCTTAGTGTTTTACTCAAAACAGTTCAAAATCATCAAAGAATAAATTAATTGCCCATATCATGTCCCCCACTAATGATTTCTTACTGCCGTTAAACTTTAAATAAAATATTGGCTATTGATATTGATTAATGTTTCGAACCCAGCCAAAATATTTATTTAAACAAAAAATGCTTTCTTCCAAATATAAAGTGTGAAAAACTAATTTACACTCAAATTTTCTTAACAAAAAAAAAATAACCATTAATATCCGCACTCCATCCAATTTTTCTTCATGAAAAAGACACATAACATTATGTTAGAATGTTAAGGAATTTTATGTTTTTTTTTTTTGTCTACACCGCAAACCAACACACATTGACCTGTTCCTGTTACTCAACTTTGAAGCATCTTTATTCCTGTGAACATCTTCTTCTTCTGCATCTTCTTTGCACACCGGATGTACTTCTGACCCGGAAGTTATAAACTTACATAATATACAACCGCTCTTATTGAGTTGTTGTAAATGGCTAACAACAACAACACCACCATCACCAACAACAACATAAAAAAAAACACTGGTCTCCTCAAGATTGATCATTAAAATGTTAAACCTCAACACATCAAGATAATGTACCAAAATAAAAAATCCGACCACGCTATGCGCACGCAATATAATAATTTTAACAAAAAACATAAGCCGTTATTACAATGTAATAAATAATATATTTTCCGGTTAGATGTGTTGATGTATGAAGATACATTGTTGTAAAATATAAAATCAATGAAATTGGAATTCCTCGGACTATCGTATCAAAAATCTATAAAAAAAAAAATAATCAATGTGGGTTTGCATGACTGATTGTTATTTAATTTTAATTTAAATGTATATTTTGTTTTTTATAAAATACAAATTTGATATTTAATCCAGTTCTAAATTTTAGGGTGTGCTTCCTTCGTTTCGTTTTGTTTTTTTATTTTTTTGTTTTATGTCTATGAGGTGTGTCACTTTAACCTTAGGACAAGAATTTTTATTAATTATTTCGGTTTGGAGATTTAAATAAAACTTTTTTTTATACAGCCGAACCTTTAGGTTCTTGTTTGGCTATGTTAAGTTAAAACACTTACCAAAACGCTAGAGAGAAAAATTAGTTAACGCCTTTGGTTAGTTTATCACAAGATTTTTTTTTTGTTTAAACAGTAATCTCTTGTGCCATTTTCAATTGTTTTTACTATCTATCTTCTTAAGTTTTTTTTTTAGAATAACTATAGAATTTCAAAAACCGAATTATGTTGTTTACACAGAATTATTATTTAAGCCCCGTTGAGTAAATTTCTAAGGGCTAGTTTTTCAGTGCGGGGTTAAAGTTAAACCCGAGTTAACTTACCAAATTTGGTGAGTTAGCTCTGCATTGTGTCAACAAATGCTTTTCATCTTTCGTGCTTTTTAAGCCTTTCTGCATCCATTTTCCACTTTTAAACTGTTTTTTGACGTTACTTATAGACAAATCTATTTTCAGAGTTAACTAACTCTATTTTAACTCACCACTGAAAATCTGAGACTAAATAAAATTAATTTATAACTAAAAACAATTATTAAGAAACAACTGATAGACTTTGCGAAAGCTGGCTATCTATTTCTAAATTTTCTTTCCAAATCGCGTTGTTTTTAGTAAACGGTTTTTGAAAAATATATTTTCATACTCAAAATTTTGGAATGAAATTTTTTGTTCGTTTGTTTTTTTTTTTCAAACTGAAAATGTTGTATTCTTTGTGTATTAAAATTTATAAAAATAAGCCCTCTTGAAAATATTACCTGCACTTTTGTTAGTTCATAAAATTATTAACAAGTATTTTTAAATAATGAATTATTATCTTGTATTTATTATATTTTTGTAAACTTATTTTTTGTATTGTTTTTTTTAATTTTAGGAAAAATGTATGCCGTCATTGGTCGTCGACATGGAAAAATTGTATCTGGTGATTTAACACAAGGAAGTGGAAATTTCTCTGTTATGGCGTATCTACCTGTGATTGAATCTTTTAATTTCGCACAAGAAATGCGAAAGCAGACATCAGGTCTAGCAGCACCTCAATTAGTGTTTAGCCATTGGGAGGTAAGTTATCTGCTTATCTTAAAGACATTTATTTTTTGTTTCCATGACTGTGGAACTATTCATCATTTGATTCAACTTGAGTTTGCACTATACCTATAGTTATAGTGCAATCTTAAACTCATACTCAACTCATAAGTTTTAATTTTACTTACTTACTTACTTAGATCCTTGACCCCTCTAAGGGGCACAGGACGTCAACTCGCCATCTCGTTCGGTTTTTGGAAATGTATTTTAGCTCTCCCCAACTTTTACCGAGCTTTTGTGATTCCTTGTCGACTGTTCTGCGCCAAGATTTTCTCTGGCCTCCAGGTCTTCTGCCATCTTGGATGAGTGGATCCCACTCCATTGCATGTCTTGCAATAGAGTCTGCACCACGACGTAGGGTGTGACCAATCCACTGCCACTTTCTTTTCCTAATAACGATGCCAATAAGACTTCGGCCCGTTCTCCGAAGGAGTTCTTGGTTGGAGATGGTGTTCGGCCAAAAAATCCTTAGGATGTTTCGGAGACATCTATTTTCGAAAGTTTGTAGCTTTCTTGTGACAGAGGCGGTCACTTTTCATGTACACCCATATAGTAGTACTGACTCCTCGTTCGACCGGAACAGTCGCAGCTGGGTCTTCGTACTGTATAGACGTTGCTCCTCCATACTTTAGACAGCATGCCGAAAGCAGCTTTAGCTTTGCTAATTCGGCAGTTAACATCTTCATCCGTACCACCGCCGTCTTTTGAGACAACACTACTGAGGTACAGGAAGTTGTCCACCGCTTCAACCTGCTGTCCCGTCCCGCAACAACAACTTGAGAAGAAGATTCAGAAATGTTGAGGATTTTTGTTTTCCCGGCGTTGATCCTCAAACCGACTTTGTTTGCCTCGCATTCCAGATTAGTCACCATATGATGAAGATCCATAATGTTGTGCGAGAGCAAACAAATATCGTCAGCGTAATCAAGGTGTTGCAGGAACGAAAACATCGTCCATCGAATTCCTCGCGCTTGCTCGGCTAGAGCTGCATGAAGGACATCCCCTATAACCACCAGGAAAAGTAGTGGAGATAGCAAACATCCTTGACGAACTCCGCTATGAATATCGAAGTCCTCTGATACCTTTCCGTTGTGTAAGACTTGACACGAGGCACCCTCGTAGGTAGCCTTTATAATGGCGATAATCTTCTCAGGTACTCCTCTCTTACGTAAAGCTGACCAAATGAAATCTCGATTCAAACTATTGAAAGCCTTTTCGAAGTCGATGAAGAGCAAATGAAGAGGGGAGCGGAACTCCACGCATTGTTCTATTATGATCCTCAAGGTGTTGATGTGATCAATGCAGGATGAGCCTGCACGAAATCCCGCTTGCTCTTTGTCGAGAGTAGAATCGAGATGTTCTTTGATTCGTTCCAAGATTATTTTCGCCATTATCTTTGCCACCGCGGGGAGGACACAGATCCCTCTCCAGTTTCCGCAATCCGTAAGATTTCCCTTTTTTGGTAGTTTGATCCCTTTTTTCCATTCAATGGGGAAACTTTTGTTCTCCCATGCCTGTGCTATTAAGGGATGTAGCAACTTCGCTGATGTTTGTGGATCTGCTTGGTAGAGCTCAGCGGGAATGCCGTCAAAACCAACCGCTTTGTTGTTGAGGGATTTAATTGCTGATGTTATCTCGGCTAAACTGGGAGGGCAGGTGCGAATACGGGAACTAGTTTCTACGAATATAGCTCATTTGGGTTAGGAGCTGAAACACCTCCGCTATCACCTATGTGGTTGAGCACGCTAGCAAAATGTTCCTTCCATCTCCTGAGCTGATCCTCATCCGTAACTAGCAGGGTGCAGTCTACATCCTTGACGAGGTACCAAGTTTAAAAAAAATCGATGCTAACGTTTAGGTTGAAGCTAAACCAAAAGAATTGATCCAGTTTTTACCATGTTAGGTATATAAAATTTTTACGAATACAGAACGTGCCATAAAGTTCCTACTGAATGAAATATCTTCATTATTTTTGTGCAACATATAGCACTAGGTATAGGGTCAGTTGCTTTGACATCGAACATGCAGCTTATGTGAATTAAGAATACATTGAGATTATAAACTTTTCAAATGACCTTGAATTTTATTTCAAATTTATCTACCTACACATCAAGACTTCAAAGCAAGTTACAGAAACCGTCTTGATGTGGTCCTTATCTCCTTCTTCCTCTAAAAAAGCTTCTAACTCTTTTTTATGGCTCATTTGTTTGAAATTTAATGGCTTTTAACGAATGTTACGACTTCAATACTATTAAAGCCTTTAAAAGCGAATCATTTTAGATGTTATGGACAATAACACATTTGAAGTCGATCTTACTGCTGACTGTTTGCATTGATTTGGGTAGAGAAACCTACCTGAGTATGATTTCTGAAACGTCCCCAAAATATTTATATACCTAGGAACATGATGAGTCTTCTTCTAGATCAGCGCAATATACAAATTGTGTCCATTTCTCGAGGAGCAACAAAACAGGAAAAATAATCTCAATTCGGGCAAAGACTTTTACACCTTTATCAAGCCGGTGACCGGTCATAAGAGACCTGAATAACAATTTACAAACAAACAAACAAAAAAAACACAAAACCAACCAACAGTGTTCAGCACTTCAAGCCCGCGGCCCCTACCCAGAGAGAAAGAGACCTCTTTCATGCAAACCGAACAAACACCTTGAAGGCTATACAACTGAATAAAACCTCAAACTAAAAAAAAACAACTTCCAACAACAAAATATAGAAGGTGGAGTGTGGTGTGTACAAAAAAAATATAAGTTAAAGGACAAAGTGTAAGACGAGAAGGAGGAGGATTACACAAAAAAAAGGGAACAAAAAATAACACTACGTGACATAAACAGATTAAGAACGTCGTGATTCGAGAGTAATTTACGAACCAGCTACCGAAATACGTAAAGATGATTATCTTTTGAGAGCCTCGTCATTTTGACAGCACCAATAGGGCAGCGAGGTACGAGTATAGCAGTAGTAGCCGTTGAACGTTGTTGAAGTAGCAGCCCCAGCAACACACCGGCTTCGGCTTCTTCTTCGGCCTTTGTTTTGGATTTGGATTTGGGTTTGCGCGGTTTTGGTTTCGGTTTCGGTTTGGCCTGACCGGACCGCGTGGTAAGTTGTTGGTTGTACTACAGATACACTCAGATACAGGGTGTCGAGCGCGAGATATGTTTTTTTTAAACCAAAACGGGTTATCAGATTATTTGTTTTGTTCTGTCCTACCACCTTCCTATAGATAGATATAAATATTTACCCCACTCGTCCCACCACACGCTTAACAATCGTTAAATACCAGTAGCCAGGCTTTAAACACGACACGAGAGTGGAGTGTGATGTGCCACAAATCCAGAGCTAAAGAAAAATTAAACGACAAAAAAAAAAAAAATAAAAAAAGTGTCTAAAGGCAAACAAACCGAAGCAATGGATTTGAAATGAAAATAAACTAATCCAGAAGATATATCATTTATTGTAGAGGTACGAGCTACGAGTGGAGAGGTTTTATGGTATTGTTATGAATGCCTAAGTAAACATTGAATGCAGGATTTGAAATCAGGCGTATAATACCACGCCTCTACACGTGACTTCCCCACCTAGGTTTTTTTTTTTCTTGTGGAACCAACCGTGTGTTGCATGCAATTGCTCTGAACGTTACCGTTAAATTAGAATATGCGTGCTTTGGTTTTGATTTTGATTCAATTCAATAATTCAATGCTTCGTTTTGTGCCCAGGAATATACATACGAGTATACCTTCTATGTCTGATGCGGTGCGGTGGTAGTGGTGTGTAAGTAGCCAGGTTTTGTAAGAAGGTGTTTGGAAAAACGCTTTCAAAACAGTTTTGAGTGGGCTTACAATTTAAATGGGGTGGGTATAATTTAACACTTTCGAAAAACAACTTAAATTTGGACAGTTGGAAACAATAATGTGTAGGTAAGGTACAACCGGCTTCATATAACTACATATATATAAAGCATATTTTAAGGGTTTGGCCAACTAACGGAACAAGTTATTGATTTTATGGTTTCGGATGTAAGATAAATTTCTATAGGTAGTGTTTAAGCCAAAAGTTATAAAATGTGAGATACAAATTCATGAATGAGAATGTTATTATAACTATTTAATATAGGTAATTCAATAAAATTTTGAATTTTTCCAAGTTTTCTCTGCCTTTAGATTAAATTCGCCGTTTTACACAAACGAGGGTACCAGTAGTGCCCAGAGGATAAAATGCAGCTAACAAAAACTGACACTTATGCACCTATGAGAATATTATGCTCTAGAAATTGGGCGTATTTTTTTTCGACAACTTCGTCATTTTCAAAAATGTCCTTGAATTTTGTTTCTTTAATTTAATTTTATTAATTTTCTTAAATTTTGTTTCTTTAATTTTACTGTTAAGTATTCTTATGAGAATAAAATTGGACTTTTACAATAAAAATATAAAAATAAATATCGTGCAAAATTGATCATAACAAAAACTTAAATGTTAAAAAAGTAGCCAAGTTCTTCTATAGACAAAAACCTTTGCGTAAAGAGTCAGCCGTAAAAAGTAATGAGATCTAAAAGTACGCCAAGTTCTTAGTTTATTAATGTTAAATGTCAAATATTTTAAGTACAGTTATAAGAATGAACCTCAAAATTATCAGAGAAATCTGTTATCTTATATCTTATCTGTAATCTTCGTTTACATGGCAAGTTTTCATTTCAAAATTGAGTAATTAGGTAAAAAAAAAAAGAAAACTTGCCAAGTAACCCAACTCAATTTTAGTTAGTAATCATTAAAATAACTGATTTCTCTGATAATATTGAGGTTCTTCCTTATTACTCTACTTAAAATATTTGATATTTAACATTGATAAACTTATAACTTGGCGCACTTTTAGATCTCATTACTTTTTACGGCTGACTTATTACGCAAAGGTTTTTGTCTATAGAAGAATTTGGCTACTTTTTTAACATTTATGTTTTGTTGTGATTTCACTACTTTTTGCAAAGGTTCTTTTTATCAGCAGAGGTGGGTGGAATAAACGCCCAATGAAAGCCAATTAAGCAAAGTAAGTTTTTAATTTATGACTTTTGTATGTACTACAAGTCGTACGCCTCTTCCAACTTGCTACATTGAAATGATAATAACTGATAAGTAGTGAGTGGATGAAACGCCCCTGCATGAAACATTTTATGATCTCAACTTTTTCTTTGTATACACCTGAAAATGAACCGCTTTACCAAATTTCGTAATCCTACACCAATCGGAAGTGCTCTCAATATAATAATATTAATTCTGTGAAAATGGGTGGCAACCACCCACTGAATGTAAAATCTCAAATTTTTAATTTTCCCTTTGCGTGCATGTCAAGTCCCATCGCCCTACCAAATTTCATCATTCTACGACATTTAGAAGTTCTCTACATAGTTGTTATCAATTCTATTCAAATGGGCGGGTGCCACGCCTTTTCGAAGTCGATGAAGAGCAAATGAAGAGGCGAGCGGAACTCCACGCATTGTTCTATTATGATCCTCAAGGTGTTGATGTGCTCAATGCAGGATGAGCCTGCACGAAATCCCGCTTGCTCTTTGTCGAGAGTAGAATCGAGATGTTCTTTGATTCGTTTCAAGATTATGTTCGCCATTATCTTTGCCACCGCGGGGAGGACACAGATCCCTCTCCAGTTTCCGCAATCCGTAAGATTTACCTTTTTTTGGTAGTTTGATGATCATCCCTTTTTTCCATTCAATGGGGAAACTTTTGTTCTCCCATGCCTGTGCTATTAAGGGATGTAGCAACTTCGCTGATGTTTGTGGATCTGCTTGGTAGAGCTCAGCGGGAATGCCGTCCAAACCTAGCCGTAAAAAGTAATGAGATCTAAAAGTACGCCAAGTTCTAAGTTTAATAATGTTAAATGTAAAATATTTTTTATCAGAGAAATCTGTTATTTAATGATTACTGACTTAAAGTTAGTTGGTTTACTAGTCAAGTTTGCGTTTCAAAATTGAGTAATTAGGTAAAAAAAGAATACTTGCCTAGTAACCCAACTCAATTTTAGTTAATAATCATTAAAAAAACAGATTTCTCTGATAATATTGAGTTTCTTCCTTATTACTCTACTTAAAATATTTGATATTTAACATTGATAAACTTATAACTTGGCGCACTTTTAGATCTCATTACTTTTTGCGGCTGACTTGTTACGCAAAGGTTTTTGTGTATAGAAGAACTTGGCTACTTTTTTAACATTTATGTTTTTGTTGTGATTTCAATACTTTTTGCAAAGGTTCTTTTTATCAGCAAAGGTGGGTGGAATAAACGCCCAATGAAAGCCAATTAAGCAAAGTAAGTTTTTAATTTATGACTTTTGTATGTACTACAAGTCCTACGCCTCTTCCAACTTGCTACATTGAAATGATAATAACTGATAAGTAGTGAGTGGATGATACGCCCCTGCATGAAACATTTTATGATCTCAACTTTTTCTTTGTATACACCTGAAAACGAACCGCTTTACCTAATTTCGTAATCCTGCACCAATCGGAAGTGCTCTCAATATAATAACATTAATTCTGTGAAAATGGGTGGCAACCACCCACTGAATGTAAAATCTCAAATTTTTAATTTTCCCTTTGCGTGCATGTCAAGTCCCATCGCTCTACCAAATTTCATCATTCTACGACATTTAGAAGTTCTCTACATAGTTGTTATCAATTCTATTCAAATGGGCGGGTGCCACGCCCCTGCATGTAAAACCTCAAATTTTAAAATTTTGCCTTTGCCTGCACTTTAAGCCCTACCGCTGTACTTAATTTCATCATTCCACGACAATTAGAAGTGCTCCAAATAATTTATATCAATTCTATGAAAATAGGCGGAAACCACGCCCCTTGAATGAAAAATCTCAAATTTTAAAATTTTTTCTTTGCCTGTACTTTAATCCCTACCGCTATATTAAATTTCATAATTCTACGGCAATCAGAAGTGCTCCAAATAATTTATAACAATTCTATGAAAATGGGCGGGTACTACGCCCCCTGAATGTAAAATTTTAAATTCTGTCTTTGCCTTCACTTTAAACCCTACCGCTGTACCGAATTTTATCAATCTGCGACAATCAGAAGTGCTCTAAGTAATTTATATCAATTCTATGAAAATGGGCGGGTACCACACCCCCTGAGTGAAAAATCTTAAATTTGTTCCTTTGTATACACCACAGGGCCTACCGTTGTGTAAAATTACAAGATTCTACGATGTCGGGAAGTGTTCCATAATTTTGATGATCTGTCAGTGAGTGAGTGAGTCAGTCAGTTACGGTTTTTGCAATTTTTGCAGTCTTATAACTTGGGAACCACTAATGCTTAAGAATTGAAATTTGGTGAGCTTAGCAAATGCTGCGAGTTTGAAGTTCCTGACTTTATTGGTACTGAAGTTAGAGGGGGGGTCGAAAATGAGTTTGATCCAGTTGTAGTGCCAGAACTTGGCAGGGCACTACCGTGTCCTTTGATATCTGAGTAAAAAAAATCAAAAAATTGTCATCCATATAATGTTTGGCGGGTAAAAACTGATATGTGACTGCACTTGTATGAATACAAAAAAAAAAAAAAAACACAAAAACAAGAATCGGTTGTCGTTTTGCAAAGTTAGAGCCAATTAAATTTTAATTTAAAAATATTACCAACATGTTTTTGAAATATTGAATTTTCAAAAATCAATTTGACATTTTAAATTCATAAAAATTTTTAAGATTCTTCTGCATAAAATCTTGTATTAAAATCGGATAAGACGATTATGAAAAAGTTCAAAATAAAAAAAAAATGGTTTTAGGGGCGGGGGTTGGTAACGACTTAGTAGTGAAGATCATAACTTTTTTTTTTGGATTTGAAATTTTCAAAAAAATTCTTATACTTAGTTATCATTAATCCTTCTTCGTCCAATATATATAATTTGTATCTCTTATAAATTAAAATTATATAAATTTAACTTATAGTAATTATTATATTTTTTTTTAAGCTTGATTTTTTTTTAATTACATACATTTATACATATTTCACTACATCCCAATAACTTGCTGTTAAAGAAATGAAAGACTGCTGCAATTTTTATCTGACCCAGTTATCTCTTCAGCCGACACAAAGAGATCCAGTCCCATACAAAATTATCTAAATAAATGGTACACTTGGGCGTATACGTGCTTTTTATTTCATTGATGTATTAATACTTTTTGTAAGCAACTACAAATTGAACGAAGTTGACGCCACGAAAAATTGATTTCTTTTGGCTCAAAACAAATTCTGTAAAAAAAATGAGCTCACGATTTTAACGTTTGGAGGTCCCTCATCGCTATATTGGTTCTTCCATACAAATTGTATAAGAAAAAAAGTGGCAAATACTTCTAGAAGCCCGTAACCGTTAAAACTGGAAGTAACAAGTTTACACATTTATATAGAAAATGTAAGTGGATAAAAAAAATGTTTTAAACATTTTATTGATAAAGTCTACCGTTTAGAAAGGTCAGTAGTAAAAGCATAAATTATTTAGATTTTGCCCCGTAGATGTCAATGTTTTCATAAAAATAAAAGGGTGATGCTTAGAAAAACTTATGGAGCGAGCAGATTGGTTAAAATCAAGAAAGAAATTGTGTAAGAGGTTTGCCCTCGATTAGGCAGGAAAGCCAAATTAAAAAAGAAAACAAAAAAAACGTTAAATACAAAATAAATTATTACAAAAAAAAAAACACCTTCAATATTGTCCTAATGCTATCCGGCTTGAAAAATGCCAAGTTTCAGTCTTGTTTTGTCAAGGCAAGGCCCAAGTTAGTTGTCAGTAGGGAAAATCTGGACGATGGAAATTTGTTAGAAACTTGACAATCTCTTGCTGAATTTCAGTACCGCAAATGAAGGGGGAAACTTTTCAAACACTCGTAAGGCCCTCCCTTGGAAAATCTTGTTGAACATGTTTCGGTGCTCCCTCAATAATGTCTCTTGTACAACAAAAAACTAAAATTTTATAAGCACCATGCAATTTCAGTATCGTACGACACTTTTGTCTCTCTTTCCTTTGTCTTCTTTTTCATATCACACTTTTTACTATGGGTGTGAGACATCTGTAAAAACCTGTTCTAAGCTGTTCTACCTAAAAAGCTGGAAATTGAATTTTTGTATAGCAGAAGATCACGAGATCCAGTCCCACATAAGCCAATTTTTTTTTTTTTTTGCCCGCCGAGGCGAAAGGACAAGGGTTCATAATCGCCTAGGCCTTTGGTCTAGCCTTTGGTAACCCTTTCTAGCCCCTTGCCTGAATCTATGTAAAACTCTCTAGTGCCGTGTCGACAATAAGATTGTTTTTCTGCGCGGGTTGTTTTAAAGCCAATAACAAAAAAAATCGTTCTGCATTTTATGTTCTAACAAAAAACAAAATCGTTTGAATTATTTAAATACACAGAATTTCGTACATACAAAATCTTGGTCATACAGAATGAGTGTTTTTTATAATACAAATTCTATATACTACTGAAATACATCAGCCAAGTAGAAGACTTAGCATTATTTAATTGGACTTGTTGAATTATTGATTCAATATAGCTTTTAATGGCCTTTGGTCCATACAAATTGGCGTTTCGTCCCGGCGTTCTCACTTGGACTCTTCAGTTGACAGTGAGGGCCTTGTCAAGACGTAATTTTTATTAAGTTCAGTCCAGCTTACACCAATTTTACAGCGAAAATCAATTTTAAACTATATCCAACCCAATTAGAATTTCTAATCAAGAATTGTAACAAAATTTCCAACAATTCTTGATTAGAAATTCTTATTGGGTTGGATATAGTTCACAATTGATTTTCGCTGTAAAATTGATGAAAGTTGGACTGAACTTAATAAAAATTGCGTCTTGACAAGGCTCTCACTGTTAACCGAAGAGTCCAAGTGAGAACGCCGGGACGAAACTCCAATTTTTAAGGTCATACAGAATTTTAACACAAGAATTATCTCCATACAGAATTTAATGTAACCAAAATGTTTAATCTCAGATTCTTGAATTAAAGTTTTTTCTAAAAGCAAAATTTTTAAAACACAGCAATTTAACCACAACCCAAAAAAAAGTTTTAAAAAAATATTTGAAAACTCAATATTTCGAAAAAAATTATGTATCATTTTTTTTTGTTGTTGTTTGTGTAAGGTGGTTTTTAACAGTTTCTAGAATAACTAAAATAATCTTCTTCATATAATCAAAAATATCGATACTATCCATAAACATGTTAAAACCATTGATAAAAAATTATTTTTTTTTTTTAAACGGCTACTACGATTTAAGTTTTAAAAAAAAAATGATAACGATCTACCTTTAATTAAAACAGAATGTTACATTGTGCAGTTTTTTAATATTTTCGACCTTCACTCTTTAGGGGAAAAGAATCAAATAAGATATATGGTTTAAATGCAGAAACTTATACAAAAACTTCATTTTCGAAAAAAAAAATTAAAAATTTAAACTCGATATTTTAAAAATCGTCTTATTAGTTTATTTTTTTTATTTATTTTTTGTACGAATACCTAGTTATTTTTTCTTAAAATTGCATTGAAAATTGTATCATGAATGTTAAAAAGTGTTTGGTTTTGAACATTTTTTGAACCAATTTAAAAAACAAAAAAAATAACTCCCAATGGGAAGTTAAAAATAAATCATTTTTAGACTTAAAATACGAAAACAAACATTTTTACTCAAAATTTCAAAGCTTGAGTATTTTTATTTTAAAAACCTTAAATAATTTATTTTTTAAACATTCCCTAGGAGGAGGTAAAAGTTTTCGGAAAAAATTAAAACCCCCTTGTTTTTCTTGTAAGCTTGAAGATGGCGCAAAAAAAGTGATGAGTTTGAAAAGATTTATTGAATTGTTTTCGAAATATCGAATTTTCAAAAAAATTATTTTGAATGATTTATTAGTTATAAGTAAAAAAAAAATTATGTATTTTTGTAAACTATAGGTAGATACTATACAATTTAAAAGCTTCATCATTCGAATTTTCATCGAAAACTGTTGAAAAAACATATCCGGAGTTAATTTTACTTTAACGAATCCATAATTTGACATACAGAAGTTCCCTTAATCTCGCAAGTTAAAAGTGAATGAATTTATGGCTTTGCTGCTTAAACCAACCTTCAAAGCAAACAAGCAAAAATAATTTTATGGATTTTTATGTTAAGAAGAACTGCCATAAAGGTGTGAGAAATACCAACCAGAAAACCCTATGTCCACTTGAGCTCAAGGGTTTTCATGGAAATTACCGCACAACAGCAAACAAAAATGCAAACAAAAAAAACTCAAATTTGATCCTTTTGTTATGTGTCAAGTACTTGGCATTGTCTCCGTGTCCAACGGAATAAAAACACAGGTACGCACTTTTGTGCGAACAAAAGAAATGCGAATAAATTCCAGAAAATTAAATGCATAGCTTGTATACCGAAGCATTTTAATTTCAATTTTTGTTTTCAATTCTTCATAGGTACTTCTTGTTGGCAGGAAACCACATCAAGATAGAAAGACCATTGCTGATGACGGTTTCCCTTTTGAAACACGTCAATACCTAGAATTCCTCAGGGATTGTCGATGGTCGATGTTGGTTTGGTGTTGTAGTCAGTGGCGTTAAATGCGCTTTTGTTTTGAAATCCTGTTATATGCGGGAATGTATATCATATTGAGAGAGAACAATTGTTATATTTCTCGCTTCCTGGGGGTAAGTACCTATGTACATGATTCACAAAAGTGTCGGTCATTGATAAAGAACAGTTGGATTCGATTCTTTTCTCTTTAAGAGGGTCCTTAAAAGTGACAAAAGAAAAACCATTAAGTCTGTTTGGTATGACTGTTGTTTTCGTGTTTTGTTGTTTTCTGTCTTTCTTTTAGTTTTAAATATTTCGTTTTCTAAATTTGAATGGAATTAAGAAGAATCTTCATTGGATGGTGCGCAATGGCAGGTGATGTGATGCCTAGAAAAAAAAAACATCTTACACAATAGGTATCCTTGAATGAATCGAAACCCATTTATCAATAATTTCTTCTTTTTTTTTTGTTTAATAATTTTGGACATTTTATTTTGGGTTTGAAATGCTCTTGGCCTATATATTTGGGTTGTTATAGCCTTTTTTTTTTTTTTTTTACCTCTTACCACAATTTTTTTTAAAGTCAGTTAACGATGTTATGTACTTAAAAAATTATGAAAAATCTTTACCTTATATTTTTAAAAGTGTACACTTTATGCGGTAGAAAAAAATTTTATTTGATAATAATTTTTGTTTTATAGATAATTGACATGGATCCGTTTTGGGTGCCCTCAACTGAAGAAGAATACACTCATTTTGGAGAAAAAGCTGATTCAGCTAATAGAGCTAAAGTTTACATGGACAGCGTACGCAGGCGCAAAGGATTGTATGTGGATGATAAAATTATTGAACATGCTGAAAAACAACGAACTTTGTCCAAAAATAAATAAAATTCTTTAAAAATATTTTAAGAAAATAAAATGTCATTATTTTTTTCAACAAATTTGATTGGAGAGTTAGTTCAGTATCATTAATTCATAAGGTTCTATTCCAATTTAATATTAGGAAAGAAAACACAAAACCAACTTGTGGTGCAATTTCAATTACGAACTTGTTGCAAAAGCTCAAACAGCCAAAAAAGTTATTCAATTTAAATCGAAGATTTGCAAGCTCCTCTTACTGAGGAAAACTGCTTCAGTTCAAAGTTACTCATCTTTATCGATACCTAAATTCATAACATCCCACATTTTTAAACTAAAATTTATTTAATTTAAAAACAAAAATTAATTAAAAAAATGTTGTAATTTTTAATTTTTTCGAAAACTAGAATAGAAATAGATTCATGTTGGTAAATGAACAGAACACAATTCTAGTTTTTGAAAAAACTTTTAAGGTTCCTTGTTGTAAGTGTTACCATGGTTTTAGGTATTTTTTTATTAAATTTACCACTTCCTCTTAAAGTAGGGTGTTCTCCTTAATACAAAATGCTTATGTATTACGTCACTGTAAACAAAAAAAAACGATATTATTTTCAGGTGGCGCTGGACGAATCTAACTGTGAGCAGCTGAAATTACTTTCTTTTAAGGTATATACACATTTGATATTTTTTCAGATATTTTGACTTCTACTCCCTGCATTCTCCTTATGGAAATTTTTTTAGAACCTTAAATTTTACTTTGGAATGTTTTTGCGACCTATAGTGCAGATGTGTTTCGCTCTGACAACAACAATTGAGCTCTTCAGTAAGAATTGTTGTTGCCTTTCTTAGACACATGTTTTTAGTCGATGGCTACCGACGTATTTATAAAATAAGCTGCACTGATGTGCTGCAAATTATATAATTTCCAGGGGAATTTGGTTAAATTCTTGCACCTAGAGAGTTGTTGTAATTGCCCGTGGTCTTCCATATAAGGAAGAAGATAAACAATAACAATAGAATAAATTGTTTTTGTTTTTTGTTAAGTGCACTTTTATTTAGATATTAATTTGGAAGGTTTTTGCGACCTATAGTGCAGATGTGTTTCGCTGTGACAACAACAATTGAGTTCTTCAGTAAGAATTGTTGTTGCCTTTCTTAGACGCATGTTTTTAGTCGATGGCTACCGACGTATTTATAAAATAAGCTGCAAAATTAATATTTCATATTAAAAAGTGCACTTAACAAAAAACAAAAACAATTTTTCTATTGTTATTGTTTATCTTCTTCTTATTAAAATGCCAGACCACGGCAATTACAACAACTATCTAGGTGCAAGAATTTAACCACATTATATAATTTGCAGCACACCAGTGCAGCTTATTTTATAATTACGTCGGTAACCATCGACTTAAAACATGTGTCTAACAAAGTCAACAACAATTCTTACTTACTTAATTTACTTTACTTTGATGGCGCTCACAGCCCAGGAAGGGCTCGGCCTCAACTAACAAGCCCCTCCAGCCAGGTCTGTCCCTAGCTAGCCGCTTCCAGTTGCGCACACCGATCGGGGTTGGATTCGAAGACTCGTCGGGCAGGTGCGTTGCTGTCCATACGCTCCATGTGCCCCAGCCATCTCAGCCGCTGTATTTTCAGCTTTTTGACCAGGTCAACGTCGCTGTATATCCCGTATAGCTCGTCGTTGAATCTTCTCCTCCATACTCCTTCGATACACACCGGACCGAAAATCACACGAAGAATCTTCCTCTCAAAGCACCCTAGCAGATTTTTATCCGAATCTTTCAGTGTCCATGCTTCTGACCCATAAAGCAGGACCGGGATGATTAGTGTCTTGTATAAAGTCTCCTTGGTTCTCTGGGAGAGGGCCTTACTACTTAAATGCCTTCTTAGACCGAAGAAACAGCGGTTGGCAAGAGTAATTCTTCGCTTGATCACTGCACTGATGTCATTCTGCGATGTAATAGTGGAGCCCAGGTAGACAAAGTCTTTGAGAACTTCGAAGTTATATCTGTCCATCGTGATATTTTGCCCGAGTCGACGATGTTGAGATTCCTCTCTCGATGACAGCATATACTTCGTCTTGTCCTCATTAACCGCCAATCCCATTTTAGCCGCCTCCGATTCAATGCTCGCAAATGCCCCTGCCACAGCCCGCTTCGTTCTGCCGGAAATGTCTATGTCATCCGCATATGCAAGCAATTGAACGGACTTTTGATAGATTGTATCGCTGGTGTTGACATGTGCTTTGCGTACAATGGCTTCAAGAACGATGTTGAATAGGTTGCATGATAACGCGTCGCCTTGCCTCAATCCTTTCTCAACACCAAAGGAATCGGTGGTGTTCTCACCAATTTTGACGGAGCAGCGAGATTTCTCCATCGTCATCCTGCACAGGCGGACGAGTTTGGCAGGGATGCCGAGACTCGACATGGCTCTGTATAATTCGTCCCTTTTCACGCTATCATACGCGACTTTAAAATCGATAAAAAGGTGGTGTGTATCGATCTGGAATTCCCGGGATTTTTCTAAAATCTGTCGAAGTGTGAACATTTGATCAACGGTTGACTTGCCTGGCCTAAAACCACACTGATAAGGGCCGATCAGATCGTTGACAAAAGGTTTTAAGCGGTCACACAGGATGGCCGACAAGAATTTATAAGCGACGTTTAGGAGACTAATTCCTCTGTAGTTGGTACATTTCAGGACATCTCCCTTTTTATGGATGGGACACACTATACCGAGGTTCCATTCATCGGGCATACTTTCCTCCGACCAAATTTTGCAGATGAGCTGGTGTATGCTCCTAGCCAATTCATCTCCCGCTGATTTAAATAGTTCGGCTTGTAAGCCATCCGCACCAGCAGCCTTGTACGACTTGAGTTTGGATATCGCCAGCCGCACTTCGGTTAGGTCGGGTGGACGGAACTCTTGGCCATCATCGTCCAAGTTGAATGTAGCGTTCTGCCTATTAGCGGCATCTTGGCTGTCTTCGCCATAAAGCAGCCTAGAGAAGTGTTCTTTCCAGATCCTCAGCACTGACTGTGTGTCTACTACCATATTCCCACTCTCATCTCGGCAGGCTTCCGTTCTAGCCTTGAATCCTTGGGTGGATCGCTTCACCCTCTGATAAAATTTTCGAACATCTCCCCTACCGCTACAACCCTCAATAGACTCTACCGCCCGCTTCTCGTGCTCTCTCTTTTTCCTCCTGAGAAGTCGGCGTTCCTCTTTTCGTTTCAGCCCGTAGAGCTCCCGGGCCACTCTCTCAGCAGCTCTTGTTCGAGTCTGCAGCATTGCCTGGTACGCCTCGTCCTTAGCTGCATGCGCTAGCCGGCACTCTTCATCGAACCAGGGGTTTCGTTGTATTCGCCTAGTGAAACCCAGCACATCAGAGGCGGCACTTCTGATGGCTTGTTGACAGTGTTCCCACTGGTCCTCTGCACTTGATGCTGGTGGCGGACCTGCTGAGAGATTAAGAGTTACGTGGTCTGCAAAAGTTCTGGCGGTCTCTTGCGATTTAAGCTTCTCGACATCGAATCTTTTCACAGCATCTGCTCTGCGTTGTCGCGTCATGGATATCCGCATACGTAGTCTAGGTACCACCAAGTAGTGATCCGAGTCAATGTTGGCCCCTCGGAATGTTCGGACGTTCAAGGAAGCATGTCTCGCGTCTATCGCAACGTGTTACTGTAGAGCTCAATTGTTGTTATCAGAGCGAAACACATCTACAAAAACCTTCCAAATTAATATTTCATATTTAAAAGTGCACTTAACAAAAAACAAAAACAATTTTTCTATTGTTATTGTTTATCTTCTTCTCATCAAATTTTATTGCAATGTGTAATACAGATTCTTCTGCTGGTAAGCTTAGTTTTCAAAATGGGCATGTTTATACCTGGGGGTATAGCTCTTAAGATTATTTTTGCATTTTATTTATTTATTTATTTTTCTTTTGTCTTCGTTGAATGGACTTACCTAGAAGATTGATGTTGAAATATCTAATTACTTATTAAATCTAACAATACGCTTTAATCTATCTTAGAAATTTAAAAAATAAGAACGGTCTTACGTAAACGATAATATTACAAATTGCACAAAACTCCTACCTACAAATTATTCTACATCCTCTCTCTGATTAAAATAATAATTACTTAACTTGAATTTTATATACAAAGATAAATACACCGGCAAGTTCCGTTTCTTTTTTTTTCCTACACTAATTATAGCAAAAAAAAACAAAATTAATAAGGTTAAATCTTTTGTATTACCCAATACCGACCGGTATATTGAATTAAATGATTTATTTGGTTCCTTTGAGTTGATTTTTAAGATAAAGGGTAATTATTTTAAGTAGGTACATAGGCGATGGCAATTATATAATTATTATGTTGAAAAGGTTTTTTTCCAACTAAAAATGCACTTGATATTTTGGTCATGATTAAAGATTAATATTTATGCGGCATATGTTTTTAGAAATTCTTTGTAACTGTTGAAATTTAATAAGATGACGGGAATTTGAATTGAAATATAACTCCTTGTAATTATCCTTTTAGGGATTTTTACATTTTATTTCATTGTTTGTATATTATTTAAATTAAAGATACAAACAAAAATACGGGATGGACATGTACGACTTGTTTAATAAGGAAAAATTAAATACAAAATTGCTTTTAATAGAATTTAAGAATCCCGCGACGTAGTGTCCCGTATTTAATTATTTGTCCCGTATTTGCAAATTTTCGGATGTTTTTCTTTATTTTATTTGTTCCTCCCAGATATATACAAATATTCTATATAGACTTATGTATGAAAGTGCAAATATCCACTTGCTATTTTTCATCCACTCAGAGGCTTCAATTTCTCATGGTAACGTTTCTATAACAGAGTCGCAAGAAGTCTGTATGTCCGAAGTTGTGCTGGTTATAAAATATCTTAAATTAAAGTTAAAGGAAAGAGATAGTACGAAAAGTTATGACTGAACAAGTCGCACAATAATTTATAAAAATTCGAAGAAAATAAATGTCTTTCAATTTTATAAAACTTGCTACGAAATATAATAAGAAGATGAAGAAATTTAAATATTAAAATATTAAAATTACTTCTGTTTTAAGTGGAGTGAATGAATATAAAAATTTGTGTCTTAGTAGGGTATGGCAGACTGACTGAAGAGCCCACTGTCATATCTAGGCGAAACACATTAATTTCAAGAGTTGAGGGTTCTTTTTAAATCAGTGTATAATTTTTGTTAAGGAAGTTGGAATTTTTAGTTTGGCAGTTCTTAATACCTTCCTGGCCAGATATAGAAGCATGTTTGGCTCTTGTGAACAAAAAAATGATGCGACACAAAAATTAAATGACTCAGTTGTTGGATGAGTTTGTTTTTAAATTGTTGACTTTTCACATCTTGTCCCGGGTCTTGCTCCCAGAAATATGGTCACCGTAATTATATATAGGTACTTATTCTTTTTCATTGTAATATTATGTTACAGTTAAATCGTAGTTTGTATTTTTTGAGAATGCAAACATATTTTCTGTTTTTTAACATTTCGGTATCCGATATAAAAAGACAAAAAATCTGTGTAATAAAGACTGATCTGGTCCACAGGCGCCCGGAGGGGGGGCACTTGCCTCCCCCTGGCTCTGGCCGAACAATCATACTAGTTCTATTTTTATTATTAACTAGGAAATTTTCACAAAAACGACTGTTTAAATGTACTTTTTTTGGTTTGCCCCCCCCCCCCCTGACTCTGAGCCAAGCCGTGTATAGCCGCTTTCATTTTACTCTTTGTTTTGTTCGGAAATGTGATTATTTTCTTGGCAGCTTTGTTTCCATGTCCATTCGGCCAGTCGAAATGTAATTTGAAATTAAATAGTGATTTTTTTTTCTTTTAATCGTTAGGTATAGGGATTCATAAAGAGTGTTCAGTAGGTTTTTTGACCACCTAGCTCTTTTGCGTAAGCCGCCATTTTGAATTTACCATGAATCTACCATGAATTAACCAATTTCGGATTAAATTTGTCAAAAATGGTTGGTCAAGCCGGGGAATTGAGTGGGATGAGTGAATGTATACAGGACATATGTATATCCGCAAGCAAATTTCTTTCACTGCAGCTCACACAAATAAAATCTGGTCATAAACGACGTAAGCGAAGTGTCTGAAATCAGAAATGCTGTCGGGACGATTAAGGAAGTTATAACTTTTTTTCGCGGGAGTCCCTTACGACGAAAATGCATACCCAGTATTCCTCTGTTTTGTGAAACAAGGTGGACGGAAAAATACAAAGGCATTCGAGTTCTGAGAGAGCATATCGTTATTGTAATTGAGGCACTGCAAAAGCTTTCGGAAGAGCGTTATAGAATAACAAAGCAACGTGCCCTCCAACTTTATGACTCTTGCACAAATTCGACCTTTTTAGTTTGTTTGTTTGTGATGTCACATTACTCATCGATGCTAGAACCTGTTGCTAATATTTTACAGGGCGTTGACCAAAATGTGTCAACAGTAAATGATCAGGTAAATGTTTTGAATAAATTGTTTCAACAAAATCGAGAGGATGCTGACAATTGCTTTAAATCTCTATGGGAGGTAATGGAATAATGCTTGAGTGAATCAGACATAGTTTTAAGCTGTCCAAGAATAATTTAAAAACAAATCCATTGATCAATTGTTCCGCTTCTCCCACCAAAGTTATTTTAGAAAAGCTATTTATATTCCGTACATTGATTCCCTGATAATGTCGCTTACAAAACGTTTTTCAGAAACAAGGAAGCTGCATTTTCTCTATTTCAGCTATCACCAAAAAATGTGCAAATTATAGATTCTCCAGAATTCGATATGGCTGCTTTCTGGATAATTTCCTGGCGGAGGAGTCTAAGATGTGGTACAGTTTTAACAAAATGCAGACTAATGGAAATGATTGTTTAAACATTTCTGATTTATTGAACAGTGTAGAGGAGTTTTATACATCGATTTTGTCAGCTCTTTGTGTGGGGCTCTCAACAAAGTAAAAACTTGGCTTAGATCCACAATGACCGACAAACGACTTGATTCGTTGTGCATGATGTACATTCATCGAAATATTGTCAAAGAACAAAACAACTTTTACTACGAAATAATTAACCGTTTTGGAAAATAGCTATCCACTAAGTAAAAAACGTTGAAGAACAATCATATATTTGCTTCCTTTAATAATTATTAACGTCGACACGAATAAAATGTCACATTTTCAGTCCTAAAATAAAACCACTTACAACTGACCTATGCCTAGACAAAATAAATAAACTTTTAATAAAAAAAAAATCGAATTGAAAAATTGCATATTCATTTTTTATCTGACCCCCCCCCCCTTGGAAAAAATCCTGCGGGCGCCTATGATCTGGTCAGTCCTAAATGAACCCTCGCCTTTGTAGTTTCAATTTTTTTTTCTTTTTTTATAATGAAGGAAGAGGAACAAAATTCCCCCTAGCCCCTAATATTGTGAATGTGGGTACTTATTAAATTTGATTATTGTAAATATTGTGTTTGTTTTCTTTGATGTAGTTTTTTTGCATCTATCTTAAAATGCTATGTTGGTCAAACGTTTGAATTTAGCTTTTTTACTATATCAATTTTGTTTTCGAAATACTAATTTGTTCCAAGAACTCAAATAATTAAATAAATCATTAAAATACAAATTTTAATATTGTTAATAATAATTAATGAAGCTGGAAACAGGTGACTAGGCCCACTTTGGAAGCGGGGTAAAATTTTTCTTTCTTTCGTGTTTAAATTATATTAATTGAATAAAAACTTTAAAAGTGGGGGGCCTGGGCTAGATTGCCACAGAGGAGCCCGCCAGAGATAAATTTTGTTTTATGTCAGATGGAGCACCAAGCTAAAGAAAAGCGCCCATTAAAAAGCAAAACGCAATTTTTTATTTGCAGATACTTTTTTTTAAGTTAAATTTAAATAGGTACTTAGATTTTTTCAATATCTGTGAATGTAATCAACACACTTTAGTCTTATTAAAACTTTTTCTGATCTAGAAAGTCGAAAAGTATTTTTTTTTTTATTTATTTAGGCCGTGTGTCAATTGCGTTAAAATTTTGGTTAAATTTGATCCCAGTTAAATTTGATCCGTTTTTATAGGGCTGAACGAAATTGGAGGGTTTTGCTGTGTCAATTGCATTAAATGGAATATTTTAAAACATACGTTCCTTGCGATAAAGGAACCTATCCGAGACGGTGTCAACCTATCCAAAAATGTTCAGATACCTTGATTTTTTGTTGCAATTGCTTTTTTCAGAGGAATTTCAACACCAATCTGTCCAAATCGATTTTGATAGTGGCAGTAATGAACCTAGTATACCTGGACTACTAGTCGATCGTCATTCTTATTTGTTAAGCATGACACACAAGACGCAACTTTTGGTTTGCATCAGAATAATTTTACATTTGAGTGTGAACAACATATTCATATTTTATTCATTTTAGATATTCTAAATATTTGGAATAAGAATATTGTGTTTCCTTATTCAATAAAATACTTAGGATAAACCATTATTGTCGATTTTTTGTTTATTCCGAATAATTGGAATGGATTTTTCATTCCATCTGAAGTGCGGAGGCAAAAGAAAAAAAAAATCAATGCTCATGCGGTCCACCATCTAAGTACTAACCGCGCCCGAAGATGCTTGATTTCGGTGATCGGACGAGAATGTGTAATGGCACAGTGGATATAGTGTTTGACTGCTAACCTGGACGTGTGGGTTCGAGCCCCAGTCTAGGCAGCATTCTTTTCTATATTCCCCAGTTTCAACTGGATGCCACCCGTGGAATTTCATGAGATAATTAACATCTAATTCTCAATCCACTGTGCCAACAAAAATCTTTCCTTTCCTTCTATTCCTTCTAACTAGTGCCGTGCATTGCATTTAAAAGACCTGAGGTCTTACAGGTATATAGTTAAATTATTATAATATATTATATTAACCTGTTTTTGTTGTTTTTTAAACCGATATTTTCCGTAACGTCTTTCGTCAAATGGCAATGAATGCTTTATTCAATAAAAAAACCATAATTGTCGTTGCTGAGGGACGAGAACGAAATCATGGTCGTCCTATTTATCGATACCAACACGGGGAAGCATTTTATATTGCCGCCTTTCAAGGGATAAATTTTCTTCCTCTGCATCATCTTCGCTGTTTCAAAAAGATGACGCCCAATTCTTCCAGAAGTAGGTTATTTGCACGAAACTTTTTATTGTATTAATTTAATTAAAACAGAGCTCTATTTTTATTTAATTATTATTTATTTTAAGATTTTTTTCCCTTCGAAGTCAAAAGCGAAAAGCTTACACAACTGAATATCATGAATGAATAAACAAAAATGATAGAAAATTCCCAAGTTTACTCGCTAATAACCTTTCCACACTAGCCCACTATGCATTAATACATGCCAAATTGAAAGTGGAAAAGAATTCCACGCGACTGCCAAATTTGTGGGAAAGAAATGACTTTTCATATTTTGCTTCAACTATTGCTTGTATTAATATATTACCTTAACCTAAAAAAATAGATAGAATGTGGGATGGAATGTCAAATCGTGTGGGATAGAATGTCGGGTTGTGTAGGCTGGGCTGTCATATTTTGTTTCCACACTATTCTACACAGTTTGTTTCCCACTTTTTTGACATGTATTAATACACAGTGGGCTAGTGTGGGAGGCCTTTAACTTCAACTATTTCGTTGATCAACTCTAGAGTTGAAAATCAAAAGTTGAAAACCTCAACTTCGAGTGAATAAAAACTACTTCTCAAGTTGACTGTAAAAATCGCTAAGTTATGTTCAACTTTGAGTGAATAAATTAGGCCCAAGTCATTTTCAAATTGCCGCTAGTGTATCTATTTTTTTTAATAAAGGGAACCATCGTGATGTTGGCTCCAAGCAGTCCAGGTATAATAGGTCGATGGTGTAGTAATGTGCAAGAAGCTTAATACAAACGTCAAAATTTATCCACTTGTTAAAATTTAAACGAGCTCCTGAGCAGGTTAAATTTTGACAACTGTATTCACCTCTTTAATGTCAAAATTAAGCCATGGGATCAAATTTAACGCACTTTTAACGCAATTGACACACGGCCTTAGTTGAATAAAATTTTAAATTTTATCCTGGGGTACGGGTCAAAATTCTGTTTTTCAAAATACTGATAAAGATTATGTAGAAAAATAAAATTCTTTTTTATAAAAATCTGCGATTAATAAAAAAAAAAGTTTCAAAACGTAAAAAAATGCGTGCTTTCTTAAATTTTTGAAACTTTTTTTTACTATACACAGAAATATTTAGAAAAGAATTTTTAAAAGATGAATAATGTTATTTTAAATCAATTTCAAAAAGTTAATTTAAAAAAATATCTGCTACTAAGAAAACAATTTTTTGAAGAAAACATTGTTTGAACATTTAGTACAGTTGGTACACTAATTTTAAGATTTTGTCGATTCTTTATATCTATCTTTCTATTTGTATCTATCCTCCAGTTTTTAATTTCTTAGTTATTTTTTCCTTCATTTTCTATTTAGAAATATTTTTATTTTCAAAAACTATTCTTAACTGAATTTAATTAAAACTTATATAAAATTGATATTTCTGTCTTTGTAATTTTTTTTTCCATTTAAAGTGTTTTTTTTGAAAATGTCAAGTTTTGAAATTGTTTCAAAATTTCAAATCACCATACCTACTTAAGAAAATAAATTAATAAAAAAAAACAGAATATTTCTTTTTTTTAGTAGTTAAATACAACAAAACCAGACACATTATACGAATTTATAAAAAGTCGAACAATTCAAATGTACAAAAATATTATATTATATAATAAAAAAAACGATTGCTGTATTTATTTAAATAATTTTTCAGATATTTTTAATTATGAGCTGGCAGTTCCATCATTATCCCAAATTAACTCCTTAAAATATACAATTAAGTTTTTGTATGTTTATTTGTTGTAGTAAAACTCCTAAAAGTATGCAATGATGTATCTATTCACAGAATATTCAAAGAGTCTACCTCGTTTATTTCAAAATTTACTCATGGATGACATGGATATCCATCTGTTTGTGAGGTAATTTTTTTTAAAATTTGAAATAAAGAAATCAGTTTAGAATGAAACAACAACCATTCGAGTTAGCTACCACCTACCACTAAAACTAAAACTAAAACTAAAACTATAGCTATTTCACGGCTTCCACACTTATAAACGGATTCTTTTTAGTGGTTTTTGTATTTTGGTCTATAATGATCTAATCATAATGCAATTTTGCTGTCAGTTGGGTTTGAAACTAGACCAAGATTTTATTTCTAATTAGCTATTTAACGTGAAAAAAAAAACAAAATGTATCCTGAAAATATTTTTTAAAAATTAACAAACCTCAAGCCTTAACAAACAAAAATGTATACATTTGTTTATTCAAAACATTTACCTCCGTATTTATAAAGAAAAAATAGTTATTTCACCTCGCGTGCTTAGGAAAACTTCACCTTGGAGTAAGAATTTTCCGGACTCAAACTAAAAGGCAATTGCTTACTGATCCATTTGAGTCAGGAATATTCTTATTCCATGGTGTAGTTTTCCTAAACACAGGAGCTGAAACAACTACTTTTTCTTTATAAATAAGGGGGTTAAAGACTATCCACATGGGATAGTGACCAACGACTGACGAATGGATGAACAAATGGCATTTAATACAATTATAAAAATAAATTCTTCACAAAATCTAGAAAAAATGGTAGAAATATAATTCAGATTTATTTACTGAAATTTGCACTTTAAATGCTAAAACAAGAGAATTGTGCGAAAACAATTTGGTCGTCGCGAATAGCCGCAATTCGTCACGACTAAATTATTTTCTCAGTTTTCTCATATTTTACCAATTAAAATTCAGATTTTATAATTTTAAAATTAATCTTAAATAATTTAAAGATTTTATAATTTTAAAATTAATCTTAAATAGAATTCTAACATTTTGAATACTTACATTTTGTGAAGTATTTAGGTGTATTAATGTTTGAAATCCCATTTGTTTGTTCATTCGTCGGTCGGCCTCGTGTGAATGGGGCTTTATATCTATCTATTCAATGTACTGAATCCAAGGGAAGTGAAATTTTCTTACAAAAACAATTGTTAATCCCAGGCGTGAAAATAAAAATATATATGCAATTATTTTGGCGACAAGGAAAAGCAAGTTTACTTCAAAACAAACATTACCCAGTATTTATTTTAAACTAAACATATAGCCCAGTCAACGAAGACTCAAAATTAAAAAATAAATGCAAAAAAGGGTGCTCTCTGGATTATTTTTTTATATGGTAGGGGTTACCCCCAGGTATAATATACACATAGTCCCCAGCCCAGGGCCGCGAGCTAAACTCACGAGGGGGAGTTAAAGGTACCCCTTTCTAGATTTTCGTGAATATTTCCACAACCTAGCATGTTACCGGAAAAGTCTGTACTACTTAATTAGAGACAATAAAATTATCTATAAAAATATTAATTCACATTTTTTCTAGGGTCAAAAATAAAGGAGATGCGGTCGGTAGAAAAGTTAACAAATCTGAAAAACCTGTTATTGTCTTAGATATTGAACGTTTTCTGACCAATTTACTTGGAAAACACAAAAAGCGTTAATACAGATTTATTCACTGTTGTTTCATCATGTCGTAAAGCTAAGAAAGGAGTTATATTTTCCTTTTTTCTCTATATATCCGAAACTATACGAAAAAGTTGATGTATACTAAATAAGGCAAAATTTAAATAGCAAGAGTTGTTTTCATATGGCGCCAAAAAATGATAACGTTTTTTTTAAAGGAACACAATACAAAATGTATGTGCCATAGAGGGGGTGCTTTCTCCTATCCTTTAAAGAGGAAAGGCATTTTTTTTTAAATAATATTAAAAAACAACGGCTACACAAGCCTTAGACAGGAGAGGGGGGTAAAGGTCCCCTTTTGTAGTTTTTCTTCCATATTTCGGAAACTGATCATAAAAGAGGCAAAGTCAATACGACAAAGCGAAAGAAAATTAAATTCCCTTTCAATAAAATTTATGGTCATAGTTTTTCTGGAAGCAATAGAGATGCGGGAGTAGAAATATCAAAAAAAAACTTAAAAAAATGTATTTCCTTAGAAGTTTAATGTTTGTAAATTAGTTTACTTTTATAATACTATGAACATAATTTTTATTGGAAGGGAATTTAATTTTCTTTCACTTTGTCGTATCGACTTCGCCTCTATTATGCTTAGTTTCCGAAATATGGAAAAAACTTCAAAAGGGGACCTTTACCCCCCTCTCCTGTCTAAGGCTTGCGGCCTTGGGCTGGGGACTTTGATTATGTTATACCTTAGGGTCCCCTCTACCACTATCACAGTACCATTGGTGACTTGCTTTGCAGGTTCAAAGAAATTATTCATTCATTAACCTCAAGTTAAAAAAAAAGGAATTATAATAACAAACATTATAAAAAAATCAAAAAACTTGTCGTCGTAACTTTCAATTTTCTCAAAAACTAGGAGACATAGAACGCTTTTGTTTTCAGTTTTCAATTAAGAATTAATAGGGGTTGTGAACAGAAGAAGCCAATTCTGCATTTTATTTTACAATTTAAATGAAAAAATCAAAACCGAAATTTTCAACTTTTTTTTTTTAATTTTGAGTTTGAAAATAATTTTTACAAGAACTATGGACATCAATAACTTGATTTGAAAATAAAATAAAAGAACGGATTTCTGGCTTTCAAAAAAGGTAAATTTTTTTGTTGTAAGTGTAGCCGTTGTTTTTTAATATTATTTAAAAAAAATACCCTTCCTCTTTAAAGGATAGGAGAAAGCACCCCCTCTATGGCAAATACATTTTGTATTGTGTTCCTTTTAAAAAAAAAGTTATCATTTCTTGGCGCCATATGAAAACAACTATTGCCATTTAAATTTTGCCTAATTTAGTATACATCAACTTTTTCGTATAGTTTCGGATATATAGGGAAAAAAGGAAAATATAACTCCTTTCTTAGCTTCACGACATGATAAAACAACAGTGAATGAATCTGTATTAACGCTTTTTGTGTTTTTCAAGTAAATTGGTCAGAAAACGTTCAATATCTTAGACAATAACAGGTTTTTCAGATTTGTTTTCTACCAACCTTTATTTTTGACCCTATAAAAAATGTGAATATATATTTTTATAGATAATTTAATTGTCTCTAATTAAGTAATATCGACTTTTCCGGTAACATGCTAGGTTGTGGAAATATTCACGAAAATCTGAAAAGGGGTACCTTTAACCCCCCCCCCCTCGTGAGTTTAGCTCGCGGCCCTGGGCTGGGGACTTTGGGTATGTTATACCTGGGGGTAACCCCTACCATATACAAAAATAATCCAGAGAGCACTATTTCTTGCAAGCAAAATTCCTTCGTTGACTGTACTAATAAAAAAACGTTACGATATTTATTTTTTTTTCTTTATAAAAGCGAGATCTATCTACGTTTGTATTTATATAATATTTATTTCATTTTGCATTGATGTAAAACTTTCTAATAAACAAAAGATTATGAACAAGTTTCCAAGAATTTATTTTTCTAACAAAAAAAAAAAGAGAGTCAAAGACTTTTTTTCATTTTTAAAATATATGTATATTTTTATTTTATAAAACATCATTCTAATTTACTTCTTAACGCTAATAAAACTTATTCTAGCCATTCCATTAAAAACTATTGTTAACTTATATTATTTATTTCTCTACTATTCGATCTGATTTCTGCTTTTATAATTTCGGCAGACTTAGTTTCTTTAGAAATGAGGCCATTTTCTCTGTCACTTTCAGCACCAACTGCTAGTTCACTATTTCCAACTTTTAAATGAATACCTCTGTAATGAGAAATTAAAAAAAAATAAAGATCATGTTATTATAAAAATTTTAGTTTGACTTAAGGTACTCACAAAATTAAGAAAAACACCGCTATTTGTGTAGCTATCGTCAGTAAAAATACTGCTGATCTTTGACCGATTGTGGCTCTATAGATTTGCGAATAACAAATGCCACTTATAAAGGGCACTGCATTATCACAAACCGACAGCAAAGCGAAGACTTTTCCTCTCTCGGACTGTGGAACGATCTTAGAAGTGATCGATCTGATCATCGGGCCAACGATCGGCCCCAAACTGCAAATAACAGCCCCGGTGTAGAAAAATGATGGTGTGTCAGCGAAGTAGTAGAAACATCGAGCTATCGCATGAGCCCAAACTCCAATGAAAATAATCGCCTAGGAATACAAATTTTTAGATCCTTGTTAAGTACTAAAATTTCTAAGGACTTACAGTATCTCTCCATCCAAGAACCTTGTTCATGAGGGGAATTGCTATAAGAGCAGCTATTACATAAGCCGATGATTGGAAAGTCTTGAAGTTGCTATAAATCTGTACATCCCATTGGAACTTCAATTGTGCATAGAGATAAAGATAGGGCTTCTCATCCCTTTGGAATGTGTATAAAACCATTGAGATCAGTAAAATTATCAAAAACGACCTTCGATTGCCTGGACGCTTCTTAGCCAATACTCCAAATGAGTCTTGCAAGTGTTGGATGTCAAAGAAATCAGGAAAGAATCCACAGCAACTGAGTTCTCGAAGAGATCTTTGCTTTGGCGTTGTTTGCCACTGACAAAAAAAAAATAAAAAAAATTATAAAATAAAGTTCATTGATTTAAAGTGATCTTAAACCAACCTTGAGAAAGATTATGCTGTAGACAATACAAACAAACATTATCGACGCATTAATCACAAACATTGAGCCATGAGACTTATGAAGGACATTATTGAACATATATGATCCTAGAAAAGTAAACAATTAAGAACAAGATTTTGTTTAATGACACGAATAGACGATCTTACCAAATGCCACTCCAGTTGGCATGGCACTCAAATAACAGATATCCAAAATTGTTACCCGCATTGTTCTATTTTTAAGCGATGAAACGTCTGAAATGTACGCGAAGCAGGAGGCAAAAATTGCAACATCTGCTCCTGTGATCGCACATGGCAGAGTAGCTGTGAAAATCACGTATTCCACTGGCCAGGATTCTGCATTTCAGAACATTAAAAAAAAATCGAAAGAACTTTAGAAAATATTCCATAAACAGATGACTTACTCTGGTTTGCATTCACCACCATCATTATCGAATAAATAAATTTCCCGCACAATCCCATAAGCAGTGGAAATTTCCGACCTCTTTTATCTGACCATGATCCTATAAATAAAGCTAATACTATTGGGAATATGTGCGCTGAGATATTCTCCCATTGGTGAAATTTCGATGTTGTTATCTGAAGGTAGAACAGATTGATAAGTTAAAATAAAAATTGAGACATATCGACGGATATGCAAAGAGAGCTTTATCTCAGTCTCAAATCAATAAAATTGAGGTTTAAGACTAAGAAAAAGTGTTTTGCATATAAATTTTTATAAAACACTTACTTGTACTTCTTTTTTAATTTCGGGAAATTTATCTAAATTATTGCAAATTTCAAGGCTGTAATTGTTGTTAACTAAACAAGATTTTCGAACAAAAAAATCCTGTTCTACAACAGAGGTGAATAAAAAGGCAAACATGTAGAGAAACATTGTTGGTTCCACGGTTATATCTCGGTACCAGGGGGACAGGAAATTTCGTTTCCATCGTTGAAAGCGATTTTCTTGAGGATGAACTGTCTATAATAAATAAAAAAAATACTTTAATTAGTCTAATGTTTTTAAAAATTGAATTTGCGATTTCCCCTTATATTTGTATGAAACAGGAATTTTTGACTTACAAGATTTTGTACTTAATTTGAAGTTATCAGAATTTCGGATGGAAGAGTAGCTTACTTATTCTTGTTTCCTTCAAAATTAACCTTGTTTTTGTTAATCGTAGTAAAAATATGTACAATAATGGACTGTATTTTACTTAGCAAACGCTTCCATTGTCCTTTAACTAGCATGAACATAAAGCAAACCAAAACAAATACACACCAAAAAAGGAATAAATAATCTTATACGAAAGAGTTCTCGTACAAACTTTTTTTTTCTTCTTGTGAACCAAAATTACAACTAATAACACAAAACGGAATGTTGCAGGATCGGGGTTTTTACCTTTATTTATACTGATAGTTTTTATTCTAGTGGTTTTGGCTAGAAAAGAATTTAAGAGGTAGAATATTGTAAAATTGTTTTTTGCTGTATTGTTATTTTCCAAGCTTCAAAAAATGTCCCCTAAGTAAGAAATTTAGTGCAAGTCAAAATAAAAAATTCCAGGTTAACATTAAGTCCAGCCGAACCGTCGTCAGTTGACTTATGCGCACAGCACCATGGGGTATTATTTTTTCGCGGATCAATAAGGACTTTTGAGTGAAAGCTGTTTCACACTGCGACCAGAAAACGAGACGTAGACGTAACCCAGATCTCTTCGTAGTTTCCCTCTCTGAAAGATTAATTTAAAATAACGAAAAAACTCAATAACGCATTCTGGTCATCACATCGTGTCTTTTCTCACTTTTTTGAACTTATGTCGTTACGAGACGACAAGAAATCCTTAATTGTTTATTATTGCGTTGTTTTAAATTTGTATTTAAGAAAGAAAAACTAAGAAGAGATCCCATCACATCGACGTCTCGGTAATTTATTTTGTAAGTTAGATATTTTTATTAATTTAAAAAAAAGCCCTTTAAGGCAAACCACCGCAAAACTAGGTTTGAAAGGTCTTCATAGTTCAAAAAATCGTGTTTACCAGTCCTGGAGTTTTTGACAGTTTTGCTTCATTTCATCCTCACTCCTTCAAATTTGACAGACTGTCAATTTTAGTCTGTCAACCAAAATCAATACAGGGTGTTTCACATTCACAGTCATTGTCCCGCAGACGAAAACTTAGGGTTGCTGAGGGCAGTCGTTGTCGACTAACTTAAGTGTTAATTTTCGCTAATTTGCTAAGGCCACAGTTATAGCTATCATTGGAAACCATCATTGAAAATGTTAGCTGTTGATTTTGAGTCCCTTCGAAAGTTTAATCATTGAATATTTTAATGCAGAAATATAGCTTACGACTTCAAAATTATTTCTCTTTCAAAAAAAATTCATTTTGACCCATATTTTTTCCATAATGTAACTTTTAATTTTTCAATGATCATTGGTAAGGTAGTTCATCATTTAAAAAATAAAAGTCATTTTATGAGAAAAGTTGTGCCAAATGGAATTTTGTTTAACCTTGAAATAATTATTAAGTCAATTAGCTTTAGTTTGGCATCAAAATAATAATTTATTTTTTCTTCAAAATCTCTCAAAATTGACAATAATTAATATTTTCAATGATGGTTTTCAATGAAAGCTTTAACTGGCCCCTAATTTGGAGCTGGGTCGGTTCTAATGATTATTGGTTCCATTTCATTTAACTGACTCTATATCAACTTTATTATTTTTTAAAACTATTTTCTTTGTGAACAGGGATTTTCCAAAATTTGTCATTCAAAAGTATAAAATTATTATAATTATTATAAGCTCTAGTACTTTCGCAACTAGGTCTCTACTGTTTTATTTAGAAATAAACTGCACTATTTAAATAAAACACTGATTTTGTATGAAACTCGTTGGTTTTCGAGATATATAAGATTTTTCTTATCGATTTTCGACATTTTTAAGGCAGTCATCGTTAGTTTTGGTACTCTCTCAAGTTTTAAAAATCACTTTTTACGAAGTTTAAAAAAAAATTAACAGGTTGGTTTCGAAATATTGAATTTCGAAACATTGAGTTTTTTTTTTAAATCGAAAAAAATTTCGTATACACCATTCAACATTATAGAAGCTTCTACAAAAATTAAAAAAAAAAAACAACTTAACCGTTTTCGAGAAAATCAAGTAGATGCCATTAATAGCCATTTAAAAAAAAAAACGAAAAAGATAGTAATTAACTGATATTTTTGTTATCAAAAACGTAGGAACCATTTTTGCGCAAAATAATATTTTCCTTATTGGTTCAACAAATTTTTATGACAGGTAGATACCGTTATTTATTGTATTAAAAAAATCCAAAAATGTGTATGTAGGCATTTTACCTAAAAAACACTAGGTACCAAGTATTATGAAAACTCAATCAAACAGACAGAGTTACGAGTCCACTTTGATCAAGTTTAATCAAAATCTCGAATTCAATATCTTTTACGACTCCATAACTTGTCATGATTGAAATGAAAATTGTGTGGGATTTGATACTAAAAACCCAATATCCTTACATTTTGACTGCAAATGGTAAAATATAATATGTATTCCTGAATAATAAGACCCCAGAACATACGACCCAGTATAGTACGTTGTATTTTTGTATGATAAATGAAGATAAATGGTATGAACGAGCGACCGATACGCGATGTCAATGTATGCTTTGCGAATTCATTATTTTTAAAGAGAAAAAAGTAAAGAGTACATAAATCCAAACAATATTTAATCGAACGAGAACGACTACCCCAAACCAGGGATGAAAAAGCGTCTTTCGGTAATGTATCGAATGTTAAAAAAAAAGTGTATCGAATTGTACTTTTTGAGTTTTTTCAACAAATCAATGTTTATTAGGTGCAATAAACAAACAAGAGCATATTTTAAAATAAAAAAAAAAAAAAAAAACATACCGGTGGGCTTGGAGTGGCAAACAGCTAGGTACCAGGCTTGCCAGATTGCGCGATAAATCGCGAAACGTGCGATTTTTTAAAAATTTCGCGAGCCAAAATTTCGTTTTTGGATATCTCATATTTTTCGCGATGTTTGCGGTATATTTTTCCCGTACAATAAAACGAAATTTCAACCTTAAGGGAAAAAAATTATTTTATTTAGAACACAACTATTTCACTTTAGAAAAGTGAAATTGGCTTAAGTGCTCTTTCATTACCAGCAAGCAAAGCCATTGTTGAAAGAGCGTTTTCCTACATGAATGTTATCAAAAGGTACTCACTTATGTTGTCAAGTAACATTTAAAAAAAAAACATTCATGTGATATAATAAATGAATTTTTAATAAATTATTATGTAACGGGAGGGTCAAATTCAATTTTTTTTCTAAAAATGCAATAAAATGAACAAAATTAAATTTTGTAGCCGTTCTAAGATAAAAGTACAATTCTTAGATCCACTAATGAGGAATATGATTCTGTCACATTTAAAAAAAATCTGCTGGTACTTCGAAACTTTTTGTAATATTTAAAATACCTAAAATGTCTTAAATCCAATTCCGTTGCTTTAATACTACCTATTTATCGTTTATTTTCTACTAAACTAATACAAAAAAAAAAATTAATCAGCCTTGTTCTGCTATTCATCGGGGGGAATTTTCTCTTGTTACTAGTCTGCTATTCATACAAGTGAATGTGGATTTACGTCGGCAATGTCGGTAATACGGTGTGGTATTCTCTTATTAACGTGAATGGACTCTTTCTATACAATTCGGATCCGCATATAAAATGTTGCGGGTTTTCAATTGTTGGTTGTGTATCTGCTTAGCGCTTAGGAAAATGAGAGTAGAAACCAATTTTTAGTTTAACTTAGAATATTTGTTTTATTTGGCAGTAGGAAAAAAGTCCAAAACTGTCCATATTTGTTTTTGTTTCTTTTTTAATAAAAAAATCAACCAAAACAATTTATTCAAACTTCTTAAGATTTTCACATGCACAGGGAACAGCTGTTTGAGTGAATGTCAATTTGGCTTGGGATAATGCAATTCACCCGACGGATAGCAGAATGAAAATACAGAGCCTAAAGGATCATTCACATGAGAGCGATCAACGACCGACGAATAAACAAACAAATGGGAATTAAAAAATTAATAAACCTTAATATTTCACAAAATCGAGTCAAAATGGTAGAATTCGATTTAAGATTAATTTTAAAATTATAAAATCTGAATTTTTATTTGCTTAAATATGATAAATTTGAGAAAAGAAATTGGTCGTAACGAATTAAGGCTATTCGCGACGAACAAATTGTTTTCTTAAAATTCTCTTGTTTTAGCAATTTAAATGAAAATTTTAGTATCCTAAAATAATCCTCAATTATTTTTCTTCCATTTTGTGTAGATTTTGTAATGATTTTCTCATTTAATCATTCATTCGTCAGTCGTTGGTTGCTTTTATGTGTACAGTCTTTAAGGGAATCGAATTGGTGAATCGGATCTATGGTTCAACGGAATATCAGAATAGGGCTGTATGTTTTCTTTTTAGTTTTCTAAAAAACATATTTTGTTGAAGTAATTAGCTGTTAAGGCAGGGCAAAAGTGTACTAAATTTTATAAAAGTGTAGCAATGTCAAGTGCATCGAAAAAAGTACAATTGTATTGACTTTTGCAACCGTGCCCCAAACCCAAAATAGAAATTCAAGAGAACATAAAACCACGTGTTTTGTGCGACTTGCGCATTAGCAAAATTAACAAACAATTTTGTTATACACATTGACGACACTAACGTCAAATGAAAAAGATGCTGTTATACAATCTACATAAATTGTGATATAGATGAAGAGAAACAACACACATATTATATCAGCTAAATTCTTATCAATTTTGAATTAATTTTTTGAGAATTATGTACCAATCTTACCTCTTTGTCCATTGTGAATATTAATGATTTAACAGTTTTCCTAATGGAATCCTCTTTGAAAGTTTACAGTGGCTCTTAGAGGCAGCCCACTAACCGATCGACTTATCACAACACTTTCGCGGCACTACAACTGCGCGGTAACTGTCATCGACTTCGACTACACAACTAAAATGCATCTGATGAATTATTCAGTCGTTGGATAAAGATTTTCTGAAATACAAAAAGGGAAGAGAATTTTTAAATGTTTTTTGATTGTTATTCGATTTAGTTAAACAAGTTGTGCCGTTTAATTGATTAATAGGGAATGGGGAAATACAAACACGCATTAAGAAAAATATTTAAAAAATGTATGGTGGAATGCTGATGTAAGGTTTTCATCAAAGGGAGAAAGGTGAGAATGCAACTTGATGTTTACCTTGAATAAACCATATTTTGTACAGGTCAGCAATAACAATAATTTCTATTGTCAGTTTGGTGATTGAGGAACAAAATTCAGGTTGGCAAATTAAGAGCCATAGTAAAAAGAAACGAGAGCAAATGTTACCACAAAAAAAATCAAACTAATTATGTATTTTCAAAGTTTTACATAATTAACAGACCAAGAGCCCACACCAAATTTAGGGGTGTGAAAGTGAATCAAAAAAAAAGTATATGAGTCGAAAGGTGTGGTTATGCTTATGAAAGAAATGCAAGTCTTGCAGTCCCTGGAGGTGGCTTAAGATGCGTTGTAGCAATTTGAAAACCTTACAAAATCAACTTTGAGGATGATTGTATGAACCAAAAAATGTTTTACCCATTCCTAGGTATTGATCCCCTGATTACAGATCCGTATGTCCAAGACCGTTTGGAGGCGGCATTTACCCTGCCAGACCGTTTGAAAAACCCTAACAGTCAACTTTGAGGATTCCTAGGTGCTTAGCCCCTGATTACAGATCCGTATGTCCAAGACCGTTTATAGAACCCGACAAATTTAAAAGAAATGGGTACAAAAATTATTTAAAAACAACGGTAAGAACTAAAACGGCCTTTTTTTTGTATGTAAAGTCAGAAAGCCCTTCTATCATTTCCTTTTTAAATAAAGTTCTTTTAGTGAACAGTTTTTGAAATATTAATTTTCAAACTCAAAATTTTGATAAAAAAAAATAAAAATTAATGTTCAAAATACTTTTTTTCAAAATTTCACGTAATTATGCACTATTTTTACTTTCACAATTCAATGCTCTTATCAAATCATAGTCAAATACTGAAAACTGGATGGTTCTAGGACTTTTACTTTTCAAGATATTACAAAATAAAGACACCAACTTCTTAGTAAAAAACAAGAAAAAACGAAGTTGATGATAATCAAGGTTGTTAAAATGATCATTTATCTGCATTCTTCTAAGTTTTATGAGAAAGTTTGTTTAATATCTTGAAAAGTAAAAGTCCTAGAGCCATTCGGTTTTCAGTATTTGACTATGATTTGATAAGAGCATTGAATTTTGAAAGTAAAAATAGTGCCTAATTACGTGAAATTTTGAAAAAAAGTGTTTTGAACATTAATTTTTATTTTTCTTATCAAAATTTTGAGTTTGAAAAGTTGATTTTTTTAAGTTTTCAAATTGCTATAAAGCATCTTAAGCCGCCTCCAGGGACTGCAAGACTTGCAATTCTTTCATAAGCATTACCACACCTTTCGACTCATATACTTTTTTTTTGGTTCACTTTCACACCCCTAAATTTGCTGTGGGCTCTTAGACTATAAGTATAATTTTTACTTTCAAAATTCAGTGATCCTATTGTAGTCTTATTCAAACACTGAAAATTGAATGGTTCTATGAACTTTACGTTTTAAAATAATTAAAAATATACGAAAAAACTATAGCTTTTAAAACTAAGAAGAATCGGACTAAATGATCATTTCAGCAAACAGAACGATCCAGTTTTCAATTTTTGTCTAAGAAATGAAAATAGCATTCAATTTTAAATGAAAGGTAGAACTTAATTACGTAATATTTTGAAAAAAGATCAGTTTATTATATTTTTTGCCTCAATTTCGAGTTTGAACAAAAAATTTAATAAAAGAACTTTATTAAAAAAAAAAAATAAAAAATGGATTTATTTTGTTCTTTAAAAAAAGTATAACAGGGCATTTTAAGTTTAAACGTTGCTTTTTTAATATTTTTGGTATTCAGTTTTTAAGAAGCATTTTTTATTAAGCATTTTTGTATTTGGCTAAAAATGTACTTTAAACTGCCATAGGTACATTAAACTGCTGTTCATATTAATTGATACAAACTGAAAAACAACTTTTAAAAACATCACAGAAAAGGTGCTTAATCGCAACAAAAAAAATGGACACGACTGGATCGCACAAACTTGCTCTCGAGGTTAAAAACTTAAACGTAGCTTGAAGTTGACAATGTGCATATATATTGGTTCCTTCCATAATATTATGATATCATTAAAAAAGCTTTGAAAAACAAAGGACCTCTAACATAAAAATTACTATAAATAAGTTATTTAAATAGATAAAACAGATAGAGCTAAAAAAAGTAAGCCATCTGATTTGTTTGATAAATATGAAATTATGAAAAAAAAAAAAATCAAAAATCGTTAAAGCGGTTTTCTTGAAAAATAATATTTTATATATAAAATTTCTTAAACATTTTTAAAAATAAAATTTGGTATGCCAACTTTTAGAATTATATAAAATACAATTTTACACAAAATTAAAAAAAAATATTCATTGACCCGTTCTCAAGATATTAAATTTTCAATAAAAAATTTAAATATTTTTTTAAATATCCAAAAATTATTTTTTTGGGTATTATTTAATTGTTAAAATTATAAAGGACCTCTTACATACAAAAATTGGTTGAAATCGATGTGTAGCCGTTAACGATAAATTTGAAAACAAGAAAATCGGTTCTTTCGCAGGTACCGTTAATAACCGTTATTAAAAAAAAATTGTCGTAATAATAGTAGCTCGTAATTTTTTTTTTTTTAAATCGTTAGAGCCGTTTTTGAAATAAAACAATTTTTGTATATTGGTTGTAGGGCAGGTACCGTTATTTGTTGAGCTAAAAAAACTTCAATTTTCCCTCTAGGGAATCCCATAAGAAAGTTAAGTCCAAAGTTTGAAGAAAAACGTTTCAGCCGTTTAGACAAGCTCGAGATAAAGACAGACAGACGGACAGACAGAAAGAATTGCGGGACTCACTTTTTCGCGTTCTCTATCATCGTAATGTTAGGGAAAATTATTATCTCGAGTTTTTTTTTTGGACAAATCCTAAACTTGGCCTATTACTACGTATATCGCAAGTAAAAAAGAGAAAAAAGTACGCAAACGCCCTAGTGTACCATCATTGTGTTGAATCTATTCATCATAAAATCCGAATAGAATATTGAAATACTGACCCCAAAATTCCTTGTGCGTAAAAAGATATGCATAACTTTTCTTACAATTGCAATTTTCAGCATGATTTCTCTAAACTTGTCACACGAGAGCAAATCTTGTCGTGGTTAACTTAAGCGTTGCTAGAAATTGAAAATGTATGTTATATGGTCCAATATTACGATATCATAAAAACTGCAGTAGTAGCCCGTAGCGTTATGGTTAGTGCGTTCGACTGTCACGCTGGAGGTCTGGGTTCGCTTTCCAGCCTCGTCCACCTAAAAACTAAAAAAAAGTTTTTTTTCAGGACTACTGCTTCTTGCGAGGAATTGACAAATCCTCCAAGAGTATCACTTGTCACGAATAAGTGCTTCTCGTTTAGCCGTTCGGATTCGGCATAAAATTGTAGGTCCCTTCCATTCCTGTTGAAAGGCGCATACAGGAATGGTTGCGAGTTGTTAGTGGTTCTTCATGAGCTGCAGTCTCAAATATTTTTTAAATACAAATTATTGTATAAATTACTATACATCTGCTAGAGCTCAAAACATCCGAAGCCTACCTAAATCCATATTTTTGCATAACCGCTTTCAAAAGGGGGAGAGGGGTATGTCGATGTTCGTCAAACCGATATATATTTGGCTTGGTATAATCTGAGCATATTATGATAAATGAACTTAGGGTAGTTTTTAGTGCTCAATCTTATAAAACCAAAATAAATGCAATAAAATACCCTTGGAAAAAGTAATTTAATTTTTATAAACAGATGACTGACATTTTAGTGCAACTAGCATAACATAAACGAGTTCCAACCATATATGGTGATGAAATTTGGAACACATGGTTTCATAAGAAATAAGAATCAAAAGATTCCATCGAAATATGTGGGGTGAAAGGGTGTTTTATAGAGTGAAAGGGAAAAGTCATTTACTACTACCAGTAGAAATGTTTAATTTTTTGTTAGAATTATAAAAATGCTTTACACCACCGTTCAACTCTTTAGGCTCTAGCTCAATATATGGTCGACGGAAGTTTTGACAAAAATCACTTTTTTGCACTTCTCCATCATAGTAATGTTAATTTCGATTAAAACCTCGAAATTTTAGTTTGACACGAAACCAAAACTTGCCCCATAGATAAAGTTAAAAATTAAAAAAATATAATCATAAAGTGAATTCTTGGCTTAAACCTTTTTTTTAGAGCTCAAACACAAAATTCAACCAACCTGTTATTATTAATCTTCTAAAATAAAATAGCATCAGCACAACCATAGAGGCACATTTTGTATGGTTCAAATAATATTTTTGATTCAAATCTTAAAATTTGATTTTTATTTACCTATCTACTCTTTCTTATCTATAGACTAAATGAAAATCCATTTTAAATCACTTTTAATAAATGTTTATTAATACTGGCACAGTAACAGGTGTTTTGTTAAAACTACAGACTGATTAAATCAAGATTCGACAACACCGTATTGTTTTGGTTTAAAATATTTTCTTATCTGAATTGCCTAGAAAATTGTTATTGAATTAATAATAGTAAACAAAATGATAATCCATTTGAAGTAGGTTCTTATCATCTTATCTTTAAACATAACATCTTGAAGATAAATTGTTTTCATTAAATATAATGATTAAAAACATCATTATGACACCACTAATTCATTTCATTTTTACTGCACTCTTCACTGATTTATTATAAAACATTTTACAAAATTCATTCAACTTCAAGCATTTCAATTATTGTCACAACATAATTCAATTAATCATAAGTAATTGACACCAAACGAACCAATAATTTTGCATTTGCTTGCAAATAAAATTTAATTTATTGAAAAATTATAACCATCAATCAAAAGCCCACTTGTTAAATGTTAGCATAATTTAAATTTGCTGATAGATACATATGTATTTCTTACATCAATATTAAAATGTAGGGCATCTCATAATGTCGCGCGAAGTCAATGTCTCGTATAGGTTTAGTTTTACTTTACCACATGTACCATAGCAAGTAGATATATACGAGTATTTTCTAGTAAGACATCAGTTTTAAATTACGACCGGCCGGCGATACGATTCGACAACAACTGACGCCTGATAATAATATTTTTATTTGAATGATTTCGTTAAGAAGCTACACTCATACAATTTTGAGGCTTCAGTTATCATTTCAATTTAATAGACTTCTATAGGTATACAAAAGGTTGTCAATTTATGAGTTTTATATTAAATTTAGTTTAAATAAATAAAAGCAATCTAACCGTTGGCGTAGTTGCTGACGGTTCTTTTGTTTGTAAGGGTTTGCCCGTAATTCATGGAAATAATGTTTAAAAATAATAAATGCAAATATTTGTCCAATTCTTAAGAGATTATTATTCATACTACTTTAAGAAACGAATAATATTGAAGTAAGCATAGACAAAGCTTCCATAAGCAAGTGTAAAGTATATACATATATGTAGTATTATTCTGAATGCACCCTGTAATCAGGTTCAATTTTGACTTTTTTGATCTTTTGATTCTCGTTAATAAAAAATAAGACACAGTCCATAATTAAACCAAACGCATCAGATGAAACAGTTTTCGGGTATTTTCTAAGAACTTTACATAGACCACCTAGGAATTTGTTTTTTATTTTCAAAATAATATCAGGGTCATAGTTTAGGTATTTTTTTTTTGTATTTTGTATGTTTTGAAATAAAGGGAAAACACGGCTGGAACATTAAGACAAATAATCGTGATCCTGGTCGATGTTGTTATGATCTTAGTTTTCTGCACCCGCGCAGTTTCTTAAAAGAGTTTAGACTGACATTTTGCAGGTGAAGGAAAAATGGCCATTTGTAGCGATGTAAGTAAAATATACTACTGCGATGTCACTATGATGTAAATATTGAAATTATTTGATAAATATATTTTCAAAAATATTTATTTACCGAAAGGTGTGGTGGTATTGAAGGAGATTTCGCTTTGGATTCGATAAATAATCAGGACATACAAACGTTTCACCCAGACAAAAATAAATACAAATAACTGCCAAATTAAAATATTAATGGATTCACGGCCGTATCCAGGTGGGGATCACAAGGGTCTGACCCCCCCCCACGAAATTTTTCAAAATGTATATCTTGCTCCAACTATGCTGTTGAAAAAGTCAAGACCCATCTTATATTAGTGATTCTCTAAATTGGTTTCCACAGCAAAATCTTAAAATCTATGAAAAGGTAAATACTTCTTGGCAACTCGAGAGCAACTACATAAGTTCGGAAAACAAATTTATTGATTTGCAAACAAATTCTTTTACTTTTCATTTTTAATGAACAACTTTTGCCCCAAATGTTTGTAGATAGATAGATAGATTTCTTTATTTTATAAAAATGTATTACAATATTTTAATTAAGAATACTGACATGGCGATAATGCCGTCTGCCGGATATGACAATTCATTAGAAAAAAATATATATAAATATAAAAAAAGTTTAATAAAGTTTTAGATAATTACATTTATAAAAATAAAAAGATACAATTTAATAAATTAAATTAAGTTATGAAGATACAGATTCATAATTTTTTCGAGAAAAAATATAATATAACTGATATTAATAACAATTTTAATGATTTGAAACATAAAAGCAAGTTCGATGATTTAAAACATAAAAGATAACAATTTTTAAACGATTTGAAACAAACAAATATTGAAGTTATAGGTGTAACTGAATGCAAATGCAATAAACAGCTGAATGAAACGTATTAATGTTTAAAAGCTATTACGATAAGTCATAGCATGATTGCAGAGTTTGTATAAGTTAAGCCAACCCTACTGGCCGTTTAAAATATGATATAAACTGCTTAAAGACAAAAAACTTTCTTGGAAACACAATCGTCTTATTTCCTGCAGCAAAGGGCAAATCGCAATAAAATGGAAACTATCTTCTGTCTCTCTTCTATTACATAGGCTACAAGTTGGCTGTAAGTCTGGTCTATGAGGTAAGAAGTTAAGATTCAGGATTTCTACCCTTGCTCGGAAAATAGTACTTATAACTTCGGGTGAGTGTTGACTGCTGAAGTAATTTATATCAGAAAACAATTGGTGGTTAAGATTTCTATAGATTAATCTCGAACTTGATGTTGATGCTCTTGTTAAATGTTAATCGTAAATTTTTTCATCGACTTTAGAGATGATTGTTGCAAAGACATCACTCCAATCGGCTACATTTGTTTCCAATAAATTCGCAGTAATATCGTGATATAAGGCCAGCTGGTTCCATTCCCTGAAGGGAGAGGTATTGGATCGCACCAAAGTACCCATTAGTGATTTATGTAGAATATTATCACTTCTTTTCATAACTTTTGTTAAGTAGTCTGCATGAGCTTTTAAATTGTGTATGTATATGGGTGGTAATCCAGATTCCACATGTATTGCGTAGGTCGGTGTTGAGCTGGGTAGTCTAAATAGACGCTTGAAGAAGTACCTTTGCACAGCTTCGAATTCTTCAAAAGGGGTAACTCCAAATGCCTGCACTCCGTAACATAAACACGTGTTCACAGTCGCGTTAAAAACTTTATATTTAGATCGAAGATCAATATTTTGATTTGAAAACAATTTAGGCCAGAGATGAGAGAATGTTAAGTGCCAGCTTAGCTGCACAGCTCTTTTCTTTAGCGTGTTTGCTAAAGTTTAAATTAGATGTCAACAAAACACCGAGATACTTAAAATCCCTCACTACCTCAATCCGCCCATTATTAATACGCCATGATTCTTCAGGTAATCTTCGCTTCTGACGGCTCTCAAAAATCATTATCTTCGTTTTCATAATGTTGATGCTGAGGTCCCATGATTTGCAGTAAGCTTGTAAACGGTTTACTTGGAGTTGCAGCGTAATATGATTCTCAGCTAGCAAAACCAAATCATCAGCGTTTGTTTGTATAACCTAAGGTTTACAGTGATGTTATTTGCCTGATTTTAAGGTTTAAAAAAAAATTGAAAAAATTCTCTTTTGCTTATTTGAGGTTCATATCAATTAATTTTTTTCTAAAAAAAAAGTACACTAATTTTCCTCTACAAATCTCAATTGAATATTGCCAATACTTTCTTTTTTTTCGAGAAAAAAATAGTTTGTTAGTTGTTTTAGCTTTATAACCATTGTCAATTTCCTTTGTATTCACTATTCTGTTTTGGAACAGCGATAACACACCTAATCAAAAATAGTTTGTTCTATCCCGGCATTAAAAAAGACCTGTGTTTGAATTAATGGAGAATCTTGTAGCGTCTCACGAAGAGTTTCTCATGCTATTACGAGTTTCTTGGTTAACCTCAAATATAATAAAAAATTGTAATTTTCATTTTTAGACTGGAATATCTGAAATAAGTGCATCAAAAGCCTTGGGAAAAATAAACACAAGAAAAAATTATGATTTTGTAATCATGTGTAATCAATGAATTATTAATTTTGGTTAAAAACAATGGCGCAACATTTTTAACAGCCTATTATTAAGGGTTAAGTATAATACTACTCAACATTTCTCTAATTCTTTAACAACCAAATTTATAAACGTGGAATAGAGAAGGGTTAACCTTATTCCATGGACTAAGTACAAAATGTTATTTAAAAAACAAAATTTCGTCTAGGTGACGTTTACTAAGTTAAACCACCGAACATGGTGGTTTAGCGAAGGAATACAAATCAGACGTATCAAACAAATGATAATAACTTTGACAGAATTATTAGGTGTGTTCGGTTACGTGATCTACTTATTGTGGTAGATTTTCGTTTTGTTTTTATTAATAGGAAATTTTATTCCATGGACTAACTCTTATTCCATGGTCTTGTAACCTTATGGAATAAAGGTGGTATACGCCTTTTTTCTTAATACAGCTGTAACGGTTTACTAACATTTTTTTCTTTCCATTAAACCAATTTCCTTTATAAACTTCGTTGTAGCCCGTGGCGTAATGGTTAGTGCGTTCGACTGTCACGCTGGAGGTCTGGGTTCGCTTCCCAGCCTCGTCCACCTAAAAACTAAAAAGTTTTTTTTCAGGGCTACTGCCTCTTGCGAGGAATTGACAAATCCTCCAAGAGTATCACTTGTCACGAATAAGTGCTTCGCGTCTAGCCGTTCGGATTCGGCATAAAATTGTAGGTCCCTTTCATTCCTGTCGAAAGGCGTACACAGAAATGGTTGCGAGTTGTTAGTCACTAGGCCCTGGTTCTTCATGAGCCGTTGTGCCACCCGATTTATTTATTTTTATTCTTTATAAACTTCAGCTGAACACGTCCAAAACATTGACAGCTCGTGCAAAAATCTCACAAACATCCCTGAATTGTACATTTATAAACGTCAAAGTGTCATATGGATTTAGTACGATACTTAAAAGATAAAATAGCCATTTGATGATTTTAACTTAGGTACAATGTTAGAAGATAGAACGATGCTAAACTCGTTTAAAATTAGCAAAATACATTTTTATAGTATTATTGTAAAAATGATTTAACATCGTGTTAAATCGACTAAAATTTGGCGCCAGTGTTTTTAAGGTAGCCTAACTTGCTGATAGCTTTAGTTAAATTCAAGAAACGAAATATTTGTCTGGCTACGACCTTGAATTGATTTAAACCTTTTATCTTATCTTTTAAGTATTTGCAATATAATAATGAATAAGCTATTTTTAAACAATAATTACTTGCCATACTGATCTGCCCCCGTCTTTCGATTATACATTTTTAACAAACTCCAAGGGCTACCAGGTAATAAAAGCTTAATTGAGATTAAATATTATTCAAGTGTTTTAGATTGATACGGTTATTCCCTAAAGCTGACCATAAACGACGAACATGCTCGCCGAACATGCTCGTGCTCGCCATATTTTCGTCGTCTATGGGGTGGTTCGCGAACCGCACGCCGTTGGCGAAAAATTTCGATTTTCTAGTGTTTGTTTCCTTCAATGTTCGTCGTGTATGGGCATGTTCGCGAGCAATTATAATTTTTACTGCGTATATCACCGGGTTCACATCGAATTAATATGAGCGCAACCACTTGTTTTTCTTTTTCGCACATGTTTACGCTTAGAAGAATCAACAAGAAATGAATGTTCGCCAAATATGTTCGTCGTCTATGGGGTAAGGCAAACGAGCATGTTCGGCGAGCATGTTCGTCGTTTATGGCCAGATTAAGATAAGAACTGCATGCATACCTACTGAATTTTTGATAATTTTGTTTAAATTGTAAAAACAAAATCAGTGATTTCGATTAACAAGTTTGTCTTCTCCAGCTAGTAATTTAGTTTTTAGGAAGAAACTCTTATTTAAAGTGGGATCGGGATAAAATCTTGAATCCCAAAATCCTGAATTTTTTTTTAAGGAATTAGTTTATTAAGCTGAAAGTTTCGAAACCCATAATCCCAAACGCCCAAAATCTCGAATGCCAAAACCTCAAATGCCAAAATCTCGAATCTCAAAGTCTTGAACACATTCGGTATAAGATAAAATAAATAAATAAATCGGGTGGCACAACGACTCATGAAGAACCAGGGCCTAGTGACTAACAACTCGCAACCATTCTTGTGTGCGCCTTTCGACAGGAATGGAAGGGACCTAAAATTTTATGCCGGATCCGAACGGCTAGACGAGAAGCACTTATTCGCGACAAGTAAAACTCTTGGAGGATTTGTCAATTCCTCGCAAGAAGCAGTAGCCCTGAAAAAAAAACTTCTTTTTAGTTTTTAGGTGGACGAGGCTGGGAAGCGATCCCAGACCTCCAGCGTGACAGTCGAACGCACTAACCATTACGCTACGGGCTACTACCATTCGGTATAAGAGCACATCCCAAATATCAATATATTTGGTTTGTAAATGTTCAATGCGTTTTTTCAGATATTTTTTAATATAATAATTTAGTTGTTCACAAAGAAGCTGTGCATTGGTCATACTTAAAAATGATTATTATTATTTCATACAAATATGATTTTTAAAAATTTTTAACAAAAAACTTTTGTAACGCTTTTTTAATATCATCACCAACCAGTTTCTAACGTTTAAGTAAAACAAATCTATATATAAATAACCTACAAAAAATTTTGTGGTACCATTTGCTCAAAAAGTTTCCAACTGATTTCGATAAATTTTATATGGTTGGAAAGCCATTTTTTTTACACTATCAGATCTTTGTCGAAGAGCGCTTAAATCAAGCTGCAAATTACGACCAAAGAATTGCCAACACAAACATTTGTACACCTGCTCATCACTTAGTGCAGTGTTAGTAGTTAGTAGCAATAGACAGACCACAAAAAAAAAACTAAGGAGATCGTATTTTCTCAACATAAAATGAGACTATCAAGAACAAAACAAAAAGAAAAAATGTGACTTATACAAACATTTATGAGCGTGTTATACTGGTCTTCAATACACTTTTTAGTTTAATTTTATTAATATTAAGGTCAAAAATATTTTCATTTAAATTTAATAGCTTGTACATTCGAGTTAACGGCTCATGCATTCCATAATTAGTACGATGCTGGGGTAGACAAAGTTTGGATCTGTAGAAGATTTATTCGATGCTCGTAAGCGGAAGGTTATAATTATAAGGATCTACCCATTGTAATCCCTTCAACGCAAAACGAATAAAATTGCTCTGTACTGCTTCTGTCCTATTTTTATGAACCTCGTAGAAAGGAGTCCATATCTGAGATACATATTCAAGGTGGGGTCGAACTAAGCAGTTGTAAAGTGCAAGGGTAACGTAAGGATCTTGAAATTCTTTGGCCCATCGCTTTACAAACCCCAACAGTTGGCTTTTTTAACGATAAAATTGATATGTTCCGCAAAATCAAGCTTAGAAGTAAAATTAACTCCAAGGTCTTTAAAACATTGAACACGAAGTAAAACATGTTCAGAAATTTTATAATTATATGAACTTGGAATCCTTTTTTAGAAAAAAAACATGGCTTGACATTTAATTGGGTTCAGATTCAAACCGTTCCTACGACACCATAAAACAAAATTATTAATATCATCTTGCAGAAGCAATCGATCGCTGGCAGATTCAATGCTTTTGGAAATTTACATATCGTCTGCAAAAATAAGAATTTCGCTATTACGTATACACAAAGGGACATCATTAATAGCTAATATAAAAAGGAGAGGTCCTCAATGACTACCCTGAGGAACCCCCGATTTAGCAATAAAAGGGTTGGAGAAAGACTCTACAAATTTAACCTGGTAATATCTATTCTGGAGATATTATGAAATCCAGGCGATGAATCCATGAGGAAATCCAAACGCTTTAAGTTTAAAAGTGATAATTTCATGGGATAGTTGATCGAAAGCCTTGGAGTAGTATGTATAGATACAGTCAAGCTCTTGCCCACGTTCTAAAGTATATGAGCACATGTGCATAAATACAAGCAAATTTGTCACCGTCGATCCTTCTGCATAAAACCATGCTGTTGTTTGCAAATGATATTTTTACAGTTGAATGTCAAACTATCGCACACCACTTGCTCAAAAAGCTTGGGAATGCAAGATAGCTTAGAGATTGGTCTGTAGTTAGCCATAGGTCTGATGATGTGCATAATATACCTGAGACACTCACTTACACACTGTGGGCCATTTTTGTGTTTGCACTGGCAATCACTGTTCATATTAAATAAAAATAAAAAAAAAATGTTTTGCAATTTAATTTTCAAACAAATTGTTTGAGAGTGTGAATGTGAGTTTTTGGTAGTCGAATTTCGGCCAATGGGCGATGCTAGTAAATAAAAAATTGGAAATTTTGTCATTCGACATTTTAGGCATTCAAGATGGGCGTTATGACTCAACGCCCAAAACCATAAAGCTCAAAAAATGTCATAACACCAAAAAATTTGTCTTAACAATTTGTTTTTGTACAATTTGGGCGGACCTAACGCCTTCAAGATGTTGGGCATTTGGGATTTTGGCTCAACCCTTTTTTTACGACTTTTGCGCTACATAAGTTCATGTCAGAAAGTTTTAGATTTGTTTGGAAAATATTTCCCATAAACATTTTGACTGTTCGCTTACAACTTCGCATGCGTCATTAGAATAAAATAAATCTAATCTATAATTGTTTTTTTTTTCTGAAACGGCTATAATGATTTGGATGAAAGTTGGGTTTGTTCCTGTGACCAAGAACAAAATTTCAAAATTCAAAATTATATATTGGCTTCTTGGAAACGATTCTATTTTTTGTAAACGGGAATAGAGCAGAATCCAAACAATTTGGGTATTTGTTTTTATAAATAAGAAGACAATTTAAAAATTGGTTTTAGTAAAATCAGTTCACTGCCACACCCGTTTACGTAAGTTCTTGATTTCTCGTTATATGAATTATCACAAGTAAACAAACTTGATCGAATTGATACAACTTGTTGCATGTTCATTTATAAATACTCCACAAATTTCTTCTATGTATTTGCCTCTCATTGGAGCTTGATTTTCCTTTTTAACTACAATGTATACTCAATGTTTTAAAAAAAGGTCATTAACTTAACACAATATTGACAAGAAACAATAATAGAAAATGATCTTTACTATAGTATCAATTTACTAACCACATTCTTTATTGGCACTTGACAACAAAAAAAAAAACTTGACTTCATCAAACCATAAATAAATTTCTGATTTAGTGACAGTTGACTGGATTTCAAATAGATGGTGATGCAGGTAAATCAATCATAACCATCAAGAAAAATATTATACATATACAAGTTAAATGAATTGGAATCAAAATTAGGTTTTAGCATTTTAATAGGCAAATTCCAATGTGGTGTGACAAATAACGTAAGCCATCTTAACAGAAAGCCTAAGATGCTTAAGCTTTAATCTTAATTATTACTCTATACATTTTTGTAAGATTACAAAAATAATAATAATAATAATAACGTAAGCCGATTAGGGCTGGCCTCGAGACGAGACTCTGCGAGACTTTAGTAAGTCTCGTCTCGGTCTCGTTTAAATCTAAAATTTTCAGTCTCGTCTCGGTCTCGTATAATTAAGTCCCGTCTCGGTCTCGTCTCCGAAAAATACGATTTACGGACAAACTGTTGATTATTAGAATGAAATATTTTCGATTATCGTTTGAATATGTGCAGAAGAAAATAAATATTTAACTGAAATTGGATTTTTTAATTTATTAGACTCTCTGTAAATTTCAATCCAAATATACAGTCTCGTCTCGGTCTCGTCTCGGTTGCTTAAAAGGCAGTCTCGTCACGTCTCTTCTCGGTCTCGTCCAGTAGCGGATCCAGGGGGGTGGCTATAAGGGCTAAAGCCCCCCCACAGCCGAATCATAAAATAATTAAAAATATAGAAAGCAATACATTACAACGTGTAGAATTTTATATTCCGTCTAAAATATTGTTAAGATATGAGATTTGATGGACAAAATAACGTGGTTGGGGTTGAACTATTTGCATACACGTTATGGAATTTTTTTTCTAAGCCCTAAAATTGGGGCTAAAGTCTGAAGCGAATTGGACAAAAACTAAGTTGGGGGCTATGAATATGGACATGTTTCATGCAACGACAATTTTTCCCTTAAAATAAAACCCAGAAAATTGGGAAGAAAAAAACAGTTTTGGAGCAATAAGGCTTGAGAATATTGGACAAAAAACCTAGCCAGGGTTAAGCAACTTACTTCCGAAAAACTAACCTTATTCCAGAGAGTTTTTGGGGCTCAAGTCTAGGGACTGCCAAAGTCCGAAGTTGGGGCTAAGGCTTGAAGAGATAAGTAAAAAGAGATAAAAATGCCCGCTTAACATTAACGTGTCAAATGCCCCAACTGTTTATACTTAAAACAAAGCTAATTTACCGAAAGAAACGCATTTGAGGCTTAAACCATTTGATAATAACGGGATGTCAAGTTTAGTGGCAGCAAACCGTCAGCTATTTATATGACGTTTAAATGAGCGCTGAATGTTTCACAAGGTGTGTTTGTTTTGTTCATTTTGCAAATCCAACATGTTTTCGACAGGTTTTATTTAAAACTTGTGTTTTATCAAAACTTGTGGTTTAGCAAAATTGTATGGGAAAACTTGTGTTTTCGATCTAGGTTTTCAGCCAAAACCGATATTTTCGCGAAAACCGGGTTTTGGGTTTGGTGTGAAAAGGCTATGACATCACAAGACCAGCAAATCATTCCATATATAACGTGGAACACATTACTGAAGTGATCTGTTTATGGAAATTGTACACTTGTTCTATTTTTGGTGGGGAAAGGCACCATTTTTATAAACAAATTTCAATTATACCTAAAAAAAAAATATGAAACCAAAAAAAACTCATGCGGTCCTCCATCCTAGTACTAACTCACCCGACGATGCTTGATTTCGGTGATCGGTCGAGAACTGAATACCATGAATGAATAGACAGAAATGAAGAAAAATCCCAAGTTTGCTCGCTAACTTCTACTATTTCGGGGAGTTGAGAAAATCCAAAGTTGATCAACTCTAGAGTTGAAAACGTCAAGTTTGAGTGAATAAAAACTATTTCTCAAGGTATGTATTGCAAGTAAATAAAATAGTGTCTTTTAATTCCTATTAAGAAAACCTACATTGAGAAATAAAAATACTCTGGCATCAGAGAATTTACTCTCCGGAACCTAAATTCATACTTAATCGAACACGCCCAAGGAGGGTAGGTACTGACAAAACAGCTGTGAAGAATCAAACAATTTTTTTTTTTCTTTTGAAATGAAACAAAATATAGAAAAGATTTCACAGGAAATTGATTAATTTTATTGCTTTTGGTAATGTTAATAATATGTATTTTGATTCAATCAATACGAAGTACTGAATATTAAACCACAATAAAAAAAAACTCATATTAACCAGATAATTTCACTGCTGCTGTTTTTGCATTTATTAATCGAGTCACTCAGATAAATAAAATATTAAGTTTTTTATTGATACAAATTATTGAAAGAGTTTTTTTTAAATAAGAAATGCTAAATTGAATAAAAACTTTCGCACCCAAATTAAATCTAACCACAACAAAAATAAAATGAGAATTGTGAACTGTCAAAGCGAAGCCAGAATAGAAAAAAGATGTATTCGGGCGTTGGAGCTCGCGCTTATAGCCCTTCCACACTACCCCACTTTGTATTAATACATGTAAAATTGAAAGTGGGAAAGAATTGCACGCGAATGCCAAATTTGTGGGAAAGAAATGGCTTTTCATATTTTGCTTCCACACTTGCTTGTATTAAGACATTACCTTAACCTAAAAAAAAGTGTGATAGAATGTGGGATAGAATTAGAACCATTCCTAAAATTCTTCATGTATTAACACATGTCAAATCGTGTGGGATAGAATGTCGGGTTGTGTAGGCTGGGCTGCCATATTTTGTTTCCACACTATTCTACATGATTTGTTTCCCACTTTTTTGACATGTATTAATACACAGTGGGCTAGTGTGGAAGGCCTTTTACGATATTTACGATCTGAAGCGACGCAACGCCTGAGGTATTATTTTGGTTTGTTTCATACGAATTCATTGTTTCTATTCAATATGTCAAAGTTGGAGCGACCTAACGCGTGATTGTGATTTGGCTATAAGTAATCATCAAATGAACTTCATTCCGAAAACTATTCCCTTATTTTCCATTTAATTTTTAACTTTAAGTAAATTAATTTTTCACTTTTGATAAATAAATAATAAAAGTAGGATTTAATTTCCTGAGACACCCTGTGCAAAAATTTACTTTGAAATTTCACTGTCTAATCTCGGTTATTTGTTTTAAATTCAAATTTATCCCCGACTCTTATCTACAAAACTGACATTTTTATACTACTTAATCCCTTTCATCCAGCATGCGACCCATCATACAACTACGAACCAACACAACATCAAAACCAAGATATAAGTTAAAATAAAAGTTGAAATAAAAGTTCATAGCAAAAACAAAAAATCCCATAATCACATTTAATTTTTTATTAAATTTTGCCTCAGATCTTGTACAAGTCTGTTGGAAGTTTTGTCTTCTCTACATTAGGTGCTCGTTCAAAGTACCCACATAGATGATAATATTTTATTGTATAGTATATTATGTATATGTACTTACATTTGTTTGTAACTATTCATTGGATAACCTTAAAGGGCTTCCCTATACGTATGTAGCAGCATGAGTAGGAGATGTAACTCGATATACTTTTTATAGTTTGTCAGTTATTCACAAACCAAGGAGGAGAAGTGGGATAAAGGGGAGAAGTTGTTTATATGCTGGAATACAAATATGTGCTTGTGTATTAGTACCTGAGAGGAGGTATACCTTTATTTTATTTACTTCCTAAATCCCTTTACCTGCTAATACAACAAAAGAAAAAACCCTCCCCAATTCCTGTCATACTTACTTGTAGAGACAAAGTTTAGAAACAACTATCTAGTTTCGTTTATTTTGTTTTCTATGATTCAAACTGAATCTAATCTAAATAGGAAAATTTCACCATTAAAATATGACAATGATGCAACTATCTTGATACAAATGAGAGTTTTACTCGGTTTTCGCTATTTTTCTTACGAGTCGAGCTAGAACACTAATTTACTTTTTGGTCGATAGATTTTCTCAATAAAGCAAGTTGTAGATCCAATTAAAAAAAAAATGAGAAAAACTAAGATCCGAGATTTGTATGTTTAAATTTCAAAACTGGTAAGGTTGAAGAAAAATTTCAAAAAATCAGAATATTTTTTTATTTTCCATATGCATAATATGTATGTAGGTACCTTTATATTTTTGGAAAGTTAAAATAAAAATATTCTGCTCTTGTTTGAGGAATTTTTGATCTAAAGATGTGTTTTTTTTTGGCAAAGAAAATTTTTGAAAAACACAATTTCCCGAGATGAATTTATTTATAGGTACAGGGTCTCCCAGAGCCACTGACCCAGACGAAAACTATGGAGTCCTGATCCTGAGGTGGAAAATCTTAAGAGGAAATTTTCTCGTCTTCGCTTCCTTTGCGACTTTTCTTAAGTATCATTTTTCTTTTTGTCCAATTTGTGCTCTAAAAAATACCTTATCTCTCTTGCAGAAAAAAAATCTAGTTGTCGACATGGCACTAGAAAGCCACAAATTTAATGAATATACAAAGGTGCTAAACTTTTTTTTTATAGATTTTAGTAAGGCAATTGATACAGTAGAACATGATAGCATATGAAAACCTCTGTAAAATCATAACATTCATCCCGTTTACACTAAATAAATAAATAAATTGGGTGGCGCAACGGCTCGTGAAGAACCAGGGCCTAGTGACTAACAACTCTCAACCATTTCTATGCCAAATCCGAACGGCTAGACGAGAAGCACTTATTTGACAAGTGATACTCTTGGAGGATTTGTCAATTCCTCGCAAGAGGCAGTAGCCCTGAAAAAAAAACTTTTTAGTTTTAAGGTGGACGAGGTAAGGAAGTGAACCTAGGCCTTCAGCGTGACAGTCCATCGCACTAACCATTACGCTACGGACTACTACAAAAAAAATAAATCGGGTGGCACAACGGCTCATGAAGAACCAGGGCCTAGTGACTAACACCTCGCAACCATTCCTGTGTGCGCCTTTCTACAGGAATGGAAGGGACCTACAATTTTATGCCGAATCCGAACGGCTAGACGAGAAGCACTTATTCGTGACAAGTGATACTCTTGGAGGATTTGTCAATTCCTCGCAGGAGGCAGTAGCCCTGAAAAAAAAAACTTTTTAGTTTTTAGGTGGACGAGGCTGGGAAGCGATCCCAGACCTCCAGCGTGACAGTCGAACGGACTACTACGTTTACACTAAAACACTCAAAACTATTTACAAAAATAGTACTGTAAGAATAAAGACTGCTGAAATAGGACGTGCATTTCAATTTAACCGTGGAGTACGCCAAAGAGACCGAATGCAGCTGTGTTAGAAGAAATCTTCTAAAAACTCGATTAAGTACGGAATCAAAGTACGGGGACAGTTTGTAGACAACTTACGATTTGCTGATGACATTGTACTTATCGCGGATACTCTAGGCAATATCAAATAAATGGTGAATGAGTTTGCTATAGAAAGTAAAAGATAGTTCAAAAATCAAGAAGAGAAGGAAGTAGACCAGGCGAATTGTAAAGACTTGGAAACAATATTGGAAACATGTCCAAAAGGTTTTACTAGGTGTGGGCCTCACGAGTGTTTGAAAAGTATCCCTCATCTAAATGTTTGCTACTGAAATCCATGAAGGGCTTGCCGAGTTTCAACAAGTTTTCCTCGTCCAGATTTCTCTAATGAAAACTTACTAGGGCCTTGCCCAAACAAGAAGGAAACTTGGATTTTTTTCCAGCTGGGTTGTTTTTAACAAAAAAGTACATATAAAACTATTAATTAAATAAAATAAAAAAAAAGAAAAGAAAAGAAAATTAAAAAAAACTGAATTTTTGAATACAATTAAATAATTAACTACGTCTAGATTTGACAATTGAAAAAATAGTATCATTATAGTATTAAAATTTTCTTTAATTTCCTTTTTTTTGCTATTATACTTGCTTTTGTAAAAAATAAAATGCAATACTGAGTCGCACTAGCCTTTTCTCTCCTATTCCAAGAAACGCTTTTTTTGTGGGATTAATCACGTGCTGTTGAGCGTAAAAATGTATATTAAACATATTTCAATAAAAAAAAGGTAAACAATCCTTAACTTGGTGCATCGTGCATTAATTAGTTTATCGATATTTTTTTATCAAATAATGTTTTTCTCTTAATACAATTGAGAGAATTTTGAAGAGCTGATGTCAACAGTTCTCAGGAGTTTTTTTTTTATAAAACCAAAAATACGGTTGCTATTCGTGAAAAATGAACTCATTTCTAATTCAAGATGGCGGCAACCCTCTAAGACGATGATAGTCAAGAATTCGGCTTTCTTTATTGAGCCTATTTCATTGAGCCAAGTCATATTTAATTACAAATTATCTTCTTCCCTATTTTTATATACATATAAAATTAAATCAATTAAAAATTATTAAAAAACCTATGTAAATATAATGAGCTGCTGGAAAAACTTAATCGCTCTCGTTAGATTTCCAACTACACATCGCTCAAAAAAGAACAACGTCATAATTCAAAAAACGTCAATCTTCAGAAATCGCAATTTAAAAATTGCATGGCTGTATTTCATATTTCATGTAATTTTTATCTACTTTTTTTTTGCTTCTTCGTAGAGCTATTAATTAAATTTATACAGCAAAGTGTGACATTTATTGGACTGTTTTCAATTCAGATGTCCCTGCGTAAGTGCAAAAATACAGTATTTCCACAAACAAATATTTATAAATGACTATGTATATAACGACAAATGATGGTCTATAGCCTCTAATTTTTCACTTCTAGAAATGACGTTTTGCCAAAAAATAGTTTATAGATAATGAGTTTCAACTGTATCATTAGGTCAAAATTGATGTTTTTTGAGTTACGACGTTGTTCTTTTTAATGAGCGATATTCTTATTTTAGTCATTAGGTCTTAGAACAAAATCATTCATCATCTACAGTGCATAGTGAAATTCACTCCCAAACCAGGTAAAAACATGACTACATAAAATGGGGATGTTTCAGCAGACAGCGCCACCGCAACAGACTGTGTGTGACTCTAGCTGCTGCTCTCAGTTATAATTCAACCGCGTTTGCATACAGTACAGATGCTATCTAAAAGAATTAAGAGAAACGTAATTAAAAATAATTAGAAACGGCAAAACAGACACACACAAAAAAAAATGTCTACGGAAAAGCTAACGGCTGCGGAAGATGGCCTGAACGGGATGGAAATGCAAAATGTCGAGCCAAACTTGGGTAACAAAACGTCCAGTGATTTGAAAATTTCGACGCGCAACAGTTCCGAACGTAGCTTGCCTATGAGGAGCTACAATAAATGGTCCCCCTCCGAACAGGGGGCAACGCTCGTTTGGCGTGACCTGTGCGTTTACACAACGGCGAGTGGTTCGGGTTTAAGTAAAATGAAAAGGATTATCAATAATTCCACGGGAGCTGTTCAACCAGGAAATCTAATGGCTCTAATGGGTTCAAGGTGAGATTCCGCGTATTCTGGCGCTCATCCTCCCATAAACTCCCTCCAGAGATAGATAATTTGTTTTTTCTGCAAAAGTGTGTGTTTTTTTGAATCCCTGTTGAGTGCATTTGTTTGCATAATTCATGTTGCTGGTTAGTGTTCCTATATTGTATTACAGCATGCTTACACTTCAGCCCCTGTGTTACAGTAATGAGCACACATGGTATAGGTTCAGGCGATAGATACTTTGTGCACTCATTGTGTACAAAATTCTATTTTTATATTTACCTACATTATTATAGAGCTTGGTGGCCAAGAGCAAAGTCTTATTATAGTCGTGCCATAGTGATAAGGAATTTTCAACATTTTTCTATGTATTCTGGATTACGATTTTATATCTTTGCACAGTGATTATTTGAAAATTTATTCAACAACAGACGATCTTGTGCGTGAAGTAAGATTCGTTCATTGGATATATTTTGGAATGTTGGTATTTAGTAAAGATAACCATATCAAGATGCTGAAAGTGAGTTTTAAGAAAAGTGATTTATTTATTTATTTTTTGTTTGATTAAACTCAAGAACATGATAATTGCGTTTGTTAAGATAAGATTACTAAGCAGAGCAGTGTTTTGCTCCACATTGTGGATACAAAAGAAAATGGAGTAAAATATTTGATCGAGACCGAAGACGGAGAAATTAAAATGTATTATCTTAAGGCCAGTATAAAGTCACGTGGCAATTTGTTGTCGCAACTTTGAAAATTGTAAAACAAAACTCGAACGGATGCAATAAATTGACAAATAATGTGGATTAAGTACAAGAGGGACATTTTGATCTTTCGAAAATTCTATGGGCATTTCAGCGCCAAATGAAATTTCGTCATCACTTATAGAAATCCTTTATAGCTAACAAGATTGTCAGCTAGTTTGCGAAAAATAGTAAACAATCTATTGTTTTAAGGCTGGCCTTACAACTAATCTTTATACTTTCACTTTTAAATGTATTTATCAGATAGATATTCATTTTGTAGAGGAAATATTTGTTTGATGATGCTTCATTCTTAAGCTGACTTTATTTCAACAAAATTTATGACTTACTTATTCAAAGACCTAGTTTTTCAATAACTCTTCGCTAAACAACAATAGTTATTAAATCAACTTTGGAAATCCGTTGAAAGTTGAAGGTTGTCAAAACAGAGGGTGATAGAACACAAAGTTTTGTTTTTCTACGGAAAGTAGGTTAGGTAATCATAGAATGTTTAACAATAGATCATTATGGACCACTGATCGCTTTTTACCTAAAAAGTACAAAAAAAAACGTTTTTTTAATTTTTTAATCCGCATATCTCAAAAACCTAAGGTGACGTTATATTTCTGAGTTTATATCTAAAAAAGGCTCACCGAAAACTGGTTCTGCAATAAAACAAAATGCAAGTGTTAAGCCTAGTTGACACGAGATTACACCGCACATTTTTTAGCTGTACACCTACGAACAAATGAGCAGTGGCGCCATTATCATGGAATTGTTCACACAATGATTTTTCTGCAAAAACGTGTTTATCTGTAAAGTTTGGATGTTTACAGCTAAAAAACGTTCTGTGTAATCACGTGTGAACAAGGCCTTAGTGGTTCAAGACTATAATGTGAGTGACTATAACATTAGCAGCATAAAAACGTGTCACCATTTTTAATACAAAATTAAATAGTTATGGGAAAGTGTAAACAAAATTCAAAAGTCTAAAAATTTGTTCTTTTGAAATATTTTTACGAAATTTTACCAAAATTGGCGCGGTCATATACAATATGGGAGAATAATATAAAAAGCTATTTTCTGCGAAAATAATACAAAAAGCAGTTTTCAGGAAAAATGTCAAAAGCTCTATTTCTGTTAAGTTATTTTTTTTTGGCAGAAACTTGATATGCCATTTGTTAGAAGTTAGAATGACTTTGAACATAGCAGGCGCCGAGTTTAATTAAAATCGTTATGTTCATTTTTGAGAAATTAAAAAAAAAACGATTTTTCTGCTTCTAACTTATCTAGCACGGATAGCTATCCCATTCTAAATGGGCTTGAGCAAAAAAATCGATTTTCTCATTTTCAATGTCGGATGTCGTCTTCGAATTCTCCATCACTGTAATGTTAGATTTGATTAAAACCCCGAATTTTGTTCGCATTAAACCATTATCTACTGTATGTTAATAGTGCTTCCTTATGAAGTAAGTAAGAAGCAAGTACGCGTATGTTTTTAACGTCAAAATCATCACTAGAAAAACAGGACCAATTCTGTTTTCTGTTGGTTTAAAATTGAATTCTATGAAACGTATTACAAATAGCCTGGAAAATATTTTTTACTTGTTCCTCACTTAATAACGTAAAATATCGTTATACAGGGTGTCCAGTAAATAATGGAAAACCTTGGAATGCCTCATAGTAGACTTTATGACCGTCCTGAAAACTAATAAAAAAAAAGTCTATCCCAACCGCAAGAAAAGATATGTGCATTATTTTTTGCGTTACTTTACGTTTTTGAATACCATGACTACGAGTGAATGAATTCTACCGTTTTTTTTTCGAAGCAATATTTAAAATTGTTTGTGCCAAAACATAAGGAGACAAAAATTATAATAACTGTCGGAATTCTTAGAGAAAAAAATTATTGAACTTTGATTTTCCATGCAAAATGGGAAAGAAAATAATTTTTGAAAAAGTTAAATCATCTCTGGTATGCAAAAATGCATGAATACCTAAGTGGCCATCTATTTTTAAATGCGGATTTCAAAATGGTATAGTTTATTATTGTATCTCGAACCAATAGCAAATTATTTGTAAGAATCTGCAATACTAGAGCCCATTTAGCATTGAACATGGTAGATATTTGATTGATTGCCTGTCTTTATAATATTGTCCTAATGATAAATCCAAGCTTTTAACTTCTAGGGCCGAATGCAACATTACCAAAAATGTTGAAAAAGTGCAAAAAACGGCTACATTTTCCAGCTTGTTTTGAATTATACCTCTTCAATTGGTCTTTTAAAAAACCATCAAATATTTTGGTAGTGGTTATTAACAAATTAATTTTCTTATAAGAGGTGCATTAAATAAATCGAATACAGCAAGCCGATCAGCTTCCCAGAGGAGGTATGCAATCTTGTGCAAGCCGCTGCATTACAAATATGCCAGAGACACAGGCAGATGGAAATGTGGTCTGAGGCCAATTTTATGGCCACCCCGTTCACCAGACCTAAATCAACTTGATTTTTTTATTGGGGCTGCATTAAGAAAATCGTGTACAGCAAGCCCATCAGGTCCTTAGAGGAGATGAGAAATCTTGGGGAGGCAGCTGCATTACAAGATTCTGAGCAAAAATTAACAAGATTATTATAAGATTTCCATTTATTCCAAGGTGCAGAACCTGTATTAAAATGGGTGGAAAATAGTTTGAGTATTTGCTTTAAATTAAAAAAATATATCTACTTTTGTTTTGGTTTTCTAATCAAGTGATTGAAAGTTGACTCAAAACTCAAAAGACTATTTGTTTGAAGAAAATAACAAATAAACTAAAAGCAACTGCGAAAATATTTTATGGTTTTGTTAGGGCCCAATAGACCAGGTATAATTCATAAGAAGCTTGAAAATGTAGCTGTTTTTTGCACTTTGTTGACATTTTCGGTAATGTTGCAATCGGCCTTAGAAGTTAAAAGCTTGGATTTATCATTAGGATAATATCATAAAAACAGGCAATCAATCAAAAATCTACCATGTTGGACGCATGATATTATTTCCACGTTTAATTTGCTAATTTTTAAAGCATTTGTTTTTGCTAAATTTAATCTCTTGTTGCTGATTTTTACCAATAACTTCCTATTGGTTCAAGATGCAATAATAAATTATACCATTTTGAAATCCGATTTTAACACGCATATTTTTAAAATAGTTTGCCACTTAGGTATTCATGCATTTTTCCATACCAGAGATGATTTAACTTTTTCAAAAATTATTTTCTTTCAAATTTTGCATCGAAAATCAAAGTTCAATAATTTTTTTCTTTAAGAATTCCAACAGTTCTTATAATTTTTGTCTCCTTATGTTTTGGCACAAACAATTTTAAATATTGCTTCGAAAAAAAAAACGGTAGAATTCATTCACTCGTAGTCATGGTATTCAAAAACGTAAAGTAACGCAAAAAATAATGCACATATCTTTTCTTGCGGTTGGGATAGACTTTTTTTTTATTAGTTTTCAGGACGGTCATAAAGTCTACTATGAGGCATTCCAAGGTTTTCCATTATTTACTGGACACCCTGTATATGTATATTGTGCACTAGTCCGTTATTTCCCAAACTAATTTTTTTGGATATCTTTCTCCATCAATAGAAAGCTTATGCCGTAAGATAAAATTATTGGCGAAAACAAAATTGATTGGAGGTAATCAACCGTGCAAATTTGTATGGGCATTTTAAACTTTTAACAGTTTGTTTATTTTTCTCGAACTATTACAGTTATTCTAAATTTTTGTATGAATTCTGATTGATTTATTGGCCCTTTAAATAACTGAATTTAAAAATGTATTAAAAAAATTTAAATTATAATTTACTTCGATCATTAAATTTATTAAATACTTAAATATTTTAACTTTGTTCCCTCTAATTTTGTCTCCCTCAATCTTCAGCAGTTGTTGTTTTTTTTTTTGTATTGACTATCATTAGGCAATAAGTTTTAAAAAAAAAATTGCATTAAAAAATGAATAAAAACTTATTACAAAAAATTTAGAATATCTCTTATAGTTTGAGAAAATCAAATAATATGTAAAAAGTGTAAAATTCCCATACAAATTTGTTTTGGAAAAGTATTTTCTAGAGGCACGGGTTAATGACCTCCGATCAGTTATTTTTTTTAATCAATAATTTTTTCTTATGACATAAACTTTCGATTGACGGGGTGTGCGAGGGTGTGTGAGTTTGGGAAATAACGGACACCCTAGTGTTTATTCAAAAAATAAAATAATATTTTAATAACAAATCAAACCATACATTTAGGGTGAATATCAAAAGGCTAAAGGCAATAGCAGAAGGCAAACAAAAATTACATAATTTTACATTGAGAATACGGCGGCAGCGTTGAGGGTGAATGCAGAAAGCCTTAAAAAACAATGAAGATAAAATATCAGAAGAATTTATTTTTGTTAATCAAGAGTTAACTCACCAAACATTAAGAGATAAATTAGTTATAACTTTAACCTTTCACTGAATATAACTGTCCCTTAGCGAATAGGATTTGAATAATTCATTTTTAAGCTCAAATTTTTGACAAAATGCATTCAGAGGTTTCGAAAATTGTATGCAACTAAGTTATATATCTTGGATTCAATACTGCCATTAATTTGAAGTCAAACACTGCAATCTAGATGGTTCTAGGAGTTTTACTTTTCGAAATATTAAGAAATAAATAAACCAACTTCCTCATAAGAACAAGGAAACACACTTAGCTGAAATGCGATCCTTAAGCTGGATTTGTCTTCTTTCTATGAGGAAGCTGGTTTCTTAATTTTTGATTCCTTGAAAAGGTAATAAGTTTTTCAGTGTTTGACTTGAAACTTACTTTGAACTTTGAATAAACATCAACCGCATGAAGTATTCATCATCATGAAACCATACCTGTGTAATAACAATTTTCACCCCCTTTTGGTGCTAGGTTTGTTTTTTAAAGATTAATGATGGAATTTGTATTCAAGTAAGCTTCTACACCACTCGAATACCTTAAGTTTTTTTTTTAATAATGACCTGCTTGACTTTTTAAGAAAAATAGCCGTGTATGCGATCATGCTTAAAAGTGCGATCTTAAGAAAAGGTACATTCCTTATTCATCGATCCAGTATTTCAATATATCATGATTGCATAATATGAAACAAATATGGCTCAATAGCGTACAAGATTAAATTCAAAATAAATATTTAATGCGACCAATTCTTATTCTAAAAAATAAATAATTTTATTTTATATCGCAAAAAAAATAAATTCAGAACAATAGTGCTGGTTCACTGGGGCGTATACGTACTTTTTGTAATCTAAATATTCTTTAATTTTTCTATGCGATTTTTAAATTTTCTTTTCTATCTTTTAATAAAAACGGAACTTGCCACTGTATATGCGGTGTCAAGGGGGACTATGCCTCTGTGGTCAGCACCTCTCATCTCTCAGCTCAATATGCAGAGGTTTCCGTTCTATTCATCTGGCATACTTTCATCCTACCAAATTCTAGATTGGCGTATGCTCCTCTCTAGGTCATCTTTTGCCATATTTAAAATATCTGCCATGAGGCCATCCACACCAATTGACATATTCGCTTTAAGCTTAAATGGATATACAAAATACTGTTACAAGATTTTAAATTCTCCTTTTCTGAAAAAACTAGTGAATAACTACTCGACTACCCTCGCTATAATAAATAGAAATATGAAGCCCATACAATTTTCCTCAAACTAAATTCTGAGGATTTAACGACGCCGATGATGAAAATTTTGGAAATTAATGAATGCCGCATTCAGTTGTTTTGAAAAGGCATATTTTCTTTATTAAGGGCAATTTTTGTTTTCCATTCATCAGGAGTCCCTATTTGGATATCAGGTATTAACAGATTAGATTTTGATTAGATTAGATTGGGTTTTATTAATTACCATTGATTAATTACATAGTTTACAAAAAAAACAAAAAAGCATGGCAAAACATAAAAATTAATACATTAAAGTGAAATTAAATTTTTCTTCAAAGCTATCAATAATTGCTACTGTTTATATTTGTTTTAACAAATTATAAGAAACAAAAATACATTCTTTTAAAAACTTTCATTTATAATTTGGTTTCTATAGAGTAGAGCCAGCCTACAGAATTTGAATAATCTTTTAATTTTCATATTGTTAAGCAACAGTGTAACTTGGCTTTGCGTCAAAATGTCGCATCCAAAAACATCCTTTCTTATTTCTTTTAGAATCGGACATCTTCCCATAAAGTGGAGAATATCTTCCCTTTCTCCTAAGTTGCATAGAGAGCATATTATCGGTAAGTCATTTCTATGTGGTATAAAGTTCAGCGGCATAATTTCTCCCCGTAGTTTTACCATCATTGATAACTCGGCAGTACTGATATCATCCTTAAAATAGTTCCTCTTTTCCAAGTTATGATTTAACTGACTGTATAGTTGTCTGTATATAGATCCTCTGGCATCATTGAGGGATTTCTCTCGCTGCTTTAAGTCTACTTCAGAAATGAGGTGGTAGAGCTAAGTTTCTAATTCTTCATTACTAGGATTGTTCAGGTTTAAATTAATCCCAAAATCTGTCGCTAGATCCAGCCAATCAGCACACCAACTTGATTTAGTTCTTATGACTTGAAGAGCTACTATCTTTGTTAGTCGGTTATCATCCATTTTTAAAACTTTACTTTCATTATGTAATGCACTTGCATTTTTAAGTTCGTATGAAAAGAGGCGATAATCCTGTTTCTAACACGATAACGATCGTTTGCAAAAGTACCGCAGAAGTTTCTCAACTGTTTCATACTGCTTCGTTCCCCAAGTCTGTACGGCGTAAAAAAGGATTGATGCTGATACCGCTTCAAATATTTTGAACTTGCTGCTTTGAGCTATACTTTTGTTATAAAAGCAACTATTCCATGTTGCGTTAATTGCGCCTTTCGCCTTCAGCAAGTTTCTCTTTCAGGTGACTTTCCATACTCAAATTACGTGTGAAATTAACTCCCAGGTATTTGAATTCCGTAACAACTTCGATGTTCTCACCATTATAATTCCACGTTTGAAAATCGAAATCTTGGATTTATCTAGGTCAACTATCAAGCTCCAAAGCTGACAGTATTGGAATAGGCGATTTATCATCAGCTGCAATGATTCAGGTGAGGCTGCCAAAAGTACTATGTCATCCGCGAACATCAATATTTTGATTAGCTTTCCGGCGTATTGAACTCCACAGGGCAAGATGTCGACAAGATCATCAATAAACAATGCCAACATGCTTGGGCTCAATGTGCAACCTTGCCTGACTCCCGATTGCGATTTAAACCCTTCCGACAGCGTATCACCATTCCATACCTTAGCCATTGTGTCCCCGTAAAGATTCTGTATAACCCTTCCAAATTTCCATGATATGCCGTTACTATAGAGCTTGTAAATTAGAGGTTTTCTATCAATCATATCGAATGCAGATCTAAAATCTATGAAAAAAGTATACAACTTCATTTCTTTATGAAGGAATGTTTCTGCAATACTTCTGAGGGTAAAGATGTGATCAATCGTTGAATATCCACTTCTAAAACCTGCCTGGAACTCCTTCAAAAGTTTATTGTTATCGATCGATTCATTGAAGCGTTTTTGCAATATAAGCGTAAATATTTTGTATGAGGCATTTAGTATTAATAAAAAGACTCAGGTCCCGCGTTTAATTTAATATTTAGATAGCTTATTTTTCTTTTATTTAAGTGGGCAGCTGTTGTCATATGATGTCATTTAACATGTCATGTCTGCTATTCAGAAATCTCTTAAATGTTGCGTATTAACCGCAAGTGGCTTGAAACAATTTAAATACTTATATTATTTTTAATTGAATACGAAATATTGAAATAAAAATGTTATTTCTATCTATTGTAGTGGTTCTGGAAAGACGACCCTTATGTCAGCCTTGGCGTTTCGTCAGTCTGGTAAACAAGCTAAGAAAAATTACATATTTTCTTCCAACAAACATTTCTTATTTTAGCCGGAACAATTGTCCAAGGTGATATTCTTGTAAATGGCAGACGGATAGGACCGTTTATGCATCGTTTAAGTGGATATGTCTATCAGGATGATTTATTTATTGGACAACTTACCGTCTTAGAACATATAACCTTTATGGTAAGACCCTCCACCATAACATCGTAATTCTGTATCTAAAAATATTAACCCTTTTCCATTTTCTGCAGGCTCATCTACGTCTAGATCGTAGTGTCAGCAAAGCAGAACGTAGAATAATCATAGCAGAACTGCTTGAAAGAACTGGGTTACTGGGTAGGGCGAATACCCGCATTGGAGGTGGTGACGATGATAAGGTTCTATCGGGTGGTGAACGTAAGAGACTCGCATTTGCAGTAGAACTCCTCAACAATCCATTGATTTTATTTTGTGATGAGCCCACGACTGGTTTGGATTCATTTAGTGCCCAACAACTGGTCCAAACACTCTACGATCTAGCCAAGAAGGGCACCACAATTATTTGCACCATCCATCAGCCTTCAAGTCAGCTTTTCAATATGTTCAATAATGTTCTTCTGCTGGCCGATGGTCGAGTAGCGTTTACTGGTTCCCCCGAAAATGCCCTAACATTCTTCGCTGAAAACGGCTATCACTGCCCAGAAGCCTACAATCCAGCGGACTTTCTTATTGGTGTCCTAGCAACTGATCCTGGCTATGAGCAAGCCTCCCAGAGATCAGCGCAATATTTGTGTGATCTTTTTGCTGTAAGTTCAGTAGCTAAGCAACGAGACATGTTGGTCAATTTAGAATTCCATATGGCTCAAACTGGTGACTTTCCATTTGATTCTGAATTGGAAACATTTTTACCGCCACTGTGGCATAATAAATTCTATTGGGTATGGCGTCGAGCTACAATGGCAGTTTTTCGAGATCCTGCCGTTCAGTTGTTGCGATTTATTCAGAAAATGGCAATAGCGATTATTATTGGAGCATGTTTTGCCGGAACTACTGATAAAACACAATTGGGTGTTCAAGCTGTCCAGGGGGCAGTGTTTGTTATGATTTCGGAGAATACTTACCATCCGATGTATTCGATATTGAATGTTTTTCCACAAGGATTTCCGCTGTTTTTGCGAGAAACCCGTTGCGGGATGTATTCAACGGCGCAGTACTATGTTGGAAATATATTGGCTATGGTGAGTTTTCCACAAATAACGTTGTCTTACTTCCAATATTCTATAAAAGAAAACTTCTTCATTGGAACTATTTTTAAAGGCATTAGTCGAGTCAAATACTTGGTCATTTAAAAGTCCCTTAACGTTAATAATTTAAAGTCTAGCAGAGTTATACATTTTTTGAGTAATTAACTCAGACCAATTTGTCTCTACTGATCCGTTTATTTCATTCGGAAGTATACTTGAAATCTGAAAATCTTATGAAGAAATTTTGTAACATCAAGGAATTATTTTCAAACAAGAATCTTTTTAGCAATTTTAGAAATTCAAATTTAGTACCACATTCACCGAATCCCAAATTTCTTATATTCTCTGTTTTTGCTTTGTTAGCTTCCTGGAATGATTATTGAGCCGCTGCTTTTTGTTATGATCTGCTATTGGATCGCTGGACTAAGAGCTACTTTCTATGCATTTGCTGTAACAGCTGTTTGTGTAGTTCTGGTCATGAATGTGGCAACAGCATGTGGGTGCTTTTTCTCAACCGCTTTTAATTCAGTGCCTTTAGCAATGGCGTATTTGGTTCCCTTGGATTATATCTTCATGATAACATCAGGAATTTTTATAAAAATTAGGTAAGATTCGCAAAAAAAAAACAAGCTCTGTTTCTTCTATGGTAATCTGAATATTGGTTGCAGTACTCTACCCATGGCATTCTATTGGACGCAATACCTTTCCTGGATGTTGTACGCTAATGAGGCTATGACTATTGTCCAATGGACTGATGTACAAAATATAAGTAAGTTAGATTTGTTTTGTTTCCCTTACTTTTACAAAAATACTTTTTTTCATTACAGCATGCTTTGAAGAAAGCGATGATTTGCCATGCTTCCGCACGGGAGAAGATGTCTTAGAAAAATACAGTTTCAATGCATCACATTTGTATCGGAATCTATTTGCAATTTTAGCAATTTATTTTGTATTTCATGCTTTGGGTTATTATTGTCTATGGCGTAGGGCTAAAAAAATATAAGTCAATTTGGTAGAGATTTTCATTGGATTTTAGTTCAAATTTTAGGCAATGGGGCTCGATTTTTAGTAAATAAAACTTTTTATATTTAAATGTTGTAATATTTTTATTTATAAGATTTTTTTAACTTGCTCTATGGTTTTTACCAAGTCTTACATAACGATGAGGAATCGCAGCTTGAATTGATCAACAGTAGCGTGTCCGTTATTTCCCAAATTCATTTGTACGAAATAAATTAAAAGATTGTACGTACATATATCACAGAAAACAAGGTTCTACATCAAGCTAAATTTTGTAGAGGGTCGGGGTAACATGTGCCTCTAAATCGTTACTTTTCCACATAAATTTAAAAAAGGGTAAAAGTTAAAATATGTAACATTGATAAATTTCCATACAAATATATATACGACAAAAATAAAATTTTCTGTAGAGACATGTGTTAATGACCGCGCAAAAAAATGTCTTTGATATGATGTACAACCATTTTTTTTCTTTTACATAAGATTCCAATGTGGGGGATATGCAATTTTGAAAAATTAGTTTGGGAAATAACGGACACACTTAGCAGCAGTCGCAATATCCATGTGTAACTTTGAAGGATATTGGCTTGTTGAATTGAATGGAATAAAATTTGTAAGTTGGCAAAATTTAAAATTTGACATTTCGTAGTTTTAACAAATTATTGTTTGGATTAAAAAAAAAATATTTATTTTTATTAAATTCAAAAACTTAACCCGGCAATATCTTGAAATCTAATTTCCTTAATAGGACTTCGAATTTTATTTTTAGAAATTGCTGTTTCATTTGTTAAAATACATTTTTATCGATACATTTTTGTACGATTTCTTCATTACCTTTAATAAAAAGAAAGAAAAATCGATTTCTTATGTCATTCGCTTAAATATACCTACTTTTAAAAAAGAACCTCGCTGCTTAGAAAAAATGTATAAGGATATTTTCTATTCAAATTATACCTACTTTGACAAAAGCCAGTTATCTAACCGTAGAGGAAAATGTTTAAATTCGGTACTTTAACTATGAAAACCTTGTGGAGTAGCCATAGAAGCCACAAGATTGGAAGAAGTCATGTAGTCGTATGCAACTGACTTTGAAATAAGAACAACTATGGAAACAAAACAACAAATCACCAAAAACACATCAGGGTCAGAATGACATACTCCGAAAATTTTCAATTAAGTCATTATGAGTTAGAAAAACTGAAGGTTAAACCGGAATTAAAGCCTCAAAAACTTCCTTTTATCAGATAACCCGCCAAGACACACATTTTAAGCACCTGAAATTTAAAACTGCACCACCAAAATAAGTTTAGTTAAACTGACACGTTAAAGCTACAACTTCCCATAACATTACACCTCCTACCTTCCTGTGGTTTTTACCCAAACATAATTTCCTCTTTTCCCACACCCAATTGGACCATTTAACTTAAACCTTTTAACCGACTGATGCCATTTTCTTTTACAACGGATTTTCTATTAAGCCCCCACCTAATACAATACGAGTTGTTTTAAATATTATTAAAAAAAAACATTGGAAACATACAAAATGTCATCCCAAAAATTTTTTATATTCAGCCCATTATTTTGTAAGTGTAATAATAATGAAAATTGCGAAAACTACTTTGTTAGTGTATTTAATTAAAAAAAAATAAGAAGTAGCCCGTAGTCCCAGCCCCGCCCACCTAAAAACTAAAACGTTTTTATCAGAGCTACTGCCTCTATCGAGGAATTGACAAATTCTCCAAGTGGATCACTTGTCATGTATAAGTGCTTCTCGTCTAGTAGGTGCCTTCCATTCCTGTCGCCACGCACACACAGGAATGGTTGCGAGTTGTTAGTCACTAGGCCCTGGTTCTTCACGAGCCGTTGCGCCACCCACTTTATTTTTTTAAAGTAAAAAAAAGCTTAGTGAATTTCGAGAAAAAATAAAATTCACGACTGGGTCGCATGTCTATATAGCATTTGATTCACGACTGGGTCGCATGACCAGATACCATTTGATTTCTTGAACAAATACGAATTTTTGATAATAATGTTTTTAAATCGTTGATAGGGTTTTTTTAAAATTATATAAAATGTTTTAAATATGTTTAATGTATGATTATTATTAATTTGCAGATACAAAAATCTCAACAAATTTTATGCACCCATGTTTGAAATGTCGAATTTTTTTCATTTTTTTTTATACATACAAAATTTGATTTAAATCTGTTCATCCAAAAATGAGAAAGTAGAGAATATGAAAAATGGTGTTATTAGAAATACAATACAAAGTAAAATTGATTTTCCTCGAACGTAAATTGCTCTAAAAATACACAAGTTTTTTTTTTAATAAAATCTTAGGAGAAATTCCCGAGCAAAATAAAATTTGTCTTAACGGGTTTTTATCAGTATTTTTTGTTTAAGTAACCATTGTTTGTCAAGTAATATAGTCAGTTAAATATCACTTACTTACTTAGGTCCTCGGACCTATTACGTCCATGATGTTTCCCTTACGAGACATAGGGTCTCCACTACACCTACGCGCCATCGTGTACGATTTCTTGAAATATATTCAGCTCTCTCCAACTTTTCCCCAGTCGTGCCGATTCCTGTTCGACCGTTCTTCGCCATGTACTTCTAGGCCGGCCCACTTGTCTTCCCTCCTGTGTGAGCGGGTTCCACTGCATTGCTTGAGATGCAATGCACCGATCGCCTTTTCGAAGCGTATGGCCAATCCACTGCCACTTTCTTCTTCGTATAATGGAGTCTATGGGCTCCTGACCCGTTCTCGCATGAAGTTCGGCATTGGAGATACGGTTGGGCCAGAAAATCCTCAAGAAGTTTCGTAGACATCTATTAACGAAGGTTTGCAGCTTTCTAGTGACAGTGTCAGTGACTTTCCAAGTGCTGCAGCCGTAAAGCAGAACGGATTCAACATTGGAGCGGAACAGTCGTAGCTTGGTCTTTAAGTTAAAAGAGTTTTTTCTCCATATTTTGGACAGCATTCCGAACGCAGCCTTTGCTTTTCTGATTCGGCTGTTTACGTCCAGTTGAGTTCCGCCACCCGTAGAGACAATACTCCTAAGATATTGGACATCCTCTACCATCTCTACCGGTTGTCCAGAAATATTTACTGGGATTGATGAGGAAGTTCCAAGGCTGATCCTTTTAGTTTTTGCCAACTTGATCTTAAGCCCTACGATTGTTCTTAATGCTATAGTAATTTTTTCTTCTGATAGTTAAACTGATGATTGAAAAATCGGCTCTAAGTCGTTTACGAAATAGGTATTGAGTTTTCAAGATTTTTTTTCCAAAAAATAAATTATTAAAAATGATGGTATACACAAACTTAAATTTCTAAGAAGCTTCTTGATAAACAAAAATGAAACAAATCATCTGAAGCGTTTCGAGAAAATCAAACACCAAAGAAATGATTCTCAAAAGTTACAAATAATCACTTAAAAAAAAATACACCACTTTTTTCATCTAAGTAGCAATTTTGATCAAAAACTCGACTTCAATATTTGTACGAGTCCATATCTTGCCATATGGATTAGTATTTTTCGAAGTAGTATTGCTATGGAGGGGAGCTAAAGTAATCTTTATTCGTAAAATTGGGAAAAAAGACACAACCCATCCAAAGTCTTTCAGGCCAATAAGCTTAACATCCTTTATACTGAAAACTTTAGAGGAAATAATAGACAACTTCATAAGAACAGAAGTTTTAATAAACAGGCCTCTCAATCTGCGACAACATGCCTATAGAGCGGGTAGATCTACAGAAACCGCTCTATTCGAATTCACTAATACCTTACAAAAAGCTTTAGATGCAAAGGAAACGGCATTAGCTGCCTTCCTGGATATAGAAGGAGCATTCTATAACACCTCCCACGATTCTGTAAATAAAGCCCTTGTCAGGAAGTGTGTTCCCATCACCATAACCAGATGGATTAGGGAAATGTTAGGTACTAGAACAGCAGAGGCACTAGCAGGAACGAACATACAGAGTGTCGTTACCACAAGAGGTTGTCCTCAGGGAGGGGTACTATCACCCTTGCTGTGGAGCCTCGTAGTGGATGAACTGTTAGAAATTCTTACGTCCCAAGGCATACAAGTCATAGGCTTCGCCGATGACATCGTTATCACAGCCCTTGGGAAGTTCGAAGAAACTCTATGTGATATAATCCAAAGAGGACTAAAAATTACAAAGAAATGGTGTCTATCTGTAGGACTTAATATTCACCCCACAAAAACTACGATTGTACCATTTACCAAGAAAAGACTTCTACCCCCCATGAAACCTATCCGGTTAGCTTGTGAAGTAATTGAAACGAAGAGGGATGTAAAATACCTAGGAATTACACTAGATAGTAAACTCCTTTGGAACAAGCATGTAGAAATAACCGTCGGGAAAGCCAAAAGGGTCCTTTTGATATGCAAGAGACTTGCAGGAAAATCTTGGGGCTGCAAGCCTAACATCCTCAGATGGATGTACACTATGATGGTAAGACCCATCATTACCTATGGTGCGGTTGCTTGGCACAAACGAACCGAATTAGTAACAACTAGGAAAGCTCTAGAAAAATTACAAAGGCTCGCATGTTTATGCAAAGGAGGGAACGGGGACTGGAAAATGCATCAGTCGAAGGGAAAGAGACTGTATTCCGAAGTCCTCAATAACAAACCTTATTGACATTCCAAGAGATGGTACGATTAAAAAATATAACTTCGCGAAAAACTTTCAAACGAAGCTAAGTTGCAAGAAAGACTGGGTAGGCGAAACAGTGAACTACACTTTCAATGCAAATGCCATCAAGTGGTACACTGATGGATCGAGAACGACAGAAGGGACTGGTGCGGGAATTTTTGGGCCAAGTACCAAACTTTCCATACCGATGGGACAGTCCTCTAGCATTTTTGAAGCTGATGTACAAGCGATAGGAACATGCGCAGGTCAAAATCTCGAAAGGAATTACAATAAATAAAACATTGCCATTATGTCAGATAGCCAAGCAGCACTTAAAGCTCTGAGCTCCTACTCCATCAGCTCTAAGCTAGGATGGGAATGTGTAGGAAGGCTAAATGAACTCGGCAAAAATAACACTGTCACACTCCATTGGGTACCTGGCCACGTAGGTGTTCAGGGCAATGAAGAGGCAGACTCCCTAGCAAAAATAGGTGCCACGACTCCCTTAACGGGACCTGAACCTTATTGCGGGATAGGAGAAAACGTGATAAGAAACAAAATCAAAAAAGAAGAGGAGGCAATAAGATCCAAAACTTGGAAAGAACTCCCAAAGCTAAGACAGGCTAAACTATTACTTGGGAATTATAACCACCAACGTTTTACAGACTGTATCAGCTTAAGTGGAAACAACCTAAGAATTATAACGGGTCTCCTCACTGGACACTGCAAACTAAAAAGACACCTTAGTTTACTTGGCCTAGTAAGTAGTGCCACATGCAGGTTCTGTGACACAGATGAGGAAACGCCGGACCACATTCTAGGTCGATGTAGCACACTCATACATCAAAGAAAGAAGTACCTGGGACGCTACCAGGTAGAAGAGAGCGACTTACCATCTCTTAAAATACTCCAAATACTCCAATTCTTGAGAGGAATACATCTGGAGGAAGAGCTGTAAGATGAGCAGGCCTCATCCAGCTCTAGGTGGGGGGCACAATAGATCTCAAGGTCGCAGTGCAATATCCCTGAAAATTATATTCATTCATTCATTCATGGTACCTTGCCTTCTAAGTTATTTGTTTTCCTAAAAACCATGATTCAGAAGCTCTTACGTTAATCCTTAGTAACTGAATTCTGAGGTCAAATGTTTAGGACACTTAACTAACAAGACTATGATGAGAATATTTTACTTACCTTCAACATATCTGAAGAACTATCATCAGCTCTTAGCTACTTACCCTAAATCGGGTTCTTTACTCGTATCAAAAAACGACATCACTGGTAAGTATTTGCTTTTATATATTTGTGACCTTTCAAAAAAAAAAACACCATGCATATATATTTGTTTTATTAATATAATTTTTATTTTAATCTCATCATACAAATTTACAATAAATAGCTTAGCATGTACAATTTAAACATTTTGTTTTAAAACTACATTTTCTCAGTAGATAATTCGTTTCATACTTACTTACTTAGGTCCTCGGACCTATTACGTCCGTGATGTTTCCCTTACGGGACATAGGGCCTCCACTACACCTACGCGCCATCGTGTACGATTGCTTGAAATATATTTCAGCTCTCTCCAACTTTTCCCCAGTCGTGCCGATTCCTGTTCGACCGTTCTTCGCCATGTACTTCTAGGCCGGCCCACTTGTCTTCCCTCCTGTGTGAGCGGGTTCCACTGCATTGCTTGAGATGCAATGCACCGATCGCCTTTTCGAAGCGTATGGCCAATCCACTGCCACTTTCTTCTTCGTATAATGGAGTCTATGGGCTCCTGACCCGTTCTCGCATGAAGTTCGGCATTGGAGATACGGTTGGGCCAGAAAATCCTCAAGATGTTTCGTAGACATCTATTAACGAAGGTTTGCAGCTTTCTAGTGACAATTTCAGTGACTTTCCAAGTGCTGCAGCCGTAAAGCAGAACGGATTCAACATTGGAGCGGAACAGTCGTAGCTTGGTCTTTAAGCTAAAAGAGTTGTTTCTCCATATTTTGGACAGCATTCCGAACGCAGCCTTTGCTTTTCTGATTCGGTTGTTTACGTCCAGTTCAGTTCCGCCACCCGTAGAGATAATACTCCCAAGATATTGGAAATCCTCTACCATCTCTACCGGTTGTCCAGAAATATTTACTTGGATTGATGAGGAAGTTCCAAGGCTGATCCTTTTAGTTTTTGCCGAGTTGATCTTAAGCCCTACGATTTCTGCTTCTCTCTCCACCCTTGTTGTCATTTGATGGAGATCCATGATCCTATGAGAGAGTAAGCATACGTCGTCCGCGTAGTCCAGATGTTTGAGGTGAGATTGCAGAGTCCACTGAATTCCTCCATTTCCATTTGACAAAGCTGCGTGCAGTACGTCACTTATCACCAACAGGAACAGTATTGGTGACAGTATACAGCCTTGCCTAACTCCACTTTGGATTTCAAACTCCTCTGACAGCCTACCTTTGTGCAAAACGTGACACCTGGATCCATCATATGTAGCCTTGATAATAGCAATCAATTTATCTGGGATGCCCCTCCTGTGCAAAGCAAGCCAAATAAATTCTCTATTGACACTGTCGAACGCCTTTTCAAAATCGATGAACAGCAGGTGAAGTGGTGATCGATATTCAACGCACTGTTCGATGATGATCCGCAAGGTGTTGATGTGATCCACACAGGAAGATCCAGTGCGGAAACCTGCTTGTTCGGCGTCGAGTGTGTCTTCGAGGTGGTCTTTAATTCGGTTTCAGTTAAATCTCAGATAGTAATTATTCTTCGAATAAAAAAATATTGTTCCTAATGCTATAGTATTTTTTTTCTTCTGATAGTTAAACTGATGATTGAAAAATCGGCTCTAAGACGTTTACGAAATAGGTATTGAGTTTTCAAGATTTTTTTTTCCCAAAAAATAAATTATTAAAAATGATGGTATACACAAACTTAAATTTCTAAGAAGCTTCTTGATAAACAAAAATGAAACAAATCAACTGAACCGTTTCGAGAAAATCAAACACCAAAGAAATGATTCTCAAAAGTTACCAATAGTCACTTAAAAAAAGTACACCCCTTTTTTCATCTTAGTAGCAATTTTGATCAAAAACTCGACTTCAATATTTGTACGAGTCCATAGCTTGCCATATGGTACCCTGCCTTCTAAGTTATTTGTTTTCCTAAAAACCATGATTCAGTAGCTCTTACGTTAATCCTTAGTAACTGAATTCTGAGGTTAAATGTTTAGGACACTTAACTAACAAGACTATAATGAGAATATTTTACTTACCTTCAACATATCTGAAGAACTATCATCAGCTCTTAGCTACTTACCCTAAAACGGGTTCTTTACTCGTATCAAAAAAAACGACATCACTGGTAAGTATTTGCTATTACATATTTGTGACATTTCAAAAAAAAACACCATGCATATGTATTTGTTTTATTAATATAATTTTTATTTTAATCTCATCATACAAATTTACAATAAATAGCTTAGCATGTACAATTTAAACATTTTGTTTTTATTTTGTTTTAAAACTACATTTTCTCAGTAGATAATTCGTTTCATATAATATATTATATTAAATTTTATTTTCAATTTATATTCATTTTGTTTTTTTTTTTTTTTTAATTTTCAACAAATTTAATTAATTTATTATTTTTAAATACATCATTTTAAAACTATATTTATTTGTATAGATATTATATAATATATTTTTGTATTTTGTTCAAAGATTCTTTGGTATTATGTATGTATGACAAATCTAAAACCATTTTGGTACAAAATAAATGGTTTTCATTTTTCTTTGAATTTTTCTACATTTCAGCTAGTTTCTTGTTACTTGTATCTTTTATTACATTTTTCATAAGCTTGAACTTTGTTTTTCAAACACTGATTAAAATTTAACATTCTTGTTTATATTTATTTTTTTTACAATTAAAAACTACAATAGCTTTAGTTTGCATTTTCCATTAAAGGTATTATTATTATTTTTTATTTTGTTTCTACAAACATGTGAAATTGAATTGATCGCAGCAATCACAGATAAATAACAGACATATTCTGCATTTCTTTTTTTGTACACGAAGACGGATGAAAATTAACTTGTATATTATGTTATATGAATACACGAAGACGGATAAAAATAAGCTATAGCAAATTATTTAAGCTGTTAAACTAGAGATATTTTAGATTATTGTTTTAGGTTTTTTTTTTGTTAATAACTTTATAGCAAATGTTTTGTAAATAGTTTTATTAACATCTGTGTTGAAAAAAAGCTTAAAGTAGTTTTCTCTAAAACACAAAAGGATTTAAATTAAAAGTATTAATATTAAAAATAATACTATTTGATTTACCCTGTTTATTTATATATTTATACGCATTTTTATTTAAAATAAAAAAAGGGTTTGATTATTTTAAATATTAACTATTCAATTTTTTAAAATAGGTTTTTTTTTACTAAAACATGAAAGATCAGACAATTTGATAATATAATTTCCCTTGCATCAGAATTAAGGCAAAAAAACTTACATATATTTGGGATATATAATGTTTAATTCCTCAAATATCTAAATAAAAGCTGAAGCTTGAGCAATTTGCTATAAAAAACATTAATTTGGATGTTTTCCTAAAAATGTTGTATCATAATCGGGACATTTTCAGGAAATTTGACTCTTACCTCCAGTTTCACAGTTTCGTTTGAATCTTGAATTGAGTTCATTTATACTGGTGATCTGGAGTTTAAACTAAAAGTGGAGTTTAAACTTCCACTGTGAAACTGGGGGTCAATGTTACATAAATAATTGATTGATTATAAATATTCTAAGATCTAAGCCATCCTATCATCCCCTTTCTACTAAAAGTTAATAAAGTGTTTTTCTGATAAATTTTGATATGTAGTATTTTGTTTGGGGATGTTAAGAATATTTTATTTACAGAAATTTGATAAAAATAATTAATATTTTTTTATAATTTTTGAAAGATCTCTTTACCAACAAAATCTTACAAACTCATACAAATTGTATGTGGCTGTGGAAAACAAATGAAACTAGTTGAACTTTTATCGCTTTTTAGTGATCTTTCAACGGCTGTAATAAATTGCAATTATCAGTCGTTGACTGATATTTGATAAATACCGAAATTAGATATCAAACCACACGACCGCTAAACATTTTGATCATTAAGAATGATGCAGACCGTTGGACGTCCATGCATTAAATAAACAAATAAAAGTGTTTTAAGATATTTAACAAAAATAATCTTTTAGTGTTAAAATAAGAAACGCGTTAAAAATCTCCGCTATCCAATCAAAAAGAAAATTGACAAATATCAATAGTTGATCAGATTTTTAATAAATTGAGTTTAGAATGTAGAATTTTAATATTTTTCAACTAACATTGACTAATTGGCAATCTCAATAGTGGTGAATTTGACCACTTACTCGTCACATCACAGCGACGACTAAAATTTAAGTTTGTTTTTAAAAGTTGTGAAAATCAAGAACGTGACGCTTTAGGATGGGAACGCACTTCAAATGCCATCTCTGAAATTAAAATTAAATGCATGACTAGATAACCCATACTTGATCTTATGTTCAGACTTTCAAAAAGTTGTGTGCCTGGGAGTTTTATTTAAAAATATGGAAAAAAATTCAAAAGCATGGAATTAATTTTATAATTGCTAAAATCCAAATGCTTTTCATTTTTGAGCTAAACAAAAAAGTGTAATTTGATTTCTTGAAGAAATAAGACTTGTCAAACAAATTCAAAAATCGTTTGATTTTATTTTAATACAATTTTGAAAATATTTGAAGCAAAAACATTTGAACGCCATCGCCAAGTTAAAGTCATTTTTAATATGGAGATATAAATTTAATTTCAAAAGATTTAGTAAAACTAGTTTTTGAAAAATCCAAATTTGAAACAAAAGTTTTTAATTTGTTTAAAAAGCAGACATTTTTTTATATAATTTTGATATGCAATATTATTTAAACCTTACAGAATCTTCGATATTCAACATTTGTTTGAACCCAAACCTAATGAGAAAGTCGAAAATATAAAATACAGTTTAAAAAAAAGTCTAAAGTAAAATTTTTTCAACTCGAAAGAAAATTGAAATTACAAAAGAAAACACACATTTTTTATTATAAAAATCTTTGGAGCCGTTTTCGAAAAAAAAATAAGATCTTTTTTAGCGGGGTTTTAACATTTAACATATGAACAAGATTTTTTCAAGTATTCTATATGGTATTAATAACCGTAATAGTAATGCTTTTTCAAAAACAAATTAAGTTTTATAAAAGAAAATTTACAAAAAAAAATTATTTTTAGAAAAATTGAAGAAAATCAACTGAACAGTTTTCGAGCAAATCAAAAACCAACAAAAATAATCATTTTTCTAAAAAAAAATAGACTCACCAAAAATTACATCTTTTGTAATTTATTAAATTTTTAATCAAAACCGTGGGAGCAGTTTTTGAGAAAAAAGCGCCTAAAAAATTATACAGCACGTATGGGTTCTAAAAATAGTTAAAAAAAACATCCACAGGTTCTAAGCACCTCATATATGAGATATTCGAAAAAAAAGGATGACACCTAAAATGTCAGTTATAAGTCAAAAAAGGCCAACTAGTTTCAATAATTGGTCAGCGGTCGCGTGCGATTTTTAAGTCTTATACGACCTTCAAAAAAAATTAAAAATGCATTAAAAAAAACGCATGGCTGACCAATTATTCAAACTAGCTTATGACGATGAGATGGCCTTTAAAATTGTATACTTATTTTTCGAATATAAATGAAGTGCTAAGAACCGCGAGAGGACTTGAAAAACTTAAACCTTTAATTTTCCTATGACTGACGAATTTATGAAACCGTAAACCTTTTTTGAGCATTTACTGAATTTTTAGATGGTATAAGTACTTTTTTTGCGAACATCCCATAATAAGGTGCTAAGATCCCGGAGCCCAAGAAAACGTGTGGAAGCATTCCCAAAAAACACTAGGTTCAAAATTTGAAGAAAATTTATCAATTCGCTTAGGCTGCAGGAGACACACTTACTTTTTCCGTCTTCCCTATCATCGGAATGACAAAGTTTATCATAAACTCCGCTTAAACAATTTAAAATCAAGAGACTATCAAGACACTAACTTCAATCGCATGACAAAAAATCGATCGCGTGACTATTTAGTCTCAAAAATTGGAGCACATAATTTTCAATATACATGACAGATAGCCTAGCTTGGTCGTAAAAATATGTTCGTAATTGTAACCAGAGCTACATACATATATTAAGGAAAAAAGGGTCAAAAGGACTTTTGGGCTGATGTTCAAATAAATTAACAGAAAAATAAGAAATAAAAGAGTTACATAAGAAAGAGATAGTTTGGCACATTGCATGCTTATCAAAGTCCCGGATATTGTCCAGATCAGTATATGTCCCATTCCTTTCAAAACAATAAAAGAGACGATATTAAATTACAATTCAACATTCCATGTTGTCAACTTCCGCCCGCATTCTCTACTCTCCTCTCCCATTCCATCATATCCTAATCCATTGTATTCGTTACATCAAGAAGGACATAATTAGCACTTCCCTTACTGTTTATCAACGTCATACTTCGACTATTCGGTATGACATATGCCTGCGTCGACAATCCTATCGGGCACATCGACTGTGAATTCTTGATGGGGCTCCTTTGTGTGTCCAATTTCAAAAGTTTCGTCCATTCATGATGGTCATGCGAGTCGTCGTCCTTGATGTCCTTGTTGATGCCATCATGATGATGGTGATGGTGGATGTCCTCGTTTTCGAAACTTTTGCTGCTGCTGTGACGACGCTCCATTGTTGTTGTTGTCACAGTGGATGTTATCGATTTGGTTGTGTAGCTTGTAAATTGAATCACCCGCTCTGACTTGAAATTCAAAACTGTCTCCTTTTTAACAAGATTTTTGGTAGATTCAGCTTGCCGTAGGCTTATCTGTTGTTTATTGCTCAAATCTGAGAGGCTTATGTTGTTTTTCAGGAGAATCTGGAGATTTTCAATGGAGTCCTTGAGTGCTGCCTTCTCGCCCATGAGGTCGTATTTCAGTTCGGTGATTTTGGTCTTGGGGACAAATATTTGTTTGTTGGTCAGGGAGTCGGGTGTGGCATCACCACCAACCCCACCACCACAACCACTACCAGCACCAGCACCACAAGGTATAGTAGTTCCGGTACCACCCCCACAAGGAAGGGTTTTCACAATGGACACATGCTGACTGCCGAAGGCTGTCATACTTGAACTATTCGATTGACTTGGAGTGATTCCGGCACTGTATGTGGTCGTACCGAACGATGATGAGATATTATGCTGACGGCACAATGATTTGCGTCTCTGTGATGTGAGATTACTCATGTTGGAATTCATGTCAACTTCGTCCGCTGATATATCCTCGGAGTTGCCACTATTTTGATTGGGTAAATTATTTGCGTCATTCGGTTCGATGGTTGCTTGGGGACTTGCAAGCGATGGTGGTTGCTTGCCCTTGAGAAAATATGTAACCATTGTTCCTTTTCCTTTGACATTTACATTGCCACGACACGTAAGCACATAGCCTCGATGTTCCAAGATGTTGAATGTTTCTTGGGTGACCTGTTTTTGTAATAGATGGAAAAAATGCAAAATTTTTGGTATACATTTCAATTTCTATGCAAAAAAAAAAAAAAGTAATATTTTTCTAATGCTATTGTTCATATTTATTTCTATCTTGGCTCTAAGGCAGTTGTTTCTATCATGTTAAGAAAAACTCGAAGCTCTCTCCTGAGGACGCTTTTCCCAAAATATTTTTCATAATTGATTTCACTGCTTTATCTTATTTCTTGAGGGTATTTTATTTTGTTTAAGAAAGATTATTTTCAATGCTAAATAACTTATTTACTGTTAAAATTCTTAATGGACTTTTGGTCCATAATTGTATCTAGTATCTAAATCAGACGACGCGACGTTTCAAACGTGGTTACGTTTTTCTTCAGGTCTAATTTTTTGTCTTATAAAAATAATATCAAGGTTTAATCCTCTTTTGGTTGTATTTTGTTTTTTGATTGCAATTATTATTCTTTTCAATATTAAGAAATGTCTTGAAAAAGACGTTTTCTTAAATCAAACTTTTGATTAAAGAAAAACGGAACCACGTTTGAAACGTCGCCGTCGCCGTCGTCTGATTTAGACACTAGATACTAATAAAGACCTAAAGCCCATTAAGAATTTTAACATTTTAAGAAAGGTCAAGAAGATGGAATAATTATATCTAATTTACTTGTAAAGACTTAACACTCAGGGAAAAGCATCAAATAAATATTAACCATGGGTCATGTCAAATTTACGAGGTACTTTTTCGCATTAAAAATGCAGAAAACTCAGAAACCTCAAAGATTTTTAAATAATTATATTAATGGTTTAATTAACACGGAACTATTCTGATAAAAATGTAGTTGATTTAAAAAGATGCCATGTTGTTTCAAATTTGAACATACTTAAGTAATTATTTTTTTTTTAATTTTGACATGTCCGCAGTGTTAATTTTAACAAATATCGTTTACTTTTAACAAAGTCCTCTTAAAAACTAATTTTTGTTGCGTTGATTTAACGTCTCATATAGTTATTTCAACAATTGTTTACCTGATGAACTTAAACTTAGCGCTCTGCCTGTTTATTTAAAGACACAAGAGTGTTAATGTTTTAAAAATGTATGTTAAATCTTGTATCCTGTTTAATATTTAACCAGATCAACCGTGTTGAAAAAAATAACAACATGATGATTTCTTAATTTCTGGTTAATTTTACCTTTTTTTCTGCCTGAAGAAAGAGCATATAACATTCTGTCTATTTTTTATTGATGTGAAATAATAAGGGGACAAGCATACTGAGAAAATCTCCTAGAAATAGCAACTCCTAATTTAGAAGGACAATGTATCTAAAAATGCACGTATCAATAACAAATCATTCAAATCCCTTACCAACCCAGAAAGATGTTCTTTATAAAAAAGCTCTTGTTTCTCATTAAGTTCAGGATTAGATCCCTTGTCAATCCGTAAAATATTTTAATTTGAAAACACTTGTTTGATATCACTTTTGGACAATCTGGAAATTAAATAACCTTCGAAGGATGTACTAGAAATTGTCTAAGATACCATCTCTATGCATAGTTGATTCTAAGCTTCTAACGGCATTTTCCCATTCATTCGTTATTCATCCCTACAACTAAGCCCAAAATAACAGAGTCCTTTTCATTCAATTCCCTGAAATCAACAATTCACTAATGATGATGATTTCGCAAGACACATCCAACTATACAAGTTCGATTATGTGTGTACATAAAACAATAGACGAATTAACTTATCCATATGAGCATATCTAATCAAATTACCTGAATGTGATCAATTAGACCAGTTGAATCCATGCGGGAGGCGACATTAACAGCATTTCCCCAAATATCATATTGTGGCTTCCTAGCGCCAATTACCCCCGCAACCACTGGACCAATATTGATACCTAAAATCATTAATTCCATCATTCATTTGTAAATATACATATACTTATACATATACTAATTAAATTGATATTTATCTTAAAATTATAGGTTATGTTTTGGTTTTTGATTATTGTATTTTAGTGCTGGTAGGAATATTAGTGAATTAGATCTGTTTTTCGCTGTGAATATTTATGTTTTATGGTTAAAACTCACCTATTCGCATCCGGAAATTATTGAAAGAATGTTTATTTAAATCGTCGATTTTATCAAACAGCAGCAGCGCATAGTCTGCCATGGCAGTGACATGGAGAAAGTTTTCCATGTCGCATGTGTTGGCGGTTAAGCCGGATGCGGCCATGTATGTGGCCCCGGTACTTTTTATCTTCTCAATGTATCTATGAAAAAAGAAATAATTTTGTTTTTTTAATTTCATGGATGTGGGGCGACATTTTTTATGTTATTTTAGGATACATATGTAACGGGTTTTTCAACAGGGACGCTACAAAAGTAGAGCAACAGGGACAGCAAATGACGCCATATTTCTTTCCGCTCTTTTGACGTTTCTCTTCAGTAAAGTTTGCCATTTCATGATGAAAGGATACACGAGCCAATAACGAGTCGAAATTATTAAAATGTACTACCGAAATTCGGAGTCAGTGGCTTAAATGTTAAGAGTGCTACGTCCAATTTATGGTCGTCATAATCATTTCTGGCTGAATTGCTTCGTCAATAAACAAAATTATGCGGTATTGGTCAGCAGCAATCCACACGTACTCCATGAGTCATCATTGCATCCCGAAAAAATTACGGTTTGGTGTGGTTTATGGGCCGGCGGCGTCATTGGGCCGTACTTCTTCCGTGATGATCAAGACCGGCACGTTACTGTGAATGGGGATCGCTACCGTTCAATGATAACCGAATTAGATGATAAGGGCTTGGAGGACATGTGGTTCCAACAGGACGGCGCCACACAGCGAATGTCACAATCAATTTATTGGAAACCAAGTTTGGAGAACGTGTTATCTCACGAAATAGTCCAGTCGCTTGGCCGCCTCGGTCGTGCGATTTGACGCCGTTAGACTATTTGCTGTGGGACTACGTCAAGTCCATGGTGTATGCCAACACGCCAGCGACGATTGATGAACTTCGTACGAATATCGAACGTGAAATTGCAGCAGTATCGGCCGATTTTTGCTTGAAAACCGTCGAAAATTGGGTTCAGCGTCTGGACTTCTGCAAGCGTGCCCGTGGTGGCCATGCAAAAAAATCGAGTTCCATACATAATGGCATCGAACGTACTTTCACAGAAATAAAAAATTTTATTGATATCCAAAACTGTTTTTGTTTTATTTTAAAAAAACTTTTGTAGCGCTCTTATTGAAAAACCCGATACAACTACAAAATTAAGTACGTTCAGATGACTAAGGCGACTTGCAAGTAAGGCAACTTTTTAGTCTGTGATTGGCCAGCTTTCAAAAAATTTACTTCAAATGAAGGGAACTTTTACTGGAAAGTGACTGGAAATTTAGTCAAGAAATATCTGCCTTAATTTTAAATCAAATGTGTTTTTGTCGGAATTGTCATTTTTGAAATTAAAAATATATAAATTGTTTGTGCGGCCTAGTTAATTAAATAAAAAATTAAATTTTTCGTACATTACGACGGAATTTTGTATCCATGTCGAGGATTCTCTTTATCTAAGCCAATTCGAGGTAAATTATTCAAGAAAAGTTATAAGTTTGACATTAAGATATGCGGAAAAAAAGTTAGTTATTTTGAGGTAGAGTTGACTGTTTATTAAGTCCCTTAAGTCTCCTGAACGTACCCATTGTTAATATTTGTTTTATTCATATCAACAGCGACAGTTCTACGTAACTATAAATAAATAATAATGTCAATTCCATTGTTTTATTTGTTATACATAATTTCTTGTAAGCAGGTATAAATCTTAAGAAATTTTAAACAACACAAATAAATAAATTATCGAAGAAGAATCATATTTTCTAAAATTTTGAACCAAATTCCATTATTTTTAAAATTAAAAGTCGATTATTACAGAATAAAATGAATTTACTCCTTAATTACATTAAATGCATGACTGGGTCGTTCGAACTTCCATTAATGTTTAAGGGCCAATTTATTCACAGTTCATCATATACTGGATAATATCGTTATAACTAATATCACTTTTAGTATAATAGTGTCATTCAAGATACTTCATTAATTTCTTTATTCAATGACTCTCTCTAACATAACTGGGTCGCTTTAAATTGCTTCTTTAAATTTAAATTCTTTTTAAGAATTTTCCTGTGATATTTTTTATTTAGCCCTAAATAAGGTTAAATAGATCCCCAGTTCATTCACTCTCAATTAGCGTTTACAATCATTTCGTATTTTCTTATTTTCTTGTAATATGAAAATGCGTTATGAATAACAAAAACCAACAAAGATGAAATTACATCCTAGTGGAAAAACAATGGGAATTATACTTTTCAGAAAATTTTTGGTGCACTGAATCCAAATTCAGTCCCTATAAGTCTTTAGTTATTTAGGTTTTTCAAGAAATCTATTCCAATCAATAATCATTGCAAAACTGTTTTGTCCACTTTTAAATTGAATAATTTCTAAAATCAAACGTTATAGGGCAATTTTGAGGTATGATTATGTGGAATTTCAAACCTGTTTAGTAGGTTACCTTCTTAGCGTGTTGGTAGCACTTTTTAAAAGTAAAGTAAGTACATTAGGCGTGTTTTTTTGTGCCCTCTATGTTAGCTTTAGTAGTAGTAGTAGCTGGAAGCCCAGGATCGCTTCCCAGCCTCGTCCACCTAAAAACTAAAAAGTTTTTTTTTCAGGGCTACTGCCTCTTGCGAGGAATTGACAAATCCTCCAAGAGTATCACTTGTTACGAATAAGTGCTTCTCGTCTAGCCGTTCGGATTCGGCATAAAATTATGTAGGTCCCTTCCATTCCTGTCGAAAGGCGCACACAGGAATAGTTGCGAGTTGTTAGTCACTAGGCCCTGGTTCTTCATGAGCCGTTGTGCCACCCGATTTATTTATGTTAGCTTAAGAAATAAGGGCACAAAAAACGCTCATCATTGCTTCAGAAAATAATTTGGCAGCACTGATACAAAAATGACATTTTCTGACATTTTGGCTATCAAATGTTTGTCAACAAAAAAATATTAAACTAAATTTCGTTTTGATTAAGTTTTAATAAATTAAAAGAAACGTCTCTTCCCTGGACCAGGTCTTGGTTTTATTTATTGGAAAGTAACGTTTATTTTAAATTGATAATTATATTAGCCGAGTTTTTTTTAATACTCATTAATTACTCACTTTTAAAATTGATTAGCAAAACAAAAAACAAAACAAACAGTGAGTAGTCTGATTTGTTTTTGCTTTGCGTTTAAATTAAAAAAGTGAGTAGTTAATGAGTATTAAAAAAAACACGACTATTTTAAAAAATAAAAATATGTTTGGTTTTTTCCTTTTTTTCTGTCACCCCTTTCTCGATCGTTCGACTCGTGCTTCGAGATCCATCTGTCAAATTAATGAATTTTTGGATGAATTTTTGACATTTGTTGAGAATTCATCGGATAAACTCAGAAAATAGTGTATGGAAGCACTCTATTTTAGCTTAATTCTTAAGCAGAGATGTTTATCGCCGCGAAGTAAGCATATTTGTTGTTGTATTTTACATGGACATTTTTTTTAAAAAACACGCCTATTGACTGTTAGTGTACCAAAGGTCATCCCGGTAGGATGAAGTGCAAGGTTAATGTCGTTAACGCTATACCTATACTATAATGAGAAAGTTCAACAAATTAAAAATGCAGGCTTCTTAAAATATCACTCGCGAATCATTAAATATCGATATTTTGTATTCTTTTTCGATGCTCTCACGAACCATTTAAAATAAAGTTCGTGAACGATAAAATGTGCGATCCAAAAATATGTGGTCAGGGCCAAGGAGACCAATAACCGCAATCGTACACAAATTTTGCTCATAACATGAAAAACTATCAGCCAAAGCCCAATTTTTTTCTGTGCATGTGATAGGGCTAAGTCAGGACCACATTTTTTTCGAAGCAATTTTTTTTTAATATCTGCTACAGTTTTCGAACTAAAACCTTTTAAAAGTGACTTATAACGTTACATTTACTTCCAAATTATTTATGATTCTTACGTGTCACAACAAATTATATTCCTTTTTTTATCTGTTTCTCTTGATTGTGAGCGAATCGAAAAATAAAGTGTTATAAGAATATTGTTCGCTTACGAGAAGGAGCCGAAAAGATGAAAACGAGTCATTCCTTATGAAGGATCCAATCATTATATTAAATCATTTCCGTTGATTAAATGTGATTATCACTATATTGAGAGATTGATGATCTATAGACTTGTATTTTGAGAATGGTTCTTCAATAGCTGCCACGTAATAAATTCCCAAGGCAATCTTATTTATCATATTCCACTAGATTTGATTCGCTCGTGAAAATGTATATATTGTATATTTGAAGGGACTAATAAGCTTTGCAATGGAATACAAAATAAAACTCCCTTTTAAATGGATAGCGAGAGAACGCACCTAATTTCATCGTTCTCCGAATATTGAAAAAATGGTTTCATGGGAAGTACCTATTGTTAATAAAAACGAAAAGTAAAACATTTTTTTTTGTCAAGCAGATTGCAATAGTTGAAGAACACACATTACTTAGCCGTTTTTACGAAAAATTAATTTTTTCGTAAGCGTTTTCTTCACATTTGTATAGTAAGTACCGTTATTTTTGGTCCTAGAAACATGATTTTCGCAAAATTTCTCCAAAAAGGTTATAGAATTACTCTCTGCCTAGTTTTAACGGCATTGACTTAAATATTGAGTTTCCAAAAAAATATAAAACACAGTTCATACTTCTTAAAATTTTCTCTGTAAAAAAATAAAAAAAAAAACCAGTTGAACCGATTTCGAGAAAATTAAAAACTAAAGTGGTTCTACTGGAAGAATTAATAGTTTATAGTAGTTTATTTTTCTGAAAAAAAAGTTGCCATTAAAAAACCCTTAGTAGCCCGTAGCGTAATGGTTAGTGCGTTCGACTGTCACGCTGGAGGTCTGGGATCGCTTCCCAGCCTCGTCCACCTAAAAAACTAAAAAGTTTTTTTTCAGGGCTACTGCCTCTTGCGAGGAATTGACAAATCCTCCAAGAGTATCACTTGTCACGAATAAGTGCTTCTCGTCTAGCCGTTCGGATTCGGCATAAAATTGTAGGTCCCTTCCATTCCTGTCGACAGGCGCACACAGGAATGGTTGCGAGTTGTTATTCACTAGGCCCTGGTTCTTCATGAGCCGTTGTGCCACCCGATTTATTTTTTTTATTAAAAAACCCTTCCGTATAGGAATTAACTGACTTATTTTATCAAAATTGTATGAACCGTTTTCCTTAGTAGGAGAAATTTTTATGACAAGTTCCGTTATGTTTGGTCATAAGAAAAATCAAAAAAGTGTGGACATTTACTACTATATATACTAAGTCTTCAGTATTATAGTTATGGCAAGTTTGATCAAAATCTCGAGCTTTTATTTTTTTACAAATCCATAACTTGCCATATAGGAACTATGTATCGCAAGTAAATCGTGGTCCACCCTAACTGATGTACATCTTAAAAAAAAAAAACCTATTGTAATATACATAATTACTCACATAATATTCCAGATAGCTTCGCTTTTGTGAGCGCTTAATAAAACTGTTTTGAACCAATTTGCCTTACTTCTAACTGTTGACCTTTACATGCCCAAAACAAAGAAAAAGATTTTCTTTGAAAAATCAGCATCAACTTTATAAAATAACTAGCTGACCCGGCGAACTTTGTTCCGCCTGAATTTCGTTAATGTAATGAAATTAATAATTCCGAGCATGCACAATGTTGTTTCATGTAGTTCGGTCATGAATAACAATGAAAATTCAAAAGTATTGGACTTCTTACTGTGATTCACAATAAATATAGAAGTATGTGCATTTCAGACACTTGAACCTGAATTTCTGTGTTGAATAGAAGAAATAGATGATATACAAAATACAGTCACTTGAAACCTGAATTATAATGTAGCGACCGAATTAATAGACAAAACGATTGTAATTTCAATGAATTTTATTGTTGGCCCATATGCCTCTTTTATATTTATTGAAAATAAAATGAATTTCTTACAAAGAGTTTACTCATTGCATAATAAATAATATGAACAATAATAATAATTTATATGGGTAAATTCACAATATGCAATGATCGACCACCGTGGTTCGATTGTACCCATTTCTGAATATTGTCGTTGTCAAGACTTGGTTACTGTTTTTTATGCTGCTTCACATACTTCCCTGCGTTGAATTGGTCAAAATCAACTGTGTTCTCATTCTACGTTGACATTGTACTGTTTTCGAGTTTGTTTGATCTGGTGAGGAATTAGGAGCTGACGTTACTCCCTTCCGAAGGTTGCTAATAATTCCTGAGCTCATTGATAGAAAAATAGTAAAATAGCTAACGAAGTGGTGATGAATGCTTTTGGAGAATAGAGTGTCTCGTTCAGCTTGGAGTTGTAAGGCCAGAGAGTTGAATCTGGAGATGGTTTAATCGTTCTAGATGACTGTTGTTGAATATTGGAAGCGATTCCAGAGCTATGTGCGTGAGGATTCTTGGGTTTGGCAATTGAGAATATGTTCCCAAAGCTTATTAAGGACGATTTTAAGATGCTGATCATAACCTGATTTCCTTCAATTGTAATGAGATTGTTTCTCAGTATACAGTTAAGAAGGGTGTCGGCAAACCTACCACTTTGTATACGTATACGTGCCCGAGAATAAAACGAAAAAAGTTGTGCAATTTAAACCACTTCAGTAAAAAAGCGGTAGGTTGGCCGAAACGCCACACCATTTTGGTTTGAAAACACATCAACATTATTTATTTAGATATTTGTATTGTTATTGTGTACATATTTAAATCGTCATAGAGACCAATACTTTGCAATGACAGCATCCAAACTTAAGAAGTTTGACAACGAAAACAACATGCAATTTTTCCACAAAACATTCGTGATGAGCTCATCACGGTGTTGTTGTAAAGTGCAAAAAATTCGGTGGAAAATCAATACGTCTGGCGACTTAGTCCACTGGAATAACCCATCGCCAAAAACATGCCTAGAGAACTCTGCAGCGAACTGATAATTTCGTATAGCAACTCGCATGTTTGTTTTCAATTGCAATTCTCAAGCTATGCCTTCAGTCAAGCGTTCAATTCTTCTGCTGATATTTATCTTGGAATGACAGGTAGCGTTTGGTAGCGCCTGACAGCTTAATCATTGCACCACCGAAATGTCTGTTGTCACTTAGTAAATCTTTCAACGTGCAATTTAGGGCTCCCAATGCACGTTTTTGAGCTATTGTACACTCGTTCCAGGTGACAATCTTACAGCACTGCAATAGTTTCACCAAAGCAGAGTTCAATAAAATGTTGCATGTAGGTTCTTCATCTATTTGCAGGCAATTGCAATGCAGAATGAGCGTTCGACTGCCTTCCAACAACCTAGCCGCTATTCCAAATATGTACTTTGAACACAATGAAAATTAAAAAAAAATAAATTATTACATTTTATTTTGTCTGACCGAACGCAATAGCAAGTCCAATTAAAATTTGAATAACGAAACGATTTTCCTCCAGTATCCTTTGTCCTTCCTTGGGCCAATACGAATTCATCAAACCCAACATCGTGAAAATCGAAAGATCGGTTCTCGAGTTATGGGCGCACACACGGACGACATTTCTTTTTTATTTATCTATATCTATATATATAAAAATCAATGCCACTTTTCGTTGTAATTTTATAACTCAAGAATGGGCTCACTTATTCAAACCAATTGTTCAGGATTTGTTTGGATTATTTAGTAGATGGTTTATGTGAAGTTTGCACTAAATTGGTCGAGCGGTTATTCGATTAAAGCAAAATGTCAGCGATAATTATTACTTTGTGTTTATATTTTCTTAAAGCAAGGATTTCGCTGTCAAATTGAAATTTTCTTAAAATGGGAATGTGCTGTGAAATTGAAACTTTTTTTAGTGTTGACAGTTTACCAGGTTTTTTTTTAATTAAATTGTCAAACGTATTTACACAAACGGTTAGTTTTGAACTGCTGAAGTGAATTATACTTATACACCACTATTAATGTAGCAATTTGTTTTTAATTTGATTCATTCTTTTTTATATGAAGCAAAAATGCCACGAGCCAGACGAGCAAATATAGGTCGGCGAACACATAATGCAAGTTATGTGGCACTACTAAGACAATCACGGACGCACAAGCTAACGCATCGCAGCGTGAACATAATGCACGAAATAGATGCTGCCCACGACTTTTCAAAACAATTGTTAGAAATTGGTGATGGCAAAATACAAATCGACAGTACCAACGGATTTATCACTGTACTGAACAATTTTTGTACAATTGCGCAATAGACAGATTAATTGATTGAATGTGTTTTTCCGAATATTCTTCAGAATTACAGAAATTATGATTGGTTGAGAGAACGCGCCATTTTAGCACCAAAGAACATTCATGTCAATGCCATTAATTTACAAATTCAATCGAAACTGCCAGGTGTAGTCACGACATATAAATCAATTGACAGTGTTATCAATCAAGATGAGGCAATGAATTATCCAATTGAATTTTTAAATTCATTGGAACCGGCTGGTATGCCACCGCATAGCTTGAATCTGAAAGTTGGTTCTTTCATTATGTTATTGCGAAATATTAATCCACCAAAACTGTGTAATGGCACCAGATTGGCAGTGAAAAATCTATTGCCAAATTTGATTGAAGCTACGATCTTAACTGGTAAATCAAAAGGAGAAGTTTGTTTGATACCGCGTATCCATATGATTCCAACTGATATGCCATTAGAATTCAAACGATTACAATATCCTCTGCGTTTATCATTTGCGATGTATCAACAAGCCCCAAGGGCAAACACTTCACGTTTGTGGTGTAAAATTGGAGGAATCATGTTTTTCACATGGCCAACTTTATGTTGCCTGTTCCAGAGTTGGTACCCCCAGCCGTTTGTTTATTCATTCTCAAAATGGTAAAACAAAAAATATTGTTTATCCAAATGTTTTGGATTAAGTTTTAAAAAAGCTAGCAATTAATAAAATATTTTTTTGTTTGAGTAAATGAATTTGATGTTCCAATTAATTTTATTATTTCACTTTATACGTAGCTAAGCACGTACCGGGCCGCTAGTATAGATATATTTTCCTATTCGAATTAAACTTCAAATATGTTTTATATTTTTACTGCACAGACATTTAAACTCATTAACTTCTTTCGCAAGTTTTTGTTTGTTCCATAAGACATTCCTTCTCACTTCGAATTCATTTTAATAAATTTAGGTATTTTAGTTTCAATTTTGATACCATTTACTCTTATTTCACAAGAAAACCCTTGAACTTTCCCCTTTTAAGTTTCCCTTTTTTATCAAATTAACAAAAATTTAACTTACCGAAATCTTTCGTCACTTAGCAACTCATCAAAATCAGCTATAATTTCATTTAACAGTCTTAAGCACTCAACTCCTTCATTATTGGACTCAAGTTCAACGTAGAACTCAGAAAAGTTGGGTATTGAAGCAAACAGGATACACACACTATCGCACTGTTCGTGATAAAGATCCTGTAAGAAAACAAAAAGTTGAAAGAGGAAAGGAAAAAGAAACTATTGAACATAAAAACATTCCGAATCTCTACAAGACTACCTCAGACACCCATCAGATTTAATCATTCAATTGTAATGATCCTTGAAACCCCATTACAAATGCAGACTGCAAATTATTTCGTTAAACCAAAGCAAAGTACTTATCGTGTTCGTTCGAAAACGAAAAACACATCACTATGTGGCTTGCTTTCCTTGAGGATATATTCAACTACTAAAGCACTCTATAGTCGAATGCACCTCTTACTCTGTTTACACATCCAATTTAAATAAATGCATCGCACGTAATGGTAATGCAAGTGTATCATCTCTAGAGTGCATCTTCCACATAGACAAACCCTTTGTTAAGATACTTACGTCGATATTTTTATCCCTGCTCAAAAAGTGTTCAGCCACATGCACCGGAAGGATATTCTCCAGGAGTTTTCTATTGTATGCCTGTAAGTGCTCCATGTCCTCCTTTTCCTCTGTAAAGGCAGACAAAACAGACAAATGACATAAGAGCTTCTTTAAACAAAATCACGTGCTTTAAATATATATTTATTTTTCCTGATGGGACAACGTCAGAATCTCATGTTGCATCGTACCCAACACCACCGCACTCTAAGTGAACAATATCCTTTTTATTTCATTAACTTACCAGTAGCTTGCAGCTTCCAGATAAAATCCAACCTGTACGTTGCTTCCGTTTGATGGCTGTGGAATATGAGGGCCATAACGAACGTCGATAGAAAAATTAGATCAATTATGTATCGAAATAATGTTTCTTCGTTCCTGAGCATAGATAGAGTTCCCAAGGATATCCATAATGAAAAAGGATCCATTTATGTTATTTATTATTTTTTTTTTTTACAAAAACTGCTAGCAAAAGTGACTTACTCTAATGAAATGCGAATCCCCCGCTTCGAATAGTAACACATCGAGTAGCCAATGTAGAAGACGCCCGCCGATAGCAGGAGGATGATTTTAAGCAAAAGCCGGAGCACTTGGTAAATGGCACATGTCATCGTTGATAACAGAGTTAGAAGTAGAAAGGTCTGAAAGCCAGTCAATTAGTGTGTTGTGGGGGCAAAAAGATAGTTTTAATCAAAGAGAGGCTTCCACTTACATTTATGACTAGGTAGTGATCACAGAGCATGACTTCGTTCTCCCCTTCCCCTAACCCAGCACCAGATGCTCCTGTTGCTGTTGGTCCATGGCTTATAGAGGAGTTCTTTACTTCGGTAAAAGACGTGTCACTTAGGTCTTCGAACATCTATATAAAATGCGTGGCAAATAATAAAAGGGGAATTTGAGAGCTTTAAGTTACAAAAAGAGGTAATTCATGGGTTTGTATAAGGTTAGATAGTAGTTCCTTAAATAATTCTGAAGCACTAGAATATTTCACTTCTGAATAATTGTCGGGGTAGATATACTTGTTTCATAAATCATTATTTGGAAGGATGAGGTGACACCCGCTTAGTTTGTTGGTGAAAAAATATAAAGAATCTTTTTGAATAATTTAAAAGGTTGTTTCCATTTTAAATTTGACAAAAATAATGGAGGGAACACGAAAAAAGAGGGCTCCGAAATTTCTATCTATTATTTGGCTATATAACCTTGACGTATACAGTTGATAGCACTGAAGCGTTTTTTTTCAGAATTGGCATTTGAAGGATTAATGGGTCCATTTATCATTTTATACGGGTGACAAATTCTGCCATACATAAGCCATTATTTACCATGGTTGGGTTTAATGACAGAAAACAGGCAACCATTATGACATTTAAACACTTGTTTAATGTAGCATTAGCTACATAATTCCATAACCAAAATATTTTGTTTTAGTTTAGCTTTGAAGACTACAACAACAATATATGTCATATAAGAAATTATAAATTGGGTGACGCAAGAGCTCGTGAAGAACCAGGGCCTAAGTGACTAACAACCATTCCTGTGTGCGCGTGTCGACAGAAATGGAAGGGACCTACAATTTTATGCTGAATCCGAACGGCTAGACGAGAAGCACTTATTCGTGACAAGTGATACTCTTGGAGGATTTGTCAATTTCTCGCAAGAGGTAGTAGCGCTGAAAAAACTTTTTAGTTTTAAGGTGGGCGAGGCTGAGAAGTGAACTCAGACCCCCAGCGTGACAGTCCAACGGACTAACCATTAACCATTATATTAGTTTTTCTCAGCGAAAAAAATTAAGTAGTGTAGGAAATATTTCACTATCAGATTTGAGAGAGCTTAATAACAAAATATGAGCTTTTTGGAAACATTCACTAAATAAATCAAGGGTCTCCCAAACCAATACGAAACATTTGTTGCGGCGAAGAAACATTCGTCAGTCAAAATTAATTCATATGTATCTCCACCGCGTTGGTGTGGGCACTCTCATATATCAGCATGTAAATAAATTTTGACATGCGAATGTTTCTTCGCCGCAAAGAGTGTTCCGCATTGGTTTGGGAGAGCCTTTACTAGTGAAAATGAAAGAAACATCTTTAAAAATTCTTTTTTTTTTTTTTTTTTTGCAAAGTTTTATTTGACAAAAAAAAACACTAAACACCCTGTAAATTCGTTGAATTGTTGTGATTTTTGTAACAAAAAAGTAATTTTGGACTACATACAGTGCGGCAAAATACAACATACAACGGGGCAAACTGACAAAAAAATTTTGAGAACCCAGCGGGGTGTTTTAAAAAAATATTGCCTGTTAGGTATTATAAAAATATCAAAAAATAAGTTATAAAAAAGCGAGTGAAGACTTAATGCCGAATTCTGTGGTATTTTCGAGTTTAGTAACAGTGTAGTGTAATAAGAATAACCATTCATTAATTAATTCATTCAAACGTAAACAAAAATAATCATGTAAACAAATCCACACAATAAAATAAATTCTGCAATACAACCAATTGCATTGATACATAACACCTATTTTCGTTGTCCCCTTTGACCAACGAAGCTGAGAGCATTGACGTCGCTTTGATGACGATGCATTATGAATGACAAAGAATGTATTTTACTACACCACTCCAGAAAGCAAATTATAATGAGTAATAGAATTGTCCCCAATAATTTGTAAGAATATATCGATAATTTTTAAGTATAAATAGTTGTGAATTTTGAATAATAAAATCATTCTTGATCACACTTTACACGTTGACTTGAGTCATTTATATGGGCACCTTTTGCCACTTCTATTATATATATACAGGGTGTCCCATTTACAATGGTCCAAACTGAAATTGGTGATAGGCCAGGTGATGAACTATCAGAATTTGGTAACTTTTCCATACCGAATCATAGCGGTTCTCGAGTAACGGCTATTTTTTGAAATTTGAAAAAAATCTAACTTTAAACCAGTTTTTTGCTCACCCTGTCCATAATTGATTTTTGTTTTTTACAAATTTTGCATTAAAAAAATCACTTTTAGTTTCACTAACTTTACTGAGTAAAATATTTTTAATTGGCATCACCATTTGCCTACAAATCATTAGTTAGTATTGAACTTTGCCAAAATTAATTTTTGACTTCAATCTTCTCATGAGCCCCCTGAATAAAATTCGTATGGCTCAATACAGGTTTTGTATTTCAAAAATTGCCTATTTTTCTGTAGTTTCAAAAAAGGTATTAAACTTGCCAAAGCTATGTTTAAATAGACAGTTATAACCGTTTGAACCCAATCAAACAGGTTCAAAATCAAACAAAAATAAAACATTTTTGTTCAAATGTTTCGGTAAAATTAGAATTTCACTTCAAATATAACTCCGACAGAGCTGAATTTTGGTGGAGATCTTCGTTTTGATATCTTACGCATTTCTTAAATAAATACCTTAAATTTTGACAAGGACTTTTAATTTTCTGTGGTGAAAGAGTATAAATCCAGTATATTTGAAAATTTTTCGAAAACCATCAGGTTTTTTAAGAAGTGTCTTTGGAAAACATGTAGCTTATAAAATTCTACAGAAAAAAGATTAACTTCTTTTTTTCGTTGGAGCAAGAGATTTTGAGAAAACGGGGACAAAATGTGTTTTTGTGGTATTTTCCACACCGTTGCATTTGCGCACATTTGTCTCAAAATTTATTGGTCTAACGGAAAAATGTATCCTAATGGTTTTTTTTAGAATGCTATAAGCTACAAGTTTTCCAAAGACACTTCTTAAAAAACCTGATGGTTTTCGAAAATTTTTCAAAAATACTGGATTTTTACGCTTTCACCACAGAAAATAGAAGGTCCTTGTCCAAATTAAAGATATTTATTTAAGACATCAAATCGAAGATCTCCACCAAAATTCAGCTCTTTCGGAGTTATATTTGAAGTAAAATTCTAATTTTACCGAAACATTTGAACAAAAATGTTTTATTTTTGTTTGATTTTGAACCTGTTTGATTGGGTTCAAACGGTTATAACTGTCTATTTAAACATTGCTTTGGCAAGTTTAATACCTTTTTTGAAACTACAGAAAAATAGGCAATTTTTGAAATATAAAACCTGTATTGAGCCATACGAATTTTATTCAGGGGGCTCATCAGAAGATTGAGGTCAAAAATTAATTTTGGCAAAGTTCAATATTAACTAATGATTTGTAGGCAAATGGTGATGCCAATTAAAAATATTTTACTCGGTAAAGTTAGTGAAACTATAAGTGAATTTTTTAATGCAAAATTTGTAAAAAAACAAAAATCAATTATGGACAGGGTGAGCAAAAAACTGGTTCAAAGTTAGATTTTTTTCAAATTTCAAAAAATAGCCGTTACTCGAGAACCGCTATGATTCGGTATAGAAAAGTTACCAAATTCTGAAAGGCCATGGCCTGGCCTTTCACCAGTTTTGGTTTGGACCATTGTTAATGGGACACCCTGTATATTACTTCTAATATATTTATATAATACTATCAGCGAGCTGCGCTTTAAATAGCATTATAGCGTGCTACGCTACATATAACCTAGGAAAAAAAGATAAAACTTTACAACAGTTTCCGATTATTCAGAAACAATGCTAAAGAAATGGAACAATTTAACGTAAATATACTATTTTCTATTAATATCTATGAAAAACCAACAAGTGCTAGGCTATTTGTTTTTAATTTGATTTCTTTCACAATAAAAAAGGCGTTTTAGAAGTTGGAGAAGGTTATTAAATTGACAACAAAATTCTTGCTTTAAAGTTCTACATAGAAAGTTAAACAAACTATTAAAAAAGGGGACTTGATGGGTTTACTTTGTCAGGCTCTTATAGGTCTATAACGAACCGGCTGATTTCCAACCTACTTTAAGAGCAATCTGTCCGACCAGTGTGTCTCTACGTCTGAAATGTCTGTCACATTTCTGTCTGAATTTAATTCATAATCGAAAATTCAAAATAATCGTTGGCAGGTGCCATACTAATTCTGTAGTCACATATTATGTGGTGGTAAGATTCATTGAGTACGGGCTTTTAAAGCTTAGATTAGACGATTTGTAGAAAAAGCACATTATTGTGTACCTCCTACGTCCTTTTGACGTCAAAACTACGCTTTTTGGTTACGAATTGTCTAAAAGACACAATATTGTGTCACTTTTGACACATATCGTTATGTGCACAAAATTTCGAATCAATTCCCTATAGAAATACGTTTACTTTTACATGTGTTCAAATCAGTTTCAACATATGACTTTTGACATTCGATTATCTTTTTACACAAATGTGTAAAATATAAATAAATAAAAATAAATTGGGTGGCACAACGGGTCGTAAAGAACAAGGGGCTGGTGACTAACAACTCGCAACCATTCCTGTGTGCGCCTGTCGACAGGAATGTGTGCCTCTCAAAATTGTGTAAGCTTCTCAAAATCTACCAATTTCTTCCTATGTTTGATATGTGAAGTTTGCTTTGGGGTTTCGTAGTGTTGTTTGACGTGCGAATTGAAAAAAAAAATACTGCATAACACAGAGAAACTACTACGAACACGAAGTGACGCGATTATAAAATATACATTTTGTATCGGCATTTTTTACATTGGATAATTGCGTACCGTTACCACCTATAATTTATGAATTTCAGATCTATGTCACCCTTTTGTTTTTTTATTGTAAAAGAGTTAAAAGTTCTAATTTGAAGGCAAGTGGTCGTCCTATCTGTCTGCTAGGCGTCATAGAAAACTAACATGTGTGTGTTATTTTGTACATAATTTTTAGTTTCACCTTGAAAACATATCGTCCGAAAATATTTTGTTCGCCCGGATTTTTAAGAGCTATTGCGAGTTTCACCCACCTTTTTACAACAAGTGTAGCCTCGTTCGCCAACAAAAATTAATTGAAAATCTAGCTGTAAATGACATGACATATTCCACACGTCAATAGTGCCAATAAGGGAATTTTTACGAATAGGGAACATTTTTCGCCCGAAACTCACAATAAAGGAAAAGTGAAATGTAATTTTCCGGACGGATTTTCTTTCACGCGGAACTCACAATAGTGCTGAATATAAACAAACAATTAATGCTCTACATACATACAATGTAATCAATGTGTATTTCTATGTATGATTGTGTACATTTTATTCACACCGTGTTCAAAGATGGAGTGTGGCGTTGGTGCAGGAATCTTCTCTGAGTCTCTAAATGTATCTAGGTCCTTTCGGCTACCTGACCTTGCTAGCGTCTTTCAACCTGAATTGCTGGCAATCAGGGAAACTTGCAAGTTACTAAAAGCAGATCCAAACAGAAATCATAATGCAGCTATTATTACAGACAGTCAAGCGGCTGTTTAAGCCATTAATTCAGCTACTGCATCCTCCAAACTAGTCCAGCAATGCCGGAATGAGCTTGCGGGTCTGAACACTGACCTTAATGTCACTCTTATCTGGGTCCCGGGTCACAGTGGCGTTGAGGGCAATGAACGGGCTGACGAGCTGGCCAGGCAAGGTTCAGCCCTTCATGGCTCACTTGCGGAAAGAGTCAAAATTCCGCTTGGAGTTATGAAGGGCAACATTCTCTCAATTTATCTTACGAAAGCAAACCGTAGGTGGAGCAGTTTATCAAGCTGTATTATATCTAGGAAGATTTGGCCCACCTATGACAAGAACCGAACAATTGATCTAATACGCAGACCCAGGAAAAACATAGCCAGGGTAGTTGCAACCTGTAGCGGACACTGGCCAATAGGAGAGCATGCAGCGAAGCTGGGCATACCTCACAATACTCACTGTCGGAGCTGTGAGGATCAGCAGGAAAAGGAAACAGTAGTTCATTTTCTCTATAAATGCCCTGCTCTGGCCAAAGCTAGAAAACAGTCACTCGGAAGAGCATTCTTTGACGACATTAACGAACTTACTGAAATGAAGATCAAAGACTTGATTTCTTTTCTCAACGCGACGAAATGGCTCTAGGACAAATTTCGGCTACTTCTGCATTATACCTTCCGTCGATTTCCTATGATCACAAGATAGTGGACTAGGGTTCTGGTGGGGGTTTGTGGTGCACAGTGGCCGGATGGTCATCCAATCAGATTAGTGGACGCTCCAGTGCCAGCCAACGAACTGCCTAGTGGGCTAACTGTGGATGGTGCGGGTGAGTTATAGAATCACTTCCCAACACACAAAAGAGCATACCAAGCATATTTACTTGAGTAGAATACATTTCACAATCAGTGAAGTACTTCCATTTATAATATAAACAAAAATTTTCAACGATCGAATTCTTCGATCGATATACATAAATGTAAACAAAGTCACCCTTAACCAAAATATAAAAATAGTTAACGATCGAATTCTTCGATCGACATAAAAGATAATCACTTTCAATGAATGTAAACAAAGTCACCCCTAACAAAAATAAACTCAAATGTAAACAAAGATTGTCAACGATTCAACTTCTTTGAATCGTTATCTAAATGTATCTTTCTAATGTACAAAGCAGCATCACTGCATATACAAATATTTTAAGATAAAAAGGGCTGGTATGATGAGCCACAAGGGAGTTGTAATTCAGAGTTCGATATAAATTCTTTTAACTAAAGATTTCCCCCCACCAGTGGTAAGGGATCTGAAGTTCTAAAGAATTAAAAAATAAAGAATTAAAAATAAAAAGATTAAATGCAAACTTAAATTGTGTTCTTTTATTTAAAAATCCTTTTTTAAAAAATTGATCCCGGAGGATTCAATACAAAATTGGTGCGGGTGCTGATCTGGTTGAGTGAGTGATCCACTTTCTGATGATTGTGCTAAAAGCTACAACAAAATCCTATTCTAAACTAAATAAAAAGGGGCAATATCCTGAGGATATGCTCATATTTTCTCTCTTCAATCCCATCCACAGGTTCAAACGAGTAATGGTATCAAAACGGCACACTTCAGCGCTAACTGGGCTATGGGCTAGACTGCCCGTGGCCGCCATTTCTACCTACCTACCTATTCACACCGTGTAGTTCACATAATTATGTTGTGTAGAAATTTGCCACATATGTGAGATATGCAACACATGTTTTGATTTTTTATTTGTTTTAACACTTCGTCTAATCCAAGCTTAAAACCTTAAGTTGATATGCAGGAAAACTGCACCTTAAAATCATTTGCATTTTTTCTTTCTCGTGTTTCATTGAAAATATGTTTGAGCTATCAAATGGATTCGATATAAAAATTTTGCAATCCGAATCCGTTATTTCTTTACATAGCTCTTTTCGCTTAAAATAAAATAAGGTAAAATAAAATAAATTAAAATAAAATGCACAATTGAATTACACAAACTTTGTATAGCATGAGCAATAATTTCGCATAAGAATCCAAATATTTTATTCAAAAAATGGGTTAAACTCAGCGAAAGAATAATTTATTTTGTTAGAGTTTATATTGCTTCCGTTTATTTGTTGAGGTCAAAACATTATATTATACCATTATACAAAACCCTTTACCCAAGTATACAAATTAAAAATGATCTATCACAGGGCTACCAGTTTCCTTAAGCTTTCAATTCATTTTCACTGAATAACTAATTAACATTAGAAATTCAGACAAAATTTACTCTGCATTTATTATTCTCTTTGGTTAAAGTAAGTGCATCATGCCGTCCATAAGAAGATGCAGATTTAAACATTGCATATTGGGTTCATTGAATCTTCCCTTTTCCTATCTTTATAAAGACAAACTAATGGTGCAAAGCAAATAAATTCTTCAACTTTGCCTCGTCCTTTTTGTGATGCATTTATATTTCAAAAAATTGTTTAAATGGAAAATGTTAGTGGTCTTCTAATCTGCTTCTGTGAGAGAAAGTTTTATTTTTTTCATCTTCTTCTCTACATTTAGATTTGTACATACAAACGTACAAAAATATTTCTTCTCTGTGACATTTTTCGTAGGAAAATGTGAAACTTTTTCCATTAAAGTTTGAAAAGTGTTTATATCAGTTGCGATTGCAAAACGTGTTGGGTGATAAAAGGTCCTTTGGAATTTTTTTTGTTCGATATCATTTGAAAATGTCGATATGGTAACTAGCCTTACAAGGGTGTTGTGTTTCTCTTCCATCTACAAACATATATACACCTACGCGTGGTGCTTTAGTGTTTTGGGGGCAATTTGAAAGTTAATCTTTGACATTTTCCACAATTCAAGGAAGCAAAATTTAAAGGGAAACTGTGTAGGTATGTATGTATATGTATATATTTTGGCAACAAAAGGACGTTAACAAGAAGTTTATAAGTTGAAAACAACTTGTTGTATCTAAGAAACTGTAACAAAAGTCACCAATTGTTGGATATTAAAGTGTGGTAATTTGGCCTCCTTGACATCCGTGATGTTGCTCAATTTAAAAATGATGCGATGAGAATTTCTCTTTGTGACTTTCTATAGGTATTTAGGTACCAAAAAAAACATTAATGCGTAAAATATGAATGACAGGAAAAAACATTTTGTAACGGTTCAAGGTTTCTAACAAATTAAAGGTGATGATTTTATTTTTTTGACTGACATGTTGACAGTTTTCACGTTGATTCTTTATCAAGGGCGATCTTTATAACTAAATAAATATACATAGAAGCCTTATTGCCACTGATAACTGATGAAGTCATGAGCAAAGGTTAGGTTAGGTGGGGTGATGATGCGGCAAGCCCCACCATCTCACTCGGATCTCAATGAATCCATTGCGTGCCCCGACAGAAGGAAAACAAAGGTATGAGAAGGGGTGGGGAGAGGAATATGGGAATTTTAGGTGTGAGAGGCCTCCCTGAACCATCCTGAATTCTGAGTGAATTTTAAGATATTTTTCAGTGGCAATGGCAAGATTGAGATGTCGCCCAGTTCATCGAAAAAATATTCTCCGAGGGCTTCTTTTCTGGTTCTGGTTAAGCTGGGGCATTCACAAAGAAAGTGATAGGAGCACTCTTCCGCCTCTTCATCCTGGCACCCTCTACATAAGTCAGATGTGCTAATGCCCATTCTGCTCATGTGGGTACCCATCGAGTTGTGTCCCGTTAGGATTCCAACAAGAAGGGATAAATGAGGTCTGCCTATCTTCTGTATGTATTCTGTTTTCTTACGCGAAATATTTGGCCTTAGATTTCTTGAAACCCGACAAGTGTCGATTGATGACCATCTGACATCTGTGGCCACAAGATATTTCTGGTGAATTGTACTCTTTTCTTGCTCCAGTGGCATACAAACCGAGTTGTCTGTTTGGCTCGGGTCTAGAGAAGACCCGATTTTGGCCAGTTCATCTGCTATTTCGTTTCCATAAATATCACTATGTCCTGGGACCCATCGAAGGGTAACTGTGTTTGTTGCGCTGAGTATTTTAAGCTCGTTACGGCAACGAACCACCAGTTTGGACTTTGTGATGATTGAGGACATAGCTTTTATCGCCACCCTGGCTGTCTATGAAGATGTCAATATTCCTATTGGCTACTTCACAAGTGACAAGATGTTTTGCTGCTTCGCAAACTGCAAGTACTTCTGCTTGGAAGACACTGCAAAATTTCGGAAGTTTTATTGGTCTGTTAAGGGGTGGATCATCTGAATAGATGCCTGACCCAACGCCCTCGTTTGTTTTGGAATCGTCCGTGAAGACCGAAACATGATTTGTATTTAGGACCCGGTTTTCTATCCAGAGTTCCCTTGTTGGGATATCTATTAGAGCTACTGGGTCAAAATCTATGCGCGGTGTAAGATAGTTCGTTTGAAGGTCTACGTCAGTAAAGTTCGTTAAAGTTCTATGACCATAGTGGCTCTTTTCCATTTATTGCACTGTTTAAGTCTTATAGCACTTTTTGCCGCCAACTCTTTTGTAAACAAATCAAGCGGGGCTACAGAAAGGAAAGTTTCTAGGGCTGCGGTTGGAGTGGTTCTTATGGCACTGGTTGTACCAATACACGCTAGTCTTTGAATTTTGGTCATGGTTTTTAGATTGGTTTCCTTTTCTAGGGCTGGCCACCAGACCAAGCAGGCATACGTTAGGATTGGCCTTATTATGGCTGTGTTTTTGGGCTAGCTCCCCATCTTTTACCACAAATTCTGCTGCAAGTATAGAAAGCTACACATGCTTTTTTCTCCCTTTCCTTTATATTTCGTTCCAGTTAAGTTTACGATCAAGTACCACGCCAAGATCTTTAGCTGTGCCCGAAACGTGTAGCGGAACCCCGTTAATGGTGGGCGGGTTTAAGTGTGGAATACTACGCTTCCTTGTAAACAAACCCATTTCTGTCTTTAGTGGGTTGACGTTAAGTCCGCAATTCATGAGCATAATAAAGGAATGTTCAAGCTTTACAAAAAAGACCGCATTTTATGTATTTATTTTTAGAGGAAGAGTCTTATGCTAGATTTAAAGTGTGAAAAGTTATTTAGAGTGTTTCCTTTCTCAAATTTTGTACCTAATTATTCAGTTTGAGGTAACATAAAACTAAAGTTTGCCGCTGCTTTGATAACTTGATGTCAAGTTAGTGAATCACCCCAACGAAAAAGGAAACAGAATTGTTTTATTGAATGGTTTATTGCTCAATAATTTGCAATTAATTAGTTGTTTGTTTCCGACATTTAATACCAAAATGAACAAAGCTCCCGCTTGACCATGGGAAATATTGCTTCATTAAATTGAAATTATTGCGTGTGATCTACGAATAAATCAATGGCAAATTATTAAATTATAAATACTTCAATACATAGTAAGTCAGAACTTCTTTTCAAGGGTGTGCCTTGCCAAGTTCAGAATGAATTTAGGGTACAAACGAAAAAAAACCACATAGAAAATATTGCATGACAATATTGAAATTGTTTAAACTTATTAACGGATAATAATTATGAAGTAACCAACTATGAGAACATTATATTACGGCACTTAAAAGCTTTCATAGACCCTCAAGATTTCAATTTATCCCAAAAAAAACGGGTTTTTAAACTTTTCATGCTTCAAAGATTTTTTATAAGTAATTTCACGACCCGTTTGAGATTTTCTTATTTGAAAAGAAAAATGTCCATGCTTTTTAAAAATATAAGCTTTTAAACACTACAAAATTGTGTATAGATTTAATCTAAAAATCAAAAAAAAAAATCCTGTTTTTTAGACTTAGAAGACCGTTTTAAGCAACATTTTGAATTTTTTTGTTTTGTTTTAATTTTCTTTTTATGCTGAATTAAATGAGTTATCATTTATAAAAATTGGGGAAGTTATGATTTTTTAAAACATAAAAACATATTTTATGTATCAAAAGAAATTCTTAGCGTTTTTTACTTTAGCAATTTTTTGAAAGCTGAAAATTTGGCTACAGACTATTGACAAGTCATTTGTCCATTATATCAACAAATCAGAATTATATCACGCTTTTCGATTTCACTGCCTGATATGACTGGCTTATATATTTGCATGTATTTAATGTATGTTTTTATGTTTAAAAAAATTATAGCTTCCATAATTTCTGACTAATTATTATAAATAATCACTCATTCGATTAAGTATAAAGAGGACATTAAAATTGAAACAAAACAAAAGAAATTCTAAATGTTGTTTCAAACGGTCAAAGTTAAAAAAAACGGGTAAAAATGTGTGATTCTTAGATTAATAATAATAACTAACTTGCATCTCTCCGTCAAAAAAAACGCCTTTTAACCACAGATATTTTTGGGGACTCTTTTGATTCTTGGTTAACATGTCAAATGAAACATTTTTACCAAAGGAGAATGCTCAAAAAAATCATATATGGATTGAAAGGGTTTTGTTTGTAGATAGCAAATATGAAATTATTTTCTTAAAAAGTTATCCCCGGAACAAGCTACGACAATTTATTTATTTTAAATAGCAAAGTGTTATTGCATTTCTACAAAGTTTGTAAGGGCAATACAGAAAAAACGTGGTCGAATAAAATAACATAACTCCATATCTTCTGGACACATGCAAGTTCAAAAAGGTTTCAAAAAAACAAAGTTCCGAAACACGAAGCTTCGAAAACAAAGTTTTGAATAAAAAAACTTTCAAAAAGGCAAAGTTTTCAAAAAAAAAATTGTTACAAGAGTGGCGGACGTTATATTTTATTTTGGAATTGGGGGTTGCAATATATGGAAAGTACTCTCCTCCAAGAAATCAGTGAAAAAAGAAAATTATGAAAACAAACTATTTCGAACTTTTACCATTGTCGTTGAAAAGTTCTTAGTTTTACCGTTTTCATTTCGAAAGGAGAATGGGCAAATTTGTATGGAAATTGGGTGCGAGCGGCCAAGAATGGTTTCATTATTTTCGGATGTGGTTTGGTCCTACAAGTACGGTGTAGAAGTTTTTTCGTTGTGGTAAACTTCAAACTGGTATAAAATGCATTTTTGTGTTTAACACTTTAATAGAGTTTTAGCTAGTATTGTGGCTAATGTGAATGGAAAAATAGAAAATGAAAGTGAAATAACAGCTAAAGACATGAGTTTAGGAGGTATGTGTTAGACAAAGCACATACATCATTAAATATTAGTACAATTACCATACTTTGTATACCTCATAATCTAGGTATATTAAAACATGTTTTTTTAAGTATAGTGCCTACTCATACTCTATAATCGGACTTAATTCCGCTGCTGGTAATCAAATATCATCGGTTTGGTTTCTTGAGCAGCCTAAATACCAAAACACGCACATAATATGCGCGCATCATCCGAATTTGCGCCTTCCACTCAGTAATAGTGTGCAATAGCTGCTTTCACATTCCTTTTGTCGGCCAATCCAAACGACGAATGATAATTCCTAGAAAATAGAGCTTAACATGTTTAGGCTGCATTCGGATGCGCAGCTCTTGGATATACTGCGTAAGACCTCTTACTCGTTGTTCTAACATGTGACTTAAAGCTCTATTCAAATAGTCTTGCAAAACTTTCTTAGGTTCCGAAGCCATTGAGAACCGTTCTGACCTGCGTCATCAAACAAAAAAGCATGTTTTGGCCTTACATTCGTGTAAAGAGGGCAATCTTAGATATGTCATTTGATACTCCATTCTTAGAAATCCCTAGTGAACTAGGTATATTTAGACCAAAATGCAATAGGAAAAGTGCATTTTCTCACCAAAACAGCCTAAATAAGCTTGTTCCACCTCCGCCACCGGTTCCCTTAACGATTTGACTAAAAGTATCGGTTGGTTTCCTCTTTTTAAAAACCTGCGATGAAATAAGTAATCTCTTATTGTTGCCTGCTGAACTTGTATAATGGGCCTAGTTAACTAACCGCGGGCTATCTTGACCTGGTTCGTATTGTGTCACTCGACATTTTGAAATAAGTATAACGCATAAGATAGTTTTTGAAAATGCCATCTCCCCAAAATATGCACTTGAAAAATGCATTTTCAAATGTCTTCATATCTCTTTTCCTTAATGCACTGCAACAAAATGCCCACACTGAAAGTTACTCCCTTGTAGCAGACCTTTCAATTGACACTAATTTCATTCGTTGCCGCTCGCACACAAAAATGCCCATTCTCCTTTTACGGTAACATATGCAGTAAAGAAATAAAGGTCTTTACTATTGATTATCATGATAGTTTGCGAATAATTTAAGTTGAACTTAATTCCTCCAACTGTTGTCCGCTGTTGTAATTTTGTTCGAAACTTTGTCTTTGGGAACATTGTCTTTTGGTAGTTGCACATTCTTAGTATCAAACCCTTATGCATCAAATATGAATTTTTATTCTCACAAAATAAACTTCATAGCGGCCAACGATTGCACAAAGTAGCATCTTTGCGAGTAACGAGTTTCTTGTGATTAAAAAGCGGTATGCGGTGCGAAATAAAGGCAGATGTATTTAGTTATATACAGTGGTAAATGCAAACTCATATAGCGACAACCTACTTACTTTTTATAACGGACACCGATTCGAATTCTTATCATTTAAGATTTGTCATTCATTATTTTTATAATTAAACTTTTGTGTACCAATATGTGTGACAACCGCTATTTTGCACAGCATCATCTTATGGCTGCAGATTTTAGTGACTTGTAGCTGATGTATTTAATAGCATAAATCAACCAGGATATGTCACTGTTTACATAAAGAAACACTTTAAAAAAAAAAAAATAGAAATTATAGCCAGGCCAGTCCCGTGGATAACTTTTTAAGAAAATAATTCCATATTTGTTATCTAAAACTAATGTCCTTTCAAACCATATATGACTTTTCTTAATCGACTCTGGGTTAGTCGTCCATACATTTTTGGGCATTTTCCTTTCCCATTATTTTAAAATGTATTTGTGTATCATAAAATCAATCCATAAAAAGGACCTTTACTTTTTACAAGACACATGTATCTTTTCAGTTTTGGTTTCTTTACGATCAGCGTTGAAAAGCACCCATGTGTCATATGTTTCAGCTTGATAAACTCCCGCCTCCCCCCTCTCCACCTCTTTAAATGCGTCTATACAAAAAGGCAATTGGGGAATTTCGGGGGAACCTGGATATGTTCTTCTTATTACTGATCCCAGTAATAAAATTTCATGAATTAATTTGTTCCCACTTGCCCATATTAAATTTTCAATCTTTCCTAGATTACTATTAAGTAAATTTTCAAAAACTTGAACTAGCTAATAGACCAAAGAGTAACTTTGGTCACATCAAGGTTGATGGCTGGCACATGCAAAAACGCCAGTCTTACACTTCTAATCAGGTGCTTAGGTATTTCAATTTTATAAACATTAAAAATTAATACCTAATCTGCCGAAACGGAGTGGCAGACTGTTTTTTGTTTGTATTGACCATAGATCTTTCTGTGACCAGAGCCAACCAAAAATAAATGAATAACAATCTTACTTTAGCTGATGCTCTTAAGGCCAAAATAAGTATTAAGCTTTCTCACGCATTTCAATTAAAAATGCAATTTAATTTATCAAACAAATTTACTTATTCTTTACACTTACAATTGACAGCCCCGTAAGGAATCCAATCAGACTCACAGTGAAAAATCCAAAACACTGTGACAGCACTCGATTGCTATGGATTTTCTCTGAAAACCCTCTCATTGAGCTTAAAGCCTGCAAAAGATAAAATAAAAATAGACAAACAAAAAAACAAAAGTAAATAACATCATTATGTTTTCAAGTCCTTAAAAATAATCATTTACATATATATTTATGTATATTTTTGTTTGTTTTAAATAAAAATCATACTTTCACATTGAGATCATAAGAAGCGACTAATAGAACTACAAATAGCAATAGGATAATAGCAGCACCGGTTGATAGATAAGTTAAATAATTTCTGAAAGTAGAATTTAATTTAGATTATCATAATTGCCATATAGAGGTAGGTTCTTATGCTAAAAGACTTACTGCTTAAGAACTACAAGACGCATAGTTGTTGTCCCTATCAGTATAATAAAACTGCAATAGAAATACAAACTCAGCATCCGATCCGGCTCGGAAGAATACTAATAAAGGATAACATTAAGTTGAACAAAAGATATATGTCTGTATAAAGGATAATCATGATGTATGACAATATATATGTACCTTTCTTTCTAAGGAAGATTTCTTAAAGGATAACAGCACTGACTTACAGTGCTCTGATCTCAGATGATCTATGCTGCGAGCATCTATAGCTCGCATAAGGTACTCATTCACTTCGTCCTCTGGGTCCTTTGTCATCTCAGAACCATCTGTGAAACCAAATCTGTGTGTTTGTTTGTTGTTGTTTTTGTTGAGAAAGTATATGTTCCAAAGGACCTCATTAATTTATTGCTTCTCTCATGCAAATGGAAAAAAATTTCATGGTAAATTACTTACTTTGAGGCATTTTTCTGTGTAGCATGACCCATCATCCGCAGCTCCTTCGATATGTTTCCATTAACCTGAAGTTTGTTTCGAGATTTCTTATTCTAAACGAAAGCCAACAACAAAAAAAGAACAAACAAATTGAATTAGAAAGTTTGAAAATCTTTTTGTATGTGTGTGACACATTTTAAGGATATCTCTCTTACTGGCCTATAAGTATCTCCAGGTACGATTAAATACGTTTCTATTTCATGGTCCTTTAAGTATGAGTTACGTTCACCTCCATTGCCTTCTTCAACTTCATAGTCTCCATCTAAGCATTTAAGGGTCTCTTTTGTTATGTGAACTCGACTAAAAAAAATTAAAACAAATACAAATAAGTACCAAAAAGAAAATTTCCCATCTAAATTGAATGTAAACAGATTTCTTGTTATGTCCCTATATTTTCGTCGTCCTTGTTCCTTATTTTTTTTTTATTATTATTTCCATTTTTTGTTGTTTCCTGATTAATTTTATCATCCACCACAGACTCCAGCAGAAGCTTTGGGTTTTAAAAGACATCAAGGACCTTTTTTATTCTTCAGTATTTTTTTTTTTGTTTTATTTTAAGAGTCATAAATATAAATATTTTATGATTTGAACACAAAACAAGCATTCGCGGTGGTGCTTTAAATAACGTTAATAATTGAAAAGGATATTAATTTGCGTCCTTACGTTTAGCTGTTATTGTTGTTGCTGTTGCTGTTTTTTAATGAAGAGTTTTTCATTAACACAGGATGATTTAGCTAATTAGTTTGTAATAAAATATTTTATGAGCTGAATATTCTACACACAATTTTTGGAATTAGTCCGAAGAAAGTCTTTTAATTTTAAGGACTGTCTGACAAGCAGTATACTTCAGTGATGTTCTTGATGCTGGTTATGGAGAGGTTTTTTAAGAGTATTTGTATCACTGTTAGTGGCAATGTCAAGAGGAATATTTATGTAAAAAACTGAACCATACGAAGAACAATTTCTTAGTTTTACCATTTTTTAAGTGCAAGGGCGCACGCAGGATGTTGATTGGTGGGGAGGGTCGTAAAGTCATTCAAAAACAATATCCGAGGACTTTCAATCATATTTCAATTTTTCAACACTTGTATCGACCGGTTGCAAATTCTGGGGATTACCTTCCATTGGCGCCCTAATAAAACATCCATTACATAAACAGTTAATACCTCCTAGCAATATTCAGAGGACCCTCCTTGTTATACAGGGTGATCCAACTGATGTCTGACAAAAAGCTTGAACATGTAGGTTTGGTCGAGACAAGAACAAAATTTACCGGAAGGGGGGTCTTTTCCCCCATTGTTATTCGGGGGGGTCATTTTCTAAAAAATTGTCTTGAGTAAACAAATTATTTAAAAACAACGGCAACACTAACAATGCCCTTTTATACCTTTTTGCGAGCGCAGGAATCCCTTGTTTTATTTTCCTTTTAAATAAAATTCTTTAAATCAATAGTTTTTGAAAAAAAATAATTTTTAAACTCAAAGTTTTGAAAAAAAAAAATATTTTCAATCAATCAATTCTTAATTAAAAACTGAAACCAGATGTTTCTAGGACTTTTACTTTTCAAGATATTGAAAAATAAAGAAACCAATTTCTTAGTAAAAACAAGAAAAAAACAATGTTGATGGTAATCAACTGGTTGCTGAAATGATCATTTAGCTGGATTTTTCTTAGTTTTATAAGAAAGTTGAAAGTACAAAAGTCATAGAAAATTTTGATTTTTAGTGTTTGACATTGAATTTTGAAGAAAAAATGAAACCGGTAAAATTTTGAAAATAAAAAAAAATAATTCAAACACTTTTTCTATTGGTTTTTTTTTTTAAATTTGAGTTTGACAATTATTTTCTCAAAAAAAAAAAATTTAAAAAACAACAAAGTTTTCTGTGCTGGTCAAAAGGTATAACAGGGCATTGTAAGTGTTGCCGTTGTTTTTTAATGATTTTTCATCTGTTTCAAGTCAATTTTGTAGAAAATTGGCCCTTTTTTCAACAAGGGTCAATAGACAAATGAACAAAAAATAAAAAAAAATGTATATATTTCCCTAAATTTTGTTCACAAAAAACTTTTTTCTTTTAATTTAAAGGCTTGTTAGCATCTTCTTTTTTAAACTATTTTCAAAAGCTATTTAGTGATGTTACTTTAACTTTAATTTTTACGGAAATTGCAATAACGAAAAGTGGAAGATGTCAAACGATGACATTGAAGTCGTAAATGAGTACAATTACCTGGGAATGATTATAACAAGAAATTTGAATATGAGACATCATATGACGGTCAAGCTTGCAAAATCGAAAAATGCACTAAACGCAACATGGAGGAGTGTTATGGCACATAAGGAGGTAGACTCAGTTTCGAAGTATAGATTATTTCAAGCAACGGCACAAGCAATTATGTTTTACTCGGCGCAAATCTGAGGCCATAAAGAGTTTGATGAAGTTGAGCAACTCTTGCGATACTTTCTGAAGAGAATTTTTATACTGCCTGTCACAACACCAAACCACATACTATTACTATAAACCGGTCTCTCTGCTTTCTTTATCGCGACTTTAAAAATGCAAGTGGACTATGTTCTCAAAACCCTTAGGCTCGCTAACAATAGGTTACCAAAGAAAATAAGTATGAGTGTAATCAGAAAGCAAAATTCATGGATGGCAGTCTGGAAGAATTTGGCGGAAAAGTGCAACCATCCACTTAATCTTGAAGGCAATGATTGGGATACCTGGAAAATCAAAATGTATGACCTCATAAATGCAGTCGATGCAAAGAAAAGAGATGATTTTGAATTGGAATCCAGAAATTCGAATGAGAGAGTCATATACTCCCAACTTAACTACAACTTGTGCAAGAATAACTATTTTAATCCCGCTTATCAAACAGCTTTGATTACTATTGTCTTCAAAACCAGAGCAGAGATACTTAATCTCAATTTTATCCCGAGTAGAAGCGACCCCCTAGAACTTTGTGGACTCTGCAACCTGAGGGAAAAAGAAGATCTGCTACACTTCTTAGGTAGAGGCCCTATTTTAATGGAAATTAGAAGAAACGTGTTCGGTAAAAATCATCTCACAAATAACGAAATGCAAAACATTTTAAACGGCGAAAACTGGAATAGACTTTATAAATTTGTTACCTGGGCTTTGCAATATAGAAAAAGCATTGTAGATGAAATATTTTAAGAATAAAAAAAAAAAAAAATACTAAATTATAACTATTTAGTTAATTTTATAGTTTAAACTTATTAACATATTATATAAATTTTTTTCAAAACCAAAGTTGTCACTCTGGCAGACCGCGCAAGCCATGCTATAAAATGAATTGTTGTACAAACTATTGCTTAGAAAAATCTGATTAATAAAAGTTATTAATAATTGAAAAAAAAAAATTTGAATAATTTAACAAAAAACTACAATTTTGCGTCAATAATTGTCGATTTTTGTATGCCAGTTTTTGTGAACTTGATCTGCTGAGTTTTTTCTTATAAAATATTTCAAACCATCCCATCCATTGTGATAGAAAATCTGATTTCAGACAAAAAGTCTTTATAACTTTTAAGGTTTTCACGGTTGTTTAAAAAGTCTTTAAATTTAATTTTCAACAACTTTTTCCATACAAAAACAAAAAACTCCATCTATGCCACAAGTAATAAATAAATCGAAAATTCCTGCAAACATGGATCAAATATTTTTCATTTAAATTTCTAAAGCAACAAAAATCTTTGCAAACAATTGTATATTTCTGATTAACTGCAATTTCATTTTTCATAAACCTACTTTCCCGAGTTCAATTATTCAATGGTTATATCTCGGAATTTATACTTTATACATTAAACTGGCAAAATAATTAATTTGCCCTACCGCTTGCCAGTATATTGACAGAAATACAGCCATTTTGTCAGTTATGTAAGCGCAGCATTAGTTCTTACAACTTTCTTTTATTTAAAAAATATGTCGACTTAAAAATTATTTCTCCTCCTAATCTCGAAAACCGAGTTTACTTCTTAAACTAATATGGCGGAAGCCCTGTAAGGGATTTAAGCACAAAAGTGTACAAAATGTATAATCCTGGATGCTACTTAGTTAATTCTTTCAATTTATTAAAAAATAAAATTTGATTTATAAGCAATACTTTTTTAAAATTATGTTTGTCTAAAATAAATTTTCTATATTAATTTTTTTTTATTTTGTAGAATTCCTCCTAGTTTATAAAGAACACAGTATGTCAAAAAAGAACAATATGTATTGTAACAATAAATTACTACCTACTCAGTTGTTTTAGTTAAATTGTATGTATTTGCTAGGATCAATAATCAATACTATTAAAAAATCAGACAAAGTTTCTAAAAGACACTATCTGTCTGCAAAAATAAAATATATATCTTTTTCTGAACGGATGCCATGCATTTTACCCATTTAATTTTTATAATTTAGCGAGAGAATTAAAAATTCTGTAAGAACTCTTAAAAAGTACCTAACGAGGAATTAACAAAGTGTCAGAAGTGGGATAACATGCAAAAATTGGGAAGCTTTTAAGAAAATTGAATTTTCACTACCGTATTATGTAAATCAGCCAAGGTGATATAAATTAAAAGTTCACAACAAAAAAGTATGCATGCGTCCCAGCTGCATAATAATTGACATTTAATTTTTTTTAATCCTTGATTAAATCTACAGCTTTCTTTTAAGCATATTTAATTATTTAAAACAAAATGATACAGTCCCAAATAATAAAATTACATTAATCACATCATACACATATTAAATATTTTTCGTTTCAATAAATTTATTGCTACGCATACACGTACATGTGCTGCGAATAAAAGCATTTTTTAAAAAATAGCTTTATGGCATTCAGTAAAAAAAAAATGTATATAATAAATAAAATATTTCATGTATTCATATCATACGTGCATTCTTCATTGTTCATAATATTATGATCCTTTGTGACATTTATTGAGTTATCACGCTTCAAAATCAAAAGGTTTCACTCACATGACGGTGTGTCGTGTTGCGTTTTTGTTATCGGCGTCGTCATCGTCATCGGTGTATTATATCGGAAATTAACTTGATGATAAATATTCATCTAAATACCTTTTCACGGGTTTCCACGTCCATGAGTGGCTGGGAGAGCTATAGGAGTGATGTGTATATTTTCCATATCAAACCCAAAAATGTCATACAAACATACCTCCTACATACCTATACTAAACTGATTTATCCTTATTGAATGTTTCATTCTCTCTGTATAAAACCCAAACGCCAAAAACCCCCCACAACCCAACCAACAACGGCTCTATCTTCATCAACATCTCGTCATCATCATCTGGCTTTGTACACAGAACACTGCACAGCCCTTGTATAGGCTACGTGTTAGGCCTGAGAGAGTGTTTTGAAATTGAATGATGATTGAAACGTCAGGTTTTTCACAATGCCATTCTAGCACTTTGAAGCGTATATGATGTGATATTCCAGGTGAGTCATCAACCAACGACAAAATAATACAAAACAAACAACAACAACAATGGCAACGCAGAAAGCTTAACAACGACCGACAATATAGACATGATAGCACAGAACAGGGAGAGCTCAATTCAATGAAGTGGATACTCGTGTATATGCATTATTTATTTTTTCGTATTTATCCTTTTAAATTTTGTTTTGTTTTGTTCTTCCATGATAAGGACGAATTACTCTTTTCGCTCCATTAGCTTTGCGCTTTTCTGAATGACATTCACACACATTGACCAAACCGGTCATATATAGGCTTTTAGAATTACATATATGTTTACACTCACCCAGGGATACCTCCACTCTCCATATAGTTAGCCAGTGTCACATCATTTGACCATACATCGAACTGCCATTTAACCAGGCCCAACACTCCACAATGCACACGTCCGGTGTGAATGCCAACCCGCATATTCACATTGACAGCCATAACTTCCCGAACCAATCTACAGAAATACAAAACAAAAAAAAATTATTGTAAAATCATTCCGCAGAGAATAATATAGTCTGACAAAAGGGTGCTTCGAAAATTGATAAAATTTTCAAATAGCCCATTAAACATGTAAAGGTACAGTACACACATAAAAATCTTTTGTATGTACCTTCATTTTTTTATTTTGAGTTATTCTCAGATATCTCATAGAAATATAAACTGGCGACGTTAAAATTTTGAACACTTCTACTTTAAAAATTATTAAAAACATTGTATTCCAAAATTATACAAAAATAATGTTTGAGTGTTTTTTATAATACAATTTCTATAAAAAAAAAAACACTCATATGTAAACAATGCCAGGCCACGGGTAACAAAATTTCCAACAATTCTTGATTAGAAATTCTAATTGGGTTGGATATAGTTCACAATTGATTTTTGCTGTAAAATCGATGTAAGCTGGACTGAACTTAATAAAAATTGCATCTTGACAAGGCCCTCACGGTCAACTGAAGAGTCCAAGTGAGAACGTCGGGACGAAACGCCAATTTGTATTGACTAAAGGCCTTTAAAAGCTATATTGAATCAAAAATAATTTTTGTATAACCAAAATAATCGGAGAAAAATATTTGTTTGTAATACTTAACACTTTTTCACACTTTCCCATAACAATGGAACTTTAAAGGAAAATGGGCATTTTGGTCTACCTATTGCCCAAGAATGAGATACCTATACATATATCGCTGGAAAGCTCAGCCCTAGTACATCATTTGTTTGTATGGACACAAAGCTGTAAACCATGGGGCTTAGGTAGTATATGGCAACAAAGATTGCAATTAGAGCAAAAATTAATTGCAATGGTGTTCCATTGCAATATCAGTATTGGTCACTTTCGATGAACTGAATAGACCCTCATAATAAATGAACTTTTATACCGAAGGCCAATAAAATCGAATAATATCATGGTTGGCGAATAATTCGCTTAACAGTATGAAAATTTTAGTTTTTTTTTATTCGATTTGGCGAATTTAATGAATAGGAATAATGGGAACTGTAAACCATAGAGTATAGACAGTATATTACTAAATATAAACAAATTCGTCTATGTTTATTCGAATTTGCAAAGTGTTTTTCTTATTTCGTCGCTTATTTCATCCAACTCCCATTGTTTAGGACAACAAAATACTCGTACATAGTACCAAATCATTTTCATAGGTCTCGTTTCTGGACACTAGGTAGACCAGGTCCCATATATTTTTGACAATTCTCCTTTTATTCGTAAAGTTTTAGACTTTAAAGTTTGTATGTCTTAAATGCTTAGACATAATTTAGCCCTGAACGTCGACAGCGATCTTGCGATCTTTTGTCAGTACTCCGACTTCATAATTGTTACGTGAAGCCTATTAGGATCCTTTTTCCATCTTTTTTGGCGCAACAAAAAATAATAATCTTTTCTTTTTTATAGCAACACCTCCAAAAACAAAAAATTATTGTAATCGCTTTTTAACCGTTTGTCCGTATTATTCCAGCAACCAAAACAATTTTTTTTACTCTTGGTTCAAAAGTTATTCAACATTTCTTTCCTTACAGCAACAGTCCCAAAATCAAAAAAAAATCATCTAGGACATCCAAATTATATCTTAAGAGAATTGAACTAAGGGTCTTCGTTTGTCTACCCCTTGTTTATAATTATCTACCAAAAACAATCATTTGTCCACCGGTAGTTCAAAAAATATATTTTTGTCTATAGCGTACCTCTAAACCCGAAAATTCATATTAATTTTTTTGCATTGCAATTGTCATATATCCTAACCCAAAATTGCATCCACTTGAAATCCCAACCTTAAATCAAAATAAAACAAAATAAATTGGGTGGAGCCAAGGCCTAGTGACTAACAACTCGCAACCATTCTTGTGTGCGCGTGTCGATATAAATGGAAGGGGCCTACAATTTTATGCACTTGTTCATGACAATTGATACTTTTGGAGGATTTGTCAATTCCTCGCAAGAGGCAGTAGCCCTGAAAAAAACTTTTTAGTTTTTAGGTGGACGAGGCTGGGAAGTGAACCCAGACCTCCAGCGTGACAGTCCAACGCTCTAACCATTACGCTTACGGGCTACCTACTACATCAACATAAAAAACATTTATTTTGATAAAGTTGCTATAAAAAATAAACAGTGGAAAAAAAATCTTTCCATCGTTTTGGAGAAAGTAAAATTATTGCGCTTGATATTTCTAAAGCGTTTGATATCAAGCTCTCTTATCGAAAATGCGCGCATTTGGTTTCGATGAATCTCTTCTTCGTTGGATTAGAAATTACCTTTTGGACCGTTCAATACAAGTTGTATTGGACGATTTCAAGTCTGAAATTCACAAAATAAATTCTGGTGTGCCCCAGGGCTCCGTTTTGTCTCCGACTCTCTTCCTTATATTCATTAACGATCTTTTGTCTGAAACTTCTAATCCATTAAACTGTTTTGCTGACGACAGTACCCTCAGCTTCTCATAATCGTTCACAGATTCGCACCCATATCCTTCGGATGTGGAACTTGAACGGCAGCGTATGATAAGCTCATTAAATTCTGATCTCAACAGCATTGTCCAATGGGGAATCAAAAACCGCGTAGAATTTAATGCTTCAAAAACTCAATGCTGTCTCCTGTCGATTAAGCGTAACCCACCCCCAATGCCGCTTTCTTTGGACGGCACTTGCATCAAGGAAACCGAAAAGCTCTCAGTTCTCGGTATGTGTGTCACAGACCACCTTATGTGGAATGACCACATATTTGATGTCGCCAAAAACGCCGCTAAGTGCTTAGGTTTCCGCCGCAGATGCAATGAATTCTTTATCCCCTCTGATCAGGCTGTAATCTACAAAGCCTTTATTCGTCCAAAGCTTGAGTATTATTCACATATATGGGCAGGTGCTCCTTTTACTCAGCTAAGCTTGTTGGATGAATTCAAAAAAGGGTCCTTTAAATGATAGGTGATAGAAGAATTACAGCAACAATAGCATCCCTCGAACACCGCCGAAATGTTACCTGTCTCTCACTGTTCTATCGCTATCTTTATGAACAGTGTTCAAGTGAAATAGTCAGTTGCATTCCTCCCCTTAAACAATTCAACCGTAATACTCGCGCTTTTAGGAATGCTCATCAGTTTACCCTTGGGCCCAACTTCGGACGTACACTTAAGTATAGAGATACTTTCTTTAGTCGCACAACAAGAATGTGGAATGCTTTACCTAACTCTTCCCCCCCCCATTTTGATATTCAGAACTTCCAAACCAATGTTCATCGGTTTCTCCTTTTAAATGCTTCCTTCTTTTCCTAACGCTCGCACTGTGCTTGTCATATTAAGGTTAGTAAAAACCCCTTTAGTGCGCGGCATGTTTAAAAAAAAAAATGCTTAATATTTTATATATAGATATATATATAGATTAAAGGCTGGAAAAACGATTTATTTTGGAGGAAAGTCGTAAAAAGGCGGAGGACAAACGAACTTAATTGGCACCATCCATCTTAAGTTATGAATTGGGACGGTAGATGAGTTTTTTTTTTTTTTTTGTTTTAGGAGATGTTGCTATAAAAAAGAAAAGCTTAATATTTGTTTTTGAATTGAATATCATAAACAAGCGCCGGGAAACTGAATTTGATATTTATTTTATGTTTAACAAGAGAAACTAACGGTGAAGTCTGAAAAAGTAATTCTATTTTAAAGATTTGAGAAGGTCTTAGTTTTACACAAAATGTATTCAAGTTGTCAAAAAAACACCTTTTAGTTATATGATATCAGTAATTTCCAAAATAATGCTGGTGATCAGAAAAGGAGTATTTTTCATTCAAAATTGTAAAAAGAAGAATAAAAATTTCGAGAAAATGACGCACTTAAAAAAAAAAATTAAAAAATGTTGGTCCCGTGCTATTTCGTATGGTTGCTGAGTAATATTTACACAGTAACTTTCAAAACTTATCTTTTAAAATGTCTCAAAACTTTAAATATAAAGCTATAGACATTTTTGTTTGAAGATATAGTTCTCCAAAAAAACCCTTATTTATTGACTTCCTACTAAATTTAAAATTGCAGTTAAAAATGGAAGTTTTTAAAGTTTCCATACACATTTTAAAAATTCCCCTTTTTAATGGCGATTTTAAATTTAACAGAAAATGATTAAAGGCTCTCCCAAACCAGTGCGGAACATTCGTTGCGGCGAAGAAACATTCGCATGTCAAAATTTATTTACATGGTGATATATGAGAGCCCCCACACCAACGCAGCGGAGAAACATATGAAATAATTTTGACTGACGAATGTTTCTTCGCCGCAACGAATGTTCCGCATTGGTTTGGGAGAGCCTTAAATTGGGGCAAAGACAGATTGAACAAAATGTGTGTTCCCTTGAATTTATTGAGTAGTGTATACGGCATGAACCCTATTTGTTCACTTAGTCACGAACATAAAATAAAAAAACAGAACAACTAAAATTTAAAACAAAAATTAATTTTTTAAAGTGGCTTTAAAGTGTGGCTGAAAAAAAAAGAAAAAAAAAACATTTTAAAAATAAATAAAGCATACATTTTTGTTGTTAGTGAAACACCCTTTTTTTTAATTTTTGTCTATACGTACGCAATGGCATCAATCATGTCCAATCCCATTTCGACAGCACAATGTGCGTGGTCGGGTCTTGGTTCTGGCAAGCCTGAAACACAATAATAGCAATCCCCTAGAAGTTTTATCCGCAAGCAATGATGCTCCGCTGCCAATCGATCAAACCTGCACCAAGGACGACATAAAAACGAATTAAGGTAGGGTAGGTCTAGGTATGATACGATGAATTGCATAGTTAATTAAAGCTAGCTTTTGTGTTTTCAATTCTGTTCTTGTCATCAACAACACAACAAGCAATGATAAACGAACATACAAATTTTACCTGGCAAATAATTCATTTAGAAGCCGAACAAGCTCCTCGGCTGTACATTGGTCTGAGAGACTTGTGAAACCACAGATATCCGCAAATAGAATGCTGTGAACAAAAAAATTAGAAAAGAAAATAATTTGACAAAAACATATAAAAGAAAGGAAATTGCTTTTTACAGACATAATCAACAAGCAGAGGAAGCTTTATGAACATGATGGACACACATTCTATGAAATTATTATTTTATCAATTTGATTTGGTGTGGAATTGCTTTTTTTGTATCTCATAAACTAATCTATATACTTTTTTCTATATAAATTCTGACGTCAATACAAATTTTGTGCTTATATACAATATTCTGCATATGACATCAAATAAAGATGTCATAATGCGATAATGTGTTTCAATTCGTTTTGCTTCCGTCGCTCGCAGTCACTACCTCTTCCCCCTCACCAACCACATTAATACATTTATTGGATAAAGTGCGAGATTGTGGTAGTCATTAGACATTCAAGGATAGGCCCTTGTGTCAATACTATAATAAATAATAATATACAGTGCTGTGAAAAATTTTGTTGTTCAAACAAATTTTTAGTTATTTTCCCCATTTGTTGTTAATGAGTCCAGCTCTGAGTCTAGTTCAGAATTTGAAATGAAAATGAACGAACTAAAATTTTGTGTACTACGCTAAAAGAAGAAAATTTGGATCTGACATATATTATTATCGCGTTTGACTTTTTAAAAAAAAAAACAACGGACATATTCTAATAAATTTTTGTCTATTCTTAAAACAATTTTTTTTTTTGCAATAGTTTATCAATTTTTTCAGTAATTTCCAGAAGATTTTTTATCAAACAAAAAAATTAACAAGGAATGTTAATTTAATTTACACAGCACTGTATTGATGTATGTATGTCAGAAAGGACATATGAGTTTATTCTGAATGGCAATAATATAAAGCCTTCTTTTTCCTTACCTTACATTCTCGTGTCGTTGTATATAGATTTTATGAAATTGTGTATCCCGAGGCTGGCCTGCTATATCGTCTTTCATTTCCATTGCAACATGACGTGGCAACACCGATAGTAGAAGACGTTCCTGGAAAGCCGGAAATACATACATATTATATAAAAAGACAGTCTCGTGTTTGTTTGGATCATCATTAAATTTACAACAAACAATTTTTTTCATTCTTTGATTTTTATTCGAATTTCAAAGCATTTTTTTTTTAGATTAAAGATTAAAACCTTGACGATTTGGATCTCCTATATAACATTTTTTGTAAGTTATACATTGATATGATAGCAAGGTGGTATCAGATCAGCAAAGAAACGTGACAGATTTAAATTGGATTGATGAAATTGATGAATTTTGTCGAAGAGTGAAAATAAAAAATAAATAAAAAAATACAAAGTACATGCATACCTTAAAATATGCAGAATATTTGCTAATAAGAAACTTAAATATTTAAGTTCAACCTGCCTAAAAAGAAGCGGGTATGCACGAGTAGGGGTGCCTATTGTTTCGTTTTTTTTATTTCGCCAATTGTTGTTTCGTTTTTGTTATAATTATTTATGTTTAGTTCGAAAACGGTTTTTATATTTTGTATGTATTTTGTTTTGAGTTTATTTCGTTACACGATTACTTCGAATTTCTTCTTTTGTTTTTTACTTGTTTTGCATTTTCGTTAAAACTATTATGGATCCCTTAAGACTGGGTTGTTTCGTCAAAGGTTGTTTCGCATTTTGTCTCTACGTATATCTGTTTTTTTGGAATTCGATTATTTTGTTATCAGTTTGTAGGTAAAGAGGAGTTATAGATACAAACAAAAATTAAAGGAAGAAATGCCTTCTGCAACAAATCCAATAATAGACTTGTTTGACGAGTTTTATGTCAATGGAAAAAATGGAAAACCACCAGTGTACCTTCCCACGCAAAAAAGCAATCTAGTTTTCGATATGGCACTAGAGAGATTTACATAGATTCTTGCAGGGCACTAGCAAGATTTAGCAAGGGCTAGAACACGGGCCTAGGCGATTATGAACCCTTTTGCCTCGTCAGGCAAACAAAAAAAAAAAAAAAGAAGCTGGCTTATGTAGTAGTTGACCCCGTGATCTTCTGATTGTCAGCCCAATGCGCTACCCACTGGGCTAACTCGCTAAACAAAATTTTAATGTCGAAAGTGAATAAGTTTCATTCAATATTACATAACAAATACATACAGAATAGAACCGGATTTTATGTACTGGCTTTTTAGGTAGAACAACTTAGAACCGGTTTTTCTTCATTCAACAATCCTATACAGATGTCTCACACCCATAGTTAAGTGTGATACGAAAAAGAAGACAGGAAAGAGAGAAAAAAGTGTCGTATAATGCTGATATTCCATGGTGCTTATAAAATTTGTGTTTCTGGTGTACAAGAGACCCCTTCAAGCAAAATCACGGACCCGAATTTCTCGGTTCACTTTGGAATCACTTGGGAATCCAAAAAAACTGAGTGTCTCACACACATTAACAAATTTTCTGTGTACGCATGTAAAAATAAGAACAAGAATCGAGAGAATTTTTGTATGCACGGAGAAATAGAGAGAGTACAGTCATTTTGTTGTAATTTCCACCACCTTTTCTTTTTAGTTCAGTTTTGTAGGTAGCGTGGCGAAGACCATTGCTTTTTTTTCTTGTGAAAACTTTAATCAAAAATACAAGTTTACTGTTTATTATATGTATATGTTAAGTTGTGGAAATATATAATGTACCTTTTATAATTAATTGATAAATAAAAATAAAGTCTTGAAATGAACAAACTTCTTTTTTTTTGTATGCAATGTAGAAACTCGACTAGATGGGGAAGATTCATTCATTTTTGTTGGTCCGTTTTGGATTCCATTTAGGCTCCATTTTCTCGGAGTTGGTGAATTGGAATACTCTCTCTCTCTCTTACAATACATTCACATAATGGCTCCGTGGTGATTCTAATTTCCATACTAATTTGATCCGATTTGGAATCGTTTTGGATCCGGTTTTGGGTCCGTTTATGAACTGGATTCGGATCAAACAACTTTTTACTAGAGATTGCCTCACGAGTGGTTGAAAAGTTTTCCTCGTCTAAATTTGTGGGTACTCAAATCAGCAAGGGCTTGTTGAGTATCTGACAAGTAGTCCTTGTCTATATTTACCCTGCTGAAAACCTAGTAGGACCGTGCCCAAACTAGATAGAAACTTGACATTTTTCCAGTCTGGTTTCTTTGTTTTTTGGAGTATTTACAGTCAGTTTGAGATGAATATGCTCAAAAAGGTTTATCAATTCTATCATTGGAGCTAATGTTAGGTATATATAATGTAGGTACATATATGCTGAAGGTACAATTAAAAAATTATTTAGAGGGGATTCAATGATTCAAAAGCAGTGAATTTTATTGACAATGTTTTTCTCTTTGTATTTTAAATGAAGTAGGTATACCTTTTTTTGTTTGAAGCAATTATTTTTGTGAAATAAAAATAACTTTATACAAATTCATAATATTTTTCCTTTATTTTAATTGCAACCTGGATATCAAAAATCTATGCCAATTTAAGAATATTTGGTTTATTTCAATTTTAATAAAATGTTGGCGTTATGCAAAGCATATCTGATTGTTGTGAAAATAAAAATGTTCGGTTCAATTTGATTTCGATCATTTCGTCACCTTTTGTTTATTTTCGATTTAATTTTTGTGCATGTAAATAACCTAAAGGCGTTAAAATTCGCGCGAAATGAAAATGAAAAAATTCGTCCCCTCATGAAATTTGGTGAAAACGTTACTTTTACCATAAGAATAAATAATCAAAAGAGTCTATAAAAATATCTCGCGACGAAGGGTGATTTTTTGAAGGGGAAAGGCGGGAGGTTGCAGTGTATGAAAAGGAAAAATTTACTTTAGCGCAATCTTTACATGTGACACATGACTTAGAGGAAGTTTTCAATGCTGAATCTGAATCTAATGAAAAAATAATACCACTCTCCTGAAAAAAGTTATGGTCATTTTTGTCAACGGAATATTATATTTTCAACACAAGAGGTAAATGGTACAGAAATCCTTTTGAAAATAATGACTCATTGATGAAACTTAGTATACGTGTTTAATTTGGCATAGGAATCATGATTAAAAATGGTTCATGCAAATATCTACAGTTAAAGGGTGTTTTTTTTGAGGGTGAGAGGAAGATAGGTAATCGTTACCAAAAAACCTTCGATGCAAAATCTTAGCTTGATGAAACTTGGTTAAAATCTTAAGAAGGATATTGTAATCAAGAATCAAAAGAGTCTTTACAAATAAAATGCAGGGAAGGGTGTTTTTTTGAGCGCCACAGAAAAGAGGATACCGTTATCGAGCTGAAAAATTTGCTTTGGTAAAATAAATGCATATGACACTTGATTTAAAAGTAACTTTTAATGGTGAATCCAACAATGATGGTATCATGCATGCACATGATACCAACTTCAGAATTTCTTCTAGTGCTGCTTCCAGTGTCATTTTAGTGGGTAACAACCAATCTTCGTACTTTCGCATCCAATTCCACTGCTCAGGTATAAACCTATTACCAAGCCACAACTGATTTTGGTGGTAACATCGATATGAATGCTGAGCAGCACTGTCTGATGTAGGTGGAAGAGACTCTAATTTTGCAAGGGCAATTGTTCAACCTCACAATGCAGTTGTAAGAAAAGTGCCATTCCTTGCACTCGACTATGCAAGGTTTTTGAGGGTCTCACATCCCTCAATGTAGAAAAGTGTGAAGAAGAAGAAGAACAGATTCTGTTCGACAATGAAGAACTTTGAAGACGATAATCAGTAAAGTGGATGGTTTTTAATCAAGTGAGTATAATACACTTTGTTTTGTTTTATTCAATTACCTACTATTTACTTACGACTTCTAGATAATAGCCGAATAAAAAAAGAAGACATTTAACGACGGAGTAGAACTGCCCCATACTTCTTTACTACCACAAACTTTTATTAATTATTATTTATTTACTTATTCTATTAATTATTCGTTCCTTTAGAATGTTAAAAAAATATTGTTTCAATTTATAAAAGGTAATACAAGGATGATGGTGATTTTCAATTATAGCGAACTGTCCAAGAAACAGGAAGGAAATATATAGTGGGGTTGGTAATAATCCCCTGTAAATATGACAATTGAAAATACAGTCATAAAACGAAAAAAGACTAACTTTTTTAATAGGATTTATATCGTTTCGGTTTAAGTGTTGTTGGTTTCACCATTAAAAGGTACCTCTAAATCATGTGTCATATGCATTTATTGTACCAAAAACAAATTTTTCAGCTCGATAACGGTAACCTCATTTCTGTGTCGCTCAAAAAAACACCCTTACCTACAATTTATTTTTAAAGACTCTTTTGAATGTTGATTTTCATGTCAATTGTAATGTGGTGGTTCTACTGGGAATGCTCTATGTTAACTAGATAAAGCGCAGCTCGCTGTATAATATGGCTAATGAGCCGCAATTATAATATTAAAGAGAAGACATGTTGATAGTTTAGAACTGATTTTATTATCCAATATTTCACCGCTATTTATACTACTAAAAATCAATGGGTTATCCCCACTTATGCTTAAGAACTATCTTACAAATACTTTTGTGCTGCATCAGCATTCTATTTTCAATATATACAATATGTTGGGGCAGTTTAATAATTATGACTCAATGAAATTATGAATCTGGAACATAGTGTAACAAAATACTTCTACGACACTTCATGTGCATAGTCACCCAAGTGGTGGCAATGCCCTGAGCACAACACTCAGTTTCGTTTGGTAAAAAAGAAACAAATAAATAAATTTGATATTAAACTTTATAGTTTCGAATATCAATGAAATTTACTATTTCAATTGTGTCGATCGAATACTACATGTGGCTTTGTTTACGTTTGAGAAATGAGAAATGATTTTACGTTAATGAAATGAAAGAATGCTTTTATTACACTACATCCTTCCCCTTTAAAAAAAATGATATTTGTGTACATTTCTAAAATTTAAATAAATATCATTTGACTTTTTTGTGATATTGTTATTTTTAGTTTATGTATTTCTAGCTTTAATTAAATTATTATTATGTATTTCATATTTCTTATCATCTAATAAAATAGTACTATTTACACTGTTTTGAGATATAATTTTATATGGTCCTCTAAAAGGTTTATCGAATTTTCTTGTGTTTTGATTTTTTAAATATACATAATCTCCTACGGTAAAGTTTGATTTGTTTACATTTTTCTGAGAATTTTGTCTTTTATATTTGTCTTCAATTAAGTGATTTTTTGCTTGTTCATGAGCATGTCTTAGTTTGCATTTCAATTCATTCAAGTAATTGTCAATATTATAAATTGTATCTTTATTTTCTATTACTTCACATGGAAGTGTACATAATTTTCCAAATACAAGTTCAAATGGTGAATATAAAGTGCCACTGTGTGGTGTAGAGTTATAACAATAAGTATAATATGGTAACCATTCTTCCCAGTTACTTTTATCCCCTACGCTCATAATATATTCATTAAATACTCTATGATTTCTTTCTATTGATCCCATTGTTTCATGGTGAAAAGGTGTGGAAACTATCTTTTCTATCTTTAAAAGTGTACAAATATTCTTTAGCAATTCATTAGTAAATTCTGTTCCTTTATCTGTTTTAAGTTTCTTAAAGCATCCATATTTAAGAATAAATTTTTCTACTATTGCTTTTGCTACAGTATTCGCTTCTTTAGTTTCTATCGGGAATGCTTCTACAAATTTCGTTAAATCACATTGTACCGTTAATATGTATCTATAACCATTTGATGGTCTAAGTGGTCCTACAGTATCAATTGTTATTGTTTCAAATGACGAACTGGGTGTATCTGTAATTACAATATTTTCTTTTGTGTATCTTGTTATCTTTGTTTCATTGCATGTTTTGCAATTGTTAACAAATTTTTTAACCATTTTATTCATATTCTTCCAAACATATTTTTGTTTTAACTTATTGACGCATCTTCTGATACCGCAATGTCCTCCTATTTTGGAATTATGATATTCTTTTATCAATTTGTGCATTTCTTTCTCATCTATTATCTGCTTTGGAGGTTCAAATAATATTATGTCTAGACATTTGTCCTCATTTATATTTTCTTGCAGCTTATTAAATATTTCTTTAAATTTTTGTATGCATACTTCATTAAATATTAGACTATTTCTTGCTAGCGCTAGTCTTTTAACACCGGCATTGTTCATTTTGAATATTAGCTTCCTCAGAATCAATTTTATCTCTGATAAAGATTTATCGCTATATTCTACAACTACAGTGTTTGCTGCTATTATTATTTCATTTATTTTCCTCTTTGTAACGTTACTTTCTTTAAATTCTATCTTTTTTAATCGCCTTATGTCCGATATTGATGTACAGTCCCAAATATGAAGGTAGCTAGTCTCCACGATTGAGTCCAAGGCTATTGCACAATGTTCTTTTTCCTTTGGTATCTTCTCTTTATTTTTATTCATTGCTCTAGTTAAAACGTCTATGTTGTATTTTGGTATCATTTCTTTCAATTCATCAGAATCAATTTTTATTCTTGATAAAGCATCTGCATTGGTATTCATCTTGCCCTTTTTAAAAATTATTTCAAAATCATAATCCATCAAGTCAACTCGTATTCTAGTTAATTTAGATGATGGGTTTTTGTGAGTGAATAAACTGACTAATGGTCTGTGGTCTGTGTAAACTTTGAATTTTCTACCGAAAAGATATGGTCTAAAATAATTTATTCCCCAATGTATTGCTAACAATTCCTTCTCTATAATGGGTTTATTTAATTCGTGTTTATTTAGGGATCTACTGGCATATGCTATAGGTTTATCTGTTCCAATTTCTCCCTGTGACAAAACTGCTCCTAAAGCAAAATTCGAAGAATCTGTAGTAAGAATAAAAGGTTTTTTGAAATCAGGATAGCTAAGTATGGGAGGAGTTATTAAACTTTGCTTTAGTATGTTAAAAGATTTTTCACAGTCTTCTGTCCAAGAGAATATTTGTCTCTTTTTTAATAACAGGTTCAAGGGTTTAGCTATCTCTGCGAAGTTTTTTATAAATTTTCTATAGTAGTTACAGAATGCTACAAATCTTCTAACATCATCTGCATTTTTAGGCAGTGGATACTTTTTAATTGTTTCATACTTCCTTGGATCGGGTTTAATTCCATTTGACGTTATCAAATGACCCAAATAAATTACTTCTGGCTTCAAGAAATCACATTTTTCTATATTTAATTTCAAATTATATTTGCGAAGTCTTCCTAAAACTTTGATCAAATTTTCGTTGTGATCTTTCAAATTCTTACCAAATACTATCACATCATCTACATATAGAAAAGCTGAGGCTTGTAAACCACTAAGAGCTATCGACAACATCCTCTGAAAACTATTTGTTGAGATTTTCAATCCGAAAGGAAGTCTCTTGAATTGGTAATGACCCTCATTAGTTGAAAATGCCGTCAATGGTCTAGAATTTTTGTTTAGTGAAATTTGATGAAATGAGCTTGTCATATCTAGAGTGGAAAAATATTTAGCATTACCTAATTTATCTAATACATCTTCTAATCTCGTGAGTGGAAATTTGTCATCTACAACTTTTTTATTTAAAGACCTAAAATCTACTACTAATCTCCATTTAGTTTGTCCATTTAGTGTTTTTTTTGGAACTATAAGTAATGGTGAGTTATATGGACTAACGGATTCTTCTATTATGTCATTTTTTAATAAATCAGATACTTGCTTTTGTATTTCGTCTAATTGCGTGTTTGGTAGTCTATAGTTTTGTATGTATACTGGATTTTTGTCAGTTAATGCGATGTTTTGTTCGTAGAAATTGTTTGTTGTTAGTTTTTCATCAACATCATGGAAGACATCATGAAATTCTTCACAAATACTTAGTATAGTGTGAGCAGAAGATTTATCTAAGTTGTTTATTTGAATTTTCTCTATTAAGTTTTTAAATTTTTGCTTGTCTTTAAATCTTGTATTATTCGATAATATTCTATATTTGCTCAAGGGTTCTATTCCTATCATGGAATTTTCTATTGTTTCCTCTTTATCTGTAGTATTCAGTATCTTGATATGCTTTATTCCTTTTGCAGGCAATATTGAATTGGCTAAGAAAATTCCCTTTTTGATTTCATTCCCGATGAGAACACTATCTTCATTCAAATCTAGTTTGATACTTTTTACTATTTCTGTTCTTGGTGGAATTGTTAATTTTCCTAAATTCTTCATGGTCATATTTAATGGTAGTGTTATTTCTTCATCTTGTACTAATACTACAAGCACACAAGTTTCATAGTCTATTTTACAGTTATAAGCTTTAAGAAAATCTCTTCCTAGTATTGCATCGGTAGTTATATTTATTTCTTCATTGACAACGTGAAATTGATGTTCTACATTAGCTTCTCCTATTATGAGTTCTAGATTTGATACACCCCTAGAAAATATTATTTTGTTTGTAATGCCGTTTATTTGACATGCCGAATTTTCATTTAATTTTTTCACCATATATTCTTTACAGACAGAAATATCTGCACCCGTGTCAATTAAAAATTTGAAAGTTTTGTTTAGATGTTTTATTGTTATGTTAACGAAATTTGTGTCATATTCCCCATAGAAATTTAATACTTTTTTTGATTTCCCCGATTCTGTTGACCGGGGATACCTATGTTTTCCGACCTAGTATTGTTATTATGGTATCCTCTTGCACTACCTCTACCTCTATTATAACTGTTATTTCTTTCATAGCTATTGCTATAAATATTGTTATTGTATTGTCTGTCTTTATTGTATCTATTATTGTTATTGAATCTAGGGTAAGAATTGTTATATTGCTGTCTACCTCTAAAATTTGTTCTAAATTGCATGACATTGTTTTGTCGCGACGAAACTTCAACTTCAGTAGCTATCTTTATAGCTTCATTGAATGTCGTAATTCTAGATGCTTGTATGACATGTCTTGTAGCTTCGTTCAATCCGTTTTTAAAAGCATTTAGTCCTAACTGATCGTTTAAATTTATTATAACTTTTCTATTTGATTCACCTTGTTCAGCTATTTGTATCTCATTTAATTGAGCTATCAGTAATTCTATTCTTTCAGCAAATCTATGTACTTCTTGAGTTCCTTGGTGTGATCTTGCTAACTCACTATGTATTTTCAATGGATTTGTTTTTGGTTTATAAATTTCTGTTAAAGCCTTTTTAAGATCAGGAAAAAGTTGTGGTTGATTTTCTAATGTAAGAAGCCTGTTTCTCACTTTGTCAATTACTTTTGTTGCTATTATAAATTTGATTAACTTTTTCTTTTCTAATTCCTCACCTAATGTATCAGTATAAAACTCAATTAGTCCTAAAAAATTTGATAAATTTTTCGAATCACCATTGAATTCTGGTATTAGCTTTGTAGCTACCAATATTTCAAATTTTGCCATTTCTTTTGAAATTGACTTTTCTAGTTTTGGTGTTAGTAGTTCTGTTATTTTATTTCTTATTTCTAAGTATAAAATTTGTATCTCTTCTACTTCATCTTTTTTACAAGCTATTAAAATCGTTTTCCAAATATCTTCTACTTCTTTTTTTGTATTTGAAATGTACTCTTCTGAGTATTGTCTACCTGGGCTTTTCTTTAAATTTTTCAATATTCTTTTTAATTCTTCTATTTTATCCATTGAAAGGAAATTAATAGTTTTTTTTTTTTTTTTTTTTTTTTTTTTTTTTTTTTTTTTTTTTTTTTTTTTATATTTGTCAATTTATATATGTTTTATCTTTAAACATTTTGTTTAAACATTGTTAAGTCTATTTCTCAATACTTGTTTTCTAACATACTTTTTATAATAGGAGTGTATTTTTGCAAATAACAGAATTATTATTATAAAAAAAATGTATATATTTATGTTGCTGCTGTTAAAAATCTGGTTGGTTTGACTGCTATTCAGGTTGTTATTAATTACTTCCTTTGACTGCGGCTGTCCCATTTTCGTAGTTCACAAATCAATTTATTCTTTAAAGCCTTGTCAATTGTAATTGCGATTATTCTGTGGAGTTCAGCTTTTCGTTGTCGTTCCCTTACTGCTTTGCCGGCTCTCGGTCTTCTGGTTTTTACAGGGGTTTTGGAGATTTGTGTTGCAGATGTCTTTTTATTTCTTCTTAGGTATTCTTCAATCGTCAGGGGTTTCGGGCCCGCTGTTTTGGGAGTGGGTGTATACACAGGTGGTGTAAACTTTAGTGAGTCGTCTGTCAGAGGTGTATATTCCTCGACCTCGACCGATGATCTTCTTGGTGTATTCAGTTCTTCAAAAAGCTCATCGAGTTGTTGCTCGTTGTAGCTCATTTCTTTATGGTCCGCTACTGGTGGTAAAACAAAATATTTTTTTTTTTTTGTATACCTAACAGTTTGGCAGGATCGCCATGTGGTGGTTCTACTGGGAATGCTCTATGTTAACTAGATAAAGCGCAGCTCGCTGTATAATATGGCTAATGAGCCGCAATTATAATATTAAAGAGAAGACATGTTGATAGTTTAGAACTGATTTTATTATCCAATATTTCACCGCTATTTATACTACTAAAAATCAATGGGTTATCCCCACTTATGCTTAAGAACTATCTTACAAATACTTTTGTGCTGCATCAGCATTCTATTTTCAATATATACAATATGTTGGGGCAGTTTAATAATTATGACTCAATGAAATTATGAATCTGGAACATAGTGTAACAAAATACTTCTACGACACTTCATGTGCATAGTCACCCAAGTGGTGGCAATGCCCTGAGCACAACACTCAGTTTCGTTTGGTAAAAAAGAAACAAATAAATAAATTTGATATTAAACTTTATAGTTTCGAATATCAATGAAATTTACTATTTCAATTGTGTCGATCGAATACTACATGTGGCTTTGTTTACGTTTGAGAAATGAGAAATGATTTTACGTTAATGAAATGAAAGAATGCTTTTATTACACTACAGTAAGATTTTAGCTAAGTTTCATCAAGGTAGTATTTTTTTCAAAGGTGTTAAGTAACAATTCCCCATTTCACACTATACTTTAAAAAAAACACCATTTAAAAAAAGATATTTTTATAAACTTTTTTGACTCATGGTTCTAATGACAAATGCAATATTTACACTAACTAAAAATCAAAACGATACAGTTCCCCTCAAAAAAGTTTAAGTCCTTTTAACATGCAAGGATCACAATATTCCATTTACATTACATTTACATATTACATTTTGTATATCAATGGGTCATTATTTTTAAAAGGATTTCGATGAAATTTACCTGTTGTACTCAAAATATTGTGATCATTGCATGTTAAAAGGACTTTAACTTTTTTGAGGGGAACTGTATCGTTTTGATTTTTAGTTTGTTGGATTCGCCATTAAAAGTTACCCTTAAATCATGTGTCATATGCATTTATTTTACCAAAGTAAATTTTTCAGCTCTGTAACGGTATCCTCTTTTCTGTGGCGCTCAAAAAAAACACCCTTTCCTGCATTTTTTTTGTATAGACTCTTTTGATTCTTAATAACAATATCCTTTTTTAGATTTTAACCAAGTTTCATCAAGGTAAGATTTTGCATCGAAGGTTTTTTGGTAATGATTACTTATCTTCCACTCACCCTCAAAAAAACACCCTTTAGCTGTAGATATTAGCATAAACCTTTTTTAATCATGACTCCTATGCCAAATTAAACACGTATACTAAGTTTCATCAATGAGTCATTATTTTCAAAAGGATTTCTGTACCATTTACCTCTTGTGTTGAAAATATAATATTCCGTTGACAAAAATGACCATAACTTTTTTCAGGAGAGTGGTATTGTTTTTTCATTAGATTCGGATTCCTTTCCATACACTGCAACATCCCCCCTTTCCCCTTCAAAAAAACACCCTTCGTCACGAGATATTTTTATAGACTCTTTTGATTATTTATTCTTATGGTAAAGGTAACATTTTCACCAAATTTCATGAGGGGACGAATTTTTTCATTTTTAGAGCGATTTTGTGTACTATTTTACCTGTACTAAAAACAAAACAATTAAAAACGAAACGAACGTTAGACGAATTAATTCCAAAACGAAATTATCAAAAAACGAAATTATCAAAACCCAAATGAAATTAAAACAAAATACTTAAAAAATAAAACAAAAATTGTCGAAACAAAACGAAACCAAATAAATAAAAAGTGAAACGGTGAAATGCAAACCAACAAAATGCAAAACGACTTAAACGAAACAACCAAAAAACGAAAGAAAAAAAACGAAACCAAAACCCATGCACGAGTAGGTATTCAACTTATCTGTAACTTTTTCCTCCGCATCGTCATCGATTGTCGCATAGGTGCTTACATATATTTAACATAAATATTTGAGTTTCATTTCAGAAAATTGCCTAAGTGAGATCGAAAATTAACAATGTATCTTAAAATGGGGTTATTATGTGCGAGTGGGTGTAACTTAACGCCACTGGGAGAAAAGTTAGAATTTTGTTTTGTGAAGTATCTTAAAATTTTGAAACTGTGCTTATCTGAATGTACTCCTGCATTATTCAATCAACACATTGGGAAAGAATAGCAAGTTTTGTCACATTGTGATAATTTTTTTCGAAGAGATATAAAACTGCAAAAAACTTCCCCAAACCCCCCACACACAATATAAGTTGTTTGTAAAATTTTTCATTTTCCATTCTTATGCGGGGTTAAATTTGTGTAAGCTTTCTCAAATCTATTGATCCAGCACCAAAAATGTTTTCATTGATAATTTTTGAGAAAAAGAAATTAATGGTTTCTATTTAGGGAACAATTAAGTTGAGGATAAATTGTTCATGTATACATGACCTTTTGATTAATTAAAAATATATTTAAGGATAAAAGCTAACACGTCACAATGAGGCTCTCCATTAAAATCGAATTTATACTGAAGTTGTTCGAAGTCAAAATCTAATATAAGTTGGTAATTTAGAATTTGGGCAGAGAATTCGGAAACTGTAAGATTTACCGCAAAAATGTTCTGTCTTATTACATCGTTGTTAAATTTCGTTGTTTCTAATAAACTTTCTCTAAGCGGTCCTGTAAATATTCTCTTCATTCCCACTATCAGGAAACATGCTCAATGGCGTACGTAAGGGGCGGCAACTCCCCCTTTTTATTTGATGCAGTTTTTTTTTTGATGAATTAAATTATGTGTAAAAATTTTAAGAAAAGTTCTTTTAAAAATGTGTAACAAACAACTACAGCTTCAGCTTTCTGTCAAATTTTTATTAATTTCAGCATGAAAACTGTATAAAGTAGGCTTAACTTAACAAGTACCAATTTTAAACATCAACCATGGTTGAACCTCAACTCTAATCCGCTGAAATTATGGGGTTTAAGTATTTGAATCACAGATAAAATATTTGCGCAACTGAACGGCGTAAATTTTAATTTAATTCCCAAGTGGGTTTATTTGGTAAGTGTTAAAAAGTGCTAAGATTGAATTTGAGCTACGCAGGAGTAAGTTTATCCTGCAAATTAATGAAACCCGAGTTAACTCAAAAGCACTTTCAGCAGTCAAAAATCTATAAAATGGAAGTCGAGTACACCTACAAAACAGAGCAGTCGGCCAGCGACGCCGCCGCCGCCGGCCGCAATGAGGCACTATGGAAAATACAATTATTTCGAAAGTGTTGACCTCTCTATTTTGTTAAATGTTTGTTCCATGTTATTGTCAAAATAATCTATCGAATTGATACCGAGTTAACCGAAATTGAATTTACTCAAAAAACATATTCAGGAGTTATCTCAGGCTGAAATCATGAACCTTTGCTGATCTTGCACTTAAAAACTGGGCCTTAGTAAATTTCGCTGCTCCTGCAGCCTTAAGCACTAAATGAAGTTCGATATTTGAACACTGAGTTCATATTTGTGCCCGATTACACGATTCGTTTTTTCGGTTGTTTCGTCTTTCGTCTTTTTGACAGTTTAGGTGAGGGGAGTAGAAATGTGGAGGGAAGGAAGTAACGAAAGCAGGAATGAAAATTTCAAGACTTTTTCTGGTTGAACTTTGACGTTTCTGATTTGGCAACCACAATTCTCCTCGATGTTAGCAAAAAAAGATTTGAACAAAAATTATTGAATTGATAAATAGTTTTTCGTAATTGGATACACCTAATATACGTTTGTATTTGCGAAATAAGTGATTAAAAAATATTTTTATTTATTACTACTTATTATTTTCTTACAAAACATCCCCCAATTCCATGAACGTCAAAGAAGTACGTACGTATTTTCGCGAACCATGTAATCATAAACGTTCGTGCCTGTCAAAAAGACGAAACGAACGAAAAAACGAACCGTATAATCAGGCTCTTTTTCTTTAAAACCCTAGAAAGATAACCCTATTTCTTGTACCAAAAGAGTAACATGTTATTGTTGCGTCGATTTGACGTAGGTTATCTTTCTCGGGTTAAAAAAAAAGTTACGTCTCAATTTTCAGTGTGACATATGTATGTAGCAGTGGCGTATCGTCAGGGTGTGCAAGGTGTGCATTGTACACCCTGATCTAACGACAAAAAATCCCTCACCGAATGTTATTTAATTTTACTCAAAAACATGCACAATTATACAACCTAGCAACAGCCTACCCATTTGCATCCTTCATTTGTTTTTCATCCTCATCGAAGGTTATGTAATAATACACACAAATACGCCCAATTTCACAACCCGTAATACTCACCTCAAATATTTTTTCTTTCAAAATTCCTTCATCGTTGCGTGAAAATAAGCAAAAGAAGTAAACTCGTACGAAACCTCACTGTGCACTTATTGGGGTATATTCAAAGTCGCAAATAGACCCGGGTTTAACTTAACTACATTTCAAGACAATTTTGGCTCAATGAATACGGACCGATTTTAATAACAAATTTTTGGTTTTATATTTTTATAAGATAGTTAACTTAGTAAACTACACAAATAGCTTCAAATATTTTGAAATGATAACCTTAAAAAATAGAATCAACGTCCGAAAATTCAACCAAAGCTATGTTTAACTTAGACCCAGGTCTAAAATGACTATGAATACGCCCCATTCTGTTTAATTCTTCAAATTAATTCATCCAATATGTACAAACTGGAAAGACGCTTTGCGGAAAGGGAATAGATACAAACGAGAGAAAACACAACAAAAACAGAGACTAAAGTGCACAGAAAACTTTCGAACGAGTTCACTCCAAATTCATCAGAATAAATATTATGCGTATGTATGTCGTATGGGTGCTGAACAGTGCTGCCACCCTACTCCTATAGCAGCAGATCTACTGCGCTTAGTGCCAAACGCAGATCTACTGCGTAGCAAAAAAAAAATGTACTCCTCTTTAAAGGGTTAATAGACGCCCAGGAACATTGTTGACCGCCTTCAGACTAAATATGCATTATTATATTTTTCAATAAATAAAAATTCTTAAATGGCGAATATAGAAGAAATAATGGCCAAAATAATTGTAAATGTATGAATTCTTCAAACAAAATGTGACTGTTTTTAAGTTCATTTTTTTTTTTGTTATTGCTCACTTAAAAGGTGTTTACATTCGTCTGACTCCTCCATCTTTTTTGACTTCACAAAAAAAAAAGTCAACATAAATCTATGAAAATTTCAATTTTTGGATTTTTGTTGACGTTTTTTTTTTTGTAAATTCAAAAAAAAATCGGAGGAATCAGTCTAATGTAACCACTGTCTTATAATTTAGCAGTTCGCTTTTGAAGTTATTTGTTAAGTTTCCTGTTTTTATTCGATAGTAAAATGTATGTAAAACGGATTGAATTTTATTTTTTTTTATTTGTAGTATTTTTGTAAGATCTACTGCGGTATATTGCAATCTACTCCCATATATACTGCGCTCAATCATCTGCAGGGCGGCAGCGCTGGTGAGGAATGACAATGGGCATGGCTACTGTTACTTGGTAGTGGCAGTGGGTACCTACAACCTGCCTACAGGTTTTCAGTTTGAACATTTTGGATGAATTCATTTGACGAATATAACAGAATAAGTGCACAGTGAGATTTCGTACGAGTTTACTTGTTCTGTTTATTTACACGAAACGATGAAGGAATTTGGAAAAAGAAAATATTGGAAGGCTGTGTCTTTTGCTTTTACTTTTTTATGCGATTGTTTTTAATTTAATACACAGGAAAAAAAAAAACAATGAGTGAAAGTGAAGACGAAAATCGTGTCAATGGTGTGTTAGAAAAAGTGTATGTCATTTCATTTTGATAGATAAAACAAAAAAAAGAAATTTTTGTATGCAAGTTATTGCCAATATCGCACTTTATTATTATATTATTTTCACAATTTGCACACCCATATAAATAATCCACGTGACGCCACTGGTATGTAGGTACAATTTGCCAAGGATATCTAAAATGAGTTAACACCTGAATTTTCCACCGACCGGTTTCAATTTAAAAAAAAATCGAAATAAATATAAATTTTAGTCTGGTTTATTATCTGGTTAACACAAACACCCCCTCCCTTACTGAAATCTGGTGTGTATGCCCTGTATTTCAATTCTCTCTACTTTAACACAGTGCACTCGGGCGTATACGCACTTTTTTATATTATTGATTTTTTAACATCATTTTAAAAAATGTTTGTTTCTGCACGTTAAGTTAATTTAAAGCATGTAAACCAAGTTCGTTGATTTTGAGAAGGCATTCGACCGAGTTGACCGCGATTGTATATGGAGATCACTTCTTGGTAGAGGAATTCCTCCAAAACTTGTTGCCATTATAAGAGAGTCCTACACCTACAGAGAGACAGGGTATTCAATGGAGACCGTTTGAAAGGCTTAGTCATTCAGACTATTCAGATGATATATGTCTCATGGCAAACAACATCAGTGGGCTGAACGGGATGTGTCAAACACTGCAGGTGAAAGGAGAGTCGTTTGGTCTAAGAATAAATAGCAAAAAGACAAAAATAATGCTCACAGGCCGATCCACACATCAGCGTATAATTCTGCAGGGGACGTCAGTTGAAGAAGTCACCTTGGAAGTACTGGGATCAGCAAACGGTGGTACGATCTGGACGTTAAATGTAGAATAAGTAAAGCTCATGCTGCCTTCGGTGCCCTGTCTCAAATTTGGAAATCTAGTCAAATATCCTTACGCACTAAGTTGAGGTTCTTCGAATCCAACGTAAAATCCGTGCTCCTTTATGCTTGCGAAACCTGGAAAGTCTCGGCTACCATCTCGAGGAAACTGCAGGCATTTGTAAGTCGCTCTCTACATCACATCCTGAAGATTCGTGGCGCAGGACAAGCCAAGATCAGCTGGACGTCGACATAAGAACGCGGAAATGGCAATGGATTCGTCACACATTGAGGAAACCAAACGACGATATTGCGGAGCAGTCCTTTGGATGGAATCCTCAAGGTGCACGGCGGGTTGGAAGACCAAGAACAACATGGAAATCAACAATTTTAGCAGAAGCAAATACCCAGAGAAAGACGTGGCCCCAGTTAAAATATCTAGCTGCAGACCGTCAAGGATGGCGACGATTTGTTGGTGCCCTATGCCCAAATCGGGATTACAAGAATTGATGATGATGATGAAACCAAGTAATTTACCAATAGGAGGTACTGTGATCAATCCAATAACAAGTTTAAATAAAGGCAATAAAGTTCACTGTGAGTTCTGAAACCGGTTACATAGTACAGAAAAATTTATTTATTGTCATTCTGTTGCATAAGTTCATCATAAAAACCTTCTATTTATCTCAAACAAATTCTACTTTCAATTGAATTTCTATGAAATCAAAATGCAGACAATATTTTAAGTCTTCGCTAGTTAAGGCAAATGAAACCTCAGAAAAAACTCAGTATAAGACTTCTGAAATCTGAATTGAAAAATACAAATATTTTGTTTTGATGAAATAAATCATTTGGTTGACGCTTGTTCGCAATTTTTTTACAAGAATTTTATTACCCAACACACATTTAGCTCAAGTTTGTTTTAAGAGGTTCTAATAATCAACTCCAAATAATAACCAAATACATACAAAATTTCCAAAATCGTTCAAAATGTATTAAATCGGCGTAAATCACTATAACTTTATATGGCTTGTCAAGTGAACTCTAAATCTGAACCGTATACGACTTTAAATTAATATCTTTTTTTGAGGGAGGAATAGATCGCCCTTAATGCCTATGCCCATCACATCACACTCACAACGCTGAATAATAAAATGTTTCCTGTGCCTGTATCCTAACGGAAAAACGTCAAAAGGAAGAATAATTCATCATCTATACTTCCAAACAAACAAAACAACAAGAATTCTCGCTATGAAAGTCCATACATTTCTTAAATATGTGTAGGGGGTACTTCGCGATATTTTCAGGATAAAACCTTCATCGCCGTTCATTTTAAATATATTTAAAATTCAATTTTAGTTTTCTTCATCAAACAAGAAGAATAAGGTAAAACACAAACAAACTGAAAGATAAACAAAGCCAAAGAACAAGAATGTACAGGTTGGTATAAGGTTGGTACATGCAAATATAAATTTTATAACCTTACCTGTTGTTGATTTTCCCTCTGTGTCCTTAGACGCGCCTCAATGCATTGACGTGTCTCAATGAACGCCTTCCTTTGTGCCTTCTCCTTGGGCCAATGGGTAAAAACCCCCGCCAAATTGGTGCACAGTAATGCTAATATCGAGCACAAAAGCTGCCAATATTGTAAGAAGGAAAATATATGTACAGAACAAATAAAATAAGGGTTAAGGAGCAAAGAAGGTTAAGTTTAAACTTTGCTCCTTGAACAAATTTAATCCTTGCACTTCTGACAGCACCGCCGCCGCTGCCGTCGAATTGGCTTTTCAAACAGAAAAAAAAACTCACCTCTTCCCATAGAAACCTGTCGCTATTGCGGAACGATGAATAAATATGCGCCAGCGAAAGAAGCACCCCACCAATAAACGCTTCCCTCAGCCCCACAGGAAGCATTGTATAGGTCATGTAGATGAATATCAAACAACAAGCGCTGCCGTTAAAGGACCTCCTGCAAACAACACACACTATTGCGTTATTATAAATGCACACACAAATACCTCCTTTTCAACGACACTATGATGGGCGGGTGAAGAGGAGAGGGCGATGTTGTGTTTACCTTGGCACTGTTGCATAACCCACAGCCACCTCAATGGCAAGGAAAGTGGCCACAATTACATAGGACACGAGGACGAGGAAGATCTCGTTCATAGCCGGCTTCGAAAGGATACATAGTAGACCTGTTGCAGCAGGGGGTGGTGATGGTGTTTTTGGTTTGGGGAATCAAATTTGATTTATGAATTGGAAAAAAAATATAAAACGAACAAAAATGAATACTAAGGGGGATTTTGTCATGCCTTTCAACACACATCGTTGACAGGAAGCACCCTCAAACCAAACCAACTGGGTTAAGTGAATTGATTTGGAAACAGAGACATCCCGACAAGCTTCACAAAACACCCTAAGTATGTGTACTTACCAATATAGACAACTCCACAGATGGCCAAAACCACCATTAGGGCAACAACTTGATCCGTTAATGGAATTGTTGACATTATAGTGGAGAGTTGCTCCATGGGGCTATCGCCGTTGCCTCCGCCACCGCCGCCGCCTCCGCCTCCGTTGTTCGGCAACAAAGAGTGGTTCTTCGTATTAGACACTTCATCGTCCACTGCCAAATTCAATTCGATTTCATTGTTAAGGTACAAAACCCGAAAGTCATTTTCATTGGCATTGTACCTTTGCTGACCCGTGGCCACTTCTACCCAAGTACTTATCTGTCGTTTGAATCTAAAAAGATATGAAATAAAATCTATAAGAGGATACTCACAGGACATAAATACAACAGCTACATAAATTGATACACCATAATATCTATCTCCCCATCACCACGATGCATGGATGCTCTCAACCAATATTGAAGTGCCATTTTTCGGGATAACAAATTGATTTTCTCAAGAGGAAATAGGACACAACAGTAACAAAAACAAAATACAAAAAGGAAAAGGAAACATGTTATGGTTCATTCAATTAGGAGATTTTGTTACTTCCCAAGGACCACTTCAGAGTGACTTTTTTTTTGTGTTTTCATATTTATAAGTGTTCTTTTCTTTCTGGGGATAGGATAGGCAATATTTTTCGTAAGAGAAAGATAAAACTTAATTGGAGGAGCTTGAACGTTATTTTGAAAAATGAGATGAAACAAGTAACTTGAGATTTAGAAGTGGAGTAATTAATCTTAATCCAATGGTATACTTTTATATGGCAGAGAGGACACTTGTTTGAAGATTTGGACTATTTCTATAAAGAAGTTTGTTAAGCTTAGTTCATTGATTAAATTTGGTACTAGGGGAAGTTTTTTTGTTTCAATTTGTATAAGTTAACTTTAAGTGTAGAAGAATTTTGTACATAGAAATGCCATATTGAACTTTAAGGCCCAGTTTTTCAGTGACGAGTTTAAAAAGCTCAATTCGAGTTAATTCAAGAAATTCAAGGGTTTAAGACTTCAACTCTGAAGCAAGGATGATCTCGCACTGAAGAACTGAACCTAAGAGTTCATATTCCATAGGTCTTATTGCGCAAAAGAGGAACGGTTCAATACCTAAATGCCAAATTATTTGACAATTTTTCAGCTTTTAACTTCTGGAGCTTACAATGACCTTAACATTCATTTAAATTCAGTATGAGGCTAAACCACCTTATCGTTGGCAATCTCATGCACAATTTTCCAATCTCTGTTATAATCTAAAAAATTGTACGGAAAATTGAAACAAAAAATTCTATTTTCAAATGAGATTTAAAATTTAATAGAAGTGAATAAATTAAGTACTACAAAAATATTTATTGAAAAAACAACACATTTAAAAGCATGTGTTGATTTCATTTTGTGTTCTTTCTATTTAAAATATTAACTACGTTTACATATTAAAAATAAGAATGCCTGACATAGTTCGTGAGAAAGTAAAATAAAATTTTTCGAATACAGTTATTTTAAAATATTATCATTTAACAAATATTAATAAAAAAAAAATTGAATAAACCGTAAAAAAAAAATTAAAAGGTAAAAAGGGTTCAAATAAGAATATTTAAAAATGTCAAAAACGAACTACATAAATTATAGATTTGTTCTTCAACATGAATTATTTGATGACGGTTTTTAAAGGTATATAAACATAACAAGAATAAACAAAAAAAAAAATAAAGAAAAACTGGAATAGTTCTTCAGAAAAAAAAAAATAAAAACGTAAAAGAGCAAAACTTGCATACAAAATTTTTTATAGAACTCTTTGCTTTATTTCTCTAGACTGTAGAGTTTCACATCAATAGACTCTACACTTTATACAAGAAATGGGGCATCCGGAAAAAAACCTCCAAATCGGAGCTTGTGTGCTTCAGGAGACCCACTAGAGGTAGTCGCAGCGCAGCCAACTGCAAAAGGCTGGTCCTGAAACTTCAGTTCGGATCTACGATAGCATCCACAAAGAACGTGAATTACCTAGGCATCCACTTCAACGAGTTGCTAAGGTTCAACCCGCACTCACGAAATGTGCTCAAAAAAACCCAACCGACTGAACCCACTAATGAGACGCAGAAATGGACTAATCCAGAAGACGAAGATACTTACATTTGTACAAGCAGCCCCTACGGCCTGTCATCAGGTACTCCTTCCCAGCCTGGTTCTCCGTCTCGAAGGTGGTCGTGAAGGAACTTCAATTGGAATACAGAATTTCGGAAACATGGGAATTGTACTCGAGTTTTGGACGGATAAAGGCTTTATATATAACAGCCAGATCAGATGGGGTGAAACATTTCTTGCATCGCCGTAGAAAACCCAAACACTTAGCAGCATTTTTGGCGACATCAAATATGTGATCATTCCACTTTCCACACAAGGTGGTCTGTGATACACATACCGAGTACTGAGAGCTTTTCGGTTTCCACAATGCAAGTGCCACTCATGGATAGTGGCATGGGGGGTGGGTTTCGTTTGGACGACAGAAGACAGCATTGAGTCTTAGAAGCATTAAATTCCACGCGGTTTTTGATTCCCCATTGGACAATGCTGTCAAGATCAGAATTTAATGAGCTTATCATACGCTGCCGTTCGAGTTCCACATCCGAAGGAAATGGATGTGAATCTAAAAATGAATATGAAAAGCTGAGGGTACTGTCGTCAGCGAAACAGTTTAATGGATTAGAAGTTTCTGATAAAAGATCACTTATGAAAATAAGGAAGAGAGTCGGGGACAAAACGCAGCCCTGGGGTACACCAGCATTTATTTTGTGGATTTCAGACTTGAAACCGTCTAATACACCTTGTATTGAGCGGTCCGAAAGGTAATTTCTAATCTAACGAAGAAGAGATTCATCGATACCAAATGCGTGTATTTTCGATAAGAGAGCTTGATGCCAAACTCTATCAAACGCTTTAGAAATATCAAGCGCAATAATCTTACTTTCTCCAAAACGATGTAAAGATTTGTTCCACTGTTCGGTGAGATATACCATCAGATCACCAGTGGACCTATTGCTTCGAAAGCCATACTGCCGGTCATTAAGAAGCTTTCGTTCTTCGAGATATTTCTTGAGCTGAAAATTGATCAGCGTTTCCATGACCTTGGAAAGAAGGGACGTAAGTGCAATTGGACGATAATTTGAGGGTGAAGAAGATACGCCTTTTTTAGGGACCGGCTGGACAAATGCTGTTTTCCATCTACTCGGAAAGAGACCAGTAGAATAGGACAGATGTAAAAGCTTACGCAGTGGTTTTGCCAGCGTTGAAGAACACCTCTTCAGAACAATGGGAGGGATACTATCCGGGCCAGCGGATTTGTGTACATCGAGATCCATTAGAACATAAAATCATTTACGCTCTCAAGTACAGGAGGAGTCATAACACTTTCTGGCAGCGTCGAATTAACAGCAAACTTTGCTGCAAGCAAATTGGCTTTATCTTGCGAGCTGACAAAAGGAGTATCATTGAAGACGAGTGTTGGAACCGAGGACGAGGTGGTATTTCGTATGTTTTTTAAAAATGACCAACAATTTTTACTACCTTTGGGACATTGTAGTATTTTTTGCCGTATTTTTTGATCATGTAAAAATTTGGTTCTTCGAATATGAACGTTACAGGTCTTTCTAGCTTGTTGAAACTTTTTCCGGTTTTCCTCAGTAGGGTTGGCTTTATAACATCGGAAGCTTACTTCTCTAACCCTAATAACCTCTTTACAGCTCGAGTCAAACCATGAGTTTTTTTTGGGTTTGATAGATTTCACCCTATTCGGGATAAAAAATTTTTATCCACAAAGAATCAAGTTTGTAATCATATCTGCACTGGCGTCAACATCACTATCGAGGAAGCTCACTATCACTCACTATCACTATCGAGGAAGCTCTTGAAGAAATTATTGAGACCGTCCCAGTTGGCTTTCTCGTACTGCCAAACGGTTCTCTTGGGAGTTTTTTCTTTAACTGTGTTTTGGTTGCACGAGAAATTCGCAGATATGACATAATGGTCTGATGAGCCTAGAGGAGCTACTACACTAATAGTGTATTTATTAGGGTCAGAGGTAAGGAACATGTCTAGAGTATTGGCGATTTGACCTGCAACGTCAGGAATCCGAGTAGGCTCGTCAACAAGCTGAGTCAGGTGGTTTAACTCAGCAAAAATCTCGACATACCTTCCTTCGGGTGTTGTCTGACCAGAATAGCGTAGCCACGAAGAATTGTTGGACATAAATAGTTAACGATTCATTTGAGCCAACACATCTTAAAGCCTTGACAGTAAAAATGTGTTTGAATTCAGATAAAAATGTTGAATACAGAACATTCTTAAAGGTTTGAAGCTTTTATTTCTTATTTATATGCATATATGTATTTGTTTTTGTATCTCTTTACCTAATTTAGTCTTAAGTTTACCCAAATAAACTCTAAAATATTTTCCTGCATATTATTGAAGAGAAAACCCTCCATTTTAATTCAATTTAAAATGCTTTCTTTTCACACTGAATAAATATCCAAATCCGGGTATTGTGTGACACTAAAAAAAAATTCCCATTTCTTTAAGTATTTTGTTTACGCTTGTTGACCACTCGGTTGAGCTTCTCAAGAAGTCCTTTTAAAAATTGAACTCAAGCAATTCATAAAAGAATTCAGAAGAATTCTCCAGTATGAATGGCTTATCTATGAAAATAAAATTGTTTTTTTTTGTTCTAAAAGAAATATACAAAAAAAAAACATTAAATAAAATAGAATATTTAAACAAAAATGAACCTCTTTTTATAGAAATAAAAAAATACCAATAAGAATAAAAATAAAAGTAAATGCATGGGAAAAAGTGTGAAGCACCTTCTTTATGCTAAGAGTATAGGAACAAAACAATCAAACTAAAAACATAATGTATATACTTATATGAAGGTATTTGTTTTTCAAGGACTTTCCTATCTATTACAATAACTTAAGCTGTTATAGGATAAAAAAAATAAACTTCAGAATACATTATCCCCTTTTGCCTTTGAGATTCGATCTAATATTTGTATGCCGTCGGCAAGCACCCTTTTTATGATATTTTCCTCTCTAAATGTTTACTTTGGTTCGTTTTTGTTTTCTTTATCTTATACTCTTTTTCAATCGTACAATACTATATATGGATATGTTTATTGTCAATTTTGTGAAAATATTTAATTTTAAGAAAAATGTTTTTTTTTTTTTTTTCTTTTTGTTTGATTGTTATTTTCTTTTTTTTTCTGAATTTTCTTTGAAAACCCCTTGGAGGTATAGAAAAGTTGTGTATTGAGTTCTTTTTGCAATATCCAAGCTTGTGTTATATTTTGAAAGATAAACAGACAAAGGAAATAAACCCTTCAACACATGCAGAATAAAAAAAAAACTTATAGGACCACTTGTGACGATGGCTGGCAGGACAAATAGCACCCTATAGTTATTTGCAATAATATTGTTATGCTCTTAAAACTAAAATTCGATTCTGTTAACAGACGTATTAACAAAAAAAACGCTTATTCCACCTTTACAAATCCATGAAATAAGAGTTAGTCCATGGAATAGAATTTGCTATGATTAAAAATAAAAGGAAAATCTACTACAATAAGTAGATCACGCACAGAGAAAAAAACAACGTAAAATCAAAGTAAAAAACTTTGATTCTAATATTTTTCGGAACGATTTGGCGCCAACGCCGAAAATTCTTAATTCAAAGTGGAGCGACTTTATTTCAAAGTGTTTCCATACTTAAAAACGAATTAGATTTTACTACGTTTATATGTTGATTTAAAATGGAATCATAGGTAAATCAAATTCATTCATCTTTTAAAACAACATTTATCTACTTCGAATCAACGTAGATTGAACTTCGCTTGGTTAGGTATTGATTCAAAATGGCTACCCACGCCACGCTTCTTTGTTGAAATTTATGTAAGACAAAGACAAATGTATATTCATGCTCGACGCATTTCATTTTTGTGGTGTAGATATTGTTTTTCGATTATATGAAAGTGAATTTTGAGTGCGCATTTAATTTGTTCACAAATGTAAGGGAGCTACTTCGAAAAACAACAACGCGCTCTCGAAATTCTTTATATTAGGCTTACAAATACAAACAAATTGAGGTTTACTTGACTATGCAACACTTTGAAACTACGATGATGACACTTTAAATGCCATAAAAGTGGATCGCAATGTAAAATGTGGATTTCAATGTAAAAATGAATATGTTTCACTTTGAATCAGGGTTGAGCGCACTTTAAATGTGGATCTCAATATATAAAAATATAAAAATGATAGTGTTTCACTTTAAAACAACGTTTAACGGAATGTAAATGTACAAAAGTTGATTTCAATGTATAAATAAACACGTTTTACTTCGAAACTAGGTTGAATCTCTTAAAATTACGTCGCATATTCAAATTAACATTGTTTCAACGTTAAAATGAAAATGCTCCACTTCATTTAAAATACTTTAGATCAAATACGGTCGTATTTAATTTTTGATCTCATTTTTTCCCTTAGTGCGTTGTTACCGAACACACCTTATAATTCTGTCAAAGTTATTATCATTTGTTTGACATGTCTGATTTGTATTCCTTCGCTAAACCACCATGTTCGGTGGTTTAACTTAGTAAACGTCACTCAGACGAAATTTTGTTTTCTTAATAAGATTTTGTACTTAGTTCATGAAATAAGCTTAAAGTTCCCTATTCTACGTTTATAAATTTGGATGTAGAAGTTTTTTGTTAGGCATTTTGAAATTTTTGGATTTAATACAAAAAAGTTGAAAGAAGTTAAAAATTAAAAATATTTTTATTTTATTTTTTTTGTAAAAAAATTATTCATACAAATTTTAAATGGACTATTTTTTGACTTGCTTTGAAGTAACGAATTGTAAAATAACGTCAAAATCGACCGTGCCAATGAAGAGATATTTGGGATGATCCAAAACAAAATGCAATTTACTCAAAAAAAAACCTCAACCTTTATTTCCGTTATTGAAATTTCTTGAAGAAAACCTGGTATACAGAATTAATAAAACTGATCTGGAGATGACATTTACCAAATTTAGTCAAAATCCTTACAGCCGAGAAAACTTGATAAGACGGAAATGTTGTATGACAGGTACCCGTTCTAGATGAGGTAAAACAAAATTGGGAATTTTGACTTTGGGAAATCACATAAAAGTGCTTCACACCAAATTTTAATAAAACCCGTCCATCGATTATATCTTCTTAGCGAAACAATTTAAACCAAACACATCTAACACACCCTATTCTGTCTCACTCTTTATAGAACATACACAAATATTGAATTCTTTATCATTATGGTAGTCTCTTATTCTTATAATGTCTATCATACCTTGAAGTAGTTTTATATCGATACTTTCGGAATTTCCGTTTCTCTCGAAAGTGTGAAATGCCTCCATTGTCCGTTATCGTCTCCGGCAAAGACCTTTGCATCAATCCAGACGAAGATGATATTAAGTTAGCTTGATCCTGCCGTCTCCACGACTCTATGCTAATTGGAAAATTATTTGTTGAAGTCCTTTCACCGTCACTACCGCCATAAGTTCCATTCACGCTGCCCCCATACGATGGCGAATAAGAGGAGCCGTTGTTGAATGTGAAATTAGATTCACCGTCCACCGAATTGAATGGAGAAAAAGTTTGCGAAAAGTTTTTATAATGGATATTCAAAGTTGCCAGAACTATATGAACTGCAATAAGGGCAAGGATCAACATCAGGAGGAGGCCGAGAGTATGCGTCGTGTTGCTTTGATTCATTCGCAGGAAGTAACGTTGGTAGAGCATTTCCACCTGAAAGTCAAAATAATACAACAAAAAAGAAAACTCATATTTTTTGTCGATAGGTACATATTTTCAGGAAAGATATTATAACTTAGATTAAAATTACGAGCTTCCTGCAGGCTTTAGGGGTTTATTTCCTGAATACGTGGGAGCTCTTCAATTTTTCAATTTTCTTTTTTTTTTTCAATTACCTACCTGTAAGTTTTTGAATTGGTGGGTACTGCACATTCGTATAACAAGTTTATTCAGCCGAAACCAAAAAGAGATGGTAGGACTGCCGGCACTAGTGTTGGCTTCAAGGTTTTTGGCGTCCATATCAGATCCTGTGTATGAAATATGATAAATGATAAAATTGAGGAATGCTTTTTTATGAATATGACGTAGATGTTTATGTATACCTAAGAAAAAGATATTTGTTAATAACACGGATTCGTTATTATTTTTAGAAATTCAGTCTTCAGGCGAGTTGATAGATAAAAAAAGATTTGTCGTAATGCAAAATTATATTGTTCAAATTGTATGAGGGGAATTATAAGGACATTCTCTGGATATATAAAAAAAAGTAACGCAGCTATAAATTTTGTATTTCAGCAGTCTTCTTGAAAAACACTTTTTAGCCAAGAGAGAGGGGAATTGTTAATAATAAAAATAGTACAAATTGTTTATATTCCATCCCCCTTATTTATAAAAAAAAAAAATTGTTATTTCAGCTCCCGTAGCATCCGGACTTAAATGGAGCAGTAAGCAATTGCTTTTAGTTTGAGTCTGGAAAATTCGTATTCAATGGTGTAGATTTCTTAAGCACGGGAGCTGAAATAACTATTTTTTCTTTATAAATACGGGGCATATTTTCTATAGTATATGTTAATTAAAAGAAGGTCGAATCTTTCAATTTACTCCGGTTAAACGATGATAATCAAGTAAAACCTGCAGATTAGAGAATTTGATGAATAGCAACTCGAACTATCGATTCTTTTTGACATAATTGATTAACAAAAAAAATCTATGATTTATCGTTGCAATTATTCTTCATTTAAAATGACTGTGGGCAAACTGGTAGAACCAACGAAGTCGACCACAACACATATTTTTAGTTTAAGGGATAATTTGTTGCTAATTCGCGTTTATAAATATAAAGTGTTGTTATAGGGATAGACTATTTAGAGCTATTCATCGTTAATAAGTGATTATTATAACTGTATCATCGAATTTGTGTTAAATAAAAAATTAATCAATGAATGATTTTGTAATAATAATCGGTCGATTTCGGTTGATTAGGGCCACGTCTTCGATTTTTAATAGAATGAACTCGAGCTTTTGTTGGAATCTTAAATGACATGGAAAAATTCCCAAATTCTGTGATTATGTATTTCAATTTGTCATTCAATGTGTCTTTCTGTTTGAATCTTCTTCTTCCATCCTGAAATGCTGAGCTATTTTGTGAAATGTAAAGTAATGATGTTTTCTAGCTCGGAAATTAAAGGATTATACTCAAAAGTGCGCACAATTTTTTAATTTGATTTTAAAGTGTTAATTTTAAGAAAGATGTAACATTGAAGCAGCGAATATTTTTTTTTTTAAATGTTCAAGAAATGTACACTCTTGGTCATTCGTTTAAATACAATTTTTTTTTTTTTTTTTTTAACTTTTTATGATTTCTCCATAACCTTTAAAAATTATGACAAATCTTATAACAGGATTTTATTAAGTGAAATATGAGGAAAAAGATCCAGAGAGAATATTGCGAATCCTCCTAAGAAATTGGGTTGTAATAGAAAACCCGGTGTGAAAAGGATGGAATCAAGTGGTCCTTACTAAAAAAAAATAAGTCCAAATTGAATGGTCCCAACGGTTTTACCTTCTTCGTATTAACATGACGTGAGAAAATAAACTTGTGTAAAACACACAAAAAGGCGTTGGTTTAAATGGAACGGATAGTAGTTTGCTAGTAAGGCCCTGTTTAACTCAACTTTAAAAGCTCACAAATAAGATTTGGACGAGACTTATGTAGGTGGTTCTTTTATAATATTCAGGTTTTTTAAATCTGTCGTTTGTCGGGTAGACAGATAAAAAGCACTTTTCGTCGCCTTTACCATTGTTTTGCTAACTTATAAAGTTGAATTTGAGGATTGTCGAAGTGGTGCCCTGTCGATCTTGAAGTGTTTGTTTGTTGTTTTTTCATAGTTTTCCCTATTTCGAAGGTAGTTGCATACTTCGTCCAATCTTGTGGCCTATAAATCGACTGCCAGGACCATCGTCGTCGTTATAGTTTTTTTTTTATTATACTTTATTTCAGATGAAGACTTAAACTAGTTAACAATAGTTTTAATTTAAAGAAATAATTAGGTAATTTCGAGTATAAAAAATAAAAAAATAAATTGCGTGGCACAACGACTCATGAATAAACAGGGCCTAGTGACTAACAACCCGCAACCAATCCTGTGTGCGCCTGTCGACAGGAATGGAAGGGATCTACAATTTTATGCCGCATCCGAACGGCTGGACGAGAAGCACTTATTCGTGACAAGTGATACTCTTGGAGGATTTGTCAATTCCTCGAAAGAGGCAGTAGCCCTGAAAAAAAACTTTTTAGTTTTTAGGTGGAAGAGGCTGGGAAGCGAACCCAGACCTCCAGCGTGACAGTCGAACGCACTAACCATTACGCTGCGGGCTACTACTTTCAAGTATAAGGCATCAAATAAAAAAGTCCCGAATTTCCACCTTCTCCTTTACGGTTAGGAAACTAGCTTTTGTCAACATTGTTTAACTTATAAGAAAATGTATTTAAATGTTTGTCATTTCAATTTTTGCATACTTTTTTATAACTGCACACACTCTCTTGTCCCTTTATTCAAGATTTTAAGTATTCAGAATAGATTTGTGTGCTTCACATTAACTGCTCATTAAAGATGTGACTTTATATGGAAATGACGATTATTATTGATAATGTAGGACATAGATTTAAAGGTATGTAGGTATCTATATCTACAGGGATGATTTCAATTTAAATTTTAGATTTTAAGAAAATTCGGACCAAACTGCTGTCATTATACTTCTTAATTTCATTGCCTAATCAGAGCTTAAGAAATTAAAATACATATGGCGTTTTTCTTTTTTGGCTCTAAACAAACCTCTGAGCAGAGGCTAAGCGATCAGAGCAGAGCTCTGAGCAGATTATGATCAGAGCCCACAGGCTTATTTATGAAACACATTTGAGCACTGAACTGTCATTTCAAAGGTGTGTACTAAAATACATTTTTATTTATCTGATTTAGACGGGCGACTGTCCTGGGAATCCATTTTTAATTTTTTGTATTTCTTTCGTCTGTCAAATCACTGAAAAAAGTGAAGTTGGCTTCGCTCAGCGTTTGGCTCGATTAGCTCGGTCATTTTATTCTGAGCTAATCGATTAAGCTCTGAGCTAGCTCAGATGGAAAAAAGAAACGCACTTTTTGAGCTCTGATATGTCTGAGCTAAAAAAAAAACATAGAATTTTTGTTTGACAGTTTCGTGATCTGCTCAGAGTTAAAAAAGAAAAACGCCAATATATGAAAATGAAAAAAGGACCTGTTACGCCATTCACGTGAACCAAATTAGCTTGACGTAGAAAGTTTGCAGATTCTTATACATTTTACACGCAGACAAACCTCTTTTATATGACACAACAGCAAAATAATAATTTTCCACAATAAGCCTTCCCCATCTTTAAATTTTGTATATTTACAAAATAAAAATCCATACATTTATTGCCCCAGAAAAAATCCTTGATCCTGCCAATAAAATTTAATTTTTCCATAACAACAAAAAAGGTTTAAAATCCCAGATGATTCCCTCATTTTGCTTGTTACCCAAACCAAATCTAAATAGACCACAACACCACCTCTGGCAGATAATAGCAAATGTCTATCAGGAAGACTTACACAAAAAAACATACCTACGTTTTTGTTTGTATTCCCCAAGAAATGGGGCATTTGAAATGGCTAAAGGTTAAGGAATGAACACATAACTTTTCTAGCTTCCTATAACTTAGGTATTTGAATTTAAATAACGTACAGACTTTAAAAATAGCTTTAGGAAATTCTGTTGAAAAAAAAAAAAAAACATACAAAATTTGTCATGTTTCGGTTTTCACCTTTTGTATTTATGATGGGTAGTATGGAGATCATTCAGCTTATATAATCTAAATAAATGGATAATGTCACGTCAGTTTTTTTTTTGAGTTTTAAAAGTTTTAGGAAAAAATATTTCGGAATTTTCCCATGGGATTTTATTTAAATTCTTGTTCATCGAAATATAAAGAAGATATTTCGGGCTCAAGCCCAGCAAATAGCCATTTGGTCAAAAAACAGGTAAAACCAGATATTGCATTACTTCAAAGAAGAGGATCCACAACCGGATTTCGGGTTGGGTTAAGATAATTATTTTAACCATGTAATTTTCGGGGTTTAAAAAATAACAAAACATTAGCAGTTCAATTATGCCTATTTGGTAGGTAGGTAGAGATGGCGGTCACAAGCTACCTCGCTCGATGACCCTATTAACGCTGTAATGCGCCGTTTTGATACCATATCTCGTTTGTCCTGTGGATTAAAATAACATTTTTTTAAGATAATGAGGGTATTTGGTGATAGATCTTCCAACGGATCATCGCCTACGCCCGAGCTGGGCTGCAGTATGCTACGCTAAGCAGTTTGCTGATTTGCCCAGGACACATACGATCTGATGTCTTAGGGTAATCATCTAGTCGCACACTCGGATATGGTAATCTCTATACAACTCCGTCTGTTTGCACAACATTATTTGTGGTTAGCAGAGAAAATACCATCCGCCTGTATGACCAGACGCTTTTATTGGATTAAGACATGTGATGAAACTTATTAAGGATTTGGACATAGGAAAAACACCCGATAGGACCAAAGTTCGCAACTAAAAACCATCTTCACTGTGCCAACTAGGCAACTTGTTGACTGGTATTGAAGCGAAGGTTGGCACAACCGTGTGATCGTCCGGTCCTCGTGGACCATGAGCCACCTTCAAAAACCAGTACTCTGCTAGCTCACAGTCATAGGAGTTTGAGGAAGAAAATGGTGCAATGAAACTTTCTTGGACTTGAACATAGGAAAACAATCAAAAGGGTCGAAATTCGCAACTAAGAGCCATCTACATTGTGCCATCTAGGCACTTTTTGACTGGTATAGAAGCGGAGATCGGCCTAATTGTGTGCACTCGTGCACCATGAGCCACGTTCAAAAACCATTTGTCAGCTAGCTCGCAGTCATAGGAGTTTGGGGAAGAAGATGGAGGAAACCGAAGTAAATCCTAGATCCATTTCGTCGCGTTGAGGAAAGAAATCAAATCTTTGATCTTCGTTCCGGAGAGTTCGTTAAGGTCGTCAAAAAAGGGCTTCCCAAAAGATTGTTGCCTCAATCTGGCCAAAGCGGGACATTTACAGAGGAAATTAAAGACTATTTCCTTTTCCTGCTGGTCCCCACAACTACGACTGGGAGTATTGTAGGGGATGCCAAGCTTCGCCGCATGTTCTCCTATTGGCCAGTGTCCAGTGCATGTTGCAACAATCCTTGCCATGTCTTGCCTGGGTCTGCACATTAGGTTAATAGTGCGGGATTTATTATAGGTAGGCCAGATTTTTCTTGCAATAATGCAGTTAGTTAAACTATTCCACCTACGATTAGATTCTGAGAGAAAAATTGAGAATATATTGCCTTTCATAACTCCGAGAGGAATATTGACTCTTTCCGCAAGTGAGTTATGAAGGGCTGAACCTTGCCTGGCCAGCTCGTCAGCACGTTCATTCCCCTCATTGCCACTGTGACCCGGAACCCAGATAAGAGTGGCTCTGAGGTTAGTGTTCAGACTCAGAAGCTCATCCTGGTATTGTCGTACTAATTTTGAGGATGATGTAGCCGAATTAATGGCTTTGACAGCCGCTTGACTGTCTGAGAAAATAGCTGTATTTCGGTTCTGGTTTGGATTTTGTTTAAGTAGCTTGCATGCTTCCCTGATTGCCAGTACTTTAGCCTGAAAGACACTAGCAAAGTCAGGTAGCCGAAAAGATCTGGATATATTTAGGGATTATGAAAAAATACCCGCACCAACACCGCACTCCATCTTTGACCCATCAGTAAAGATAGTTGTGTCGAAGTCTTTCGTCACGACGTCATCATTGCAATCCTTTCTGGATGGGAATATAACTGTAAAATCTTTACCGAGGCTCATTGAATGGGTGCAGTAATCAGTGGGAGTCGAAATCATTTCGGTTGGAATTAAACCCGTGATATTGCTGTGCTCATAAATAAGGTTTGGCAAACCAGGAGTTCGATTCTTTTAGTCTTATCGCGCTGCAAGATACCAGGTATTTAATGTGTAAATCTAGTGGTAAAAGGTGCAGAAAAACTTCTAAAGCATCTGTTGGACAAGTTCGAATAGCCCCTGTGGTGCCAATGCTAGCTGTTCTTTGAACCTTCCTAAGTTTGTTGATATTATACAAATTCTTTAATGCTGGCCACCACACAATCGAACCATACGTGAGAATAGGTCGCACCACGGCTGTGTATGTCCATAAAATCATTTTTGACTAGAGGGCCCACCCCACCTATTTGTCAATTACTTACTTTATGGAGCCACCCGACTCCAAAAATCATAAATAATCACTTTTTATAGTTTTTTAAGAGTTGTCTTGCTTATACAACTGAATCGGTAGTCTAAGGACCAGTTTCACAGTAGCAGTAGTGGCAGTTAAGTGCGAAATATAGGATACAAAATGCCAATTTTTGCAGGGCACACTTACCTGAATAAGTTGCACCTAAGTATCTCGTGTTGGGCACTTAGGTACCATTGTGCATAATAGAATGCAAGTTATTCCGGTTAGAGTTCACTGTGAAAGTGGCCCTTAACCTTGACTGTAGTGATATTTTATTCCATTAAAGAAAAAAACATATTTCCAATTTTTTAGAAATATAAAATCACTGTATAACTATTCAACCGTCTGAGAAAATCTAATAATTACGAAGTATGTAGGTTCCCAAGTGATAAGAGTAAAATATTTCAAAAAGGTTAATTAATAATTTAAAAAAATAATAGGCATAACGTCCCTCAAAGTTTGGTCCTATGACCACTTCTGTATTTTTTGTTCACATATAATAATACAGCCCATAATAATGGACAAAAATGCATTCACGGAAACATAAGCAGATAACACTATGCATACTGCAAGATGAGTGCCTCAAAATTTCATTCAGAAATCTTAAAACTTGTAAAAAGCTGCAAAAGACATTTAATTAAGTGACAAATTCAACCCAACAATGGTACATACAACTCTGTAAACTCAAAAAAACTTCATAAACAAAAAAAGATAAATAATCTTCAGATAGTATAGTAATAAACAGGCTATGCTAAAAACAGTAAAGTACCTTTTTATGTACTTGGACGCGAAAATAAAATGGAAAAGCACATTAAAAAGAAAAATGAAGACTAATTAAAAAAGGAATAAATCAAAAAAAAAAAAAACATACTGGTTTATAAGAAAAGACACAGATTTGTCTGGTCCAGCGAGAAATCTCATGCTATTTAAACAACGACTACTGAAGCCTGTTTTGTCCTTGGTTGAATATTAAATTCTCCTCGGAATGTCAAAAACCGCCGCCCGCACTGGCCAACACCATACCATGATGACCTCCAATGAAAAGCATAGTGATGGTAGAGGTTATTCAAAAGCACACTGTGTCAGGCGACCAGCACTTCATAAACCAAAATAAATGTAATTTGTGGGTCGTTTCAAATGTATACGAACAATAATTGTACATAGATATTAGGGTGTACCGGAATTTCCTTTTCATTTGTTTGTTAACTGTATATAAAATGTTGTGCTCACTTTTAAAAATAAAATCTGGTGCCCCAACTTTTAGTATTTAATAAAATACAATATAACACAAAATTTAAAAAAAATTCACAAACCCGTTTTCAAGATATTGAATTTTCAAAAATAAATTCTTAATATTTTTTTTTTAATCCGAAAAATTGTTTTTTTTTTTCGAAAACTTGTTTCGAAAAATTGTTAAAATTGTAAAGGACCTCTCATATAAAAATGTTGGTTGAAATCAGTGTGGACGTTAACGAGAATTTTGAAACCCAAAAAATTGGTATACTGTTAATAACCGTTATAGATTTCTTTTCTACTACAATATTTAATATAGTCCTAATATTACCTCGTAATTATTGTTGTCCAAAATCGATATAGCCTTTTTTGAAATAAATCAATTTTTGTCTATTGGTTGTATGGCAGGTACCGTTACTTTTTGAGCTAAAAAAAAATCACCTAAGAACCATAAGTCCAAAGTTTGAAGAAAATCGCTCCAGGAGTTTAGGCTACATGTTGAGGTAGAGACAGACAGAAGGTCAGACAGACAAACAGACAGAATTGCGAGACCCACTTTTTCGCGTTCTCTATCATCGTAATATTAGGGAAAATTATTATCTCGAGTTCGATTTTTTTTTCTACGTACGAGTATATTGCAAGCAAAAATAAAATTGTTGTCAACCTAAGTACCTATGTTTGTGCCAAATTTAAGAATTTTCTATCAATGTTTACAACTATACCAAATTTTTGAGCAAAAGACTGAAAATCGGCAAGTATTTTGTATTACATTCAAAAACTTTACACAGATTATTTCGAACGTTTCTAAATTAAACTCAACCCTAATACATACAGTGGTGTCAAAAACATTCCGGATTTTTTTGGTCAACTGCATTGAGTGTTGGTTTGTGAGATAAAAATGAACAAATCAAATGTTTGTAATTTTTCGCCACTTTTATTAAACAATTGTATCATTTTAAACAAACACATGGTAAATTATCCATTAAAACAAAAAATAATAGTCAAAAATTAAAGTTGATTCAGAATTTTAATGTGACAAACTAACCGGATTTTATCTTGTACAATTAATTATTATTTTGTATTTAATATTTTGTCCAGTAACCCTTATTTTTTATCACAGCTCGACATCGACGAGGCATTGGCTGAATTAAATTTTCGAAAATAGAAGCAGGAATATTCTCCCATTCATTTTTCAAGGCTGCAAAAAGAAAAGTTGTTGACGTGTGCTTTTTTCCCAACCCGCCTTTTTAAAAAGGCTCACAAGTTTTCAATTGGGTTAAGATCGGGTTATTGAGACGGCCATTCTAAAACACGAATATTTTTAGTCGCAAACCATTCTTTTAGCAGCTTTGAAGAATGTTTGGGGTCATTATCCTGCTGAAAAACCCAACGCAAAGGCATTTCTTCCTCTGCATATGGAAGCATTATTGACTCCAAAATGTCCTTATATTGAAAACGGTCCATAATTCCTGTGATTTGGTGTATTGGACCGCAGGCTGCGCTTGAAAAACAGCCCCAAACCATCACCGAGGCTCCACCGTGCTTAACTGTAGGGAGTACATTTGCAGACTTTAATCGCGTACCTTTTGAGCGCCTTACTGTCCTTGCACCATCGGAGTAAAACAAGTTGAATTTGTTTTCATCACTGAAAAGCACGCTCCTCCATTTGCTTAAAGACCAGTTAAGATGATTTTTTACAAATTCAACCCTGAGTTAAATATTTTGATTAGGAATTGAAAGTCTTTTCCAAACACCTTTCATGTCTTACCTTTTTCTACGATGTTTAGCAGTAAGAAGAGGTTTCTTCGCTGGTCGAAATGCAAAAAGAACAAAATCTCTTAAACACTTCCTTACCGTACTTGGCCCTATAGGTAGATTTAGTTCATCAAAAATTATTTTTGAAGTTGCAAAAGGGTCTTTAAGCACAAAATTCTTTATGCGCATATCAGTTTGAACAGTTGTTTTGCGAGGGCGTCCACTAAAATGATCTGCTTCTACTGATTTCCCGCTTCTAAATTTTGTAATGATGTCACAAACCCTTGACGTTGGAATTTGCAATATTTCAGATATTAAATTTTGTTTCGTACCGGCTTGGAACTTTTCCATTACCTTGTATCGAATCGCGTTGCTGTAACGCGTTTTAGCCATTTTCTGCACTATATAATTTCAACTAACACAGCTCTCAACTTGTAAAGTCTGTTTAATCTACGGCGTGAGTCAAACGACTCGAAAAAACCGCTACTTTAACATCGAGACTCGCAATCTCCCTGCAATCCGGTTAGTTTTGCACAGACATGTTATTGAATAACTTTATAAAATATTTTTTTTTTATTGTTCTTGTCATCGTAGCATTGTATTTTTAAGTTTATTATTAAATTGTCTCATACCCTTTACACATTATGGAAAACCTATGGAATGTTATTAGTTTTCTACTTGATATTAAGAAAAACATTATACTGAGGAAAAATCCGGAATGTTTTTGGCAGCACTGTACATAGTAGAAAGATCTAAATGATGTTCCATAATTTCGAAACTCCATTATCTTGACTACACCGTTTTCGAAAAAAATTGACTTTGACAAATGGTGAAGAGTGGAAGAACGCTGTACCCTCTAACTTATTCTGATGACCCTTACACAAACTGTAAGTATAATTATTGAAAACATAATAAAATAACATTTTAATTAGCTTTTAACCGACATTTAAAACTGAATGGATGGAAAATAAAGTGTTTTCTTTTTCAAGTAGTAAGTTTTTAAATTGGCAACAGTTTTTCTAGTGCCAGTTAAATTGACAGCTGTCAGATGATTTAATCTCAACAAGTATTGCAATTTCACTCAAATTTGGCTCATTTCGAAGTAATATTATTTCCGATATACACTCCAAAAAGAGGTCGTAAATAAGACTTCCAGGAGCTCTTATGCCCCATTTTTTTAAATACTAATTGCATACTAAATACTAATTGCATACTAGTATGCATTAAATACTAATTGCATACTAATTGCAAATTTGGCTCGTTTCGAAGTAATACTATTTCCGATATACACTCCAAAAAGAGGTCGTTAATAAGACTTCCAGGAGCTCTTATGCCCCATTTTTTTAAAAATACTAATTGCATAAAACTTTCAATAGAGGCATAATACCGTGTCTAATACCAGTAACATTATTTGTAAAAATTCTATTTCATTGGAAATAATTCCATGGGAATCTGTTCCACATGAATTTATTTCCTTTTTTGTAGGAATCTGCTCCAATTTTCAAAGTGGAGTTGATTCCTACCAAGAGACAGAATTTATTACAATTTTTTGATTTCACTTTGAAAAGTGGAGTTATTTCCGGCTTAGCGCGAGAAATAGTAACACTTCTTCTTCTATGATTTTTGATAAGGCATTTTGTTTCTATAGAAGAAAATTATCTCACTTTAATTTGTCTTGCATTATGCAATTTTTAAAATCAGAAAATTTTCAGCAAAGTATAAAAATTATTAAGAAATCACTCGATTTTTAAAATCTTTTACATTATGCTCCATAACTCAAAATCTTGTTCTCAAGAATTTAGAACTGCATAAGTAGTCTTCAATATTTTTTTATAGAAATGGATAATTTGCTTCAAATTTTAGGTGAGAAACCATTCCAAGAAATTTAAGGAGAAATCTTAAATCAAATGTTTGAAGAAATGACCCTTAATGCTTAATGTATTTATCAATCAATAAAAGCTAAACAAAGCGGTCTTAGTTTTTTTTTTTTTGTCTATTCAAAAAGAAATATTTATGAATTTTTGATAATTTTTAAAAATTAACAAATTGTACAAGCAAGGTATTTCTTCATAAAGACAAATCAAATTTCACACATCACGCCATATATTTCATATAAAATTCATAATCTACCATTTTTGTCTACAAATTGCTTTCTGACTTCTTTTTCACATTTTCTTTTTTATTAATATTTTGTGTCAAATGGAAAAAAAAAAAAGTATCAGGCAGTCGACATAATTATCGAGCTTTAGTTTGCCAGCAATAACGTCCTTGATGTGGGAAATGTTAAAATCCTTGGCAAAATTTTGATACTTGAACAAACAAATTTTTTTTTGTTTTAAATAAAAATGTACCTACCCTGGTGCTGTTGCAGTAGCTGTGCGGCCTCGTCTCGTTGGCAAAGCATCGGACTCGTACACGTTGAATTCGAGTTGGTCGAATCCAAGGACTCATCAATATTGCATCTTGTCACACCTACCTGGGGATTGATACAACAACAAAAAAAATACATAAGCCAAGCATACATAGGTAGCACAAAATGCATTTTTATGATTATAATAACAAATGAGCTTCCTGTATTTGCGCTTTGGCGCAAACACTTACACTCTGTGCCTCTGGAAATGGTACATATTTTTTTTTTTTTTTTTTAATGTCAATATGACCAACCAAAGGTATCTACTTCAAGAGAATAAAGAACAAAGTTGTGTTTTTTTTTTTTGTTTGATTGTTTTTAAATTCCCTTGAGGCAAACTAGTTATATGGAATTTGTTGAGAAGAGTACTTACCGCTATAAGACTGCTACTAACAGACGATTTGCCTCCCTTTGAGGGGTTAAAATGTTCGATAACTTCCCAATTGGATTTCTTCGGTGTAGTGGGTTGAGTTGCTGGCAATTGAATTTGCGGTTGAGTGATGGTGGGTACTTGTAGCTCGAGTGCTGGTTGAACAGACCGGGGCTGTTTGAGTGAGGATGATCGACCGGAAAACTTTCCAGATGTTGTTTTCTTCTCCTTTTTATTATAAACGACGACGACGACCAATGCCATGTATAAGAGTTTTGATTTAGGTTTATTGAAATGGAAAAAGAAAGGAAAATAAAAGACAAAGTTCAAGGTGATGGGACAGAAAAAAACCATGTACTATTGAAAATGTTGCAATATGGAAATGGGTCGTTTTTGTTTGCTTGGAAACTTTTAGTTTGTATTTTTTTTTCACTCTATCTCTAGTCAAGTTTAAAAGAGCAATTTTCAAGAATTGAATGTATTTGTATAAAGTGTACTTATGCAATGGCTTCTTACATCTTTCTGTGAGTGGCGAGTGCCCCTTAGGGACAGTCTCTTGCTCCATTCCTTTTTCTGACTTTCCGAGGAGAACGATCGAAACATGACCGAAGGGTTGTTGTGTGAATTCATGACTGAAACAAAATGGAAATTGAAATGAATTTTAAAATAATTTGCTTTTGAAAGAATTTATAAAATAACGACATCTATTTGCTGAAAGAAATATAAAGGGGGATTTAGAATTTCTGAACGATTTTTTTTAATATTTACTTTTAAAAAATATTTTATAGATTGAAAATGTTTTTAAAGAAAAACATTAAGTAAAATAATTCTACCGATTTAATGATTAGGAACCAGTTTTTCAGTGTGAAACTATGTGAGTTTACGAGTTACACTCGAGCTAACCTCTCAAGCGCACAAATGGTGAGCGTAGCGTAGCTGAAGGCAGCTATAGCTATAGATATAGGCACCAGGCTGACTGGACTTTGGTTGAGGCCAAAGACAAAATAACCTAATTTTGTGAGATAAATCTAATTTTTCCTAGTGCGCAGGTGCGGGAGTGTGACTATCCAAAGAATGTTTTGGACCAGCAATATCGATTAGGTAGGTTGGTGACATTTAAAAGAAGATATTGATAGGGGGGGAATTGAACCGGGTAGATCATTGCACATTCGTGTTGTGCGACTAAAGAAGAAATCCCTATGCTTAACAGTATGTCGGAAGTTGGAACAAGGGAAAACTGATGAGCAGGTCAAGTTTTTTTATGCACTAAAAAAACACAAAATATGCGAATAAAATATGCACGCAAAATGAGAAAATATGCGCTTAAAAAGTAAAAATATGCTCTGGTTGTAGGATAATGGAAAAAATATTAATAATTAAAAATGAAATCAGTCTTTTTTTTTATATAGCACGCGCACTCAAGGGGTTTTTGGTACCCTTAAATTGTTAAATTAAACACAGTGCGAGCGTTAGGAAAACAGGGAAGGATTAAAGAGGAGATGCCGATGCACATTGGTTTTCAACCTTTGAATATCGAAATGGAAAGGAAAAATAGAGCCGGGTAAAGCATTCCACATTCGGGTAGTTTGGTTAAAAAAAGAATCTCTATACTTGACAGTACGTCCGAAGTTGGGCTCAAGGGTAAACTGATGTGCATTCCTGAAAGTACGAGTATTACGGTTAAATTCTTTTAGAGGCGGAATGCAACTGGCTATTTCAGTAGAGCACAGCACATGAAACATTGCGGCGGTATTCGAGAGTTGCAAATGCTTCCGTTATATTTCTGTCACCTATCATTTTCATAGCTCTTCTTTGTATCCTATCCAAAAGACACAAGTGGGTTGATGGAGCACCTGCCCAAACATGGGAATTGTACTCGAGTCTTGGAAGGATAAATGCTTTATATATAACAGCCAGATCAGATGGGGTGAAACATTTCTTGCATCGCCGTAGAAAACCCAAACACTTAGCAGCATTTTTGGCGGCATCAAATATGTGATCATTCCACACAAGGTGGTCTGTGATACACACACCGAGTACAGAAAGCTTTTCGGTTTCCACAATGCAAGTGCCACTCATGGATAGTGGCATGGAGGGTGGGTTTTGTTTGGACGTCAGAAGACAGCATTGAGTTTTAGAAGCATTAAATTCTACGCGGTTTTTGATTCCCCATTGGACAATGCTGTCAAGATCAGAATTTAATGAGCTTATCATACGCTGCCGTTCGAGTTCCACATCCGACGGACATGGATGTGAATCTAAAAACGAATATGAAAAGCTGAGGGTACTGTCGTCAGCGAAACAGTTTAATGGATTAGAAGTTTCAGATAAAAGATCATTTATGAAAATAAGGAAAAGAGTCGGGGACAGAACGGAGCCCTGGGGTACACCAGCATTTATTTTGTGGATTTCAGACTTGAAACCGTCTAATAAAACTTGTATTGAGCGGTCCGAAAGGTAATTTCTAATCCAACGAAGAAGAGATTCATCGATAGCAAATGCGGGTATTTTCGATAAGAGACCTTGATGCCAAACTCTATCAAATGCTTTAGAAATATCAAGCGCAATAATCTTACTTTCTCCAAAACGATGTAAAGATTTGTTCCACTGTTCAGTGAGATATACCATCAGATCACCAGTGGACCTATTGCTTCGAAAGCCATACTGCCGGTCATTAAGAAGCTTTCGTTCTTCGAGATATTTCTTGAGCTGAAAATTGATCAGCGTTTCCATGACCTTGGAAAGAAGGGACGTAAGTGCAATTGGACGATAATTTGAGGGTGAAGAAGATACGCCTTTTTAGGGACTGGCTGGACAAATGCTGTTTTCCATCTACTCGGAAAGAGACCAGTAGAATAGGACAGATGGAAATGCTTACGCAGTGGTTTTGCCAGCGTTGAAGAACACCTCTTCAGAACAATGGGAGGGATACTATCCGGGCCAGCGGATTTGTGTATATCAAGATCTTTTAGGACTCTGACAACTGCACGAGTGCGAAAGAAGATTCGTCCCATAAAATCGTTTGTGCTCTCAAGTACGGGAGGAGTCATAACACTTTCTGGCAGCGTCGAATTAACAGCAAACTGTGCTGCAAGCAAATTGGCTTTCTCTAACGAGCTGATAAAAGGGGTGTCGTTGAAGACGAGCGTTGGAACCGACGACAAAGTAGCATTTCGTATGTTCTTTGCAAATGACCAAAAATGTTTACTACTATTGGGACATTGTAGAATTTTTGCCTTAATTGTTGCTCATGCAAAAATTTGGTTCTTTGAATATGGCCGTTACAGGACTTCCTGGCTTGTTGAAACTTTTTCCGGTTTTCCTCAGTAGGGTTGGCTTTGTAACTGAAACTTACTTCTCTGACCCTAATAAACTCTTTACAGCTCGAATTAAACCACGAGTTTTCTTTGGGTTTGATAGATTTTACCCTATTCGAGATAAAATTTCTCATTCCACAAAGAATTAAATTTGTGATCATATCTTGGCGTCTACGTCACTATCGAGGAAGCATAGTTACCAGTTAAAGTCCCAGTTGGCTTTCTCGTATTGCCAAACGGTTCTCGTTGGTGCTTTCTCTTTAACTGAGTTTTGTTGGCACGAGAAATTAGCAGATATGACACAATGGTAGTCTGTAGTAGCCCGTAGCGAAATGGTAAGTGCGTTCAACTGTCACGAATAAGTGCTTCTCGTCTAGCCGTTCGGATTCGGCATAAAATTGTAGGTCCCTTCCATTCCTGTCGATAGGCGCACACAGGAATGGTTGCGAGTTGTTAGTCACTAGGCCCTGGTTCTTCATGAGCCGTTGTGCCACCCGATTTATTATTTACCGGAAGGGGGGTCTATATACCCCCGTTAAGATGGCAGGGGCAATTATTTAAAAAAAAATGACCTAAGGGAGAAACAATACTATTGAAAAACAATGGTAACACCCACAATATTCTCCTATAGCTTATCTTAAGCCCAGAAACCCATTCTTGATTTTTCTTTTTCAATAAAGTTTTTTTAATCGATAGTTTTTCAGAAATTAATTTCCAAACTCAACATTCTGAAAAAGAATTTTCTACTATTTACTTAGTAGAAACAGGATCCTTGGAGTAATTTTCTGATTTTTGACCATGAAGCAGTCGCCGCACGAGGTCGAAAACTTAGGTTATTTACTAGGCCAATATCCCGAACAACTCAGCTTAAAATCAGAAATTCCAGATTTGACGCATACGTGAAAGTTTATAGTTACTATACTACTAGCAATGGCGATTCAAATGCGAACAAATTAACAACAAATTTTAGAAAAATGTATGTGGGACTGTCCAAACAGATCCCAGATGCTTATTTAAATTTAAATTTAATAAAACCAATAAGGATTATGCAATAGGTTCTTAGCAGAAGATTCACAACAACAAAACTTCACAATATCAAAATCAAAAAAAACCCGGACAGTTTTTTAATTATCAAATTTCATTGGAAACCCATAATTAAAATAAAATAATTATTTCAATTGATAACGTACGTCCAAAAAAGGCCACAAAATGCAAAATACTAAATGTAGATTTGACTTTTCAAACGAATTCATGAGAATTATGCATAGGTAAATAGATCACAAATATTTTCTATATTATCTATGTTGAACTTAGCTATAATGTAGATTTATGCTATGCATAACTTTTCAGAAATCGCTGCCAAAACGTCAATTTTGTGTGAAAAGTCAAATCTATTTTTAGTATTTTGTATTTTGTGACCTCTTTTGGTCGTTTTGTGACCTTTACGGTCGTAACTAAATATTTGATTTTAATTATTGTTTTCCAATGAAATTTGATAAATAAAAAAATGTCCGCCGCTATTTTTTTTTTTGTTTCTATAAAAATTGATATTGTGAAGTTTTGTGGTTGTGAATCTGCTGCCAAAATAAGATAATAATTGTGTGTCATTACCTTGAATATTAGTGAGGCAACCTGTTTCCTATTTGGTATTGATTTTATTAAATATAAATGTAAATATGCATCTGGGATGTATTTGGACAGTCCCACATACATTTTTATAAAATTTGTTGTTAACTTGTGCATTTAAATCGCTATTCTTAGCAAATAATACAAAAAACCAACAAAAAAAATCCAACATAAATCTCTTAAGGATTACTTTTTCAGCCACCTACATAAGTTATGTTGAACTTAAGGATATTTACATTGGGCCTTACCAATAATCAAATTTAGAGATCAGTTAAATATTTAAGTGGACTCTAAATAATGAACCATACCAATAATCAATTTAATAGTCAACTTAACGCTAAACGTCACTTTAAATATAAGAGTAAAGAAACGCATGTTTAAACTCGTGATTAGGTATAAACGCCACGTTTTAGCTGTCATTCTGAAAAGCAAAGGAGAAAAATAATTACCCTTATCCTCTAATGTTTGTCGCTTACAATTGAATTAAATTGCTTGTTGGTGAATTTTGTTGCAAAGCTATAAAACTTATAAGGTAATGAAAATAAACAAATAGATTTATTCCTTCTTATTTGTTTATTTGTAAATTTCAATTTGAGAGTGAATGGCGAAAATTATAAATTAGTTTGATGACTTTTTTATGTTAACTAAGATGTCATTGGCCGTGATCAAAAACCTATGTAGAGCTATACAGATAAGTTTTTGCTGTTGCAATCCCATGTAAAAACAACTGCTGATTCCAACACAGCTTTTGCTGTTGGATAGCTATCCATGCTATCCGAAAAATGTTGGTATACTTATTTATTTATTTATTTATCTAAGGCGTTAAAGACGAACGTTAAAGTTTACAATATTTTCTTAGATATGTATATATGTACATTTATATTATGTTGTACTACTATTGAAAAAGTTAATTTTAAATTTCATACTTTTAAAATTGTCATTTACTGATAAAATCATGAAGTAATATTTATTAAACACTGAAATCAATTGATTTAACGGACTATTCAGACCATAGTTGGCTCTACTGAATTTTGGACATAAAGGTATTTGTCTTCTTATGCTATTCTGGTTGAAATAAAATATAAGCGACCCAAAGCTGATGGTGATACAATCGAACCATTAATTAATTTAATAATAAAACACAGCTGTAAGTATTCTCTATGCTTCGAGAGGAGTGGAAGATTCAATAGCCTAAGTCCTTGACCATAGGGGGGTAGTAACACTCTGGGGGACCAAGGGAGAAAGCGAAGACAAAAACGCATAAATCTTCTCTGAATACCTTCCATTCTATTAATGTGAACTGAATAGTATGGTGACCATACAACACATCCGTATTCAAGGACACTCCTAACAAACGATATAAATTGAAGTTTCAAGACGTATGGATCGTGGAAATCACGGGAGAATCGTTTAATGAATCCCAGATTTCTATTGGTCTTTTTTAAAATGAAATCATAGTGGTCAGTGAACACAAGTTTTGGGTCGAGGATAATCCCCAAGTCAGAAAAAACAGATGGTCTAGTTAAAGGACTTGTGTCAAACATGTAGTCATACGTAATAATTATCTTTTTGCGTGTAAAACTCATTGTTTAACATTTGTCTATATTTAAAAATAAGCGATTTTTATTGCATCATTCCCTAAAATTATGAAGATCTTCTTGCAGCTGTTGACAGTCATTAATAGAGGATATTTTTTTGAAAATGTTCATGTCGTCGGCATAAATTAAAACAGATGAGTTTTTAATGATTGAGGTCACATCATTTATATATAAAGTGAATAACAAAGGACCTAAATGGCTTCCTTGTGGAACACCAGAATTTACATAAAATTGTTCGGAAGGCTCATTACGGAAAATAACAGCATAACTTCTATTACCTAAGTAAGAAGCGATCCACATTAAAATACGTTCACTGAATACCAAGGCCTTTAATTTAATTAGGAGAGTTTTGTGACATAATTTGTCAAAAGCCTTGCTAAAGTCAGTAAACACACAGTCCACTTGCTTCCGCTCTTCAAATGAATCTATACAAAAAGACGTGAAATGGAACATATTTGTACCGGTAGACTTATTTTGCACGAAACCATGTTGACTATCACTAATAATAGATCTACAATTGAACGATAAGACGTTACATATAAGTGACTCAAACATTTTCGGAATTACAGAAAGTTTAACAATGGGGCGGTAGTTGGAAATATCATTTTGTTGTCCCTTTTTGTAAATCGGTGTTATAAAAGCACTCTTCCACATGGCGGGAAAGACTGAGTATTTAAGAGAATCATTAAATAATAAACAAAGAGGGTGAGATAATTGGAATGTACATTTTTTTAAAACACATGACGGTACACCATCAGGACCAGGTCTAATACAGTTTTCAAGCTCATGGATTTTTTGGACTATTGAATCTTCATGAATATTAAAATTTAACATATTAAGGTGTGAATAATTTTGTTGCGGACAAGAATTTTCTATGGGTCCATCTTCGCTGCTGATCAAATATGCATCTTTGAAAAAGGTTGCAAACATGTTTGATATTTTGCGGGAATCATGACTAGTTACATTATTGAATGACATAGAGTTGGGGTAGCCATCAGTATTCTTTTGCTACTAACATCCCAAGCGAAATTGTTAAAAAGCCGACTACAAAATGCAAAGCCGAAATTTGTTTGCCGTCATCGAGTTGTATTTTGCTAAAAACACTTTCGATTAACCTATCCGGTTTTGCTTGATCAGAAACCAAAATGGATAGGAAGCTATCTTAGATAGGCAATAGCATCGATTCTTGAACGCGCCCATTTCCATTCACAGAAGCTGTCTGTTTGGCAACAAATGTAGTAGATAATGTAATAGAGCACTGATTAGTTAAAGACGTGTTTAATTTGGTTATTGATAAACACACAAATTAACTCGTCTCTAAAGTTTAACATTAATTATTGGTAAGGCCCATGATGTTTAAGTTTTCAATTGGTGCAAAGCAATATGTGTTACTTAAGCGCTTCACGGAAAGAATTGAAAAATCACCCATTGCAAAATTTTAGGTTGTAATTTACGAAACTGTTTTTTTTGTAAATCAAGGCGCTTTTATTAAAAAATAACTGAAAACTTTGTAATTTACTACTCAAATCATCGCAAAAAGCTAAATTTTATAATTCGATATTTATTATCAAAAGTTATAATTCGAGCTTGTTGACTTGAAAGTAAATTACAAGTTTTTGAATCGCAATCTACTACTTCAGGGGAATAATTTAAATTTACAACTTCTTGATCTTGTTTTACGAAATTTAAATGGTTATTTTCATTTTCTAAATGCTCAAACCAACAAAATGTAAGTAGCTACGATATAAATATTGACCCAACACTATCGCAATTTACGAAAATAGTTATTTGCAAAACTATACAGTAAATTGCAATTTTGGTATGCGTAATCTAACACTTCGAGGGGAATAATTTTAAATATTTATATGGTGATTTGAACCAACGAATAATTAAATAAGTTTTTAAAGTGATTAAGCCTGGTACCTTCCGAATATCAATCCAATACGCTACCACCTAGGCCATCGCACGATATAAAGGGACTATGTTGACCCTTTATATCGTGCGATGGCCTAGGTGTTAGCGTATTGGATTGATATGCGGAAAGGTACCAGGATCGAATCCCAGAGAAATCAAGTAATTAAAATAAAAGTCTTTTTCAAATATATAAAATTGTATATACATTTCAGAATAAAAAGGAAGCGGCTGCAAACACTCCTGTTGTGGACAAAAATAACAAAATAAAAAAACACGCAAATCAACATTTCGACCGCAATTCGTAGATTTGAAAATTTTCATTTTGACTACGAAATAATAATTATTATAATTCAATTTGTATGCCTGTAATAAAAATAAATTTAAAAAAAAAAAATGCTACCTAGAGTAGGGATCGAACCCGCGACTCCAGCTTAGCCATCAATCACTATATCCAAATTTTTTTTTTTCCTCGGTCGAATTATTTATACTCAAAAGTGTTGAAATATAATTTTTGAGTGTCAATATCTTCATTTCGCTAATTTTTTAATATTGCAAACAAAAAGTATTAATTAAGTAATTTCCAATCCAAGGTCCAAAATTGGATTAATTTTTCGTGATTTGTAGCTTATTTTTCTTGATCTGATCAAAGAATTCTTTCCGTGTTATGTTGAACTTAAGTACTTATATTTTTTATCAGCAAACCGGGCTAAGTGTTCATCAAATTAAGCGAAAAATAGCAAATTATGTTAAATTTTCGAGGAAATTCAAGAGAATATAATTGGACCACCTCGAAGGCACACTCGACGCCGAACAACCAGGTTTCCACACTGGATCTTCCTCTTTGGATCACATCAACACCTTGCGGATCATCATCGAACAGTGCGTTGAATATCGATCACTACTTCACCTGCTATTCATCGATTTTGAAAAGGCGTTCGACAGTGTCAATAGAGAATTTATTTGGCTTGCTTTGCGCAGGAGGGGCATCCCAGATAAATTGATTGCTATTACCAAGGCTACATATGATGGATCCAAGTGTCACGTTTTTTGCACAAAGGTAGACTTTCAGAGGAGTTTGAAATCCAAAGTGGAGTTAGGCAAAGGCTGTATACTGTCACCAATACTGTTCCTGTTGGTGATAAGTGACGTACTGCACGCAGCTTTGTCAAATGGAAATGGAGGAATTCAGTGGACTCTGCAATCCCACCTCAAACATCTGGCCTACGCGGACGACGTATGCTTACTCTCTCATAGGATCATGGATCTCCATCAAATGACAACAAAGATGGAGAGAGAAGCAGAAATCGTAGGGCTTAAGATCAACTCGGCAAAAACTAAAAGGATCAGCCTTGGAACTTCCTCATCAATCCAGGTAAATATTTCTGGACAACCGGTTGAGATGATAGAGGATTTCCAATATTATGGGAGTATTTTCTCTACGGGTGGCGGAACTGAACTGGACGTAAACAGCCGAATCAGAAAAGCAAAGGCTGCGTTCGGAATGCTGTCAAAAATATGGAGAAACAACTCTTTTATCCAATGTTGAATCCGTTCTGCTTTACGGCTGCAGCACTTGGAAAGTCACTGACACTGTCACTAGAAAGCTGCAAACCTTCGTTAATAGATGTCTATGAAACATCTTGAGGATTTTCTGGCCCAACCGTATCTCCAATGCCGAACTTCATGGGAGAACGGGTCAGGAGCCCATAGACTCCATTATACGAAGAAGAAAGTGGCAGTGGATTGGCCATACGCTTCGAAAAGGCGATCGGTGCATTGCATCTCAAGCAATGCAGTGGAACCCGCTCACACAGGAGGGAAGACAAGTGGGCCGGCCTAGAAGTACATGGTGAAGAACGGGCGAACAGGAATCGGCACGACTGGAGAAAAAATGGAGAGAGCTGAAATATATTTCAAGAAATCGTACACGATGGCGCGTAGGTGTAGTGGAGGCCCTATGTCCCGTAAGGGAAATATCACGGACGTTATAGGTCCGAGGACCTAAGTAAATAAGTAAGTAAGAATCTCGTGCATGTTTTAACAGAAGCACAAGCAGTCAAACAGCAAGTCACAAAATATTTATGGGATTTTGGACAACAAACAGAACATTTTTGTAAACAAATTAATCCCACATTATGCCAACTTTACTCCTCATGTTTTCGGATACTCTTTTACTTTTAAAATCTTTAAGCCTGTCCTGCCATAATGTTGGACGGCTTTGCACAGCTTAAATTAAAATGTTCGTATTAATGTTCGATATAAATAATGCCTTGCGGCTCAACATTTTTTTTTTTTTTATTGAAGGTTTTGAATGAACAACAACCACTTGTGTTGGTTTCCACCGAGTATTACATTTTTTTTAACTAAAATAAATACAACCGATTTGAAAGCTGAGCGGCGAGTTGCAATTTACGTTCACTGTCTAAACTTGTCGTTTACTTGGCCTATTTATTTCAGTATTACCTTTGTGTTTGCATTCAATTTGTGTCACTAAGACCTTATTATAAAATAAAATGTACACGTATCAACGTTCATATCATCATATAATGTTATATGTAAATAAGTCCTCGTTCACTAGAATCTTCAACGGTTCCCTTCCTCCATATCGTTATTAAAACCAATTCAAGTTGAGTGCAATCTCCTGTAAACATTTCAATTGGGAATATAGGTTCTTCCTTATGTGAGTTTTGCAGATCCCCTCATTGTGTTGAAATACCGTACAACCAAACCACAGAAGAACAATATGCGTCATAATTATAATATTATAAAAGGGGGATCCCTTCGTCCTGATATTTAGTTTTCAAACCTTCTTCTTTTAGTCTGTTGTTAAAATGAAGAAAGTGTAATGTTCGTGAATAAACAATTTGAATATTTCCTTTACTTAAAAGGTGAATTTTAAAGAAGCAGAAAAAAAAATAAACCCACCAGAATTAGACCCAAACTGACAATTTCATGCCACCATTATTGTCAAAGTGTTTTTTTAAAGGTCGTGAAGGAGGATGCGGAACAATGAAAATCCTTTTTTAAAAAAAGGATCTCTTAGGCGTTGCTATGAAAGTAAGTGCTAACAAACGTTGTTTCTTTGTTGCTGCTACCTTTGTCGCTGTTTTTTTTTTTTTTTTTTTTAACTTTTGCTTCTATACACTTATTCCTATCAATTTATTCAAGAAATCTTCTTCGATTTCGTAGAATTATTAATGAGGTGGCTGGGCTGAGGGTGGCTTTTACCTTATTTTTACAATTTCAAAGCATCAGTAGGGATTTAATTGAGTGAAGGAAGGTGAAGATGGAGATTTTATTTTTTATTTTGAACGAGAATAATAAATCAAAATCATTAAATTAATGAGTAAATTGATGTCATTAGAGATTTATATCTCTCGAAATTTAGAATTTTGTAAAATATCTTTCAATTTAATACACAAACATGGATGGATACTCTTATGCACTCTACTCTGGCTTGATTATACATTTGGGGGCAGGGGAGCACATTGCAAGTGAAGTGGAATTATTTGCTAAGTGCATATAGGATGTATAGAAATCCAATTTATATCCTTCCTTTGCATCCTTTGACTGCCCTGAAACAAAAATCTACTTCAAACTGAATGAAAGATATTATCTCCTACCAGCTGCACTTCAATAAGTGATGCCACTCTGTTAAAAAGAAGAATTCGCTTGCTAGTTATGATTGAAAGAATAAGTAATATGTAACTTATTCACTGACAGATTTACTTATTCATAACTATCAACTGTCATTTCCTGCCATTCACTATAAATTAAAGGCATTGGGTGTGATATGTTAAATTATCTCGACAAACAAAAATTCGACTGGTTAAAAGAACGACTGATCAAAATATCGAAAAAATCAGAATAGATTTTTTAAATGTCGATTTTAATGCATGCGCTGGTATAAATCATTCCCTTAACCATAATCTGCTCATAATGTCGACTGTCAAAATATCGACTCATAAAATCTGTCACTGGATGGTTTCGCATTGCTTTCAATCACCATTCCTTTTATGCGATTATTTTAACCAGTCGATATTTTTTTGTCAATATAATGAAAGTCGACTTATAGACTCGACAAATCGATATTTTGCTCGACTTTCAAGGCAGTCGCTTTTTTGTCAGGTCGTGATTTCCTAATTTAGACATTTTTTTGAGTCAATCAAAAAATTGACAACATCTTAAATTTAAAAAAATTCGACATTTGTACAAGACTACTTTTTTATCGATCACTCGTAAGCAACCTTTTTTAAACCACGATCATCGCTTCCCAAAATTATCGAAAACTTACTTACATTCTTTTTAATTTCAAATTAAATTAAAAATATAGAAGTGCAAGATAATGGAAATGAGTATGTATTAGAAGAAAAAGGGATTTGTATTGTTTGCATGCATTAAAGGCTGAATTAAGAAACAATGGCATTTTGAAACACAACATTTTAAAAACGCAAAACAAAGAGATCCTTTTTTTCAAAACTTTTCTTTGAAAATTCATTTTTCAAAGGAAAGTGCCCAAAAAAAACCCAGAGTCGATAACAAAAAGAGATAATGGTTTGAAAGGTCATTGACTGTGGATATCAAATATGAAATTATTTTATTCAAAAGGCATCCCCGGGACTGGCTATGACAATTTATTTATTTTTAATAGCAAGGTATAAATACAACATTGGTGAGGGCAGTACAGAAATGAACCAGGTATTGATTAAAAAACATACCTATCTACTCGGTACTTGGTAATCCGCAAAAGTTTCGTAAAACAAAGTTTCTAATAAGACAAGGGTTCGAAAACTATTTCTCAAAAAAATGTTTTTCATAAGGCAATGCTCAAAAATACAAGGTTTCGAAAAACAAATTGTTGCAAGCGTGGCTGACGCTATATATTTTTTTTTTTAATTCGAGGTAGCAACAGTATAGGAAGGTATAGGATGAAATAAATGTGACTTGAATGTAGCATTCTCTTAATGCGAAAATGTGTTAACTGATATAAATTGGTACATTACTAGTCTCGTCAATATATTGAAAGTACTCTTATCCAAGAAATCAATTAACAAATTCCGGATTAAATTATAAAAAAACAAAACATTTCCGAATTTTACCACTGGCACTGCCGTTTGAAAATTCTTAGTTTTCCCCTTTTCGTTTTCATTTCTGAGTTTTAAAGTTACATAGGAAGGAAATGACAGGTCTGAATTATTCATTAGTATAACAGTATGCGAATGATTTATAAGATGTTCTTAATTCGCACATACTATTTTCTCAAACTATTGTCCGGTATGCTTAGGTAGGTAACTACTTTTTGTTCCGAAACTGTTGAGTAACGGTATGGGTGATAGCCGCCATTCTAGGAATGAAGACAGAATTATCTTGTGGCTGCTGATTTTAGTGACTTATGGTGAACCTATTTAATAACATAAATCAACCACAATGTGAAGATGTGCCACTTTTTACTTTTGTTTTACATGAAGAAACACTGTGTTTTAAAAAGTTTTAAATTGTCATATCCAGGCCCGGGGATAACTTTTTAAGAAAATGATTGCATATTTGTTATCTACAATGTCCTTTCAAACCATGTATGACTTTTTAAGAAAATGATTCCATATTTGTTATCTACAATTAATGTCCTTTCAAACCTTTTAAGAAAAGTCATACATGGGTGTTTTTTGTTGGGGTAGATGTAAGTGCGTCATTATTACCATAACATCCATGAATAAATTTAGACAATTATAAAATTTGCTAAAAATATTAAATTTATGTTGGCAACAAAGAATCGAAAGAGACTCCAAAAATATCTGCGTGGAAAGGGTGTTTTTTTTAGTTAAAGTCAAAATCGGGATTATTGCTATACTACCCATGACAAAATACTAACACACATGAAATTTATCCACAATATCAAATTTATTATGGCAACTAAGATTCAAAAGAGTTCCTAAAAATAACTGAAGCGAAAGGGTGTTTTTTTGAAAGGGGAAGCAAATCCGGGATTATTGCTATAACTCCCATGCTAAAATTCGGACACTCGTGAAATTTGCCCAAAATATTATTTTTGCAATAGGAACTAAGAATCAAAGAGTCCCCAAAAAAATCTTTACTTAGGGAGGCATCAAATCCGAGATAATTGCTATACCTCCCATGACATTTCGAACACGCATGCAATTTGCCAAAAATATTAAATTTGTCATGGCAACCAATAATCAAAGCAGTCTATATACAAATATCTACGGTTGAAGGGTGTTTTGTGAGAGGAAGAGAGCGGGAGGTTAAGTTATATCGAAGTGAAAAATTTAGTTTGGTATAACCTAACCATACGACACATGATTTCAGGGTACATTTAAGCGCTGGATCTAAATTAACCAAAACGAAAACGATGCCACTACCATACACAAAATTATTGTCTTTTTAGTGTAGCGATAACTGTTATTTAAGTACAACAGGTCTTTTCGTGGTTGTATGTGTGCGTCGAGTGGTCTTAGGAGTTTGGGTGTGCACGTTTAGGGGCTTAGGGGTTGTGTGTGTATGTTTGTGAGTAATTGTACATGTGCAAAGTAATATAAATGGGGCTGGAGGGAAGTGCAACTTGCAATAATGTCAATCAACACTTTTCAAAGAAAATTATATCTCCGTAAGCTGCGGAATTAACCGTCTAATAAGTCAACGAAAAATAAAACGATTTTATTGTCAACTTTATTTTACATATCTTATTGTGTGGTTTATTTAAAATGGACTGTTGCGTTCTGTGTAACGGTGAATGCACTGGTGAATTTGTTAACGTCACTCGAGGAATATGCACCATAATGCAAATTAGTAAACAGAAGAACGATGCCATTGCTAGAAAGTTAAATGGCAAAATTAGTGCAAAAATGCACAAGATGTGTAGGAAAAGCTACACTCGCTCCAGAAAGGCATCTGTGCAGGTGAGTTAACGTAACACATATGTATTAATATTTCGGTAGAATGGTTTGAAAACTATTTTCGCACTTTGCACGGTATTTGTGTGTTTTAATTAGCAGGACGAAGACAAAGAAAATTCAATACAGCCGAAGAATAAGGGGCGTTTAATTACTGAGTTTTTCGACCCAAATATTCATTGATTATACTGTGGTGATTCACTGGAACCAAAATTCGGTTCAAGAACACCCGTCAAACTGAGACAAGAATTTTGTACCGTGACTAAAGAGGATGCAGCTTCTATAATACTGGATAAGGCTAAAGCAGTGGGCCGTGAAAAAGGGGACCAAGTGATTTTAAGAACAGGCAGTGTTCTACCCTGCCGCCTCATGTGTGGGAAATGCAATGGCACGAATTGTACCAATACGGAGGCCATAGAAAAAGATGATGATGTTGACGATTTTGCCTTTAACTAAAAAAAACACCCTTTCCACGCAGATATTTTTGGAGTCTCTTTCGATTCTTTGTTGCCAACATAAATTTAATATTTTTAGCAAATTTGATAAGTGTCAAAATTTATTCATGGATGTTATGGTTATAATGACGCACTTACATGTACCCCAAAAAAAAACACCCTTTTACCACAGATATTTTTGGGGACTCTTTTTATTCTTGATAAACATGCCAAATGAAACATTTATACCAAATTTCATTAAAATCCCATTATTTTAAAATGATTTTTGGGTAAAATATTACTTGTTGTACTTAAAAAAAAGTGATCATTCCATAAAAATCACATTAACTTTTCACAGAATTCATGTATCTTTTCAGTGTTGGTCTCTTTAGAATCAGCGTTGAAAAGCACCCTAAAAACATGTGTCATATGATTAGATTGTATTATAACAATTTTTTCAGCTTGATAAACTCCCGCCTCCCTCCCTTCTCCACCTCTTTAAATGCATCTATACAAAACGCCAATAAGGGGATTTTGGGGGACTTTGGATATGTTGTGGAGGATAAAATTCTGCGTCGATACCAACAATAAAACTTCATGAATTAATTTGTTGAAGGTTGCCCATATTAAATTTCCTATCTTTCCTAGACTAGTTTTACAAGTGATAGTGAAAACACGTTGGAATCTTCGAAATTTCCGTTAATATATTTCCTATAATTTTGTAAGTGCGTTTTTAACTGCTTCCTTTTATATTTTATAATTATTCCTTTTTTTTACTGTGTTAATAACACATTCAATAAGACGTTTTTAAATATATTTTGTAAAAAAAGTTATTGTTTTATTAATAAAAAGGGTGCCAATAATTAGATCCAAATAAAACTAGGGTTCAATTATTGGCAGGGGGTTCCAATAGTTACATTCTATGCAGCTACAATTATTGACACTGCCAGTAATTGTACTTTTGTAGGTGCCAATAGTTGTATGATTCAACCGTTATTGATTTCAGTTTGAACAAAATACCAGAATACCATATTAAATGTTTAAAAGCACTCAGTGTAACGTATCTTCCAATTTCTTCTATATAAGGTTTGTTTGAAAAAAGGGAAATGCTAATTTATTGGTTGACGAGAAATTCAGTTTGCCTTTTAAAAAATATTTGTGTATATTTTACTTCATTTAATTGACTTGGCAATGAATTAAAGACTAGGAAATATTTGTTTGTTTCCTTTAAATATAGGTACATAAGATACTATATGAAAGTAATTATTCAAGTATTGAATTTTCAATGTGAAAAACTGATTTTAGTCCCTTCCTTTAAAAATATAATTTATTTAGCAGTATTTGACAACCCTACAACTTTTTTTTTATGCCGATAGCGCGTTTCCCGCAATTTATTTTGACTTTGATATCATTTTTTTACATTTCTTTTTCCTTTTCTTATGAAACCCTAATTCGTTTTCTAAACAACATCTAATATGTTGTTGACAAAAAATAAATCTAAAATTATCTACAAAATAAAACGAAAAACAAAGAAAATTCAAGGAAGTTTAAATATTTGCTTAAACGAAATAAATACTACGTCTAATCTACTGAGTGCTTAAAATATCCAACGTTTAAACAAAAATAGTAATCTGTTAAGAATCCTAGTTTTTTATACAACATTCAAATTTTCTTGAATTTCGTTTTTTAATTTTAAATGCATTTTTAAATATAAAAAATAAGGTAGCCTTAAGATTACAAATTGGGCTTTAATAAAAAAAAAAGATACTTAATAATGTTTTTGTACAAAACTGATATAAAAATAAAAAAAAAAAAACGGACTTAAAATGCAGACGAAATGGCTTTAAATAAATTGCGTTGCAGGGTGAGTAAAACTACTAACTGTTCTGGTTTAAATACAAACAAAAATTCAAAAATTGGTCGCAGTTGGGCGAAGATAAATCCTGTTAAAAGAAACGGGACTAAAAATAATAAAAACGGTTATAAGTCGGAAAGGTAGAGAAAACGAGAAAATTACCACATAATTTTTTCGACTTTAAATGTCCTCAGAAAACCATAATTTCCGTCTAGGCTGATGACTGTGGGACAACCTGTACCTATATTTATTTATTAACTTATAGACACTATATTTATTTATTATTTTTAATTTAAAATAGAAACATAACTTAAATTAAATATAGTAATAAATTACTTTTTTGGCACTGTATGAGTTCTTTTATAGATAAATAATAGAAACTGAATAACTTCTTACTCTCATACAAATATAGCTTTATTTAAAACTAACGTTTTCGAGAATATCTTCTCATCTTCAGGTTTTTAAGCAAAAACCTGAAGATGAGAAGAAGATGAAGATGAGAAGATATTCTCGAAAACGTTAGTTTTAAATAAAGCTATATTTGTATGAGAATAAGAAGTTATTCAGTTTCTATTATTTATCTATAGAAACATAACATTGATTGAAACTTCATGTTCTTGTATTTTGAAGAGTGCCAATAATCAGGGTGCCAATAATTGTAGTTTTTGGTAAGCTTTTTTAAATTGGCATTATAAATATATTTCAAATAATTAAATCTTTATTTATAAAACTTAATCAACGCAGAATTTAATAAAGTATAGTCTAGTATACAACATATTCAAATTACCCTCTAAATAAAAATGTTATAGTTGATCAAAGTTGAAATTTCCTTAAGGGTGCCAATAATTGTAGTCGTTACGCTAATGTTCTAAAAACTGCATTATGGTATTATGAAAAAACTTGAAATTTCTCAAAGAGCGATGGAAAGGTCAATCCTAAAAAAAGGAGCTTCAGAGATCACAACCCAAACGAATTAACACGACGAAGAACCAATGTTGAAGATGTTGTTGTTGAGGGCAGAAGAACAAATGGGGATTGGGCAGGAAATATTGCAAGGCTGGAGGATAACCGTTGGACAAAATTCTTAACAGATTGGATACCTATACTGCTATGAAGACAAGGAAAAGACAGAGGAAAATATGGAGAGACAATATAGATCGTTTTGTAGAACGATGGACAGGAAAAGCTACAGATCGAGACATCTGGAAAAGTCTGGGGATGCTTATGCCCATTCAACTTCATAGATTTTAATTTATTTTAAATAGTTAAAAAAAAAATAACATGTAATGTTTATCACATTTTAGTTACTAATTTTTAGTTACTAATTACTAAAATTGTAATTATTCATGAAAAACTGAATATTCTTTCAGAATTCAGTTTTTGAAAATTTGTCAAGCAAAGATCTGCAAATAAATTTGAATATTGGCACGGTTTTATGATAATTTGAAGAGCTTTTTAATCATTAATTATTCCGTTTTCGTGACCTTTTTTTTTTTTAATAATATTTAAATCCTAAGTGGACGTTAGGTCTATGTTGAAAATTATTTTTTTTTTTTTTTAAATAAGACGTCATTTCGAACGTGGTTACGTTCTTCTTCTGAAATTAAAAAAAAAAAAGAAAAACCGACAAAAATCTCAAATGGACAACAAAAAAAATTTCGATTGCAATAATCTAGGTTTCGTGGTAGACCCTACTCGCTCAATTTATCTACACTGGTCGGTCTTATAAGTGAGTTCAACTCGAAATTTAAACCCAATTGCATGAAATTCACTTGATATATCCGGTAATATAATTAATTTACTAAACCTTATCGCCTTTCAGCCGCTGTTAAATCTAAACTGTCCTAATAAAAATAAATAAATTGGGTGGTGCAACGGCTCTTGAAGAACCAGGACCTATTGACTAACAACTTGCAACCATTCCTGTGGCGCATGTCGACATGAATGAAAGGGACCTACAATTTTATGCCGAATCCGAACGGCTAGACGAGAAGCACTTATTCATGACAAGTGATACTCTTGGAGGATTTGTCAATTCCTCGCAAAATCTAAACTTCCCCAAATAGAAATTAAAGGAGTTTAGCATGGGTGTAAATGTAAACTCTTTAATTTAATCACACATTTTGCGAAGCAAATTAGCATATGCCATTTTTTGCATGACAATAAAGCAAACACCTGATTTTTTTCTTTGTATTTTCAACCGATGTAAATTAATTACATAAAGATTTATTAAATCGGTTAAAAACAAAGTTTAAACAATTTTAAATCCTCCAACTTTAATGCGCATTTTGAGTGAATAATATGCTCAACAAATTTCTATCAAACAACAATGTTTTTCTTAACAAAGTGGCCACACTTTAGCATGAATAACCTATGCCTTGGTCGAAATGTTGTTTTTGTGATGATATAAGGCCTTAATGATTTCGGTAAACCCAATTAAAAAATTAAAGAGAACCATAGATACTAAACATAATATTGATTTAATCTGATAAATTCATAGTTCATACACATTAAGCCAGAGCCTAAATACTCGTACAAACAAATTCCAAATACATAATTAGAAAATTTGTTTTGAAATAATTCGGCATCAGCTTATGATTTGTTCCTCTCAAAAACGTCTTATACAAAAGTTCAAGGATTTTTCATATCATACTTTAATCTTATACTTTTCAAGTTCTTTGAGCTCATTGTAATATGCAAACTTTTTCAATAAGAATAAAATGAATTACGAAGCCGTTTAGATACCTTTTTGAATATTTATGTTTAATGAGACAGGTATTGGATTTCCGTAAAATAAAGTATTTCCTAATCAACAAGTATTTCCTAATCAATATAAATGAGCCCAAAGAAGTGGTTTTCGATAAAACCTCCTTTATGCTGCCTTGCAACATTTCTAGTGAACGGCTTAAAATATTCCGATTTAACAAGTGTTTCAGGTTCTTCTTAAGATTCCAATGAGGATACGAATTGCAGTAATTTAAATTTAAACCACAGGAGCAAGTACCTAAATACATTAAATGTATGATACATGCGACCAAGTCTTTGATTTTATTATTTTGATACTTGTTTAAATATATGTATTTATTTTTCTTCAACAAACAATCACAGCGACTGGATTGTATACACATTTTTATATGCCAAACATAAGGGACCTTGAATGGAGATTTTTGTCGGAATTTATTTATATTTATAACAGTTAATGTATGCAGTTTTAAAAGAACACGTGGAGAATGTTAAGAAGCGCTTTGTTTAACGAGCAAACATTATAAATTCATAATAAGAATTTGAAAACAAATTATTATTATTATTATTATTATTATTATTATTATTATTATTATTATTATTATTATTATTATTATTATTATTATTATTATTATTATTATTATTGTTATTATTATTATTATTTTTATTATTAAAAGCTTCATTAACCAATATAAAAGTTTGAAATACATACATACCAGGGACGAAGCGTACATATATTAACCCGCCAACGGTGACCTTTATGTCTGAGAGACCGGGTGTTTTTAAAAATTTGAATAACTTTATCCCCTATCAATGATTTTTGCCGTGATTTCGAGTAGCTGCCGCATTTAACGTCTCCCACCCTCGGTTCACGCTAAAAGGGCTAAACGCGATCACGTTAAGTACTTTTGGTACTGACCCGGTGCGTGAGACCGTGTGTCACCGATTATTTAAGTCAAATAGTCCATAGTTGAATTACATATAAATATTATATATATTTCGAAAATGTCAGTTTTTGTATATTTTATGAAAGTTCCTAGTGTCAAAAGACTAACAGTACTGACTTTATTACACGAATATGTGATATTTCTTTTTTTTCTTAATTTAAAAAAAATAAGTTTATAAAACTGTTTTTTTGTGTTGCTGTACGCCAAATTTGTATGGATTATTTTAGTGCAATAAATGAGCTAAGATTGATGAAATATCTTTGTTTAACTCCCAAAGAGCATATATTTTAAACAAAAACTTAACTTTTAATAACACGATTTGAAAAATAGTAAGTTTAAAACCCCGGTGCTTGAGACCGGCGTCACCAATGATGTAAGTCTAATTCAAGTCACCGGTGGCGGGTTAAGTGGAATGAGTGCTTCCGTTAAGCAATCAAAAAAATTATACTATTTTAGCAAAGAATTATTAATTCGAAACTGACCTAATCGAATTTCATTTCATCTCTTCTGTAAATTAATAAATTCTCATTATCCTAAGAATATAATATGTGAACAACAGCATGGCTTTGTGAGAAGGAAATCTGTGGTAACAACTCTCTTTACTTTCTTGCACAAATGTTCTAATGCATTGGAAAATGGAAGTGAAGTGGATTGCATATACACTGATTTTTCAAAAGCATTCGATCAACTAAGTCACAACATTATTATATTTAAACTCCAAGCTTTTGGATTTCCGAATATTGTTATAGAATGGATAAGGTCATACCTTGAAAATAGATCTTACCAGGTAAAATTTAGAAACTGTCTTTCAGATTCATTCAATGCTCACTCGGGTGTACCTCAAGGAAGTCATCTTGGCCCACTTCTATTCATTCTGGCTATAAATGATGTTAAATCATGTATACACCATAGTGATATTCTTATATATGCTGATGATATGAAAATTTTTAAAACAGTAAAATCTAACAGTGATCGCATTCTCTTGCAAGCAGATATTGACGATTTTAATGTTTGGTGTGACAAAAACAGTCTTTCTCTTAACCCAGTTAAATGCCAAACTATTACTTTTTCTAGAAAACGAGTACCGAGTGCTTTTGATTATTCCATTTCACAGCACTCACTATTTCATGTTCTAAACTTCAAAGACCTTGGTGTTCACTTCAGTTCTAATCTAGAATTCACAGAGCATATTAATAATATTGTAAAAAAAGCAAGTTCCATGCTTGGTTTTATAAAACGGTGGGCTAAGGAATTTAACGATCCGTATGTCACCCTCTCCTTATACAATTGCTATGTACGACCCCATCTTGAGTATGCCTCACAAGTTTGGTCTCCTTTTTACGTTATTCATAAACACCGTATTGAAGCAATACAGCATAACTTCATTCAATTTGCTTTAAAAGGGTTACCCTGGACTAATCCATATAATCTGCCACCATATGAACATAGAATCCAGCTTCCGCAGGTACAAACTTTATATCAGAGGCGGGTTAATAATGATTTAATATTTATTCATCAACTTATTACTGGTCAAATTGAGGCTCCTGATTTGCTATCCTGTATTGGCTTGAACTACCGCGGGGGTTCTCACGTAGATTTTCATAGAACAAATTATGGCATGCATGAACCTCTTAACCGAGTGAGTAAACTTTATAATTTAAATGTTTCCTCAATTGATTTTAACATGTGTAAAATAGGACTTAAAAAATTATTCCGAACCAGTGCTCCACTGTCGTGACCGGCTTAATTTTTTGTTTTATTCTTAATGTTGCATTTTGTTTATAAACTAAATATAACGTGAACTAAACATAATTTTGTTTATTTGATTTCATAATCCTTATTTCTTAAAGTTTTATTTTTTTTTCAATTTAAAATTTTTTAAGCAGACCAAATCTCTTTTAACTTCCGTTGGTACCTACTCGTTTCGCTGTAAGACAAGTTGCTGTGTTATTGTTAAACATAACTAAGTAACGATTTTTTTTTTATATTATTATCTAACATCAAATAATTAATATAAGTGATATGACTTGCAATCGTAATTGCTGTCGTACTCGGTGAAAATGGACCCCAGCGCGTGCGGTATCTGGGGGTAAAGAGGCGGAGGCTTTAAAAAAAAAAAAAAAAAAAAAAAAAAAAAAAAAAAAATCCTTACTACAAAAGCTCATAATATCCCTTCAATTCCAAGCACTGGGAATGCACAATATCACTCCATTATAGGTACACACACGAAAATGCTTGCTAACAAAAAATATTTGGAATGCATACAGGGGCGTAGCTACCGTGGTATCAGCCGTATCAATTAGACGGGGCCCCGAAATACAGGGGCCCCCGAATCGAGATAAGTTTGTAAGAAAGTGAAAAACATTCGAAAAAAATTAATGAATACAAAAATCTCTTTTCTTGGCAGATATTTCTTGCAACACCTATTCTCTTCTTTTTCATTTTTTCATATACCTACCTACTTAGGCCAACAAAAGTGAAAATTTTCTGCATGAAATTCTCATAGGTACACGAATCTACACACCAACAAAAAAGTTGTTTTTTTCATTGCTATGCACCAGATGTGCTGCCGCAAAACAAGCCCTAGAAGTGTCAAATTTGTTTGACAATTTGGAACGAAAATATATACTATTTTTGACAATAGTACAAAACGGTGGTCAATGTTGAATAACGAGTCATCTGAGCAATATAAAATTACACTTAAAAGGGTTTGCCCTACTAGATGGTCATCAAGAAATGACGCTTTATTCGCTGTACGGAAAAATTATTCATTAATAATGAAAGCATTGTACCAACTTAATTTAGTTAAAAAAAAAAAGATGAACGTGATGAAAGTAATTATATAATTAACATTTTAGAGAGCTACGAATTCATTGTATTGATGTCGTTTTTTCCTTCTTTATTCGAAATCATTAACCCTGTGTCCAAAACCTTACAGCGTAAAGAGTATGATGTACAAAAAATAAGTTTTTAACAAGTAATCTTTTAATTAGACTTAGGGAATTAAGAAATCGAAATTCATTCTTAAGTATGCTTATCGAGTCCAGAGTAGGGAGTAACAATTGTTTTTAAAAATAAAAGAAGGAAAATAACGAAACGCTTTTTTGACGAATTATCAGAAGATGAGAGCCTCTATTTTTTTTTTTTTTTTTTTTTTTTATATTTAGCACGTGCAAAAGGGGTTGTGACTACCCTTAAGATGATATACACAGCACGAGCGATTAGGTAGATTGGAGGGGATTTAAAGGGAGATACCGATGCACATTGGTTTTGAACGTCTGTAGATCACAATGGGAGGGGAAAATTGAGCTGGGTAGAGCATTTCACATTCGAGTAGTGCGACTAAAGAAAGAATCTCTGTACTTAACAGTACGTCCGAAATCGGACTCAAGGGTAAATTGATGGGCATTCCTAGAAGCGCGAGTTTTACGGTGGAATTGTTTAAGGGGAGGAATGCTACTGGCTATTTCACACGACCATTGTTTATGGAAATAACGGTAAAATAACGAAAGACATGAAACATTTCGACGGTGCTCAAGAGATGAGAATGTTTCCGTTATAGTTCTTTCACCTATCATTTCAAGAGCTCTCTTTTCAATTCTATCCAATAAACTCAAGTGGGTTATTGGAGCACCTGCCCAAATGTCGGTAATTTGTTTGAAGTTTTACAACCAGAAAAACTTTTATCATTTAAAAATGAAAAAAATGAAAAGGAAGCAGGAAAACTGGTTGCTAAATACAATGAGGACCTGTTAGTTGATCTTCTTGAACAAATAATTGCTTTAAAATCCTGTTTGAAATTCAGAAAATTCAGTCAACTAAGGAACTCACAGAGTTATTGCTAATTAAATACAATAGCTTTGTATCCAGTTTTCCGGAAGTAATAACGGCATGCCTTTTATTTTTGACGCTTTCGGTACCGACAGCAACAGCTGAGAGAACATTCTCTAAGCTAGAAATAATACAAAAATATTTAAGACCTTCCATTGGACAAGAACGGTTTTCGGACTGAGCGATCATGTCCGTAGAAGTTGAATAGCTTGAAAAATTAAAATCATCGTCAGAAATGGGTGATTTAATTAATACAAAGGCAAGAAAAGTTTTTATTTGAGTTTTGTTTACTGTTAGTTTAAGTTTTATAACACCTACATTTATGTATGTACCTATATAAAGACCATATGCATGTACCATTAAATATACTGGATTTGAAATTCAATTAAAAAGTACAAGTGACCTGAACTCCAGAAATAATTGTGTTTCGCCCAAGGTATAACAGTGGGCTCTTCAGTCAGTCTGTTATACCCTACTAAGACACAAATTTTGGTCGATGTTTACCGACTCTTATAAAAATTTTTGCTGTGATTTTTATAAGAGTCGGAAAATATCGACCAAAATTTGTGTCTTAGTAGGGTATAACAGACTGACTGAAGAGCCCACTGTTATACCTCGGGCGAAACACAATTATTTCTGGAGTTGAGATCACTTGCACTTTTTTAATTGAATTTTATTCATTCACTCCACTTAAAACAAAAGTAATTTCAATATTTTAATATTTAAATATTTAAATTTCTTAATCTTCTTATTATACTGGATTTGTTATTTTGAGTGTTTTTAGTAGTTTTGTAAAAATTGTTTTTTGTTTATTTTGTAATTTTGTATAGGGGACCCCCAACTAATTTTTGATACGGGGCCCCTCGAGGGCTAGCTACGCCACTGAATGCATACGAGCAAGGCATTCTTGTATATCGCCTATTCTTAAATATCACTCCATCTCATTGGAAGTAATTTTTTTTAATTTCTTGCCGTTCACAATTTCACATAAAAAGTGAAGAATGAATTGAGTGAATTCATTATGAAAATTTGTAAGAACAAAAGTAGAGCAGGTAAGGAGGGATATGAGTTGTTTTCTTTTTCTGACTGTAAATGAGTGCAGTTTCATTGTCAAAGGGGTTCATAATTAATAACGCTTGTGTGTTCCGTGTTGTGTTTTTTTGTCTGTGTGTGTGCAAATCGCATTGTCAATAATAAATGTTTATTCATCAGAAGGTGGGTGGTGTTTCGTTTACGAATTTCAAGTTGAGCATTTCGTGAGTGTTGTGCTTAATTATGATTGCCTGCAATTGTGTGATTGAAAATTTAATAAATAAACCCTTTTCAACGAGAAAATTTAACGAAAAAAAAAATTATAATACCTAGACGGTGGAAGACCGAAGCCATTTCTTAACTTCAACATCCTTACAAAGCGATGTACAAGGCATTTTTCAATGCAATTTTATGAAATATTCTATGATCATAGATAATTTTTCTTAATAAAAGAAGTATACATTTGATGTTCAAAACTTAACAACCTTTGAATTATATTATTATTTTTTAACTTCCCATTGGAAGTTATTGTAATTGGTGCGATTTGTCGAATTGAAAATTTTGACATATCTTCACGTTTTGAGGTCTCTAGAATCAGAATTCGTCGTTTTTAGCAAGATGTCTGTATGTGTGTATGTACGTATGCACGGGGTACTTTTTTCGTCCACCATATATCGAGAATGAATAAAGATATGGACCTCAGATAGATTTCATTTTACAGATAACATTGTCATAACGTGCTGAAAAGTTTTTCTAACAAATTCAATAAACCGTTTTTTTACTACAGTAATTTAAAAGGAGCTGTAAAATGTCATTTATCTGGAATATCTCGAGAACGGAATAAGATATTCACTTCAGACAAATTTTAATTTACACATAATAACACAATACCAAATTTGTAAATATTAAAAAAAAAAATCAACAGACACTTTTTTTTAAACTAAGAAAAACTGTTGAAAAATAAATTTCGTCGCAAATATTTCAAGAAAAAAAAATGATTCCGAACCCAGTCTATTTTTGTTTACATATAATGACGTAGTCAACAACTGTTAATTTAAAAAAAAAAAAATTTTTAGAGCAAAAAAACTGAACCAAAAACTGTTAAAAATTCTCAACAAATGTTTTTCAACTCAATTATTTTGAAAATCAAACAATGATATGGATTTCAAATTTCTACCAAAAATATATATCTATACTATCTTAATGTTGAGTAACCAAAATGTTGCAAGAAAACCCTTTTCAAAAATGTTTTAATTCGAAAAATTCTTACACTTAAAATCGCTACAAAATCGAAATTTTGCATATGACTTTAAATATGCCTTTTTATATTCTTTGAAATTGTGTTTTTTTTTTTAAGTACACTCCCCTGATTTTTGGTATTTTTTTTAGTCAATAGTCTGTTTTGAAATAATTGGCTTAAATAGTTAATACCTCCAAAGCGAGAAGAGTTAGACAAAAAATCTTTATATGTAAGCTTCTTAGAATTTTGTAAGCTATTTACAAAAAATATAGTAAAATTTTACTATTATAAATAGCTTAAGTATAAAATATAGGTAATGTCACATTTTGCCCTGTATCTCTATATCTATACCTACCTATATACTGATTATACAAAAATTCAGTTTTTACTCTTAAGTAGGTAGGTAGGTAAGTAGGTAGGTAGGTAGGTAGGTAGAAATGGCGGCCACGGGCAGTCTAGCCCATAGCCCAATTAGCGCTGAAGTGCGCCGTTTTGATACCATAACTCGTTTGAACCTGTGGATGGGATTGAAGAGAGAAAATATGGACATATCCTCAGGATATCGTGCCGTTTTATTTAGTTTAGAATAGGAATTTGTTGTAGCTTTTAGCACAGTCATCAGAAAGTGGATCACTCAATCCACCAGATCAGCACCCGCACCATCCACAGGTAGCCCATTAGGCAGTTCGTTGGCTGGCACTGGAGCGTCCACTGATCTGATTGGATGATCATCCGGCCACTGTGCACCACAAACCCCCACCAGAACCCTAGTCCACTATCTTGTGATCATAGGGAATCTACGGAAGGTATAATGCAGAAGTAGCCGAAATTTGTCCTAGAGCCATTTCGTCGCGTTGAGAAAAGAAATCAAGTCTTTGATCTTCATTTCAGTAAGTTCGTTGATGTCGTCAATGAATGCTCTTCCGAGTGACTGTTTTCTAGCTTTGGCCAGAGCAGGGCATTTGCAGAGGAAATGAACTACTGTTTCCTTTTCCTGCTTGTCCTCACAGCTCCGACAGTGAGTGTTGTGAGGTATGCCCAGCTTCGCTGCATGCTCTCCTATTGGCCAGTGTCCGCTACAGGTTGCAACTACCCTGGCTATGTCTTGCCTGGGTCTGCGTATTAGATCAATTGTTCGGTTCTTGTCATAGGTGGGCCAAATCTTCCTAGATATAATACAGTTTGATAAACTGCTCCACCTACGGTTTGCTTTAGTAAGATAAATTGAGAGAATGTTGCCCTTCATAACTCCAAGCGGAATGTTGACTCTTTCCGCAAGTGAGCCATGAAGGGCTGAATCTTGCCTGGCCATCTCGTCAGCCCGTTCATTGCCCTCAATGCCACTGTGACCCGGGACCCAGATAAGAGCGACATTGAGGTCAGTGTTCAGACCCGCAAGCTCATTCCGGCATTGCTGGACTAGTTTGGAGGATGCTGTAGCTGAATTAATGGCTTTAAGAGCCGCTTGACTGTCTGTAATAATAGCTGCATTACGGTTTTGGTTTGGATCTGCTTTTAGTAACTTGCAAGCTTCCCTGATTGCCAGCAATTAAGCTTGAAAGACGCTAGCAAGGTCAGGTAATAGCCGAAAGGACCTAGATACATTTAGAGACTCAGAGAAGATTCCTGCACCAACCACTTAATTAACTATGTATATTATGTATATGGTTTTCAAGTGCGCCAATGGGAAGTTACCCCAGACTCATTTTTGCTTTTATAAATAATAAAGTCCCATTAAAGTGATATTATCTTGAATAAAGGACTTTTAATTTAAAGTCTAACGTTGAGTGCTTCCGCTTCCAAAAAAGTCACGCCTCGTGCCTGATACATACATATTTTATATTTACATCTTTACATATCTTTCTTTATACTTTTTGTTTTTTAACATGTATATATCAATAATAAATATTTTTAGATTAATTCCATCTGGCATAAGCCTCCCCCATTGCTGCTCATATATCACTGTTTTTTGCGTCATTGTACCAGTTGCTGTTGAATTGTCTTAAATCGTCAATCCATCTCTTCCTTGGTCGTCCTTTCGGTCTCTTTTCATCTGGTGGATTCCATTTTGTTACTATTTTTGTCCATCTGTTGTCTTCCATTCTTGAGATGTGACCTGCCCAGCTCCATTTCAGTGGGCATATTCTTTCGATTCCATCTATTATGTTCGTTCTTCTTCATATTTTGTCATTTCTAATTTTTTGAACTATTCTTCTAAGATGTATTTTTGTTTGTCTTTGTCGGCTTTTGAGTCCAATATGGGTTTGGTATTCCAGAATTGCTTCCAGATATTCTTTATACGTCTGTTTACCTCCTTTTCTTCTTGGTTTGTGAAAGGTTTTAGCTGTCCTAGGTAATCGTAGTCATCTGTATAGTCTATTTTTTCGCTTTGAATCTTGATTTCCTTTCTGATATGGTTTCTCATCGATTTCGTTTTGTTTAAATTTAGTGTTAGTCCATGCGTTTTGCATTCTTTAGAAAGTTCTTTTATCATTAATTCTATTTCTTCTGGCGTATCAGAAACCAAAACAATATCGTCTGCAAATCTTAGATTGCCCAACTTCTCTCCCCATATATTGATTCCAAATCTATTTGTACAGTTTAGTTTCCGAAAAATTGTCTTCCAAAACTGCCGAGAAAAGTGGTGGAGATATGGGGTCCCTCTGTCGTACTCCCCTTTGTATGTTGAATTCTCGTCCGATATTGTCCGTTTAAACTTTTGCGGTATTGTTGAGGTATATGTTTTTCAAGGTTTGGATAAATATTGGGTTTATATTTTGTTTTGTCAGTGCTGTCCATATGCTTTTGTGTTCTATTGTGTCAAAAGCCATACTGAAGTCAATAAATAAAAGGTAAAGAGGTTTTTTTATATTCATTAAATTTTTCCATGAGTGGGTTTATAGCCTGGAGATGGTCAGTTGTTGAGAAACCGTCTCTGAAGCCAGCTTGCTCTCGGGGCTGGTTATAATTTAAGGAAAGTTTGACTTTCTTATATAATACTTTTGAAAAAGTTTATTAAGCTGATTGGTCTATAGTTGTTTATATCTTCTTTGTCTCCTTTTTTGTGTAACAATATAATGAAACTGTTTTTCCATTGTGTCAGTATCTTTTGTGTTCTTACGATAGCGTGAAAACAAATAGTTCCAGTTAAACAGTATCGTAGAGGGAATCGTTGAACTGAACCCCAAAATAATATACATTCATTCATATAACACAGATCTAAATTCATATGCAAAGTGTGATTTAGTTCTGCATTTTTGATATGTTGTTGGGCCACGTTATAGTAGTCTGTAGCTAAGTATGCAACTTCGAAAAACCTGTGCTCGCTGCAGGTAATGCAACAGTGAAAAAAATGCTACATCCACTATAAACTATCAGTGAAGAAAGAAATTCCCCACAGTAAAAGGTGAAAACAACTTGTGATAAACAGCAAAAGAAAGAGATGAATATGTAATGAGTACATACAGCTTGTACCCATTACATAAAAAAAAGAAAAAGCACATAAAATAAAGAAATAAAAGTTCTCTTTTTTATGTAATGAGTACATATATTTATATAATGAGTACATATTATGTATGTTATGAGTACATTGAATGTCTCTGACATAGTTTACTCACTACATAATCATATACTCATCACAGATAACAGACGGATATTTATGTTATGAATCAATGGAGAATTTATATTTATAGAACGAGTGCATAAAATATACAAATAAACTGTACTCACTCCATAACCCGTACACATTTATGTATTGGGTCAATTAAACATTAATATTTATTTAATGAATACATAGAGAGGTGCAACGTTACTTTACTTATTATATAGTGTTATGCGATGAGAATAACCATTATGTATCCATTAAATCCTAATGAAGTAGAATTTACTCATGACAAGAGGTTATTTGTTGAGTACAAAGCAACGTGTATCCAATCAATATTAGTGAAGCACAATTTACTCATCACAAGAGGTTCTGTGTTGAGTGGAAAGCAACGTGTATACAGTCAATATTATTGTTGCAGAGTTTATTCATCACATAAAGTTATGTGTTGAGTATGAAGCAACGTGTATCTAGTCTATATTTTATGTAGAAATATCATAAACTCGGAAGGTTTCTACATAAAACAATTTACTCACTACACGAGCTATGCGATGAGTCTAAAGCAACGTGTAACGTTTATTCATCACATAGGGTTATGTATTGAGTATAAACAATGTGTATTTAGTCTATATTTTATGTAAAAAACTCGAAAAATCGCATTGTATTTCAGATATCCGACACATCTTTATGCGATGGGTGCATCGAATTCTTTATTGAATACATTATGGCAAAAATGTGTGTACTCAGTACAGATTTATCATTTAATGATTACATAAAGTTATGTGTGCAGAAATCTATGGAATGACTCAACACATTTATGTGCTGAGTACATACATTTTTCCCTCAGTACAATTGTTTTGTTTTAACAAAATAACATTGTTTGCTTCCGTTTTCACTAAAAATAATTTTATTTTCTGGATCGGCTTGTATAAGATATATGGTATACCTACATTGTAAACATACAATTTATTAGACCCCCGCAGCAACAGTTTTAAAACCTTTATTTTAATCAAATATTTAAGATACACAATGTATCCAAACCAAAAGGAATTAATTACGAGTAAACAATGTGTTCATTTTGAAATTAACAAACGTGAATAAAGTGAGCCGATATGGGGTTTGTATTAAATTATGTACCTACTTTAATATTATTTTGTTTAATCGAAATTATCTGACTTGCAATAAATTTACAACATGTATGTACCTACATAGGTGTATCTATTGAAATAATATTTTTCTTATAATATGATCATCATTTACATACAAATGTGTGTGTGTCTGTGCGAGGTAAATAAAATTCAGTGGGTAGAAAAATTAATTGGGTGGTGAAATTTACTTGTTTGGATGTTGTCTTCTTGAATAAAATCAAAGATATAAATAGATACGAGTAGTACACAGTAGTAGGTATTGTTTATTAAATTTGCATTTTAAACATTTTTGTTTTTACAAGAAGATTTAAACACCCACTCTATAGATAGTCTTGAAAATACATTTTGAATAGAGTAACTCATTATAAATAATATACAAATGCATCATTAATATTATTTTGACCCTTCCACTCTTGTATTTATAATAATGGCACGGTTTCATATTTGCACTAAGATAATTAAAATATTAGGGGTATTCACGATCCGATGCAACTGGTCTAATATCAATGCAAAAGTGTAAAATTCAAAAATGTTCTTGCTCTATAACAACAACACTGCCTTAAATCTTGCAACAGTTTTGCATTTTTGCTATACCTTAACCCCATTGCAACATGGAGTGTAAAATATGCCTGGTGTCGTTGTCAGTTTGGAAGAAAATTTTTCACTTTTGCAATGATACTAGACCAGTTGCATCAGATCGTGAATACCCCTATTATGCATTTAAAACATGTATTTACCTTAATTTAAATTTTTAATTTTATTTCAAAAGGAAACGCAGAGTTTTTCATTGAACGCACAGTTTATCATTGAAACTGATGTTTTTAAATATTCTGTTTATTTTTTTCGAAAATAACACTACAAAATAGGATTTATATTAAAAATATGCAAATATGTGCATTTATATCAAAGTATGCAAAAACATGCACCTACCAATAATTCGATAATAAGTGTGTGTCGTTAAGGAAAAAATGTTCTAAAGTAAGGTAAGACAAACAATTTTAAAATTTGTATTATTTAATACAAAGGGAATGCACGACGAAGCCCCATGTGTGCATTCAACCAAATACCTACCTTTAAGGGCATTATTATTTGTTAAGTACCCAAAACATTTTATATTTTCAAATATTCACCCATCTATAAGACTAGTTTTCGAGAAAAATAAGGTTTTTCTGAACGGTTTTTTAGCATTTGTATGGTAAATGAGGTTATTTTTGTTTTTTGAATATGCATGCTTTTCTCAAGTATCCTAGAAATCATTAAAAACATCAATTTATACCAAGCTTAAATAAAATAAACCATGCTTAAAATAAATCAACTAAATAGATTTCGAGAAAATAAAAAAAAATACCCCCGACCCCAAGTAGCCTTTTCCTATATTAGCCGTGTTTTTTGAGAGAGTGGCTAGCAACTCAGCAAAATTTTTTCACGCAAAACAAAAACAAAACAAATTATTATAGAGAATTTTGTTTGTATTTTCCGTGTAAAACTTTTACTGAGTTGCTAGTGATGCTTTCAAAAAACAAGCCTATTAATATTTTTTTTTTTTTGATCAAAATCGTAAGAGCCATTTTTAAGAATAATAAGAATAATAATAAATAAGAGTTTCCTTTTTGAGAAAAAAATTTACTGTCATTTTAAACCCCAAAAAAAGTGTTGGCATATTACCTAAGAACACTAGGTACCAAATTCCTCTTTATATATCGGTAAATTTTTTCTTTCTAATTTTTCCTAATGCTTCCAAAAATGTTAACAATTTTTTTTTTAATAAAAAAATCGAAGAAAACAAAAACATTTTTGTTGAAGTTTTGACTTTTTAAACACTTTTTCTTCAAATTTTATAAAAAGCCCCCAAACACTACGGTGTTGATTTTTTTTTTAAATGGCATTATTTTGTCCTTAGGGGCCAGTTATAGCTATCATTGAAAATATTAATTCTAAATTTTTAAGCATTTTGAAGAAAAAATAAATGATTATTTTGATGCAAAAGTAAAGCTAATTGACTTAATAATTATTTCTAGGTAAAACAAAATTCAATTTGGCTCAACTTTTCTCATAAAATGACTTTCAATTTTTCAATGATCATTGAAAAAATTAAAAGTTACTTTATGGGGAAGATATAGGTCAAAATTAATTTTTTTTGGAGGAGAAATAATTTTGAAGTCGTAATATATATTTCTGCATTTAAATATTCAATGATTAAGCAATCGAAGGCCCTCAAAATCAACAGCTAACTTTTTCAATGATCGTTTTCAATGATAGCTATAACTGGGCCTTACACTTTCTTTTGCTTTTCGTTACACATTTTTGTTAACTTTGTTATTGGTTTGTTTAACTATTAACTGCCGTATCTATAAAATTATCTTAAAATACCTTAGGTTATTTAGTTAAGCTTGCTTAAATATTAAAGTTGCCTTTAAATCACGTTACTTAAATTTATATCTATAATCAATACTCCTTTCATACTTAACTAAACAACCGTAATGTAACGTAACGCAACAAAAATTGACAAATCTGATACAAATTTCTAGTACATTTTTCACTCTCAGGCTTTTTCTGTCAGATTGCAAAAAAATTTTGCAAACACTATTGTGCACAAATAATAAGACAGAAAGAGAAGCAACTGGGAAGACAGAAGAAATGAAACCATTCCACTTTGGTTTTTTTTTTTTTTGATTTTGTTTTCAGAAATTTCCTTCCTATATTGGTGAGAAAGTATATCATTTATTATATTATTTTCTTTAACAAAAAAAAAAAAAAACAAAACAAAACAATTTAAACCCGGCCATCACAGTACACACATAAATATTTCCTTACTCAACCTACGCACAATTTGTTTTGATAAAAAAAAAAAAACAATTCTCATGTGTCAAAATATATTTAAGTTGGTTTTGCGTAGCCTTTTAACGCTTTGGATGGTGTTTAAGTTAAGAGGTGTTTAAGTTAAGTTGCTTAAATGTGGAAATTGATTATAGATACCGATTTCACACTTAAGTGATATTTAGAGGTAGTTTAGAGTTAAGAAGCCTTTAAAATTTCTTTATAGATTCGGCTGTAAATTATCTAAATATTCACTGCTTAACTATTGTATAGCCTTGAACTACAAGAGCTAGTTCCAGTGGCGATTCCTCTCAGTTAGCAGGTTTATCGCCGCTAAACCAAGAATTTAAATGAATAACTTAGGTATATAATGTAATGTTGAAATAATGATAATGAATTAATTGCAATAATCAATACCATAAATACAAAAAAACTACCCACCTACCTACCTATTTTCAAATCATATTTTCCTTCACACAACACAAAACTTCCATCTTCCTATCTACCTCAGAGTTACAATATGCGATACCAAAACCAAATTCCCTACAAAGAGCATTGATATAATAATAAAAAAAAATAGATACCTACCTAACCTCCACATTGTTCTAACACAGTAAACAACACAAAACTCTCATACAACAAGTCTTCCTTGGAAGCTTACAACATCCGCGCTACCAAATTTCATACAATTTTTAATAATATATATTCAAAATACAAATACAAACACAAACACAATACAATCTATAATACAAGAGCGTTTACTTCACATGTCCTAAGCAAGGCCCATCTAAATAAATAAAAGCGTAAGCGTAAGTATGATGCGATAAAGCGCGATACGAGTTATGCATGCAGCTCAGGCACCTACTTACATTTTGGGTGCGTTTTTTGTCATCTCTTTTTTTATAGGAAAATGCGGTTGGAAGGATTGGGTAAACATCCAAAAAGTTCTTTTATCACAGTAAATAATTCCAAAAAAAGAGCTCAATTGGCAAATCGCGATGTAGTTCTGCATTTTTGATATGTTGTTGGGGGCATGTTACAGTAGTCTGTATCTAAATTTGCAACTTCGAAAAACCAGTGCTCACTGCAGGAAAAAAGCAACATTGAAATAACGCTAAATTCATCCCATTTTTTCCGACATTTTCCTTTATAACTTTGGAAATATGCAACAAGGGAAAAAACCGTCCACTATAAATTTGTTTGTTATAAAATTTTCCACAAGACCACATCAGTTTTAAATTCATGCATGTTATATTTGTCTTGCTATCTAACCATGAATTAAAAAAAATCAGAAAAATAAGTAATTTTGAAGCAATCACAAAATAGGTCAAAAATTGTCAAATTGTGCTTAAAATTTGTAATCAAATATTCTAGAGCATTACAAGATGAAATTTGAAAATTCGATCCAAATCGGCCAAATAGTTTTGGCAAGAAACATGATGTTAACTAAGTGCAACAAGCAATGTTTGTATCATTGCTGTGGTCAAAGTAGGACACTTAAGTTGGCCCTGATTTTTGTACACGTAATTGGAACCCTTAACTATCATAAAATAAAATTATAATATTTGTATGTTTTTTAGAGCAACTTTGGAAGCGATTTTAAAAGTTCCAAATTATCAAGAAATTACATATTTACTTGCGAAGTGAACAATTTTCGGAACTTTTAAAATCGCTTCCAAAGTTGCTCTAAAAAAGATATAAATATTATAACTATATTTTATGATAGATAAGGGTTCCAAGTAAGTGTACAAAAATCAGTGACCACAGAAATGATGCAAACATAGCTTGTTGCACTTAGTTAACATCATGTTTCTTGCCAAAACTATTTGACCAATTTGGATCGAAATTTTCAAATTTCGTCTTGTAATAAGACTGTTTGATTCCAAAATTTAAGCGGGATTGGACAATTTTGACATATTTTTTTGATTTATGCAAAATTACTTAGTTTTCCAGATTTTTTTTTTAATTCATGGTTTAGCAACACAAATATAACATGCATGAATTTAATACTGATGTGGTCTTGTAGAAAATTTTATAACAAACAAGTTTATAATGGACGGTTTTTCCTTAGTTGCATATTTCCAAAGTTATAAAGGAAATGTCGTAAATTTATTTTGGCATAAAGTCGCCAGAAGTATCTATTATCGGCTGACCGCTAACATGAAATTTGTTTACATAACTTTGAACGTGAACAACATTGTTTAATAGATAGGTACATACATACCTACATACAATAATGTGGGGAGGTAAGGTTAAATTTAAGATTTTTTGGAACACAAAATCATATAAATATAGGATGTAGATATTTATATCATTGTTATACTTATAATTGTTATAGAAAGTGACAATTTTTATGATAAAGTCATCGATAATTTTGTTTCCGTCGAACGCCGAAGCGAATTTATGTATAGGTATCGATAAATTTTTAAACTTTTATTTTATATTATTTATTCATTTTTTGTATTAATTGTCGTTATCAATAAAATTAAAAAGAAATATGATTTTTTTTAATTAAACTTCCCTAGAGCACGTAGCTAAACCAATACTAAGGACCAGGAATCGCCACTGGCTAGTTCTTATCTGAATTTTATTTTATTTTGCTTGAAATATTTGTCTACATTATGCTCCAGTAAATCTCCTAGACATATTTGATTTCCTCTGAACATCTCTTCAAAAAAAAAATAAAACATTCTTCGTATGATTTTTCATTTTCGACGCAAACAAAAAACTTGAAACTTTTGATTATTTGAAAAAGGGATACATTGATGACTGCCAGCGTAATTGCCCGTATAGTTAATTCAATATGACATCGTTTAACAGTAACAGAACAGATGTGATGCATCATCTCACATAACTGGCAAACTTTTTGTCATCAAAAAATTGATCTTTCTCATCAAAACAATATTTGTTTTGAATATGAGAGACACTGGATTGAATAAAAAATACAATTTTAAAAAAGAAACAAAAAACAGAAGAAATAACTGAAGAACCATTTTTGTAATTCGATACTGTAAGATAATAAGGTTTAGGTCTAGGCAATTTTTAAGACTAGCATCAGGTTAAAAATTCATAAAAAAAAGTCCAATAACATTTGAAGGAAATTATAATGATGCCTATAACAATATTAACATGTCTAAGCGAAACTATCAGATTTTGTGTGTCCACATTTAATGACAGTACTTTAATTGAAGATATGCTCAGAGGACTATTTATTACTGTCATTATTATTTTTTGTAATTGTATCAATCAATCAATAAGGAACTAACCGAACAAATAACAAATAAAAAATTAAATAATAAAGAATCTTTCAAACATTAACTACATTTATGTAAAGTACCTATACCTAAATTTGAATTACTCGCTGGTTTTGTATCTAAAAAATTTACCACCTACTTCCATTTCCTGTGTGAAAATGTTTACTACAAGAAAAAATACTTAAGGCCTCATGGGAGGGGTAATTATAATCGTAATATGAACACCGCAAGGACAGTAGTTGTCATTATTTCGATTTTGTAGACAAATTGTAATATTATAGTTGACTGTGGTATCAGCGTAAAAATTATGCATACCTCCAGAATTAAGGAAAGAAATCACTATCATTTTAATTTTCTTTTTTTTACAACTTAGAGTCCCTTGATAATTCATAATTTCAATAAGGAAAAACGAGAATGCTATTTTCGTAAGACCAACAAAAATTATTCAAATTGTTACTAAGGTATATAAATTCCCTCAAAGCATGGATATAATTAGATATAGGAATGATAAAATCACTTTTTACATGTAATTTATTAGAGCTCGTGTTTGTCCTACAGAAGTTGCTTTAAGAGACTTTTTGTATATAATCAATATCAATATGAGATAAACCCATAAAAGTTCTTTCAACCTTAATCTTGTATCATTATAATATATTTTTTTTTCTTTTTTTTTCATTCTTAAAACCCTCTTTATCTGAATAAATAACATAGATAACATGACAACGACAAATGTTTTCATCACCTTTTTAAATTTCACCTTCAAGTATTAAATCCTAATTCATCACACACCATTTGAAAAGGATATTGAATTTAATCTCCATCAACTCGACAAAAAAAGAAGAAGAAAAAAATGCCGCAAAACATATTTATTCCACCACAAGGACATCGATTTTATTTTGTCGATTGGAGAAAAAAAAAGAAAAACTAGCTATTTGTGTCTCTGACACAAAGATTACATTCAGAACAAATTTGCCGGCGTTATTCTTGACCTTGCTTTAGAGCTTGAATGCTTTAATAAATATATGGGTGGTAACTATAAGGCTTTTGTATCGTTTATATTATGTGTTGTTGATATAGTTAGGTCCTCAACACACAAATAGTATTTTTAGAAGCCTTCATCATTTGGGTAGAGAATGAGCACTTTTAAATGAAATTGCTTTTCTTGAGTACGAAAATGAATGAACCTTTCTACACACGATTTAGAGATAAGAAAAAAAAAACTAATAAACACTGAAAAGGTTTTAAATGCTTTTAAATTAAAAGAAAAAGATCAATTATTCAATTCATTGATTCATACCAGACGTATAGGTAGCAGGTACTTGCTTTTTTGATTCAAGAGGGTTTGAAGTGGTTAAACGTTTATGATGTACCCCAAAAGTTTAAGAGTGCTGTGCTTTACTCTTAGGTAATTAGGCCCAGTTTTACAGTTGTGAGTTCAACCAGAATTAGTTAACTCTGGGAATAAAGGAGAATTGGCAAAACTATATGGGACCTGGTCTACCTAGTGCCCAGAAACGAGACCTATGAAAATGATTAGGTACTATAGAGTGTACCAACGTACGAATATTTTTTTTTGTCCTAAACAATGGGAGTTGGCTAAAATAAGCGACCAAAAACAATAAGAAAAACACTTTGCAAATTCGAATAAACATAGACGAATTATTTTATATTTTGTTATATTCTGCCTAAACCCCATGGTTTACAGTTCTGTGCCCATATTCAAAAATGATACTCTTGAACTAAGCTTTCCAATCTTATATATGTCAGTTGTGGGCACTAGACGCACAATTATTCCCATTCATTTTATTCGCTAAATCGAATAAAAGAAAATAGAATTTTCATACTGTTAAGCGAATTATTCGTCAACCATTATACTATTCGCTATTAGTTGTCATTGGTATAAAAGTTCCTTTATTTTGGGGTCTATTCAGTTCATCACAAGTGACCAATAGAGTCATTTTAATGGAACACTATTGCAATTAATTTTTGCTCTAGTTGCAATTTTTGTTGCCATTTACTGCCTAAACCCCATGGTTTACAAAAATTATGTACTAGGGATTAGCTTTCCAACGATATATATCTCATTCGTGGGCAATAGGTAGACCAAAAAGCCCATTCACCTTTGTCTAGAGGTATCTCAAGAAGCAGTCGTTAAGTGGGGGTTGAATGCAGAAAGACAAAACGGGGAATATAAAATATCAAGGCCATTTGTTGAGTTAATCCAGTTTAACTGTAACCACACACTGAAAAACTCGCCCTTAGTAACATAGGCAATTAAACAAAAGATCGAATTTATGAAGAGTATGCATAATTTCCTTATTTTGATTCGAAGCTGACTATTTCTACGATTTTAAGTACCTACTTAAATTTGTCCCAAATTGACATGCCAAGAAATCATACAACTCTTCGACATTTAATAAGCTGTATGTCGAGTATCTATCCACATTTTTAAAATCTAATACCTACCCCATTGTTTCCATCATTCGCTTAAAATGTATGCGCTACTTAAAAAAATAAAAAATGACAAGAACTCAATTTGCGAAACTAATTTAAATTCCATTGATTTTTTTTTTGTTTGTATACTTGCACCAGACAGAGAAATTGAAACATAATGTTTATGTTCTTATATTTCAAAATGTGATTTGATTTTCTTGTTGTCAAAATGTGATTTGATTTTCTTGTTGCTAGCAATAGCATTGCCATTGAAATCCTTCCAACAACGAAGCGATCTTATTTTCTTCCTTTACGGAAGCTTTCAATTTTGATTTGACTTTTATTTTATTTTTTGTATAACTCCAAAGATATTGTAAGAATATGTTAGGTATATGTTCGTAAAAAATTTAAAGGTTAAGATTTTAATAAAACAAAAAAGCAAAAAAAAAAAAATTTCTATTAATGGTAGTGATTTTATTATTGTATATAATTTTAATAATAATGCATGAAACGTTGATTGAAACTGGGTTGTAGACGTAGATTAATTATGAAATTTATTTCAATTATGTGGGGACTCCTTTGTTATATTTTGCATTGGTCTTAGGTTCAGGCAATCTCCGGTACCTGAACAGGATTCCTAAAAAAAGCCAATTCATTTCTTGAACAAGTATGAATTTATGAAAAGAATAAATTGAAAACATTTCTAAGAAAAAAAAAATGTAACGCGAATTCAAAGTTTAATTATTAATGTAATGTAAAAAATCTAATTAATGCGTTTCTGAAAATCAAATTAAAAAAAAATTGAGTTTTTTTTTTTTTTAATCAGAAAACATTACTTTGAAAATTTTGATTTTCAATATTATTCATATTTTTTATAAGCATTTGCATAGAAAAAAATTATTTTAATCGTTTCATCCAATAATGAGAAAATATCAAAAGTGGTTCTATGGAAAGAACTGTTAATAAGGATTCAAAATAAATATTCTTTTATTTAAAGTAGATTTGTACTTATTTAATATCGATTCAATATAGCTTTTAACGGCCTTTAGTCCATAAAAATTGGCGTTTCGTCCCGGCCTTCTCATTCCCACTCTTCAGTTGACAGTGAGGGCCTTGTCAAGACGCAATTTGTATTAAGTTCAGTCCAGCTTACATCAATTTTACTGCGAAAATCATAATATTGAATCAATAATTCAACAAGTCCAATTAAATAATGCTAAGTCTTCTAATGGGTGATTTTTTAAGAGGTTTAGAACTTTAAAAAAAAAAAAACACAAAAAATTCGAAAAAATGAATGAAATATTTATTTGAATCGATAGTTTGAACCTTGCAATTTAATGTTTAAAGATAATTTCATGCAAATGTTGACCGTGGCTGCGTCTCAGGTAGCCCATCCGCTGAGTCCAATTTTGGCATACTCTTTCACACATATCGGCCGGTATCTCACGAATGAATGCATGGATGTTGGCTTCCAGTGCGTCAATCGAAGCGGGCTTGTCCCTATAGACATTAGCCTTGACATACCCCCACAAAAAATAGTCTAATGGTGTCAAATCGCACGATCTAGGCGGCCAATTGACCGGCCCGAAACGTGAAATTAACTGTTCACCAAACTCGCCTCGCAATTGCGCCATTGTTTCGCGTGCTGTGTGGCATGTGGCACCGTCTTGTTGAAACCACATATCATGCAAGTCAAGAACTTCCATTTCGGGCAAAAAAAAGTTTGTTATCATCGCTCGGTAGCGTTCACCATTGACAGTAACGCTGCGATTCGCATCATCTTTGAAGAAATATGGCCCAATAATGCCGCCGGCCCATAAACCGCACCAAACAGTGGCTTTTTCGGGATGCATTGGTAGCTGTTGCAATGCTTCTGGCTGATCTTCACTCCAAATGCGGCAATTTTGCTTATTTACGTACCCATTCAACCAAAAATGAGCCTCATCGCTGAACACAATTTTTCGATAAAAAGCGGATCCTCGGCCAGCTTTCCAAGAGCCCATTCACCAAAAATTCGGCGTTGTGGTAGGTCGGCTGGCTTTAGTTCTTGCACCAGCTGTATCTTAAAAGGCTTTACGCCCAAATCCTTCCGCAAAATTTTCCACGTAGTGCTGTAACAAAGGCCTAACTGCTGGGAACGGCGCCGAATCGACATTTCGCGGTCTTCTGTCACACTAGCTGATACGGCCGCAATATTTTCTTCACTACGCACAGTACGTAAACGTGTTGGTGGTTTAATGTCCAACAAAGTAAATTTGGTGCGAAATTTGGTCACAATCTTCCGAATAGACTGCTCAGAAGGTCGAGAATGCCAACCATAAAATGGAAGCAGCGCGCGATGAACATTTCGAACCGAGCACGAATTTTGATAGTAAAATTCAATAATTTGCAAGCGTTGTTCATTTGTAAGACGATCCATGGTTAAATTGCAAACCAAACTGAAGCTGTTTGACAGTAACACAAGGTACTTAACATACGTCAGCTGTCAAAACCAGTGTTGCCAAAACAAACCAGCTAAAAAATCACCCTTTACTTGGCTGATGTATTTCAGTAGTATATAGAATTTGTATTTTAAAACACACTCATATGTAAACAATGTCAGGCCACGGGTAACAAAATTTCCAACAATTCTTGATTAGAAATTCTAATTGGGTTGGATATAATTCACAATTGATTTTCGCAGTAAAATTGATGTAAGCTGGATTGAACTTAATAAAAATTGCGTCTTGACAAGGCCCTCACTGTCAACTGAAGAGTCCAAGTGAGAAGGCCGGGACGAAACGCCAATTTTAATGGACTAAAGGCCGTTAAAAGCTATATTGAATCAATAATTCAACAAGTCCAATTAAATAATGCTAAGTCTTCTACTTGGCGGATGTATTTCAGTAGTATATAGAATTTGTATTATAAAACACACTCACTTATTTTATATGACCCGCACTTCTTTTTATCTTAACAGGTAAGAAAATTAACATTCTAGAAAATAATAAAAAATTACTTGAAATTAGGTTTCCAAAAATTTATTAACCCTATTTTACGGCACGCAAAATAGTGTATAACCAAACTTGGGGTTCGCGCGGACCCCAAAGTTCTTATGCACATCTAATTGTTCCTTATTTACGAATTGATGCATTGTATCTATTTGTTATTGATTAAATTGACATTTTCGATGTCTAAGCCTGAGCAGGTGCCACATTTTTCCAAGAGCAGATGACAGAAAGAGCAAAACCCCATGTGATGTTTGAGGATACAACTGTTGTCTTCGCCACCAAAACTTCGTCTGCGTCAAATGCCTCCCAGAACTACCACCGGTTCCAGAGTGATTGATTGTTTCTATATTACTCTATCTTCATTTTGTAAATCACCATCTATTGTTATTTTATTATATATTCAAATAAAGTTTGTGTTTTTTTTTTCATTTTGAGCGTTGGGGTTCGCACGAAACCCAAGTTTGGTTAGTGACATTTTTTTTTTTCTAGAATAAATTATAGAAAATTATCTAAAATCACTTTGATGGAAAAAAAAACAAAAAAATGTAAGTAGAATTTCGTTCACTGACTTATCATCCCAGGTCGAAAACATGATTTACAAAAAAGTTACAAGCATTCAAACGTGCGCGAACCCCAATCCATAAACTGGGGTTAAGGCGTTTTATAAAAATATTGAGCTTTCACAAAAAAATATTATAAATTTTTTTCAAAATTTACAAAAAAGGTTTTCAAAAATTTGGGTTAACAATAATGTTTAAAAAGCTTCATCATTACAAAAAAAAATGAAAAATTTCGACAGAGTCGTTTTCGAGAAAATCAAAAACCAAAAAATAAAAAGATGTAGGTACCTACTATAGAGGTACCAAAAATAACTGTTTTCTTGAAAAAAAAAATTAGCTATAAAGTAGACTATCTTAATTATAATTATTTGAATTTGTTTAACACAATCCTTGGAGACTTAAAAAAAATGTTTTCCTTTCTGGCTTACAAAAAATTGTATGGTCTTTAAAAAAATAAAAACACATGTTTGAAGAAAATCCATTCAACCGTTTAGAATGTAGGTGCCAGGACAGACAGAACTGCTACACTCACTTTTTACGCGTTCTCTATCTCGAGTTCAATTTTTTTACGAATCCAAAACTTGCCATATTTTATCTCTATATAGGAGGTATAATTATATGGGGTCATAGTCATTTTAGACCTGGATCTAAGTTAAACATAGCTTTGGTTGAATTTTCGGACGTTGATTCTATTTTGTTAAGGTTATCATTTCAAAATATTTGAAGCTATTTGTGTAGTATACCAAGTTAATTATCTTATAAAAATATAAAACCAACAATTTGTAATTAAAATCGGTCTGTATTCATTGAGTCAAAATTGTCTTAAACTGTAGTTTAGTTAAGCCTGGGTCTATCTGCGACTATGAATATGCTCTATGGAGTTTACTTTTTATTTCTGTCGAATAGAAGAAAATTCTAAAAATCGAAATATGAAAGTCGAAAATTGGAAAGGAGATGCAACATTTAAAAAACAATAAACGTTGAGCACAGAAGTAGTAATGAAATGAAATGCACGACTGAATCACATGTAGTTAATGGCTAGAGTGTTGTGTATCTAGATATTGACATATTGACGATTTGTGTTAATGGCTCCATAATATAATGTTAAAAATGAATTAAAATAAAATTTAGAAATTTTAAGATTTAAATTGTATGCAGTTACTACAAGTTTTATCTTAAACATGGATATTACAAAAAAGTTCAAAAATAAGAAATAAATTGTTTTAATTGCTTAAAATCCTTAGAATTAGTAGTTTGAGTATAGCAAAAAAGATGCCAATTGATTTCTTGAACTAATGTGAGTTTTTATACCGAAAATCCATCACCACTCACGCAAAACTTGAAGCTTTAAACCCCATCCATTAAAAAGGTTAAAATTAACGAAATCAATAATACTCCTACACATTTACATATAAACTGTAATAATTTTTAACGATTTTTTACACTTAACCGGATGGAATATTTAACGGAAGTTGCCATTCTGCTAATACATTTGACTGCCGTTAATTATTATTTTATACAGAAAAAAAAAAACAATTTTAAGAAATCCGAAAATTTAGTATTTAAAAAAAAAAAATCAAAATTGTTGTTTAAACTTCTTTTCAATTAATATTTTCTAGTTAACGATTTACAAATATTATCAAACACTGTAAAGGTTAGACCGCAAACAACTGCAGCGTAACAACACTTCACGACGCGGCAAAACATTATTTGTATGAAATTCTATAAGCTATATCGCACTAAGCGGCAACTGAACTTCATAAAATTTCATACAAATTATTATGAATCGCAGTTCCGCTGCAGTGCAGTTCCGCCTAGTGCGGTCTAACCTTAAATGTCTAGCTAAATTCTAGTTTTTTTACTGCAAGAGCAAGTTCCTGTGATTCAGTGCTGAATTGTATCTATCACCATTATCTCAGAAACTACCATGTCATAATTTTGAAAACTTGAAAAAAAAATGTCTACACGATCTTTTTACCCTTCACTAGTAGTTTAAACAAAAAGTACAAACAAAAAATTCTTATAGTTTTCGGTAAATTGTTTGCTTTATAATTTGTTCATTCATAGTCAAATATTTGGTCAGGCAGACCAATAGATAAACCAAAACAAAATTGAACTACAGCTGAGTAAACAAGTGGAGTTTCTTTTGACTCAAACAAAATCTATAAAAATAACACCTTACAATAAAAAAAAAAAAAATTGCCATTAACATGTACCCAATATAGTACGAATAGTACAATAATAAAAATAATAACTTAATAGTCTGGTTCGTTACCGATCTTCCAAGCTCTCCCCTTTGATACGTACTGCGAATTGTAGTCTATCGAAATAAGGTATGGAGAAAAATGTAGGCGGAACAAGACAGCATACTTAAAGGCGCTTATAAAAATGCTGATGCTCCAAATGCATTTGATAAACAAATAACACATCTCGACCTGTGACGTCAGTGGTCTAAAGCGGTGGAGTGCGTAGTGCACACGACTGCTAAGACTGAGCATATCTGATATGCATGGGTTCGAATCCTATGGTGTGCATAAAAAGTGTTTCAAATAAAATTGGATTAAAGCTCAGCACCACAAAAAGGAGACTGATGAGTGCAAAAGTGGCAAAGCACGAAATAGCTATGTACCCAATATAGCTACACATCGAAAATTGCTCCCTTTATAATTGTAAGATTTTTAACAGTTCTAAAACTGTAATTTGCAGTTTGTGAATCTACATTTCTGCAGTTGTTATTTTTTCACAAATAAATCAAGTTCCAAAAACAGATTAAACGCAGAAGTTTTAATATCTGAATGCATCGAAATGGTTTATAAATGTTAAGGAAAATAACAATTACCATTTACGAAGTTGTATAAGAGCTAGGAATTATTTCGGAACCAAAAGAAATGAAACGAAAAGAAACATACAATAAGAACTAAGCATTAAATATGAAGAAAATTAGACATTGCTTTAGTCCTTATATCTAGCGTATATATGCTGTGTTTTTTGAGAGAGTGACTATCAACTCAGTAAAAGTTTTACACGGAAAATACAAACAAAATTCTCTATAGTAATTTGTTTTGTTATTGTTTTGCGTGTAAAAATTTTGCTAAGTTGCTAGTTACTTTCTCAAAAAACACGCCTATAATATTCGTTTGTCAATTTTTATAATGCACTTACTTGTATATATTTTGTTTTCATGTATAAAATTAAAAAAAAAATAGCCATTCAAAAATTTCTAATGCAATTCTAAATTTTCAAAAAAGTTATTTCGTGAACTTGGTCGATCTGTGTTATTTTTCAGGTACCTACATATACGAAATAAAAAAATATGAAACTTTTCCACACTCTCTCTATGTTGAAACTTAGAAGAAGAATTATTAAAAATTTCATGATTCCAGTCTTACTATTTTTGTTAAGAAAAATATTCTATAGTTCTCGCGAAAACAAGAGCCTTGAAAAGATTAAATTCTGGTAATAAATTCTACCTTCTTATTTACAATAAGTCTTTCGCCAAAAAAAACAACCTATTTCCAGTTAATCCGTTTCTTGTCTTGTTTAGTTTAATTTTCCGCCAACTATTTCTGTGAATGACAGTTTAAAAATCCATTAACAAGAAAAGTCCATTAAACCAAAAAAAAAAAAAACATTTCCCAAATTAAATTTCCTTCCAAACAAGCTTGAAAATTCAGCGAACACTAAACAACAATTAATTTCGCTTGCTATTCCTACCTAATAAGATTCTCATTATTTAAGCTGTCACTTTTACCTCTACTTACTCTTCATATACCCTTACCAATTAACAAATTTTGAAACCATCAACAACAATAACAACAACCCAACAACTGCAATACTAATTAAATTTAATTTAATTGTTTTTTGATGGCCTTCACCATCACGATGCTTATGATGATCATCATCAGCACCAGAAACAGCAGTCTAAAACAATTATTATTACATCTCAATTTCTAAAATATAATTTCACCAAGCTCAAACGAATATATACACGGTACGGTAGCAACTTTTTGATTGCGCATTAATTCAATTTTTATTTCTAAAAAAATTTTATAATTACGCTTGATAAAATAATCCCCTACAGGACTTGCAGCACAAAATTTAAATTTGATGGAAAATCTCATTTTGCATTGAGAATAAACAACATCAAGGAAAAGAAATTTTGAATTATTATATTTTTTTTTTTGTTATTTTTCACATTTTGATTTTCCAACTTTAATTGGCCCCTCTGTTGTTTGGTTTTTTTTATTTTGCCACCACCACATTTTTCCACCTTCACATCTCTAATTCACTTCCTGCCACCGTGACGCACATTTTTGTTTTAATCACCGCAAAGAAAATCCATTAAATCCAATTTAAAATTCATAAATAAGAAAAAAAAATGTTTTAAATCAAATTGTATCTCAATAATAAAAAGAGCTACATACATATTTCATCTTTTTGAAAACAAATTAAAAAAAAAAACAATCGATAGGAGATATCAAAAACTAACCACAGGGAATATTTAAGAAAATTAGCATAAATTACATTCTGTGGGGTTCCTAATGGATGAGATAAACAACTTGAATCAAACAAAAACACCATCCATGTAGAATTTGTATCTGAAAGATACAAATTTTTTTGCCGATGAAAAAATAAGAGTATTTTTTGCTTTCGAAAAATATTCAATATTCATACGGTAGTTCGTAAAAATAAACCAATCACGCACAAGCAATTACCCCTACCCGAAACCCATCCTTTATGGTCCTACCTTCATGTGAACATATCCTGTGTCTGCTGTTGGGGAGATTGCCAATTCGACGCTGGGGAGCTGTTGCTCTTTCCTTATTTTGATTACAACTTCAGAAATTGAGGTAATCCACGTTCGATATTTGGTGATGCTTAGCTGGAGGTATCCGGCGAAATCAATTACTCAAAGATAAAAATAAAGATCGACGTTCGAAGGCGAAACACTTGTGTCACACAGGACGTGATGAGCTTCGAATTCAATTTTGTGGAATTATCCTTTCTTTCTTTTATTCTGATGTCGTTGTTGTTGTTACTCAATTTCATAAAATTACAATTTCTATTTAGGTATTCAAGAACATTCCCAAAGGAGGCATTTTAATTTTTAAGTATTGGAATTTTCTTCATTAGCAACCCTCAAATCACTAAAAATATCTTTAAGATACACACTCCAGATGTAGATACTTTATTTTTAAAATATTCACCCGCAGTGAAAAAATCATTTTAATTAGTTTGGCCTAAAAATAAAATCACCCTCTTTCACTTTACTTTTACTATCGCATGCACTTTTGCATTTCCGAATGCAATAAATTGCATCACATGTAGCGCACTATACTAGATACAAAGGACACAATGCACCATCGCACAGTACAATCAACTTCATACAATGAACCCGTTATAAAAGATTTCCATTTAAAGGCAAAACCTGAACGAACATCGAGGTTGGTTTGATTGGGTTTGTTTTTTTTTTTATTTTTATTTTATTTTATTTTTTCTCAATGAAGAGAGTGGCTTTTGTATTCACTTGCACCATCCAACACTCATACTATACACAAACCAACTTTATGGTGCACTTTATATCTAAATAGAAGATCCTTTTTTTAAGGATACATTTTCCTTCCGATTTTTCTTCATGTTCGACCGAAGTCGACGAGGGAAAACGCGAGACTAACATTTTGAAAACAAAATCAGGAAACCTATCTGAATTTTGTAATCCGAAGATTGAGCTTTTGTGAAAGATTAGAAGAAAAAATAAAGTTGAAAGCTTTGGGAAAAGTTGTATTGGGATTGGGAGAAAATATATAGACACAATTTAGTGAGAGGAAAAGGATGTTTTTGTTTTGGTTATAAAATAATAAATCAACGAATATCAGACGCAAGACCACCTGTTTGGTGGCGTTATTTTTTCAAAAGCAAAATAGAATTCAAAGAGAAAGAGAAATTTAACGAAAAAGAACACTTGTGGAATGTAGATTTCGTTAAGTTCTTTATGGGAGTGGGTGAGTTAGAAAACTGAGAGCAAGTCAAATTAAAGAACTTATTCAGTAGCAGGAGATTTATTCAACAAGTTAACCGGCTACTGCTACTGTTTTAGGGGAACTTTTTGTTTACATCAGGTTCATTTAAATCTTCTGAAGATGAAGACAAAAAAATCCATAAGAAGAAAACAAAAACAAAAATTATTATTATTTATTTTTCATATTTTGGGTACACTGTCCACTAATTCAATATTGTTGCTTAAAAACTGCATTCGTATTAATAATCAAGTTAATCAAACTAACAAAAATGATTAAGCTCAAATTTTCAAGGACCATGGTTTTGTTTTGAAAAATGTTTTTTTTTTATATACCAGGTAGATATTGAAATTCAGAATTTTTCTGGAAGATGTGATGAACTATTAAACTGTTTTACTTTTGAAGTGACCTTGTAGAAAGGGTAGGTATGACTATACTTGAAAACTTTCATAGACGCTCAAAATTTTAATTTATCATCAAAAAACTGTTTTTTAGACTTTTCATGCATTAACAATTTTTTACTAACTTTTTGGCCGAAAATAATATTTTTTTATATTTTTGAAAAGAAAAATTTGGATCCTTTTTAAAAAAAATAAACTTTTAAGTTCACACTACAAAATTATATGTAGATTTTTCGGATTTAATATAAAAATCACACATTTTGTTGCCGTTTTTAAACCTTGAAGACCGTTTTAAGCAACTACAAAAAAAAATGTATTTCATATATGAAAATATATACTTACTCTTACTTAGGTCCTCGGACCTATTACGTCCGTGATGTTTCCCTTACGGGACATATGTGTACGATTTCTTGAAATATATTTCAGCTCTCTCCAACTTTTCCCCAGTCGTGCCGATTTCTGTTCGACCGTTCTTCGCCATGTACTTCTAGGCCGGCCCACTTGTCTTCCCTCCTGTGTGAGCGGGTTCCACTGCATTGCTTGAGATGCAATGCACCGATCGCCTTTTCGAAGCGAATGGCCAATCCACTGCCACTTTCATCTTCGTATAATGGAGTCTATGAGCTCCTGACCCGTTCTCGCATGAAGTTCGGCATTGGAGATACGGCTGGGCCAGAAAATCCTCAAGATGTTTCGTAGACATCTATTAACGAAGGTTTGCAGCTTTCTAGTGACAGTGTCAGTGACTTTGCAAGTGCTGCAGCCGTAAAGCAGAACGGATTCAACATTGGAGCGGAACAGTCGTAGCTTGGTCTTTAAGATAAAAGAGTTGTTTCTCCATATTTTGGACAGCATTCCGAACGCAGCCTTTGCTTTTCTGATTCGGCTGTTTACGTCCAGTTCAGTTCCGCCACCCGTAGAGACAATACTCCCAAGATATTGGAAATCCTCTACCATCTCTACCGGTTGTCCAGAAATATTTACTTGGATTGATGAGGAAGTTCCAAGGCTGCTCCTTTTAGTTTTTGCCGAGTTGATCTTAAGCCCTACGATTTCTGCTTCTCTCTCCATCTTTGTTGTCATTTGATGGAGATCCATGATCCTATGAGAGAGTAAGCATACGTCGTCCGCGTAGTCCAGATGTTTGAGGTGAGATTGCAGAGCCCACTGAATTCCTCCGTTTCCATTTGACAAAGCTGCGTGCAGTACGTCACTTATCACCAACAGGAATAGTATTGGTGACAGTATACAGCCTTGCCTAACTCCACTTTGGATTTCAAACTCCTCTGACAGCCTTCCTTTGTGCAAAACGTGACACTTGGATCCATCATATGTAGCCTTGATAATAGCAATCAATTTATCTGGGATGCCCTCCTGCACAAAGCAAGCCAAATAAATTCTCTATTGACACTGTCGAACGCCTTTTCAAAATCGATGAACAGCAATATATAGGCCATAATATATAAAATCGCAAAACGTGATATAATTCTGATTTGTTGACATGCTGTTAGGGAGTGTCAGAGTAGTCAGTAGCCAAATTTTCAGCTTTCGAAAACCTCTGCTCGCTGTAGGAAAAATTGCAAAGGTGAAAAAATTGCTAAGAATCACACCCTTTCTTCTGGATATATCATGTTTTAATGTTTTAAAAATTATAGCTTCCACAATTTCTGACCAATTTTAAAATGATAATTTATTCGATCCAACATAAACTTGAAATTAAAATTTAAAAAAATTTGTAATTTTAAGATTAAATATGAAAAATCTACATACAATTTAGTATTGTGAACGTAAAAGATAACATTTTTAAGAACTACAAAAATCTTAAATCTGACGTAAAATTACTTAATAGAAAAATCTTTGAAGCAGAAAAATTTGGTTTCGAAAATTCGATTTTTCGTAAGTAATTTTTTTTTAAGTTTCCTTTTTATGTGAATATTAATACATAATAGCTTTGAATTTTCTTTCCATGTTTTTTAATGTTTTCAAAATTTTATATGTTAACTTTTTTTTTAAACAGCTTTAATGATTTTAAATATTTATTGTTATTATTGTACTATTCGTACTAGAATGTCAGCTTATTAGGCTTGACCATTCTTTATTCCGTCAATTTAACTGAATTTTTGAACAACAACTTAAAGGCGCTACCACCAATTGTTTGGCTGGAGATATAGCTGTTTCGTGCTTTGCCACTTTTTGCACTCATCAGTCTCCTTTTTGTGGATAAGCAAATAACACATCTCGACCTGTGACGTCAGAGTGGTCTAAAGCGGTGGAGTGCGTAGTGCACACGACTGCTAAGACTGAGCAAATCTGATATGTGTGGGTTCGAATCCTATGGTGTGCATAAAAGTGTTTCAAATAAAATTGGATTAAAGCTCAGCACCAAAAAAAGGAGACTGATGAGTGCAAAAAGTGGCAAAGCACTAAATAGCTATATCTCCAGCCAAACAATTGGTGGTCACGGTTGCCACGTTGGTCACTTTTCCATCTGGTCACTTTTTTGAAGAAGAAATATAAAAAAGCTCAACTTTTAATTTTCATTTTCTCAAAATGAAGCGGAATTTTTTTCATCGCCCAATGTAAACGATGTACTTCATTTTTTATAAGTGAGTTTTTCTTATATGGGTGTTTCTTAGGCCGTGTGTCAATTGCGTTAAAAGTGCGTTAAATTTGAACCCATGGCTAAATTCACATTACTGAGGTGAATACAGTCGTCAAAATTTAACCTGCTCAGGAGATCATTTAAATTTAAACTAGTGGATAAATTTTGACGTTTGTATTAAGCTTCTTGCACATTACTTCCCTTTATACAAAAATGTGTGAGTACCGGGACTCAAGGGGATGATGTGTAAACATCAGTGTAGTATATAGGTTATACTATAGCTTACAGTATATAGTAAACTGATGAGGTTGCCAAAGGCGCCCGTCGAACATGTTATTTCATGTGATTCAGCGCTGAGCGTAAATATGTATTTAATTTTGTTTCTAAACTCACCCTCCACTTTCAAAAAAGGTACTTTTAGAGAATGTGGCAACTCTTAAAATCATACCCAATTTAGACCTTAAAATCATAACAGTTGAACCATGCCTTAAAAAACTGCATTTTCCACAATTATATGATGATGATAATTTTCCCGACACTATTTAATGCACAAACCGTTGGCTTGGTTGGTGTCGTTGGTGTATTACTATACCCAACCACATTACCAACATTTACCACATTATCTCAATTTACTCTATTCAATGCACGAACCATTCGCATCCATTAGTTAAAAATCTAAATAAACAAGATGGTGGCGTATCCGTAATTTTGTCTTTCCTCTTTCAAGTTTACCCATACTGAGAGTTTGTTTTTTTCTTAATACCTAGCGCTAAGGCCTTATTAATCACTCAAAGTTGAACATAACTTTGGGATTCTTATACAGTCGACTTGAGAAATAGTTTTTATTTACTCGAAGTTGACGTTTTCAACTTTTGATTTTCAACTCTAGAGTTGATAAGGAGTAGAAGTTAGCGAGTAAACTTGGGAATTTTCATCATGTCTGTTTATTCATTCATGATATTCAGTTGTGTAAACTTTTCACTTTTGACTCCGAAAGGAAAAAAATCTTAAAATTAATAATAATTAAATAAAAATAAAGCTCTGTTCTGATTGAAATAACAAAATAAAAAACGTTTCGTGCTAATTTTTTGAGCAGTGAAGATGATGCAGAGGAAGAAAATTTATCCCTTGAAAAGCTGCAATATAGAATGCTTCCCCGTGTTGGTATCGATAAATAGGACGACCATGATTTCGTTCTCGCCTCTCAAAAGCAACGACAATTATGGTCTTTTCATTCAATAAAGGATTCATTGCCCTTTGACGAAAGACTTTACGGAAAATACGGGTTTAAAAAAACAAAAACAGGTTCTCGTCCGATCACCGAAATCAATCCTAGGGCGCGGTTAGTACTTAGATGGAGGACCGCATTGAGTTTTTTTTTCTTGGTATTCTTTTAACTCCGCGCTTCAGATGGAATGAAAAATCCATTTCAATTATTCGGAATAAATAAAAAAATCGGCAATAATGGATTATCCCGAGTACTTTATTGAATAAGGAAACACAAATACTTTGAATGTCTGAAATGAATAAAGAAAATTAATAAATTATTCTAATGCAAACCAAAAGTTGAAAACGACGTCTGACGTGTGTGTCATGCTTAAGAAATGAGAATGACGATCGACTAGCAGTCCAGGTATACTAGGTTCATGACTGCCACTATGAAAATGCAATTTCCGCGTTCAAGATCGTATCCAAAGCGATTTGGGTAGATTTTTGTAGTAATTCCTCTGAAAAAAGCTATTGCAACAACAAATCCAGGTATCTGAATAATTTTGGATAGGTTGACACCTTCTCGGATAAGTTTCTTAACGCAAGGAACTTCAATGGGAAATTTATGTTTTAAAAAATTCCATTTAATGCAATTGACACAGTAAAACCCTTCAAATTTTTTTATTCCTATACAAACGGATCAAATTTAACTGGGATCAAATGTAACCAAAATGTTAACGCAATTGACACACGGCCAATATTCGTAAAATACTGTATTATGTTGTCCAAAGAGCTTTACGATGAAAAACGTGTACGCTATAGCGTTTGGTTGGCAGAAACCTTTTTTTAAATAAGTAGATATTATGTGTGTATTTTTTATTACATTTAATTTAACTACAAAATAGAAAATACCTACGCAATTTCGTTTTAATTGATTTAAAAAAATATTGTGAATTTAATAAAAAATACTGTGAAAAAATGTGATTTAGTAAATAAACCTTTATGTTTAGTTATTATTTATGTTTCTCATTATGATGAAGGGGGGATCACATTGCCCTTAAAGTAATTTTGAGAATTATGTTGTGCCTACCTTTTTGTGAAATTATTTTAGTTTGTTGTGTTTTGTTTTTGTCTAAAAAAAATCCCATGGAGTCGCAAAAATCCATATCCAAGCAGTGACATATCCATACAAATCAGATTGTGGATTGGATTGTAGATTGGATTATGGACATCGTTCTTGCCCTGTGGAGTCAGGGTGTTATGATAATAAATGCAAAAAATATGGCTAACTTAAATTTTATGTGTACTATGAAGTTTTCAGATTTTAATTATTTTGGTCACTTTTTACTCGTTTTGGTCCTTTTTATTTTCAATTTTGGTCACAACTTTTATTTCTAAGTGGCAACCGTGTTGGTGGTAGCGCCTTTAAGTTGTTGTTGTTGTTCAAAAATTCAAGGATTTTAATTACTATTTTTCATCAATTCTTATTAGTTCAATAAATTAATTGGCATTTTTATTGTTTAATTAAAAACTACTATAGCTTAGACAATCCATCATAGATTTTATTTTTTAGAGGTTTTTCCAAAAGCCAAAAATTCATTATTTTAGTTTTGAATCAATTTTCTCAAAGAATTATTTTTCAAAACATAATTTTCAAACCAAACATTTTTGAAAAAGAAATTTAAGCATTATCTTCCCACTTTTTTTTATTTCAAATAGTCCGTCTTTGGTTAAATTATTTAAATTAAAACGAAGATTTATAGTGATAAAGAATATTTAAAAATTACAAAAAGGTTTTTTTTTTTTTTGTTGAAAACAGCACATATTTAGATATTTTGTACCTTCACAACGTCTTTTTTGATTAAAATACTAAAGTATAAAGCTTTACTAAACCCTCCTACATTTAGCTCGTGGCCATATACTATGGACTTTAGGTAAGTTATATCTGGGAATAATCCCTATCACATACAGGCAAAATGCAGAGAACATGATTTTTTGAAAGCATATTTGATTCGTTGACTTAATTAGTACACTCAGGCGTATATACGTACAACTTTTTTATTTTTTAATTATTTACAACGTTTAATACATTTTCGTTTGTCTACGCTAAGTTAGTTCATGTTATGTTAAATAATAAACAGACAGATAGAAGCTTCTTGGTCAATTCTTCTACTTTCTAAAAAGCAAGGTGCTGTTTGTGGCTTAGTTCATAACTTTACTTGAATTTACTGAAAATTGAATCGGACAACGTCTATCGATTTACTTATATTTATCTAGTTGATGTGATGTTGATGTGTATTTTTTGTTCAATATTTAAACCTATGTACATAATTTATTTACATATGAGATCCTAGTAAATTGTTGCCTCTGGTATATCTCAACACACAAAATTTTCAATACATCAACCCCTCAACAATAATAATGTAAGCTGTATATAATTAACACTACACACATGTACACAGGTATATAAATGTGTAATATTTATTAGTCAGATCCACGAGAAAATCCACATTTGAAATTCCAAACAATTATTATGAATTAAATACATTGAACTCTTTCTCTCATCCAGAAAACATCATTTTTGAATTTAATAACTTGGAAAAACAAAATAAACAGAAATGTAAATTATAGTTGAAAAACAGCGAACATGCTTGTTTATGTTAATAAAGAATGAAATAATGTAAAATTGCTGAACTGAATATTTGCAAGTAAAGTACATATGTTTTCTGAAGATACAAAAAAAAAACTGAAATAAAACTGAAAATTAAGAACATCCGTTTTGATATAAAACACACGGCCCAACCATAATGGATATATCATTTCGAAATTATATAGACCTGAAATAAATTTAATTTAAATATACTCGCATGTGCCTAGACTTCTAACCATAAAGAAGAAAACAGTTTCTAAAAATTAATAAATTTGAATTAAAATTAATAATTGCATGAAGCGTGAAAAACTCATAATTATTTGATTACATTTATTTTTTCTTCTATAGAAGCTTTTATTGAACTATAAGACACGGCAATAAACAATATTAAAGTTCAAATCTATTTAAAAAAATTGCCAATACTAGACAATTCAATCAATGATTTGTACGTCCGTCATCGCGCCGTGCGGTGCCAGAGCCTAAGCGGTTGGACAGATTTGTTTCAAATTTGGTGTGAAGCATTTTTATGTGATTTCCTAGAGGAAAAATTTGTATTTTTGTTTTAGCTATACATACAACGATATCGGTCATATGAGGTTATCTCAAAAATGGCTCTAAAGATTTTAATTAAACTTTGTAGATAGATAGATGACACCAAAAACATAAATGTTAAAAAAGGAGCCAAGTTCTTCTATACACAAAAACCTTTGCGTAACAAGTCAGCCGTAAAAAGCAATGAGATCTAAAAGTACGCCAAGTTCTTAGTTTATTAATGTTAAATATCAAATATTTTAAGTAGAGTAATATTGAAGAACCTCAAAATTATCAGAGAAATCTGTTATTTAATGATTACTGACTTAAATTGAGTTAGATTACTAGTGAAGGTAGTAGCCCGTAGCGTAATGGTTAGTGCGTTCGACTGTCACGCTGGAGGTCTGGGATCGCTTCCCAGCCTCGTCCACCTAAAAACTAAAAAGTTTTTTTTCAGGGCTACTGCCTCTTGCGAGGAATTGACAAATCCTCCAAGAGTATCACTTGTCACGAATGAGTGCTTCTCGTCTAGCCGTTCGGATTCGGCATAAAATTGTAGGTCCCTTCCATTCCTTTCAAAAAAAAAAGGCGCACACAGGAATGGTTGCGAGTTGTTAGTCACTAGGCCCTGGTTCTTCATGAGCCGTTGTGCCACCCGATTTATTTATTTTTTATATTTACTAGTGAAGTTTTCATTTTAAAATTGAGTTATTAGGTAAAAAAAGAAAACTTGCCTGTTCTGAAATGTACCAACTACAGAGGAATTAGTCTCCTAAACGTCGCTTATAAAATCTTGTCGGCTATCCTGTGTGACCGCTTAAAACTTTTTGTCAACGATCTGATCGGCCCTATTAGTGTGGTTTAGGCCAGGCAAGTCAACCGTCGATCAAATGTTCACACTCCGACAGATTTTAGAAAAATCCCGGGAATTCCAGATCGATACACACCACCTGTATCAAGGAACGAATTATACAAAACCATGTCGAGTCTCGGCATCCCTGCCAAACTCGTCCGCCTGTGCAGGATGACGATGGAGAAATCTCGCTGCTCCGTCAAAATTGGTGAGAACACCACCGATTCCTTTGATGTTGAGAAAGGATTGAGGCAAGGCGACGCGTTATCATGCAACCTATTCAACATCGTTCTTGAAGCCATTGTACGCAACGCACATGTCAACAACAGCGGTACAATCTATCAAAAGTACGTTCAATTGCTTGCGTATGCGGATGACATAGACATTGTCAGCAGAACGAAGCGAGCTGTGGCAGGGGCATTTGCGAGCATTGAATCGGAGGCGGCTAGAATGGGATTGGCGGTTAATGAGGACAAGACGAAGTGTATACTGTCATCGAGAGAGGAATCTCAACATCGTCGACTCGGGCAAAATATCACAATGGACAGATATAACTTCGAAGTTGTCAAGGACTTTGTCTACCTGGGCTCCACTATTATATCGCAGAATGACATCAGTGCAGATATCAAGAATTACGAATTACTCTTGCCAACCGCTGTTTCTTGGGTCTAAGAAGGCATTTAAGTAGTAAGGCCCTCTCTCATAGAGAACCAAGGAGACTTTATACAAGACCCTAATCATCCCTGTCCTGCTTTATGGGTCAGAAGCATGGACTCAGAGAACCAAGGAGACTTTATACAAGACCCTAATCATCCCTGTCCTGCTTTATGGGTCAGAAGCATGGATTTAGAGAACCAAGGAGACTTTATACAAGACCCTAATCATCCCTGTCCTGCTTTATGGGTCAGAAGCATGGACACCGAAAAAGATTCGGATAAAAATCTCCTAGGGTGCTTTGAGAGGAAGATTCTCCGTGTGATTTTCGGTCCGGTGTGTATCGAAGGAGTATGGAGGAGAAGATTCAACGACGAGCTATACGGGCTATACAGCGACGTTGACCTGGTCAAAAAGCTGAAAATACAGCGGCTGAGATGGCTGGGGCACGTGGAGCGTATGGACAGTAACGCACCAGCCCGACGAGTCTTCGAATCCAACCCCGATGGGGTACGCAGCAGAGGAAGAACCCGTAACAAGTGGCACAATCAAGTGTGCGCAACTGGAAGCGGCTAGCTAGGGACATAGCTGGCAGGTGGGGCTTGTTAGTTGAGGCCGAAGCCCATCCTGGGCTCCGAGCGCCATCAAAAGTAAAGTAAAGTAATTAAGAAGTGCTCCTCATTATTGATATCAATTCTTATTCAAATGGTGCCACGCCCCCTGAATGTCAAATCTCAGATTTTAAAATGTTCGCTTTGCCTGCACCGCTGTACCAAATTTCATCATTCCACGACAGCCGGAAGTGCTCCAAATAATTTATATCAATTCTATAAAAATGGGCGGCTACCACGCCTCCTGAATGAAAAATCTCAAATTTTAAAATTTTTCCTTTGCTTGCACTTTAAGTCCTACCACTGTGCTCCAAGTAATTTATATCAATTTTATGAAAATGGGCGGGTACCACACCCCCTGAATAGAAAATCTTTTTTCCTTTGTATACACTACCAGATCTACTGTTGTGCCAAATTACAAGATTCTACGATGTCGGGAAGTGCTCCATAATTTTGATGATCTGTCAGTGAGTGAGTGTGTCAGTGAGTCAGTTACGGTTTCTGCGATTTATGCAGTCTTATATCTCGAGAACCACAGATGCAAAGGAATTCAAATTTGGTGAGTTGTCTAAACGTGGTGAGTTTAGCAAATACTGCGAGTTTGAAGTTTCTGACTTTATTGGTACTGAAGTTAGAGGGGGGTCAAAAATCGCCTGAGTTTGATCCTGTAAAAAGGGTGTAGTGCCAGAACTTGGCTGGGCACTATCGTGCCCTTTGATAGATAGTGCTTTTTATTATTCAATAAATGGTTTAACAAATTTCTTAACAATCGTTAAATAAGCATGGCTTTGCCGTCTGCCTGATTCATAATTTTATAAAATAATTAAATAATTAAGGTACAGTTTGATTAAAAATGTTCATTTAAAATTCTGCTTCTTTAAGCTAATGCAATTTTACAAAACTTGAACATTTTGGTTACATCTATTTCATTAAGGAATTTTAATGTAAGTTCCTCCGATAGTATGTCTTCGCCAAACACATGTGTTCTCGTTTCTTTGAGGATCGGGCATCTACCAACAAAATGAAAAATGTCTTCACGTTCCGCCATATTACACATTTCACAAAGCACAGGTAAATTTTCGCGATGTGGAATAAAGTTTAGGTTTAACAGTTCACCCCTTAATCTAAAGATGCTGGATATTTCCTCTGTAGTGCAGTCATCTCTGAAATAATTTAAACAATTTAAGTTGTGGTTGAGCTTGCTATATATCAGCCTGGTTATCGATTCTCCTGCCTCTTCAACGTATCCAGCTCTCAGGTTGATATCTAGGCTTGCAATAATCTGATAGAGTGAGGGCTTCCAATTACTATATAATCATTAACGTTTAATTCTATACCCGCTTCTTGCCCTAACTCCATCCAGTCCTTGAACCATCCAGATCTGTTACGTATCGCTTGGAGAGCTGCTTTTTTGGAAGGCGATTATCAGACATATTAAGCACATTGATGATACAATCTACTTGTAATTTCAAGGTTTTTATAAACAATGGAGAGATACCAGTTTTGAGCATAACCATGTAGTTAGGAGCATTTGGAGGAAGTCGAAAAATGTGTTTGATGTAAAAACGAAGAATTTTCTCAAGGGTCTACCCCTCCCCCACCTCCCCGATACTTGAGCTGCACATAGTAAAGTTGCTTCTGACACCTATGTTGAAGATTTCCTTCCTCTATATCCATCGTGTTTCCCTTTTTATGAATCGGAAAGATAAAAGATTCCTTAAATTGTTGCGGTATGCTTCCGGTATTCAATATCAAGTTATATAGTCCTGTTAAATTCTCAACGATTTTACTCCGTGCCATATCGGTAAAACTCCGATGGTATCCTATCCGATCCAGCGGTTTTTCCATCCTTGAGCATTTAGCGCTCCTGTTGCACAATCGGCTGGTCCAATATTTCATTATAAAGGCTTGGTTGGGCATACTGAATCATATGATGGCCCATAGTATCTTGATTCAGAAGTTGCCTGAAGTGTATATGTAAGGTATTACAATTTAAGTTTGGATTAATAACATAGAATTTGCCATTTTATTTTTGTAACTGTTTCGAGGAGTCCTTTGTACTGCTACATGTAGTTAAATTTTGTGCTTTTTTTTCATAAAATACTTTCTTCTCTACAAAGTTCTTTAAACCTACGATTGTGTTTGATATGCGAGTGTTTCGCGGAGTCTTCATTGTTTTGCCTAACTCGGTTAAGCCATGAGTATGATATTTACATTCCTCGCTGCCATGCAGGATTCATCGAACCATGGTTTTTTAAACACTTCACCTTTTCTGCAACTGCTAGATCCTGGGTTGGGCTGTCTTGATGCAATCTTCAATATTTTCCAAATTATCTGTTCCATTCACTATCAAAAGTGTATCCAATTACCTTTTGTAGATTGAATCCGTAGATTCTCTCCATTGCCGTTTCGGTAACAGTTTTAAATCCGATCTTTCTTCACTCCCATTTAAAACTCATTTCCAAGAAACCACAATCGCGGCATGTGATCTGAATATGGCAATTGTTTTACTCTAAAATCAGTGATAATAGATTTCCAGTTACCCCAGCCATACCGTAATCAATGACGGAGCTACCTTGATATCCCACAAATGTGTATTCTCCAAATTTATCACTTTGCACATGTCATCTCTCGACCAGTTCTAATAATACTCCAAACTACGTTTTTACCAAAAAAAAAAAATTCGAACAATAGAAATAGAGTTATGAGGCTTTTTGAAAAAAAAATCCTTTTTTATACCTACTTAGGTATATTCCCTCATATCTCATCCTTGGCTTGGTTGATTTTATCTTTATTTTCTAATTCGGTAATTCAAAGTCAGTCAACAAATATTGCATTTAAAATTTGTATGAAGAATTTTTTTTTACTTATAAGTAAAATCAAAGAAACAATCAATGGTGTGCGTTGTTTTAATCTTTTTCTTCCATTTTCAAGTCAAAAAATTAAAAACTGCTATTTTAACATGTTTTTATTATTTTTTCATTTTAACGATATAAAGACATAAGCAAACCATTAATATATCTGATGTCTACCTACATTCTAGTTGTTAGCTACGAGAGCAAGTTCGTGAGATCCACTCGTGCATATTTTCTAAATTTATAACTGAATTGGAACTGTGCAATAAATATAGTTGGAATAGCTTCGGATTTTTGGAGATTTATGGATATTTAGTGGAGATTTTGTTCTTTGAGTGCTTTGGGCTTTTTGTTTTTTTTTTTTGTTGGCTTGCAAATATTTGGGGATTGCGACCAAATGAGATCTGCATATATTACTTAATATTATGATTATTTAATAATTTTATTTTTGGTCCAAAAGGATCTGTGGAATGATAAAGATTTTTTTTGATTTATAAAACAAACAAAAACATTTTTAAATAAATTTATTTTTCAAATTTATTTTCGAGATTATTAGATGCCCTAAATTTTCAAAACATTGAGACAATATTGTGTTAAAATAAAAAGACACGTACAACTCGATTGATTATTTAATTTTATTTGCTTCCGAAAATCTATATGGAACATGTTCTTATTCTAAAACTTCCTACAAATTAATTAAATGGGAATTAAATTGAATGGGAATTTAATTGTTGAATAGGAAGGACCTCAATTTTCTTTTTTACTTTCTTAAAATTGTGCGAAGCATATTAAAGCTTTTATACAATCCAATCACTCCTCATTTCATATGGCACAAAGGGAAACTAAAAATACACTGAATTTATGTCCTTTTTCTTCATCCGCCATAAGTTAATTGGTGAAGTGACTTATCTTATATCAAAATCGGATTAAATACTTGAGTTGTTGCTGTCTTATCTTAGCTGTTTAATATTATATAACTCTTGATAATAATCCAATCGATTCGAGTCCATTTGGTTATACAGTTTCTTTTTACTTGTCCCAACTCTCTTGATTTAAACCGATTATCCTTTTCTTGCTTTCTTGCTGATGTTTTTATTTTCAACTTATTTAGCAGACATTTTAAATTGCTTCAAATACAATTCAATAGCAAAATAGAATTAAATTGGGGTTTGATAGTTGCAGGTTTATATTTATGTTTTTGTGGTTTAAATTTATAATATGGAAATTTTTCTTCATTTGTGTTGTAAAATAAGAATTATTTCATAGAAATAAACTCAAGAATAAAAAGTTATTTGAATTACTCTCTTTTAGGATTTTTTTAAGCTTAAATAGAAACTAAAAGTCTTTTATTTCCTTAAAGGCTGCATTCTAGTCATGAAATATAAATCTTCATTTACATTTTGCCTCACGTATCTGTGGCATTATGCCAAAAAGTTCTTAGAGTCTTTTTTTTGTTTTTATTCAAGTGAAGGATATTTTTATCCTGGATTGGTAATAAATTCTCATTACACACCAGATATATATTCTTAAATTAATTGTATCTTAAAGTATTACCTTTTTATGTACATTTGTATGTAGATAGGTCTCGGAATAATAAAATGAAGGACTGTATGAAAAAAAGGAAAGATGCAAAAGGTCCCATGGAATGTCCTTTTTTTACTTTTTTTCTCATTGAATTTTGAAATAAATGAAAATGAATATTCATCACTGGTGTAAAGGCGTGTGAGTTTATTCACTTTATTTAAAACATGTCGGTCGTAGAATCCATAGCTAAAAGTAAAATTAAATGTCAATGTCCTTTGAATGAATAATAAATTTGACGAACCTTTGAAAAGTTTTTATTTAATGAAATATTTTTTAGTATTATTATTTTTAATGTATATGTACTGTAGATAGATATGGGTAGTAAGAATAAAACGGAGTGCTGGTGAAAAATCAGCTTTTGGGAGCAGGTGCTCCATTGGATATGAATACAATTCTTAAGTTCTTGAATTTTCTTAGGACCTACTCTGAGCAAGTGTTCCGTATCTATTAACATACATCACACATTATCAGCCAAATTTATAAACGTAGAATAGGGAAGGGTTAACCTTATTCCAATTGACTAAGTACAAAATGTTATTTAAAAAACAAATTTTCGTCTAAGTGACGTTTAATAAAAGTTAAATCACCGAACATGGTGGTTAAGCGAAGGAATACAAATCAGACGTGTTAAACAAATGATAATAACTTTGACAGAATTATTGGGTGTGTTCGGTAACGTGATCTACTTATTGTAGTAGATTTTCGTTTTGTTTTTATTAATAGGAAATTTAATTCCATGGTTTTGTAAGCTCATGGAATAAAGGTGAAATAAGCGTTTTTTACTAATACGGCTGTATATATTATGTCAAAACAGTAGAAAAATTATTGAAGTTCCTTCTTATGTCATCTTACAAGTCTTCCCTTTATGTTTTTATTTTATTTTAATTTATTTTATTATATTTTATTTTATACATTTTTATTTAAATAATTGCAACCCTTTCATCTTCAGCACTAAACCACTTATAACCTTCAACCATACGAGTTATGAAGTATGATCCAGTTGAATGTGTTTTATCCCTGACTGGCATTTTATTGACTAAACAAAAAGGTTCAACCGCAATCTTAAGTCCAGACATAAAGTTATTTTACACACTTCATTAATTTTGTGGATTACCCAAAATCTGTTGTTATACACAAACTTCCATTAAATTAAAAAAAAAAAATGTGTAAAACACCCACAATCGCATTAATTTACATGTGTTAAACTTCTTTTTTTTTTTTTTTTTTTCTTACTTTGCATGAAAAACATTTTCACATCAATCAAAATGTAGAAAAGAAAACTTTTTTAGACGGTTCATAATACCATTTGGCATTTTTTGTTGGAGAATTTATTCTTCTTTCGTGGTAAACATAATTAATTTGCTTCGGTAAAAACAATTTATTTTACTCAAAATGTTGTAGGTACTGATGAAAGTAAGTTTAGTAATAATTTTGAGAAGCTTATTTAAAACAAACACCTAATTAAAATTTAATAAGAATATAATTAATTTAAATCTACTAGCAAAACAGGGATTATAATGCAAAATGGTGGTTTTTTAAAAGTTTTATTTTATTTTTTGGTTACGTATACGCCACAGTGACCATTTTGGTTAATTCATTGATTTCAAGCTTATGACCACGAGATTATAAAACTTTATCACCCACATATACATATATGAAATACCTTTTCCAATTTCTAGAGCTATCCAGGTAATGTGAGAGTATCAAATGCGAAATTTTGGAAATGTAAAATATTGTAAGGTAGAGGTGTACGTGTACGAGATTTATTTTAAAACAATATGAAAAAAATGTCTTACTTGAGATTCTTGTTTCCACTTCATCTTTATAATTTTTATTTGATTTGATTTATGTATTTGAAAATTTTCTATGCCATAAAAATATAATTTTTTAGATAATGCAGTTATATTTGGAGCAAAATATATTGTTTTTTTTTGTGTACAAAATAATTATAACAGATTTAGGTAGATGCAAACAATTCATTGGAACACCACATTAATTATATTTTTTTATTTGGAATTCACATTAATATGGTTTCTAAATAAAATCTTATATTTAGTTGCACTCGTATACTCGTAATAAAATTGTATCTACACTTGGAACCTGAACTATAATTTAAAAGAAGGGCTAGATACCAGAGGCATCAACAAGATTATTTGAAATATTGATCCCATTTGCTTTTCATAAATTGGGTCACGTAGTTTATGGATGGCTATACTTAATCACAGAATCATAGATTTCCCCAAAATCGTAAGTAGGTACCTAAAGATGACTGCTGACAGCTGATTATGTCCTGAGAAGAAAGGAATCTATTTTGGATACCATATGATACATCTTTTGCACTCATAAATTATTTCAAATATATGATACTTACTCCGACATTCATAAAAGTCCATTTCAAGCAGTACCTTGAGGAAAAATGTATTATATTTTTTGGACTAATTTTGGGTACTTATTTATTTTTGCAAATAGTGTTTTTGTGAAATTCGAATCTCAAAAAGAAAGATTTGTTAGACTATCTGAAGTGAAGTTACATCACAAAATCTAAAATAACTTTTCTATTCCTCTGTTCAAGGAATTCTCAGCCAATCAAATATTTCAACTTCCATTATAGCAAGGCAAACTTTATTTTCGTTACAAACAAAATTTTGAGGTTTTAGTCTAAACTAAATGGAAAAATTACAGTGTTTTTTTTCTTTTCTTGACTTTTTACTATAGTTTAGGTTATGTTTCAATTTTTATTGTTACATACATTTCGTCATAAACAGAGAATCTTAAATACCCAAGCTGTAAGTATTCTCAATTAGTATTTGTAGGTATTTAAAGAAAACAATTTTTTAATAATATAGGTCTGAAGAAGGTTGTAATCACAACCGAAACGTCACTTGAAAATTTAAAACCACAAAAAACAAAAACTGACCTAAAGCCCACTAGAGGGAAATTTAATTTAGCAAAAAAGGTCACGAAAAAAGGAATTAGAATTTTGGAAATTTTAAAATATCACGAAAACTCCCAAATTTTGGAAGAACAAAAGTGTCCCATTTTTTTTTCTTTCACAGCAGATGAATGAAATCCAGTTTTCCAAGACTCAACTTTATTGATCACCCACAGTTTTCGAAAAAAAATTTTGATTTTAAAAGTGGGGGAATGACAAAAAATGCTGCCCACAATAATTCGATTTTATCAAAGATGACTATTAAAAAAAAAACAATAATCGAAAATGAACATCCCTTAAATTAGCTCTAACTTATCAAAAACATATTTTTTTGGCACATGTCCAAAAAACAGAACAAATATTAAAGAATTATAATAATACTTAAGAGCAGTCATTTTAAATAATTATGTTGTTCACAATGGGTATTTCAAATATAAAAATGGGCACGACTGGATCGCACAAACTTACTCTCGTAGCTTATAACTTGAACGTAGCTTGAAATTGACAATTTGCATATGTAGTGGTTCAATAACATTATGATATCATTACAAAAAGTGTTAAAAACAATTTAAATATAAATTATTACTATAAATTTGATTTCTTAATAGCGAAAATAGATAGAGCTCAAAAAAAGTATGCCATCTGACTAATTTGATAAATATTAATTTTTAAAATAAAAATTTCAAAAATCGCTAGAGCGGTTTTTTTTTAATAAATGTTTTATATATAAAATTTCTTGAAAATTAAAAAAAAATAAATTTGGTATGCCAACTTTTAGTATTTAATAAAATACAATTTCTTACAAAATTAAAAAAAAAAAATCGTTGACCCATTTTAATGATATTGAATTTTCAAAAAAAAATTCAATATTTTTTTAAAAATCCAAAAATTAGTTTTTTGGAAAATTGTATATGCAAAATTGTTAAAATTGCAAAGGACCTCTTACATACAAAATTTGGTTGAAATCGATGTAGCCGTTAACGAGAAATTTGAAAACCAAAAAATATGTTCAAAGACAGGTACCGTTAATAACCGTTATAAAAAAATTTTTTTCCTACCAAAATATTTATTACAGTAATTATAGTAGCTCGTAAGTTTTTGTTCAAAATCGTTAGAGCCGTTTCCGAAATAAATCAATTTTAGTATATTGGTTGTATACCAGGAACCGTTATTTTTTGAGCTAAAAATAATTTCAATTTCCCCTCTAGGGAATCCCTTAAGAACCTTAAGTTCAAAGTTTGAAGAAAATCGCTTCAGCCGCTTAGGCTGCAGGCCGAGGTACAGACAGACAGACGGACAGACAGACAGAATTGCGAGACCCACTGTTTTCGCGTTTTCTATCATCGTATTGTTAGGGAAAATTATTATCTCGATTTTTTTTTTTTCGCACGAATCCTAAACTTGCCCTATACTACGTATATTGCAATTAAAAAATTAAGTTTACTAAAAGAGTGGATAACATCAAAACCTTAATTTATCCTTCGGCTTTTTTGGTCACAATGCCAGTACTGGCTTACAAGTTACAATACATTAAAATTTTCTTACTAACAATATTCGTCGTACGACATAATTTATTTTCTTACCTATCTGTTAACGTATGAACTGTCAAATTCCATTAAAGGATGGCTGCGACAATGATTGATTAAAAAAAACTTCCAAAAAATCCAATTTTTTTAAAAATTATTAAAACAAAAAAATCGAAAAGTTTTTAATAAGATGCATTTTAATCCAAGTTCCTTTGATAAGACAGAAAAGTCTGTTAAATCATTGGCAGTACTATGCATTGACCATCGCAAGACTTGACAGACTTGATGCAGAATTCGACGTCATTTTTTGTTAACGCGTTGAAGTAAGAAAAAATCGAAGTCCGATGCCAAAGCAAATTCAATAAAAATATGTATTTACAATACCGATAGGCTATCCATTAAAAGCTGAACATGGCCAGTAAAATACTTGAAAGCAACTTGTTTACAAGTTGCGTGCTGCCTACGTGACAGCATAATCATATAGGAATCTGACAGTCAATGTATGTAGCTAACTTGCTTGCCAGTACTGGCTCGTGTGGACCAGGGTTATTAAGGTGTGCGCTTCAATATTCTAAAAAATTGACTAGTCTAATCAATTTTTTTTTATTAATTCATGATATTTAAATGTTCTTGAAAAGAATTAATCAATCACAAAATTTTGGAAACAAAAATAAAAAATTAATTTCTTTCTCTTTTTTTTTTTTGAAAATGTTTGTAAATATCTATGTTCTGGCTTCAATCTAAGCATTTAATATTTTTTTTTTTTGTTTTTAAGGTCCGTTCGGGAATGGAGTGAAGAAATTTGAACTTATCGAGAATAACCAGCACCCTTCTGTGTACAGACGCTTTATGTTTGCATATTAACCAGGCACACCATGTTTCTTGAAATGTTATTCTTGATGTTAAATCAAATATTCATTTTAACCATGATTTTTAACCTAAAAACATGAACAAATTATATCTTAAGAGAACATCTATAAGCGTTCGTTTAAAACAGAGATTATTTAATTTAACTCTGTAAACTGTAAAACTAATTTATTCAAACCTCAAGAACACACAAAACCCTCCCGGCCTAACATTACTTTTTTAAGGGCTATTTACGTTTGAAATTCCAGCTATGGTTCTTCTTCAGCTTATTTCTTAGATTTAGTTCACTTTAAGGAGGAATTTCCTCAAAAGGAGATATTCCCTCAGAGATATTTCATCAAAACTCAAAAGTCAAGTCAAAGCATCATCTTAACACATAATAGCAGTATTAAGGAGTTATATAGAATGGAAATATTTTCCCTCAAAAAAATGTTGCTATTTTTTGGAATCATTAATATTTTTTTAATGTACATATCTGTAATGTATGTATGATCAAAACATCTATAAATCTTATGCCATTAATGAGGTCATGTTTTAATAATCCAAATATATGTACATACATATCCACGCTCCTATGGGAAACAACATTATAATATTGTAACTAATTGAACCATGTTGTTGCGAATAGAAATCCACTCAAAGCGTTGTCGCTTTTAGGGCTCATTATCGTCAAGCTAAACGATTTATCGTTAATAAATTATGAATCACAAAATTGTGCTATCAGCTAGTGAGTCTATTTTGTTTAGGAAGAAATGATAATGTATTATTCATACACTTATACATCCCTACACATTTATAAATGGGTATAGACATTTTGGGTTTGTCGAATACGAGGTGCTTTAAGAGAGTGTTTATTTGGGAAAAAAGCTACGTATAGTGTGTGTAGGCTTAGGATATAAGCTGCTGAGAAATAGTGATACTATTTCTTCGAAAACAGTTCTTTATCAAAAAAAAAAAGTTCAAAGCGGGTGTGTCTATTGAAGGAGCAGGGTACACACATGACTTGAATACAGATAGCTTCCGCTCACCATCAATATAGAAACATCTAAGACAAGATTATGCTGTCAAAAGATATTATTATTTTTACTTGCTCTATAGGGCAAGTACATATCGGTTTCGTGACAAAAAAAAAAATTTAATTTTAACCAACAAAGTGATTTTCGTCAAGACGTCCGTCCTTCGCCGTTGGTCTGTTTGTTTGTGCGTCCTGATGTACATCGAGCTAGAGCCTAAACAGTTTGACGGATTTTTGTGTTAAATCATCTAAAACTAATAGCTGCCATACATGATTTCGGTTTTATAAGGTTTTATCGAGATTTTGATTAAACTTTGTACATGTATTCTCTAGGACAGTTTTAATAATAGGTACTGCAAACCACGTTATTACCAAAAAGTTGAAATAATGGTAACATGTTTTGAAAGTTTTAAATGAACAACAACCACTTGTGTTGGCTACCACCGAGTATCCTCCTCATGGTTTTCGCCTTGACGGTGGCGAGGGGGCTTACGCTTGACACTCCAGCAATCCAGCTGCAGGGTCAAGCAACTAAGAAAACCAAAAAACAGGGATGTTATCCAAACATATATAAAGGATAAAAGTTTGCAAGAGGAAGAAAATCTAGTGGGGATATACACTCAAGTGTCGGCAGAAGTCACGGCTTGGCTTCGCAAGAAGCTAAGTCGCCAGTGACAACAACAAGCAAACCACAATTAAAGAGACAGGGAAACACTCGCAACCTTGCGGCAGCTCTTTTTCCTGCACTAGATAGCTTAGCTATCGACGGTAGGAAGACCTCGAACAAACCTCCCTCTATAGGAAGTCCAACCGAGGACGAGCTATTGGAAGACTTGAGTCAAGAAGAGACTACGCTGAAGTCTACTGCACTCCTCAAAGCTTCGAGGCAACGCAGTAACTACAGATCCTCTAAAAGATTCGTGAGTGCTACCGAGAAAAAGGACCCAACTACCCTCAGTTCGACAGACAAGGCCCTTCTGAAAAAACATATGAAGTTGGTGAAGAACTTTGAAAGTCAGTTGGCAGTGACTGCAACTGAACCCATTGACTCCATCCAACAGATGAACATAATAAAGCCAGACAGCAAAAGAGTGGATGCGGCTACATCTAGGTCTATCCCTAAAAAGATAAACCGTGAACAGGCCAGCAAGAACTCTAATGCTCGTCCCGACTCAAAGGCGAATTTGGCGACCTCCAGCAAGAAACAGCAAACCAACGCTACATCAAACCTGAAAAGGAACGAGAAAGCACAGGTAGGCAACTCTTGTGGGACAAAGCCTGGTTCGACCAAGAGAGCATGATCGGAGGAGGCAGCTAAGACAGAAGGTTCGAAAAAGCTTAAAACCAACAGTTTTGACACCACACCGATCGATCTGCAGGTGGCCATAATAAGTCGAGACGACCCAGATGGGAAAATCACGGCAAAAAATTGGCTAAACGAAAAAAATTGTGGAAAACGAAATCCTAAAAGCCATGATGGCGACATCTGAGAACGATAGTTCTGAAGAATATATCTTCGATGGAGCAGGATGGCAGAAAGGAGTTAAAGTGGTTTGCTGTGGGGACCGGAAATCACCGGAGTTCCTCACTCGCACAATCGCCAATATTCGTATAGTGCGACTAAAGAAAGAATCTCTGTACTTAACAGTACGTCCGAAGTTGGGCTCAAGGGTAAACTGATGGGCAATCCTAGAAGCACGAGTAATACGGTTGAATTGTTAAAGGGGAGGAATGCAGCTGGTTATTTCACTAAAGCACTGTTTGTTGAAATAACGAAAGGCATGAAACATTTCGACGGTGCTCAAGAGATGAAAATGTTTCCGTTATAGTTCTTTCACCTTTCATTTTAAGAGCTCTCTTTTGAATTATATCCAATAGACTCAAGTGGGTTATTGGAGAACCTGCCCAAATATGGGATTTATACTCAAGTTTTGGACGAATAAAAGCTTTGTAGATTACAGCCAGATCAGAAGGGCAGACAAATGTCTTGCATCGACGGAGAAAACCTAAGCACTTAGCAACATTTTTAGCGACATCAAATATGTGGTCGTTCCATAAAAGGTGGTCTGTGACACACATACCGAGGACCGAATGCCTTGCAGGCTTACTCCTTACTCAAACGTTTATTAACTAGGATATACATAAGTAAAACAAAGTGTCTCTATAATTTTACAAGTGACTATTTCTCTATTCCATGTGCATCAACAAATAACAATTAAATTCCCTATATTTAATTTAAATCATTATTTTCCAATTCACATACAGGACACAACCCATTCTCACATAATTATATGCTTTCCTCAAGCAAAACAAACACTAGGGGTTGATTGTTAAGTTGTTAAATTAACCATATGAAACATTGAAATGGTGAAGTTAGGTATCAACCATCAGACTTAACAAAAGAACAAAGAGATTATTTTGATAGGAATTGCGAGGACCAACGAGAGACGATTCACAGCCATTAAAACCCATTTGAACAACAACTTTGCACTGTTAATTACAATTCATTGTTGTTCTTTTATCTAACGAAGAGGTGATGGGTGGGGTGGTCGGATAGCAAAATGAGCACCATAAAGCACGCAAGGGAATGATATTGGTTTGTGTCGTTATTATCAAAAGGATACACTCTCAATTTAAGTTGTAAGCTTTTGATCTTTGTTAGATCAACAAAATGTTATTTATGTTTTTTTTTTGTGTTGGTTTTGCTTTGTATTAACCTTTGTTTGACCTTTATTCCACACGAACGTTCTTATTTCAAAGAGGAGAAAATTAACATTATAGAAGTCTTCACTGTTTTGTTTAACCCTTATAATGTTGTTCATGTGAATTAATTTATTTTATCTACATTTATTTTATTTTGAAAACTTTGTTGTGTAGATTTGTTTAGTGGACAGCAACAATAAATTTCTATTGTTAAATTGCTACGGGTATATTTCAATTCTCCGTTGAAATGGTAAAATCCTACTTGTTTTGATACAAATGTCCAATCAAAGATAAAATAATTAGTGAAAAGGTATGCAATAATACAATTTGGTGCAACTCATACCTTTTTGCAACCTTGGAAATTATACAACGGACAAGAAGAGCATATCGTCGGTGTACTTGCAGAAGGCACTAAGTCAAAAAACATAGTTTTGATTAAATTGATATTGAATATTTGTTTAGTCGTGAAAATTCAATACCGATGGTAATTTTTTATCTGATCACGTAAAAAGCTCTATTGACATTATGACTTAAGATTATAATCGAAATCTTTAGTTTTTGCCAAACAAATTCAAAAATATTGGAACAGAACTAAAAAAAATGCTGACTTAGTGCTGTTTAGCAGAATTGATAATGCAATAATATGTCAAATAGGCAATTTTAACTGAAAACAGAAATTTAAAAAACATGTTTTTCTTTGTAATGTATTATTAAACAGTTTTATTAATATTTTAAGAGCAAGTAGGAATAATATACAATAAAATGATATGGTAAGTTATAATAAATATAATAAATAAAATTAAAGAAAAGTCAGTTATAAATACAAAGAAGGAATAATTTAACAATAAAAAATGAAAAAGGAAAAAGGAAACTATTCACCATCGCTTTCTTCTGATGTGTAAGGTTCTGGCAAGTAGTTTTTGGAATTAGGTTGTGAGGGCAAAGATTTAAACCAATAATGGAAAAATTCAGATACCACTCCTTTTTGACACATTTCTAGTAAGTCTTTTTTTTTTTTTTTGCTGTGCTTATTTTAAGAGGTTCTTGATATAATTTAGGCCATTGTGTTAAGGGAAGATACTTTGGAACGGCGTTTCTTCCTCTTCGTACAGTTTTTATCACGTTCATTGTTCTGAAATTGTCTCCAAAATTGTATTTGAACTGAAGAAATCCCGGTTTACTTTTTTCATACCGGAACCATTTAATTTTTAGCCAGTTAACTTTTTGGCCATTGGTGTCCACTGTCTTATTTTTAATCAATTTTTCCGCTAATACTTTTAAATTAAAAAAAATATCAAATTTCATTTCAACAGCTTCATAAGGGGACTTGTTTTGGACCCTTACTCTTGCAGCCCTGAATATATTAAGCCAATCATTAACACAATAAATTGGAAAGAACTTCTTCTGTTTTTCGATTGCACTATGCATTGAGTCAACCTCCATGTAAGAGTGGCCACTTTCCAAACATTTTTGATCAATTATATTTAAATTAGTTGTCTGCACTACATTTAAAAAAAATGCCACAATATTTGCATTTCGGTTCTGACCAGCGCAAGTATCGGAAAATTTTGACAGCTTTTTGATATTTTCAGACAATTTTTGTATATATTTTAAAATGCATGACCCCACTTCACAGCTCCCCCCTTTACCGCTTGACTCTGTCCAGGCATAACAAAAAGTGTTGTTCGGAAAATCTGCTTCATAAATTGTGAAGTTGTGAAGTATAAGCTCCCTTTTATAGTAGGTCAAAGAAACATCAGTTGATGGTATTTGCAGAACACTTTGCATATCCATTGAAATTGATTTAAAACTTTCTTCCAAATTAGCTCTTTCTTTGTCCTTTTTTTTTTCTTCGAATGCTTCTTTTTTGCGAAGTAAGTGATTTTCATAATCAACTTGCAGATCAAGTTTTGCCTCAGGAGATGCGATTTTATATTTGTTACAAAAAAGGCATTGATCTTTTTTGGCACAAAAAATGATAAATTGTAGTCATTACAAAATATTCTTCTGTAGGTTATTTCAGACACAGGAAGAATATGCATTTCAGTACACTGTATTTTATACAGCTCGTATATTTTCCTTATAGAAAGCTTACTGTCTAAATACTTTCTCTGGCTGTCCTTGCGGCAGTAATGACTTTCCATGCACGGAAAACTTTCAATGTGTTTTTTAACATTCATAATAGCTTCAGGTTTTGTTTAATTGGGTGGTGTATGTTTGCCTCTTTTTTCTTCCGCTGAAAAATGACCACCAATCTCTTGTTTTCCTAAAAACGCATTAATTACACTTCGGTTGGAAATATTCAACGTATTTAAAAAAAACTGTTGACAGACTCTTGTTTTACTGTCATCCTGAGTAAAAAAATACTTTTTAGCAGTTTGTCGTAAATTTCCATTTTCATTTCTTGGTCGTCGATATTTTGGGGGGTTGCTTTCAACATTTTGCAGAATAAAACTTTTTTGTTGTTTGTAGTTCAAAGACCAACAACTTGTACATAATTTCAGTTGGCAGCTTTCGCTAATGTTCAAACATTTGAATTTGCACTTATGATTTAACATTTTCTTCGGATTTTTTGGTCGTTTTAAATTACTTTTATAATCTTCATAAGGGAGACACTTAGACTTGAGTTCCCTGTTGATATTTCGCTTTCATTTTTGAGGACACGATTTCTTCCATCTACTGGCTTTAATACAAATTTCTGTAGCCTTATCATTATTCGTATTACTCGCTACGGGTTCTTCTTCGATGCTGGTGCCAGACACGCTTTCATCATCATCATATCGTGGGTATACCCACGATATTTTGTTCACATAAAAGCACATTCCATTTGGCAATGTACTTTAATTTCATCATAAACGCTTCTTAACTTCGACAAATTTTTCCTTTAAAGATTTATATGAAAGACCAAATGAAAAATATTTGAGTTTTCCACAGAAACTGCAACTTATTTTTTACTTTTTTTGGCAGTGTACTTTAAGCTACCTTACATTTTTAAGTACCTCTTCTTAGAATAATGTACGTCTTTCATTAAAAAAGATTAAATCGTTTTATTTTAATAACCAAGCAAAAGAAAACGAAAAACTAAATAAGTCAAAAACTCAAGAACATGTCTTTATTACCTTACTACTACTTTTTAACTCCTAATAAAACTCTCAAATGCAAATTATGTGTCATAATATCTACATAGACTCAACAACAACAACAACGACACCAACCGGTAGCACATTCTTCATACGTATCTTACTTCCAACGAATAACTTCCATGCATATTTTAACACTCTTAATCGTCGTTGTTTTATTTGGTTTCAGTTCCGTTGAAAAGTTTAAAATTTCTACAAATGGAAAAGTTTAGTTGGAACAAATAAAACAAAACTTAATAAGGTATGATAATAATTTGTGTTTGAATGAGAAGCAAGAATTTATGTATGTGAGGAATTTATTAGTCTCAATTATTAATTTAAATTGAAATATTGTAGATTTATTTCTAGGAATATGAAAGTTTATTTTTTTTTTCAAACTTGGGATATCTACCCGGATGAAAGTAGATATATTTTTGGAGTATAAAGGTAATTTATTTTATAGTTTTTGAAAAATAATAACATGAGATTTTTAAATTAAAACCCACGCCTCCTTCCCCCCTAGAAAACTGCCGCGGGGCAAAAAAACTTCCGCGGGGCAAAAAATTTGCCGCGGGTCAAAAAATCTGCCGCGGGGCAAAAAATCTGCTGCGGGGCAAAAAATCTGCCGCGGGGCAAAAAAACTGCCGCGGGGCAAAAAATCTGCCGCGGGGCAAAAAATCTGCCGCGGGGCAAAAAATCTGCTGCGGGGCAAAAAATCTGCCGCGGGGCAAAAAAACTGCCGCGGGGCAAAAAATCTGCCGCGGGGCAAAAAATCTGCCGCGGGGCAAAAAATCTGCCGCGGGGCAAAAAATCTGCCGCGGGGCAAAAAATCTGCCGCGGGGCAAAAAATCTGCCGCGGGGCAAAAAAACTGCCGCGGGGCAAAAAATCCGCGAGGCAAAAAAACTGCCGCGGGGCAAAAAAACTGCCGCGTGGTGTAACCAAATTGTTTTGCATCGCTTTTATGCTTATAAAAAAGACGTGTTTCCCGGGTGCAAAAAAAAAGTTATTTGGTTCGAGTAAAAAGCGTATAACTTGACTTTTAATGGTCAGATCTTTAAGATTGAGAAAATGACGTGAAAAACAGATTACAGTCGTGTGTATTAAAAGAAATAGGAACAATTAATATCTAAGCAATTGAATGGTGATTGGCGAATATTTTAAAAGGGAAAATATTATGAATAAATTCAAATAAATTCACTCTTAAAAAATGCTTTACATATCAGAAAATGGATGCACTGCCAAAACATTGTGTATCCGCTTTACATATCAAAAAATGGATGCAGTGCCAAAACATTGTGTATCCGGAAGCTTTAAAATAAAAAAATACATAGGTGGGAAGAAGGTATACAAATGTCACCAATCTCCTTTAATTTTTTGTGCAAAGCAACGCGAGCACGGTTCGGCTAGTTATTCTATAATTTCAGTATTCAAAAGACTATCAGGTTCTGGAAAGAATTTTTAGAAGAGTACTAGAACATCCTGAAAGGGGAGCTACATATGTAGGTACAACGATTTTAATGTTATATAGTTAGAAATTTAGTTGGGGTTAAAATCTGTATTCTTATAATGTTGTTTAATGATAGTTACTTACATTTACCAGCGGATCAATCTGCATTTGAAACAAGTTTCGTATTTTCGTATTTTTTTTTTTAGTTGTAAAATCATTGACTACGGTTCTTGGAACGATTTCACTTGGTTACAAGTCTTTTTGCATTGAGTTATTTTTGTATTTCGGGTGGTGGGAAAGAGGCGCCGAGGGTTTTTTTTAATTTTGAGTAGTTAAAATATACTTAAAAGTAACAAGATTCTTATCGCATGTAGATAATTGATAAAAAAATCTAGTTTAATTTTTCAAACTATTAAATTTTAAAAGTTGGGCTCAGGGGAGCAAGCAAAAAACTGATATATTTATTTGAATTGGATAGGCTTTCAATTATTTAAATTTTTTGAAGAAATTTTGATAGGTATTAGTCAATTCACAATTTTCAACTTAGAGCAACTTTTGATTTTTGAAAAAGGGTTGCCAATAATTTTTTTTAAAGTAACGAGAACTTGAAGATGTTTTTTTTAAAGTTCGTTCCTAGATTGGTGTAGTGTATTCAAATACATAATATGTTTTCAACAAATGTGTTTAATTATGTATTAGGTAATTGAAATAAAAGGTTTTTGGAAAAACCAAAAATATCAGGAGCTGTATTTTGCATTTTTGAAGAAAAGCATTGAGATGCATATCCTTAAAAATACACACCTTATAATTTATAACTATATGTTCTTGGAACAATTGTTAGAAAATTTTTCTAGACCTGAAAAAAAAAACAAAAAGTTCGAATTTCAAAAAAAAAGTGGTTAGAATTTTATCCACAACTTTTGTAATTTTTAACATAGAGATCCGAAACATGAAACCATTTTCTCCATAATTTTTGTAATTTTGAACAGGAGATCCAAAACATGGAACAACTAAAACGATATCTACTCTTTTACTAGCTAATTTTTGGGCAGTATTGGCTTTATTGTTCTCTGCTCCGTAAATTTTGACTGCGCTAGCTTTTGGAGTATGATCTTTCTGATATATTTATTTCATAAACTTGACTATTACCCCAGTCAAAATAGACATAATAATCTCAAAACATTAACAATATTCCAACACTGCTTAAACTTTGTAGGGACCTTCCACTGACCATAACGAAGCATTGGCGAAAAGTTTTCGTCAATCCGACAGGAGCACAACTTTGTACGCGTGGCCAAGTGTCGAAAAAATCAGTTTTTAGCAAATAACTTTTTAACGATAAATTCTATCGAAAAGTAATCTGATTAAAGTTTGTAGATCACAAAATTCTCTATCAAAAATATACATAAACTATTTTCCTTTAACCAATGACTAAGGAAGTATAGCTATTTAAACAAAAAATATAAACTTTTCGATAGCATTTATCGTTAAAAAGTTATACATAAACTTATTTAAGCTAACTGAAATGTTCAGCTATAAATATCAGATAACCCCAGCAACATTGACAAGTAGTGGCTACTTATGCCCAATTTTGTCGATGCACAAGCCCAAGTGCCCCTTAACATTTCCATCATTTTCTTTCATAGACACCCTGTATAAAAAGAATGAAGTACCTCCTACTGATATAAAATGCAATATCTATATTTGAAATATATAGATATCAATTTAGTTTCAAAATCATTCACTTTTGTTATAGCAACCCACTTCATGACTTCACTCAAATTACAAATCCTTCTTAACAACACAATTGACTAAAATACATACAAATTGTGTAAAGCAAGCTCTTTCATAAACTCGAATATTTATAACAAAGAAACTCCCACCTTATATTATAGTATGAATATTTGACCAAAAATCTATTTTTACCACAAAAGACAGAGCTTAAGTTGATGTGTAGTATATATCCTCTTATTTGCTTGCTCTCTTAGATTACTATTCAATCCTTAAGAAAGTAACAAAAGCCTTAATTCAAAAACTAAAGTGGTTTCTGATTTGAATACAATAAATATTGAGTGGGAGATAGAATTTCAATTTGAGTGATATCACTCAAGCGTCAAGTGCAAATTGTATGATACCTGATGCTCTACCATATTATTTAATTGATGTGTTAAGATTTCCTGAGATATGACAAAGTGGGTTTATTTATTTCAGGGGTTATTTTGGGAAATGTCATTTTAAAATGAATGAGTATCATAGCATCATCATAGAAATTTAAATAAAAAATTTATATACATATATATTATATTTTTTATTCATCAAAAAGTGGATTAATTCATATTCATCAAAAAGAAGGATTGATTTTAGATTTCACGGAAAAAATCCAAAGCAATCATATTTCTATGGGTGATGGCTTTCAATGCAGTGAATGAATATTTATCTAGGTTTTTGCAGTCCTCTTCAACTATTGACAAATAAAAAATTTAGAGGGCGACACGCTAGAGAGTGTGCCGCAGGAAAAGATAAAATAATATTTTTTTTTATTTGAGTGCAATCAATAAAATAAAATTTAAAAACGTCAAATGCTTATTTTTACCATAATCGACTGAAGGAGTTGTTATTTTTTTACTTGCGATTGATGGTACTTAAGGGGCCAGTTATAGCTTTCATTGAAAACAATCATTGAAAATATTAATGGTCAATTTTGAGAGATTTTGAAGAAAAAATCAATGATTATTTTGATGCCAAAGTAAAGCTTATTGACTTAATAATTATTTCTACGTAAAACAAAATTCAATTTGGCACAACTTTTCTCATAAAATGACTTTTATTTTTTCAATGATGAACTACCTTACCAATGATCATTGAAAAAATTAAAAGTTACGTTATGGGGAAGATATGGATCAAAATGAATTTTTTTTGGAGGACAAATAATTTTGAAGTCGTAAGCTATATTCCTGCATTCAAATAATCAATGGTTAAACTTTCGAAGGGTCTCAAAATCACCAGCTAACTTTTTCAATGATGGTTTTCAATGATAGCTATAACTGGCCCCTAAGGGTAAGGTTTTGTAATTTAGTAAATAAAATCAACCTTGGGATTTTAATTAGACCTTAATTTGCGATGATAAAGAGAATGCGAAACTCAAACTACAGCTTCAATCGCTGAATCGATTTTCTTTGAAATTGGCTCTTATGTGGTTCAAGAAGATAATTAAAACGTCAACAACTTCACATCACTGAAATTGGATTTTGACCCTCAAAATAATGAACTACCTTGTGGCATGACTTTTTTTCTTGTGATATTTTGGTAATAGTACTTTAATCTCCAGTGGACAAGGATTATTAATCTACTCGCAATGTTTTACTTATATAAATTGATAAACAGCGCCAGTTGTTTGCTCTCAAATTGTTTCATTTCTTCATGATGTTTTCATTAAAATATTCATCTTTGAGAAATTATTTCAAATGTCTTAAGGCCTTTTAAGTAACCTTGCTATTTTTTTTTTTAACAGCGAAATTATTTGATGAATACAACCACTTTAACTGATTCAATGTTTACCGTCTGGTGGTTTTTAAATTCGCTGACATTTTCTTCTAATTCAAAAAGAAATGTCTGTGGTTTGATATTTCCATTAAATACGTTTATTGGCCTGAAAGCTAACAAATACAAATTAAATTCGTAAATTATTAAATATGTATTTTAAGAGTATAATAAATTGCTGTTAATTTTGTTTCGGTAGGACTTTAAATAATACCTAAAAACAGCATGGCATTCCCTTGAATGATCTACTATTTATATCTGCAATGAATCGGTGGAGTCACGTTTTAATCGGCTTAAATGGCTCTCAGTCAGTTACACTGCCCACGTATTTTCAAATGACAACCATTCACGTTGCTTACACGTACGTCCAGTAAATAATTAAAATTGAACTCAGTTACGAGTGTATTGTTAAATTTAACCCAATAATCCATCATCCAACATGAAATCCTCTTGATATACCTAAGTTAATCTACTTTTTTAATTTTTTAAATTCACTGTGGCGTATACGTACTTTTTTGTAAATTTAATAACACGAAATAAATTAAACTACAAGTCGTCAAGTGTTCTATGAGATTAATATTATTATTTTTATATTTTGAAATTGTTTAATTTTCATTATACAAGAGAACGCCGGTACGTTACGTCAATTTTTAAGGACTAAGAGCCGTTAAAAGCTATTTTGAATCAATAATTCAACAAGTCCAATTAAATAATGATAAGTCTTCTACTTGGCTGATTTATTTGAGTAGTACATACAATTTGTATTATAAAAAAAACTATTCATATTATACAAGAAGATTAATATACAATTTGAAGTAAGTGCGTATAAAAATGTAGATTGTAGATAGAAACATAATTTACTTTCAAAAAATACAAGCACTTTTCATTTTTCCTCTTGATAAACCGTTATTATTGGTTTTATAAATTTTCAAATGTAAACAAACATTTCATGTGTTTAAATTTAATTAAAGCAAAAGGTAAATAAAATTATGGCAAATCATTTCGCGCAGTAAGTTATTTATCTAATATCAAAGGCCAACGAAACTCAAATAAATTGTGCCAAATGTAGGATGAGCAGATAATGTGTCACTGGCAAACATAGAAGGATATACACAGTATAAAATTATTCGAGGATTTGATGGTATCTCGATGCTCTTATCTTTAATGTAAATAGAAAGAAGAGTCATGTGAAATGAAAGGATGCTTATCTTTCTTCTTTATTTATTTGTGTTAGCATTACATTAAATGTTTGTAAATACGAGCATATTAGAAAAAAAATTATGGCATTTCCTCCGGGTCGGGGGTTTTGCGTCGGGGTAACTTTCCTACCACGTAAAAAAAAATCGTTCCGAAACAACAACAAGCCTCGGATATGGATGATTTTAAAGTTGACGACCCCAGCAAACCAAACAAGGACAATGAATTTTGGATCTGCACGTGGAACGTCCTGTCCTCATACAGAACACGTGCAGCCGAACAATTAGTGGAGAACCTGGACAGGCTAAAGGCCAGGAAGTGCGATGGGATGGAGAGGGCATACGGAGACTGAAAACGTGTGACATCTACTACGGCGGGTGTCAGCGGCTCTTTGGTTGTGGTTTTGTGATAAGGGGAAGTCTTAGGCAAGAAGTCTTGGGCTTCCGAAGTGTAAGCGAGCGCCTGGTCATAATCCGTATCAAAGGCAAATTTAAGAACATTTCGCTGATCTGTGTTCACGCCCCCATGAAAGGAGAGAGGACTCAACCAAAGAAGCATTCTTCTATCTCCTGGAGACAACGTATGATATGTGCCCGAAGTACGACGTGAAGATCATTCTTGGTGACTTCAACGCAAGATTCGGAAAGGAGGGCATCTTTGGTTCGATAGTCGGAGGACACAGCCTACACGACGAAACTTCCGGCAACAGACACAGGCTGGCAGACTTTGCGGTGGGGCGAAATGTCATCACCTCAAGCACCTACTTCCCACAGCTCAATATTCACAAGGGGACTTGGCGGTCGCGTGATCAACTAACCGTCAACCAAATCGACCACGTAAAGATAGACGCGAGACATGCTTCCAGTATCTTGGACGTCCGAACGTTCCGAGGAGCGAAGCGATCCACCCAGAATAACAAGGCTAGAACGGAAGCCTGTCGAGATGAGAGTGGGCATATGGTAGTAGACACACAGTCAGTGCTGAGGATCTGGAAAGAACACTTCTCTAGACTGCTTAATGGCGAAGACAGCCGAGATGCCGCTAATAGGCAGAACGCTCCATTCAACTTGGACGATGATGGCCAAGAGTTCCGTCCACCCGACCTAACCGAAGTGCGGCAGGCGATATCCAAACTTAAGCCGAACAAGGCTGCTGGTGCAGATGGCTTACAAGCCGAACTATTTAAATCAGCGGAGATGAATTGGCTAGTCGCATACACCAGCTCATCTGCAAAATTTGGTTTGTATGCCCGATGAATGGAACCTCGGTATAGTGTGCCCCATCCATAAAAAGGGAGATGTTCTGAAATGTACCAACTACAGAGGAATTAGTCTCTTAAACGTCGCTTATAAAATCTCGTCGGCCATCCTGTGTGACCGCTTAAAACCTTTTGTCAACGATCTGATCGGCCCCTATCAGTGTGGTTTTAGGCCAGGCAAGTCAACCGTCGTCGCTCAAATGTTCACACTCCGACAGATTTTAGAAAAATCCCGGGAATTTCAGATCGATACACACCACCTTTTTATCGATTTTAAAGTCGCGTATGATAGCGTGAAAAGGGACGAATTATACAGAGCCATGTCGAGTCTCGGCATCCCTGCCAAACTCGTCCGCTTGTGCAGGATGACGATGGAGAAATCTCGCTGCTCCGTCAAAATTGGTAAGAACACCACCGATTCCTTTGATGTTGAGAAAGGATTGAGGCAAGGCGACGCGTTATCATGCAACCTATTCAACATCGTTCTTGAAGCCATTGTACGCAACGCACATGTCAACAACAGCGGTACAATCTATCAAAAGACCGTTCAATTGCTTGCGTATGCGGATGACATAGACATTGTCGGCAGAACGAAGCGAGCTGTGGCAGGGGCATTTGCGAGCATTGAATCGGAGGCGGCTAGAATGGGATTGGCGGTTAATGAGGACAAGACGAAGTATATGCTGTCATCGAGAGAGGAATCTCAACATCGTCGACTCGGGCAAAATATCACGATGGACAGATATAACTTCGAAGTTGTCAAAGACTTTGTCTACCTGGGCTCCACTATTACATCGCAGAATGACATCAGTGCAGAGATCAAGCGAAGAATTACTCTTGCCAACCGCTGTTTCTTCGGTCTAAGAAGGCATTTAAGTAGTAAGGCCCTCTCTCAGAGAACCAAGGAGACTTTATACAAGACCCTAACCATCCCTGTCCTGCTTTATGGGTCAGAAGCGTGGACACTGAAAGATTCGGATAAATATCTCCTAGGGTGCTTTGAGAGGAAGATTCTTCGTGTGATTTTCGGTCCGGTGTGTATCGAAGGATTATGGAGGAGAAGATTCAACGACGAGCTATACGGGCTATACAACGACGTTGACCTGGTCAAAAAGCTGAAAATACAGCGGCTGAGATGGCTGGGGCACGTGGAGCGTATGGACAGCAACGCACCTGCCCGACGAGTCTTCGAATCCAACCCCGATGGGGTACGCAGCAGAGGAAGAACCCGTAACAGGTGGCGCAATCAAGTGAATGACGACATCAAAGCACTCGGTGTGCGCAACTGGAAGCGGCTAGCTAGGGACAGAGCTGGCTGGAGGGGCTTGTTAGTTGAAGCCGAAGCCCATCCTGTGCTGTGAGCGCCATCAAAAGGAGAGTAAAGTAAGTTTATTAACAATGCCAATATTTTAGTCTTCAACAAATATTTTTCGCAGACATTTCTTAGAACCATGATATTGAAAAATTCTCAAGTAGCATTGTTATTTCAATGTAGGAAGGGTTAGTTAGACACCTTAAGTTTGTAAATTTTGTATTCAGGTATTATATACGATATTATGAGGTGTCCAAAATATCAATGGTCTTAGTACACCATGAAATTGATGGTTCATAAATACGTTTATGGGGCTATAAATACGTTTATGGGGCTATAAATACATTTATGGGGCTAATTAAAAGCACACTAGAAAAAAAAATATTCAAAAATAAATTGTGTTGTTGGCAATAACACCAGAATAGCACGCATGGACCAATTTGGTTCAAATATTTAAAGATAAAGGAGGGATTCGAATTTTTCCTTTATCTCATCTAGAGTGGGTAGCTGCCATACAACGAACTTTCTCAAAAACAGCTCTACAAAGGATGATTAAACTTCGTGTCTGTAATGAATGAAGTAATTTTAATTAAACTGCATTGAAATTGACCCAATGGGAAAAGGATATTAAATTCCAAATATTTCACAAGAACCGATTCAAATAATTTGTTGGTATTTTGGACACACGTTATCATAAAAATTCAAATACAATTGCATCTTTATGCAAATTTTAGACTTTCTTTTGTCTGAAATGCGACCAAATCGTACATTTTATTTTTCAAAAAACACTATTTTCTTTAAATCTTCGAATTCCCCCAAACCGGTTTAACTAATTTTGATTAAATCTGTTTGCAGACGCCTCTGGAAAGTCTTAGTAGCATTCTGCTCCAATATTTTTTAAAAGCAAATAATAGTTGATTAAAAAAAATAAATAAAGATTAAACACGTACATTTAAATAATAACTTAATTCTTAAGAATATCAATACAAAAATTTCTCATAACACGACACACAAATTTAAAAAAAAACAAAATATTTCTCAAAACACCTCAGCCTTATTCTTGACAGGGAACAATTTTACTGAAAGCAACTACCTTCTTACAGTACCTACCTAAAATAGAATGTTTTTTTTTGATTTTCTAAGTAATTATGCAAATTATTATGAAATAGTTAGTATTTTTTGTTGGTTAAAAAAAAAGTCTAAGAAATCTTGTGTGGCCTTAAGTTGGCAAGTGATGTTTTAATTCAGAGAAAATGGTTCCTTTTTTTTTTAATTTTCCAAAACCCCTCCCCAAAATTGTTCGTGACTGGGAGCGAATGGATATAATTCAATTAAAAAGTACAACAGACCTCAACTGCAGAACTGTGCTGATCTAAGTCGCGTGCACAAGTTATCTGCTACTGTTCTTCACTATGGACATTCAATGTTACAAGTGTAAAACTCTAATTTCTGATTGTGATTTTAGACCAAGAGCCCACAGCAGATTTGGCGTACGGAAATGAACCAAAAAATAATTATATGAGTCGAAAGGTGTATTAAGGCTGATAAAATAAATGCAAGTCTTGCAGTCCCTGGTGGCGGCTGTTAGGTGGGAGTGGCAATTTTCTAAAAAATTGACTTAAAACAGAAAAAAATATTAAAAAACAACGGTAACATGTACAATGCCCTGTTATATTTTCACGAAAAGCCAGAAGTCCCTTCTTTCATTTCCTTTTTAAATAAAGTTCTTTCAATGAATAGTTTTTGAAATATTAATGTTTGAACTCAACATTTTGAAAAAAAAAATTAAAAAATGGTAAAAAATATTTTTTTCGCAAGATTTCACCTAATTAAGTACTAGTTTTGTTTCAAAAATTCAATGCCCTTATCAATTTGTAGTCAAAAACTGAAAACCGGATGCTTCTAGGACTTTTACTTTTTAAGATATTAAAAAGTAAATGAACCAACTTTTTCATAAAAATAAGACAAATCCGGCTTAATTATCATTTCAGCAACCAGTTAAAATCGGACAAACATGCGGAAAAAAATTCTAACATTTTTGAAACTTGGTGGGAATGTCGGATTAACCATAATGTATCTGTATCCCACGGGTGTTTTTCGGAGGGGGAAAGGGGGATGTATGACTTATCGAAATTAAAAAAATATATTGATACAATTTCGACATATGATACATGATACATGAGGGTATTTTTCAATTCTGAATCTAATGTTAAGAATTAAAATTAAGGCGATATAAAACTGGTTAACTATTGAAAAATACCTTGCAAAGCATGGTACATTAATGAAAATTTGTATAAATATTAAATTTGGCATTTGACAAATGAAACATTTTTAATAAATAACCTAATAACCTATTAGGTCTGTTCCTTTACTTTGAGTTTCTGTGATTTTCTGTGATTTTTAGTCCGAAGTCCTGTCAAGTTCATATAAAAAAAATGGAATTGACAGGACTTGGGACCAAAATGCACAGAAAATCGCAGAAATTCAGAGTAAAGGAACAGACATAATGTCTTCCCATTCTTGGGACAGGTGTAATGATCAAAATTTCATACCTTCTGTTTTCCTTCAGAAAAGTACCCTTTCGTCATAGATATTTGTATGTACTCTTTTGATCCTTTATTCTCATGTCAAATTAAATATTTACACAAATTTTCATGAAACAATAGAAAAGGTAGAGGTGATAATGCTGATGTGGGTGTGCCTGTATCCGATGATGCTGTTGTTGTTGCTAATGTAGCTGAATTTTCTAATAAGAAGGTTGTGCCTGTTGATGAAACTACGGATGTTGTTGCTGGAACCACTCATACCTATAATGTTTACAACCATGAATCTGCGACTTGTTCTACTTTTGTTGATAGTAAATATATTGCTAATGATGTTGCTGCTGCTACTGATGTGGGCGCTGATGTTGATGTGGATGTACCTGCCGATGTTGATGCAGATGTTCCAGCTACGGGTGTTGCTGGCGTTGCTTCTACCGATGTTAAAACTAAAAATGACACTCAAGAATCTACTGCTCCATCTGGGCCGAGTGATCTCATGATTACTGAAGGAAATTCATCTGCCTTACAACTGAATGATCCAATGAATGTTGATGATAATTCATAAAACAAGGTTTTGAAGGAATCTTTTCGTAGATCTTCTGGAAATCGAGGTCAATGTGAAAAATTAAAAGTTATAAGGAAACTTAAATGTTTTCACATCTTTTCCTTCCGAAACTACAACTGAAGACATAATAAACTATATAAATTCTAATTTGATTGAATTTACAAATCCATCAGGTGGTCCTTTATTTTTTTGATCACAAAAGACAATAATAGACGCAATAAAAACGTTAACTTTAAAATTTGTGTCCCAACCGAGTATGCAAGTACAATTTATGATGCCAATTTTTGGCCAAATGGAGTGACAGTACGACCTTTCATCTTCGTACCAAAAAACTAATAAGCTCTTGTTCTCAGAGTTCTGAGGACAAAATTCCAAAAATTGGTCCGTTTGTTGTTGATGCTGATCTTAACTTTAATGCCGCTGCTGTTGCTCGTACTTTCCATGAAGATTTAACTACCTCAGATTCTATCTTAGTTTACTATCACAACGTGGGAGGAATGCGCTCTAAGCTGCGTGCATTCCATAATGCGGTGGTTAATTGTCAATATGCTATCATTGCTCTCACTGAGACTTTGTTAAGTGACGACATTTCTAACGCTGGAATTTGCAGCAACGATTATGATGTTTATAGAACGGATAGAAATAAAATTTGCACGGAACTAACAAAAGGAGGCGGTGTACTGCTTGCAGTTTAAAGTTACTTAAAGAGTAGGCAATTATCTCTTTTAAACTCCTCAGTTTTGATTGAACAAATATGTGTTCTTGTGAACTTTTCTTATAATTTAAACAAAATAAGTATTTATTTCCTTGTTTCTTACGTTCCACCAAAATCCAATATTGATATTTATACTCCTCATATAAATAATACTTATGATATTGTAAGCAAATTAGATAGTAACTCTTATGTGGTAGTCTTAGGTGATTTTAACCTTTGTAATGTTAAGTGGATATATTCTACAGATGATAAAGCACTTCTGCCATATAATGTTGTAAATGAAATTGAAGCTGTTGTTATGATAATATACCTGAAATATTTTTAAAAAATTGCAGATTCAACTTATCAAAACAGCTGCAAATAATTTTCAGTTCATCGCTCAGCAACGGCGTTTTTCTGGATGTTTGAAAGTGCTCATACATTACACCCATTCATGAATCAGGATCAAAACAAGGAATTGAAAACTACAGGCCTATTGCAAAACTTCAATTGATCCCTTAAGTTTTCGAATCTTTGGTAAAAACTAAAATGTATGATGCAGTTAAAAACCATATCCCACCTTTTCAACACGGATTTGTTAGTGGAAAATCCACTGCTACAAATCTTACTTTGTTTACAATTTTTTGTATAAACGCAATTGAGAAAAGAAGCCAAGTGGATGTCATTTATACTGACTTTTCAAAGGCATTTGTTAGGGTTAGCCATGAATTATTATTGAATAAACTTTAATCTCTAGGTTTTCATTCTCAGATGTTTGACTGGATTAAGAGTTATTTGTTTAATAGAATTCAAATCATTAAAATAGGTTCCATGAAATCAGTGCCAATTTCAAATTACTTCGGAGTTCCCCAAGGTAGTCACCTGGGTCCTCTACTGTTTTTTCTTTTTGTAAACGACTTACCGAAATTTCTTTTAGATTCACAATGTTTGATTTTTGCAGATGATGTTAAGATATACAGGCTCATCAATTCAATCTCTGACTGTAAACAGCTCCAAGATGATTTGGAACTACTATCAAAATGGTGCCATTTAAATGATTTTGGATTGAATATCGAAAAATGCTGTGTTCTCACGCTTACTAGATCTTTCAATCCTATTATCTTTGAATATAGTTTATCTACGAGTATCCTGCAAAGAGTTTCGAATCACAAAGATTTGGGAGTTGTATTTGATTCTTAATTAGATTTTAGAATGCATGTAGATTACATCGTGTTTAGAGGTAATGCTATGCTTGGTTTTCTGTTTAGAAACTCTAGTGAATTTAAATGTGCTTATACAATAAAGTCGCTTTTTATCAGTTTCGTTCGACCTATTTTAGAAAATTGTTGTATAGTTTGGTCTCCCTACTACAAAAACGCTTCCAATAGAATTGAAAGGATTCAAAAAAGGTTCACGAAATATTCGCTTAGGAAACTTCATTGGACCCTACCCTTACCATCATATAACCCTGAGGTTACCGGAGCCAGTACTGGCTTACAAGTTACAATTCATTTAAATTTTCTTACTAACACATACAAACCTGAGTAACTTGCTCAACTGGCTTGCCATTTTCGAACCCAGTTGGGAAGCCAGTAGAGAAGACAGTGGCCTCGTTCAGACTTGTATGTAAAGCTATATAGATAGCTTTTCGTTGGAAATTTAAGGCAAAATTAAATATTCTTTCTACTACAACTTTGAATGAGAGGAGGGGGGACCAAGAATTTTTAACATTTCCAAAATAGGCAACTGTCAAATATGATTGAAGGATGGCTATGATTATGATGAAATATACAAAATCTCTTAAAAATTCTAATTTTTTGAAAGTATATTATTGCTTTGGAAAAATGAGAGTTTTGGGGATTTCGGTGACATTTGGAACATTCTGTTACTGATTTGTTAAGCCATAGGCTGTCAAATTAAATTGAAAGATTGCTACGGAGATGATGCATTGAAAAACTTAAAGATATCTGAATTTTTTGAGATTACATTTTTTTCACGCCTTTGGATGACATTTTGGAACGAAATATTCCTCGTACGACGTAATTCAGTTTCTTACCTATCTGTTAATGTATGAACTGTCAAATTCCATTGAAGAATGGCTTCGATGTTGATGGATTAAAAAACCTCAAAAAAATCAAATTTTTTTTTAAATTATTTAAAAAAAAATCGAAATTTCTGAATAAGATGGAAATTAATCCATGTTAATTTGACGCACAATGCAGAAAAGTAGAGCAGGACAGATGTATACAAAAAATCCGAGTTAGTGAAAGAGAACCATCAAGAAGATGAACATGTTCGTCTTCATTTCTGCATTATCGCACTTTCCTATAATGCAGAAATGAAGTTCTTCTGCATTTTGATCTTTTCTCTCTATCTAACAAATATACATTTTGTATTTGGCATTCCTTTTTTGTGCAGAAACCAAATGCATGCCAACCATACCAACCAATGAAACATGTAAATCCACCATTAAGAATTGATGCAGAATTCGACGTCATTTTTTGTTAAGTAATAAAAAATCGAAGTCCGATGCCAAAGCAAATACAATTTGTATTTGGAATCCTAGATATTCTGTCCTAGTAAAAACTGAACGTGACCGCAGATACTTGAAAGCAACTTGCTTACAAGTTGCCTGCCGCCTACGTCACAGCATATTCACGTATACGAACTTGACAGTCAATCTATGTAGCCAACTGGCTTGCCAGTACTGGCTCGTGTAGCTTCAGGGTGAATCTCGGTGCGCGTTGATAGATATAAAACCTCTGGAGACTAGGAGAATTTACTTCTTGATTTCTCTTGCAAGAGACGTTTTAATTGGTCATATTGATTGTACTGAATTACGTGAACTATTTATAAAATATACACCAACTTTTTCTTCACAACACAACACTCAACTAATTATGGACTAATGAGCCTATTACAAAAGCTTGCCTACTTTTTAATAAATATGCCGATATAATCGAACTTCAAGTTCCTAAACATGTATTCTAACAAAAAGTTATGAATTATATTACAATTAATTAAATTAAATTTGTATATATTATTAGTAGATATTATTATTTCTCAATATTATAATTACTCTTTTTATTTTAATTTTTAATTTTTATCATAAGGGAAATATGTCTTAGAAAGTAGTTTGTACTTATAGACGAATAAATAAATAAATAAATTAACGTGTTTCGGCCAGATGACAGTGGGTTCTCCAGTCAGTCTCTCACATCCTACTGGTGCACGAATTTAAATAAATCCCCCTAGAATAATAAAATTGACAGTATTTCTTATAAAAGCCAGTAAACATCAACTAAAATTTGTGTTCTTTAACAAGTGCAATCTACTTTTGAAACACAAAATAATTTAACTTTAAATTGTTGTTGACAGTAATTAACTGATTGAACCGCTTAGAATTATTTATTTTATACAAACGCTTTTAAAAAAATCAAATAATATTGCATTTCAAAATATTCAACATTTCAAAAAAATTATTTTGAAAATAAATTTTTATCTTTATATTAATAAATGCCTTAAATTTGTTTGTCAACAAAATAATTTTTTTTTTTAAACTGCTTTAATGATTTAAAATTTTTTTTTGTATGAATTCATATTTAATTTTTAGTCCGAAATTAATTTCTTTTTTTTTGGGTGGCCATGTTTTTAAATATTTCTAGTTTACGCATGCAATTTTAGAAATTGCAAATTAGCCAATTGAGTACAAGAGCAAATGCGTGTGATCCATCAGGCGTGTATTTAATTTTGTTGTTTACTAATTACTGTTTTACATTTGACCACGCAATATAAAACAGTTTTAATGTACCTGTTTTCAGTTCAAAAACAGCTGTACAAATAAAACTCTTATCACCCACAACTTGACTATCCAAACTATAAAATTATATACAATCATATAAAACACTTACACTAACCTATTATTATCGTCTGCTTCCGTTTTGTGTCTATTAAGGTAAATCCAACAATGCCTATAAAACAGTTGTTGTAGTCTTACGTGGTTCAACTTATGATGGCAATTCAACAGGATATTACATTTAATTTGTTGATGTTACCTACGACCTACCTACCTCTACATCTACTCCCAAAAACGCCTCTGAGCTCTTTTCAAAATAAAAGTTTGTGTAGGAAAAAGTAATTGCCGCAAGGGTTTTCTAAAACAAACGAAGAGAAAAACAAAATTTCATTCTAATTTACATAATGGAATGGGTGCGTACAATTTAAGAAAATTATTTAAAATGCCCTTTGATAGTATATCTTGTCGTTTATAGCATCATTGTCTTAAGGTATCATTGAAACTTAATGATGTTGTTGAACATTATTTGTATAAATATTAAGGGATGTTATTGTGTAGCTTTAATAGAAATATTGTGGAAAAATATATGTATAAGCACTTCTCGCTTAAAATAAAATGTATTCTTGGAATCAAATGAAAACTTAAGATTTTAACAAAAAAATGTCAAAAACACTCTTTAAAACAGATTAAAAGGTGGTCTATGAAAAGGCACAGATATAGTAAATATATGCATCAAAGCTAAGTTGGTACTTTTTTTTCGTGGAATAAAAAAAGAATACACTTTTCATATTTTTTTTTTTTTCAATTTCATATTCTTCCTTTTAGTGATTATAAGCAAGAAAATATGAAGTACACCTAGAAAAGTTTGACAGCTCGTAATCAATAAAGGGGGAAAAAGCATTTCTGGATATCATGCACGTCTCTCTTTAGGGAAACTTATTTCTTCGTTAAATTTTTGATGAGTAAAGCTAAAAAACAAAATCGTTTTACTTTATGAGCAATCAAAATGAAACACAGGTATGATTTAGAAGTTTTGATAAATTGTGAAGTGTCAAACTTCAAATACGACTCAAGTTTTGCACACCCCCTAGGTGATGATCACAGGACACATATCTAAGGTATTATCAGGCGAAGCTTTCCAAATTTCAAGATGGCTGCCCTTTGTGTAAGTACACAGTAACAGTCTTGGGTGATGAGTACTTAATTCAAATGAAAGTACACAATTCAATTATAAATCACAATTAGACCATTTTGATCAAATTTTAAATAAAGTACTACCAAACAAATTAGAAAACCATTCTGGGAACCAATTTTATGAAAAATAAGTCAAACACCATTCTCAGCCAATAACCCTTTCCATTTTTCTGTCGGTTTTGTTTTGGAATACAAAGTTATTCATAAAATAATCGTTTATTTATTTTTATTTAAACTTTCACCTAACAACCTGAGAAGCATCTTGTTTTCTTTTTGTCTCTCTCACGAACAGTGATTTCAATTTCCACACTCTTTCACTCGATTTGTCACTTTTTGATTAGAAAAATATTTTTTCCAATGTCGCTTCAAGAAAACAAAAACTTTTCTTATCCAGCCTGTAGCTGAAAAATAAAAAAAAAAAAATGAAAACAAACTTCAAGAACATGGCACATTTTCTACTCCATTTCAAAGTGATAGCGGATAAAAAAGATATATAACAATTTAACATGCAAAAACCAACCCCAAGCCAAGAAGTGTTAATAAAACAAAAAAAACAGCAGGTGTAAATGGCTTTATGTAAATCGATTTGATTTACCTATCAGGCTATGGTAGGAAGACAGGTGATATGTATAAGATTTGATATGAGGGGTTTTTTCTACTTTTGGAAAACTCTTTAAAATAAAAACAAAAAAACACACACAAAAGGTGAAAATATTATGATGAAATATTATTTGTCTCCCCTTAAATTTGAATGAGTGAATAAGGATGAGGAGTGGTGATATAGCTGTTGGTTTATGTACCAAAATATATATATAGTTTTTAAGCTACAGGATCAAGCAGGGTGGAAAATTATTTCAAATCTATTGTTCAAAAGGTCGATGTTTTTATTTGAAAACAAAAAAAAATTTAAGGGACTTACGTTTTTAACTTGGAGATCAAAAGTTCATTGGCATAATACGAGTATAAACTCAAAGAAAACAAACGAAATAATTGCAAAATTTCACATAAATTGGTTTGAATGAAGAGAATTTAATGAAATTTTTTTAAACCTCTTATCAAATGGAAGTTTTTGAGACAAATGATCGGATGTTTATTTCAATGTAAAGAGGAAAGTATGCCATTAAAAATGGAAAACAATATTAGCCAAATGGCCGCCAGGGCTATGCTTACACAACATTCAAAATAACACCTCTTATTGGAAAACCTTATATTAAATAAATTAAATATCGTAAACAAAATCGAACTCAATGTTTTGATCACATTTGCTAATGCGGTGATAGTGAACACGAAAAATGTGGTCCGTCATCACGGCTACAGCCCTAACGGCTAGAAAGATTTTTTTAAACTTGCTACCAACTGTTTTTTAGCTAATATGACACACATTTTTTAGTTTTTTTTTTTTCAGACAAAAAATAACGGTACCTGTCACACATTTTAACTTGCTATATACGTAGTAGGTATAGGGCAAGTTAAGGATTCGTAAAAAAAAACTCGAGATAATAATTGTCCCATTACGATGATAGAGAACGCGAAAAAAGTATAGGTCTCGTAATTCTGACTGTCTGTCTGTCTGTACCTTGACCTGCAGCCTAAGCGGATGAAGCGATTTTCTTCAAACTTTGGACTCAAGGTTCTTAGGGGATGCCCTAGAGGGGTGTTTGGTTCAAAAAATTACGGTACCTGCCATACAACACATATACAAACATTGATTTGTTTCAAAAACGGCTCTCACGATTTTGAAAAAAAAACCACTAGCTACTATAATTGCTACAGTAAATTTTTTAGTAGAAAAAAAAATTATAATGGTTATTAACGATACCTGTCATAGAACCGACTTTTTGGTGTTCGAATTTCTCGTTGACAGCTATACCGATTTTAACCAATTTTTCTTTTGTAAAAGGTCCTTTACAATTTTAACGATTTTGCATATACAATTTTTTGAAAAAATAATTTTTGTATTTTTAAAAAAATCATTTTTTTTTTGAAAATTCAATATCTTGAAAACGGGTCAATGAATATTTTTTCAATTTTGTGCAAAATTGTATTTTGTAAAAATTCCAAATTTTATTTATTAAAAGTGTATATACAGGGTGTCCAGTAAATAATGGATAACCTTGGAATGCCTCATAGTAGACTTTATGACCGTTCTGAAAACTAATAAAAAAAGTCTATCCCAACCACAAGAAAAGATATGTGCATTTGGTTGTTAAGTGAATTATTTGCGTTACTTTACGTTTTTAAATACCACGACTACGAGTGAATGAATTCTACCGTTTTTTTTTTTTCGTAGCAATATTTAACATTGTTTGTGCCAAAACATAAGAAGACAAAAATTATAATAACTGTCGGAATTCTTAGAGAAAAAAATTATTGAAGTTTGATTTTCGATGCAAAATGGGAAAGAAAATAATTTTTGAAAAAGTTAAATCATCTCTGGTATGAAAAAATGCATGAATACCTAAGTGGCCAACTATTTAAAAAATATGCGTGTCGAATGCGGATTTCAAAATGGTATAATTTATTATTGTATCTAGAACCAAAACAAAGTTATTTGTAAAAATCTGCAATACTAGAGCCAATTTAGCAAAAACAATAGTTTTCAAAATTAGCACAGTAAACGTGAAAATAATACTATGTGTTGAACATGGTAGATTTTTGATTGATTGCCTTTCTTTATAATGTTGTTCTAATGATAAATCCAAGCTTAAAACGGCTACATTTTCGAGCTTGTTTTGAATTTTACCTCTTTAATTTTGGACTTTTAAAAAAACCATCAAATATTTTGGTAATGGTTATTAACAAATTAATTTTCTTATAAGAGGTGCATTAAATAAATCGAATACAGCAAGCCGATCAGCTTCTCAGAGGAGGTATGTAATCTTGTGAAAGCCGCTGCATTACAAATATGCCAGATATACAGGCAGATGGATATGAGGTCTGGGACCAATTCTATGGCCACCCCGTTCACCAGACCTAAATCAACTTGATTTTTTTATTGGGGCTGCATTAAGAAAATAGTGTACACCAAGCCCATCAGGTCCTTAGAGGAGCTAAGAAATCTTGTGGAGGCAGCTGCATTACAAGATTCTGAGAAAAACTTAACAAGATTATTATAAGATTTTCATTTATTCGGACGTGCAGAACCTGTATTAGAATGGGTGGAAAAAGTTTGAGCATTTGCCTTACATTAAAAAAAAAATATCTATTTTTTTTTTGTTTTCTAACTAAGTGATAAAGTGATTGAAAAATGGCTCAAAACTCAAAAGACTATTTGTTTGAAGAAAATAACAAATAAACTTAAAGCAACTGCGAAAATATTTTATGGTTTTGTTAGGGCCCAATAGACCAGGTACAATTCAAAACAAGCTTGAAATGCAGCCGTTTTTTGCACTTTGTTGACATTTTTGGTAATGTTGCAATCGGCCTTAGAAGTTAAAAGCTTGGATTTATCATTAGGATAATATCATAAAAACAGGCAATCAATCAAAAATCAACCATGTTGGACGCATGATATTATTTTCAAGTTTTGATTTTCTAATTTTTAAAACATTTGTTTTTGCTAAATTGACTCTCTTGTTGCTGATTTTTACCAATAACTTCCTATTGGTTCAAGATGCAATAATAAATTATACCACTTTGAAATCCGCATTTAACGCGCATATTTTTAAAATAGTTGGCCACTTAGGTATTCATGCATTTTTTCATACCAGAGATGATTTAACTTTTTCAAAAATTATTTTCTTTCCCATTTTGCATCGAAAATCAAACATCAATAATTTTTTTTTTCTAAGAGTACCAACAGTTATTATAATTTTTTCTTCTTATGTTTTGGCTCAAACAATGTTAAATATTGCTACGAAAAAAAACGGTAGAATTCATTCACTTGTAGTCGTGGTATTCAAAAACGTAAAGTAACAAAAAAAATAATGCACTGAACACGAAAATGCACATATCTTTTCTTGTGGTTGGGATAGACTTTTTTTATTAGTTTTCAGAACGGTCATAAAGTCTACTTTGAGGCATTCCAAGGTTATCCATTATTTACTGGACACCCTGTATATAAAATTAATTTTTTAAGAAAACCGCTCTAACGATTTTTTTTCATAAGTTCATATTTATCAAACAAATGAGATGGCATACATTTTTTTATCTCTATCTGATTTATCTATTGAAATAACAAATTTATAGTAAATAAAAGTAATTTATAGTAGTAATTTATATTTTAACTTGTTTTTTTTTACAACTTTTTTAATGGTATCATAAATTATGGAACCAATGCATATATATGCACACTTTAATCTACGTTAGAGTTGTTAGCTATGAAAGCAAGTTAGTGCGATCCAGTCGTGCTCATTTTTTTTAGCCGCTAAAGAAAATATATTTTTTTTTATTTTCAAAAACCGTTTCGATAAACAAAATATGCGCGACGGGATCTCAAGAACTTGCTCTCGTAGCTAACAACTAGAATGTAGCTAGAAATTGACGGTGTAATATAGTAATGGTTTGCTAATATTTGTATGATGTGAGCAAATAATAAAAACTTGTTAAAATAGCAATTTTGAATTCTTTTGATTTAATACAGAAAAAAAATTGGAACGAAAATGTTATTCATATACCTACATTTTAAACTCAATATTTGTTAACAAGCTTAGAAGTAGCGAATCGCAAAATCATGATAACATCACCAAAGTCAATGAAGAGATATGCGGGATAATACCTCAACAAGTATAAAAAAGGCACTTTTTTCAAACAAAAAAAAACATAACTTTTTTTCCATTATTCGAGTTGTATGGTAAGAACGTGGTATGCAGTATTATTAGAACTGATCTAAAGATAATCAGCCGTATTTAATAGAATTCGCTCTAAACGGGTGAATAGTTATGCAGCGTATAAGGATTTATGTAGCCTCTATACAACGTTGCATAAATAGTGATTTATGAAACATTTCCCCACCCAGTATAGTTATACAGGCTTTGTGTCAAATAAAGTAACCAAAAGTAGAAATCTATTACGTTTTGCTTCCAAAACTGACAACGAGACTCAGCTGTTTGTGAAAAATCAAAAAAATAATTTTGTTGACGAAAGGATTTTTTTTTATTTTTGATTTCTTCTTAATTTCTTTTGTTGTTATAGTTATCGAGTTGTTTTGATTCTTTTTGTTAAGTGTTAACAAATATAATAAAATATATTCAGAAAAAAGAATGTGTATTTGTTGATTTTTTGAATGAATTATTCCATTTACTCATTACGTGATATTTTTGTTGAGAAAAATATAAGGGTGGCTCTTATTTGGCAATGCTTAAATTTAATTTGTATTTCACCGTAAAGTAATCAGCGTTATTTTGTGTAAGATTTTATTGAAACTGGTTAACGTTAACATTTAGGCCATAGCAGATGAAGAATTGTAAATTTTGAAAGGAAGTCTTCAAATTTTGCACGTATATTATGCAGAATCTATAAAATAAAGAGTGTACAAAAGATATTCCTTGTCCTTTTAAAACAATATCCCAACAAATTAACAATAAATACCTAAAAACATATTTATCTATTGTTATATTGATTTATATTAAAAATTATGCAAGTGAGATTTCATCACAAACATTGCACAAATAAGCAAAGCACCCCCCTAATAACAATCTACATTATTGATGTTGTGTGTAAGTCAAAGTGACATTTCGATACTAAACAGCCATTATGTAGGCTCTAAACAACCTCCAAACGCGTTTAGTTTATATTGCCTCTATACAACGTTGCATGAGTTTTATAAATCACGTTTTTGCGTTCAGACGCATTTAAATCGTGCATAGCTCTATGCAAGCGTTCAACTGTGTTTATAAATAACACTGAATATGTATAAAGTCTAACCAAAATCATTAGAGCCGTTTATGAGAAAACTTGATAAAACCAAAATCGGTGTATGGAAGCGGAAGCTACTTGTCTTCTAGATGAGCTAAAACAAAAATTCACACCGAATTTGAATCAAATCCGTTAAACCATTTAGGCTCTAGCTCGGTGTACATCAGGACGCACAGGCGCACAGACAAACTGATCGACGAAGCCAACGGCGCGCGACGCGAGGCACAGTGGTCAGTTTGTTGAGTTATGTGGACAAAAATCTTTCTCCACGCCAATTCTTGACGGAAATTAATGAAATTTGGTATACTTAATGATTTGGGGACGTGGAATTCAGTGGTACTACCTAAATTTTTGTATTCGAAATGGAAGCTTCATAATTTAGGCAAGAACATGGTTCGAAATGTAAAAGTTCTAAAGAAAGCCTTTTCAAAGCTAGGAATCTCATGAAATTGATTTTTAAAATGTCACAGGATATGTGCCCCAATGTGTACTAAAATATAAAAATGCTTCTAATACAGATATGTGCCATTTTAGAATTAAAATTGATTAGAATTGATTTGTTTGATATTGCATTAATTTTGTTTATTTAAAAAATAGTGTAAAAAATACCTGTACAAAAATTGTGACTTTTTTTAATTGAATCATTTAAATCGGATGTAGAACTATGAATTCTGATAGTTTACAGTTGTAAAATAATCGTCAAATAACCATTATTTATAAAATAGTTGAAAAGGTTAATAAGTATATATAACGGCTATTTGACGATTATTGTACAACTGTAAACCATTAAGATTCTTAGTTTGATATCACATTCAAAAGATGTAATAAAAAAAACAACAATTTTTGTACAGATTTTATTTTACACTATTTCGAACTTTCCAGAAGAAGGAGTAATTGGCCGAAAATTTGGTTTATCAACTTCAAACCAAGAGAATTGTCAAATTTGTATGAGGTTCGATCAGATTTGGTTAAAAAAAAAAAATCCATAAAAAAGAAATTAAAGGAATATTACACAAAACAATTCTAATCCCTAGTGAAATTGGCGGAACATTTTGGATTAAATTTTCTTAATTTGGCACATATCTATGTTTGATCCATTTTTATATTTTAGTTCACACCCGGGCACATATCCTATGACATTTTAAAAATAAAGTTCTTGAGATTCCTGGCTTTGAAAAGCCTTTCTTTGGATCTTTTACATTTCGAACCATGTTTTGGCCTAAATGGTGAAGCCCCCATTTCGAGTACAAAAATATAAGCAGTACCACTGAATTCTGCGTCCCCAAATCATTAAGTGTACCAAATTTCATTAAGTTCCGTCAAGAATTGGCGTGGGAAATGATTTTTGTCCACAGAATTCAACAAACGGACCACTGTGCGACGCAACGGAAGCCTTGTAGAAAATCACTTTTTTGGACTTCTCGATTGTCGTAATGTTAATTTTGATTAAAAACTCGAAATTTTTGACACGATTGAAATACACTTTGCAGGATTTATAAAGAACTTGGTGATTTTGACACAAAAACCTCGAACATTTTACTTTTTTTTTTTAAGAAAAACTCAAAATCAAACAATTAAAAGATAATCGTGTTAGTTTTTTTTTTTTTTTTTTTTATACTTGTCGCACACTCAAGGGGTTATTAATACCCTTAACATGTAAAACACAGTGCGAGCGTTAGGAAAATAGGATAGGGTTAAAAAGGAGGGTTCTGTATGTGGGCAACTATAGTAATAATTTAAACATATATGCCTGTAAGACCTCAAGTCTTTTAAATACAACGCACGGCACTAGTTAGAAGGAATGAAAGGAAAGGAAAGATTTTTGTTGGCACAGTGGATTGAGAATTAGATAGTTAATTTTCTCATGAAATTCAACGGGTGGCACCCAGTTGAAACTAGGGAATATAGAAAAGAATGCTACCCCGACTAGGGCTTGAACCCACACGTCCAGGTTAGCACTCAAACTCAAACCCTGTGCCATTGTCACCCGCAAACATACATAGAGAAAAACATAATGAAATTTAATGAAAAAAAAAAACATGGTTTAAAAAAACAAAATCTTAGAAATTATTGTCGCTTTTTTTATTCATTCAAAACAACAGCTCTAGAACAAACACATTAATGTTACTTCTTTTAAAAATTTTGTTTTTTTTTAAATAATTTTTATAAATATTTAATATCTGAGAATAAAACACAAAATCCCAAATTTATATATTTCTATATACAATACATACAATTATATTTGTTAAATGTTCGAGTAAAAAAAGACAAGACTTCTTTTTTATCGTTTCAAGTCTAAATCTTTATTTTTATCAAAAAACAAAATATATCACAAATAAAGGGGTAGCAAAAAATAATATTTTAAATTCGTCTTATCCCCAAAAGAATTATGAAAATTTTCTTTTATGAAAATGTTTATTCAACCATTAATCTGAGATGTGTATACCTTAATATTATGATTAATTCTCCTGTAATCTTTGATGGTTTTAATTTGATTTTATTTTATTTTTGTGCTCACCCAAGTTTGTTTTATGACTGTGCCGCACTCCCTTTGTTAAATGGTTGAATAATCATTCAGAATGATGGTAAGTTATTATTTGCCCTTAAGGGTGATTCTCTGCTCCACTCAATCTTGAATTTACTGTTTTATGGATTTTAGAATGACGTCTAGACAACAAAAGTTTTGTAGTAATCCTTTAAGGGTTATTTTTTTTTTTTTATTTGGAGATTTTTGTTCAACTGTTTAACTTAGTGGTGTGATGAAACTTAAGCCTGGTAGAAAATAAATCTAATTAGAAATTAAGTGGCTTTCAATTATTATAGATATGAAAACAATTCTCCACCCTTTTGGGTTGAAACAAATGATGAACAGTTTTTGTCATTCAAAAATTAAGAACTCTAAGCTTCCAATTATGTGATTAATATTTACTTGCAAAACTGCAACATTTTTCTTTTATTACGATTCTATTTTTAGAAATAATAACAATAACATTTTCTTTGTCCAACATCAAATTATTTCTGACAAAAATAATCGAAGTAGAAATTCCTACTCGTACATCAGCATAATCTAACTAGGTGAATATTCTGTTTTCATAAAGAAACCTTAGCTTTCCAATTATCTGCTTGGATTTCAAAAATTTTGCAAATTCTATGATATACCACACATATTGTTTACCCATTACAACGTGCTTCGTTATCGAACAAACGAACTGGCTAAAACACGACACACATATCCATATGTGACAAAATTGCGTGTCAATTTGCAAAAATATCAACTAATGACTATTTGTCCTCCGTTACTCTGTTGTTACAAAATTTAACAAAGAAAAACACACACCTGTAAGTATAGACGTGCGTAATATTACATTATTTGTAACAAAAGGTAACACGAAATGCCAAATACACCTACCTAAACAAAATCAGAAGTGTAAAAACCCGTTCGTCTTATTGTATGAAATTCTTTTGCCTCTTGTGCTTGTTTATCTCTATACAACCTTTCCTGTGCTTCCTCGTTGAATTAGTTGAAGACGATGACAAAAAAAATAAGGAATTTAATACTATTGTCGATTTTTTGTTCATTGAGAGGAGATTTTATGCGTTGGTATCAAAAAAGGATGTTCCTATGAAATTGTGTACAATGCAAATACCTCGTACGCTTTTGTTATGCGAATCAAATATAATTGAGTCTTTTGAAAGGCATTTTCCTGGAAATTTTCCGTTTTTGTTATTTCCTTGCATTCAGATGATTCCATCAGTATGGCCATGGCCAAGGCTTAGCTTTTTTTTATTTTAAATTGGTATTCTACCAGAGATTCAAAAATGGTGGTACTTGAAAAGGGGGATTATATAATTTCCTGAAGCTATTTTTGCAACAATACCTTCTTCTCCCAACGTTGATTTCGAAAAAATGTGTAATAAGCTCAGTTGGAAATTTTAAAAATTTCTTGTCAAGGGTCAAAGAATCGTCGTTGCAGGATCATAATGTTGGATTTATCCTGTAATCCATATTATTTATTCATCTGCGTCACTTCCACTCAAATCATAATTCAGTGTTTATCGCAAATAAAAAAAGCCAACAAATTAGTAGAACTGAAATTAAGAAAGCACATAAACATAAACACGGTAAGGAGAGAACATTCAAAATGCCGGAATTATAATGAAAAATGAAAACAAAAATAGTGACTCCAGGATTCCTATTAAATAAAATTCCAGGATTCAAAAACTTCAAAGTTAAAACTTTATGAATTTTTATTTCTGAAACCAGTGGGCGTAACCATGACAAAATTAACGTCTTTAAATTTCAGTTTACAAATTTAAGTTATAATAAAAATCGTCCTAAAAAAATAATAATATTACTATTAAATTAACAAAAAAAAAAAACAACCTTAAACATTCTTATTAAACTAAAAAATATTTTTTAACTTGTTCTACACAGATCGTCTTAATACTTTCTGAGATTACGCGTGACAAACAAAATAGTTTTGTTTTTTTTTTTTTGTTGGTCTGTTATGTTTTTATAATTTCAATAAAATAATTTTGTCATGTTTATTATAAAAAAAGGGGATATCACAAAAAGCTGGAATGTAAAGGAAGAATTGAGAGACAAAATAAGCACGACTGGATCGCTCGAACTTGACTTTGTGGGTTCTTGTTTCTTTTCAAACCAATTATTTTTAAAACCCAACGATGTATCATGTATCAGCAAAAATCAAAAACAAATCTGTATAAAATATCTAGTTTTGTTTGCAAAGTTGATTGATAACAACTCAACTCAAAAAATTCCATTAGTTTGAATCGTTAAACTGCTTAGACGAGTGGGACTCAAACACAAATCTCTCTTAACTAGCAATCAAGCACTACATCCACCATATCCTTGACATCGTTATAGTAACGATAGTTCAAAGATAATGATGAACCAACTGTTTTTTTTTTTTTTTTTTCTTTCAAAGCGTGTAATCTATGTAATCAAAACTTTAGTCAACATTCCAAATCATAGGTGGAGAATAAATATCTGAAATTGTATCGCCAAAAACAACGGTGTGGCAATTAAACTCAACAACATAATCCAAAAACAAAATATATGAATTTAAACTTTTAATTTTAACAACAACCTGTGTACAGCAATTTAAAAAAAAATGAAAATTCCGATGAAAATGTTTGCCTATTTTATCGCCCAACCCCATTTTTATTTTGTTATTCTTTAAAAGTATTTTTTTTATATTTGTTTTTACGTGATATAATAAATTACTATTGGTATGTTTGTGTGTAAGCTAAAATACACATTTGTTTAATTATTTTCAGCATATTGATCTACGCACTATGTATCGAAATGGATTTATTTTATTGTGTAGCTTTAATGTTGATTTTTTTTTTTCTATTTTTCTACAAGCATAACAAATTTAATCGAATTTAAAATTTATCTCTAGAGATTTAAGGAAAAATTCTTAAATAAATTCCATCAATATTTATTTCTCAATCCTTTTTATTTATGAATGTAGAATCTTTCGGAGAGCCTTATTCATCCTACTTCTCAATATTAATAAAATGTGACAGTGAAATTTAATAATATTAATCAAAAATATTTTCATAACTCTTGCTTTAAAGATTTTTTTTTTCAAGTGACCTTTTTTTTTAAAAAAAAAAGGTCATAATGAAAAAAGGTCAAAATTGAGTGGAAGGTCATTTTAAAAGGTTTAAATAAAGCTGATTGTAATAAAAAGGACTGATAGCATTATGATCTAATTGACAACTTAACAATATCTTTCACATTTTATCAAAAGGAAATCCCTTAATTCAATATTTTTACGCTTCCAAGAGAGCAAGATATTTTTAATATGTATGTGCTTGTGCAATGCATTTGTACTTGCTTTATAGGGTAAAAAGTATTGGTTATATGTAAAACAAAATCGAGATTCTTATCAATACTAACATTAAGATTATGAATAATTTCAAAAAAGCTAGTTTCTTCATGCCGTCGACGGACGGTACATTGGCGTCGCGTCCGTCGCGTCGGTTCGGTCGTTCTTTGGTCTGTTAACATGTGCGCCAAGGTGTTCATCGACTTACAGCCTGAAAAGTTGAACGGTTTTATTTCAAACTTGGTATAGAGTATTCTAGGAGAAGAATTGAATTTTGTTCAAGCTCCGAAAATAGGGGTATAACCAGTAGCGGATCCAGGGGGGTGGCTATAGGGGGTAAAGCCCCCCCCCCACAGCCGAATCATAAAATAATTAAAAATATAGAAAGCAATACATTACAACGTGTAGAATTTTATATTCCGTCTAAAATATTGTTAAGATATGAGATTTGATGGACAAAATAACGTGGTTGGGGTTGAACTATTTGCATACATGTTATGTAATTTTTTTGGTAAGCCCTAAGATTGGGGCGAAAGTCTGAAGCGAATTGGACAAAAACTAAGTTGGGGGCTATGAATATGGACATGTTTCATGCAACGACAATTTTTCCCTAAAAATAAAACACAGCAAATTGGGAAGAAAAAACCTAGCCAGGGTAAGCAACTTACTTCCGAAAAACTAAACTTATTTCAGAGAGTTTTGGGGGCTCAAGTCTAAGGACTGCCAAAGTCCAAAGTTGGGGCTTGAAGAAATAAGTAAAAAGAGATAAAAATGGCCGGGGCTTAACATTAACGTGTCAAATGCCCCAACTGTTTTTACTAAAAACAAAGCTAATTTACCGAAAGAAACGCATTTGAGGCTTAAACCATTTGAGAAGAACGGGATGTCAAGTTAAGTGTAAATGTTTAATACAACAGGAATTGTTTCTCACGGCCTTGGCTGGGCTTAGAAATTTTAGGGGCAATGTTTTCAAAATGTGTAAGGTCCAAGGCAATAATTGTACATACAAAACATTTTTGTACCAGGCAATTACTTACAAATTCTCTAGTCAAGGAGCCAAATTCCAAAAGCGTGAGTTTTCTCTGTGCGCGCTCAGAAATACATGCAAAACCAAATGAATATTTGCAATCTCTCTAGACTCTAGAGTGACGTGCAAATTTGTCGACATATTTTTTTAGCATGAATACCTATAAAGCGTGTGCAGCGTATACACGAAAACTCATTCACTCTGGCAGAATTGGGCCGCGGCTTATTTTTTAGAGCAGCTTTGTCTTATGTCGTAAAGTGTCAGTTTGAACAAAAAAGTTTCTCTTTGATTTAGATAATTCAGGAAAAATGAGATCTAAGAGGACTAATACCGTGTCAAAGCACATATATACGAAGACTTAAATATAATTTTTCTGAACTAGCCAATTGAAAACAGTTTTCAAATCTTGTCAAAAATGGGAGGTTCAAAACATACCCTAAGCTAATTTAAAAATATAACTACATAATGAAGGTACCTAAACAATTTTAAAATAATATAAATAAACGAATTTGTACGCGTGGTTCAAGCATATATGGTATGAATTTGTATGAAGTTCAGTTGCCGCTTAGTGCTATATAGCTCCTAAAATTTCATAAAAAAAAATGTTTTGCCGCGTTGTCCTGAAGTGTAGTTTAGCTGAAGTTGGTACGGTCATGCATTAAACCTAAACTCTCTATTATTTGTTATAAATTATAAAATGTATCTTAGGACAAGCAAATTTTATTACTTAAGGTCTCAAACTGGATCTCCAAACTTCAAGCCCCCCCAGAGCCAAATCCTAGATCCGCTACTGGACATACCTGCCATAGGAACAAAAAAAAAATAAATTGGGTGGCGCAACGGCTCGTGAAGAACCAGGGCCTAGTGAATTACAACTCGCAACCATTCTTGTGTACGCGTATCGTCAGGAAAGGAAGGGACCTACAATTTTATGCCCAATCCGAAAGGCAAGACGAGAAGCCCTTATTCATGACAAGTGATACTCTTGGAAGATTTGTCAATTCCTCGCAAGAGGCAGTGAAAAAGGGGCCTAAAAAAAACTTTTTATGAAAAAGTCATATTGTGGGTTTTAATAAAAAAAAAATTTGTGTTCTATTAAAAGTATGGCTAAAATTTGTGGCAAGAAATTTCTAACCAAAAGTGTTACCAAAAATGTACGTAGGTACATTCACGTAAGTTTGGCTGGAAAACTTGTCCATCAACAATAAAAATACTATTTGTTAAATAAGTTTTTAAATCAAAAATTTTGAAAAAAAACGTTTTTTTTGCTTGCAAATATATTTTAAATATGGAAAAGTTTAATTACGGTTAATAGGAAAAACAATTTAGGTGTTTTCTATCATACTGTGTGTTTTTGTATCTTTTTTTATTTAATTTCAACCATCTGCTTTTATTGACTTAATAAAGCGTATGAATATTGTACAATGCACAATACCTTGTACATTGGTATGAAAGAATAAATTTTTTTTATTTTATTATCTAAATTTAGGGTGAATGTATAGATATTGTAAATCTTATAGTCTAAAAAAAAAGCTATGAATATGTTAACATATCTGATAATAAATATTGATCTAAAGGCTTTATAAATAAGTTCCCACCACTGTTATCGTTTGTATGTTTTTAGTGCAAACAAAAACTAGCAAAAAGCAATGCATAATGTGGCAATATTGTTTGCACAAAAAAATGTACAAATTCATGCGATAAAATTAGTTGGTTGGTTAGATAGTTAGATAGTTGGAGAAGTGAAAATATGTATTTTGCTTGCAAAATAAACGAACTGCGATACCTACTAGTTTACTTATTAAAGGTTTTTGACTTCGAACTTTTATGAGTTACATATTGTATGTATTAGAGTGCAGTTCCGATTGTGACGATTTTGTTTGCAAATTGTTTGTTTTTGTATATTTTTTAATGTTTGAAACGTTTTGGAGGGCACGAAGTCTGACAATATTTTTCCTAAGCTTTTTAAAGATTGATACTGGTTTTCTTTTGTTTGTTTTTTTTCAATTAATTTTCAGTGTTACCACTGGGACTCATATGAGTCAAAAGGGGCTCATATTTTTAAACTTGGCCCAGGGACTCATCTTTTTTAGATATGGCTCATTTTTTTTAAGAGTAAAAATAAACAATTTGGGCCTTACCAATAATCAAATTTAGTGACGAATTAAATATTTCTGTAAAATGAACGACAATGGTATGGAATCTATGTAATTAACTGTACATGCTGGACCTTAATATTAATATTAACTCTAAATAGTGAATCAAATATGGGATTGACTTCAAAAAATTAAACATTCCATAACTACCTAGTACATTATTTGTGATCAATACAAATAAGGTTAATTTACTGGAATATTTATGTCCTTACTAACTATGATTATTGGTAAGACCCTTTATATAATACGGTTAAGCCAATTTTTAAGTTCAAGCGCTTTTATTTCGTTTGCTGAAAAAATGTATGTATCATAGGTAGGTAGAGATGGCGGTTACAAGCATCCTCGCTCGATGACCCAATTAACGCTGTAATGCGCCGTTTTGATACCATAACTCGTTTGTCCTGTGGATTAAAAGATCATTTTTTTGAGATAATGAGGGTATTTGGTGATAGATCTCCCAATGGATCATCGCCTACGCCCGAGCTCGGCTGCAGCTTGCTACGCTAAGCAATTTGCTGATTTGCCCAGGACGCATACGATCTGATCCCTTAGGGTGATCATCTAGTCGCACACTCGGATATGGTAATCTCTGTACACCTCCGTCTGTTTGCACAACATGACTTGTGGTTTCCAGAGAAAGTACCACCTGCCTGTATGTGCAGACGCTTGGATTAAGACATGTGATGAAACTTATTAAGGATTTGGACATAGGAAAAACACCCGATAGGACCAAAGTTCGCAACTAAAAAACATCTACACTGTGCCAACTAGGCAACTTGTTGACTGGTATTGAAGCGAAGGTTGGCACAACCGTGTGATCGTCCGGTCCTCGTGCACCATGAGCCACGTTCAAAAACCATTAGTCTGCTAGCTCACAGTCATTGGAGTTTGGGGAAGAAGATGGTGCAAGAGGAAACCGAAGTTAATCCTAGATCCATTTCGTCGCGTTGAGGAAAGAAGTCAAATCTTTGATCTTCGTTCCGGAGAGTTTTAAGGTCGTCAAAAAAGGGCTTCCCAAAAGATTGTAACCTCATTCTGGCCAAAGCGGGACATTAACAGAGGAAATGAAAGACTGTTTCCTTTTCCTGCTGGTCCCCACAACTACGACAGTGAGTATTGGCCCGTGTCCAGTGCATGTTGCAACAATCCTTGCTATGTCTCGCCTGGGTCTGCACATTAGGTTAATAGTTCGGGATTTATTATAGGTAGGCCAGATTTTTCTAGCAATAACGCAGTTAGTTAAACTATTCCACCTACGATTAGATTCTGAGAGAAAAATTGAGAATATATTGCCCTTCATAACTCCGAGAAGAATATTGACTCTTTCCGCAAGTGAGTTATGAAGGGCTGAACCTTGCCTGGCCAGCTCGTCAGCCCGCTCATTCCCCTCAATGCCACTGTGACCCGGAACCCAGATAAGAGTGGCCCTGAGGTTAGTGTTCAGACTCAGAAGCTCATCCTGGCATTGTCGTACTAATTTTGAGGATGATGTAGCCGAATTAAAGGCTTTGACAGCCGCTTGACTGTCTGAGAAAATAGCTGTATTTCGGTTCTGGTTTGGATTTTGTTTAAGTAGCTTGCATGCTTCCCTGATGGCCAGTACTTCAGCCTGAAAGACACTAGCAAAGTCAGGTAGCCGAAAAGACCTGAATATATTTAGGGACTCTGAAAAAATACCCGCTCCAACACCGCACTCCATATTTTGACCCATCAGTAAAGACAGTTGTGTCGAAGTCTTTCGTCACGACGTCATCATTCCAATCCTTTCTGGATGGGAATATAACTGAAAAATCTTTACCGAGGCTCATTGAAGCGATGCAGTAATCAGTGGGAGTCGAAAATATTTCAGTTGGAATTAAACCCGTGATGTTGCTGTGCCCATAGGGTTTGGCAAACCAGGAGTTCGATTCTTTCAGTCTTATCGCGCTGCAAGATACCAGGTATTTAATGTGTAAATCTAGTTGTAAAAGGTGCAGAAAAACTCCAAAAGCATCTGTTGGACAAGATTGAATAGCCCCCGTGGTGCCAATGCTAGCTGTTCTTTGAACCTTCCTAAGTTTGTTGATATTATACAAATTCTTTAATGCTGGCCACCACACAATCGAACCATACGTGAGAATAGGTCACACCACGGCCGTGTATGTCCATAAAATCATTTTTGACAGGAGGCCCCACCTTTTACCAAAAGTTTTGCTACAGGCATAGAAAGCTATGCAGGCCTTCTTTACCCGTTCTTCAATGTTTAATTTCCAGTTTAATTTAGGGTCGAGAACTACACCCAGATATTTTGCACTGGAGGAGAGCGAAATTGTTTGACCGTTGAGTCGAGGTAGATTGAAGGGGTCTATCTTTGTTTTGGTAGTAAAAAGAATATGTTCAGTTTTACTTTGATTAATTCCTAGTCCGCAGCACGCAGCCCAGTAACTAACCTTCCTTAAAGCCACCTCCGTGATCTCACTTATCACATGGGTAAACCTACCCGACACTAGTAGCACCAAATCATGGGCATACGCGACCGCCTTCACTCCTTCCCGTTCTAACTTAGCGAGAATTTTATTCATGACTAAAAGCCAAAGTCAATAAGGGCTTCTTGAGCGGCCTCAGTTAGGATATTAGTATATATTCTTTAGTATATTCTTTGAAGTTAATAGTTTTCTCAACTGTACAAACTACCTAGTAAAGGGCCATCTCCGTGGACTTACCCTTTAGGTATGCGTGTTGAGAGTTTTCGAGAGGGCATCCAACTAGGATGTCCCTGATGTGTTTGTCTAGAATTCGCTCCATCGTTTTAAGCACGAAAGAGGTTAGACTAATTGGTCGAAAATCCTTCGCGGATTCATGGCCCCGTCTACCGACCATCGGGATAAAAACTACTCTAACATGACTCCATGCCTTGGGTACATGGCTGAGATAGAGGCAACCTTTGAAAATTATTTCCAGCCAAGGAACAACCACATCATGCAGTTTTTGAAGCATAATAGGCAGTATGCCATCCAGGCCTGGAGATTTATATGAAGAGAAAGAATTTATTGCCCAGGCAATATTTTCTCTTGTTATGACGGTATTGATGTACTCTACATCAGCTAACGGTGTGATGTGAGTTTCAAGGGATTCCGGTTTAATGTTTTCACACCCCGGAAAGTGTGTCGTCATCAGTAGCTCTAACTTCTAAGGATTCAGCTGGAGAGACTGCCCACTCCCCATTGTTCTTTTTCAAAAAAGAAGGGTTGCAATGTTCTTTTGACAGCACTCTACCAAGTCTTGCTGAGTCTTTTATGTTTTCTATTGACTCGCAGTACTCTCTCCAGCCTTGTTTATTGGCTTATGCGATAGCTCGCCTGTAAACTCTAAGGCTATCTTTATACGGTTGATAGAACTTGTTTTGGTGGTAGATGTTGAAAATTGTCCTTGTCGCTTTCCTGAGTTCAGACAGATATTCATTCCACCATGGAGGGAGAGATTTTCGGATATATTTAACTGGGCAGGAGATCTTGAAGGCCGTGTTCATAGATGCTTCAAAGGTTTTCACCTTTGACTCTAGATCTGCAACCGATTCTGGACTCAGATTTGGTATATTGCGCAGTTTGGAATTAAAAATTTTACTGAAATTCTTCCAGTCAATTCGTTTAGGATTTCTATAAGGAGAAGGGGTTTCAGACTCAAAACCTATGCTGAAGAGTATCCACCTGTGATCCGAAAACGAATTCAGAAGGGAAACCCTCCCAAAAACATCATCCCAACCTTCAAAATTTTCAGAGCTCGGAAAGACAAAAGTGGGAGTATTGCCAGTCGTGCATCGGAATCAGTGGATTTAACCTCTGAAGACCACGGATCAGCTCCTGTCCGCTTGGATTAATGCTCATGAGGGGCAACCAGATGCGAGCCTTTGGTCATCTAGGGATGTCCTAAGCTGGGATGAGCTTGAGCTTCAAGCCCTCCCAGTCATTGCTAATCTTAGCGATGCAGGTCCTAAGGAACTCCCTAGAAAACACGTCTGCACACCTGATTATCCTGTTCCCCCTGAGCACCTCGTCAGAATCAAAACTAGGGTAAGGGCCCTCGATCGCCGAAATGGTATACGAGAACACCATCTCCGAGAGCTTGGCCTCGATGGAGCTCCACACAATAAGCAGAGCTCTGCTGGTTGTGGTGAGCTCATCCACAACCGCTACTTGGAGGTCCTCTCTGACAACCTCACATAGAGTACGCGGTTGCGCTGCTCCGGATGATGGTGCTTTGGTAGACCCTTTCATACCGTCAAGCTTGCTTTTCTCCATAGGCTGGCTGGTCTCTTCACGAGACCTATTGCGCTTGGCGGTGTTTTTGGCTTTAGTAGCCAGAAGACAGTTGTACTCTTCAACGATATTCTGGTACGTAATTTTGTCAGCGAGGTCCTTCTCAAGAATAATTCCAGCCTCCTCATTCTTGGCAATCTTGTCAAGAATAAAGGTGGCCTTCTGGAAATCCAACCTGCGAAGAACACCCGCTGATTGCTTTTTACCCCGGGCAGCACCGATATGGCTGGCGTTGCTACCCGAGGGTACGTTTGGTTTGGTCGGTCGAAACACAGGGGTACTGTGGCTGGTACTGCCTGTGCTTCCAGTTGTTGTAGGTTGTCCTCCGATGGTCTCCTGACTGGAGGCCAAAAGTTCATCCTCTGTGTCGGTGGATGGTAAAACGTCTGTCATGTCTAAATCGTCCATAGTGTGAAAAAAACAAATAAGAGCCCACGAGTAGGTCGAAAAGGAAAGATCAGCCCCGGGAGAGCCGATATACCGGGGTAAGGCAAAGAATATGACGGACCCTGCCAAGGCGTCCGAAAGAGCTCGTTAGCGACTGGTTTACCGCCCAGCCTTCCATTTCTTCGGCATGGATTATGAAAGTCGCTCACACCACCACTGAAAATTAGAGACCCCGTATCCATGGTCAAATCGCATTGCTGAGCGTTAAACTATTGAGAAGTAAAGGAACGTCTCAGAAATTCGACCTGACCTTAGCTGATCACCATCTTGACATCGCACAAGATAAAAAACAGTGGTGACCATTAACCGCCCGGCACCCACTAGGAGGGTTCCATACGAGGACTTTTGCCGAGCTATGTATCATGCCGAGCTATGTATCATGCCGAGAGTATGTATCATACACCTTGAACAGATTTTTTTATTGGGACTCAGTTATTTTAAAAATGACTCATTTTTTCAGCGCCCAGGACTATTTAAACATTAAACCTGCGGTAACACTGCTAATTTTTCATTTAAGCAACTTGAAAATAAAAAAAAGACTCTAGGGGGGGAACTGCCCAGAGGGAAATATAAAAACAATCAGAGTCCAAGAAAAAACAAAGGAATTTCTTAGGATTTTTCTATTAAACATTCAATCGAATTCTGATAACCATAGTCCAAAGTGTTCATTTAGACAAACTAGTTGTGTGTTCATTGAAAAAGAATATTCCAACCACCAACAACCTATTCGTGTTCCTGGGAAAACTTTCTTTTTGCTACCATTCCGTAAAATTCATCATTTATTAAGTGAGTACCTAATGTTTCAATATTCGTGTGAATTTACAAAAATGATTTTTAAGTTTATATTTCTTATGTTAATGTTTAAATATAACTTTTTAATGATCAATTTTGAATTTGGAAATTTTGTTCTCTTATAAAATTTATTTATTTATTTAAATTTGCAAGAGTGAAATTTGAATTTTATAGTTAAGGCATTTTTTTTTTTTTTAAATAACTTTGTGAAATTCATATGTTACTCCTGAAAATATCGTAAGTTTCTATGTGCTTAATTTGGGCGAATTTTGAAAAAAATGAAAGATTTTATGCTAAAATTCGGGGGAATATTTAAGCATAGCTCATAAAAGCCAAATTTCATTTTTAATTTAATTTTAAATATTCAACGCTAATTTTAAAATATGAACTTTAAAAACTTTAAAAATTATTTCGTTTTGAATACATAATTTAAAAAATACGAAATTATTAAAATTACTTTTTAAGATATTCACAGGGGAAATTTGAACTGTAATAAGTATTTTTGTTTAATTTCACGTTGTAGATTGAAATAACCTTAATAAATTAACTTTATAAAAAAATTTAATAAATCAAAATTTGAACTTTATAATGTAATTTTTAAAAATTCACGTTCAAAACCCAAATTAATTGAAACTTCATAACGCTGGAGGTGTAAGTTCGCTTCCCAGCCTCGTCCACCTAAAAAATAAAAAGTTTTTTTTTCAGTTCTACTGCCTCTTGCGAGGAATTGACAAATCCTCCAAGAGTATCACTTGTCACGAATAAGTGCTTCTCGTCTAGCCGTTCGATTTGGCATTAAATTGTAGGTCCCTTCCATTCCTGTCGACAGGCGCACACAGGAATGTGGTTGCGAGCTGTTAGTCACTAGGCCCTGGTTGTTCACGAGCCGTTGTGCCACCCTTTTTATTTTTATTTATTTCTTACACTAACTATACATGTTATAGTAAGTAAGGTTCAAAATTTGCTGAACTGATTAATAAACTTAAATCACCAAAATGTTTGTAAATCAAAAACAACATTTTTTTTAAATATTAATAACAATAAAGAAAATCATTCACCATCAAACGCAATGTATAAGTGTTTTTTATTTTTCTGTTTCACTCAATTTCACATAAGTGGATTAAAGGGAGTAAAGCTTTAACGCCGAAATCATAAGAAACAAAGGATTTGCCTCCCCTAACACACAAATACATATTTATACCTAGTAGGGTGGATAAATGTTTGAAATTATTAATGAGTAGGGAGTAATGTTTGAAATTATTTTGCCCCCTCCACCTTTTAAGTGAACACAAACTAAATTTGTGCAAAATTTCATTAAAATCGGTTAATGTTAAGACGCGTCAACGAAGAGAAAATATCGTAGTTTTCCAGTCTTTTACTCAAAAATTCGGTAAATGTTTAAAAGTTGATGAAAAATCTTTAAAATTGACTAATAATCGTATATATTTTTTTTTTTTTTTCAAAACAATACTTACCACGTTAAAAATAATAATAAATATTGTTGTTTTAGCGTGTTTACTGTTTTTTGTAAGGATTTGAAAATATTTTTTGTTTGATAGCCCTTGGGTTCAATAAATATAGGTATGTGCCAAATTTAAAAACTTTCCATCCACTTTTTCCGAATTTTTGAGTAAAAAAAGGCTGTGAAAACGTCGTGTATTTTGTATGAAAATTTCAACTTCTGAAACTACTGAATTTGCTTATATTTGTTTTGTTTTTATTACAATTATCCCTTGATATCGGGAACGAAAGAAATTTAAACATTTCCAAAATAGGGTCCACCCTAATATGAACGTACATTTTTACATAAACATAAATAAGAAACATATGTACATACATTACATATGTATATACAAATATCGATTTCTTAGACGTTTGAATACTTTGACAAACTGTTAAGTGTCCTTATCAAATTAGTATTGAAATATTATTTTTTTTCTCATTCCACCACCACCAGTCAAAAGATTTTCAATAAAAAAAAAAAACAAAAACAAAATGAAATTGAATAATGTTGTTAATGTGAATCGATTTTGAAATGGATGTTAAACGTTACGCTAAGCTTAACATTCAAACGTTCACTTAGTGCGGTTGAGCTAACAAAAGAAATGAGGGTGATATACTTTCTTTGACACCGCACCAAAAGCTTTTCTTCTAAAAAAAAAAACACGTACAATTGAAAGTAATACTTTATTTGTGGTACTTCTTAGAAAGTAACACGATGATGATTCGGTACGCGGTTGGGTTGAAAAGATGTGTTCATTATTTATTTATTTTGGAGCCACAAAATTTTATGTTACAAGGGTAAGTTTTGCTGACATAAAAACGGATAATGAGGTAGAATGTAATTGATACATTTTTATTTGGAATGATTTAATTTAAATAGAGTTCTGATTACCAATTAATCTAATTTCATTAAATTAAGAAACTTTATAAGGGTAAATGTTGGACCAATAAGATATCAGTTTTAATGATTTGTTCTCCCTAAAATCATATTTTTACTTAAGATTATAGTTAATGATAGAAGATGAGTAGGTCTTAATAAGTTTTCAAAAATCATTATTAGAAAGAAAATAAACTTCTGTTTCGGTTATAAAAAATCTATAACATTATATTAAATATTATTATTTTATCCATATAAATATTTTACGTAGAGGATGAGTAGATTTTGGAAATTCTGGTAATATCAGACAGATTGCCAAGAAAATAAGAACTAACCAACAAACTAACTATTATCACCCGTTAAAAGAAGCTAGGGCTGGTCACGAGAAGAGAAAAGTCACGTTTTCAAGACGAGACGGGACGAGACTGGCTTTAAGCAACCGAGACGGGACCGAGGCGAGACTGTATATTTGGAGCGAAATTTACAGAGTCTAATAAATTAAAAAATCCAATTTCAGTTAAATATTTATTTTCTTCTGCACGTACATATTCAAACTATGTATAATCGAAAATATTTCGTTCCAATAATCAAAAAGTTGGCCGGAAATCGTATTTTTCGGAGACGAGACCGAGACGAGGCTTAATTATACGAGACCGAGACGATACTGAAAATTTTCGTAGTCTCGTCTTGTAGCCAGCCCTAAAAGAAGCTAATGCAAGACTGTATACCTATTTATACATTATGGATCATTTTATGACAGTAAATTTTAATACAGATGCATGTTCGAAGCGAAAAACTATAAAACTTAAAGTCCCACAGCATCCTTAGCATCTATCTATATGTACTGTACGTGTACATATTCAAACTATATCAGTATAGATACTCAAATATCGAAAATATTTATATGAAGCATTCTTACTTTGTCAACACATAAATATTTATGAATTACGAAATGTGTCGAGGGAGCAAATATTCAATACTATCGCAGGAGGATCATAGAGGGAAAAAAATGAATCGAACAACAGGTAAGTTCTAGTTAGGGCGTTAAGGCCATATTTTAGGTCAAACCTTGGACTTCATTCTGACGGAATGAGCTTTGGTACACTAATAGTCCACATGCAAAGTTTACTTTTAAGAAGTGTATCCACGGTGGCAACATTAGCGGACCGGAGATATAAGGGTTGCCATCTGACCATGTTTTAACACGAAATTTCACAGAAATTAGCCTATAAATCGGGAACCAGACATCGGTTGATATCGTGGAATGTCTCGTTGGATTCAGAATACTTGAAGCCATAGGAATATATTAATTTTGTTACCCCTCCACCACCCTTGTACGCGAGGAGAGCAAAGTACCCTCGGCGGATAAGGTTTTTTATTTATCTGAATATAATGGTTATAAAATGAATATTCATAAAATTTTAAAATGAGCGTCGACGTAGAATTTTATACTCTCATGTATTAGTTTCTTGTATAATCTCTTTCAAAATGGGGGGAGGGGAAGGTGGATGTATATTAAACCACTATATATTCGTCTTGGTATATTGTAAGGATATGGCACATGACCTTAGGGTAATATTTAATGCCCAATCTTATTCAATCAAAATAATTTCAATATAATTTCCGTAGAAAAAGTTATGACCTTTTTATAAAATGATGACTAAATTTTCAAAGAAACGAGTATGGTGATGAAACTTGGCACACATGTCTCATTTCTCGAAATAAGAATCAAAAGAGTCCATACAAATATCTGTGCCGAAAGGGTGTGACATTCCACGATATCAACCGACGTCTGGTTCCCGATTTATAGCCTAATTTATATGAAATTTTGTGTTAAGCCATGGTCCGATGGCAAACCTTATATCTCCGGTCTGCCAGTGTTGCCACCGTGGCAACACTTCTTTAAAGTAAATTTAGGATGTGGACTATTAGCGTACCAAAGCTCATCCCGTCAGAATGAAGTGCAAGGTTGGCTCCCTTAACGCCCTAACTATTCTGCTCTTCTAGGATTTTTTATGAGATTTGGCATTCCTATACTCATAAATGATTAAGGCCACCGAGATACCGATATAGGAGTACTTTACCTTGAGAAAAGTTTACGTTATAGAATCTCTCACAGCTACTTGTACTTTCAAACACCCTGATTTATGATAAATCCTTTATGAGAAGAGACGAGGCGAGACAATCTGCTTTCAAGTAGAAATAATTGAAAAAGTTATATGAGCACAATTTTTTATAAGCGATTGAAAATTTATTATTTCGAATCAGTCACTGGAAATCCTGTTTTCCTTAAAAAAAAAAAAAAAAAAAACAATATTTTCACCCCAAACAAATTGAAAATAAATTGGATAAAAACAATTTCATGTAAATATAATGTCACAGTTACAGTCATTAAGTAAACATACTAGGTACTGCATAATGTTGCCATTTATTTATTTTATATATGACCAATGACCCAAATCCAAGGGGCTTTGAGTTCTTGAAATTGATTGATCAGCTTTTCCATTTCAATTGTTTTTAAATATATTTTTTTTTTGTTATGATGGAAATAAATCATTTTAAAACCATAATAAACTCTGACGCAGATAAATAACAAATTTCATACAGATTTAAAAATTATTCATTTTGAATGATTTATGTATTCGTTTATCATTTTTTGTGAAATTGTAATTTTTATTGGAAACATAAAAAAGAAAACAAAATGTCAAGTATGTAAAGGGTTATTTATCACTGCTTTTATAGCAGCCTTTGTGTCTGTAAATTTAATTCACTAATTATGTGCATACTTTTCATGGTTTTTCAGGCTAACAAATTTGTATGGTTTTAATTGGAAAATTATTGAAATTATCAACATACACGTTTCCAACGACAAGTCTTACCAATACAAATTCTGAAGTCCCCTAAAGGCAACAAATCTTAATTTCCAAGAAGTTGGTGAAAACGGCCAACTTTGCATATATTTACAACTTAGGTACTGTAGTTAGAAACAATTGATGAATTCATAAACGCATCGATCCAGTAGGTAATGGTACACAATCACTTTCGCCAAACATTAATAAATTAATTGACGTTTATATGTATTTACCGAATAACTGAACTTTGTGATGATGTTCGTATGCAGATTAAAAGTTACATGAAAATGCGTCAAAATATCAAACGAGTTCAAAAAAAAAATTTAAATTATTTCAAACTATAATGCTTTTCTATTTGTTTATAAAAAAAAAACACTATCCACTCTTTAACACAATTGTTAGCTGTAACAAGACTTGTCCATTTGATAACCTCACTTAAAAATAAGCATTTGTGTGGCTTGTGGATATGTGGAATTAAGTAAGAATGATCGACAAAACAAATGTTAACTGGTCAAATCGTCCATTTTTCGTGACATTCTTAAAATTTCAAATGCCGTCAATTTTCGACTTAAAAAAATTTCGATTCCACAAAATGTGGACTGCCTTTAAAAAAAAAAAAGTCGAACAAAATATCGACTTTTCCATATTTTTACCTAAGAAAATTTTGAATTGAGTACGATATGTGCGATATATCGACAATAAAAATATCGACTAGTAAAACGAGCGCATAACAGGTGGTGATTGAAGAAGATGTGAAATCAAGAAAATATCGGCTATTAAAAAGTAGAGTATCAAAATGTCGTCTATTAAAATCTCAGCTGCAATAAGTAGGCTTCAACAAGAAGGCGCCCTATTTTTAAATTTTATAAAATCTTAATAAATATAAAATTCAGTGGATCTGGTTTTTGCATGAAATTGAATTTTGGAATACATGTCTTCATATTCCGAGAATATGGATTCCTGTGGACGCGGAATACTCTTTAATGACTTTCCTACAGTTTTAAAATTTAATGAGACAAAAATGAGCTTTTAGTTTATAAGGGCGTCTAAAAGCTTGTTCAATTTAAAAGAAGTTGGTGAAACCAAAAATCCTGTAAGGTTTCTTTCTATCTAAGCTATATAAGCGTACGGGGTGCTAGATTAAGCGCAGCTTCCTGTATAAAGATGGCTAGAGAGCCGCAGTTAATATTAATCCAGTGGGGTTCCAGTTTACGTGTAATCTTATTTATAAATTCTTACAGCTATTTATACTTCTTCATTCTATTACAAATTTGGGCTTTCCCCACTTATCAATATTAATAATTATAAAATATTGGGGTACTATAATTATGATACAATCATATGATCAATGTCGAGTAAGTATACTGTAAAAAAACTATTCTGTGCCACTTCAAATGCATAGTCTTCAAAGTGGAGCCAATACCACTCGTTGCACAAATGAATAATGAATTTGAACTTAAACTTTGTTATGGTTTCGGGTATCAATGAAATAATCATTTTAATATGACATTTGGCTTTGTTTACGATGGCAGTGTTTAAGAAAATGAAAATTACAGTATTATTCTGTCAACCTCACTGATTCCTCACAAGTCACAATAACTCGTGGAAAACTCACCTCATAAAAACTTAAAAATTATGATCTGCTCCTTGGCAGATTACAACTTACGTTGTACTTGTGAAATTTCTTATGAGGGCTTCTACAGAACACGAAATTGTGGCCACCTTATAAGAAGTTTCACAAAAACATGAAATGAAATGAATGGTGTTATTGCACTACAATCCCCATTTTCAATATTTAAAAGTCCTTTATGAAATCATTAGAAGTATGTAGCGTAATGGTTAGTGCATTGGACTGTCACGCTGGAGTTCTGGATTTGGTTCTCAGCCACGTCCACCTTAAAACTAAAAAGTTTTTTGTCAGGGCTACTGCCCCTAGCCGTTCGAATTCGGCATTAAATTGTAGGTCCCTTCCATTCCTGCCGACACGTGCACCAGGAATGGTTGCGATTGCGAGTTGTTAGCCACTAGGCCCTGGTTCTTCACGAGCTGTTCCACCATCTAATTTATTCATTTATTTATTATGAAATCGGCCATAAGTGTTTATATAGAGAAAATTTATTTAAGAAATTAATTTATGACGGGGACTCGACTTGACGGGGGACTCACATTTTAAGTAGATAAATTTCTTATTTAATTTGCATACAAAACTTCAACGTAATCATTTTTTTTAAATTATTTGGAACCTATTAGGGGGTGAACAATGCGCCTATTTAATTGCGAAAACAACCCTTTTAAAGAACCACTCTAATAAGTGTAATATGTACTTATACTTTAAAATCATTGCTCGCACGTGTGTGTGTCCTTTGACAGCCCACGTCCCCAAATTGTATACACATTTGTCATATTTTCAGAATAAATCCAGAAATTTGTTTTGTTACAATACAGCAATACAAAATAGAATTAATGAAACACACTTTATGTAGAACTTCAAAGGCTTTTTCTTAACATCATTATAACAATCATGTCCTCGACAAAAACAATTTAAAAAACATAATCGGAATGCACGTCAAAATATATCCAGGAGCAAAATGTGTTTCAAATTCAATTTCAAATAAATGTATAAAAATAACAAAATATATAAAAATAATAACAAAAAAAAAACAATTCCTTAAACATACACGATATGAGTATTTCTCGAAAATCAATTCAATAGATTTTCCTTTCTTTGTTAAAAGACTTCACACGAATGCAGTTTTTTTTTTTATTTTTACTTTTTTCAATGAAAAAGAAAACGTTTTTTGACAGCACTAGCAAACACAAGTCCCTTAGTCAAATAAGGTCATAATGTTGAGTTGAATTTGACAACACTTAACTTTCTGCAGAAAAATTTGTTCTTACATGGAAAGATTGATGGATTCAGACACTAAATGCCAATCATTTTAATATAAAATATCTAGTGTTATTATATATCAAGGCTTATTTGAAGGTGTAAGCTGAAAGACTTCATTTTTCCTCGATGAAAACTTGATTGATGGTCTGAAGTTTTAATTGAATGTTATTAGGCGGAATGTCAAATTTTACAAGCTAAGTTAATTTCTACGCTGTGGCTCCGTTGGCAATATTTGAAGCAATGGTAATTGCAACGGCATTGAAAATGTATTGCTTATGTGGGCACTTGATTGCGAGGCAATTTCAGCTCAGTTCAGCTCAGTTCAGCATTAGTTCACAATTTTTTTTTTTAATATAAAATATTAATTAACTAAAATTTTTTTAAGGGTTCCTTTTTTTTCGCCATTATTTTCCAAATAAAAGAAGATGTATTGAAAATCTTGTAGAAACCATTTCGAAAAAAGCGAAACGTCAAAATGTATTACGTCGACGAGGGAAAGCACTAATTGCCTTTCATCTACCGAGCAATATTGCCATATCCAATGCCAAAGTATCTCAATTGTCAATATCCAATGCAATGGCAATGAGCGAGGCAATTTATTGCTTCAAATATTGCCAATGGAGTCGTTCGGTAATGGTTAATCCAAATGTTTAATTGATAATGACAATTACAATGCCAATGGCAATTTATAGCTTAGGTGGGCAGTTTTAAATTCGCTGTTTTTGATAATATAAAACTTTAATTCACTCAATCATTTCACGGGTTCTCTTATTTTCAACTTTAATTTCAAAATGACGGAGAATCTATTCAAAACTGGGAAGAAACCATTTTGAGAAACATGAATCGTAGACATTTATATCGGCAGTGGAAAGCAATAATTTTCTTCCATCCATCTGCTTCAAATATTGCCAAGGGAGCCCTGGGTCCTGGTTTACCCAAAGGCTCCATTGGCAATATTTGAGGCGATAAATTGCAATATTGCCCTTGCCAAAGCGTCTCCATTGGCGGAATCAAGCCGCTGGGTTAGTATCATGTGACTTTTTTAAATTTTTTTAGGCAAATTACTATACCTGTGTTTTTGAGAGAGTGACCAGCAACACAGTAAAAGTTTTACACGGAAAACACTAACAAAATTCTCTATACTAATTTGTTTTGTTATTGTTTTTCGTGTAAACATTTTGCTGAGTTGCTAGCCAATCTCTTAAAAAACACGTCTTATATTATTTTAATCCCTTTGAAATCACTTCAAACTTAAATTAAATTTCCATACAAGCGTAACGGGTCAAGCAATTATTTCACAAGCATGGAATTAACAACTATAGAGGTAGGCACAAATTTTGTCAAAACCACTTAAAATTAGTTTATTGATTAAGAAGTAATTTTGTGATACACACGGTTAAACTATAATTGTAGGCTCGGTACTGATGCTACCTGAACGTTGTTCCCCTCAATTATTTCACAAGCATGGAATTAACAACTATAGAGGTAGGCACAAATGTTGTCAAAACCACTTAAAATTAGTTTAATGATTTAGAAGTAATTTTGTGATACACACGGTTAAACTATAATTGCAGGTTCGCCGTCGCGGTCGCGGTCGCCGTCGCCGTCGCGGTCGCGGTCGCCGTCGCGGTCGCCGTCGCGGTCGCCGTCGCGGTCGCCGTCGCGGTCACCGTCGCGGTCGCCGTCGCGGTCGCCGTCGCGGTCGCCATCGCAGTCGCCGTCGCGGTCGCGGTCGCAATCACCGTCGCCATCGCAGTCGCCGTCGCGGTCGCCGTCGCAGTCGCCGTCGCCGTCGCGGTCGCGGTCGCGGTCGCGGTCGCGGTCGCAGTCGCTGTCGCCATCGCGGTCGCCGTCGCGGTCGCCGTCGCCATCGCGGTCGCCGTCGTGGTCGCCGTCGCGGTCACGGTCGCCGTCGCCATCGCGGTCGCCATCGCGGTCGCCATCGCGGTCGCCGTCGCGGTCGCCATCGCAATCGCCGTCGCAGTCGCCGTCGCGGTCGCCGTCGCGGTCGCCGTCGCGGTCGCCGTCGCGGTCGCCGTCGCGGTCGCCTTCGCCGTCGCGGTCGCAATCGCCGTCGCCATCGCAGTCGCCGTCGCGGTCGCCGTCGCAGTCGCCGTCGCACAAATCGTCGTAGGCACAAATGTTGTCAAAACCACTTAAAATTAGTTTAATGATTTAGAAGTAATTTTGTGATACACACGGTTAAACTATAATTGCAGGTTCGCCGTCGCGGTCGCGGTCGCCGTCGCGGTCGCCGTCGCGGTCGCCGTCGCGGTCGCCGTCGCGGTCGCCATCGCAGTCGCCGTCGCGGTCGCGGTCGCCGTCGCGGTCGCAATCACCGTCGCCATCGCAGTCGCCGTCGCGGTCGCCGTCGCAGTCGCCGTCGCCGTCGCGGTCGCGGTCGCGGTCGCAGTCGCTGTCGCCATCGCGGTCGCCGTCGCGGTCGCCGTCGCCATCGCGGTCGCCGTCGTGGTCGCCGTCGCGGTCACGGTCGCCGTCGCCATCGCGGTCGCCATCGCGGTCGCCATCGCGGTCGCCGTCGCGGTCGCCATCGCAATCGCCGTCGCAGTCGCCGTCGCGGTCGCCGTCGCGGTCGCCGTCGCGGTCGCCTTCGCCGTCGCGGTCGCCTTCGCCGTCGCGGTCGCAATCGCCGTCGCCATCGCAGTCGCCGTCGCGGTCGCCGTCGCAGTCGCCGTCGCGGTCGCCATCGCGGTCGCCGTCGCGGTCGCAGTCGCTGTCGCCATCGCGGTCGCCGTCGCGGTCGCCGTCGCCATCGCGGTCGCCGTCGCGGTCGCAGTCGCTGTCGCCATCGCGGTTGCCGTCGCGGTCGCCGTCGCCATCGCGGTCGCCGTCGCGGTCGCCGTCGCGGTCGCGGTCGCCGTCGCCATGGCGGTCGCCGTCGCGGTCGCCATCGCAATCGCCGTCGCAGTCGCCGTCGCGGTCGCCGTCGCGGTCGCCGTCGCGGTCGCAATCGCCGTCGCCATCGCGGTCGCCGTCGCCATCGCAGTCGCCGTCGCGGTCGCCGTCGCGGTCGCCATCGTGGTCGCCGTCACGGTCGCCGTCGCGGTCGCCGTCGCGGTCGCCGTCGCGGTCGCCGTCGCGGTCGCCGTCGCAGTCGCGGTCGCCATCGCGGTCGCCGTCGCGGTCGCCGTCGCGGTCGCCATCGCCGTCGCGGTCACCGTCGCGGTCGCCGTCGCGGTCGCCGTCGCGGTCGCCGTCGCAGTCGCAGTCGCGGTCGCCATCGCGGTCGCCGTCGCGGTCGCCGTCGCGGTCGCCATCGCCGTCGCGGTCACCGTCGCGGTCGCCGTCGCGGTCGCCGTCGCGGTCGCAATTGCCGTCGCCATCGCAGTCGCCGTCGCGGTCGCCGTCGCAGTCGCCGTCGCGGTCGCCATCGCGGTCGCCATCGCGGTCGCCGTCGCGGTCGCCATCGCAATCGCCGTCGCAGTCGCCGTCGCGGTCGCCGTCGTGGTCGCAGTCGCGGTCACCGTCGCGGTCGCAGTCGCCGTCGCCATCGCGGTCGCGGTCGCCGTCGCGGTCACGGTCGCAGTCGCCGTCGCCATCGCGGTCGCCGTCGCGGTCGCGGTCGCCGTCGCAGTCGCCGTCGCCATCGCGGTCGCCATCGCGGTCGCCGTCGCCATCGCGGTCGCCGTCGCCATCGCGGTCGCCGTCGCCATCGCGGTCACCGTCGCGGTCGCCGTCGCAGTCACCATCGCAGTCTCCGTCGCCATCGCGGTCGCCGTCGCGGTCGCGGTCGCCGTCGCCGTCGCAGTCGCCGTCGCCATCGCGGTCGCCATCGCGGTCGCCGTCGCCATCGCGGTCGCCGTCGCCATCGCGGTCACCGTCGCGGTCGCCGTCGCCATCGCAATCGCCGTCGCCGTCGCAGTCGCCGTCGCGGTCGCCGTCGCAATCGCCGTCGCCATCGCAGTCGCCATCGCGGTCGCCATCGCGGTCGCCATCGCGGTCGCCATCGCGGTCGCCGTCGCCATCGCGGTCGCCGTCGTGGTCGCCGTCGCGGTCGCGGTCGCGGTCGCCGTCGCGGTCGCCGTCGCGGTCGCCATCGCAGTCGCGGTCGCAGTCGCGGTCGCGGTCGCCGTCGCGGTCGCCGTCGCGGTCGCGGTCGCAGTCGCCGTCGCCATCGCGGTCGCCGTCGCGGTCGCGGTCGCCGTCGCCATCGCGGTCGCCATCGCGGTCGCCGTCGCCATCGCGGTCGCCGTCGTGGTCGCCGTCGCGGTCGCCGTCGCGGTCGCGGTCGCCGTCGCCATCGCGGTCGCCATCGCGGTCGCCGTCGCAGTCGCCGTCGCCGTCGCGGTCGCCATCGCGGTCGCCGTCGCGGTCGCCGTCGCCGTCGCGGTCGCCGTCGCGGTCGCCATCGCAATCGCCGTCGCCGTCGCAGTCGCCGTCGCGGTCGCCATCGCAGTCGCCGTCGCGGTCGCCGTCGCAGTCGCCGTCGCGGTCGCCATCGCGGTCGCCGTCGCGGTCGCAGTCGCTGTCGCGGTCGCCGTCGTGGTCGCCGTCGCAGTCGCCGTCGCGGTCGCCATCGCGGTCGCCGTCGCGGTCGCCGTCGCCATCGCGGTCGCCGTCGCCGTCGCAATCGCCGTCGCCATCGCCATCGCAGTCGCAGTCGCCGTCGCGGTCGCCGTCGCAGTCGCGGTCGCCGTCGCAGTCGCCATCGCGGTCGCCATCGCGGTCGCCGTCGCGGTCGCCGTCGCGGTCGCCGTCGCGGTCGCCGTCGCGGTCGCAGTCGCCGTCGCCATCGCGGTCGCCGTCGCGGTCGCCGTCGCAGTCGCCGTCGCGGTCGCCGTCGCGGTCGCCGTCGCGGTCGCCGTCGCGGTCGCCGTCGCAGTCGCCGTCGCGGTCGCCATCGCAATCGCGGTCGCCGTCGCGGTCGCCGTCGCAGTCGCCGTCGCGGTCGCCATCGCGGTCGCCGTCGCGGTCGCCGTCGCCATCGCGGTCGCCGTCGCCGTCGCCATCGCGGTCGCCATCGCGGTCGCCGTCGTGGTCGCCGTCGCGGTCGCCGTCGCGGTCGCGGTCGCCGTCGCCATCGCGGTCGCCGTCGCAGTCGCCGTCGCCGTCGCGGTCGCCATCGCGGTCGCCGTCGCGGTCGCCGTCGCCGTCGCGGTCGCCGTCGCGGTCGCCATCGCAATCGCCGTCGCCGTCGCAGTCGCCGTCGCGGTCGCCATCGCAGTCGCCGTCGCGGTCGCCGTCGCCGTCGCAGTCGCCGTCGCGGTCGCCATCGCGGTCGCCGTCGCGGTCGCAGTCGCTGTCGCCATCGCGGTCGCCGTCGTGGTCGCCGTCGCCATCGCGGTCGCCGTCGTGGTCGCCGTCGCAGTCGCCGTCGCGGTCGCCATCGCGGTCGCCGTCGCGGTCGCTGTCGCCATCGCGGTCGCCGTCGCCGTCGCAATCGCCGTCGCCATCGCCATCGCAGTCGCAGTCGCCGTCGCGGTCGCCGTCGCAGTCGCGGTCGCCGTCGCAGTCGCCATCGCGGTCGCCATCGCGGTCGCCGTCGCGGTCGCCATCGCCATCGCCGTCGCAGTCGCCGTCGCGGTCGCCATCGCGGTCGCCGTCGCCATCGCGGTCGCGGTCGCCATCGCAATCGCGGTCGCCGTCGCGGTCGTGGTCGCCGTCGCGGTCGCCGTCGCCATCGCGGTCGCCATCGCGGTCGCGGTCGCCGTCGCGGTCGCCGTCGCAATCGCCGTCGCCATCGCAGTCGCCATCGCGGTCGCCATCGCGGTCGCCGTCGCCATCGCGGTCGCCGTCGTGGTCGCCGTCGCGGTCGCGGTCGCGGTCGCCGTCGCGGTCGCGGTCGCCGTCGCGGTCGCAGTCGCCGTCGCCATCGCGGTCGCCATCGCGGTCGCCGTCGCCATCGCGGTCGCCATCGCGGTCGCCGTCGCGGTCGCCATCGCGGTCGCCGTCGCCATCGCGGTCGCGGTCGCCGTCGCGGTCGCCGTCGCAGTCGCCGTCGCGGTCGCCATCGCAATCGCGGTCGCCGTCGCGGTCGCGGTCGCCGTCGCGGTCGCCGTCGCCATCGCGGTCGCCATCGCGGTCGCGGTCGCCGTCGCCATCGCGGTCGCCATCGCGGTCGCGGTCGCCGTCGCCGTCGCCATCGCGGTCGCCGTCGCGGTCGCCGTCGCAGTCGCCGTCGCGGTCGCCATCGCAATCGCCGTCGCCGTCGCCGTCGCGGTCGCCGTCGCCATCGCGGTCGCCGTCGCGTTCGCCGTCGCAGTCGCCGTCGCCATCGCCATCGCGGTCGCCGTCGCGGTCGCCGTCGCCGTCGCAATCGCCGTCGCCATCGCCGTCGCCATCGCAGTCGCCGTCGCCGTCGCAGTCGCCGTCGCGGTCGCGATCGCCATCGCCATCGCGGTCGTCGTCGCAGTCGCGGTCACCGTCGCCATCGCGGTCGCAGTCGCCGTCGCAGTCGGTGGTCCCCGTCGCCATCGCGATCGCCATCGAAAAAATTCAAGATAAATAGAAAAATGTTTAAAATGTTTATTTAGCTGACTGTACCAATCCTTCAAAGAACAACCTGTATGTATTTTGTAACTAAGGAGTTGTGTTTAAGTATACCTACCTATGTTGGTTTGGGTCCATAATCTGTGGTTTGATTTCTATAAATAGAATTGTATCGTATTGTGTTATTTTACCGAGAGTGAATAATAACAAAACGAACGCACTAATCCCCTCAAGACAAAACAAATAATTTCTGCCACATTCATTATTTCGTTGGTGAATCAGGAAACCGGAAAGGCTGACGAATGGTTGGAGTGGTTGTAGGTGGAACTTTACAAAAGTCCTTTTTGCAGAAGGCCTGCACTTGGCAGGTAAACCACACGCTTTGTACTGCGTACCTACTGCCCAATAAAAACGAATGGAAGTACCTACATAATTCGCACAAAAACCAAGTTGATTCTGACTCAAACATCAAAGTGAATATACCTTTGGGTTTTCTAGGAAAATTTGTGTTGGTGTGTGTGTGTGTGAATTAATGTACATTAGCAACAGACGAAAGCACTTCTCAAGAGCGAGAGGGACAGTGAATTAATCAAAGTTTTAGAAACAAACTTTTCCCAACGACACACAGGGCGTACATACACATATTTCGGTCTCTTTTAGGTTGGGTATGGTACCTATATAAACTTTCTGTGGCTTCTATAAAAGTCATAACTTAAAGTATTTTGTGGTTCATTTAAGCATTAAATTTAAAAAATAAAGTTTTGGCCAATTTTCATTGTAAATTAAAACTAGCAGGTTAGCATCAGGGATGCTGATTGTGTTCAATTTATTTAGTCTTCCTAGGATGTCGTGCAGCCAGAAATTATGCACTTAATTGACAGATTATACAATTAAAATGCAGTCAAGCGTTTTCATTTCATGCGTGGTTTATTGAGTTGATTATGAAGAAGAGAAGTAGGTATGATGTGGATCAATAATCCTTCTTACAAATTATAATTCACTGATGATTTTAATTTAAGAGTCAACTTTAAATTCTCAGACTTTTAGTTGGAATGCTATGTCGAACAGAAAAACGAGGGTTAACTTTGCTAGCGTTGGATTTATTAGAGTTAATTTCGGAAATAAATTACAAATTTTAAGATGAACATTTTGGAGATATTTAAATGTGGTTTTGTGGCAGTTGTAGATTTAATAATGTAAGTTTAATGATTTTTTTTTAATTCTTTAAATTCTTTGTTTTACAATAAGCCTAGGCAGAAGATTGTTTCATTTAGGTAATAATAAAGTGAGCTTATTAAGGTTACAAAATAAGTTAGCAATTAAAAGTTTTTTTTTTTTTTTTACATTACAATGTTTTCAATTTCAATAAAAAAAAAGTAAAAAATATCTAAAGTTAATATTTTTCAGAAATGTTTTAATTGTTTTTTTCTTGTTTTATAATTTTGAATTTGTTTAAGTTCTTGAGGTAAAGAATTTATAATTGATGGCACAACGTACTGCAGCTGTCTCTTACCATATGTGTTGTAGTTTCTTGGCATTTGAAGCATACCTTGTGCTCGTTGCCTGGTGTTGAATGGATGTTGAATCGATCGAATGAAGCGGTTTTGTCTTGGTATTCCAAAACTGTGGTCATTTTGAAGATTTGCTCGACTTTAAGTACCCGAAATCTGCTTTCAGCTTGCTGCCTATTACTATTTTGACTCTAAGAAAGCATAATAGACCTGTCTCAAAACGTCCTCAGAAGCATGATACCGCAAGTGTGCGAGTTCATTAATGCCCTTCTTCAGATCAGTGCGTAGCTTGTCTATATGTTTGTCCCAAAGAAAATGGCAATCAATAACAACTCCAAGATATTTGTAGCTTTCAACAATTTCGATGCTTTTGTTGGGCTTGTTTGGACAGGAATCATTCCTGAAGTATATTTGTTTGATGTTTTTTTTTTTGAAATTTGGACTACGAATGTGCATTAGTTTTGTTTAAGAAGCGTTTATTACCAATCCGTTGTCGTGACACCAGCGTACAGCTGCCTCGAATTCCTCTTGCATTACCATTGACGCCGAATCCAGAGACCTATGGCGAACAACAATTGAAGGTTCATCAGCAAAAGCGAATGGAATGCTTAGCTTAAAAACCCGAAGAAGCTCGTTGGTGTACAGGATGAAAAGAAGTGGTCCCAAATTAGATCCTTGTGGAACTCCATATTTAAATGCTTCACTGTATGTTAGATATACAAAATTAATTTGAATCTAAGGAATATTTCGAATGTTTTAAGATTATTTTGATTGATATATTGATGTTGTTTAGTCAAAGAAAATTGAATAAAATTATATTTTTGGGTTATGTTTGGACAGAATGTTTTCTTTTCAAATTTAAACCCCTTTAACGCCCCCCCTCCCTCCTTAAAGCTTTGTGTGCAATCCAAGTTCAGAGTACTTTTTAGGAAGTCTTAATGTGGCGTAAGAATAAAATTGTTTTTATTTGAAAATAAAGTGCACTCATTTTAACAACACACACATTTTTATCAAAATCGTTGGAGCCGTTTTCGGGAAAAACAAGATTTTTCTTAACGCTTTTCCACCACTTCTTCTAGGAACATGATTTTTCGATAATTCAAGAATTTGTTCACTTAAGACCCGATTTTCCAATCATCAGTTATACATACTAACAGATTAATGAATACTATAGCAACAGGAACAAATTTTTGTTTTATTCGCAGAATAAGTACTATCTGAGGTTTAACTTACTATTGAAAAATTTGTTCTAAATAAACCTTAATCACTTGATAACAAGTTTCAAAAAAAAAATACTAAGTCGTTTTCGAAATATTGGGGTTTCAAAAACCTTAAGCACTTGAATACAAGTTTCAAAAAAAGAATACTAAGGCGTTTTCGAAATAGTCGGGTTTCAAAAACCTTAATCACTTGATAACAAGTTTCAAAAAAAAAATACTAAGACGTTTTCGAAATATTGGGGTTTCAAAAACAAAAAATATATTTTTATTACAAAAAACAGATGGTATAAACTTTTTAGAAGATTTTTTTTTATCAACTGAACTATTTTTGAGAAAATCAAAAAAAAAAATGGTTCTACCAGAGTTACCACTTTTGGAAACAATTTTTTTTTACAAATTAGCCTTTTTTTGCAGAAACAACTGAATTGTTTTTGGAAAATTCCTTAGGGACTAAAAAAACTGTATGGCAGGTACCGTTATTTTTGGTTTCAACCATAAAAAATCCATACAAAAACTAGGTTACAAGTTTGACGAAATTATTCCAAGATCTTAAGGCAACCACGAGGAGAGGGAAGCAGAATTGCGATTGTTTATTTCCGCCAATACTCACCAATTTTTTGTTGATTCATTATTTTAAAGGCTTGACCTCTTATTACATTCATTCCTATATGTCTTACGCCTAAATTTTAATCATGGTGTCCGTACTCTGGTCTACAACGCTTAGCCACATCTATGTAAGTCCTGAAATACAATAGCAAGTTGGTGTGATCCAGTCGTGGATTTTTGTTTGTTGTAAAAAACAGCGAAAATTAGATGGCTTCTTTTCAAAAAAAAAAACACATCTGCTATATTTACTATCCGAGAGAGCCAGTTCATGCAACCATCTCGTACATTTTCTATTTTCTTAACGGCCACATTTACTTAGCTCTTAACAATACTCAAACAAGATAAAAAAAACTACCATCAACAACTAACTGCGCTCGTTTGTCCCCATTATTTCAGAAAATTGATTAAGTTTACTGTGAAAGAAATACAACTAACAATGTGAAACGAGTTCCCTCAAGACAAGAGACTACCGATCCGAAAGAAAAGGAATACAAATTTACCACAAAGCAGTAGGTACAACAGTTGTACTGTGGTAAAAGTTAAAATAAAGTTTCTAATTGGATTAAAACCTCTCAAATTTAGCCTCAAGGATGTTTCCCTTCTTTTTTTTTTTATTATTGTAGCATAGCAGTAAAGTTTTGACAGTAAGATTTTCAAAATTGTTAGTATTATTCGCAATTTATGTGCAAACAAAGAAAAAAGGTTTAAATGAAATTCAAATTCTTTTTTGAAATAAGTTGGATGGAAGTATTTAATGAAGGTATAATCGATACAATTGAATATTGTTTAAGTATATATTCAGGATATTTGAAAAAAGGAATTTATTGAGATAAAAATTAACAACTTGTGTTGTGTTTCCCAAGCAACAAAGTTTATTGAACCGATAAGGTCTGTAGTAAGTTGAAAGTTTAGTGGACAATGGACAGAGGTAGTAGCGTAAAATAGTTTAAATAGTTTTATGTAGTTGGGAATCTTTACTTCGAAAGTATTATTTATTTGATATCCTCAGACATAAGAATTCTTATACAAGCCAAGAATAGAAGACATAAAGTCATCTCGTTTTCAGTGGTTTATGAAGAATTAATAAAAGCACTTATCAAATAAGGTATTTAAGCCAATTTCTAACCCAATTCCACATTTTTAAATTAAAAAATCAGTTCATTTTTTTTCCAAATTTGAGTTTGAAAACATTTTTTGTTGAAAACTGTTAACAGAAAAAACTTGATTCAAAAACTCAATAAAAGAACAGACTTCTAGCTTTCAAAAAATGTATAATTCCTTATTATCAGTGTTTCTGTTCTTTTCAAATAATTTTTTAAATGATTTATTTTCATTTTTAAGTATTTTTTAAAAAGTTCCCCTCCCACCTATACCCTGGTGAAAAATACTTGTATTTAGTCCCTCTACAAGAATCCGTTATTATTTTACGGCAACTATTCGTGTTCCTATTTCTTAATAGGTAGGTATATAATTTAGTAGAACTAGTACAGCGTTTACGTTTCCTTTGTTTGCACTTCAAGCTTAACTGAAGTGCATAGTTCTACGATAATTAGAAAGGCTCTAAATAATTTTTATTAATTCTATGAAGATGGGCGGGTGCCACACCCCTCATTAAAAATCTCAAATTTTCCCTTTTTGTATATGTGTTTATTACAAGACAAACCATTCTACCAAATTTCATCATTCAGCTAAGATCCTAAGTGATCCATATAATTAATAACAATTCTGAGAAAATCGGCGGGTGCCACCACGGAAGGTTAAATATCAAATTTAAAAATGTTGCCTTTGTTTGCACTCCAAATGTCACTCCGCTCTACCAAATTTCATTATTTTATTACCACCATCAGAAGTGCTCCAAATAATTTATATCAATTCTATGAAAAGAGGCGGGTACCACGCCCACTGAATGGAAAATCTTAAATGTTTGATTTTTGTCTTTGCACGTTGTACGAAATTTCATGACTCTCCGATCTCAGGAAGTGCTCCATAATTTGGATGATCTGTCAGTGTCAGTTACGGGTTTTTGCAATTTTTGCAGTCTTATATCTCGGAAACCACTAATGCGTGAGTTGCCTAAACCTGGTGAGCTTAGAAATGCTGCGAGTTTGAAGTTTTTGACTTTATTGGTATTGAAGTTGGAGGGGGATAGGCCTAGCCACGACACGATAAAAGTCTCGGTCTCGAAACGAGACTGGCTTTTAAACATCCGAGACGAGACTGTACATTTGGACCGAAATTTATAGCGAGTCAAATAAATTAAAAAATCCAACTTCATATAAATATATTTATTTTCTTCTCCACGTATTAAAACTATAATCGAAAATATTTCGTTCCAATAATCAACAAGTTGGCCGGAAATCGTATTTTTCGGAGACGAGACTTAAGCCTGATCCACATCTGTGTCGTGTGTTGTGTTGTGGAATCGTGTGTCGCTGTCATTCCATACATTTTCTGCGCCACACTGCAACACAACGCACGAGACAAATATGGTTCTACGCATATGAAATACATTGTAGCGGTAGCGACACATGACTCCACAACACGACACAGATGTGGATCAGGCTTTAATTATACAAGACCGACACGAGAGCGAGACGAGACTGAAAATTTTCGATTTTAACAAGACCGAGACGAAACTTACAAAAGTCTCGCAGAGCCTCGTCTCGTAGCCAGCCGTAGAGGGGGGTCGAAAATCGCCTGAGTTTGATCCTGTAAAAAGGGTGTAGTGCCAGAACTTGGCTTGGAACTACCGTGCCCTTTGATTTTTATTTGTTTGTTTTGTTTCCATATATGTACATAGTTTCAATAATGTTTGTATCTTTCTCTTTAAAATATTTTTTACTAGTTACACATACTACATACATTTATTAAATCCCGTCTAAGCCCCGGGTTAGAAGAAGTGATAGGATAAAATCCTAAATTTTATATAAATTAAAATTTCCCAGTTAGGGATGTTACCAATTTTTTGTTTCATTTAAGAAATCCCGAACAATATCAATTTAAAATAAAAGTTGGTACCTACCCGAAATGAAAATAGTTTTCATTTCAATTTACGACAGTTTCCTTTCGCAATCCCATTTAATGTGTCTGGGTTCAAAGTGTGAATTTACTAAGAGTTGAACAAACCATACAAGGCTTAGACTTCCTGTATACCTTTTTTTAACTTAACTCTTTTGATATTAAAAAAAGCCTTATTAATTATTCAATTTCAATTACTGTCGTCCTGTGTATACAAACATGCACAGTGCAGCCGTATACAGCACGTAAAATTACTTCCTTGATGCTCAATTCTGATGTCAACCATTGGATTTTTGTTGAAAACAAAAGGGGTGGCAACAACTATACTGGCAATCTTCATAAAGTAAACAACATGTCATGAATATACTAGATATACAATATACATATATGAAAAATAAAATCAAAAGTTTCTGTTTGAAAAAGGTCATTCCTATGGGATCGGGATATGGTTCCATAATGTATAATGTGTGTAGGTATACGAACGTACCGAGTACGTAAAGTCCTCCTAATTAAGAAGCTCATTCATGCGTTTTATGTTGTTATACATTCATACTCTGATTGAAACAAAAACCAACTCCTCCATAACATACTACCAGAGCGGCTATACCTGTGATGTGACTACCGTTATTGTGACTCTTGGGATTTAATTGTAGAAACATGATTTTCTCATTATGAAACAAATTGCTTGGTTGACAGTTTTGACTCGGTTTTATTATTATTACATTTTGGTATTTTCATTGGGAATATCATAAAATATTATATTTGAAGGTAAATATAATAATTTGCAAGGTGAAATTTCAACTTTGGGATATAAGGCTGGACTTAAATAATAAAGTATTTGCATCGTTTTTATTGTAGTTAAGGCAATTTTATTAGTTTGCCGTTGGGATGGATCCTCTCCTCATCCAGTATTAAAGTATTCTGTTTTGTCAATTAATTAAAAGATATAAACGAAGGACAAAACAAAACGCATACAATTTTGTACTATACTTTTGTGACTACTTTGTGACGACGCGACGCCGACGATTATTCTTTTAATTGTTACCATTAGGCAACATTTCTCTTCCATACCTTACATTTTTTTCGGAACTTTAAAATAAGAATTCCATAATACTTTTATGGACTAAAAGCCGTTAAAAGCTTTTATAAACTTTAAAATTACTGAGTTCTAAACTTTAAAATTAAAAACTTGAAATAGTGAATTATATAATTTTTATAACAAGCTACAACTTAATAGTTTTTTACTTAATATATCTACTATTTAAAGGTTCTCATTTGGTATACACTTATTAACAAATCAGTTAAATTTTGCTCTTGGTTTTACAGTGACATTTAAGTGGATTTTTATATTTTAAAATAAAATAGTATTAAATTTCCATTACAAAAAAAAATAAACATTTGATTAAATAATTTAAAAAAGTGTCTTTGTGGCACATGCCGAACATTCTGTACTTGTGTAGTACAGTCAAATTAGAACTTTCAATGGAAACAAAATATTGGCACGCTGAAATTTTGTAGGAGGTAGGAATATTTGTTGGTTGGGGTTCTTAGTTTCTTGGAAACGGCTGTAAGGATTTGGATGACATTTTCTTTGTAACCGTTTTCGAGAAAAATAAGTTTTTTCTTAACGGGTTTTCAACATTTGTATGGAACCTAACGTTATTATTTGAATTTAGAAACGTTTTTGTTTCAAATATTCCACGGTGACAACACTGCCAGACCGGAGATATAAGGGTTGCCTTTTGACCATGTTTTAACACGAAATTTCAATTAAATTAGCCCATAAATCGGGAACCAGACATCGGTTGATGTCGTGGAATATCTCGTTGGATTTAAAATATGTACTTGAAACCATACAAATATGTTAATTTTTTGGCCCCTATTCCACCCTTGTACGCTGGGGGAGCAAAATACATGTATATATATACAGTCGTGGCGGCCTAATTAAGAACGATACTTTTATAAAATTTTAAAATGCATAACTTTTGTTTGGGAAATCTGTTGAGGTTGAGTAGTGGTTTTAATAATAGCCCATGAACTACGGTACACTTTCACTGAGGGAAAAAATGCGATCTAAAATTAAATACGATAGTATTTGATCTAAAGTATTTTAAATGAAGTGGCGCATTTTTATTTTTACGTTGAAACAATCTTAATTTGAAAATGCGACGTAATTTTTACAGATTCAACCTAGTTTCAAAGTAAAACGTGTTTATTTATACATTGAAATCAACTTTTGTTCATTTACATTCCGTTCAATGTTGTTTTTAAGTGAAACTTTATCATTTTTACATTGAGATCCACATTTAAAGTGCGCTCAACCTTGTTTCAAAGTGAAACGTATTCATTTTTACATTTAAATCCACATTTTACATTGTGATCCACTTTTGTGGCATTTAAAGTGTCATCAACGTAGTTTCAAAGTGTTGCATAGTTAAGTAAACCTCAATTTGTTTGTATTTCTTAGCTTAGTATAAAGAATTTCGAGAGCGCGTTGTTGTTTTTCAAGGTAGCTCCCTTACATTTGTGAACAAATTAAACGCGCACTTAAAATTAACTTACATATAATCGAAGAACAATATTTAATTACTTTTCCTATATTTATTACTATGAAATACTCATAGCATTAAACGATTCACTTTAAGGCGTCACAAATTAATGATTCACCACAAAAATGAAATGCATCGAGCATGAATATACATTTTTCTTTGTCTTACATAAATTTAAACTCTTTGTGCGTGGCGTGGCGTGGGTAGCCATTTTGAATCAATACCTAACCAAGGAAAGTTCAATCTACGTTGTTTCGAAGTAGATAAATATTGTTTTAAAAGATGGATAAATTTGATTTAACTATGATTCCACTTTAAATCAACATATAAACGTAGTAAAATCTAGTTCGTTTTTAAGTATGGAATCACTTTGAAATAAAGTTGCTTCACTTTGATTTGAGAATTTTCGGCGTTGGCGCCAAATCGTTCCGAAAAATAGTAGAATCAAAATTTTTTTCTTTGATTTTACGTTGTTTTTGTCTCTGTGTTGAGTAATGTTTAAAAAATATAAGCATGAAAATATTGGTAGGAACAAAATTAACATTAATTTAACTCTTATCTCGTCTGGTAATATAATTAAGAACAGAAACAAAAGGTTGTAATAACATTAAAAATCTTTGAAATTTCAATATTTTAATGTGAATATATTGTAGGAAAACCTTAATTCTTTATAATTTCAGACAAAATTTCTTGCATATTTTCGCGTAAGTAATGGAATCTTGAAAGTGGTGTACTCTATCAGATTTCCCAATATTTAGAACATTCTGATCAAAATGGTTTTGTTTTTTTTACTTCAACCATCCCTTGATGTCTCCCCACAAGTTATCGATAGAATTTCTGCCCGAGCTTTAGACGGTCTAATCTAAAAAATGACTTCTTGATTACGCAAACACCTTCTTAGCAATCTGTTTAGGACTTTTTGGATCATTATCGTCCTTAAAACAAATTTTTTTGGCATGATTTCAAATGAATAAGACTCCAAAACATGTTTTTCAATGTTTTTATAAACTTTCTGGTCAATTTGAGCATTTTTTGATAACTTATCGACCATACTATGCAAAGTCAATGCACCCAAAATTAAATTAAGTTTTATCCTGTACTCTGTACCGTCTTAAGAGTCTATTTTTGATTCAATTTCTTGTTCTGAGGATTTCTTATTTTGTAGGTCAAAAGGAAATTTAATGTTAGAAGAACTTAGAACAAGAAATTGAATCAAAAATAGACTCTTAAGACGGTACAGAGTACAGAACATATTCGCTCAAAAACCACCTTTGACAATAGATATTTGATTTATCTTTTTTTATTCTTGGTAGCAATAAAAACTAGTTTTAGGGAGGTTAACGGGGAATAGTTTTACACTTTTCTGTTTCACTCATAAAAAACACCCTTTCCCCCAGAGATTTGTATCGACTCTTTTGATTCTTATTTCTAACAACAAATGAGACACGTGTGCCAAGTTTCATCACCAAACCATTGAAATTTGGAAATATTATGCTCGTTTCACTAAAAATTTAGTCATCATTTTATAAAAAGGGTATAACTTTTTCTTGAGAAATTATATTGAAATTATTTTGATTGCGTAAGATTGGGCATTAAAAATTACCCAAAAGTCATGTGCCATATGCTTAGATTATACCAAGATAAATATATAGTGGTTTGATATACTTCCACTTTCCCCCCCCCCCCCATTTTGAAAGCGATTATACAGAAACCTAATACATGGATAAAAATAGATTTCGGATATGCCGTAGAGTATGAAATTCTACGTCGACACTTATCACAAAATTTTACGAATATTCATTTTGTTACCATTATTTTCTGAAAAATAAAAACCCTTATCCGCCTAGAGTATTTTGCTTCTCCAGCGTACAATGGTAGGGTAGGGGCCAAAAAATTAACACATTCCTATGGTCTCAAGTGTTCTTAATCCAAAGAGATATTCCAAGATATCAACCGATGTCTAGTTCCCGATTTATAGGCTATTTTATGTGAAATTTCGTGTTAAAACATGGTCAGAAGGCAACCCTTACATCTCCGGGCTGCCAGTGTTACCACCTTGGAAACATTTCTTAAAATTTAATTTAGGATGTGGGCTATTAGTGTACCAAAGTTCAACCCGTCAAAATGAAGTGCAAGGTTTGACCTAAAATATGCCCTTAACGCCCTTACTATTATGACTACAAAAAAAAATGGAAACAAAATTAAAAATAAAATAAAATAAAATGAAATAAATAAAATAAAATTTCTCCAGTTTTATTTTTTCATTTACAAAATAATTCATACAAATATTAAATATAATATTTTTTTCAAAAACTTAAAACAGCGGTGAGGTGAGAAATTCGAGAATGTCCTTAAACAAGTAAAAAAGGAAATTAGCTAAAAAAAACATATACATAACTTTTTTTCCGTTATTCTAATTTTCGAAAAAATCCAGGCTTACAGCACATATTATTATAACTATTCTGGAGACTACATGTACAAAGTAATAATCAAAATCAATAAAACCGTTTTTGAGAAAACTTGATAATTATCAAAAAAAATCAATAAAGCTGTTTTTTGAGAAAACTTGGTGAAACCGAAAGCGTTGTATGGCAGCTATCCGTTATAGGTGAGCTTAAACAAATATTTAAATTCCTCCTCTATGAAATCACATAAAAATGCTCTCGCTCGATGTTGTACATCAGGACGCACCGACAAAAAGACCCACGCGCGGACGTCACTTTTTTGGAATTCTCCATCATCGTAATTTTAGTTTTTTTTTTTAAACCTCGAATTTTTTGTTGACTCGAAACCAATTTGTATAGATCAAGTAAAAAGAAGAGAAATAAGATAGAACCCAATCAATAACTAAAATAAAAAAATTTAGCACTTATATGACACTTGTAACATTGTGCCAAAGCTGAATGGAATGGCCTTGAAAACCCAACCCCCTTTCAGCATCTGTGTGTCTAATTTTATAAACAAAATTCCTTCAGTTAATATTTTACCCCATATTCTATTTTATAATTAAGTTGAATGAATAGTTTTCGAAAATTTAATTTTCTATTTTAAAATAAAAAAATTAAGATATTTTTTAAAATAGTAGTAAGCTTGAGCAACGAAAAATTTAGTTACCAAAAGATGAGATCTTTCAGAGATAAGATGAGTTCTTTCAGGGGATAATTTTTTCTTCTGTTCAAATTTTGTTTTAAAATATGTGGGGACCCGTCTCGATGCGAAAATATCGTGACTAGTTAAATCCTGTTTGGTCAGATTTAATTTTCCACCCACCTCCTTCTGCCCCATACCACACATATACACACCTTTTTCCTACTCCAACAAGCCATATTCATCTACTCATGAAGTCCTTTCTTATGAACTTGTTAAATTTGTTCCTTATTTTCATAAACATCATACGGCACAATTTATATAGGCTCTTTGGCACGTTTGCATTTTATTTATTTTGTTTTACTATTATACTCTACCTACGTTTAAATGGCACTCCCTTACCATTTCTCTCAACCCCAACAACCCACTCCCCCCATTTTATTGAACTTTAGTTTTTACGACACAATTGAATAAAAGGATATGTTACGTGTGATATATGTATTATGGGAGGAAGAAGAAGAAGGATTATAACTCACCGTATAGATAAAGCGTGAGTTTTTGAAATAATACGGTTTGAGCACTCAACTCATCCTTGTGTGTGCGATGGCAGCTCTGACAATGTCAATACAACATCAATATCGAGCACACACAATTTTGTCGTAAAGTCAGGTTGAGTTTATGTTCTGATGGTAAAGTCTGTTTTGTTGATGCTGATGTGAACTCGTGGATTATATACGGAATACATTTCATATCCTTAACATCATCGTTACATTCAATTTGCATAAAAACGACCGCACCAGAAACTTGTTCTACATTCGGAAAAACACATTTTTGTCTTATGATTTATTTATATTGTGTTTCTTATCGTAAGTAAGAGTAGATATTGGTTTGGTGTAAGAAGTAATGGAATTTCCAATCAAACATAACGATAATGGAGGAAAACAATAAAATTATGACAGTAAAAAGTCATGCGTGTATGTTTTTGTGTTTGCTAAAAAAACAGCATTTGAGGCTTTTACAAATTAATTTAAGAGTTTTCTTAAAAATAAACAATATTGAAGCTAATATCTGCAAAATATCTATTTTGTTTCTATGTATTTGCAACCACAAATACAATTATACCTATACCTATCCTTTCTACTCCTTTTTACACTTTTTCCCAACCACATTTGATGGTTCGTTAAACAATTTATTTGTCCTGGTAACCGTAAATAAGTCTTGTCAGTGAACCCATCAACAGAAGCACCTCACCGATGCTGCTGTTTCTCATCAAGAAGTGTTACGAGTAGCAACGCACTCAATTAAATACTGCTTGTTTTGTTACCTAATCAAACATCACCTTTATATCGTAACACGACCATAAGAATCAATATTGTTCTTCTAGTGTCCCCATTTTATCTGGGTTATTTATATTTTATAGTAAACCTCAATGATGTTTGACTGCCAACACGTAGATAGTCCAGTTATTTATTTATTCCACCTGGAATGGAATTTATACTTGGCGAAACTTAAAGTTTATTGTTTAACCAACTGATGAGGAGAAAAAGTCTTTTTTTTTCTATTTCTTAAAGGAAAATAACAACGACCAAGTTCGATAGGATGTTGTCTGTGATATTGGAGTAGCATCAAGGTAAGGACTAAAATGCAGAAGATACTTAGGTATATCACCTATTCGTGGGTAAGGTAAGGAACTACTTGAAATTTATTTCATTGAAATCCTTGACCTTTTTTCTTTGAAATTATTGTCCTTGTCTGTTCTTTATTTCTATTTCATTCCCATTACAAATTTAACATTATCTTGAAACTTGGATTCAAGTTTGAATTAAAAAAGGAAATAGCTACTTAACTTCTTGCTTTATTGGATTTAGTTTTTTTTTGTTTGGAAATCTAGCTTTTTATAAATCTTTGTTCAAGAATTGGAAAAATGTACAATTTTTGTTTGTAGATTTTTGTTTGTAAACAAAATAAATCAAAGAATTTTTTTTTTTTTAAGTTCATATACCTTCTCTAGTTCATATACATTCTCTAGTTAAAAGTACTACCCAAATTGTTTTGATTAAATTTAGAAACAAGGATATTATAGACAAATTTTTAAAAGCTACCCGGCTGGAAAAATTCCAAGTTTCTGTCTAGATTTGGCAATGCCCTGGTAAATTTTCAGTAGGCAAAATCTAGACGAGGAAAACTTGTCAGATACATGGCAAACTCTTACTGGATTTCAGTACCAACAATTTAGAGGAGGGAAACTTTTCAAACTCTCGTGAGGCCGTCCCTACTTGTCGGACATGTTGCGGTATCCCATGAGGAATGTCTCTTGTACACCAAAAACAAAAAATTTATAAGCACTATGCAGTTTCAGTATAATACGACACCTTTTCTCTCTTTCATTTGTCTTCTTTTTAATTTTAGAACAGCACCAATTTGTTTTGAGAAACGTCAAACAAGTTAGAACAGTTGTTCTCACTAAGAAGAAAGTACATAAAATCCTGTTCTGTATATTCTGTATTTGTTACGCAATATGGTAAGAAACAAAGTTACTTTCGACATTGAAATTTTGTATAGCTAGTTAGTCCAGTGGGTGGCGCATTGAACTAACAAGCAGAAGATCGCGGAACAAGGTCACATAAGTCAATTTTTTTTTTTGTTTGCCTGACGAGGCAAAAGTGTTCATAAATGTCCTTGTTCTTAGCCTTTGCTTACCCCTTGCCAGAATCGATGTTAAACTCGCTAGTGCCTTGTCGAAAACTAGGTTGTTTTTCTGCGCGGTTAAAGCTGATATCAAAAAGATGTAATATAATAATATAATAATATAATATAATAAAGAAGTCATTTGATTTTTTGAGTTATTATATGTTTATGCAAACAAAATTAAAAATCATTGGAGCATTTCTATTTTTTTAATATTCTATAGGTAAATTTTTTTTACATTTTTGAGAACAAAATTTGGAACGCCAATTTAAAAAATTTTTTTTTAATTGCAGATACAAAAAATTGCAAAAACATTTTGATTTTAATATCAAGATATTTTATGAAATATATAATTTTCGAAAATATATGAAATTTCTAATTCGAAAAAAAAAAACTTTTTTTTTGAAAACCTTAATATGCAATACAATTTAAACAAAAAAATTCAAATGGGTTACTAAAATTATGAGAAACAAGAATGTAAGAAAATTGCTTCCGTTCCTGTTAATAGCATTACAAAACAAAATTTAATTAATTAAAATGCGGTTCGTACTAATACATAAAACACTCTGATTTTTTGTATCAAAACGTAAGAAGTTGTTTTTGATAAAAATCTGATTTTTGTATTAATGTTTTTTTTTTTAATATTTGTTTGGAAGGTACCGTTATTTTTGGTTCCAAAAACAAGTTACCTAAAATTTATCCCCGGTAATTTTTAATGCCCAATCTTATAAAGGGTTTTTCAACAGGGACGCAACAAAAGTAGGGCAACAGGGACAGCAAACGACACCATGTTTCTTGCCGTTCTTTTGACATTTCTCTTCAGTTAGGTTAGCCATTTTAAGATGGAAAGATATACGAGCCAACAACGAGTCGAAATTATTAAATTTTACTACCGACATACGGAGTCAGTGGCCTCAACGTTAAGAGCGCTACGTCCAATTTATGGTTGTCATAATCGTCCTAGCAGATCAACAATTGAGCGTCTAGTGGACAAATTTAAATCCACAGGCACAGTACAAAATATTCCCGTGCCAGTGAGACAAAGAAGTAGTGTCGAGAATATTGCTGCCGCTGAGGCTTCAGTTGCAGATAGCCCAAATGTGTCTCTCACACGTCGTTCTCAAGCATTGGGCATCTCTGTGACGTCGTTGTGGTGAATTTTGCGAAAAGATCTTGGCCTTCATCCTAACAAGATTAAATTAACGAAAGAACTGAAGCCGCTTGACCACCAGAAGCGTCGTATGTTCGTGAATTGGGCTGAGCAACAACTTGAAAATGATTCGGATTTTCATCGAAAAAATCATCTTCAGCGATGAGGCTCATTTCTGGCTGAATGGCTTCGTCAATAAACAAAATATGCGGTATTGGTCAGGCAGCAACTCACACGTACTCCATGAGTCATCATTGCATCCCGAAAAAATTACGGTTTGGTGTGGTTTATGGGCCGGCGGCGTCATTGGGCCGTACTTCTTCCGTGATGATCAAGACCGGCACGTTACTGTGAATGGGGATCGCTACCGTTCAATGATAACCGAATATTTTCCCAATTGGATGATATGGACTTGAAGGACATGTGGTTCCAACAGGACGGCGCCACAAGCCACACAGCGAATGTCACAATCAATTTATTGGGAACCAAATTTGGAGAACTTGTTATCTCAATGGTCTAGTCGCTTGGCCGCCTCGGTCGTCCGATTTGACGCCGTTAGACTATTTCCTGTGACTTTACGTCAAGTCTATGGTCTATGCCAACAAGCCAGCGACGATTGGTGAACTTCGTACGAATATCGAACGTGAAATTGCAGCAGTATCAGCCGATTTATGTTTGAAAACCGTCGAAAATTGGGTTCAGCGTCTGGACTTCTGCAAGCGTGCCCGTGGTGGCCATGCAAAAGAAATCGAGTTCCATACATAATGGCATAGAACGTACTTTCACAGGAATTTATTTTTTTTTTTATTTTTTTATTTAAACAAACTTTTGTAGCGCTCTTATTGAATAACCCATAACAATCAAAATAATTTCAATATAATTTTCTTAGAAAAAGTTATAACCTTTTTATAAAATGATGAATAAATTTTCAGTGAAACGAGCATAACATTACCAAATTTCAATGGTATGGTGATGAAACTTGGCACACATGTCTCATTTGTCGTAAGAAATAAGAGCCAAAAGAGTCCATACAAATATCTTGGGCGAAAGGGTGTTTTTTTTTTTTGATTGAAAGGGAAAAGTGAATTACTATTACCAGTAAACCCCTCCCAAAACTGGCATTTTGATGAAAGGTGGTAGAAATGTATTATTTCTATTGTTAGTTAGAACCAATACTCAAAAGGATCTATGCTTATATTGGTTCCAGGGGTGTTTTTTTTAGGTGGAATGAAAATTTCATTTTATTTTTATGTAATCGAGGTACAAATATATAATATGGTACATAATTTTAAAGTATTTTTTAACGCTGTATTCAATTTAAGTAAAATTAAGACGATACAACCATTAAGAAAGTAATCGTCGTTTTAATGGAAAAATTAATGTATTTTCTTAGTAGAGCAGATAAAACATTTTCCCTCAAAAACCACCTTTGACAATAGATATTTGATTTATCTTTTTTTATTCTTGGTAACAATAAAAAACAAAACATTTCTACCAACTTTCATCAACGTTCTAGTTCTGGGGGGGGTTCACGGGGCATAGGCTTACACTTTTCTGTTTCACTTAAAAAACACCCCTTAGCCCAATTTAATTCTTTTGATTCTTATTTCTTACGACAAATGAGAAATGCGTGTCAAGTTTCATCACCATACCATTGAAATTTGGTAATGTTATGCTCGTTTCACTGAAAATTTAGTCATCATTTTATAAAAAGGTTATAACTTTTTCTAGGTAAATTATATTGAAATTATTTTGATTGCATAAGATGGGGCATTAAAAATTTCTTTAAGGTCATGTGCCATATGCTTAGATTATACCAAGACGAATATATAGTGGTTTGATATACTTTCACCATCTCGCTTCCCCCATTTTGAAAGCGATTATACAAAAAGCTAATATATTGATAAAAATGGACTTCGGATATGCTGTAGAGTATGAAATTCTACGTCAACGCTCATCTTAAAATTTTATGAATATTCATTTAATAACCATTATTTTCTGACAAATAAAACCCCTTATCCGCTGGGGTAAAAGAATGAACATATTCATATGGCTTCAAGTATTATAAATCCAACGAGACATTCCACGACATCAACCGATGTCTGGTTCTCGATGTATAGGCTAATTTATGTGAAATTTCGTGTTAAAACATGGTCAGAAGGCAACCTTACATCTCCGGCCAGCCAGTGTTGCCACCGTGGCAACACTTCTTAAAAGTAAATTTAGGATGTGGACTATTAGTGTACCAAAACTCATCCCGTCAGAATGAAGAAGTGCAAGGTTGGCTCCCTTAACGCCCTAACTATAAACTTCCCAAGCTTTTGTTTGCTTAGGTAATACATACTTATGTTGATTACATCTACTTTTTAACTTCAAAGAGTAAAATTCCACAGGGCAAAATCCTGTGATACATTTAATAACAAAAACAATTCCACCGAATAAAACTTTTCAAAAATCTCACATACATTTACCCCCGTGGCCCCGTATCCAACTTATATATCTAAAACCCGACTAACTTTTAACATTGTTTTACCTTCCACCATCTAATTTCGAAATGAAACAAATCCTGTGCTCGTACAAAATTGTATTTGTATCATATATATGTCAGCTAAATGGTTAACATACAAAATAATTAATTTTATTTTGTGGAATACTCTAATCCAACATATCCACATACATACCCACATATAAACAAAAACTGGAAACCACCCTCACAAACATGTTGTTTTGTGGCTTCTTGGTGCCATAAATTCCAATTCCCATGTGGTATAGGTATAGTCAAATTAATGTACTCTTAAGTTACCCACATTCAAATTTCAAAATATTAACTTTATGGTTGTGTATAAATTCACGCTAATGATGCATGTACCAAATTAATCAAATAATCATAATGTTTATTTGGATAACAACATTCACTCGCTGGTCCAGCTTTTAAAGTCAGCATGTGTCCAAACTTTCGAACACACATTCATACACACATATGTACATATGGATGTCTATATACGTATACACAAGGGAATTATGATGCCTGTCCTAATAATTCGGCACTAATTGACCGCTTCGCTGAGATAATATTTTTTCTATTTTTAATACACATAACATATTTGTGGGAATGTATCTCCACTTTTTTTAAAATGAATTCGTCTGTTTATATTCGGCTGGAAATAAATTTAAATTGATTTGAGTGATTGATAGACAAATTTTAAATTCAATCGCATTGTTAGAATTTAATTGGCGAACATATTTTTTTATTTGAGATTTAAACAGAAACATGACACTACGATGCGATTCGATGATAAACAATCCAAAAATAAATGCACGACTGAATAGCATCACGTAGGTATACTTGGTATTAGTTGATTAAAACAATGACATACAGTGTCGGACAAAACAAAAGCACTCAATTTCACTTGGTTACATTTTGCTTAAGTAAATTTCTAAACTTGAATAAATTTAAATGAATTTTATTTGGTTAATGTAGGTATACATTAGCTATTCAATTGCAAAGAAAAAGAATATATTAGTTTCACAGGAAAGGAAATACAGCAAAAGATTTAAAAAATTATTAAAAGCAATTGCGACAAATCTTAAGCACATAATTAAATTCTGTAGTTGTTTTCCAATATTTTGTTATGAAGCCCAACTATTTTTGATACCTGATGCTTGACAACTACCAGCCATTGACTCAATCAAGGTATTTATGATTTCCTGGGGGATATTTCAAAGCAATTTTTGTTAGAACAACAAGAAAATCCTAGATTTTGCAGCTATCAAGTTGAATCTGGCGATCTTCAATCTCCAATAGGTTTTTTTTTATGGGGATGAGGTCAGGTGACTGTGCCGGCCACCTCAAAACGTTGATTTTATTTTCCAAAAACCAATTTTGCACTAATTTAGCGGAATGTTTTAGATCGATGTCATATTGGATGGCCATTTGAAGGCCAGTTCTACTTCTGCGTGTGGTAGCATCATGTTTTGAAGGACGTCATCATATACAAAACGATCCATTATACCATCTATTTTATGAGTTGGGCCGATTCTTTGACTAGAAAACCATCCCCAGCCCAAACCATTTCCTCCTCCGTGGTTTATTGTGCCTCTGTGAAACGTTGGCTTAGCATTTCGCCTTTCGGTCTGCGGACTTGCTGCATTCCGTCGGACCCATAGGCTGGACTGTTGCCAAATAGAAAGCAGTGTTGTTTTCGGACGAATCCGCAAGTTTAATCTGCAATGTTCTGATGGAATGACGCAAAAGGCTAAAACCCACGTTTCACAAAGGCTTAATAAGCCACGGAGTAAGAAATGTTTTGGCCTGGGGATGTTTTTCTAGTCAAAGAATCGGCCCAACTCATAGAATAGATGGTATAATGAATCATTTTGTGTATGATGACGTCCTTCAAAACATGATGCTACCACACGCAGAAGTAGAACTGGCCTTCAAATGGCCATCCAATATGACATCGATCTAAAACATTCCGCTAAATTAGTGCAAAATTGGTTTTTGGAAAATAAAATCAACGTTTTGAGGTGGCCGGCACAGTAACCTGACCTCATCCCCATAAAAAAAAACCTATTGGAGATTGAAGATCGCCAGATTCAACTTGATAGCTGCAAAATCAAAGATTTTCTTGTTGTTCTAACAAAAATTGCTTGGAAGAATCCCCCAGGAAATCATAAATACCTTGATTGAGTCAATGGCTGGTAGTTGTCAAGCATCAGTTATCAAAAATAGTGGCTTCATAACAAAATATTGGAAAACAACTACAGAATTTAATTATGTGCTTTAGTTTTGTCGCAATTGCTTTTAATAATTTCTTAATTTTTTTGTTGTATTTCTTTTCCTGTGTAACTAATATATTTTTTTTTCTTTGCGATTGAATAGCTAATGTATACCTACATTAACCAAATAAAATTCATTTAAATATATTCAAGTTTGGAAATTTACCTAAGCAAAATGTAACCAAGTGAAATTGAGTGCTTTTGTTTTGTCCGACACTGTACATAATTAAGGAGAAACTGGAACAAAGTGAAAGGGAAATCTGTTATGTATATCTGATACTTTAAGCCTGGATGATAAAGGATAGCTGGTGTGATGGTTTCTTTTTGTATTAAATTGCATGTTGTTTGGACAGTGACATTTTTTGCTTGTTCAAAAAAGTGACAGAATCGCGTTGCAGTTGAACAATGTTTTGAAATACATTTTTGTATGTATGTATCATGAAAGCTGATTTCAAAACTGGATGCTGTGTCGCATTGCTGCTGGAAAAGTGTAAATTTTGTTATCTTTGTATCCAATTGATTTCTGCGTGTAGCGCAGAAAAAGAATACGTGCATATGTATACTGTTTTTCGGTCATTTTTTGTTTAAGAACGTTTAAGCTGTCAGTGTCAAAACAAAACATGTGATTGAATAGAAACCAGCAACTGATAGATTTTTCAAAGGATTTGGCTAGTTTTAAAACATGTACATACCTAACTTAAAGATTTTGGAAGCTTTTAGTGAGGGTAGAGTTGTAAATCCAATCCGAACATTTTATCCATCTTCAAAGATTAACAAATTAAATTCAATTCTGGAATAGATTTGAATGCTGAAAATAACGGAAGATGTCTGCATTTGAATTCAACACACTGATGAATGTAATGATTTCATATACGATTTGAGAAAATGAAAATAAATTACCGTTAATGGAATTGAATCTGTGTCCCTTTGCACTGCAATTGAAGCGATTCGACTGAAATGTTAAATGCTTTTTATGGTTGTAAAAGAAAACACAAATTGCAGCGCAGTAACATGGGAGTCGGAAAAGGATGCTTTTAAGTCATTTCAGTGATCAGTGAGCTACAAGAACTCAGACATACAGACAAACATATATGCATTTATATTCCGATGTCAAATCGTAAAAGATGAATGAGCATTGCTTGGGTAGTTGGAAATACATTTATCATTTTGTAACTGCTGTCATGTCACAAATAGCAAGAAATTCGTTCAATATGTATCTTAATCGCTTTATCTTTGTAAACAAAAATAAGAAGAAAGGAAAAAGTAAATCCATATCGGAAATACTTGTGTTATAAATTTGCAGCTTAACTTAATTTGATGTCAACCTGGATGATTACTATGATTTTCATCGTTCATGGTATGAGTGTGGATTTAATATTGATTTATTTTTAATCGTTAAATTAAATACCGTTGTAAGATATATTTTATGACGAACTCTCGCATGGCTCAATAAAACATCATCGTTGTCGGCTCAACACATATGTTTCATCCAAAACGTCAAAATTAAGCGTATAAATAAATATAAATATAAATAAGAAAGTAAACAGTGAACAGTTTTGATATATGGAATCCATAAAGGTTATTTAATTCTGTACACTATTCAATACTGAGCAACAAGCTATTAATTTAGGTACTCGTAACAGCCAAAAGCTAACTAATACAGTTCCATCTTTCTACAAATCCTTGCCACTTAACTTAAGCCTTAATATAAATTATAGATCTTCCATCATGTTAAATCTTTAAACGACATACCTAAGTAAACCTTCCCAAATACCTACATTTCTCGACCACGACTCTTTAAGCTCCATCTTTATAGATAATTCTACCTCAAAAACATTTATCCAATAATCAAAGTCCTTACGTTTGAATGTTCCTATAAAATCTATTTCTAAGGAAAAGGGGATGGCTTTTTGTAAACAAAACACGGAAATTAACTTCTACTGTATCGTATCGAGTTTGCTAAACCACATAAAATTTTAGCCCCTTTGGCTGTATTTTCATCTTGCTCTTGTGACTGACTTTGTTTCAGCAGGAGCAACAGCCAACATCAGCCACCATGAGCGAATATGTCTTTGTGTATAGTTTGTGTGCAAAGAGACAGCCAAAGGGAACACAAGTGAATATTTAATGAGATTTTAGCTTTGGCTTTATGTTGTGTTTGTATATGTGTATGTAAAAATGTTCTCAGACGGTAATAAAAATCTGACCTTGTTTTGCCATTTACAATAATAATGACTATGAACATACATTTTTTGTTTGGAAATGTGTACCTACCTAGAAGGACTCGTACCTGTGGAAATGAAGTAAAAATAGAACCAAGATAAGGTGGTGTTGTTTTGTTTGGTATTTTCCCTTTGAATGTCAATGTCAATTAAAAGAACAATAGGACATTCAACTCGTCTAAATTATTATTCCTTGAGGTTTTCTTGGCAATGATATCATTGTTGACTTTCTTTTTATCTTTCAATGAAAGTCCTACCTACAAACATTTTGTTCCATTGTGTCTTTGATAAAATTAAGCAATGACTGAACACAAATGTAAGCTAAACATACAATTTGTATCCTACATAACATTAAAAAATTAAATTTCATTATTGCCGATGGAGTCTGCTATGGGAAAAGCAATAACAAACGAAACCAGTGGTTGGCCAGACTTGTACATGGCTGTTGATGTTACCGCAGTTATGACAATCTCTATTAAAACATGTTAAAACTTCTAACAAATCGAATTGGTTTTACAATATTATGAACAAGTTAAGCCCAAAGTTTGTATTACGTTTGAAATCTGTCATATTTTCCGAACGAACTGTCATTGATATTTTTGCCTGTTCGACTTGAATTTTCCTAAAGAAATAGTGTCTCTTTATAGCCTTTTCACACCAAACCCAAAACCGGGTTTTTGGCAATTGGTTTACGAAAACTTGAAATGCGTTCACACCGGAAATTTACAAGTTTTCATTTGACATTTCATTTGTTTTGCTTGAACACAATGGTCTCAAGGAAGGGCTGCGCCGCTTTGAAAATTTTCAGTGCCACAGTAAAGTGAAAAAATCAAATGTTTTATGCGTAATTAAAAGACAAATTATAAATATTGCAATTAATCCTGATTCGTTATATTTAATTTATTTCCTAACCGATCAATTTCACGTAGTAGTTAGGATGCTCTGTTCTGCGTCGCGCTCTCTTGTGTTCCAGCAAAAAAAAATATTTTTTCCTGGCAGCAACCCGTCAGCTATTTATATGACGTTTAAATAAGCGCTGAATGTTCCACAAGGTGTGTTTGTTTTGTTCATCTTGCAAATCCAACATGTTTTCGACAGGTTTTATTTAAAACTTGTGTTTTATCAAAACTTGTGGTTTAGCAAAAATGTATGGGAAAACTTGTGTTTTCGATCTAGGTTTTCAGCCAAAACCGATATTTTCGCGAAAACCGGGTTTTGGGTTTGGTGTGAAAAGGCTATTAAATATGAAATGCTTATAATTTAGGAAAAATAGAACAACTACCAATAAGGTTAAGGAATAGTTAAATAGTATCACGCTTAAACCCTTAAAATATAGGATGTCTACAAATTTGCGTCTTTGAATAATAGCGCAATTTTCTAATTTAATTGGCATTTTTCATGAAACGACAATTATTCCCTAAAAAAAAACAGAAAATTGGGACGAAAAAAAACAGCTCCGGACTAATATGGTCTGACAAGAATTTGTCGCCCTAGTATTGAAGTGCCGTATGCGCCAAATTATATTTTTGAACTGGGCATGTTTTCGGGGTGCTCTTTTCTATCAGCTATTTGATTTTTTCTGTCTCTTTTCGTTACCGAGATATTCAGAACAGTTTTTCCATCAAACTCATTAAGTTCACGTATTGTTTTGACGTAAAAACCAAATTTTGACATTTACGTCGAATTGCTCATGCAATCAACGAAAAAAATAGTTTGAGAATTGTTTTGACGTATGAACGGTACGCCTTACTGTCTTGCAACGTAAGTCATCAGAAATCAAATGCCCGTTCAGTATTGACTTGACGTTTGTGCATACAAATTGCAGTGTAATGCTTGGAAATCGTATATACATACGCGATAAACCACAAAAAATATTTTTTTTTTTTCATTTGCCGTATGCGAATAGAAGTCTAGCTGTGTCGATAAAAAAGTCTAAATATATTTAAACTCAAAAAAATGAGCTATCCAAAAACAACTTTAAAATTATTTCAAAGCATAATCTGCATCTGCATATATCCGCTTACTCAGAATGTTTTTTATTTTTTTAAGAAATCGATTGGGGAAAAATTAAAAGTCGTATCATGACACTCTGTGACCACAATTTTAACAGGAAATTGCAACACCTCATTCATTTTATACTTTTTTATATTCAAGAAAAAACCTAGGTTCAGATTTAATTCTCTGATTCCATAACAGAGATGGGGAAATTTATTGAGGCATGCTTTTTGGACATACTTATTTTTCGAACTGTCAGCTCTTAAATCGAAGTGAAATCTTATTCGGGCGAAACTCCTGGGGCGTAAAACGATAACGATCAAACGACATCGTTTTCGCGATAGCTGTCCCTATCATATAAAAAAACAAGGGGCAGGTATCGCCAAAACGATATCGTTTCATCGCTTTACGTAATAAGGCCCCTGATAGCTTTTTAAAATCCGGGGGAAAGGTTTTTCGGACTGAATGATAAATTTATTTATTCATTGAAAAAAGTTCTTTTTTTTTGTTAAGTTTTAATAACAAAAGTGCTATTTTTTCTTGTACCTTTAAGAAAACAAAGTACAAAAATGTATGAGTCACTAAGTTTAAGTTGAAGTGAATATACTTTTTAAAGGACTTTTTGCACAATATTGTGATAGTTTTAGATTAAAAAATGGACTGAAAAAACTTTAAAATTTTTTTAAATAAAATCTATTTTTCGTTTTTAACTGTGTCTTTTATTAAGAAGATCAATATTGCATTTAAAAAGTGAGAATACAGAATCTTTATTTAGTTCATTACCGTTATGCCGTATATTCAGACAATTATTGTGTATAGTTTTATTTGACGTATGTACGTGTATGAAGAAAAGAAACTTCTGATTATTCTGGCGTATACGGCAAACTCATTTTCGACAAAAATTTAAATATTTGAAAACTAAAAGAGGTTCAGATGTCCAATAACATGTTTATAAAATAGAATTCTTAACTTTATATCATACTAAAAAATTAAAAAATGCCAGCGGTTAGATTTTTCGCAATTGACTTCCAAATATTTAAACACGTTTTACCAAAAATGTTAAAATGGCGTATACGACACTTCAATAATAGGACGACGAATTGGACAAAAAGCGTAGTTGAGGTTAAACAACTAATTGCCTAAAAACTATTCCAATGAGTTCTTGGGGCTTAATTCTAGGGACTGCCAAAGTCCTAGACCATGAGCCCACAGCAAATTTAGGGGTGTGAAAGTGAACCAAAACAAAAGTTTATGAATCGAAAGGTGTGGTAATGCTTATGACAGAAATGCAAGTCATGCAGTCCCTAAAGCCGGCTTAAGATGCGATATAGCATTTTGAAAACCTAAAAAAATATCAACTTTGAGGATGATTGTATGAACCAACAAATTTTGTTATCCATCCCTAGGTATTGAGCCCCTGATTACGGATCCGTATGTCCAAGACCGATTGGAGGCGGCATTTACCCTGCCAGACCGTTTGAGAAACCGTAAAAATCAACTTTGAGGATGATTGTATGAATCAACAAATTTTTTACCCATTCGTAGGTATTGAGCCCCTGAATACAGATCCGTATGTCCAAGACCGATTGGGGGTGGCATTTACCCTGCCAGACCGTTTATAGAACCCGAAAAATTTATAAGGAATGGGTAAAAAAATTATTAAAAAACAACGGTAAGAAAAAAAACGCCCTTTTATTTTTGTATGTAAAGTTAGAAGTCCCTTTTCTATCATTTCCTATTTAGATAAAGTTATTTTAGTGAACATTTTTTGAAATATTAATTTTCAAACTCAACATTTTGAAAAAAAAAATTAAAATAACTGTTTAGAATACTTTTTTTCAAAATTTCACATTCTTAGGCACTATTTTTTCTTTCAAAATTCAATGCTCTTATCAAATCATAGTCAAATACTGAAAACCGTATGGTTCTAAGGCTTTTACTTTTCAAGATGTTACAAAATAAAGAAACCAACTTCTTAGTAAAAACAAGAAAAAACGAAGTTGATGGTAATCAAAGTTGTTAAAATGATCACTTATCCGCATTCTTCTTAGTTTTATGAGAAAGTTGTTTAATATCTTGAAAAAAAAGTCAAACTCACTGGAAATTCTGTGCTTTCAAGTGGCAGTTTAAACAAAACAGGCAGGTACTCTACTAGTTGATTTGGCTGTTTTAGGAAAATAAGATCTCAGAGGACTCATTCTGTCAAAACACATATGAGCGTTTTGCCATTGAGACCTCTTAGATATTCTGAACTAGCCAATTACAAGCAGTTTTCAATTCTTGTCAAAAAGGTGAAATTCAAAGATTTTTTGCATCTATAACCGGATCTCCGATCTCCATGCCCCCCTCGAAGCCAGAAAATTTAATTTTGTCGAAATTAATTTAAATATAGCTAAAAAACGAAAGTACTTTCACTGCCGCTATGCGACATATTAAACCCGACGAAAGTTTCGTTCTCGTGGCTAAAGCATGTTTCATTTTTTGTTCAATAACTAATTTAAAAATTATTCAAGAGTGTTGCAATTGAATCTTAAAAATAAGACTGTCAATTTTGAGAGTAAATAAGATAAAACTTTTTGACTGTAAATTAATGCAAATTATTTGAAAACATTTTCTTTATGGTTTGGCCATCAGTGTTATACAAGGTATGTTAGTCATATTTGATTAATGATTAATTCGTTGTCTTAAGAATGTATCAAATCTGAATCCCATCAGGCTTTTCAATCCTATAGATATGGTACCCATACATTTTATTCGTATACTTTCACAACGGATTTTCAAAGTGAATAACAATCCAAATCGCTGGGAGAATCATGATCTGGATTAGGCTGTCGCCTGTATTTCAAAGTTCCATATCTTTTAATAAAAAATGTAAAATTCATTCATTTGAATTTGCATATTTGTTTAATTAAACCAACTTCAATCAAGAAATCCATTTGCAATCAATATTTTGCCAAAAAATGCCTTTACAAATTCTTTTTGAATTGTATGTACAAGGCTGTTCGTCAGGCATCTTTTCTGCTTAATGCTTGTACTAAAATGTAGACACATTGGGATGAGACATTGGGATACTTTAGTTGAGTTACAAATTATTTTCAACTAATTTATTCATTATTATCTCATTAATTGAAATGCGCCTAGCTTTAAAATCAAATGTTGGGTTAGGTTAATAAAATAAATAAATGCACATCATAAATACAATTTAAATTATCCAAAGATAATGTCATTTTATATATAAATAAAAAAATATAAAATGACAGGAAAATTGCGTGATAATAAGTGGCTTGGTGCTCTTAGCCAATATTATTGCATTTACGTACAGGTATGTACATTGTACATACATATACCTACCTACTCTTACCTCCAAGTATAAGTAGTTCATATTATAATAAAGGAAACTATATTATATTATCGTTTATCCTTCTTTCACTTGTTAAGGTAAGAAAAAGATAGGTAAGGAGACAGCTCCACGTTTACTTTACTAAAGGTATAAAACCAATTCTTAAATAGTTTTACGATAAGGGATAAAAAAAAGCCACTGGGTATTATAATTCCGACATTGATGGAGTGAGTCTTCAAGATCCTCAGGGTAACTTATTGTTTTTACATGGGTTAATGCTATACATACATAGGTATGAAATATTAAGCTTTTATAACAACAAAGTAACAAAGTTTTCAAATATCTGGGTATACTTCATAAAATCCGTATTAAAGAGGAAAACTTATCAGAGGAGCTTTGTAATCTGAAGGATATTTCAATTGATGAGTACAAAGGATTATGGCAGACATGTTTTAACCCTCCAGTTGGCGCGTGGGTAAATGAAACACGAGTGGGCGCGTGGTCTACGATTGTAGAACATTTTATTTTGCAACAAAAAATGTTTGGTCAAGCATTTTTAGTATCCAAATCGAGGTCATATTATTGAGGAAGATATTATTTGCCATATTCATCACTTTTACCCTGAGGTTACACGAGCCAGTACTGGCTTACAAGTTACAATACATTTTAATTTTTTTACTAGAACATACAAACCTGAGCAACTTGCTCGTCAATTGGCTTGCCATTTTCGAAGCCAGTTGAGAAGCCAGTAGAGAAGACAATGGCAGACTTGTATGTAAAGCTATATGGATAGCTTTTCGATGGAAATTTAATGCAAAATTAAATATTCTTTCTACCACAACTTCTAATAAGAGGAGGGACCAGGAATTTTTAACATTTCCAAAATAGGCAACTGTCAAATATGATTGAAGGATGGCTATATGATTATGATGAAATATACAACATCTCTTAAAAATCCTAATTTTTTGAAAGTATACTTTTTTCTTGGGAAAAATGAGAGTTTTGGGGATTTCGTGACGTTTGGTACATTCAGTTACTGATTTGTCAAGCCATAGACTGTCAAATTAAATTGAAAGATTGCTACGGAGATGATGCATTGAAAAACTTAAAGATTTGATATTTGAATTTTTTGAGATAGGAAAAGTCGATTTTAGTGCCATTATGTGACATTTTGGAACGAAATATTCCTCGTACGACGTAATTTAATTTCTTACCTATCTGTCAACGCATGAACTATCAAATTCCATTAAAGGATGGCTTCGATGATGATGGATTAAAACCTCCAAAAAATCAAATTTTTTTAAAAATTATTTTAAAAAAAATCGAAATTTTTGAATTAGATGAAAATCAATCCATGTTAATTTGACGCGACAGAAAAGTCTTTCAATGCATCCTTCAACGCATTGGCAGTATTATGCGTTGACCATCGCAAGACTTGATGCTGAATTCGACGTCATTTTTTGTTTAAGAAAAAATCGAAGTCCGATGCCAAAGCAAATTCAATAAAAATGTGTCCTAGTAAAAGCTGAACGTGACCGCAGATACTTGAAAGAGACTTGCTTACAAGTTGCCTGCCGCCTACGTCACAGCATGTTCACGTATACGAACTTGACAGTCAATCTATGTACCCAACTGGCTCGTGTAGCGTCTTAAACGAAGATAACTCACATTTTTAGGATTTTTCGTAATCGTTTTTTTATAAAAAAAAAAAAATACTCAAAAAAAGTTTATAACAAATAAAAACTTTTTTAACATCAAATAATTGACCAAATTTAGTGGTTAATTAAAAAAAAAGGAACATTATACCAAAAACAAAAAAATTATAAGACTTTGAAAATCCACATTTTTTGTGATCACATTTTTTTCATTTTTCACAACTAACAAACAAAAAAAGTACAATAAACATAAGAACAAATTCATTTATAAGTTTAAAATCATGGTCAGATTATAGAAGAACATGTTTTTATTCCCACATCATCACTTTAAGTTAAACTGTTATTGATACACTGAACAAAAAAATTTTAAACGAAATTAATTCACATTTTTAAGATTGTTCTGTTCATCCTCATTTTTTTATTTAAAAAAAAAATTACTTGAAAAAAGTTTATAAAAAATAAAACTTGTTTTCTGCGTTAGTTGAATCCATATTCTATATTAAATTAACATCTTTTAAAGAAAAAAGTTAAAAATGTAGTATTCCTCACTTACAATTACAAAAAATTATTGAAATAATTTTGTAACACCAGTGGGCGCTACGATCGTAGACCAAGGGACTTTGAAGACCTATATATCTGACATCTGTCCTCCCCCGTGAACAATAAGCATACTAATTAGGTAGAACAATCAATTATCTACAGCTATTGTGAACGAAGGTGCAAAACAATTTTTTTTTCTGAGAATGGCGGTATTTTAAAGAAGGGTGGTCTACGACCGTAGACCACGCGCCTACTGGAGGGTTAACAGGTACTCATAAATTAAAAAAAAAAAAAGCATCTTGCAGTGTTTCGAAAAAAAAAATTGTAATTCTTTTGCTGTTTTTTGCTTAACTTCTGCTTCCAAAGATCCAGTTCGCAAAGCGTGAAGCTAGCTATATTTTACCCCTGTTCTGATTTTCGGTCGAATTTCATGTTCCATTTTGGTTTGTTGTTTTTCTTTACCTTGTTTAAATTCGGTTTTGTTTGTTTAATTCGATACCAATATACCTACATGCGGAATCAGTTTTGAGGCAAATTCATACGATTTTAATTCGGTAAGCTTTTGTTTAGGGGGGTTCACACTCATCGACAAGTTCATCAACTCGTGTCGAAACGTTACATAATTTGTAATGTGAACACAAGTTGAACGACTGTCGGAAGTTTTTCAAATTTGTTGATATTTTGCTCGGTCGAACGACCGCTGTAGCTAATGTGAACACTAGTTGAACAACCGATATGTCTGCAAATTTGGATTTTAGTGTTTCTTTTTAATTTTTATGTGAGATTCATACAGAATGGGTTGAAATGGAAGTAAAACCACAAAAGTAAGGGAGAAAATATGAATTTCCTTCGCTGAAAATGATGCAAAAAATTAAATCTACGCCATGTTTTCTTTTTGAAAATTTATTTACAAATTAAGTTGATGAGGCTGTCGTCGAATGTGAACGCTAGCAACACGACTCAGGTCGATCGCCTTGTCGATGAGTGTGAATCCCCCTTTTGTCGAACTGAGAATCAGAATATTTGTACTGATTTCTATGGAAACTGATTTCGCAAAACGAAATAAATAAACAACAAACCGAATTGAACCTATCCTATCGTTTTTGTTTTACGTGATGAGGCCCCAGATTTCTTAAAAGTTCTCCAATACATCATCTTTTCAAAAATTCTTCAATTTAATTTGACATTCTAAATTCTATTGGTGGATTTCCATGTATCTTCGTCTGACGTATACAAAAAAGGTAAACAAAATATAAAATTTACTTATCAATTTTGTTGGGTAGAGAGAGAAGACAAAAATACAGAAGATCTTCATACATGCATAGGAAGTGCCCTAATGCAGATATGAAGACGGAATCGTCCATCTTTATGATGGTTCCCTTTCACACGTTCGGTTTTTTACATACTTCTATCCCACTTTACTTTTCTTCATATTTGCATGTAAATCCAGCAAATGGCTGGACAAATTGGTAACAGAATATTGTGTTTCAAATAATTTCACCCGAAAGCCTCAAAATCGTATATTTCCCGAGCGAAAAATTTAATACCAACAAAATTGGGTTTGTAAGAGACATTTTAATTTATCAAAATTATAGTCGTCATTCAATCATATTTAAAAGTTTGTTGCCTCTTTTGGTAATTAAAATTTCTTGGTCCCGCCTCCCCTTAAAAGTTGTAGCAGAAAGAATATATAATTCAAAAAATTTAACCAACGGCTATTAAGATCACTTTATATACAAGTCTGAACGAGAGTCAACTTGCTTCTCTACGTGCCTGTCCACATTGGATTTTTAATGCTTCGAAAAAGTCAAGCCAGTTAAGCCGGAGTTTTGCGAGTGGCACAATGTCCTTATTTAATTATTAAATAAAAAAATTAAAATTATTATGTTCTTAGTTTTAGTCTTTAGAGCAAGCTCCCCCGAAATGAAATGCTGGCTACGGGCATGAGTGAAAGCAATCGTCAAAAACCACAATCAAAAATTTGACAATCAACTTTTAGCTTAACTAATTCTATCCCCAGTTTTAAAAATACTACACACCAAGTTCGAATAATGAAAATAAAGCTCTGAGGTTTTTTGAGCTATTTGCTTTTTTCTTTATGGAAAAAGTTATCCATTGAAAAATACAATTCCATGACCTTTTTGCTGCTATATTATCTTATACAATTAAAACAGCTATTGAAAATGTAACTCTTAATCTATATACGCCTCCTTTAATCTGGTTATTCAAGAACCGGATAAGATAAGAGTAAATTCTCATGAATTTGGTTTTGGTTTTTATTAATTCCACTTTGGCCTTACTCATTTTCAATCATAACACCATGTGATCCGTGACACCGTGACATCTTTATATTTCACTTAAAATTTCCTGCATGTTCTACGCACATATTCTCTGTGTATATAATGCATGTATAGCTAGTCAATATGCTACAACAGGCAAAAAAAAACAATTTCCCAACGTGATCCAATATAATGTGATACATGTGGAAGCATTTAGTATGCCAACATTGCCAATCAAACTTTAAAACAAAAATGTCCCTCACTTCCGGGGCCTCTTCTCTGTATATCCAGTCTCATTGCTAAAGTGCATAACATATGGATCTAATGGAACGCCAATTGCATTCGAAACAACCCACAAATCAATTGATATTCAATACACGTTTAAGGACTTCGTTGACTTGCTATATGATGTAGTTATTTTATACTATATAAATGTTCGCTGCTCCTTTTCTTGGCAAGCAGCAGCAAGGACGAATTGTGATGCTCTCTAGACGCACAGGAGACGCATTTTTATACATAAATAAATTCCAAAGTAGCTGTTACTGTAAGTGGCAGCATCCGCAATTCCGCATCCGTCTTTAGACAGAATAGAAGAATAAGGCACTGTGCTGTGCGGATAGAAGTGCCTCTGGTTATTTAGCTATGATAAAAATCTAATTCCGCACGAAGTTGTTAAAGTTCTGTTAGATGGAAAACTTACGATAACATCATCAAACTGACAGATGACTTTTGGCTTTGGTTATTGACTTAAAAATATTTTTTTACCTTTTCTATTTTGCTATGTTCTTTATTAAGCTTGAAAGATGAAAACGCTGTGGTCTGCGGAAGAAAATAGAATTGAAATAAATTGAATTTCTAATGGAATATCATCATCCATCAAGAAAATATTTTTTCATCTTTAAAGCTTAAGATTTTCTGATGAAAGAACAATAAACATAGAATCCTAAAGTATTAAGAACAGGAAAAGCTTTGAATTATTGATAAAAAAAAGGTCCTTATTGCCGGCGTTGTCGGTTCGGATACAGTGTTTGGCTTAGACAAGAACAATAAAACTTTTGCTGAAGACGTTCTAAGTATTTATTTTACCTTATGGAAAACTAAAAGTGGGGGAAGGATTCTCTCAAGAATTTAAACGTAAATTTGTATGCTAACCCACTTTTCCCGAAACATATTTTGTATTCTCTTAATATCGTGTTTGTTGCTTAGAATTTAAATTTAAATGTCTGTTTTAGGTATTCAAGGATTCTTCAAAATTGTCATACTATATTAAATTAAAGCTTTCTAGCTGCTTCATAAACACTAAAATTAAGTTTATATCAAAACAACCCTTCAATACAAACAAAATTCTCTCACAGCAGGAAGGAAATCTTTGTTTTAAGTTTTCACATAAATCTCTATAGTGTCTCGCGGTTGGATGGTTTGACTTATATTAAGGCTTATTGTTACAAATTAATTTCCACCTAATTTGTCATCGCATGACGTCTAGACTCTAGACTGAATAATTATGTTTTCTTTAACCATTAATGAAAATTAATTGGTTTTTCTTGTTTCGAGATTTGAAAAGAAATTTTGTACGTTATCATGGGACCTTCCTTATTATGAGAAAACGGAAATTCATAAGGAAAATATAAGATATCTAAAGAGCAAAATAGAGCAATAAAATTAAAATTCTTTCCATTACATAAAGCAAGATCTTAAGAAAATGTACTTAGCGAGGTTGACGCATGACATCAACACCAGATTTGTATTACTTTTTTGAGCCGAACCAATTCGTTAAATATTTCCTGTTTCTTTTTTTAATATTTCAATTTTACTGTTTCAATAAAAATAAGATTTCTTCAAGCTCTCACTAAGATAAATCCTGATATTGTTTTTCTACAAAAATGTTGTTTTAAGTAAAGTTGTTAAATTCGGATTTCGGATTTCCATACCAGTTGACTATTCTCTCAAAACCACAAGAGCTTCCGCACAAACGTTTATTGCTCGAGGAATGAACTCAGTATATTAATGTGTTGACTTTTCCCATAAATTTCCGCGCTCATAACTTTGTTAACTCATTACATCATGAAATCTATACTGAGTACATACATTTTTAGCATGATGTATTCAATACAGAATTTTATGGATCCATCGCATAAAGATATCTCCGCTCTTTGTGAAAATTTAATAAAACTTCTATGCACTGCTCTATGCAATCACTATTAAATAAATACATATGTTCAATTCATTCATTACATAAATGTGTGCCTGTTATAGTGGACTTACATTTATCTTCGTCCGACTTCTGCAAAAAAAAAGGGGGATGCAAAATTAAAATTTACATTTGGTGGATAGAGAGGTAACACCGAAATGCAGAAGATCATCGTACATGCAGATTATAGGAAGCAGATAGATAGGATGCAGATATGAAGACGAACATGTTCGTATTCTTGATGGTTCTCTTTCACACGCATACACGTGTTGGCATACATTTGTCCCGCTCTACTTTTCTTCATATTTGCAGACGAAAATACATGTTAATCCAGAATTATGGAGTGAGTATAGCTTCTTTGTATAAATTCTGCACTCATTCTAGAAATAAAAATATTCCATGAACTTATCACATACATATGTATGAATGTGGTGATGGTCACCCTATTCCAACAGTAGCGCATACCCTTTTATGCACATAGCATTACATAAGAGTACCACATAAGTTCTATTGCTGCATTTATACATAAGAACATCATCACATGTCATCATTATTCACTTTCGCAGTGCTTCAACAGAAACGGTTGTCATTCCGTTGCGAACTGCTGCTAACTTTTTCTTATTAAAATTTAAACTTAAATACTAAAGGAGTTTTTGTTTTATTGATATCGGTTCCTACATTTGGGGGCTCAACTCAAGACACAATTTATTTTCATTGTTAAATATTCATCTCGGCTTAAAATTTGACATTCAAAATGAATTCGGTTTTTAACAATCTGACAGTCGCACAACTTAAGTCAGAATTAGAAAGGCTTTCATTGGATACGACCGGTGTTAAAGCAGATTTGGTGGACAGGTTGGAACTTGCGCTCAGATCAGAGAGCAAAGAAATTGACGAGGAGCGGAAGACGGAGGATGTCCCTGCTGATGGCAGAAGCCGCCGTGGTGAAATCTTGATAAAAGACGCAGAGAATTTTGTTTCACACTCCAGTGGCGAGGACAGTTTACAGGTGGAAAAATGGATTATCGAGTTTGAGGAGTTTGCGGGTATCATGCTTGGAGAAGTTGGTTTACTGTAAAAAACAACTCAGAGGTACCGCTAAGATGTTCATGAGGTCAGTACCATGTAGTTCTTACTCCGAATTGAAAAAATAGTTCGTAAGCGAGTTCAAAAAAAATGTAAGTGCCGCTGATATATACATGCAGTTACAAAACCGTTGGAAAAAATCAGGTGAAAGCTATAGGGAGTAAATATATGTAATGAGAGAATTGGCGCAGGGCATGGTAGATGAAACTTCCTTAATCCAGTTCATAATAAATGGGGTACAGGATAGAGAGGAACACAAAATTATTTTATATGGTGCGAAGACTTTTTCTGAACTTAAAGAGAAATTCAAGGTTATGAACAGGCGAACAACAACAAGTACGGTAAAAATTCATCAAATGTACAGTCACAGCGTACACGCAATCCAGCAAAGAGTGAGACCCACTGTTATAACTGTGGGGCAACTGTACAAATGCGAACTGAATGTAAAGCGACTGGTTCGAAGTACTTCAAGTGCAATCAATTTGGGCACATCCGAGCTAATTGCAAGACTTCAGCAGCAGTAGGCAATTAAAGTCATATTATATTTTATTCAGGCATGTTCAAGACAGTCACTATTAATAATTATTCTGTCAACGCTCTCATTGCTACGGGAAGTGATCTTACCCTTATTAGGCAAAGTCAATTCGAAGAAATGGGTAAAATCGATTTAACAAAAGATTCAATAGGATTGTCAGGTCTTGCGTCAGCTTCAGCTAAGTCGCTAGGAAGCTTTAAAGGGTTATTTCTGATTGATGGCTTTGCGGTGGAAGAAACGTGCCACGTTGTAGAAAACAATGTTATCGAAATGAGCTGTGTGATAGGTAATAACATAATAAGTAAGGCCAAAGTTATATTTGACAACAATAATATAACATTTTCCAATCCTAATGTTGATACATACGATAATTTTCGAATATTTGAATTCGAATATTCAAGTGAACGAGGCAAGTGAGTTGGACAGTCCACCTAGGAACGAAAAAGAAATCAGGGCATTATACAACAGCTATACGCCGAGTGTTGTTAAGAAATGTCCAGTTACTATGAAAATTAATTTAACCGACGAGACACCTATATTTAATACGTACAAAAGACTTCCACCGTTGGAACAGAGCATAGTGAAGAGGCAGGTTGAGGAGTGGGTCAATGATAAAGTAGTTCGTCCATCGTGTTCACCCTTTGCTAATCGTGTTGTGGTCGTGAAAAAGAAGGACGGCACACACAGACTATGCGTAGACTTTAGAAAGCTCAACGAGCATATTGTTAAAGATCGTTTCCCAGTTCCTCTGATAGAAGAGGTCTTAGATCAGTTGCAGAATTCAAAGGTATTTTCTACCCTTGACCTGAAAAATGGTTTCTTTCACATCGGAATAGAGGAAGAAAGTATCTGATATACATCTTTTGTCACAAAGGAAGAACAGTTCGAATTTTGCAAGGTTCCGTTTGGGCTCACCAATTCGCCAGCTGTGTTCCTACTCTTTATATACCACTTATAAATAAAAAGATTGGGGCATATTCATTTTAATAACAAATTGTTGGTTTTATATTTTTATAAGATAATTAATTTGGTATACTACACAAATAGCTTCAAATATTTTGTAGTGATAAACTTAAAAAAATAGAATCAACGTCCGAAAATTCAACCAAAGCTTTGTTTAACTTAGACCCAGGTCTTACATGACTATGAAAATGCCCCATTGTGTTTATTTATATGGATGACCTAATTATTCTGTCGATTGATGAATAAGAGAATATTCAAAAATTAAAGGAGATTTTGAATATGGCAGCAGATAATGGGTTAACCATCAAGTGGTCTAAGTGTCAATTTTTGAAACGAAAGGTCGAGTTCTTGGGCCATGTCATTGAGAATGGGACGATTTCCCCATCGGAGGACAAGATAAAAGCTGTACGACATTTCCCAGAGCCGAAAACTGTAAAAAATATACAGGTGTTTCTAGGGTTAACGGGGTATTTTAGAAAATTTATTGAAAATTACTCATTAATTTCTTCCCCTTTGACAAACCTTTTGAAAAAGAATTGTACTTTCAGATTTGCACCGAATGAACGGAATGCGTATGAAGCTTTAAAGTCAAAGTTAATTTCTTCTCCAATTTTACATATTTATACTTCACACGGACGCTAGCAAAGTTGTATGTTCGGCCATACTACTTCAGAAAGCTGACGACAATTGCTTTCATACAATCTACTATATGAGCCACAAAAATTTGGATTCGGAGTCCAAGTGTGATGCGTATACCCTTGAAGTAATGAGTGTTTATCTAGCGCTTAAAAAATTCCGCATATATATCTTGGGAACAAGTTTTAAAGTGGTAACAAATTGCAAGGCGTTTAAATGCACGATACACAAGAAGGATCTACCAACGTCAGTTGCAAGATGTGTTATGTTTATGATCGAGTTCGGGAGTTTTCCAGTAGAACACAGAAAAGGTATGAGAATGCCTCACGTAGACACTTTAAGCAGGTACCCAGCAATGATGGCAATTAGTCACGAGGTGCTTGCAAGAATAAGAAAGGCACAAGAAAGAGATGAACACATCAAAGCTATCATGGAAATTTTAAAACAAGGCGAATACGAAGATTTCTTAAACAAAGGTGACATTTTATTGAAGATTGTGAATGGAAACGAGCTTTAAGTTATACCAAAAAGTATGGAAAGCGAGCTGATTAGAAGTAAACACGAGGAGGGTACTTTGGAGTGAAAAAAACAATGGAACTAGTATCACAAGATTTTTAAATTTTTTCGATTAAACCTAAAGTTGAAAATTGCATAACAAACTGTATTAAATGTATTCTAGGTAGCCGAAAATTAACGAAAAAGGAAGGCTTGTTCCATCGATAAATGTAATAAACCACTCCAAACATATCACATTGACCACATAGGACCAATGGACCCTACAGCCAAGCAATACAAATACATATTTTCGGTAGTCGACGCTTTTTCCAAATATGTATGGATTTACCCCGTAAAGTCGCTGACTGCAGATGAAGCTATACGTAAATAACGTGACGAACAAGCTGTGTTTGGATCTCCAGCAAGAATCGTCAGCGATCAAGTCTCAGTTTTTACGTCAGATGCATTCAAACGGTTCTGTGAGGAAGAGTCTATCGTGCACATCTTAACAACAATAGGCGTACCGCAAGGGAACGGACAAATCGAGAGAGTTAATCGAGTTATCATCGAATCGCTCAAAAAACTTGCTTCGGATCAACCCGATAAATGGTTTAAACATACAACAAAACTACAAAATGGCAATCAACAGCAGTTACCAAAGGGCGATAGCAAGAACTCCATTTGAGGTGATGTTTGGCCTGAAAATGCGGTTGAAGGACGATCTAGATATTCAATTAATTATACAGGAGGAAATATTATCTTCATTTGACTCAAGCCGTAAAGATATTCGTGGAAACAAATCTCAAATATTCAGGTTGAAAACAAGAAGATCTTGAAAGAACCCGTTGCGCTGGGAAAATATACAAAGTAGGCGATCTTGTGGCGATAAAACGCAGTCAATTTACAACTCGTAAACTGGACGCAGAATTCTTTGGACCATATGAAGTTGTTCGAGTTGGAACAGCGAATCGGTACACTGCGAAAAGTTGGCAATGGAGATGGCCCAAGACAGACAACTACTTGCAGTGATTTCATGAAGCTTTGGAAGGAGACTGGTTGCGATTATTCATCCGAGGCGGATGAATCGTAGGATGGCCGAATGTGGTGATGGTCACCCTATTCCAGAACTATCGGTTCCTACATATATATGTTGGTTATCTGTGATGAGTTAAGTTTCTCAGCAGTATTCTAGGTACTCATTACATAAATAATATGTTTTCATACCACAAATAATATGTACCTACTCATTAAGTAAAGAATATGTACCTACTCATAACATAAATATGTTTTTATAACATAAATAGTATGTACTGATTACATAAATAATTTGTACTTTTATTGCATAAATAATATGTTCTCATAACATTAATAATATGTACTAATTACATATGAACGAAACATACATAAATAATATGTTCCTTTCACATAAGCATGTATATAGTCTTATGAAATGTGTACAGCTTTCTGTAATAACTACAGTTATCTTATTCGTCTCTTTTCTTAGCTTCACTATTGTTTGTACATTGCTTTCCTTTAACATTCGTAGTGACATAAGTTGTACTGTAATTGAACTTACATAGATTAAAAAATTTTAATATTTATTTTCTTAAATACTTTCTAAATAAAATATAGACTCAATATATTATACCTTCTGTGATAAGTAACCGCTGCTACATAAAAATTAAATGAATACACGTTCCTTGTAATCGGGTTTAGATTTAATATACTCAGTACATAATTCATACTGTTGCTGTTCAACAGTTATATTTTAAATCAATATCGTCTGCATTCAATACAAGTGACACATTTTCCATAGACTTACTATTACATAAACTTTGACATGTCAGTACTCGCTGAGGGTGAGTCTTATTTGGCACATGAACTGTAATTTAACCAGCGCGCATTAACTCTGTACATAAGAAGAAAACAAACAAAAACAATAGAAAATATTGTTGCTGTTTTAGTTGACTACATTGAATATAATTCAGCTGAAAGTTTTGTATGCCACCTTTAGTCCAAATGCTATTTGAGCCTCATAACAACAGCTCTAGCTCTCATCAGTTTTGAACTGTTGTTTTTGTTACCTTTCTTAAGTTCAAGTTTTTAGTCGATGGCTATACTGACATAAATAAAATTAAGAATATTGATACACTGCTAATTATTGTAATACACTGCATTCAGATTTTACATGAAAATCTCTGTACTGAATGCGTACATTTTTACTTAAATGTTTATAATAGGCGTTTTGTATTGATATATATAGCGAGCGTAGTAATGAGTAATGAATAAAACATACATGTACTATTTATATACACTCTTATTTTACATCTCTGCAACCTAAACGAGTGTCGTTCCGTTCCAAACATTCCAAAACTTCATATCCACTAATATCGGCACTATTTTTACTGCCTTATTTATCCACACTATTCTTTTCCATGTAAAATTTGCTGCACTGCCTATACAAACGCCCAATAAAAAACGCCTTATAATAAAATGCATCCCCTTTCACACAAGGAAACTGAGTTGCTAGCAACCTGGGAGTTTGTATGGGCAAGAAGGGCAAGAAGTAATGGGAGGGAAAAAAAATCTCCCCGATAAACTATTTCAAGAGATTTGTATCGAATTTCTTCTCACACTGTCCGTAATAAGCCTTCAACCAATAGACTTTATAAGGAAACAAACAAAAATCTCTGGCAATTTTGTTTCTTCGTGTGAAAGGTATTCTTCGTGTGAAAGGTACAAGAGATTTCTAAGGCAATTAAACTAAGAAAAAGGGAAACTAGTTTCCCTGTGTGAAAGAGGACTACTTTAAACACAATTCAGTTTTCTTTTTCATTGGTCTAGTCTAGTCAATAGTCTATAAAATTTGTCCACGAATACACTAAACCCCAGTTTCACAGTGGAAGTCTAAGCTCCACTTTTGGTTTAAACTTCGGTTCAACAATTTATACAGTTTCACATTTCTGTTTAAACCTTGAACTAAGTTCAATTTGTAGTTTAAGTAAAATTACTGCATTGTTCCGTTTAAACTCAAGTTCAACGTTTGGAACCACTATATCCAAATTGTGGAATTTATTTACTTATTTTTCATAACTCATTCCATCAGCAAATCTATGTCTGCTGTTGAAAAGTTGTTGTTTCTCTATTTTTGCACGGTTATTGGTATATTTTCCAAAAGAAAAAAAAACAAAAAGCTAAAAGCTAAAACATACAATGCTGCCAACTTTTATTAAACGAAGTTTAATCTAGTTAACATGCCGCCTCCACAGGCCGTGAACGATGGCAGGACTATGGAACATGCCTAAAAAAATCCATTGGAGTCCATCTTTGAGTATATATAATATGGAGTACTCGTTCCTATCCCTAATGCATTGTAGTACTTGAGCCTGTGATAGGGGGCGTGATTTCAATATAGAGAGGGTATTTTGACAGCTGCAGCTATGACGGTGTTGTTGTAAAAACCCTCTCTATATTGAAAATTGAATAACCGCATAGATTACCGCGCCCCCTATGATGGTTCCGTTTTTGGAATGTAAACGAGCACTCCATATTATATACATACAGGGTTGCCGTTCTAGCGACTTTGTCGCTAGATCTAGCGACATTTCAATTTCTTCCGCGACAATAAATATGTTTATGTCGCTAGATTATTTCTAGTGACATTTCTAGCGACTTTTGAAGGTAAGAATTTGTGAGTTTCGACACGCAAATACTACTTTTTTTATGAAATGCCTTCGTGATTTTTCATTCCTGGCATTTAAGTTAATTTGAAGTTTTCTATTTCCATTAATTGGATGCTGAAATTCACTAAACACAGGCACACACACATCAAAACATATGCAAAGTGTAAGGCGAGTGACCGCAGTAGTCTGCTTTAAGCAATTCATCTGTTTTAAATTTATTATATTCCTAAGTTTTTTTTTTGTAAATTTAAGGCTAAAGGTAATTTAAGTTATTCAAAGAGAATTTTTCTTAACACGTATTTACCAATATTTGTCTAGCGACTTCTAGCGACTTTTTGGCCCCCTAATTTCAGCCAATCTAGCGACTTTTGGAGGTTGGTCTAGCGACTTCTCATTTCAGCTTGCGGCAACACTGGTGACATAACCATAAAAATCAGATTGTGGATTGGATTGTAGATTGGATTATGGACATCTTTCATGGACAGTATGGAGGCGTAAACGAACTTCAGATTTCACTGTGAGTTAAACAAATATAAAAAAAAAAAGTTTAAGGTTCAGCTGAACTTAAGTTTAAACTACCACAGGGAACATATTTATTTTCTAATATATTATCATTAGTTTTATAATTCCGGTTAGTTATCATTTTTTGTTTAGTACCATCTTAGAAGATACATACATTATACTTGTTTCCGAAAACTTCATGTCTGCCTCTCCAATAAGCACAATTCTCAGCTAAATATAATTCATTATTGAAGCTTTTAACAAAATGTTTGTATACCCATTTATTACATATTTGAAATCTGAAATGATGGACCAATATTGTTTAAGCAATATTCTTGTCTTTTTCCATGGGGGATATCATTTAAAAAAACAATTAATTTCTCAATGTAGAAGGTCTAAATTTTTATTCAGTCAACTAGGGACCCACATTATAGGTTGATGGTTATAGCAGCTATATCGATGTCAAAGTGTTACACAAAATCAATGCATCCCTATTCATCACCCTCACATCAACCTCAAACCAAACTTTACTAATTCTTCGATCTTTTTTTGACACAAGCTAAATGAATATACAAAATTCCTGTAAGCGACACCACACATAACTTTGTGAACACCCAGACTCATTGATAATTTTATCAAATTTCAAATAAAACCACCTAAAAATGAACAAAAACTCTCTATGTACATTCTTCAAACATGCCCTGCCTGAAAAAGGCAGTATAAGTTCAAATATATGTAGCAACGGTACACATTATTTTAAAAGTTAAATCGAATTCTGAGATTCAATGATGCCGATGCGGCATCGCGTCATCATCGGAGTGGAGGCCAGAGGTAGGCAATCTTCCAAAATGGTGTTTGCCTGAATACTCCAAGGACATGTTCAATTAATTGGGAATGGATTTTGTGGGTTTTTGTAAAGATATAAGAAGGAATACGTAAGTAAACCTACATACATTCATATCTGAAGAAGTATACGGTTTTCCTGAAATCATACTACATAATATCCAGAATGCTCGAGGATCTGTTTTTTAAGGTTCAATGTTTATACCGACATACATACCTATAACCCAATTTTCAATCATGAAAGAACAAATATTATTTTGGGAAGATATTAATACCATCGGGTTATCAACATTGCGTAAATATTTATTATTTGTGTTTGAGTGGCATGAAATGGAGTCAACATTTTATTCGAATAGGTATGTGTTGAGGTTTAAGAATTTTGCCTTTATGGGGTGTTTGAAATATGAACAAAGCTAATGTTACCTTTAACTCAGCCGCCCGGATCTACGATTTTTCCGAACCGGGGCAAGAACCTTATTTCGTCGCCCATCTTTTGAGATATATGATGAAAAAAAAAAAACAAAAAGTTAGGTATGGACTGTTCATATATGTATATGTATGTATGCGGATTTTGTGCAACCGATAGAATAAATTTTTTTAATAGCACTCGTTATTATAATTAGTGGATCCAGGTTCTAGGTGCGTTCACGCCAACGTATGTGTGCACGCAAACGTATGCGTGCACGCGAACGTATGCGTGCACGCAAACGTGTGCGTGCACGCAAACGTATGCAAGCACGCAAACGTATGCGTGCACGCGAACGTATGCGTGCACGCAAACGTGTGCGTGCACGCGAACGTATGCGTGCACGCAAACGTGTGCGTGCACGCAAACGTATGCGTACACCCAAACGTATGCGTGCACGCAAACGTATGCGTGCACGCAAACGTATGCGTGCACGCAAACGTATGCGTGCACGCGAACGTATGCGTGCACGCAAACGTGTGCGTGCACGCAAACGTATGCGTGCACGCAAATGTATGCGTGCACGCAAACGTATGCGTGCACGCAAACGTATGCGTGCACGCGAACGTATGCGTGCACGCAAACGTATGCGTGCACGCAAACGTATGCGTGCACGCAAACATATGCGTGCACGCAATCGTATGCGTGCACGCGAACGTATGCGTGCACGCAAACGTGTGCGTGCACGCAAACGTATGCGTGCACGCAAACGTATGCGTGCACGCGAACGTATGCGTGCACGCAAACGTGTGCGTGCACGCAAACGTATGCATGCACGCAAACGTATACGTGCACGCAAACGTGAGCGTACACGCAAACGTATGCGTACACGCAAACGTATGCGTGCACGCAAACGTATGCATGCACGCAAACGTATGCGTGCACGCGAACGTATGCGTGCACGCAAACGTGTGCGTGCATGCAAACGTATGCGTGCACGCAAACGTATGCGTAAACGCAAACGTATGCGTGCACGCGAACGTATGCGTGCACGCAAACGTGTGCGTGCACGCAAACGTATGCGTGCACGCAAACGTGAGCGTACACGCAAACGTATGCGTGCACGCAAACGTGAGCTTACACGCAAACGTATGCGTGCACGCAAACGTATGCATGCACGCAAACGTATGCGTGCACGCGAACGTATGCGTGCACGCAAACGTGTACGTGCACGCAAACGTATGCGTGCACGCAAACGTATGCGTAAACGCAAACGTATGCGTGCACGCGAACGTATGCGTGCACGCAAACGTGTGCGTGCACGCAAACGTATGCGTGCACGCAAACGTATGCGTGCACGCAAACGTATGCGTGCACGCGAACGTATGCGTGCACGCAAACGTGTGCGTGCACGCAAACGTATGCGTGCACGCAAACCTATGCGTGTACGCAAACGTATAAGTGCACGCAAACGCATGCGTGCACGCAAACGTATGCGTGCACGCAAACGTATGCGTGCACGCAAACGTACGCGTGCACGCAAACGTATTCGTGCACGCAAACGTGTGCGTGCACGCAAACGTATGCGTGCACACAAACGTATGCGTGCAGGCAAACGTATGCGTAAACGCAAACGTATGCGTGCACGCAAACGTGTGCGTGCACGCAAACGTATGCGTGCACGCGAACGTATGCGTGCACGCAAACGTATGCGTGCACGCAAACGTATGCGTGCACGCAAACGTGTGCGTGGACGCAAACGCATGCGTGCACGCAAACGTATGCGTGCACGTAAACGTATGCGTGCACGCGAACGTATGCGTGCACGCAAACGTGTGCGTGCACGCGAACGTATGCGTGCACGCAAATGTATGCGTGCACGCAAACGTATGCGTGCACGCAAACGTATGCGTGCACGCAAACATATGCGTGCACGCAAACGTATGCGTGCACGCGAACGTATGCGTGCACGCAAACGTATGCGTGCACGCGAACGTATGCGTGCACGCAAACGTATGCGTGATCGCAAACGTATGCGTGCACGCAAACGTGTGCGTGCACGCAAACGTATGCGTGCACGCAAACGTATGCGTGCACGCAAACGTATGCGTGCACGCGAACGTATGCGTGCACGCAAACGTATGCGTGCACGCAAACGTATGCGTGCACGCGAACGTATGCGTGCACGCAAACGTATGCGTGATCGCAAACGTATGCGTGCACGCAAACGTGTGCGTGCACGCAAACGTATGCGTGCACGCAAACGTATGCGTGCACGCAAACGTATGCGTGCACGCAAACGTATGCGTGCACGCAAACGTATGCGTGCACGCAAACGTATGCGTGCACGCAAACGTATGCGTGCACGCGAATGTATGCGTGCACGCAAACGTGTGCGTGCACGCAAACGTATGCGTGCACGCAAACGTATGCGTGCACGCAAACGTACGCGTGCACGCAAACGTATGCGTGCACGCAAACGTATGCGTGCACGCGAACGTATGCGTGCACGCAAACGTGTGCGTGCACGCAAACGTATGCGTGCACGCAAACGTATGCGTGCACGCAAACGTATGCGTGCACGCGAACGTATGCGTGCACGCGAACGTATGCGTGCACGCAAACGTGTGCTAGCACGCAAACGTATGCGTACACGCAAACGTATGCGTGCACGCAAACGTGTGCGTGCACGCAATCGTATGCGTGCACGCAAACGTATGCGTGCACGCGAACGTATGCGTGCACGCAAACGTGTGCGTGCACGCAAACGTATGCGTGCACGCAAACGTATGCGTGCACGCAAACGTATGCGTGCACGCGAACGTATGCGTGCACGCAAACGTATGCGTGCACGCAAACATATGCGTGCACGCAAACGTATGCGTGCACGCGAACGTATGCGTGCACGCAAACGTGTGCGTGGACGCAAACGTATGCGTGCACGCAAACGTATGCGTGCACGCAAACGTATGCGTGCACGCGAACGTATGCGTGCACGCAAACGTGTGCGTGCACGCGAACGTATGCGTGCACGCAAACGTGTGCGTGCACGCAAACGTATGCGTACACGCAAACGTATGCGTGCACGCAAACGTATGCGTGCACGCAAATGTATGCGTGCACGCAAACGTATGCGTGCACGCAAATGTATGCGTGCACGCAAACGTATGCGTGCACGCAAACGTATGCGTGCACGCAAACATATGCGTGCACGCAAACGTATGCGTGCACGCGAACGTATGCGTGCACGCAAACGTGTGCGTGCACGCAAACGTATGCGTGCACGCAAACGTGTGCGTGCACGCAAACGTATGCGTGCACGCAAACGTATGCGTGCACGCAAACGTATGCGTGCACGCAAACGTATGCGTGCACGCAAACGTATGCGTGCACGCAAACGTATGCGTGCACGCGAACGTATGCGTGCACGCAAACGTGTGCGTGCACGCAAACGTATGCGTGCACGCAAATGTATGCGTGCACGCAAACGTATGCGTGCACGCAAACGTATGCGTGCACGCGAACGTATGCGTGCACGCAAACGTATGCATGCACGCAAACGTATGCGTGCACGCAAACATATGCGTGCACGCAATCGTATGCGTGCACGCGAACGTATGCGTGCACGCAAACGTGTGCGTGCACGCAAACGTATGCGTGCACGCAAACGTATGCGTGCACGCGAACGTATGCGTGCACGCAAACGTGTGCGTGCACGCAAACGTATGCATGCACGCAAACGTATACGTGCACGCAAACGTGAGCGTACACGCAAACGTATGCGTACACGCAAACGTATGCGTGCACGCAAACGTATGCATGCACGCAAACGTATGCGTGCACGCGAACGTATGCGTGCACGCAAACGTGTGCGTGCATGCAAACGTATGCGTGCACGCAAACGTATGCGTAAACGCAAACGTATGCGTGCACGCGAACGTATGCGTGCACGCAAACGTGTGCGTGCACGCAAACGTATGCGTGCACGCAAACGTGAGCGTACACGCAAACGTATGCGTGCACGCGAACGTATGCGTGCACGCAAACGTGTACGTGCACGCAAACGTATGCGTGCACGCAAACGTATGCGTAAACGCAAACGTATGCGTGCACGCGAACGTATGCGTGCACGCAAACGTGTGCGTGCACGCAAACGTATGCGTGCACGCAAACGTATGCGTGCACGCAAACGTATGCGTGCACGCGAACGTATGCGTGCACGCAAACGTGTGCGTGCACGCAAACGTATGCGTGCACGCAAACGTATGCATGTACGCAAACGTATAAGTGCACGCAAACGTATGCGTGCACGCAAACGTATGCGTGCACGCAAACGTATGCGTGCACGCAAACGTACGCGTGCACGCAAACGTATTCGTGCACGCAAACGTGTGCGTGCACGCAAACGTATGCGTGCACACAAACGTATGCGTGCAGGCAAACGTATGCGTAAACGCAAACGTATGCGTGCACGCAATCGTGTGCGTGCACGCAAACGTATGCGTGCACGCAAACGTATGCGTGCACGCGAACGTATGCGTGCACGCAAACGTATGCGTGCACGCAAACGTATGCGTGCACGCAAACGTGTGCGTGGACGCAAACACATGCGTGCACGCAAACGTATGCGTGCACGTAAACGTATGCGTGCACGCGAACGTATGCGTGCACGCAAACGTGTGCGTGCACGCGAACGTATGCGTGCACGCAAACGTGTGCGTGCACGCAAACGTATGCGTACACGCAAACGTATGCGTGCACGCAAACGTATGCGTGCACGCAAATGTATGCGTGCACGCAAACGTATGCGTGCACGCAAACGTATGCGTGCACGCAAACATATGCGTGCACGCAAACGTATGCGTGCACGCGAACGTATGCGTGCACGCAAACGTATGCGTGCACGCGAACGTATGCGTGCACGCAAACGTATGCGTGATCGCAAACGTATGCGTGCACGCAAACGTATGCGTGATCGCAAACGTATGCGTGCACGCAAACGTGTGCGTGCACGCAAACGTATGCGTGCACGCAAACGTATGCGTGCACGCAAACGTATGCGTGCACGCGAACGTATGCGTGCACGCAAACGTATGCGTGCACGCAAACGTATGCGTGCACGCGAACGTATGCGTGCACGCAAACGTATGCGTGATCGCAAACGTATGCGTGCACGCAAACGTGTGCGTGCACGCAAACGTATGCGTGCACGCAAACGTATGCGTGCACGCAAACGTATGCGTGCACGCAAACGTATGCGTGCACGCAAACGTATGCGTGTACGCGAATGTATGCGTGCACGCAAACGTGTGCGTGCACGCAAACGTATGCGTGCACGCAAACGTATGCGTGCACGCAAACGTACGCGTGCACGCAAACGTATGCGTGCACGCAAACGTATGCGTGCACGCGAACGTATGCGTGCACGCAAACGTGTGCGTGCACGCAAACGTATGCGTGCACGCAAACGTATGCGTGCACGCAAACGTATGCGTGCACGCGAACGTATGCGTGCACGCGAACGTATGCGTGCACGCAAACGTGTGCTAGCACGCAAACGTATGCGTACACGCAAACGTATGCGTGCACGCAAACGTGTGCGTGCACGCAAACGTATGCGTGCACGCAAACGTATGCGTGCACGCAAACGTATGCGTGCACGCGAACGTATGCGTGCACGCAAACGTATGCACGCGTGCACGCAAACGCAAACGTATGCACGCGAACGTATGCGTGCACGCAAACGTGTGCGTGCACGCAAACGTATGCGTGCACGCAAACGTATGCGTGCACGCGAATGTATGCGTGCACGCAAACGTATGCGTGCACGCAAACGTATGCGTGCACGCAAACGTATGCGTGCACGCAAACGTATGCGTGCACGCAAACGTATGCGTGCACGCAAACGTATGCGTGCACGCAAACGTGTGCGTGCACGCAAACGTATGCGTGCACGCAAACGTATGCGTGCACGCAAACGTATGCGTGCACGCGAACGTATGCGTGCACGCAAACGTGTGCGTGCACGCAAACGTATGCGTGCACGCAAACGTACGCGTGCACGCAAATGTACGTTTGCGTGCACGCATACGTTCGCGTGCACGCATACGTTTGCGTGCACGCGAACGTATGCGTGCACGCAAACGTTATGCGTTATGCGTGCACGCAAACGTGTGCGTGCACGCAAACGTATGCGTGCACGCAAACGTGTGCGTGCACGCAAACGTATGCGTGCACGCAAACGTATGCGTGCACGCAAACGTATGCGTGCACGCAAACGTGTGCGTGCACGCAAACGTATGCGTGCACGCAAACGTATGCGTGCACGCGAACGTATGCGTGCACGCAAACGTGTGCGTGCACGCAAACGTATGCGTGCACGTAAACGTACGCGTGCACGCAAACGTATGCGTGCACGCAAACGTATGCGTGCACGCGAACGTATGCGTGCACGCAAACGTTATGCGTGCACGCAAACGTATGCGTGCACGCAAACGTGTGCGTGCACGCAAACGTATGCGTGCACGCGAACGTATGCGTGCACGCAAACGTGTGCGTGCACGCAAACGTATGCGTGCACGCAAACGTATGCGTGCACGCAAACGTATGCGTGCACGCAAACGTATGCGTGCACGCGAACGTATGCGTGCACGCAAACGTATGCGTGCACGCAAACATATGCGTGCACGCAAACGTATGCGTGCACGCGAACGTATGCGTGCACGCAAACGTGTGCGTGCACGCAAACGTATGCGTGCACGCCAACGTATGCGTGCACGCAAACGTATGCGTGCACGCAAACGTATGCGTGCACGCAAACGTGTGCGTGCACGCAAACGTATGCGTGCACGCAAACGTATGCGTGCACGCAAACGTATGCGTGCACGCAAACGTGTGCGTGCACGCGAACGTATGCGTGCACGCAAACGTGTGCAAGCACGCAAACGTATGCGTACACGCAAACGTATGCGTGCACGCAAACGTGTGCAAGCACGCAAACGTATGCGTACACGCAAACGTGTGCGTGCACGCAAACGTATGCGGGCACGCAAACGTATGCGTGCACGCGAACGTATGCGTGCACGCAAACGTATGCGTGCACGCAAACGTGTGCGTGCACGCAAACGTATGCGTGCACGCAAACGTATGCGTGCACGCAAACGTATGCGTGCACGCAAACGTGTGCGTGCACGCAAACGTATGCGTGCACGCAAACGTGTGCGTGCACGCGAACGTATGCGTGCACGCAAACGTATGCGTGCACGCAAACGTATGCGTGCACGCGAACGTATGCGTGCACGCAAACGTATGCGTGCACGCAAACGTATGCGTGCACGCAAACGTATGCGTGCACGCAAACGTGTGCGTGCACGCAAACATATGCGTGCACGCAAACGTATGCGTGCAGGTAAACGTATGCGTAAACGCAAACGTATGCAAGCACGCAAACGTATGCGTGCACGCAAACGTGTGCGTGCACGCAAACATATGCGTGCACGCAAACGTATGCGTGCAGGTAAACGTATGCGTAAACGCAAACGTATGCAAGCACGCAAACGTATGCGTGCACGCAAACGTATGCGTGCACGCAAACGTATGCGTGCACGCGAACGTGTGCATGCACGCATACGTTTGCGTGCACGCATACGTTTGCGTGCACGCATACGTTTGCGTGCTTGCATACGTTTGCGTTTACGCATACGTTTACCTGCACGCATACGTTTGCGTGCACGCATATGTTTGCGTGCACGCACACGTTTGCGTGCACGCAAACGTATGCGTGCACGCAAACGTGTTCGTGTTCTCTTACCATCTCGCGCGGCGTATAGGTGATATGTATCATATCGTTTTTAACGTAGGTACCTACAAGAATAATTTAAATTATTGTGTGTGCTCTCGGCGCATTGTTGTAATGTTGCACAGCAAGCTGTTGCAAACTTAAATACCACAAAACCCTTTAGGATAGATAAAATTCTATATTGAAGACATACTCATTGTTTCTACTTTCATACCATCAGGGACGTAATTTCCTTTCTTCCAAAATCTAAGGAATTGAGAATCGATTTTCAGTTTTAAAGGAAATATATGTTTATGTGCCTTACCGTATCATCTAATCTTATGGTGCGTCTGACATTCTAAGTGAGAAGACGAAACTAAATAAAAAAGCTGTTAAGTAAGACTTACATCAGAACTCGTCATGGTATATATTAAAAACTTGAGGATGGGATAGTAATTAATTTCAAATACATCTTTTGGAAATACATATACATATATGCATAGATTTTGATGAATTGCAGGAAAATGATTAAATTCTGTTTGGTTGATAAGACATCATGAGGAGGAAATGTATGCAAGTCATTGTGTTTTTGGCTGACATTTGTGTCTTCCTTAAATATCCTGCCTATGGTGATAGAAATCTCTGTTTAATTACATCGAATGATTTTTGTTCCTTTTTTTTTAAGTTCTATATCTACATATATACATACTAGTAATATTGAATAAGCTGTTTTTTTATGCACAACGGCAGTTCCTTATCTATTTTGATTTAAACCTAATTTTTAGTTAAAAGAAAACATTTGCGAGAGTATCAGTTAACATCTCTCATTCTTTAAATTTATCAAACGGATTAATTTGCACCACAAAATAAAGTTTATTGTCAAAATCAATTTGTCTCACATCTTTAAATAAAAAAACCAATATCACTATCAAAGCACGTATAAGTTAACATTAATGTTGTATTTTTTATGGGAAATCCCTTTTTTAAATAGCCTCATAACAAACGTGCCTGCTTCAAATTTTTCAACCTAAACAAAACACCCAAACTAACATATTACCATAACAGATGCTCCAAATCGAAATTATAAGTTTTGTCCTTAGATCGTATCATTTAAGTTGTCCCCTTTATAAAGCACATTAAATTTTCAATTCCAGTAACATGGGTGGATATTCAAAATAAAGTTGAATACAACAACAACAACAAACAACAACAACATAAAGATACAATAATAAAAGAAAGTAATTGAACGTAACCAAATGCATGACCTAGTAAAACGTTATAGAAACCATATAATAACTTTGGCTTGTGGGTTGTCTGATGTCACCCCGCCCCCTCTTCAGATTGCGTGTCCTTTTGAATACCATTATTGTTATTTTGTGGGCATTAAGGTGGTCTACATAATACGACATAAACTCTTACTCTCTCTAAGTCCTTGTAAGTACAATAAACAACTCGTTACTTTTATATCAATACAAATTGATCTTCTTATGTAAATGTCTTTTCATTTTGAAAAGGAATTGATTGCAGATATTGCGCTTGTGGGTATAATAAGTACCCACAACGACAAAAATATATATACATGGTGATGTTAACATTTTTTTATAGAAGATTATAGGTTAAGATTAAGCATTTTGTTTGTTTGTTTCATGAAAATACAAAACTTATATCATCCAGCTGCTCACCCTGGAGGTTAATGACGTCCTAGTCTTTTATATCGTTCCAACTTCAGCAAATTCTGCTGCAAAAAAATGAGCTACAAAGACTTTTAGAGCTGGTTTCTTTTAGCTTGTAGAAGCTAGATTACAAGCACTCGGCTTGAGGATGCATAATAAAAATGTTAACTCTATGCGGTTGGATTGAAGGAAGTTCCAAAAATATTCAAGCAGTGATCGGCAATATCGATTCGATTGTATCCAAATCTTTATAATTTTAAATCAAAGAAGAGATTTTTAATTTACTAACAATATGAAAAATAGTATTTACAAAATCGTATTTTTAAACTAATTAATAAAACTAAAAAAAAATTGTATTTAAAAAAAAAAAAATAGTGAAATACATAGAAATATTTTTAGACAACTTTTTAATTAAAAAAGATTATCTTTTTTTATAAAATTTAACATTGAAGTAAACAGTTCCTAGTTTTTCGAAATTTTCATAGCACTGGTCTGCAAAACTGAACTTTTATCGTCTCCCCTTCGAACCAATCTATACGTCTCCGAATTGAATTCGAATCCGAACTAGGAATTATTTTTTTTGTAGCAACAGATTTTGAGAAATACGTGTGAAATCTGTTTTTAGTCTAAGAAAGTTAGGATCTGACCGGGAACAAATTAATTGATGAAATCTTATTGCTGGTATCGAAGCAGAATTTTATCCTCAACAACATATCCAAAGACCCCCAAAATCCCCGCATTGGATTTTTGTATAGACGCATTTAAGGAGGTGGAGAGGGATGGGAAGTGGGAGTTTATCAAGCTGAAAATTTTGTTATAATACAAACTAATCATATGACACATGTTCTTAGGGTGCTCTAAAACGCTGATTCTAAAGAGACCAAAACTGAAACGATACATGTTTCCTGTAGAAAGTTAAAGTCCTTTTTTATGAAATGATTACTTTTTTTGAAGTACAACAAGTAAAATATTACCCAAAACCGTTTTAAGATAATTGGATATTAAAGAAATTTGGTATAAATGTTCCATTTGTCATGTTTACCAAGAATCAAAAGAGTCCCCAAAAATATCTGTGGTGCAAGGGTGTTCTTTTGAGGGCAAGATGTTAGTGCGTCATTATTACCATAACATCTGTGAATAAATTTTGACACTGATGAAATTTGCTAAAAAAAATTAAATATGTCCTGGGGTGGAATTGCGTAAGGTGATTTGTGATCATCACATTTTTGATAGTCACATGTGATAAGATTTTATTTTCCATCTGCGTAAGGTGATCACAAAAAATTAGTGCAAATTTGGTATCACTTTGAGAGAAAACACATAATTTGTACACATACAAGTTAGATTTGACATTTCTCACAAATCGACTTGAAGATTTTCTCCGTCGCTTAGCCAAGTTTAGGTAATAAAAAGAAAATGAATATTCAGCAGTGTTAAAATTGAACAAAGTTAGTAATTAATTGCAAATAATAGATAAAAACTGTGCGTTCGTAGTTTGTTAGATAACAAATAATCGGAAATAACTCAGTTTCAAGTGCTTAAAGCACAACGTTGCCGGTGTGTTCTTTGGCGGATTTTAAGAAACCCGCTCTTCTGCTTTAAGTTATTGAATTTGTTTTTTACTTGATGATTAAGCGAATTAATATTTTGTTAAATTTTGCAACCGTTCACTGAACAAAAAAAAAATTTGTTCCAATTAAAAAGCCGTGACAATTCAATGCTCTTGAATATTCATAACGGATCTGTGGGCTCAATATTGTATGCACTTAATTCTTGTGGACGCCATCATTTTTTGTCTAAATTCCTGTCAAATAAAAAAAAAATATTTTTAAAATACAAATATAATTTTTTTTTTTTACAGTACAAATTTATTCAAACAATATTTTGACTTGATTTGTATGAAAGTGATAGCAGAATAGCTGTCACACGAAATAGTCACAAAAATGTGATTATCACATGTGACTATCACCTTACGCAGACGGAATTAGTTGATAATGACTATCATTGATCACAAATCACCTTAGCCGATTCCACCCCTGGTTTCCAAGTATCAAAAGAGTCCATTAAAATAACTTGATCCAAAGAGTTATTTTAGAGAGTTTATATTTGACCTGTCCTATACGGAGCAAAATGTTACGTGTGACGAAAAAATTGTATTTTCGTATAATCGAGATAGTACATATGACATATGATATATGATTTAAATTTTTTTTTTTACGACAAAGAAAAAACCAATATAATGCAAGCAGCCTTAAAAAAGTAAGATTAATTTTGAAGCAAAAATGACTGTTTTTTCCGTTAACCAGGTTAAATATTACACCCCCAAAAAACACCCTTGGACCTTAGATATTTGTATGGACTCTTTTGATCATTGGGTGCCAATATAAATTTTATATTTTAAGCAAATTTCATAAGTGTCAGAATTTGTTCATAGGTGTTATGGTCAAAATCACTCACTTGCATCTCTCCGTCAAAAAAACACCCTTTAACCACAGATATTTTAGGGGACTCTTTTGATTCTTGGTAAACATGCCAAATTTAACATTTATACCAAATTTAATTATTATCCCATAATTTTTAAATGGTTTTGGGTAATATTTTACTTGTTGTACTTAAAAAAAGTCATCATTCCACAAAAAGGACTTTAACTTTTTACAGGATACATATATCTTTTCAGTTTTGGTCTCTTAAGAATCAGCGTTCAAAAGCACCCTAGAAATATGTGTCATATGATAAGATTGTATTATAACAAATTTTTTCAGCTTGATAAACTCCTGCCTCCTCCCCCTCTCAACCACTTTAAATGCGTGTATACAAAAAACCAATGCGGAGATTTTGAGGGACTTTGGATGTGTTGTTGACGATAAAATTCTGCTTCGATAACAACAATAAAATTTCATGAATTAATTTGTCCCCCTTTACCCATATTAAATTTTCTATCTTTCCTAGACTATTTTGTTTTAATTTGATAATTTCCATACCATAACGTTTGTGCATGTGCATATTTTTCTCAAAATATATTGCTGTAACGAAAACAAGTGCTCCCATCTTTTTTATGTAGAATTTTATAAGCTACAATATTTTCCATTTTGCCATTTTTCCATTTTGAAAATGGGGCCATCTTTCTTTATGAAAAAAATCCCAAAATTGGGTCCATTTCGTTTGGGCCATTTTTATTGGAGCCAAATTTCATATAGTCCATAGGATAAGAACTTTTATAATTGACGTTCACTAGGGCGTATACGTAAATAAAAAAACAAACTTTGACCTTTAGTTGGGCCATTTTTCTTATTTTAAATTTTATTTATCAAAGTTCTTAAATCAAAGTCATTGGAACTAGTCTTCTAACAGGAGCATATAAATGAATACATCAAATTACCTGCCCTCTTCCGCCCACGCCAATAAAAAAAAAAACGAAGTAATTACAAAGAATAAATAAAATTGATTTCAGTAACACAAAAAACGTTAAACTTCCTTCGTAATTTAATTTCTTAAAAATAATTTTAAATTGAAAATAAAACCACTTGTTTGACATTAATGGTTAACAATTGTACACATTTTATCTTTATAGCTTAGACACGGTTAGATATATGTATAGCTGTCTGTCGCGGGTTTTTATGGGTCGTAGCAAAAAACAAAAAGGAGCACACACCAAGAACGAACAGAAAAAATAATTCACCGATGGGCATCGTGATGGTGCGACCGTCATGACGGCTTGTGTAAATAAAATAGAAAAAGGAAGGAAATTGAATTGAGTTGTTGTTTACTCACAATTATTTTTCTTAGTCATTTTCCGCAGTTTATAACATCAGAGGGAAAGAATGTTTGTTTGAAATATGTATATTATTATTTTTTTTTTTTTTTTTAATAGAAAAAAAAATAAAGAAGAAAATTATTTCTGTTCCATAAAGTGTAAATGTTGGAAGGGCGGTGAATATTTTGAAACATTATTTTTGTGCGGTCAGTAGCTTTTAACAAAGCAAATCCCTTTAAATTTCTTAGAAGCCTTATAAAGAAGTTAAAATGTTTCGATTATTCGAACATTTTCTTGAGAAGGAAACTGGTGCAAAGGAATGAAAATAAAAGGATAAGTACCTTTCTTCACACAACTTTTCTGAAATATCATAGACCAGGATAGCCCACAGCAGTTTTTCAGTGTGAATGATAAGAAAAATTCATTGGTGTTTGAAGACAGATTTTAACTTTTTATATGCAAATAATAAAGTCTTGGTCAACGGCGTATACAGGGGGGGGGGGGGTCACAGGGTCATGTCCCCCCCCCCCCCCCCCCCCCCGAGAACTCAAGATTATTCTGTTGATCTGAAATACTTATTTAGTAACCACATAGAAAAAAAAGAAAGTTGGTTACTTAGAAAGCTAGTAGGATTTTCGATTGTTAATTTAGAATTCAATAGAGAATTTGAATGTTGGTAACTTCAATTCAATAAGAAATTTAATTTTCATGGCAATGGAATACCTACGTTATTTTGTAGTCAACCGATGATACTTTGATTTCTTCCTCGTACTTCAAATTTAATATAACAACAAACTTCTTATATGATAATACATTCAAATCTTAAAATATATGCAAAGGCTAGTTTCCGTTTTGAGATGACAGCCAAAACCTGTTAAACCAAACAGAAATCAAAGTGCAGAGTTTTTACCAAATTTTCAATCAGTAAAGTAAAAACTAATAGGATTTTCAAAAAAAGAACATTTTTTTTTTTTGAAAATTAAATCTTTAAACACATTATAGAACACATACAAAAATTGTTTTGATGTACATATTTATTTTGTTAGGTGCTTTACACTTTTCCATCGGTGGCAGTCTTAGAGACATACATTTTTTTCAAATCAGAGGCATATCAAAATCACTCGTGAACTTTGTTCACGCTTTTCTTGAAACGCAACGAAAACGAATCTTTGTATTCAAACATAATACGAATATGTAATGTATTTTAGTTTTTCCACTTTTGTAAAAAGAGCAATTTACACAAGTGGTAATTTTTGAAAATCAGAGCTATTGTTTTCATTTTCAGTAGTGAATATATTTATATCTATTTACTAAAATTAAGAAACAGAAAACAGTGCACAGTACTTATGATATTTTACTAATTTTTCCTGCAACTTCAATTCGCTGAAATAAAAACTTTGATACGATTAAAATAAATTCTGAATAAAATTCAAAACAAATGATCAAGCGAATCCAAACATTTTTTTCCTGAGTATTTTGACGGCTAGCTAGCTGATTTTTTTTTTGGTCAGGCAACTGAAGATTGCTGTATGCTGTTGCTGAGGCCCTCCGAAATAAAAAATGTAACAGTCAGGAATAAAAACGAAGAGCGCGGTAACTGGTCCAGCTAATAAAGGTCCGTTCGACTCAGTTGTTTATTTTAATTTTCTTTGGAACCAAAAATGAGGTAACTTTGCAAATACCAAAAAAGGTTTTCGTCTTAAATTTGTTAATTTTTTTGTATAGGTAGCTCATTTCATTTTGAATTGGCTTTGGCAGTTCGAAATATATATTTTCAACGAAATTGCCTAACTTGGGGTAGTGAAAATTTAGTATTACATTCGTAGTCTGAAATTAGATGAGTTAAGGTACGATATATTTTTCCAGGATATGAACGGTTTTAAACTTTTTTAACTTATTTTTAACAAAGGTAATGTATTATAGGGTTTCCCATTAATGGCAGGTCGATTTTAAAATTGAATAAAACAAGATATCAATAAGGTTTTATCTTTATTTGAGAGCTCTATTATAGTAATATAACATCGTTCAAATGGCCGCCCCGGCTTCGCTGGGTGGCGCGGATTCGAAAGGTCCAGTTTTCGATGACTTTGGCGCATAAATCACGCTGAATTTGACCGATGGCATCGATTGTGTTGTCTTTGAGGGTCGAGGTGGTTTGAAGCTTATTCGCATAGACCTGCGACTTAAGAAAGCCCCACAAGAAAAAGTCCAAAGGGGTCAAATCACACGATCTTGGTGGCCAATTCACGTCGCCTTGGCGCGAGATAAACCAAGCCTTGAAACCGCTCGTGCAGAATATCGATTGTGTCTTAAGCTGTGTGGCACGTAGCGCCATCCTGTTGAACCATATATCTTCAGTGTCCATATCATCCAATTTAGGCCACAAAAAGTTGGTGATCATCGACCTATAGCGATCGCCGTTGACGGTGATGGCCTGGCCAGCATCATTTTCGAAGAAGTACGGACCGATGACGCCTCCAGGCATCCAGCTCAAAATCCACACCAAACAGTAACTTTATTTGGATGCATTGGCACCTCGTGAATCTCGCGTGGATTAGTGTCGTCCAATTTTGCATATTCACGTACCCATTCATCCAAAGATGGGCCTCATCGCTAAAGATGATTTTTCGACCAAAATTGGGATAAACTTCTAACTGCTCTAAAACATCATTTACACGTGTTGCTCGCACTGTAACTCACCATGATGATTTGTCTGTAGTAACTGATTAAAAGACGATATTTTGAACGAAAGTAAAAGAAACAATATGGCCGCCACGAGCTGTTAAAATCCACCCGTCCCTATTGGAAAACCCTTTAGTATAGTTAATTAAGATTGTTTCCCTTTTCTTTTATATAGCTACGCACAGTAAAATATGAAACAAAATTATAAGGCACTTGACTTCTAACAAATATTAGTTTGTGTTATTTTTTTTTGGCTTGACCCCCCCCCCCAAGAACTAAAGCTGTATACGGCCCTGGTCTTGGTTGCCATCGTTGGGGCTTCTATAGGTAATATTGCATTGGAAATTACTGCGAGCTCTCGGTCTATTAACCTTAAGGATTCACACAAATTCAAAGTACCTACAGGAACAGACTTCAATAAATAAATGAGTTCCAAGAAAAAGGAACATTTTACTATTAGTATATTTCAATTTCAATGCATATCATTATAACTCATGCAACACGCATATACGACACATTCACATTTTATAACTCTGAATTTCAAACCAGGCGTTTGGCACACAATAATACATACCAGGTTGCGTCATCTGAAAATGGTAGCAACAGTTTTCCAGGTAAGTTAGGTGCACATAATATCGGTGAACATATTAATAAACCAAATCTGATTAAAAATAAGCTGTTGAAACAAATTACCCGTTATATACACATGACATGAAAATCCTTTATTATGCAATCATATGCCAACTGCACCACAGAAACCGAACTGAAAACGTGTTAATTAAATAATTATATAATTTAATTGTACATAACATGCTGTGATAACATAAAGATAAGTCAATGAGCATTTTGAAAAGTTATCCTGGTGGAGTCTCCCATTGATTGGTTTACTATAGATATTATGCTCTTAATTCCTACTCGGCATACATAGGTGAAGGTATCCTTTTACGTTTTATACAACTAAAAAGTCAACTTCCCTTAAATGGATTAATACAATTTTCTACATAATTAAACTTCGTTCTATCTATAAGTAGGTATGTACAATGTACATATAACGAGTATACTTATTCTGAATTAAAATAAAAAAAAAAAAAAAACAAAAAGAAGAACAAAATTCAAACACGATTAAGCTCACATCCTCGGAAGTCATCACCATCCTCTCCTAGACTGCTGCTGGCTTATTCTGAATAAAATGTGAATTTGTATAACTATATTCTCTGCCGTTTTGATGTGAATTTTCTACTTGGTCAAGTGGAAAAATTGCTCGATAATGTGACTCTGGGCTTTTGTCCTAACTTTGAATACATTTTATATATAACTATAGTGATCCGGAATCCTAGATTTGTGAATTGTCCATGGTCCATCATAGTAAATATAAACTAAAATTATATTAAAAAAAAAAACGTACAGATAGATAAATAGCGATGAGCGATATAGTCCCACAAAGCTTGGCTAGGAAAAATATCAACTGTATAAACATAAATTAAATGTGATTACACATAATATTTAAATTAAAATACCCGACTGTATCGCATGAACTTCTTGTCGTGGTTCAAGACATAATATTGTCGACATTTAACTTTATTGATACAAATTGCAGAATTATGTAAAAGTGTGAAAAAGTCGAAAGTATAAAAACTTGGTTTAGCCTATGATGCGATAAATTTGGACAGCCATTTGATGATGATTATATGATTATAACCCACACAAAAGAAGGAATTTTCTAAAATAAAGAGTGAACTTATAGTCTGAAACCTGAATTGCACTTTTACTACTGTTGTACCTTCTTAAAAAAAATTGTATCATTTCGTACAAAAAGGTCTTTAATGCCGTTTTTCATTGGACGTCCGGAAGCGTCCAGAAGCGTCCGGAAGTCTTCTGATACCATTCCATAGGCACAAAAAATACGCTTCTGGCGATTCTGAGAAGAGAATTCTGGATTTCAAATCAGAATCCACTCAAGAAGCACTAATACATTCAAATTCAAACGTCACAACAAACTGCAATGTACTTCATCTTTTTTGTAACTTTCCATTTTAATTTAATTTGCATAGAAAATCAAAGTTTTTGGTAAATTTTAATCAACAGATTAAGAAAAAATCAAACAAAAAATATTATTTGGAAGTTCTGAGTTGATACACTCGTGTTTTACATTTCACTTTTTGTGCGGTAGCAAATAAATTTTATTTGACGATTCACCTACACAGATACCAAACCCCAGAATTGAGTAGAATCTTTTACTGTTTCATTGGATTTCAGAGTGAAACCAATAGAAAACGGCATAAGTCGCTTGTAGGCAAGATACATAATATTAGATGTAAATCACTAGCATGTTCATTTTTCTTCAGTTCTGCGCATGTTGTCAAAATCAATAGTAAAAAATTGATTTTCAAACAATCACAAAAAATTGTTTTTGTTTACCTACTGTGTACTTACACAAAGGCAGCCATCTTGAAATTTGGAAAGCTGCGCCTGATAATACCTTAGATATGTGTACTGTGGCTTGTAGGTACCTTTTCAGTTCTGGTCTCCTTATGCCGTTTTCCTTTGGACGTCCGGAAGCGTCCAGAATCGTCCGGAAATCTTCTGAAACCATTCCATTGGCACAAAAAGTACGCTTCTGATTGACGATTCTGAGAAGAGAACTTCGATTCTTGATTTAAAATCAGAATCCACTCAAGAAGCACTAATACATTTAAAATCAAATGTCAAAAAAAAACTCACTCAAGCGTTTTGACTGCAAATTGTGAGAGATGAACACAAATTGTTAAGAAGTTCATCGATGTTGGCAAAACATCGTTGTTAGACGAAAAATCATCGATATTTCAACATCGATGTTGGACGAAAAATTGTTGTTAGCTTTTAATGCTTTTGAAGTATTAAAATCATTGATATTCAGAAAGCCAAGGCACCAATTACACATGATTTTTTGTATAAACGACTTGTTAGATGTTCATTCATGCTAATAATTTAATATCGATGTTCAAAAATTAAAATCAACGATGTTCAAAAATTAAAATCATCGATGTTCAGAAAGCTAAGGCACCGTTTCCACATGATTTTGTGTACATTTGACAGGGTTCGGACTTGAGTAATCGCAAATCGCAGTAAATTGAAACAAAAATCGCAGTGAAACCAAATTTTTCGCAGTAGAATTATAGTTTTGTTTTTAATGATTAATTCACTTAAATTTCAGCATTTTTTCAATAGAAACAAAAAACTGAGGGGCAAAATCGTAGATAAGGGATCGCATTTCGCATGTATTCTGAAAGATTTTGAAAGATAAATTCTTCTACGACATTTTTCTGCTCTTTCAAAGAATACAAAAACTTAACAATGTCCAATGGATTCAATGCACTTTTATCATATCGGAAAAATGTTTTGCATTTATCATTAATTATTTCAACAGCTATTTTATTGAATGGAAATGATTTAGTTATTTTCAAAACTGAAGGAAGATATCCTTCTTGAATATTTTTCCGATGAAGATATTCAAGAATCTTTTTATGTACATTTTAATAAAAATCTAGGTTGAAATTGTTTGCAAAGCGTATCTAATATAATTATTCCAAATTTTTGTTTCCACTTCAAAAAGTTTCCCGTCTGATAAACTGTGCTCATGTATTTAAAAACTAAGAGCACAGAAGATTCATAAGACAGGAACATGATTGCCCAAGTTTACAAGATCAACAGTTTTACTAAAAGAATAAAATTGTTAAGCAATTTTAAAAAGTGTTTCTTAACAATAATTGCATAAAATTAGATATAATACATGTTATTTATTGAACCGAGAATAAAATAATCGCAGTAGATTGTAAGAAAAGCGCAGTGGTGCAGTAGATTTGAAAACTTAGGAAAAAGCACAGTAGATCTACTGCTTTCGCAGTAAAGTCCGAACGCTGCATGACTTGTTAGATGTTTATTCCTGCTAAATAATTTAAGATCGATTTGCAAACATTAAAATCAGCGAAATATAAGAAATCATGGCAACTTTTTCGATCTATTTTTGTATAGAAAATTTGGCCTGTATCTTAATATTTTGAACTCATCGATGGTGTGGAAGAAAATAACATTCAAGAACATGGTTATAATTTTCAAAACAATGAAGGTATTTTGAATTTGTAATATATTGCATTTTTATGTTGAAAAAAATATATTAAAAACATCGATGTTAAAAAAAAAACCTGTGTTTCTGATTCGATCATTTTTAACATCGAGATTGGTTCTTCGATGTTGACTTATCGATGTTAACATCCATGATTTTTCAATATCGCTCAACCCTGAAACTACATCTTTTGACGATTCACCAAAACAAATATAAAACGTCAGAATTGAGCAGAAGCATTACAAACTGTTCTATTGGTGTTCAGAATGAAACCAGTGGAAAAGGGCATTAGCTTCAGCGTTAAAAATTACCCTAAAATCATGTGTCATACGCTTATGTAGGTTCATAAAATTTTTCAAAAACAAATATTCCAGCTTGATAGACTGCCACATCCCCCCTTCCTTCCTCTTTAAATCCGTCTAAGCAAAGTTCCAATGCGGGGATTTTGTAAATGTTGTTAATGATAACATTTTGCGTCAATACCAACAATAAAATTTCATGGTTTAATTTTTGACCGCTTAGATCTTTTCTTTCTTGGACTATACCCCGACATTTTGCCATTTTTTATATCTTGGTTATACTATTTTGTGGATATTGATTTGATTCCAGTTTTTACTTTGGAAAAATCTTACAACCGTTGAGCTCCCAAATCGTGAATTAATTCAAAATTTACACTGCCGGTCATAAGGTTAGAAGCAGTCATTTTTGAGAATTGAATTTGAAATGTCTCGTGTTATACGCCAAAGAGATCGAAATTTTGTATGACACAAGAGAGACTGTTTAATGTGCTATAGCAAAACTTATGCTTGCACTTCAAGAACAAACAATAACGGCAGCCAAGAGAATAAATGTTAGCTGAGTAACGTTTTTTTAGTAATTTTATTGCGTCATTAGAAGCACATACAAAATTGAAGAAAAACTATGGTTTCAATTTTTTTTTGACAAATTTATTTACTTAATAGTGTGCTGCCACCAGCTTAAAACACAAATTCCAAATTTCGATGTTTAAGAGAGTTATACAGTGATTTTAGATGGTCAAGTGAAATTTTACTCAAGGCCAAATTAACGGTATGAATCAGTCATCACATTGCTTCGATTTTTCGTATAATTTTCATGTGAGCCATCCCAATAAATTCTCTGTTATTTGAAGTTCCGTGAATAGGAAACCAAGGCAGCAAAGATTTAAGCCCTCAAACTTCATGAAAAGGAGCATTATTTTGTTGAAAATCAATGCGGTTTGTCCGAAAAGATCGTTGGTTTGCGAAAAAAATGTATACCAAGATAACTGGAAATCAGGCATCTTAGTACTTTAAACTGCCAAGTTAATTGTTCCCTAATAGGATATCGCGGCGCAGATCATTACGCCTCCTTTTCTGTTGTGACGACGCGTCACTATTTTTTTCTAGTGACTTATTTCTATTTCTATTAATTTAAAATGTTCATTAGTAATTCATATTTTAAATTCATTTAAATAGTGTTCAATCACAAACAAAAAGTAAAATACTAATAGGAGAAAAAAGTTATTTAAAAATTAAATAGGTACATAGATAAAAAAAAATCATAAAAAAGAGGTGTTTAATAAAATTTTATTTTAAAAAAGTTATAAAATAAATTTAAAAAAAATATCACATATCCTTTCCCAAATGACAAAGAAACTTTTAAAATTTATTTAACGTACAATTCGTTGCAAACCAGCAGCGTTAGCGGAGTACTTAAATATAAATGCAATGCGTATGCATTTTATTTAATGCATTCCAATAAACTCAGCGCGTGATGCTATTCGTAGATAGACTACGGACATGCCACATACATTTTTGTTTGTTTTTCGGTATTTTTTTCTATCACATAAGTGACGTCGAACCTATTTTTTCGCTTAACAAATTTATTATAAACTTAAAAAACCCCTAACATGATCTGCACACTGGGGTGTATGATACTACTAAGGAATTTCAAAGCACTGTTATTAACGTACATATACAAAATTCAAATGGCTAAAAATGGACTCCTTCCGGTAAAGAAAATATGAATTTGAATTTGCATTGGCATGGCATGTCTGATAAAATATTGTAACGCTAACGACACGGTTTTCAATTTTGTCTGGGTTATCTCATACGTTAGGACGGAAGGTTAAAAGGTGTGATATTTTTTTGTCTGCACATGTCTTTATTTTCTATTGTGAATCAAAGTCATTTTTGTGAATGAGTATGGTCACTTTATGATATTATATACTCCTTATGCCCTTTTTTAATAGTTAATAATGTAGCCCTGAATACCTTGAGGTGAGTTAACTTTTTTTTTATTAAGAACCACAAATTTAATGGATACAAATGAACCCCCATATTCTTTGTCTGTGCATTTCTTCGTGGAAAAACAAAAGCTATCATCAAAGAAAAAAAAAAAAACATTTAAACTTGAGAAGGTTAACCGAGAATGTTTACGAATAATTATCTTAGGGCAAGTTGATTAACCTTTCTTGGGATCTGCTGGAGTACAAAATGATTGTTTTGTTCTTCTTTGTCAGGATTTGATAGATAGTTAAGTATTCTTACAGGGTGCAATTTTGTTTAAATTTCATGAACATTTAAAGAAAAAATAATATATGTCTAATACTCAACAAATTTGAACTTTCAATTTTAAAATATTTAGTCAGTAAATAGATAAAAGTTAAACTCGAGTAAACTCACCAAATTTCAAGTGCTAACTCACGCTTAGCTCCGAGACTCGCATGATCTGGCACTAAAAAACTAAGATTTATTATTTTATACTTGCTAAAGAATTACAACACGTTTACCAAATTAAATTACTGGTATAAAATGTTTCGCATATAAAGCGTAGTTTATTTATATAGCCGCAATTGTGTATGGATAGCAATCTAATACCTACTTTTAAAAGCAGTCCAATAGCAACTGTTTGAGGAAGACTGTTTTAATAATTGAGTATTTACGGCACACCCTGTAGGAGGTATAGACAAGGTCTTAGGTAAACTTAAATACTTTTGTTTTACTTTTTGTTACTTCTTTAAACATTGTATCGATTGATACAAAGATTTAATAGGTAGGTATACATAAATTTAGTCTTCTTCGTAGGAAACTTTGGTGGTTTAAACTCGTTAAAAACTTTGCATATAGTGATTAAAATGAGGTCATACAATCGATTAGTGTATTGCAATAGCAGCACATGTGGTTAATTTTGCTTAACTTTTTGGGGCAAGAGTTTGAGTGTATAGGTAGTATATGTATGTATGTAGTAAAAGTTTCTAAAGTTGTTCTATAATAGTTTTTGCATCATTTTCAAATTTAATTCAAACTGATTGCTTTTTTGTGTTCAATTTTAGCAGCTTGTGAGGATTGAAAGGAACTATCTTAAATTAAGATGATACATACCACTTTAATAGAGGGATTTTGATACACTGGAGTGGTGAAAAAAATTACCAACAAAAATTATACTCAGCAAACTGTAAGTACTTTTATTTCTCTATGAGAAACCGTTATTTACGAAAATTAGCAAAACTTCTAGTTTTTTTCTTAATGTAGAATGAAACTAGGTACCTATTATTACATTTACATATTGGAAGAATTCGAAAAAAGTTTTGGAAGGAGTGAAGGATTAAACTGAAATGCCGATGCATATTGTTTTCGTTCTGACTTTTTAAAAATAGAAGACGAGGTAGGATTTTCTTTTCTGTAACAAGGAATTATATTTGCAATCATATGCGAATTGGATTGTACATTAGCCGTGTTTTTTGAGAGAGGATCTTGCCACTCATAAAAATTTTTACACGGGAAACAGATACAAAATTCTTTAAAATAATCTTGTTTGTTATTGTTTTGGTTATACTTTACTACGGTGAAAGCGTACTTATCATCCTGAAGTAATTATTTTTAACTGTCCCAGTTGTATTTTTCTCGTATTGCAACACTGTTCTTCCCTTTTATTCATTCATAAAGAAATCTTAATTAAGTATTTTTAACAATGTTTTTTTTTCCTAACTAAATTGTTAACAAATACGTGTACGTGTACAGAAACACTTCTCCAGGTAAAGATCGTTTGACAGAAATTTAAATTCCAAACTTCTATCTTCTTTAAGGCATTATAAAATAAAACACTTCTTTTAGATTCTCGAGGATTTAAAAGCGACTTTTTGTTTAATATTCGGAATAAACGTTAATGAAGTTCGTATTTATATCAATAATTTTTGTTTTTCTTTTCTGAAATTTATGTGAATTAGTAAATACATAATAAAAGATTATATTTATATACTTTAAAAATTTTGATACAGATAATAAGTTTAATATTAATAATTAAAACAGGATAAATTTATAGATATGTTCCTTTACTTTGAGTTTCTGCGATTTTCTGTGATTTTTATTCCAAAGTCCTGTCAATTTCATATAGACAAAATGGAATAGACAGAACTTGGAACCAAAATGTACAGAAAATCACAGAAATTCAGAGTAAGGGAACAGACATTATATCTTATATGTATGTATGTGTATAATAAATTTTCTTAAAAATTGGTTTGAGAATAAAACAAAAAAAATAGACTTTCCTTACTCCAAAATAAAAAAATGTTTTAAAATTAAAATTTTTTCAAAAAAAAACTGTAATCTTAAAGTTCTTTCTAATCAAAATAATCACTCGTGTCTTCCTCAGAACTGCCATTCTCCTCAACATCAGCATTTTGCGATTGGGTTTCGGTGATGTGGAAACTGGACAGGTAATCTCTCATTGCATCAACAACAGATGTCAACGATCTTGTGAGTTCCCGGTAAGAGGCATTTACTTCTGCTTCAGCTGCGTCATCTTAATTGAGTTACTTAATCTGAATACGAAAAATATAAACATTTCACATTACACTCACTCTCTGCAGCTGCATTTTCCAAATTCATGTTTAACTCCTCTAAATGTCTGTCGACTTGTGCAACCTCATCGTCAGCAGCTGCATCGGGTGCTGGTAATGCAGCGTCTGCAACTGGTAGTCCTATTCCACCGCCAACTATGCCACCTATACCACCGGCAACCGCTGCTCCACCAGCTCCTGCTGCATTTTGTTGCGCCCGTAGATTAAAAGTTGGCAAAAGTGATTGGAAAAACATGGAAATCGAACGATTGTTGTCTGTTGTAGGACTGCTACTTGATGATTTCCTAAATGAAAAATACATCTGATGACCCTGAATAAAATAGAAGATTTCTCAAAAACCTTTCGTAAAAGTTGATAGACTCCAACGGGGGCAGAGGGTCATATAGGTTTATTTCTTTTTCTCCTGCTACAAATTGTGCTAGCGGAACTTTCTTTCCATAGTCAGAAAGAATGACGTGCCGAAGGATTGGTCTGGGTGGCGAGACGTATCTGGAGGAAAAAATGCGAGTGAAAATGTTAATTCTATAAGCATCTTAAATAATCTCACCTTTGAGACCGTTTGGAATTGAAATCATTGACAACTTCGTCTTCTTTATCAACTCTATCCAACACAGTGTTTACGTTTCGTTCAAGCCAAAGCAAAACATTCGTATCCCGCCAAACTACCTTCGCTCTGCAAACATACAGCGAAACTAACTGGTGCAAGGCTGGCGATTGGCTATTACAATACAAATAAGTAAACATCTCAATTCGAAAATTAACACAAATTCAATTCACCTTCCAGATATTCCAGAATTAAAATATGTTGCTGCAATCACACGAGAATCTGTTTGAACTGAGAGTTCATCCAAAAGTGGTCTTAGTACACCGGGAAACATGAGCAGCGCATACTGTAGAGCCTTGTCAGCTTTCTCGCAGTCTGAAAACAAACAAGATAAGTGATCGACCTTATGACAATCGGCTGCCCACCTCCAAGTAAAAAGAACAAGGCCAAAGCATAAGAATATGCCATATTGGGCAACTGTGATAGATTCCTTTTTGCGTCCCAATCTTCATAGAATTTCACCAGCCATGCATATTGCTTGCTTCGCAATGCATAATAATCGATAATAAGAACCATTGCAAGTGGATCAACATCTGGATTCAAACTTAATATCAACTTTGAAAGTTCAAATGCTGTACGACAGCACGATCTGGCCTCAACGTACTGTGCTTGTTTGAACAGCACTATGAAAAATCCTCGATTTTCTTGTCTTTTATAATCTAATCGGGAATTACCCGAAACAAGACTGAAACTGGGATGAAGTGATGTTTCCAGTACCAGCACAGCTCGCTGAATAAGATCCGATGCCATTGCAGTGTCATCTGTGATTTTACACATTTCACTCAATTGAATTAATGTGTCCACGTGGTAAGGGCACCGTGTGAATAAATTCACAAGTTGATCTGAGTCTGTTGTATCCAGAGCTGTTAGAAACATATTCTGCACACCCTGATAGAATTGGCTGTGCTCAAAGGCAAACCACTGAGTTTTGTCACCCGATGCTTCGGTGTTTTCTGGTGGGGCGCATGGTTTCATTGTGATTATATTCTTGGTTAGTGGTGGCCAACTTTCTTTTGCTGTGACCAGATAGGTTGATTTAAGAGTTAGCTTCTGACGACCTCGTTTGTTTCTGAGAAGTAAAAAAACGGTTTAATATTTATTCAAGTTTAATTATTTTTTTATTAATTCATACTTACTCAAGTTTAACAACACGTTTACCAAATGTCCGACGCATTTCATTAAGCGGATGCAAGTTTTTCAATTCAACGGAGAGTAAAGTTTTGTCCAAGTCGACACGAGTTGCCGTTGCAGTGTTTCCAGATTCACATACTTTTCCAATTAATGAATCAATATCACTTAGATATTTGTCCGTTAACTGCAAACAAAAAGACAGATTGAGGCAGGCTTAGAATGGGGTCAAAAAGTGGTTAATTAAAATAATATTTTGGTGCAGAAAACCATTTTGATGCCATAAATTCTAATCTGAATCTAAAGTTGATCCATCACCTAGGCTTGGGAGACGTTGCAATTTAACATTTCCATTGCTTTTATTGAGAATCAAAAAGCAATTTGTTATTTAATCACTTTATTCAAGCATTCTACATTTTTCATACGAAATGAAAACAAAAATTGTGAAAATGCTTGTGACCTAGTTAAATCGCGCCATTTATCAACATTTTCGTCCAGATACAGGTGCAGTGTACCTATCTACATTTGCATTTACCTATAAGTTATCCCCAACTGGGTCGCTGAACTGCGTACTTAGTTCCTATCCTTACCCAGACGGAAACTGCAAATCTCGATAATAGACGAGCAGTATGTAAAGGAATCATTTTTTTACCTGCGAAACAAAAACAAAAGGTTAACAAGCGGAAAACTTACATCGTTATCCTCACTGCTGATGTGATTGCCATGATGTTTAGCGCTTTTCTTCTTCCTCTTCTTCTTTTTCTTCTTGGAAATTGGTCCCGAGGGGAGATTAGCTGCTGTAGATGCATGCTCCGTCTCGTTGTCATCCTCCTTGAATTCACTTTCTGAAGGGCTTTGTTGATTAAGCTGATTTTGATTTAAAGAAAAAATAAAAACAATCAAAAAAACAAAGATAATCACCATAAAAATTGAATTGTTGGCATTTTGCGGAATAAATTAGAAAATCTTGGTGGGAATGTTTTTTTTTTTTGTATTTGGGACACTTATGTGGAGCATGCGAACTAAACTCAAACTTTCCTGAACTAGGTTGAGTCGCATTCAGATGCTTGTGTACACTTTTTTTCCTCCATATGTGGGAGTTCTTCAATTGGACACGAATATCGAATATATAACTTACCAAATCAAAGGGATTTCTATTCAATTGTCTGCGCTTATCATAAGTTGCCAAATCAATTTCGTCCGAATCATCAGATCCTTGGTCTTCGATACCATCATCTGGCTGTAGTTCTAGGTCATTGTCGCCTTGCAACTTCTTGAGAACTCTTGATGACATAGCAAAGTTATTAATTTGCAATGTTTTATCTCTTATTTATGATGATTCACTTAGAATTTGATTGTTAGCAAGATAGAAGAATATTTATAAAAATTGAAAGCAAAATCGATATGAATTTTGAGAGATGAAAATTTTATGAAAAATTCTTTGCACCTTTCTTTTGCTGCTGTCAAAATGGACACCACTGAACTTTTTACAGAAGTTCTACATGGGATAAGAAAAAATGTAGTAGTTTGACATTTGGAATTTAAGGTGAGGTCACAAGTTATAATTAATTTATTTTTCTAAAATGACTCAAATGAAAAATTCCGCCATGTCGTTCATTTTCATTTTGACACAACTACTGTCCACAAACAAAAAACAGATAAAAATACACGCAATCACATGGCCAAGCTTTGAACAGTACTCATATCATGTTCGAAATGTAATATTTTCGACATTGCGCTTCATCGAAATGAATTTTTCTAACTCTAATTAGTTTTTTCTGGTCATGTTTATAATCTTGCTATTATCAAACTCAACGCACTGTACCACTTTTGCATACAACTTCAAATTCCATCCATTATTTTAACCATTTTAACATTTTAACCTTTCTTTTAAGAACTAACATTATGATTACTTAATCACATATTTAATTTTCATTAACAGAAAATTGTATAATTTTTCGCATTGGCAACATTTTTCAGTTAACTAATTTGAGAATTTGTTAAAATTTGTAGAATTTAGAAAGTACAGCACTTTATGTCGAATTCCTTACAACCAAAAAAATTAGAATTTTTCTGAACAAATCGAATTTTTTCTAAACAAAATCGATTTTAATGCTGTCAAACAAATCTTGCGTTTTTAGCTAGATTTCACATCAAATCGCACACACACTATCAAGATTTGACATTTCTCATGCATCAAGATGGAATTAAATGTTCTCATTACAATTTTGTGACGATGTTAAAAATGAAAACAAATGTTAAAGTGTTTCAAATTATTTAATATTTCAGCGAATTTTCAAAAAAAGTAAAGATAATTGTGCATATATCTTCAAGAAACAAAAATCTCATTTAAATAACATACAATTCGCGAGAAAAACACGTTGCAAATTTATTTATCTTCGTCCCCTAGTGAAATATTCAGAGAAGATCTTCGCTGCTGTGTCTAGATGGATTTTGGATTGTAATTTTTTTACTTGATTACGCGCACAATTGTTTTTGTTCTTTTTCAATTTTCAGACGAAATATATTTGGTTTTAAATTATCAAAACAACGCGAAAAATAAAATACACTTTAATATTTGTTAAGCGCGCACCACTTCTTTGTTTTTGTGCGGCAACAAAATTCCTGTCAAATTGCACTCACACACTCACAAAAAAAAGTCGAATTTTTTTTAAATTCCTTCTACCAAGAAAAATTTTTAAATGAAATCGACTTCAAATGGCTGTAAGGAATTCGACATTAGTTTAAGGATAAACGAGTAACTATTAAAAACTATAATTGAAAAGGACATCATCATAATTTTTGAATTTTTCTTATCAAATCGGTTACAGTTAGTGGACTTATCACAAATATTTCTGATCAATTATTTATTTGTTCTGGCAACTCTACATTTCTGAACAATTTTTTTTGAAACTGGCAATGGTGCGTTCTTTTATTAACCATATAGTTAACAATGGTCGTTCCTTTATTACAAAATAGTTATGATTTGTAACTATATGACGTCATCACATCGTTCCTAAATTCAGTTTAAGTGTCAAATAGTTACAATTCGTAACTATTTCCAACTCATTTCCATGATATGAGTTGAAAGTGTTGATCTGTCAAAGCACATGTGAGAAGGTTTGTTAACAAAAAATAAAAATTGGACAATCAAAACAGAGGAGATTATATTGTAGAAAAATAACATGATTTTATGGTAATTAACGACAAAATAAAGTTTTCCAAAGTTTTCGTTTGACAGATCAACAATATCTAACAATAGGGGTATTCACGATCCGATGCAACTGGCCTAGTATCATTGTAAAAGTGCAAAAGTGTAAAATCTTACAACACTACAACAACAAAATATACAAGGTGCAATCTTACAACAGTTTCGCACTTTAGCAATACCCGAAACCAATTGCAACAGAAAAATACAACATTGTAAAATTTGTAAATTGTGTTTTTGACAGCTCACTCATTCTTGATTACGTTAAACAGATACAAAGGTATGTTCATTGGATACATCAAATTTGCTATCTTGATTGTATTGATGTGATGTCGTCATCATCTTTTCTATTATTTTCCATTTAAAATTCGGAGGATAATTAAGATTTGGTAATATTTTCTTTTTCCGTTTTTTTGGCATCTTTTTATGAACAAAATTTAAATTAAATCAAATTGAAATTTTCAGATATGTTCGAAATAAAAACAAATAACAAATGTCAAACTAATTTTGACATTTGCTTTAGTGTTGCAAGAAGATAAGAAAAGTGCGTTCACGATCCACTTAAAAAAAATAAAATTTCGCACTTTTACTAGGCTCGTTGCACCAGATCGTGAATACCCCTCATAAATCGTTCCTAAATGAAATGTAACAATTTCCTAAAAATGATTTATTGACCAATTTGGAATTAATAATTGTGATTGGAAGTGATTAAAAATAATCTTTCTGTCGGCTTTTTTTGGTCACTGTAGTTTTTGCAATAAAACAATTAAGTTACATTAGCTTTCCCGACGTTTCGGCAGGGGTTGCTGCCTTCTTCAGGGGAACTTTATTTGGACAACAAGAAAAAATATATTGTTTACATTATAACAACAATAATTGAAACAATACAAAATACACTCACTTTAATAAAACTGTGTTTAAATTTAAACTGACATTTAAACTTTTTGTATCTAATAATTGTAATATTATTTACAAAAGTAAAGAAATAACCACTTCAAACGAAGTTTAGTCTATGGAATTTAAACAAGGAGTAAAGAAACTGAAAGAATACTGTGTTATGATGAGACAAGAGAACAATAGATGGCAGAGATGTTTTGGGTGTCTTGTTTTCTGTTCATGTTGTTGTTGTTGTTGATGATGTGTAATATTTCTAGGGTGTATCGTTTCGAAACATGTTTCTCTGTCTGTAGGACTTTCACACCTTCAAAATCTGGAGAGTGGCCGTTTTCGATACTGTGGCTCGCCAGGGCTGTCTTTCCAGGATTGTTTGATTTGATATCCGATTTATGATTAGAAATTCGCTGTTTAAGAAATTGTTTTGTAGTTCCGATGTAACACTGGTTGCATGGTTCATTAGGTTTACCCTTACAATTTATTTTGTAAATGACATCAGTAACTTTATCCTTATCCGCTTTCGTTTTAAGTTTAGTGAAAAGGTGACTCAGAGTTTTATTTGATTTGAAGGCCAGGCGAACATCTGTTAGTTTTTGGTTTATCACTTCTTTAAAATTCTCAGTCAGTCTTGGGATGTAAACCATACTTTTGTATAACCATTATTCGGGTCTTTAGTGTCTTCGCTTGGAATTTTGCAATTGTGTTTCTGAAGTAGACCACGAATTATAGAATTTGGAAAACCATTGTCACTCAGGATTTTTTTCTCATTGGCAGAGTGAAATTGTTCGTCGCTGAGTGCGAAAACTTTACTGACGAGATTGGATGCAGTGTTCATAACTATGAGCCTCGCTTGGTTAGACCGAAAGTTGACTAATTTTCCCGATGCAGTATGTTTTTGGTACCAGTCAAACAATAGACGGTTGTTTTCACGATGGATTTTTACGTCCAAAAATGCTATTGACCTGTTATGTTTCATTTCCACAGTGAACTGGATTTTCGGGTGGAATCCGTTAAGGATCAGCTGCACTTTTTCAATGTTGCGTTTGTCCATCACGGCAAAAATGTCATCTACATACTTAGCAACAAAAGTAGGCCTTTCTTCCATTTTTTTAGTGGAATGGAAGAAAGGCCTACTTTTGTATGTAAGTATGTAGATGACATTTTTGCCGTGATGGACAAACGCAACATTGAAAAAATGCAGCTGATCCTTAACGGATTCCACCCGAAAATCCAGTTTACTGTGGAAATGGAACATAACAGGTCAATAGCATTTTTGGACGTAAAAATCCATCGTGAAAACAACCGTCTATTGTTTGACTGGTACCAAAAACATACTGCATCGGGAAAATTAGTCAACTTTCGGTCTAACCAAGCGAGGCTCATAGTTATGAACACTGCATCCAATCTCGTCAGTAAAGTTTTCGCACTCAGCGACGAACAATTTCACTCTGCCAATGAGAAAAAAATCCTGAGTGACAATGGTTTTCCAAATTCTATAATTCGTGGTCTACTTCAGAAACACAATTGCAAAATTCCAAGCGAAGACACTAAAGACCCGAATAATGGTTACTACAAAAGTATGGTTTACATCCCAAGACTGACTGAGAATTTTAAAGAAGTGATAAACCAAAAACTAACAGATGTTCGCCTGGCCTTCAAATCAAATAAAACTCTGAGTCACCTTTTCACTAAACTTAAAACGAAAGCGGATAAGGATAAAGTTACTGATGTCATTTACAAAATAAATTGTAAGGGTAAACCTAATGAACCATGCAACCAGTGTTACATCGGAACTACAAAACAATTTCTTAAACAGCGAATTTCTAATCATAAATCGGATATCAAATCAAACAATCCTGGAAAGACAGCCCTGGCGAGCCACAGTATCGAAAACGGCCACTCTCCAGATTTTGAAGGTGTGAAAGTCCTACAGACAGAGAAACATGTTTCGAAACGATACACCCTAGAAATATTACACATCATCAACAACAACAACAACATGAACAGAAAACAAGACACCCAAAACATCTCTGCCATCTATTGTTCTCTTGTCTCATCATAACACAGTATTCTTTCAGTTTCTTTACTCCTTGTTTAAATTCCATAGACTAAACTTCGTTTGAAGTGGTTATTTCTTTACTTTTGTAAATAATATTACAATTATTAGATACAATAATTTTAAATTTCAGTTTAAATTTAAACACAGTTTTATTAAAGTGAGTGTATTTTGTATTGTTTCAATTATTGTTATTATAATGTAAACAATATATTTTTTCTTGTTGTCCAAATAAAGTTGCCCTGAAGAAGGCAGCAACCCCTGCCGAAACGTCGGGAAAGCTAATGTAACTTAATTGTTTCATTGCAAAAACTACAGTGACCAAAAAAAGCCGACGGAAAGATTATTTTTAATCACTTCCAATCACAATTATTGTAACAATTTCCAACTCAATCTAACAATGACACTTCAACAATTTTGTTTGAAATAACAACCATAGTTAAATATCATGAATGAAAGAATACAAGATTACGCTGTTTATATGTTTTGTCTCCAAAAACGTAGGAAGGTTTTTGGAGACAAAACGTATAAACAGATGTGACTGTCAAGAAAATTTTTATAGAGATTATTTTTTGTTCGCCAATTGTTTTATGATTAATATAAGTTTTTCATTTTAAAAATACAAAAATATTACCGAAAAATGTTTTTTAATTGTAATTCAATTGTTTTAAATTATATTAATAGTCAAAATATGAAGCAAAAATAGAGAGTGCGATGAAAAAATTCAAATATCAGATATATTTACTTCTTGAATCATTGTTTTTATATCATAAAAATATAGCCCACAACATTAAAAAAAATAATGGTAAGAAAATCAATTTAACAACAAATTCAAGTAACTTAAAGTTTTCGTGCCCCTATTTCTCATACAAATTATACCAAAGTCTAGTCTTTTTTGTCTCCACTTGAGTCACGAAGCGTGTTGAAAATTACATAAGTGTCGTAATCTTGTATTCTTTCATTGTCCCGGTCTACATTGAACGATTTTTCCAGTGCCGATCTTTTATTCGTAGGTGAAAGGAGTGAAAAGTGAGGGGTAGGGATCAAATCGTTTGTACCACAAAACTCGAACGATTTTTCCAGTCTGTTTACGTTCTCTTTCGCCCTCTTTCCAGTTTTTTGTGTGTTCGGTGTCAGTGTGCCATTGGGTTTATGGTGTGAGTGAATATCAATGCAAAATGAAGAGCACAGAAATAAAAAAATGAAGAAGACAAGGAAAAAATCTCATGAAAAAAATCGTTCTGTGTGTACATTTCACACGATTTCTGGAAAAATCTTCGTGGAAATATCGGGCAATGTAGATCGGGACATTCATGGTTAACTATGGTTAATAAAAGAACGCACCACAGCTCTATATTGCATATTCAAATGTACTAGATTTTACCGGTTTCTGTTGACAGCTAACTTTTTCGCATCAACAAAATTGTGAAAACGAACAGCAAAACCCAAAAAATGTCTTCACCAGCACCAAAATCCCCCGAATTATCAGATAAAAGTAGGAAATATGATCGCCAAATAAGGTAAAATTTAGTTTAAATAAGTTTTTCAGTAAATGCTAAGCAATTACATTAATAGACTTTGGGGTGAAAACGGTCAGAGCCTCTTAGAAACTGCAACAGTCTGTTTGGTCAATGCTAATGCAGTTGGATGTGAAGTTCTAAAAAGTCTCATTTTACCCGGAATCGGAGGATTCACAATTGTTGATGGCTCTGTTGTTACTGAAGAAGATATAGGATCAAAGTAAGAAATTAACTTTTGCTAGAGTAGTGGAATTAAACAGCATTGCTCTGCGTTCTAGTTTCTTTTTAGAACAATCCAGCGAAGGACATTCGAAAGCAGCACAGTGCATGCAGTTCTTGCAGGAACTCAATGCTGATGCTAATGGTGATTATGTCGATGAAAGTATTGAGTTCATACTCAGCAACCGACCGGAATTTTTTAATAATTTCGATGTGGTGATTGCATCTAATTTAAATGAGAAAATTCTGCTAAGTCTTTCGAATAAACTCTGGAATGATAAGATTCCTTTTGTTTATTGCCGTTCATTGGGGTTCTTTGGGTCGGTTAGATTACAAGTCAAAGAGCACTGTGTAATAGAAGCTCATCCTGATAATAGAATTTATGATTTGAGATTAGAGAAACCATTTCCTACTTTGCAAGCTCACTTAGAGGTAATAAGTCAGTTTTATGAGAGTGGACAGTTTTAAGGTTGTACTTTTTTTTATTTTCAGTCGACGGTAATCTCTCCTAAAGTTCCCTGGTTAATTGTTCTTAATAAATTTCTATGCGATTGGAAGAACAACAATGATGGCCGCATTCCCAAGACATACAAAGAAAAGAGCGCACTAAAGGAACTAATTCAAAATGGTGAGTTTAATTTTATAGAGCTCCAAGCACTTCAATTTCTTGCCACTTGGTACAAGCCTCTGACAGTATTTGCAGTATTTTCTATATGCCGGCATGTGAATTTTGTTGAAATTTGTTATAAAGAAAGAAAAGTCGAACAACATAAAGCTCAATTTAGTTTCAGTAGGGCTGATTCATTAAATTATTATGATTGATTTTCATTTCTTATAAATTCTCTTCCAAGGTATAATCAACGACGAAGAAAATTTTGAAGAAGCAATAAAAGCTGTAAACACCGCCTTCGGCGCTGGTTTGGTCTCACCAACAATTAAAGCAATTCTCGATGACGATGCGTGCGAAAATATCAATAAACAGGTCAGTCTAGCATATCCAAAAAACAAGACAAATTTTAATTTCAAAATATTTATCTCATTAGAGCTCGCCATTCTGGATAATGGCCAAAGGACTACAAGAATTCGTTTTTAACGAAAACGACAACTACCTGCCATTGCCAGGAGTTCTGCCTGATATGACAGCAAACACCGAATCGTACATAAATCTGCAAAACATATTTCGCCAGCAGGCATTGCAAGATGCTGATAATATTTACAGAAAATGCCAACACTACTTGAAAGAATTGGGCCTACCACCAGAAACAATTACCGACAAAACTGTTCGTTTGTTTTGCCGTGAATCGGCTGGCCTAGCGGTGGTTCGTGGTACCAAAATTGCTGATGAGTATGAGAAGTCGAGTAAAATTGTTAATATTGGTAAAAATAATTTTCTAAACTTTCATCTTTAATTTTAAATTGGGAGGAATTTTTTTGTATAATTTTTGAATTTAGTTGATAACTTTGAGACACAAGGTACTTTGGCCGAATATTATGTTGGTTTTTTGGCCTATGAACGGTATCAAACCGAATTTGGAAACATTCCTGGTGAATTGTATGTGGAAAATGATACGTCTAAGCTGAAAGGAATTGCAAATAAAATGTTAGCAGATTGGGCGGTCCATGGACAGGTTAGTGATGATCTAATTCATGAAATCTGTAGCTATGGAGGTTCTGAAGTCCATACTGTGTCGGCATTTATCGGTAAGATTCAGTGGTGCTGTAATGACAGTTGTGATACTTATTTTTTTGTTTTCAGGTGGATGTGCAGCTCAGGAAGTGATTAAGCTAATAACCAAACAGTATATACCAATTGATAACACGTTCTTGTATAATGCTATTACCTCTGAGACGACAACAATAAAATTATAAATGATAACAAGTAAATTAAAAAAAAAAAAAAATTATTTTATTCTTGTATGTAATTATAATTGTGCTTATTTACTTAAAGGATATTGAGTTTGTGTAAGATGAGAAATGAGATCCATTTGAAATTAAAAGAATAGTTTTCCTCAATATTTTTAATTTGGTCAATTCAGAAAATTAGAATCGTATTTAACTTCTATGACGGTGTTCACATTGGACTGACTCCTCCGAATTTACAAAAGAGAACGTCAAAAAAAACACAAATGTTTATGAAAATTTACTACTTTTCTCCCTTTCTAACTTTGAAGTGGGAGTGAGATAAATTTCAGAGAAGTCAAAAATAGTCGGAAGTCAGTCCAATGAGAACACCGTCTATTAAAGTAGTTAAAAGTTCTTTATGTCGGAGAGGAACAAAGTTGGCAATTTTTCTGAATTTCAAACATTTTCAGAAAAGGGGTTTGGCGTTAATGCCAGAAGTAAAATATTTCGAGAAGTAGGTACATATATCTTATATAACATATAGGTATATCTTGGTTTCCTTAATTTCTCACTTAGGGCCAGTTTTTTCACAGTTAATCATCTTTAATCCATGATTATTGGAACTGGTAAATCGTCGAATGTGTTTGTTGACCAAATTTTATTAAAAAAATCCAAAGTTTGAGTTAATCATTGATATCGCTAAACAAGCGATTTGGTTAGTTATAGCCTTATTCTGGCTACCTCACTGGTGCCTCACAATTCACAATAACCTCACAACTCATGGTGAATTCGCCTTATAAAAACTTAACAATTATGATCTGCTCCTTGGCAGATCCCAACTCATGTTGTTCTTGTGAGGTTTCTTATGAGGGCTTCCACAGAAAACGAAATTGTGACCGCCTTATAACTCACAAAAAATTGTGACCTGTGAGCCTTACAATGGCAGAATAGGGCTTGTGTGTTAACCCACTGAGAACAAACTGGTTGCGCTCCGAATGTTTTGCGTTGGTCTGCGAGATACTACAACCAAAAGTTAAATGATTTTTTCATATGTCAACTGAAACAAAGCTTTAACATAATTGATTTGAGTAGAATATTCACTGCGCATTTCATTAATGGGATCAGGGTTGTCAGATTGTGCGATATATCGCCAAATGTGCGATTTGAAATTTCATTTGGCGACACAAAAATCGGTTTGGCGATGTACCCCAAAAAAGGCGATATTTTTAGTTTTTGGCGATTTAAATTTTTTGAATTGAAATTCAAATATTCTTTTCACAAATGTTCACTTTAACCTTGCATCTTTTTCATCGCTATTTGCGCTAAATGTCGCCATCTAATCATTAAATTCTATACGCACTCCAAAACAGAAATTCTATTTCACTCCTATCCCTTAAATAAATGCCGTATGTCAAAACAAACAACTTTGCTGGTTAACCAAATCGAAGAAAGATGGATTAGCAAGCACATTGCAAAATTTGCGAATGCGATCTACGTTCGCTCAAAGCTGACTAAGAGCTGGCTGCTGTTAAGTCTATAGCCATGCTGCAAAGGCTATGAAAAGGATCCCATTGATAATGATAAAATATTGCAAATGTATACATAAATCGAATTAAAGATTTTTTTTTATTTTTAGGTTTTGTCTTATAGATATGTACCTTTGTAATTTTATTTATTTTTTTTTTAGTATGATTTATTTTGATATTAAAACTACTAATTGCTAAATTTTATTTTATTTTTAAATTTGGTGATTTTTAGGGTGGACAATTTTGAAATTTGGCGTTTTTTTGGCGACTTAAGTTTTACTTTTGGCGATCTCACTTTTTAAAACCTGACAACCCTTATTGGGATGCGCAAAAGGGTCCTACACACGATCAATTTTTATTGACAATAGGGGTATTCACGATCTGGTGCAACGAGCCTAGTAAAAGTGCGAAATTTTATTTTTTTTAAGTGGATCGTGAACGCACTTTTCTTATCTTCTTGCAACACTAAAGCAAAAGTCAAAATTAGTTTGACATTTGTTATTTGTTTTTGTTTCGAACATATCTGAAAATTTTAATTTGATTTAATTTAAATTTTGTTCATAAAAAGATGCCAAAAAAACGGAAAAAGAAAATATTACCAAATCTTAATTATCGTCCGAATTTTAAATGGAAAATAATAGTAAAAGATGATGACGACGTCACATCAATACAATCAAGATAGCAAATTGGATGTATCCAATGAACATACATTTGTTTCTGTTTGCAATAGGTTTCGGGTATTGCTAAAGTGCGAAACTGTTGTAAGATTGCACCTTGTATATTTTGTTGTTGTAGTGTTGTAAGATTTTACACTTTTGCACTTTTACAATGATACTAGGCCAGTTGCATCGGATCGTGAATACCCCTAATAATTATTGAAAATATTTTCTGTCAACAAATTGTCTTTTAAATTCGCAAAAAATTTAATTTTTATTTGTTTTTGTCTGCCTCCAACTACACAACCTAAACATCGATAAATACGTTGATGCTGCTCAGAACCCATCCTGTCATTGACACTTACATTGATGAAAACCAAATCGATTTTGTTTCTCATCAATGTGGTCAATGTTGATTGACAATGACATTGAAGAGCTTACAAACGACCCAGCGAAAAATGACATTTTCAGCGAATATTGGCAATAAACATTGATCTTCTGTAGGGCCCTCTAAAGGCTCTCCCAAACCAATGCGAAACATTCGTTGCGGCGAAAAAACATTCGTCAGCCAAAACTAATTCATATGTTCTCCGCCTTGTTGGTGTGGGCACTCCTTTGAGTATATAATATGGAATGCTCGGTCCTTTCCCTAATGCATTGTAGTACTTGAGCCTGTGATAGGGGGCGTGATTTCAATATAGAGAGGGTTTTTTGACATCTGCAGCTATAACGGTGTTGTTGTAAAAACCCTCTCTATATTGAAAATTGAATAACCGCATAGATTACCGCGCCCGCTATGATGGTTACGTTTTTGGAATGTAAACGAGCACTCCATATTATATATACTCAAAGGGGCACTCTCATACATAACAATGTAAATAAATTTTGACATGCGAATGTTTCTTCGCCGCAACGAATGTTCCGCATTGGTTTGGGTGGGCCTTTAAGGCCAACGTGAAAGCGGCACATTCGCCGACGCGACCTTAAGGCTCTCCCAAACCAACGCGGAACATTCGCTGTGCAAGGCGAATCATTGAAAAAAATATACAATATGTGACGGAAACCTATAAACAAATCTCAATCTACGAACATACCCTTGCGAGCTTTTTGTGGCTGTCAACCAAACCCCTGACACCAGACATGACAATTCTGTCAAAACTATTATTTTGAAAACGCACGACAAGACAAAAGCAAATTTTCCGATAATTTATTTTTCCAAGGAAAATTTGAATCCGACAATACGAAATTCTTTCGGAAACCCCAAATAATCACAATCCTCTAACGACTCCCGATTTATTATTTCATTCTAATGGCTTTAAGGTAAGTTTTAAGAGAAGCAATTATGATGGTTCAACTCTACAATTATTTCTTTTACGTAATCTCTGATGCCACAACAATGATTGATTTTGTATTATTTCTTCTTCTTGCAGACTTGCAATCAAATCTGGCTTAGCTTACGGTGCAATGCACTACACCTGCAGCCTTGGCGTTTGGGGCAACAGCGTTCAAGCAGATAAGCTCTACAATGAATTAAAGGATCAGGCAAGGCCACATGTAGTTAGTTTACAGAAGAAACTACCCTTCGAAATACCGAATCTTCCCAAGAATGGAGAAATTCGATTCCTAGCAAAGCACTATTACAATAATGGTGTTAAGAGTACCTTCCATTTTATCTTAATGCTTCCATGCTATGCTGGCCAACTAATCAAAAAGACCAAAGACACAATCAATAAGTCTTTGGAAGCACCTGCCGTTAAGAACTGAGTGTCTCTGAAATAGTTGGGAGTTTGCTATAAGGATTGTGCTGTTATTTCTATTTTTTGTTCATTTTGTGCTGGCCTCATAATTATGTGCTAAAAATAAATAAAATTCTTAAGTTAGTAATTGAATAATTTATTGTATTTTCTTTTACGGATTAAAATGTCCTGGAAAATTTAAAAGAATTCGAATGAAAGCAAAATCACGTTAGCTCTTCAAAGGCTAAAAGCAAATGCTTAAATCTTAAACCAAATACCTAATACTTAAGAAAAACAAAATATTTGGAGGATACACAAATAAATATAAATAATAAAAAATTGGCAGTTAGGGTTTCACTTATAATTGATTTGACTGACCTTGAATGTATAGAAGATACCCTCTATAGATCAAGATACATAATTTAAATTTAAAAACTAAAAAAAAATTGATTTAAATTTCAAATATTTTGTTTGATTCTGGAGTTAGTCTGTCAATGTGGGTTTCTGGCGGTCGAATTTCGGCCAGCGGGCCTTACTAGTAACTAGTATAGTATTGAACTTATAACATCACTGCCGTTTTATCATTTCAATATTTATTTTCATCCCCTTTGGTCTTAATGTGCCCTATACAGGCCATGAACAAGACATGAGTGCTGTTCAAAGTTTGGCCATGATTTAAAGTTTCAAGTGCTTGTGAGTTTTTTTTCTATATTTTGTTGATTTGTAAGTGAATTTTATTGGAAAGGCTAATGAACGACATGAAATAAATTGCCCAGTGAGTAAAAATGCACTGTTTGTTGATTGGATTGTGTATTTGATTTGATTATGTATTACTTGCAGAGTCTGGGTGTAAAGCGGTTAATTTACAGCTCAAGAACTCGTGAACTTGAAATCTCTTTAAATAATATTTTACTGGCGCAGCCAATAGACTTACAACCCTAAACTGTTCATGTTAATCGAGTTGATTTAGAATTTATTACCCATTCCAAACGACTAAGGTGAGAAGCATTTTTTTATGATAGGATATACTACGCAGGAGACAGTCAGCCCTATTGTGAGTTCAGCATGAAAGAAAATCCGCCCGGAAAAATTAAATTTCACTCTTCCCTTATTGTGAGATTCGGTCGAATAATGTTCCCTGTTCGTAAAAAATCCCTTATTGGCACTATTGACAGTTTTCGTGTGAAATATCTCATGTCATTTACAACAAGATTTCCATTTAATTTTTGGTGGCGAACGAGGCCACACTTGTTGTAAAATAGAGGGTGAAACTCGCGATAACTTTTAAAAATCCGGGCGAACAAAACATTTTCGGGCGAAATGTTTTCCGGGTGAAACTCACAATAGGGCTGAGTATCTATTATTACGGCAACCATATTCCGTGGTCCTGAACAATACTTTACGAAATATTGGCATTCCTGTAAATGACTCATCTCTAATATAGATGTTACATTTCGTCGTTAAGCAAAGAACAGATACAAAAAATTGATTGATTTTTCAAATGAGTCCCAAATGTTTCTGTACAACATTATAGCAAGCTTTTATCGCTGCAGCCGTGGTGGTCGCATCAGCTTGGTACACATTATCGATACTTAGTGATTCTTGTAACACATTCCTCATGTTGTACACTTAACTTTTGAGAAAGAGTGTCACTTTAATAGAATCAATAATAGGTTTATTTCTAGCCTTTAAGATAGCTTAAAAATAATGGCAAACAGCGATATTGCCACTTACCCTATGAATAACAGTAATAATTCTTTTATAAAATGTCATTAGTTCAGACGTTCATCACCGAGAACTAAACGGAATTGTTGTTGTGTTTCACAAGAACATTTTTTTTTATCTAAGTGGTTCCATTCAAAGAAATACTAGGTAATCTCTATGTTTTGGATTACTGTTCCGAATAATGTTCAACTTATGATATTTTAATAAAATACAAAAATCCTTTGATACTGGAGTTGTTTTTTTTTTTTATTATTTCAAATAATTTTATTTTTTTATAAACAATTTTTATTAGCTGGCTGCACTTGTTATTTCGAATAATCTTATAAAAGTTTTAAACTTATCGTCGCTGTTTGTTTATTTTATTTTTACTTGTATTAATTTAATTCGCTGAATTTTTATAGAAATCAAAGGAGAAAATAAAAGTAGAAAAAAAAATATAAAAAAAAATCCGCTTTCACAAGTTTCAATTATGCTTTTGTTTCAACAGCAGCAGGTGCTGATTCTACTTTTGCTTTCGCTGCTGGTTCTGATTCACTGGCTACCTTCTTCTTTGAACCCTTACCCTTCTTTGCACTTTTTGCGGGGTTAATAGGGGTGCTTACTAGTTCCTGAAATGAAAAATGGGATTAAAGATTTATTTTTTTTTTGTTTTCACTAAATAGTTTTTGTTATTTTCTATGAAATAACGAAAGAAAGAAAATGTTTACATAATTTAGCTTGCACAGCAATAATACAATAAATAAATGAGTAATGCAAAAATTTAAATTTCATTATAATTATAAAATTTCTTTCAAAAAGCACATAATTTAATTTCAACAACGTTTATTAATCAAAATAACAAAGTCTCATTCAAAGCCAAACAGCTTAACAAAGAAAGCTAGGAATTGTTCCTTGTTTTAATTGTTTGAATCCATTTGGGATTCGATACAAAAAAAATCGAATCCTAAAAAAAACACAAAGAGCTGTGGTAAAATTCAATTTTAATATAGCAAAGTGTCTGGTCGTAAACATCATAAATAAAATCTTTACGAAATTTTCCTTGCATAGCAATTATACAATATATATTAATATAACTTTAAATTTATTATAATTTAAAATTAAAATAAAAAAAAAAATTTGAATAAATATAATTTAAAAAAAAAAAATTAAAATTGTTTAAATATAATTGAGATTTGATAACCAATTTTTTCAAACCTTAAATAAACCACAGAAAAGTGTGGTTATTATATTCAATTTTTATATAGCAAAGTGTCTGGACGTAAAAATCATAAATTAAATCTTTACGAAATTTTCTTTGCATAAGAAACTTATCTTATCTATGTAAAAACAAAAAATAAGTTTCATTGACTAAAGTTAATATTTCAATTTTGAAGTTTTTTGCGAACTTTAATGCAAATGCGTTTTGTTCAGTCAACAACAATTGGGGTCATCAGTAATGTTATGTTGTTGGGATTTTTGGACGCATGATTATGCAAATTATATTCTTCATGGGAACTTCTTAAAATTCTTATCTTCTTAGATGTATTATTGTTTGAAATACTTTAAAATTTGATAGAATATATTTTTAACAAATTTTAAAGAGATGCCAGATTTAACTCTTAATGCAATTATACAATTTTTTTATAGCAAAGTGTCTGGACGCAAAAATCACTAAGAAAACTTTTACGGAATTTTCTTTGCAAAAGAAGAAGAGCGCTCAAATTTATAAGAAATAAAACTTTTCTGAGTATAAAAGAATAAAATCACCTAAAAACTTAAAAATTTAATAAAAAAGACAAAAATTACCTTCAGTTCAGGTTGAGCTATACTATGCTCACTAGCAAAGTTCTCCTCAGCGAATGGGATGCCGGTAACCAAATTGACACCGTTTGGCATAAGCAGGACAGTGTGTTTGAATTGAGCCACATATTCAGCTAAAAAGAAAGTAAATACATTTGATGTAAAAATATAATCTTAAAAAAACATCCGCAAACAAAATCAAACTTACTTGGTTTCTCATAGAGCACTTGGAATGGTTCAATCATCTTGTGGGAAACACATTCAACAACACCCATTCGTGCTTTAGTCTCCTCTTCAAAGTGTCGCAGATTGAACGGCATATTTCCATATTTTGTCTTAACCTACAAACACATTTAAAGTCTATTTAATTGGATGAAATATTTATAATAAGTTTAAATATCATTCGCATCAATCCCTCGCCTCAGATCTCATAATCTTGCCTTCATTGGGGAAACAAACAAAATTTCATCAGCTTTTAGCATTTCTCCACAGAATTCCACAAAAGCCGAATTCGTTATTGCTCGTTGAGAACCCTCAAGTGCGTACATTTTAATCACTGGCTAGGTAAACGCTTTATCATGTGTTCAAATTGTTTAATATAAGAATTATAATTACTTGCCTCAGCCAGGAGAGCCCTTGATGCCTTCAGTTTAAGTTGATAGTTTTCATCGGTCTTCTTGTAAATTGAAACTTTTGTGTCCTTCTCACGACCCTTTAAATATTTTAAAAAAATAATAACTTCTACTCGTTTGTTAGTTTTATAAGATATTACTTACAACTCCTTCACCTGAACTGACAATTACATCAATTGCATACACTTCGTGTGTTTCGAAGGTACATTTTTCGTGTTCCTTGCGTTGAGCTTCGCTTGGATTTTGAATAATTGTCTTCTCACCATCGATTTGGAATTGTTTCAATTGATGACTGAGCATACCTTCGATTGGTTTGCATTTATACGATTCGGCAACTTGTTGTACGGCTTCAGTTATTGCATAGTTCTAAAATTGTAAAAATGTACAAATTTTGGATCATACATTTCTATATATTTTAATTTTCATAACTTTTTGAGACAAAAATATTGTTAAACATTTTAAACGAAAAGAGTGGATATTGGTATAACTTCTTTTCACGGTTAATGTTCGTTTGTATAGACAAGCTTGAAGATAGCATAAGAGATCGATAATCCTATATACCATTAGCTTTATTCAAACATGCTTCAAATAGATATCGTCACTTTTTCTATTCAATACATGTCTGATACTTGACATAAATTTTAAACTAATAAGACATAAAAAGAATTTTTTTTTCTTGTATGTCTCCATTCTACACAATGTTGCTAAGCTTTTCATTTGTTCATTAATTACACATTTAAGAGGTTGAATTTTACTTACATTCGCTCCATCTTTAATCAGCCTTAAGGCAGCTTGTACTGCCCAGTAAGCAGCTAGGGTAACATCAGCTTTTTTACCTGATGCTTTGTTGCCACTTGATGCTCCAACCACAATAGTATGCGCTGCTACTGCAATAAATCCATCAATATGGGCACCCAAATCTCTACAATAAATCATCAATCAATCATTTATTAATTTTATTTTATACAAATAATTTCTTCTTTTTTTTAAATTGAAACCTACATTTTCACAACATCGCCTTCTTTCAGAATGCAATCAGGATCATTCTTTGTTGGTGAAAAATGACACACACAATTGTTAACTGATACACAGGTTGGAAATGCAATACCTTTCTTTAAGTCTTTTTCCTTTTTGTAAACCTACAAGAGAAGTTAAATGACTTGAATTTTAATTCATTTTTCATTCGTTCTTGTTTATTTAAAGGTTGATTTTTGCTTTGTGTAATTTATCCTCAGATCTCATAATCTAGCAATCTCTGGGAATCCATTATGACGCTAAAGTGGGCTACCAATATTGAATATGGCACAAAGCATTCCATTATCCTATCATCCCAAAGGAGGACCAGGGAACACTTTCACTTCTTTGTCACAACTTCAAACCCTCAAGCGCGTGTTTTTAATCATTGGACATAAACCGTTTAGAATTAGGGGATGTACTGCTAAAAGAAGACTTACTTTTCCAGTTTCTTCACTGATTTGACTGTCACCCTTTGTACAGATTTCCCTCACAGAGGCATCAGCAACACAGAGATCGATGACTGCTTTTAATGTTTCTAAAAAGATAAATATATATTTTGAGTACCAATAAAATAAACTGTTGGAAATGCAGTTAGGAGTTAGGATTATTTGTATATTTGGTCTTTACATTTTTTCAATAAAAAGTTGTGACTTTCCGATTAAACTTGCAGCCTAAATTTACAAACGCATCACTGCGCAAATGATGCGCAATCAGTTGCGTCAAAACATTCATAAAATGCATCTAACCGACATCAATTTTTGTATCAAAGTGAAAAGTCACAATCTAAATAAAGCCATGAACACTTATACAAAAAATGATGCCGGTTTAATGTATTTTATGAATGTTCTTTAGAAGAAATGTACCTAACGTAACGACGTAGAGAACGCTATTCTGTCTGTGTCCCGCAATTCTGTCTGTTTGTACCTCGATCTGGAGCATAAACCACTGAAGAGACTCTCTTCAAACTTTGAACTTAAGTTTTTCAAGGGAAATTGATTTTGTTGTTAGCTCATGAAATAACGGTAACTGCCAAGCAACCAATAGTCATTTGTTTATTTTAAAAACGGATCCAACAATTTTGAGAAACAAAAATTACGAGTTTCTATTAAGAGTATGATAAGAAGATGAAGAAATTTAAATATTAAAATATTGAAATAACTTCTGTTTTAAGTGGAGTGAATGAATAAAATTTAATTTAAAAGTACAAGTGACCTCAACTCCAGAAATAATTGTGTTTCGCCCAAGAATTTAAACAAATTCCCCTAGAATAATAAAATTCACAGTATCTTTTTGCTGTAATTTTTATAAGAGTCGGTAAACATCGACCAAAAATTGGGTCTTAGTAGGGTATAACAGACTGACTGAAGAGCCCACTGTTATACCTTGGGCGAAACACAATTATTTCTGGAGTTGAGGTCACTTGTACTTTTTAATTGAATATTAAGAGTATGGTCAATACATATAGTAAGAACAAAAATGTACCATACTCTTAATAGAAACTCTTTTTTTTTCGTTCATACAAATTTTTTCTTGATTTCAAATTTGTTTGTAACTTTTTCATTCAATCTGGAATCGATTTTATAACAAATTTTCCCCAAAAATCGTGAATAAAATATAGGGAAACATTTTGCATGGGAATTTGGCAGTCATTTCAAAATATCAAATCCGAACTTACAAGGACCAATGAAAATGTATAGGCGTTTCTTATTTTGAAAGAAGGAATTTTCTCGGAGAAAATATTATTCACCATAGCCCACAATATGGACTATGAACTCTTTATACAGAATTTTAATAATTTATTTATACAGAAGCCCTACAAAATTAAAGTAATCACTCATTCATATTATAACTAACAATAGGTTTTTTTCAATATATATAAAAATAAATACAAAAATTTATAACTTTTAAGGCTTGTCGGGAACAAAAATAAGAGCTGCAAATTAATTTATTTATTTATAAAGAAATTCTAAAAGTATGCGGGGAGAACTACCATATTTTGGGCGATGCTGCCGCGTTAAAAAAAAATTAAAACATTAGCCATGCTTTGGTGTGACATCTCCACTCAAAACAGTTATTTTGAAACAGGGGTCAAAATAAAGAAAAAATATGAACCATTCTTTACTCGTTCAAAATTCTGACGTATACAATAACACTTGACCAAATATAGAGCAAGAAGAATGGCAGTACAAAAAATAAAGTTAAATAATGAACATTTATTTATTTTGATCTTTCGACATTTTGTGTTCCATTATGTGTTTTAATAATCCCATTTTTTCTTCTGCTCTAGCTTCTTTTCTTTGCTTCTTCTCAATGGATCTTTTCAAAAACATTTCTTCTCGCCGCTCAAAAAAGTAAGCTTGTTGTTGTATAAATATTTTTCATACAGTAGATCCTGTGGAGTTCTTCTTTTTCGGCGTTTTGCATGTGGTGTATTTTCTTCTTTCGAAGTTGACGCTGCAAACCAAACGATTTTTAAAATATACGTAGGTATTTATACAAGTTTTTTTTTTTGAAAAATTATATTGCATATCTAAATACATATTATTTATTATATTGCATATCTAAATACATATTTAATAAATTGTTTACAATAGATTTTGAGTCAGAAAGAGAAAAAATTTAACGGTCAGAAAACATACCTATTACTTCTAGAAGTTAAAAAGTATAATTAAGCGTGCTTACGAAATCCCAAGGATCTAACGTCATTTGGTAAAGATTTCGGAATTTACCAAAAAAGTGGCGTAAACGTATTTATAATATGTTGAATACTTGTTATGCTAGTTTACTTACAAACCAACGTATGAAGGTAGGTACATTATGTACATACATAAAATAAACCATTTTGAAATCACAACAAAAATTTCAATAATAGAAACACATGTTTTTTAACAGATTTCATTATGTGCGAATGTAGCAAAAAGTGGTAGTGACAGTTGAACATAAATAAATTTAAATATTTCGGAATTCCTGTTACTTTTTAGTTGTGTTTACGGTCTAGCAAGATTAATTTAGTGATTGAGGAGTCCCAAGGTAATACATACCCATAACTAATAATTTATTGGAACTCTTCAAATCAGGCTTATAGTTATTAATTCAGTTGATTATTTTTAATAAGGTAAAATAATGCAAAAATCTTTTTATCATATGATCAAGTTATCCCCTTTTTTCATTCTGTAAAATGTTTTTTTCCGGATTAGAAAATTATTTGAAAAACATCATAAAATGAAAACAATAAAAAAAATCATATTTCTGTAATCAACTGAGAAGAAGTGTACCTCCTATGAAACACTTTCTAGAATTTTGTTTGTATGTGGTTTTGGTACCTTATCTTCCTTTCATTGAAAAAAAAACTATGTATAATCTATTTAATGTATGGAGGTATAGGTACATAAATGCATGAAAGAGTGAAAACATGCGATAGTTTTATGGCAGTTTTAGTACATAGGTATGTATATTCCTTTTGGACTGTCTCCCAAACCAACGCGAAAGCGGCGCGGAACATTCGCCGAAGTCAGTTTTTTGTTGTTGTTTAGCATTGTTTGTCATTTTTGTTAGCATTGTGAATGATTCTCCCTGCATAGCGAATGCTCCGCGTTGTTTTGGGAGAGACTTGATACTACAATCCCCTTTAGTAAAGAGGGGATTATACTTAAATTTCCTCGATAGTATAGTAGTCAGTATCCACCACAAATAAGGTACATACATACATACATAACACCTATAAGTGTTTCAAACCCTATGAAAGTTGTTCACATTATGAAAAAAAAACAATTTCGATGATAGCCATACAACTTTGTAAAGTAGACTGATTTAAAACCGACAACAACTAACCTAGATCAACACATTTTTCCCAATTAAGTGCAGTTAAATCTAACCATCTCTACACGCACATGAGAAAGAGAAGGAACAACGATGTGTTAAGCATTTGAATTTGAAGCAGGAAAATAATCGATATTGTGCAGTTCAATCCAAATATATTAAAAATAAAAGGCCAACATAGCTGCATAATTGGCTTGTTTAATGAAATTTTGCAATCGCTAATTCATTTACTTGAAATAATTCTTTAAATACCTGAAAGATATCTAAAAATAACAGCAGCGTGGCGATGGCGTGACGCTGCCGTCAACCGGCTTTTTAACCAAAAATTAAAAAAAAAAAATACAAAGAATTTGTATGTATCAAAGTGCCCTTAGATCAGATGAAAGGTGGCAAATTGACTTCGCTGAGTTGGCTGCCAAAAGTCAAATTCCAGATTATCAGAATATCACTCGAGAAAAAGAATAAACCCATTTTTAAACTAAATTATGAGCATCGAAAATTGAACTCAAATCTTGATATTATAAATATGATTTTAAATAGATACACATTCAGTGCTCATAATTACACAAGTCTTTCCACTAACATTTATTTTAAAACTGAAAAAAAAAAAAATCATTTCAGAAAAACGAAAATTAAAAATCAAGTTTTAAAGGTTAGAATTTTGGCAAACATCCGCGTGGCTCTTTAAAAAAAAAATGTGGATGTGGACAAAAATGTTTGCTTTAATATATTATTTAAATATTGAATATTTATTGATTAATATTTATTTTAATTTATTCGCTATCTACTTACTATTAACAATTTCACCAGCCAATTTGTATTTGGTCACAACTAAATCCTCAGCGATGGTTTTCTCTTGGACTTCAACTTCGTCGGCCATTGTTATTTATTTGTTCGTTCCTTTTTTCTTACTTTAGAAATCAAGTCGAAGAATTTGTAAAATTATAAAAATTGTTATAAAGACACTTAAATTCCAATTACTTTGTAATTAGGGAATTGTTAAAAAGAATACTCTATAATTAATACAACTACGGAGGCAAAAAACGAACTCAAAAGTTTTTTTTTGTATTTTACATCCGACGCGGCAGCACTATTTTGTAAAAGAAAGCGGAGCGGGTGCCACACAGAAGAATAAAGAAAGAAAGAAAAATAAACGAAAAAGGGAACGTCATAAATTAAATTTTAGTTCAGTGCAACCTAAATAAATGTTGAAATGTTAGATGGCGCTGCTGTAGTATTAATTAGTTAAGCAATGTCTACACTGACTTAGGCTTTTGCAGAAAGTGAGAAATAAATATTTATGCTGAGCTAGGGGTCTCTATAGAATAGCTTTAAAATATTACGGTGAGGAAACACCCCTAATCCTCGATTTCATAAAGCCCTTATAACAATTGAACAGGCTTTTAAGTCTTAAAATGACGTTTATTCCATACAAAATACGTCATTTAAAAATTTGAAAGCTAGTTAAATGATTGTGAAAGTGGTCATAAATATGATTAAAAAATATTTTAATTTTTCGATTTTGGCATTTTTTTTTTGCACACTAGTACTCAAGTTTCCATTAAGAAATACACATTTTCACACGCGAATACTTTTTTTGGGTAAATTAAATAATTTTGTTTCAATTTTTAATAAACATTTAAAGTTGCAAAATTGTATTCAATATGCATGAAATCTGCGGCCAGTAAATAAAAAAATTATACAGTTAATTTGACAGTTCTACTACTCAACAACTTCGCTATGGTAAGTTTTGCGTGATGCGTGGACTTTGTTTGGGATTTTTTGTTGGAAAATTTTTTGCTAATTCAGATGTTTTTTTTTCGATTAAAAGTACCTTGTGGGTGGACCGCTTCGCGGGTTAAAGGATTTTAACTCCCTTTTCGGGTCCTCTGTCCCGCTCACGCGACTTCGTCGCTCCGCATAAGGTATGCTCAGTCGTCAGCAGGCGCCTATGTTGTCAGTCGATCTGCAATCAAAGTTTTTTGTACTAAACAGTACCTTGGGTGGTCCGGCTTCGAGGGTTTAGGGATTTTAACTCCGTTTTCGGCTCCTCTGTCCCGCTCACGCGACTCCGTCGCTCCGCTTAGGGTATGCTCAGTCGTCTGGCAGGCGCCTATGTTGTCAGTCGGTATGTTATCAAAGTTGTTCAAAATATTGTTAAAATTTAATTTTTGAAACTTTAGTTTAGTAATCCCTAAAAAGTCCCAAAAAAAATCCCGAACAAAAACCACATATCACAACACTAACCATAGAAAAGAAGCATGTACCCTCATTTGTGTATGTTAAAGAACTGTCAAATCAAACAGACGCAGTAAAGGCTCTCCCAAACCAATGCGGAACATTCGTTGCGGCGAAGAAACAGTCGTCAGTCAAAATTAATTCATATATTTCTCCGCCGCGTTGGTGTGGGCACACTCATATATCACCATGTAAATAAATTTTGACATGCGAATGTTTCTTTGCCGCAACGAATGTTCCGCATTGGTTTGGGAGAGCCTTAAATTACATTCATTTTGTATGAAAAATGAAAACTTTATAAATAAATTAAAAATATAAATAAAAGTTTCCTCACTTTAAAATTATGATATTTATTATTTTTAGTCATAAATATATCGAATAAAATTATTCGCGTGTGAAAGTTCGTGCGCCCTTAAAGGAAAGTTCAGCCCCTACTCTTGCCAAAAAGTACAAAAGTGGGAAATAAATATCTATGCTGAAGACAACTGCTTGTAAAAAAAACAATTGAAAATTGTGTATGGAGGCTTAATTTATATGTGTGAACAATTTTCGTATGATTTTTTGCAAGTATGTTTCTTTAAAAAAAAAAATAAATCGGGTGGCACAACGGCTCATGAAGAACCAGGGCCTAGTGACTAACAACTCGCAACAATTCCTGTGTGCGCCTTTCGACAGGAATGGAAGGGACCTACAATTTTATGCCGAATCCGAACGGCTAGACGAGAAGCACTTATTCGTGACAAGTGATACTCTTGGAGGATTTGTCAATTCCTCGCAAGAGGCAGTAGCCCTGAAAAAAAACTTTTTAGTTTTTAGGTGGACGAGGCTGGGAAGCGATCCCAGACCTCCAGCGTGACAGTCGAATGCACTAGCCATTTCGCTACGGGCTACTACGTATGTTTCTTTAGCGAACATTTTAATTTCTCACTTTTGTACTTTTGGCAAAAAGCAGAGGTCTATGTAGTTAAACCCTTACACCCCGATTCCACAGGCCATGAACGATGTCCATAATCCAATCCACAATCGGATTTGTATGGATATGTCACTGCTTGGACATGGATTTTTGCGACTTTAAGCATCCATGATTATTTCTCACTTTTGTAGTTTTTGCATAGCAGGCCGACTCCACAGGACATCACAACCACAATCCAATCGGCAAACAGTACATTTTTACTAACTGGGCAAATCATGTCATGTCGTTCATTAGCCTTTCACAACTACTTCTATCTTTTACAACAAAATTCACTTACACATTCAAGAAAAACCAGAAAAAAAACTCACACGCATATGAAACATTATGTCATGGCCAAGCTTTGAACAGCCCTCCATGTCTTGTTCAAAACGTTATTTTTTTCGACACGTTGCTGCATGACCATGGATTTTTTGGATTCCATGGGATTTTTTTTAGACATGTTCATAGTCAGGCAATCGTTCATAGCCTGTGCAGGCGGCTCGTTAGGCATTACAACATCACGGACAGATCCAGATACCTTTGGCAGCGCACCCAACCGCGGCCGTTTTCATTCGTTTAAAGCCTGATCCACATCTGTGTCGTGTGTTGTGGAGTTGTGTGTCGCTATCGCTACAATGTATTTTATATGCGTGGAACCATATTTCTCTCGTGTGTTGTGTTGCAGTGTGGCGCATAAGATATATGGAATGAGAGCGACACATGGCTCCACAACACAACACACGACACAGATGTGGATCAGGCTTTACGTTTGCATACAAACTATCGACAATACTTTTTCTATGGGAACTTAATGTCGATTTCGATTCAACAATTTTAGATTTGGTGGTAAAACTTTAGATCAATCGAGGTAAACAGAACTCGAAACGTGATTTGATCTATACTTTTTTTGATTTGGATAAAAATGTCACTTTAATTTGGTGTGTGTGCAAGTGCGTGTGAAAATCTGTGTAAATCTTTGCCTGAAATCTAGATTTGCAAAATTGATCTAAATCAGACCACAAGAAAATTCGATTTTTTTTGTAGCAAAGAACTTGAAATGTGAAAAAGATCAAAAAAATCGAATTATTTTTGTTGAATCGAGATCGACATAAGTTAAGAACCGAAAATTATCTGGACCAAGCATTGACATCCATACAAATCAGAGTGGTTTGTATAGTAGATTAGATCTTAATGTCGTTTTCGATTGGATTTCAGAACAGTACTACTCCTTTTTGATTCCAATCGAATTATTTTCTATTGTTCCGAGACTAATTTGTGAAATATTTATGTGTATGTGCGTAAATTGTAAATTGTAATTTTGCACGTTCAGTCGAGCAAAATGTATTTGACAAATAATCCAATGAAAAGGTTTATATGTAGTATATGTGTGTTCCGGGTCTACTCCTTTATTAATTCCGGAACAGAAAAGTACTCCGAAAACATTACTCGGAACAGCCAATCGAATTATTTTGGAGTAAGCGGATTCAAAGAGGAGTAACTCCGAACCTCCAACCGAAAACGACATAAGTTCATATGGACTTCAGTTGTCGTTGTATTTATTTGGAAATTGTTTAGTTCAGATGTCGTTTTTTTCGTGCAGTTTTACCTGGACCTGCAAAAAAACACGACTAGTATTCATTGCTGTGTGGCGCACGACAGCGACACACGACTCCACAATACAACACACGAGACATGGTTGGATCTGGCTTAAGCCTTTTAGTTTGCAGTTTGTTTGATAGAGTGACTAAAACTTAATAAATAAAGAGGATAGCAATACAAAATTCTGAATAGAACAACGACAAAAATATCATTGTAAAAATATTTCCGTCAAATGTAACCCAGCGGTTAGCAATATTCAAGGCAATAAATTGCCTCGCTCACTAACCCAGGGGCTCCATTGATAATGTTTTGGGCAGTAAATTGCCACTTTCATTCACATGTCTTTGAATTCTGCCAATGGAGACGATTTGGAAAGGGCAATATTGCACGGTAGGTGGAAGGCAATTGTTGCTTTCCATCGTCAAGGAAACAAATTTTCAAATTGGGTGAGATTGAATAATTCCACTGGAAGACGCTTTGGGCCGGTACTTAAAAAGCTATTATTAGCCGTTTGTTTTGCAGGTTCAGATAGACGAAAAAAAGAACATCTGAACTAAGGAATTTACATGTAAAATACAAAAACAACTGAAGTCCATATGAACTTAGCTAAGTCTAGATAATTATCGGTTCATAACATAAGTTCAGATAGAAAAAGTACTGCCAGCTCAAATAACAATGGACGACCATTGTTTTGTAAATTAATTTTGATCTGACTTGTGATTTAAAATTGCGTTTTTTTTCACATTTTTTTTTGTTTTACTAACGATCGGAATAATTTTCTATACGAGATTTCTTTTTATTTGAATGTATTTTGTTTCTATTTTGCATACTTTTCCAAAAGCTGAAAGGTAGTGATGGGAATATCTGAGTTTCGTGATAGTGCTGGGCATTTTTGCTTCGATGACTTTGCTAAGTTCGGATGTCGTTTTTCTCGACAATTTTATTTGAACCTGACAAAAAAACACGGCTATTGCTCTCTATAGTCGAGGCAAAAGTTTTGACGTTTCACTTTTTTCAAAACGGTTTATAACAGATTTAAAAAACTTTTCAGCCTTTTTGACGGTGTTCACATTGGACTGACTCCTCCGAATTTTCAAAAGAGAACGTAAAAAAAATTCACAAATTTTTATTTTTTTTTAATTTACTACTTTTCTTCCTTTCTAACTATGTCCGCTTTCACACAGGGAAACCAGTTGCTGAAGATTATTTTGACGTTTTCCTTTAATTGCCTTGTAGCTTTCACACAAGGAAACTGAATTGCCAGAGATTTTTGTTTGTTTCCATATAAAGTCTATTGGCTGAACACACATTACGGACATTGTGAGAAGGAATGAACTCCCAGTTGCTGTCAAAATTAATTTGCATGGTGATAAATGAGAGTGCCCACACCAACGCGGCGGAGAAACATTTGCCTTTCAAAATGTATTTACAGGATGATAAATGAGAGTGTCCACACCAACTGCGAATGTTTCTTCGACGCACCGAATGTTTCGCATTGGTTTGGGAGAGCCTTTAATCGTATTTAGCTTGTCAACCTGAAGATATACAAATATTCTTACTTACAATATTTTTTTTCCTCATTTCTACCTCGTTTTTATTTTTTTCAGAATATTTAAAAAAAAAGTCGAAATTACTTATTCAACCTTGAAAAAGATCCAAACCAGAATTGAAACGTCGGTAAATAATCAATAAATATTGAATTAAAACAAACACAGTATTTTTGGGTTTAAATTAAGGATTTTATATTATTTATTTACTCGGCGAAAATGTTACTTATTATTTATACTTTTCCAGCTGACTGCACTTTTGTCCATGGATATAGAGCACATAAGCACCACAAATCTGTTGTGAGTACTTAAATGCTCTATATCCCATCTCCCGCGGTTATGGGCAATTAAGCATTAAGCGTTTGTTTTTCAAACTTTCCTACACAAATTGTCCCACCTACTACAAATTTTGGATATACGGCAAATAAGTATCTATTTTATAGAGCAAATGTGCTTTCTGTAACTTCGTTAATAATTGAGATAGACCAACGGGGATAGCGCCAAACGATAGAGAATATTCGAATTAGTATAACTGCATCTTTAACTCAGTTTCCCGAAAAAGTGGTCTATGGGGCACTTAATATGGCGTTTTCACTGGGCCAAATGAGGTTATTTCAAACTCATTTGCACGAAATTAGGTTGGAAATTAGGTGAATGCATCCAGCGGGAATCAGTTTCAAAAGCTCTTAAAAGCTTTTGCATGAAAATATCAATACACTATACTCAACAACATTAAACAGAAAGAGAAAACAACAAAAATAAACGGCTAACTGCCATTCCAAATTTAAAATGAAATGAGATGTCAAATGAAATTAGCTAATTTGATAATGAAAACACTTTTTTGTCAAATTTCGAAATTACCTCATTTCGGCTCTAATGAAAACGTAGTGTAAAGGCTTAACTACATAGGCCTACTTTTGTACAAAAATACAAAAGTGAGAAATAAATATCTATTCTGAAGACTCCTGCATGCAAAAAAACAATGGAAAATTGTGCATGGTGGTTTAATTTATGTGTCAGAATAATTTTCATTTGGTTTTTTGCAAGCATGTTTCTTTAGCGAGCATTTCAATTTCTCACTTTTGTACTTTTGTACAAAAGTAGGTCTATGTTGTTAAGGCTTAAGTATTCGGCCGGCGAAATGAGGTAATTTCGTTGCAAATTTCCAAATGAGATCCGAAATTACCCAATTTCCCATACAAAATCACATTTCGAAATGAGGTAATTTCAACCTCATTTGCACGAAATTAGGTTGGAAATTAGGTGAATGCATCCAGCGGGAATCAGTTTCAAAAGCTCTTAAAAGCTTGTGCATGAAAATATCCATACACTAAACTCAACAACATAAAACAGAAAGAGAAAACAACAAAAATAAACGGCTAACTGCCATTCCAAATTCAAAATGAAATGAGATGTCAAATGAAATTAGCAAATTTGATAATGAAAACACTTTTTTGCCAAATTTCGAAATAACCTCATTTCGGCTCGAAAACGTAGTATTAAGGCTTAACTACATAGGACTACTTTTGTACAAAAGTACAAAAGTGAGAAATAAATATCTAATCTGAAGGAACCTGCTTGCAAAAAAACAATGGAAAATTGTGCATGATGGTTTAATTTCTGTTTCAGAACAATTTTGGTATGTTTTTTTGTAAGTATGTTTCTTTAGCGAACATTTTAATTTCTCACTTTTGTACTTTTGTACAAAAGAAGGTCTATGTAGTTAAGGCCTTAAGGCTCTCCCAAACCAATGCGAAACATTGGGAGTTGCCAGCAACTCAGTTTCCTTGTGTGAAGCAGTCTATGAAGTGGGAGCGAGATAAATTTCAAAGAAGGCAAAAAAAGTCGGAAGAGTCAGTCCAGTAGACCCTGTTTAGATTGGTAAGATTGAGTACGGACTGGTGAGTACCATCGTGTTTACATTACAAACGGTGGGGCGCCTCAAAATACATTGAAACAACAACAACATCAACAACTTCCACATTGAAAGAACAACAAAGCAGACTCATGAGTCCGGTGTTTATATTTTCTACATGCCTCACGAGACCTCTTACCCCGCACTTCTCTTGCCTACAAACTGGCGTGAGTCCGTACACAAACTTCTCAATCTAAACAGGGTCATATGTGAACACCGTCTTTGCAAAGTCCCGATCTACATTGCCCGATTTTTCCAGAAATCGTGTGAAATGTACGCACAGAACGATTTTTTCAATGAGATTTTTTACTTTTTTTCATTGAGATTCACTCATACCATCAAACCAACGACACACTGACACCGAACACACACAAACAACTGGAAAGAGGGTGAAAGAGAACGTAAACAGACTGGAAAAATCGTTCGGGTTTTGTGGTACAAACGATTTCATCCCTACACCTCACTTTTCACTCCCTTCACCAACGAACAAAAGATTGGCACTGGAAAAATCGTTTAATGTGGACCGGGACAAATATGGGTAAAGCCTTAACTACATAGACCTACTTTTGTACAAAAGTGAGAAATTAAAATGTTCGCTAAAGAAACATACTTACAAAAAAACATACCAAAATTGTTCTGAAACAGAAATTAAACCACCATGCACAATTTTCCATTGTTTTTTTGCAAGCAGGTTTCTTCAGATTAGATATTTATTTCTCACTTTTGTACTTTTGTACAAAAGTAGTCCTATGTAGTTAAGCCTTAATACTACGTTTTCGAGCCGAAATGAGGTTATTTCGAAATTTGGCAAAAAAGTGTTTTCATTATCAAATTTGCTAATTTCATTTGACATCTCATTTCATTTTGAATTTGGAATGGCAGTTAGCCGTTTATTTTTGTTGTTTTCTCTTTCTGTTTTATGTTGTTGAGTTTAGTGTATGGATATTTTCATGCAAAAGCTTTCAAGAGCTTTTGAAACTGATTCCCGCTGGATGCATTCACCTAATTTCGTGCAAATGAGTTTGAAATAACCTCATTTGGCCCAGTGAAAACGCCATATTAAGTGCCCCATAGACCACTTTTTCGGGAAACTGAGTTAAAGATGCAGTTATACTAATTCGAATATTCTCTATCGTTTGGCGCTATCCCCGTTGGTCTATCTCAATTATTAACGAAGTTACAGAAAGCACATTTGCTCTATAAAATAGATACTTATTTGCCGTATATCCAAAATTTGTAGTAGGTGGGACAATTTGTGTAGGAAAGTTTGAAAAACAAACGCTTAATGCTTAATTGCCCATAACCGCGGGAGATGGGATATAGAGCATTTAAGTACTCACAACAGATTTGTGGTGCTTATGTGCTCTATATCCATGGACAAAAGTGCAGTCAGCTGGAAAAGTATAAATAATAAGTAACATTTTCGCCGAGTAAATAAATAATATAAAATCCTTAATTTAAACCCAAAAATACTGTGTTTGTTTTAATTCAATATTTATTGATTATTTACCGACGTTTCAATTCTGGTTTGGATCTTTTTCAAGGTTGAATAAGTAATTTCGACTTTTTTTTTTAAATATTGTGAAAAAAAATAAAAACGAGGTAGAAATGAGGAAAAAAAAAATATTGTAAGTAAGAATATTTGTATATCTTCAGGTTGACAAGCTAAATACGATTAAAGGCTCTCCCAAACCAATGCGAAACATTCGGTGCGTCGAAGAAACATTCGCAGTTGGTGTGGACACTCTCATTTATCATCCTGTAAATACATTTTGAAAGGCAAATGTTTCACCGCCGTGTTGGTGTGGGCACTCTCATTTATCAACATGCAAATTAATTTTGACTGACGAATGTTTCTTCGCCGCACCGAATGTTTCGCATTGGTTTGGGAGAGCCTTAATGTATTCTAAATAAAGTTTTTATCGATGATAATCAAGCATTTTTTTTTTTTTTTTTTTACTAAAATGGATTAAAACAAAAAAGGTAAAAAAGAAATTTAATTTAAAAAAAGGGTGACGAAAATACCAAAACTTACTCCTACGAATGTTAAGTATTTTTAAAACCAATTCCGAATAAAATTAAATGTATTTTTCTAGGAAATTTTATGGACCAAAGTTCATTTTCAGTATTTCTCATAATTAAGTGTTAAAATGTTTTATCATTTCCGTACGTTTCTTATCGACTTAAAAATAATCTGGTATACAGCCACTTAATTAATATTACTTTTTTTATGTTTTTATTACTTAAGGTTAGACCGCACTAGGCGGAACTGCACTGCAGCGGAACTGCGATTCACAATAATTTGTATGAAATTTTATGAAGTTCAGTTGCTGCTTAGTGCGATATAGCTCATACTATTTCATACAAATAATATTTTGCCGCGTCGTGAAGTGCAGTTCCGCTGCAGTTGTGTGCGGTCTAACCTTTAAAGTAAAATTATAAAAATTAATAATGCTAGAAATTTTGAATTTTTTTATTATTTTTGATTTCGTTGATTTCCGAATGTCCAGTGCATAAAAGTCCTATATCCATAGGAAACTTGAAGTTTGGTTTTTATAGATTTCGTATTCGTATGGAAGAGGGTTCTATATCCATTTTTGACTTTTTTCAAACTTTATTTTTTTTTTAAATAACCGTAACGTTTTTTGACATCAGGACTTCAAAATACAAAAAAGGATTTTTCAATTAATATATATAAAAATTCAAAAGTCAAAATTGTCAAGTAAAAAATAACGGAATTATTTTTCAAACCTTAAAATTCGTTTTCTGAGGAATAATTTGTTTGTATATGGGGCACTTAAATATTCAGCCGCCGATTTAGCGCAGTGAAAACGGCATATAAAAATAAGTTTCTTTTATAACATCCCTGTTCATCTTATATCGGTTTTTCTTTTGTTTTTCTCTCTACTGTCACAAAGTGTCAACAGCATACAAAACAGAAATTCGTCATCCATATCCATTCATTTGATCTTCTAATTAATTTCAGGAACTCATATTCAGACAAAAAATAAAATACTTAAATTTATTAATTTTTCATTAAATTTGAAAGTAAAATCAACAAAAATGAATCGATTATTCGGTAAAGCAAAACCTAAAGTTCCACCACCCAATATTAATGATTGCATTGCTGGAGTAAGTTAATCAAAAGGGTCTGATATTTTATTTGTTCCAATTCTTATCTAAAAACAAAATCTATAGATTGATACCCGAGCAAATAGCATCGAGGAAAAAGTTAATAAATTGGAAACTGAACTCCGCAAATACCGTGAACAGATGAGTAAAATGCGCGAAGGTCCCGCAAAGAACTCTGTCAAACAAAAGGCAATGCGTGTTTTGAAACAAAAGAAGGCGTAAGGAGATTTATGAACAATAGTAGTATATGTTCGAATATCGTTTTATCTTTGTTTATTTCAGCTATGAACAACAAATTGAAAGTCTACGTAATCAATCATTCAACATGGAGCAAGCCAATTATGCTGCTCAAACTCTGAAAGACACAAATGCTACCGTTCTTGCCATGAAAGACGGGGTCAAACAAATGAAAAAAGAGTTCAAAAGCATCAACATTGATAGCATTGAAGTAAGTTTCACAACTAAAAGTTATTTTTGAATTACCTTAAAATTATTTTGTCTACAAGGATATCCATGATGATATGGCTGACATGCTGGAGGAAGCTGATGAGGTCCAGCAAGCATTCGGACGTTCATACAACATGCCAGAGGTCGACGATGAAGAGCTCGAATCAGAGTTGATGGCATTGGGTGATGAAATTGCTTTGGATGATGATACAAGCTACTTGGATGATGTTGTCAAAGCACCAGCAGCTCCTGATAGAGAACCCGGAGCAGATAGCATTAAACCAACATCAACGGTTAGTTTATTTTCGAATGCTTAATCGCAAAATATTAATTTTTTAAATCGATTTTCTAGGGCGGAATCGAAGTTGACGAGTTTGGTTTGCCAAAAGTGCCAACTTCCCTGAAAACTTCATAAACCAAATGTATCGAATATTTTGTTTTTAATGTTTCTTTCTTTTTATAGTTAAACAGCTTGTTGATCAAAAATTAAATTTTTCTGCATTACTAAAGTTTTAATTTGCAAAGCACTTCTTTCTATATTATTTAACCTTTAAGTTTGAATGTCAATAAAAATTTAATGATCTTTTTAAACAACACAATTTTTTTCTTTCAATAAAAAAATATAAATTGATTACAAAAGAGAAAATACGAACAGAATGTTCGTTCTAATTCTAATGAATGAAGCTGAATAAGCAGTCATTCCAACTAGTTTATCGAACACAAACCGCTCACCCGAAAATAGTAAAGTGTTTGTTGAGTTTTTCGCAAGGGGCAAATTAAAAAAACAAAATGAATGAAAAAAAAAAAATTATTAAAAATCAACGGTAAATCTTACAACGCAGTATTACATTTGTTTGTAAAGCAATAAGTACAACCTTTTATTTTTTTTTTATAAAGTTTTTTTAATTAATAATTTTTGAAAAACTAATTTTCAAACTAAAAATTTTGAAAACAAAATTTTAATTAATTATGCACCAGCTATTTTTGTTTTCCAAATTCAATACTCCTATATATTTTTAGTTAAAAAAAACCGGATGATTCTAGGACTTCTACTTTTCAAGATATTTAAAAATCTGTTAAAAATTCATGTCTTTTCCCATGTGAAATTTCCGTCGCCTTGTTTCAAAGAACGCGATGAGCGTTGGTGTGCATGGGCAACCTCATTTATGACCGTCTAAATAAATTTTGACAGGCGAATGTTTCTCCAATGGGAGAGCCTATAACGTTATAAAGAGCTTAATATTTATTTTTATTTATTTGGAAGAAATCAGGGAGATCCAATGTAGCTCCACACAAACAAAAACTGAGCATTCAAACAGATGTGCATCTTGTATCGTTTTTTGGGCAAATGCATTTCAAGCCAAAGCAAATTAAAACATAAACTATTTAGTGATTGAAGTTGTTTTAAAGAATGTTAACTTATTTTTATGCGACCATGTAACACTACCCTTAAAATACCGTCATGCTTCACTGAATTGACTCGGTATGATTATCCTTCAAAAAAACAATTTTGTTTACATTGGGTGGTTTCTATAACAACGGCTTGTCGTCCTTTATTCAAAACAATACAAATTTTATCCCCATTTTCCCTTATACTTTACGAAGGACATCAATGAACATTTTTTAAAAATAAAAATGGATCTTTCTGAAATAATCGCCCTCGATCCAGACTATCTAAATGATGAAATAAAAGATGAAATATTCAATGCACTTGCTGGAATACAAGACATCGATGATGTTCCTAGGAAAAACTTAAGGAAAATTCTCTCTGTTTGCTTGAGCATTATGAAGCACAAAGGAGAACAAGTATGTATCTACATGCATATTTCTTTCGAAATTATTTTCATATTAGTTTTTTTCCTTTAGGTGGATAATTTACAAGAGCAACTGGAAATAAAAACCCAAGTCGATAGTGGAGGTATGTAATACATTGCATATGGACATTTTTATAGGTGCTTTATTGTGATTTTAGATGATTCTCGCAGTGAACGAGCTCAGGAAGAAAATGAAAAACTGAAACGAATGGTTAATAAATTAGAAGAAGAAAAGGCGGCTTTCAAAATAAAAATTAAAGATGTTAGTATTCAATTTTTTAAATTTACTTTATTTAATTGGAATTGAAATCTATTTAAGATGAACGAAGAGATAACTCACTTGAAAAAACGACTAACAGAAGCAATGCACTCAGGCGAAAGTGACAAGGATTCTTCAGATCCTTTATCGGAACTAGATCGCCAAGAAGAACTTCTTAAGAATATCAACTGTAAAAATAAGCATATTAAGAGGCTTTTAAAAGAAATCGAGGTAATTTTGTAAAAGCAAACATATTTGGGAAGTGATATTTAAAGTCTAAAATTCTTGAAGGCACTTCAAATTTCAAACATTGAACAATCGAAAGCTATAATTGATCTAGAAAAACGCCATCAACAAGCCAAAATTCAAGTTAAGGATTTAAGTTCAAAAGTTGTTCTTTTAGATGGAGAAAATAAAGCTTTGAAGGAAAGCGTTAATGAGCTAAATGCAGAACTAACGAGATTGGAAGGAAACATAACATATTTAGAGGATGAACGAGAAAAATCTGAAGCTGACTTGAAAAGAATAATTGAAAAACTGGAGAAAAAGGCAAAATCATGGCGATTAACAATCGATGAAAAGGACAAGGAAATCAAAAAACTTAAATCTAAAATTCTTTCTCAAAATGATATTTCATTGGAAGATGAAGAAGCAAGTGAGAATACAAGAATAAGCGAAAATGAACAGGTCAGAATAGCTGAGGAATCAACAAGAATGATGCATGTACGTAAAATAAACATATCAATTTTTGTTTAATTATTTATTTAAGCAATTTATTTAGGCAATTGAGGCTCGGGATAAACTCATTGAAAAGCTGGAGTCACGAATTAAATCTATGGCCGAAGAGATGATGTCATCCACTCGTCTAATGAATAAGATTTCTTCGGAGCGCGAAGACGAACGTTCAACAATGAATGCCAAAAAATCACGTTCTTGTTGTAAAACTGTCGAAGAATCTTTAAGCATAGCAAACAAAAGGTATCAAGAACTATCCGAGCTGCTTGAGAAATCTGAAGAAGATAACTTGTTAAAAAGTAAACAAGCAGTTCAAGCCATAACGGCTTTAGAAGATTATCAGCAGGGTAAAGATGGTCTATCGAATGCATTAAAGAGAATTGGAAGCTTGGAACAGAAATTGTCTGCTCGGGAAAAGCACATACAGGAATTAGTTTTGGAACTTAATTCAATGCACGAATTATCGAGTGAGAATATGCTGCTTAGGAAAAAATTGAACATTCCAGATGATGTTGTTATAATGGCAAAAAATCGTCAAGCAAAAGAAAGAAGCAAAGAAAAGCAAATTGAAAGGTTAACATTGAAGTTGAGAGCATCCGAGGAAATGCGATTGCAGTTAAAACTTGAGAAGAGTGAATTGAGGTAATAACTTTAATTTGTGAACAAAAAATAACTTTCCTTACCAATGACAATAGGAACCTCTTGACTAGGTATAATTTTTAAGATAGAAAAAGTGAAACTAATTTTTAATTGGAATACGGAGCAAAAGATTTTCGTTTCTTAACAATCAAAACTTTTTTTTTTTTTTTTACCAGAAAACAGCTTATTGAACTTCAAAAATCACAGACCCAATTATCATCTTTATCAACAAATTTATCTGAAAACTCACCATCTAAGCCAAGGCCGGAGATTTATTGCGACAACTGCCTCAAAAATATAGCGGTAATTTGTAATTTTGTTTATTTCCAGAAACTTAAAAATAAATTTATAATTCAAAGGTACTTCCAAACAACGATGATATCATGCGAGATGTCATCAAAGAGTGGGAAAATAAGTACTACGATATTGTAGAAGAAAATGAAAACCTTCGAGTGGGAATGCAAGAGATTCTTGAAAAACTACGTGAATATGATGGTAATACCTATTATATATTCAGGAATATTAATTATGATTTTCATTACAATATCAAATGTTCATAGCAACTTCGGATCATATTACAATTGACTGTGAAATCTTGGAGCGTCTTCTTAACGCACTAGATGCTCGTATTATAAGTGGTGGATATAATCCAGTTATGCGGATTCAAAATGAACTTGTAACCCTTAAAGAACGGGAACAAGCTTTGCGGGAAAAGATAGATGCTGCCAAAACTGAGGAGGAACAACTATCCGAACATGAATCAATTGATGAAATAAGAGAAGTAGGCGAAGTAGCAGATAATTCACTTCCATCATTTCCATTTCTTCCAAGTTCTACAAGACCAACGACTCCGAATAAAACTCTAGATCAATCACTTTATCCAGTCATTGTTGAAGCTGACATTGAACATGAATCGGTGAAGAAAGAATTTTTAAAAACTCTTGAAAAGAATCGATCTTTACAGCATGAGATTCAACGTTTACAAGTTTTTCAAACTCAATTCGAAGAGCTAACATCTCAGATGACTGCTTCAGAAAGTGACGTTACGAAGTATTGCTCAATATTGGTTGAAAAAATTGCAACACTAGAAATTCAATTGAATTCAAAGACAAAAACGTTGGATTTTCTTAAAGACGACTTCGATCGCACCTTAAATGAGACGAAGGCTTCGGAGATGAGAAATATGACACTGATTGCTGAACTCAAGAAACAAGTTAACGATCGAAAGAATGATATAAATCGTTTAAAATCAGAAAACGAAGGCTTAATTAGGAAAAATTCTATTTGCAATTCAGAAGAATATGCAGACATGCAAAAAACGCTCTTTAATTTGCAATCACAACTAGCTTCACTAATGGATCATATTTTATCAGGAAATGTTCCTGATATTAAAGTCGATGCAATATGTGCTGACTATGGGGTGATTCAGGAAAATCTGCAACTAGATTTTTTAACGGTTCAAGAATATGAAGAATTTCAGAAGCAGAAGACAGAACTGGCTGCAGCTAAGAACGACCTTCAAATGAAATGCGACCATTTGGGAGGTCTTCTTGAAATTTCTAACGAACAGGTAGGTTAACTTAGTTTCATTGCGAAGAGCCTCAGTTTGATGTGGAAAGATATTTTTGATTCATAGGTGATGTCCCAACAAAAACTACTTACTGAAATCACCGACAACCATATAAGCCTTCGTCATCTGGTTGCTGATTTACAGAGTTCTAATGAAGATAAACTCTTAATAGCAAAAACTCAACGTGATTTGGAAAGTGGTGAGTATATTTAATTCTTAGTCGAATATTTGTTTAAACCCGGTTACTTTTTTTTGCAGCAAAGAAAGAAATAATTTCAATGCGTCTCGAGAAAGAAAACTACAAAAAGAAGGAAGAAATCTTGAGGAGTGACTACAGAGTCAAAGTAAAAGAACTTGAAGATCTAAATAAGAGCTTCCAAAATCAATTTAAGAATAACGAAATCAAGAAAAAGTAAGATAAATGTTTTGAAATTTTGGCTGTTATTAATTTCTGTAGAGTTTTTAAACTCATTTATTTTTAAATGTTTGTTGCTCGAATTTTTCTCTATTTTTAACACCTACGAAATTAATGTGTAAAGCCTACGAGTTAACATTAAGATTTCAAAAACTTGAATTCAATTTTCAAATATACAAAAAAAGGAATGTTTTCTAAAATTGTCTGCCCGATCAAAATCTAATGGTAAATAATCCAAAATACCACTTCTCCCATTATAGGTTTCTCCAAAAATCTTTAATGAATCTACGCCAAAAATACTTCAAGTTTACTCCGTTGATATTTATATCGAACTTTATTTATGCATACTCCAAATTTACCAAGCGTCTTCGAGATGAAGAAGTCAAAATGCAAAACCAAATTTCAATGCAGATTGATAAAATTTTGTCTTCCAAAATACAAACGTCAATCGAAACAGAGAATGATTCGCAGGATATGATTAAAGTAAGAAATAAAACAAAAATCAAACGCTTCTCGAATACATTATCACTTTTTTTTCTAATAAGTTTGTTAAGACTGAGACAAAAGCCAAATATTTTGAAGATCAAGTTCAGACATTAAATGAGAGGAACATATCTCTTCAAATTGAAATCGATAAACTGTGCCTATCAATTGTTAAAGAAGATGAGCACTGGAAGACAATTGAAGCTTTGTTTGGTGGAGGACATCCAGCAGAGATTATGGAACAAGAAAGTCAAACTGAAGGTGTCGGTAAGTCGACGACATTAATTTTTTTTTTTAAATATCAAGAAAATGTTATTTTTCTCTTCAGAATTAGTCGATTCAAAAACGAACACTGAACAAGACGTTGGAAGCCAGCAGAAAATCGAAGTAATTCCAAAGGTCGATAAGAATTTGTCGCCTATAACTTCTCCAACAAAAGAAAAAGCTGAAAGAGAAATAATGAATTCCGAGACGCAGACATATCCAATTGATATGACCAGCAAGCAGACATCTCCTATCATAACGCCTATAAAGGAACCAAAGAATTTGGAAGAGCTACGCTCAGAAGGTGTACAGACTTCCCCGTTAAAGCAACAAACAACACCTTTGGCAACTCAGGGTATTCAGACTTCTCCTTCCAAGAAACCGGAAACTAAACAAAACTCTCAAGCAATACAGACTTCGCCAAAAGAATCACCAATACGTCAACAGCCCTTAGAAGAGGATGGAAAAGTTCAAGAGCTAGAAAAACAGTTGTTTGAATCTGTTTCTTTAGCCAAAGAGAGGAAAGTCCAATTAGACAAGGCTGAGTTGAGGTGACATTAGTTATAAATTATGTAAACAAATATTTAATACATCTCATTTTTTGCAGTCTTCTTGAACATCAAAAAACTATTGATGATATGAACAAAAAATTCAAAGATCAAGAAGAGAAGTTTCAGTCCAATAACTCTGAGGAGAAAGCAAACAGTAAATTTGGAATGATTGAGGTAATTTTTTGTTTTAACTAGATTGATTTTTAAAACTAATTAAATTTCTTTAGAAAACCATTTTGTCTTTCCATACTCTTCTTTCGGAGAAGGACAAGGCCATAAATAAATACCAGGAACTCCTTAATTCCGAAAGAACCGAAAACGACGAAGCTTGTGCTAAATATGAAAAGACGATAGAATCTCTTCAGAAGGCAATGAATGATTTTAATGTAAATATCAAAGCCAAAGATGAAGAGATTCTGGAACTAAAATACAAAATACAAGCTTCCAGAGGATCCGAAAAGGAAAAGGTTGAAACTGGAAACGGCACTGATGATAATGGTGATAACAGTTTACAGGAAATTTCTGATGAAAAAATTGAAGAAATGTTCAATGATGATGCAGTTAGTGAGACTTCAGAAAAGAAAACTTTAAAATTCACTAAAGATTATGCTATCGAGTTAAAAAATAAAGAGAAACACTGGGAAAATTCATTGAGAGTTAAAGAAGAGGAGATAATTTTGTTGAAAGAGAAGTAAATTGTTTTAATTTTATTTTATTTAAGTAAACACTAACATCTTGTTCTTTTATATTCATTTCATTAGACTTCATCTCTGTAAGGAAAAGGAGAAAAATGATTGTGGATTAAATCCTGAAATTGAACAGCTAAGGATATTACTAGAGGAAAAAGATAAACATATTAACGATTTGATGGACACTCTCAGTAACTTTCATGTAATTAATTGATTTTTTTTGTATGAGCTTTCGAATTGTGTTGGGCGCCATTTAACGTTTAAATTAATCAATGTCGTTTTCCAATGCAGACTGTTAATACAATATATTTGCCTTTAAATAGAGTATTATATTTTGAATTAAAGTCGTTAAATAATAACAAATTAGAATGGCGCCGATTTTGATCTGAAATTGACAAACAAAAAATCTAACCACTTTTCTTTGTATTTGCATCCACAGGATGATCAACAACGCTTTTTTAACGACTCATCAACATACTCAGCAGATCAAATATCTCAACTCGCAGCAAGTCTTACACGGTGCGAAGCTACAAACAAAATCTATCAGGCACAACTTGAAGCATTGCGTCGTCAATTAGCCAATCTCAATCAAAGAGAAAAACAGGCCCGGGACCTTAATAATTCTCTTCGAAATCAATTGATCAAACGACCAGTGGTCTCGATAAAGACCGAACTCAATGCACGTTTGAAAACTGAAAATCTACAGAAAAAAGTATGCCAACTCGAAACTGAACTTGAGGATGCACAGTTACAAATAAAGCGTCAACAAGTGGTTATAGATGCCAAACGGGCAAAAAGTAATAATGAAGTTGGTCTTTGGGAGAAGCAAAAACGTTGGCAACAGAGTGCTGAAAAGTACAAAGCAAAATTTGAAGAGACAGAAACTGCATTGGAAAAGCAAAAAGCATTGCTTCATTCAGCTAGGACGACTATATCTCGATTGGAGAAAGATAAACAAGTTCTTGAAGCAAGAGTTGGAAAGGGTAGCCCAGCATTTAATATGTAAAATATTTCACATTGATAATCTTTTAAAATGTATTTTGTTTAGCTCCAAATGCTTTGAAATGTTGCCGTACCCCATCGTGTCCGAATCTTCAGGGCACCAAGTATACTCCATCAGAGACACCAGAGACCTATACCGGCGGAAGTGAGTGCAGCAGCCCAGCTAGGGGGATGCATTTTCTGGGCAATAACCATAACGAACTCATTGAAGCTTTGAAGGCGAGAATAGAGATGCAGCAAAGGAAGATCATAGCCATGGAAATGGAAGGGAGAGGCAGCAATGCACTTACTACCGAACTTGAAAAAACCCAGGAGAAATATTCAGCTATTGAAGCTCAGAATATTCGTCTGGAAGCTAGAAATCTTCAGCTGCAGCTTGACAACGATCTCCTACGACAAGGTGATTCTGGGGAGAGGTTGCAAAAACGGTTAAAGCATCTGGAAGAGTAAGATTTAATTTCAATAGTTTGAAAAAATTATCTAGATACGAATATTATTTTCTAGTTATATAATTGCTTTGAAAGAGGAACTAGCTCAAGCCGAAGCAAGAAGAGAATTGAATTTCGAAACAAAGAACGAAAGAAAGTACGCACCCGGTCAAGCTGAACAAACAATACTTTCTCTGAGAAGCATTATTGAAAAACTTAGAGCAGAGAATAGGTACCTAAATAATGGTTCGAAGTCATTTGACGTAAGGGTAGGTGTTAAGACGAATAATTAAACACGAGATTAAAAAATTAATCTTTAATTCTATAATTCAGGTCAAAGAAGCTCCGTCTGAACTTACTAGACTCCAAAGCATGTATACGGATTCCCTAGACAAAATCTCAGCACTTCAAATTGAGCTTCAATTAAAAGCTAGATGTCAGAATTGTGGAAACAAGGGTCATGTAAGAATTTTAACTGATAGAAATACAAAAAAAAAAAAAACAAATATAATTTTACTTGCAGTTAGAAACATCTACAAATGATGAAGTGCGATTGATAAAGGATCAACTATTTAAAAAGACTCAGCTTTTAGAAAAGGCAAAAATCTTGCTTACTCGAGCTGCTGCCAAGGAGAAAATTCTTAAGGAACAGGTTGGTTGTGAATATAAATTGATTGGAATTTATGTTTGACACATTTTTTGTCTTTGTTTAATTTATTATTAGCTATGTCTGTGGAAACGAAAGTGTTCAGAATTACAAAATGTTCCAGTCATTGATGAAATAAGTGAATAGTAGAGTAATTCTCTGTGTTTGTAATTATTTGTTTTATTGTGAAATATATATGTACGTATTTTTGGGTTTATTTGAGCTTTACAGCTTTATTCTGGCAACCTCACTGATGCCTCACAATAACCTGCTCCTTGGCAGATCACAACACACGCTGTTCTTGTGAGGTTTATTATGAGGGCGTCCACAGAATACAAAATTGTAACCGCCTTATACAAAAACAAACCCACAAAATATTGTGACCTGTGAGCCTCACAACGGCAGAATAGGGCTGTTAATGTATGTTTTATTTTTAAGTTAGGAATTTAAACCCAGATTGAACAATCTTTCAAGTTTTTTTTTTAGAAAATTATTTTTTATTGTTTTGCAAAATTTAACATTTTATTTCAATTCATTTCGATTTCATTATATGTATATTTGAGTTTCAATGTTATGGCATTGGGTGTGGTAGAATCAGCAACCATTAACTCTTGCCCGTCTCGTAGACCAAGTTCAGACAATGACTGAGTTAAATTGGATCGTGTTCGTTCTTCAATACTCTTAACAGTCGACATGTAAAGAGTTTTATTCTTACCATCGATGTAGGCAGTGATTCCTATAAAACAAAAAAACATAAATACAATATAGAATTAACTATACAATATTTCCGAAACCTGGACTCTTCATTTGGTAAATTGGACTCTCGCAGAGCATTTTTATAAAGTCCTCCAGTGTTGTTGTATTTGGATCATCAACCAAAACTTTTTGAGGGACATTACTGCATGATAAACAATTTTCATTTTTTTCTGCTTCATATGTGAATGTGTAGATTCCGGCCAAGTCGTTAAAAACCATATAGTTCTTCATACTGTCATAGCAACTAGTGGTAAGTTTGAAGACCTTCGAGCGAAAAACCAAAAAAATTATAATCTATTTTAAAAAATCTGTTAAAGGCACAAATTTACCTCCGTAGCGCAAGCTGCAGCAATAATAGCATTTGTGCTAGCTACTGCCGGTATAATATGCTTCACAACACCTTGAACCAATCTGAAGAAGTGATTTTAATAAGCTTCTTTTCAGAGGAAAAAACTAACTTTTCTCACCGATATGTGACTCCCGAGATATTGAATTGATTAGCTCTCTCCAGAGCTTTTTCGTAGATCCACGAAATGTGCTGTGGATCATCTCCATCTAGTGGAGCATCAAATGGGTTCTCTTTCTCCCATTGAATTATTTTCACATACTCAATACAGTGCTCTGGTAGGCGAGGGGTATTGGCAATGGTACACAAGGGATAGTTGACTTGTGGAGGGAAGAGACCAAGAGTGCATTCAATGCACGCAGTGTAGCCTGGCAGAATTACACGGGCATTTCCCTTGAAACCCTCGGTTCCACCATCAATCATGGGAATAATGGTAGAAGGATCGACAGTTCCGTCATCTTCGTAGCCTAGCATAGCAATCAACATACCATTGATCCACCTTCGGGCTACGATAGAATCAAGTCCACAAACAACAATGTGGAATTGCTGATAGAATGACTCGTCGAAATCTTGGATTTTTGCAAAGTGTGGAGTAACCTTGCAGGTGGGAATCCTGAAAGATTATCAACAACAGATAGCTAAACTACATTGTTTCCTACAATTTACCTGGCGTTAATAAAATTTGCAGCACATTCTGCCTTCGATGAACCGATGTCCTTGCGTCGAAAAAGAAACTGTCTATTCAGATTGGATAGATCGATGGTGTCCATATCGATGACATGGATATCACCGAATCCCATTAGAGCGAGATCTTTCAGCAATTCACAACCTAAACCTCCAGCACCTTGTACGAAAAAAGTGTTGTTATTAATCTACAAATTTACCACTTATAGTAGGGACTTTTGTCGTATATTCCTTACCAATGACTAGGACTTTGCAAGTGTTCAGTAAAAATTCAAGATTATCAGCAGACGGAGTAAAGTCAGCCTTGCAAAAAGGCCTTGGGCGTTCCAGGATTTTTTTCAAATTGCTCCATCTTTTATTAAGATGTTTTGTGCTAGCGTTAGGAGATGGAGTTTCTGTCGCCATGTTTTGTCGCTCCTGAATTTTATTAATTCTAATTTGTGGAAAATAATCTGCCGGCAAAAAACTATCCAAAATTTCAAACCAAAAGCCAAAAATTATGGGGTAACGTCAAACGCAAAAAATATATTTCGACAGGAATGTGCGGAGGTAAGGAAAAAAGAAAAAAGTGCGACCACTTTCACACGATGCATTTTGCATGTCTTAAACCCTGTTTAGATTGAGAAGTTTATGTTCAGACTCCCGCCAGTTTGTAAGTAGGAGCAGTGCGGGTTAAGAATAAGTTGGGATTGATACCTTCCGTTGCCTGTTGTACGATTCGAAAAAGTGTAGATAAAGCGAGGAGGCTGACGGGAAATGCATGCAAATATTTGGAATCGGAAAGAAGAATTTATTCGATAAACTAAAAATGTTCACAGTGGGTTAAGGCTCTCCCAAACCGACGCGAAAGCGGCACATTAATTAGTGCAATAAACATTTTTAATGCAATAATAAAACCACATTTTGAATATTGCCCATCCATTCTGTTTTCGCGCAATCAAGAAATGATCAATGAGCTTCAACTTCTCCAAAATAAAACAATGCGAACAATTTTAAAGTGCAATATTAAGGCTCTCCCAAACCAATGCGAAACATTCGTTGCGGCGAAAAAACATTCGTCAGTCAAAATTATTTCATATGTTTCTCCGCCGCGTTGGTGTGGGCACTCTCATATATCACCATGTAAATAAATTTTGACATGCGAATGTTTTTTCGCCGCAACGAATGTTCCGCATTGGTTTGGGAGAGCCTTTATACTCCAATCGCTTATATGTTAGATATGTTAAGGTGGCTTAACGTTGAACAAAGAATTTAAATGAATTTTTTACAGTTTGTCTTTAAAATAAAACATAATTTGATGCCTGCTTATCTTTCTCGTTTCCTTAACTATGTAGGTAATGCTCAACCTTTCTCTTTAATAAACAACCAAGACTTCCGCCTTCCATTTGCAAGAACAAGTGCAGCCCAAAATAGTATTTTCTTCAAAGGACTTCGAATTTTCAACAGTTTGCAAAGTGAATTGAAATCCGAAACCAATTACAATAGTTTTAAAAGACATATTAAGGGTATTCACGATCCGATGCAACTGGTCTAGTATAATTGCAAAAGTGTTAAATTCAAAAATGTTCTTGCTCTAGAACAACAATACTGCCTTAAATCTTGAAACAGTTTTGCATTTTTGCTATACAACATGGATTGTAAAATTTGCCTGGTGTCGTTGTCAGTTTGGAAGAAAATTTTTCAATTTTACACTTTTGCAATGATACAAGACCAGTTGCATCGGATCGTGAATACCCCTATTATAACTTTTGTTAAACTTCAAAATTAGTTTTTGCATACTTTTCTCATTGTTTAATTATTTATTTATTATTAAATTATTTATTGGTTAATAATATATTTTTTCATTGTTAAATTAATTATTACAAACATCTTGCTCTCTTTTTAAACACGCACAAACAAGAATGTAATATATAAAATTTGTAAATTAATAGTTGGTAAAACTAAATAAACAAACATACATACATACATACATTCGCTGACGCGGCGGCAGTTTTTGTTGTTATTTAGCATAGTTTATTTGTCTTTTTTGTTATCATTATGAATGATTCACCTTGCAATGCGAATGTTCCGCGTTGGGAGTTGGAGTTGGATTTTTTCTGTATATCCATCAATGGGTTACATTTATTGCCTTATTCTGGCAACCTCACTGATGCCTCACAAGTCACAATAACCTCATAACTCGTGGTGAACTCACCTCATAAAAACTTAAAAATTATGATCTGCTCCTTGGCAGATCACAACTCACGTTGTTCTTGTGAGGTTTATTATGAGGGCTTCCACAGAATCCGAAATTGTGCCCGCCTTATACAAAAACAAACTCACAAAAAATTGTGACCTGTGAGCCTCACAACGGCAGAATAGGGCTGTTAGTATGTGAATTTCCCAGGCTCTAATTAAAAACGATCATCGACCAAAAATTGGCTAATTAGCGATATCCATGAAGAGCAACAAGTACCTTGGATTTTTTGAAAAACAAATTTGGTCACAAACACATTCGACGGTTTTCCGGCTCCAATAATCATGGATTAAAGATGATAATCTGTGAACAAACTGATTCTTTGGGTTAAATTTAGTATGTAACTTTCATAGGCTCACATTAACTTACGCTAATCAAACAAAATTGGCTGATTATTAGCAACTCATACTTTGGATTTTTTGAAAAAAATTTGAGCAACAAACACATTCGACGATTTCCCAGTTCCAAAAACCATGGATTAAAGTTTATTAGCTGTGAAAAAACTAGCCCTAAGTAACACTAATCGTCTGATTAGCGATTTCCATGATTAACAACACACAACACTTTTGTATATGAAAAAAAAAACAAGAGATAAGTGTGGTTCCACTTTAGTTGTCGTCTCTCAAAAGAGTCTACGTGTAAATCAGGTCTTACACAATTTGACAACGCACACAAAACTGTTCCCATTATTTTTTTCTGACTGTCAAAAATAGCAAACTTGCCCATATAAACCCATAACAAAAACTTTGTCTGTCATTCAGCATTTTATTCGCAAATTTGTGAAGCGCTTTCTTAAATCGATTAATTTTCTATTCATCTATTTTTTCTTTTCAAACCTTTATTTCTCTTTTTCAAATAAATCAAAATTTTTAAACAAATTTACAAATAAAAAAACAAAAACTTTACACAATATATAATGTATACTTAATTTTCTTTGTCAACATCAACTTGAAATGATAGTGAAAGTGAAAAAAGTGCTTCCTTAAAGAAAAAATAACCCTTGTCCAGATTCAAGGTTATTTTTCATATTCACCCCAAAATGTAACCAGACATATTAAATTGATTTAGAAAAAAAATAAAAAAAAAAAACACAAAATAACAAATCCAAATTTATTGCAAAACAATAACTTTTGTCCTTGAATAAAGAATACTTTCTATGTGGCGGGGAATAATTTAAATTATGATATCGTCTAGCATCACAATAAACTCTCAGACTCATTCAGATAACAACAATGGTATATAGATAGTCCAGTCCTCAAGTAGATAAATAAATTAAAAAATAAAATATATCAATCACGAGGCCAATAACGACCATTGCAAAGTTTACTTCTGCAACAAACAAACATTTTTTGCGATCATTTTACTTTTGTTTTATCAAAGTTCAAAAAGAAAAATGACAGAAAACTCGACCATGAGTTCAGTGTCATCGTCGCCAACAGACGGACAAGATACGGATACACCATCAGTTTCGATGGACGATTTCTATCCAGCTCTAGTTCAGTGCTTTGGAATCATTATTTGTGGGTGAGTTAACCAAGTTTGAATGTCATTTATTTCTACATATAGGTAGGTATATGTAAATTGAGAATTTGTTCAAAAATATTAACGTAGGTGTTTTCTGCTGACGCAAGCATCACCCCTTTGGTGGTGTCGTATCGTTTATCGTGTGGGATAGATTGTATTTGAAAGGGGATGGTTTTTAGTTGGGTTGCGAATATGAACGTGGGTAGAACAAACAATTTATATTGCTCTTAACCCCAGAGCCCTCAGAAAAGTCTTGTCTTTGTGCGGACTTTTTGTGCAGGAATGCAAAGTGGAAAGGTTATCTATTTTGACAAAATATGAGAGGACCGTGAGTGATTTAAACGGAATGCCAACTTCTTCTTGACCCAATTTCTGTAGTTAACAAAGTTGTGGATAAGTATTTATTCAGCAATTTGAATAATAACCAACTGGTATATGAATAGTGAATAAATAATGTTTCACGTAACAATTTTTGCGATTCAGGTTATCAAATCAATAAAATATTGAAGTTTTATCGAATAAAGTTCTGGATTTTGCGAGAAAGTGCGAGAATCAAGATTGCCGTTATTATTAAACACTGTTCAGTCCATATGTACGTACTGGAAGTACGTCTTATCAAAAATGGTGTAAATAAGTTTCAATGCATATCACGAAAAAATTACCCGGACTTTGAATCTGTGAGGAAGAGACAAAACCCTCTTTATGAAATTTGGCCCCAATGAAAAATGGTCCCAAACGAAAAATAAAAAATTACCCCCGATTTGGGGCTTTTTTATAGTGGAAAATGTCCCCATTTTCAAAATGGAAAAATGGCCCCAAACTTTTGAAAAATGGCCTAAAACAAAGAACGAACAATTGCACCTAAAATTTACATGAAAAGCAACAACAGAAAAATTACATCCATCAAAAATGTTTAGCGTCGGTTTGGAAGAGCCTTAAAATGCCTTGCCGAGCCCGCTTCTAGGGTTCAAGTATTTTAACTCCCTTTTTTGGTCCTCTATTCCGCTCACGCGACTCCGTCACTCCGCCTAAGATATGCTCAATAGCCTGGTAGGCGCCTATGTTGTCAGTCGGTCTGTTTTTGTAATAAAGTTTTTGTTATAAAAGCATTTTGGTTTAAGAATAAAAGTTTGAGGCCGTTTTTTATAATAAAATTTCACCCCAAAATTAAAAAAAGAAAAAAGGCCACAAAACAATGAAAAATGGACCCAATTTACAAATTTTTAACTTTATTTTGTTTTTGTTGTTTCCCATATTCATTTTTGGGGCCATATCATTGGGGCCAAATTTCATGTAGCCCCTCTTTATGCCTTAAGGAAATCCCCAGACTGAGAAGTTATTATCTAAATAATCATAAATTGCTTTACTTTCTAACATATATTTAAACCGTCAACCAAAATATTTTTGTCAAATGGTTTGTACTGCATCTTTGCAAAGGATACGAATGCAAGTTTATCTGCTATATGGCTCTACGTTCAAACGGAATTTTTGTATGGAATTTACTACCAAGTTTTATTTAGAGAAATTGGCGATGCTAAGAAATTGGTGTTAGGCAATAACGCCCAAGGCAAAAGCGCCCAAATCGATTTGGAATTATCGCCAAAAAAATATTTTATCGACCAAAAATAATTTAAAAAATAGAAATATTGCCCAAATAAATTTTTTGACCCCAATCATAAAATGGAAATATCGCCCGAAAATTGAACATGTAAATTCTGACAACATAGGCACCTGCCTGACGACTGAGCATACCCTAAGAGAAGCGACGGAGTCGCGTGAGCGGGACAGAGGACCCGAAAAGGGAGTTAAAATCCTTGAACCCGCGAAGCGGTCCACCCGAAGGTACTGTTTATTACAAATAATCTGAAAGCACGCTAACTGACAACATAGGCGCCTCCCTGGCGACTGACCATACCCTCAGAGGTATTCAGAGTTTTTTTGGGCGATATTTCCCTGTATTTGGGCTTAACTTCATTGTTTTGTAATTGTTTTTGGCAATATTTCCATTTTGTGGGCCTTAATTCCAGTTTGTCTATTTTAACATAAAATTTTGGCCGTTGTTTCATCTAGATAAATATAGCAAAAAACGCCCAAAACTGGAAACAAAAATACAACAACAATGTCTTCACAATTTTTTTGGGCGATAATTCCAAATTGATTTTAAGAAAGCTTATAATTTGTGCTCTATATCTCCTTTTGATTTAACTTCATTTACTTTATTATTATAAAACATTTTTGTATCTCGAGGGGGACAACTCTCCCACTCAACTGCTTCACCTAGGGTACCACTTATGGGGTTCGCCGGGTTGACCTCAGAAAACGTCGACAGGCCTCCCGGTTTTGGATTGTTCCATGTCTGAGGTCAACTTAGTGCAGGTGTCGTTGCATTTCATCCAGGAGTTTTTGGGCCTGCCTTTCTTCCGCTATAGTATTGGAACGTCTTGTGCTATTGCCTTTCGAACTTGGTTCTCATGGCATCTTCATTGTACATGACAGTACATAATAGGATTGTTCAGTGAGTTTTTTCTCAGATTAGAGCAGAATAGAGTAGAACAGAATTGTCAGACAAGGTAGAACAGGCAGCTGTCTGACAGATGAAATTGTCAAAAAAAAATTTCGAGTTTGGTGGATAAGCAAGAAATACTTTTTATTAAAAACAATTAGAAATAGTATTTATTTAAGTACATAATTTAATGTAATTTAATTTATGTTGTTTTTTAAATATTTGTTTTGTTTGTTACCAAAGTAAAAGCACAAAGAGCCACGAAATTTGTTAAGAAATATCAACTTGCAAGTGACAGCAGCTGATTTTGACAGTTGACACAAACCTGTTCTAAGTTGTTCTACCTAAAAAGTAAGAACAGAAAATCCTGTTCTATTCTGTTCCAAACTGTTCGGAACAGCCTCACTGAACAGCAAATCAGAACAGTTGAGAACAGAAAATTCTCATTGAACAGCAAAAACTTGTACTTTTCTGTTCTCAACTGTTCCAAACTGTTCGGAACAACGTCACTGAACAAAGCTAATATGTATTTTTAATTTTTTTTTTAATATAAACTTATTTGTTAAACTTAGCATTCATATAATGTTAAGTGGTTGCTAATGTATAATTAATTAAATAAATAAATAATCGTTTAAGTATATGGGTGATTCTCTGTTAAAAGCTCCTTTTCAGCACCCAAAATGTCCCCTACATAAATTTAAGAAAAAATTATGTACATTAAAGTGTTGTTATAAATTATGGAATAAATTAATGATTTAAAGTGCGGGCACTTGATTTTAAACATTTTTGAGAATTTGGGCTTGATACGGAAATGACGCCTTCGATACGGAAATGATAATGTACCAGTACACAAATTTTCCTTTTAAAATATTCCTTGTAACAAGGCCGTGTGATTCAGCATGTATTTAAAAGACTTACGGTAATACAGGAATTTATTTAAAATTATTAAAATATAAATTAAATCGATTTACGGAAATGATTGTGTGGTACGGAAATGACATTTAACTAGTAAAGATAAATAATTTGTTACGTTTTCGATTCCCCACCTATCTCAGTTTTACGGTCTGCAATTGCCTTTTAGGTGTTTTAAATGTATTCACAAATATTTTAATGATTTGCAACAAATTCATGATTTTTTAAAGAAAAACCACATCTAATGGCGACGGAAATGACGAAAATCGATGTTTTTTGGTTTTTTAGACGAGAAAAATAGAAAGTATATTTTTTTTTTTAATTTTGTATAACTAACTGCAACATAACATCACCAGACTGTTACAAAATATTTTTTTTTTACTATCACTTACTAAAATTATATGCACCTACGGAAATGACGAAATTGATGAAACACGTGACGAATACAACCACTTAATTTAAAACAACACACGAAACTGATGTCCCACCCATTTAATTGAATATATTTCAAAGAAAGCATGAATGAGTTTCTTCATTTAGTCTAAATCCTTTAAACTGACAGCCGTTAATTTGAATTTATAAGCATTTAACATTTTTTTACGGAAATGGTGCAAATACATGGAACACATGTTTGAAAGATTGTAAGTTAATTGTTTAAAATAAGTAAATTTAATTTTTAGGGAAGTTGTATTTAACTACATGTTCTTAATCCTGGAACTCAGACAAATTAAAATGTATGCATTTAAAAACCAACAAAAAATCCATTTTCCGCGCTGAAACAAGGAGGAGACACGCGACGGAAATGACATTTGGTCCATAAAAACAATTATTTTTTTATTACATATCTACAAATATTTAAAATTTAGTAGTGGCCCAGTTAGAAACGTTGCTTGCGCTGTTATTGACTTCAAAATAAATAAGTTTTTTTAATTTGTTGAACCGTTTTTGGTCTGGGCCACGTGGAGAATAACCCATATACAAATTAGAAGAATAAGTGATGCCCTAAATAATATAAATTGTGCTCTAAGGGTTCACATGATCTAGTCTGAACTTATTTGAATGAGATGGTGGCATATAGATTGCAAGAACTACTTGTTAATCTTTTTATCTAGAGATAATATTCCTATTTTATTTATTCGCAATGACTCAGTGTCATTAAGTGTGATAACCAGAACAAAATAATATAGAATAATTACTGAATGGAAAACTTGTATCAGGAAGATTGAAAAAAACTCCCTTATATCCATATAATTATTTATTTCCGTTAATGAGCAAAATCATAATTTTAAAGCTTGTCGAACAACTTGATTATTTAGAAATATTTCACTTTCCAAGTTCACTTTTTGTTTTTCTTGTTGTTAGATTTTATTTATTTGATTACTCATAATGTAGATCTTGCGCAGATATTTAAAAAAAAAAATTAAGCTACACCGCGCCGCGTTTTTTTTTTTTTTTTTGAAAATAAATAAAAAATACAGTTTTTGTCAATTTCCCACGTTTATCTCATTTAAATTAATTAGTAAACATAATGTATGTATACATATGTTTGTATGTCTCCTTAAACAAATGTATTAATGTATGTCTCCTTAAACAAAAATGTTCGTTGATTTTATTATAATTCACTTTCGTTTAGATTTATCAATGTTTTTGTTATTTTTTTTATTTACATTTTTGCATTGCTTCGAAACAATAAGCGATTGGTAGTAAAAACCATAAAGTGCATTTATTTTAAATTATATCTTGATTTGTTTTTGCTCACACATTATGTATTTACATATGTATATGCAATACATACTATGTAGACACGTCATGTATTGGTATTGTTGTGTTCGGAAGTTTAATGACCGGGTACATGTATCAACAAAATGTAAATTTAATATAGGGGCTGCAAAATCTGTTGCCATTATGGCTTTTTTTTGTAAATGAACAGTTTTAGCTTTCTTACGGGTTAAATGAGTGTTTTCATGTTTTTTGACAGATAAGATCAGTTCTCGTGTCTGGAAGCTTCTTGCCGGCAAAGTTAAAATAATAAAGGGAAATATAATACGAGAAACTATTGTTAATTTTATTAGAATAGGTTGTAGACTTATCTTATCTAATTTTTAAGGAATCACATTCACAATTGCTTCCTAGCCTAGCATTTACGTAAGTTAATATCTTGAATAGTTAGCCTTACTTAAAGTTTAATAAAACTATTCTTCATGTTTTGTACATACTGTGAGTATTGTACGTATACAGTAAACATATATGTAATGTTAGGATATTCAAAAACATAATACGAAAGAACATGCTCCCAAATTTTAATCTTAGCGGCTGGTTACAGCGATCAGTAAAACCCATCAGGAAAAATACTTCTTTTGGATAATTTAATATGTTTAATATGCGATTTGAAATACAAAAACGACATCTTCAATTCACCTGCAATAATTGTTTCAATAGCAATTCTGAACGGCATTTTCATCAGAAATAAAATTAATAAATGTTTTGTTGTTTAAGTATTTATTCTGAGTAGTTTTTTTGTGAATAAATTATTTCAGGTGACATCTCATCGATTCGTATCCTATTTTTAAATATCCAAAATAAACATTTTTGTAGATGGGTTTTACCTGATTGGCCCTTTATGTATTTGTTCAACGGTAAAAAAAAATGAACAGCAACAATCGTTTTTGTGCTCAATTGCTTTAATTTCTGATCAAATATAAAATTTAAAAAATTGTTTATAATTCTACGCAGTTAAGCATACAATATGTTAAATTTCACTTTGTATTGCATTTAAGAATTTTTTGAATAAACACAAGTTTTTCAATGTCAGATTAGTCAACAAGCGCCACAAAAAATAAAAAAACATTAAATATTAATAAAGTGAACCTGTGTCAATAACCAACCGCTATAATAACACGTTCTTTCTCTTTGGTGTTGTGTGCTTACTTTTGTCTATAATATTCTTTTTTTTAACCATAATTGATAATAGCTAGATTTTATAAGCCGCACATTTTGAATACAAATAACGCCACAAATTAAAAAAAAAGCATTACGAAGGATAAGAAATAGTTGTATGCTATGACTTTTTCTTATGTAATTCCTTAAAAACAGAAGTCACAATTTGGCTTAAGTTATTTTTTTTAACGGTAAAATTTCTCCAAAATTTCTAAAAAAAAACTTGTGTGAAATTTTTTATCAGTATAAAAACCGAACCTCTGCACACAAGTGCTGACTTAAGTAGATATAAAAACTCCGGTCTTTTTAGAAGCCCCACACGACAAAGGAGAATGGGCAAAATGGTCTACCCACTCAACAGTAATGTTTTGTATGTCGTTGAAAAGGTAATTTTACTGACTTCATTTCATTGTATGACCATTAAGCTCTAAACTATGGGGTTCGTGAGATATTCGGAATCAAAGCACCGAAAAAGACAATAATGCATTTCGTCATTGGTAGTGTGTCCTCATACCTACATTAATCTGTGATACATCATTAAAAAGATAATTTTGTGTACTTTATTTTTGTATATAGCCGTGAAGACGTAGATCATAGGGTGCAAGAGATATGTGGGCATACAAATCGGCAAATATAACAACAATGCAATTCTTCATTTGGTACCGGTCTACCGAATCAACAGTAATGAGTCATACGTCGTTGTAAAGGTTATGGCATTTGCTTCATTTCATTATGTGGCAGTTAAGCTCTAAACCATGGGGTTCGTAAGATATTCGGCTCTTAAGCACAAAAAAACAGCAATAATGCAATTCTGCATTGGTAACTTATCAACCAACTCAACAACTATGAGTCATGTGTCGTTGAAAAGGCTGTTGCGTGTACTTCTTTTTAGTATATGACCGTTAAAGTGTAAATAATGGGATTCGAGAGATATGTGGCAAAAACTCTGAAAAGTGCAGTAATGCAATTCCGCACTGGTAGCTTGTCTTTCAACTCAACAGAAATCTCACTTATATCTTTGAAAACGCTATTGCATGTACTTCATTTTGCAATATGCCGTTTAGCTGTAGACCGTGGGGTTCAAGAGGTATTTGGCCATCAAAATAGGTAAATATAACAAAAATGCATATCTTCATTGGGTACTGGTCTACCAACTCAACAGTGATGAGTCATACGTCGTTGAAAAGCTTTGGCATCTGCTTCATTTCATTATATGGCAGTTAAGCTCTAAACCATGGGGTTCGTAAGATATTCGGCTTTTAAGCACAAAAAAACGCAAAAATAAAATTCTGCATTGGTAACTGTTCAACAAACTCAACAATAATCCATGGTAAATGAAAATTAGGTGTACTTAATTTTGTTATGAGAGGCCCTAGGGTCTAAACACTGACTCCATCTTAAACCGCACTAACCTCAGAGTAAGCATTGCTATGAAAATCCACGCAATAAACGCTAGACGAAAATATTTCTTAATTAACCACATTTTGCATTGCATTATTCGATTCGTTTTGCTTTTAAATATTTGATCCTTTGTAAGTGCGTGTGTTAATTCGACTCTAATAATTAATAAGAAGAAGATGGAAGAAAACCGACAGGAGATATGCATTGTTTGTGAACGTTCTGTTTTACGACATCGCCGGAATTTAATAACTGAAAATTACCCTAGGGCCTCTCATTTTGCGAATCTCCTACGGAACTTCATTTTTGTAAAGTATTTTTTGAACCCTACTACCTAATCAATAAAAGCCACATAACAAAATTAAGTACACCTAATTTTCATTTACCATGGACTTATTATTGTTGAGTTTATTTGAATAGTTACCAATGCAGAATTTAATTTTTGCGTTTTTTTGTGCTTAAAAGCCGAATATCTTACGAACCCCATGGTTTAGAGCTTAACTGCCATATAATGAAATGAAGCAGATGCCATAAGCTTTTCAATGACGTATGACTCATCACTGTTGAGTTGGTAGACCAGTACCCAATGAAGATGTGCATTTTTGTTATATTTACCTATTTTGATGGCCAAATACCTCTTGAACCCCATGGTCTACAGCTAAACGGCATATTGCAAAATGAAGTACATGCAATAGCGTTTTCAAAGATATAAGAGAGATTTCTGTTGAGTTGAAAGACCAGCTACCAGTGCGGAATTGCATTACTGCACTTTTCAGCGTTTTTGGCACATATCTCTTGAATCCCATTATATACACTTTAACGGTTATATAATAAAAAGAAGTACACGCAACAGCCTTTTCAACGATACATGACTCATAGTTGTTGACTTGGTTGATAAGTTACCAATGCAGAATTGCATTATTGCTGTTATTTGTGCTTAAGAGCCGAATATCTTACGAACCCCATGGTTTAGAGCTTAACTGCCACATAATGAAATGAAGCAAATGCCATAACCTTTACAACGACGTATGACTCATTACTGTTGAGTCGGTAGACCAGTACCAAATGAAGAATTGCATTGTTGTTATATTTGCCGATTTGTATGCCCACATATCTCTTGCACCCTATGATCTACGTCTTCACGGCTATATACAAAAATAAAGAACACAAAATTATCTTTTCAACGATGTATCACAGATTAATGTAGGTATGAGGACACACTACCAATGACGAAATGCATTATTGTCTTTTTCGGTGCTTTGATTCCGAATATCTCACGAACCCCATAGTTTAGAGCTTAATGGTCATACAATGAAATGAAGTAAGTAAAATTACCTTTTCAACGACATATAACACATTGCTGTTGAGTGGGTAGACCAGCTCCCATACATTTTTGCCCATTCTCCTTTTTGAGTTGTTTGTCACTAATACAAATTTGGAATTTCCTATTTGATTTCAAAAATTAATCTAGGGAGGTACGTATGTAGATCACAATAGGAGTAAAATCCCATTTTTTTTTTTAGAAAAAAGATCAACGACGAAGTTTTCATTATTATTTTATGATTTTATGATTTGGACAAATTGTTCACACCCAGATCTTCAATTGTCTCATCAAAATTCATAAGTGCGTATGAATCAGGAAAAAAATTAGCTCTAACCTTTAATAATATAATTGATTTTAGTAATATTGTTTATACCATCATAATATTGAGACCACAACAAATTATTACAATTTGTTTTATTAAAAAAAATCATTAATAATAACCATTTTTTTGTAATTAATTAAATTAATTACAGCATTCATCATGAGATTCATTAATTCGACACACGAGTTTGCAATTGGTTTATAAATTGTCAACTAGTTCCTTTCCACTAGTTATTGTGTTAATTTATTTTGTTTAATTATAATCAAACCAATTTTTTACGCTAATGATTCTTTCATACACGTTTTTTTCATTATCATCATCATTATATAAGAATGACAAAATGACAAAAGAATTGGACAAATAAAACAAAAAATCCTTTTCCACATGATATTTAAATTGCTATGTTTTGATGCAAAATGAAAGAGTGATTTATGTATAATTTTGTCAGCTACAAAAATGAATCGTTTAAACAGTGATAAAGTCGTTCACTATGACTACCGGCTATATGATGATTTTTAAATTATTCAGATTAAATTATTATAATCAACTCATGTGGCTTTTGTTAAGTGATAATAATACGTTCATAGTACTTTTTTTATATTTATATAATAATAATTATACTTTAATCTTCTGCTACTAATTATAATCAGTAACCAAGCAAATCACCAATTATTGTCTATATCAATATCACGACGATTTCCATTTTCCTATCATCGGCATATATTTGTGTATTTTTTTTATAGGTTTTTGATGCCAATTTACCGAAGTCAATACACTAATAAAATTTGAACAAAAACCACACGTAAGTTAACTGTGGTGTTTGTTGGTTGTATAGGGTAAGCACACACTTTGCATGCTGTGTTTTTATTTGCTGATATGAGATTAATGCAATTTAGTTGTAAGCGTTGGGAAACACAAAATGCATGGTTAGTTGAATATGGTTGAGATTTGTTGAAAACGATTAATAATAGCCTGGGAAATGTGTAGGTTTGTATTGATATGAGAAAATAAACATGCAACTGTTTTTATTTGATTTAGCTTAAATCAGTAGCGTGCTATTTGCTAGTTATATATACAGCTCTATTTTGAATATATATTTATAATCGATTAGCAGTTCCAATGAAGAAGTATTTTTATGAATATCAATGTAGGTAAATAAAGTTATATTTGTTACGTGCTTGTTAATGAAAATCCCTGCTTAGAGTTGCACAAAAAACTTCATATTATGAAGAACAAACAAACCTAAGCTCTTATATTTTGTTATTTTTTCTGAACTTGTATATTGGTTTAGTAACGCTTCATGCCAAACTAGAATTTTTTGAATCACAAATAAATATTCATTTAATCAATTTGAATTCCCTGCTGTACTAACTCGCCATTCTTATAAAGTGAATAATCTTTATTAAGTCGACAGACAATGTTCAAGCTAAAAATGTTAGTTCATCTTCATAAGTTCTTGTAGAGCATTCATGATATATCTTCGAACTTTTACTTGTTGGGTGCAGTTTTTGTATGAATGTAGGATGTGCATATCTGCTTCAGAATGTTTTTTTCCTAGCCGGAGTTTTCCATTTAAGCTTAGCGTCTAATTCGCCGCTCCTTTTTATGACGTTAAACAGTGGTGCTATCCTTGACTCACTGTCGGACAGAAACGAAGGACAAGGCAAGAGATGAAGTCAATTTTTCGAGTTTAATATTAAAACTAAGGTCGCTCCCTGACTTGTCGGTACGGTATCGGTAATCGGGTTTTCCTACCGTACCAAAAGCATACTGATACCGCTTCTGTCTCTTCACTTGACGGTATACTTTCGGTATTTTATCTAAAAACTCAGAATCCGGAAAAAACCGTAGTTGTAACTCCTCAACATTTTCTTTCTTAAGACGCAACTGGCTTGTTTTTTGTGGAGCTGTGTGTCACTGTAATTCTATATATTTCATACACCACACAGCACCAAAACACACTATACAAATGTGGTTCTTCCGATATGATATATTTCGATAGCGGCACATGACTCCACAACACAACACACGAGACAGGTGTGGTTTCGGTTTTATAGATGCTTTCTCAAGAATTGTAAAGTTGTAAAGGCTCTATAGAGCTTTACGCATATGGGCAGGGCCAAGGATACCAATAGCCGCATTCGTACTCAAATTTTGCTCATAACTTGAAAAATACTTCTAGCCAAAGGCCAACATTTCTGTGCATAGGGCTGGGTCAGGTCCACATTTTCTTCCAAACAATTTTTTTTATATCTGCTACAGTCTTCGAACTACGACCTTTCAAAGGTGTCTTATTACGTTACATTTACTTCCAAATTTTGTAACGTTATAAGACACCTTTGAAAGGCCGTAGTTCGAAAACTGTAGTATATATACAAAAAATTGTTTTAAAGAAAATGTGGGCCTAACGCAGCACTATCATACGCAGAGAAAAAATGTTATGCTTTGGCTGGAAGTTTTTCAAGTTATGAGCAACATTTGTGTACGAATGGGCTATTGGTATCCTTGGCCCTGACCATATATCACCTATCAATACCAAATTTGCCAGTCCGGAAGAAAAACGTAAAAACTCCTCAAATCTCCAAACATTAATTTAGAGCCTGGTGGCATTTGAACGTGAACTTTGGGATTGGATGCAATGAACTTTATCGCATCGAACGTTCAGCGAAAGCAACCCTGGCAATATGGGGTAGAATTGTTGAGATAGTATTTATAATCGCACGCAACGTTAATGATCCTTAAAATATAACTGAGCCCAGTGTAAAGTAAACAAACCATAATGTGATGAAATACGATTTTTGTTCAGAAACCAATAATATAAACAAATCAATTCCAATTGTAATTGACTGGTACGGTACGGATACATTTTTATTGGATATTCCCATTATTACCAGTTTAATTTGTAGAGAATTTATTTATAAAACTAGTTATTCTTAAGTTAAAAAAAATATACCTACATAAATATATACTTACCCATCTGCTGAAAGTTCATACAAAACAAATATAAATGCAAGTCATTGCAAAATGCGAATTTATAAAAACTCATTTGGTCACCTTATAATAATACAGGTACGAGATAATCTCACTTTCAATTTAATCTATCCGTATGAATTCACCGGTTGATTGTGGTCAGTTAAACAACACTGCCCCCTTGGCAGGCGTGGGAAACTAATTATTATTCATTAATTTAGGTATAAACTCAGTGATTGTTCATATGAAAGATTTAATAGTTGTTTGTCAAAACAATGCATATTGCATGTGTATAGCATCACCAAACACCCGGAAAATGATAAACTGTGGCAGATGATTCGTTTAGTTTAAATGAAACGTCAGAATCGTGTGATGAATACAAATTACCATTTCAAAATGATCACGACATCAAGTTGAGAATAATATGTAATTTCATTCGACGTGGTACTACTATGGTACCGACCGGCTTACTGGCATATGCGTCATTATGAGTTTTTTTTTTTTGAAAAAGTAAGTAATAAAGCAAATGACATACCTATAGATTAAGTACCTATCCAGCCAGTATCAGAATAAAGAATATAAAATTAAACAGACATTTCTCATTCCTTATGAAGCATTTATATTTTTTGTAATTGTAATAATATTTGCAACCATTTTTTGCTTGTAATTAAATCAACTCTATCAAAACAACTGATAACGAATTCATTTCGATTTGCAACCTCAATTAATTACTCTGTATATTGAAATTCAATTGAACGGTTTATTTTTTTTTCTACAAACGATCAGTGGAATTAAAAAGTTGAGTTGATTGATTGATAAATTGACTGTCATAATATCTACAGTTGCTTCAATATTTTGACGGGTCTTTCAAGTGCACATCTAATAATAGGTGCTGTTTTTGATCGACCACGATTCGCTTGATTTCATATTCAATACGGCGCTCATCAAATCAACAGTATTATTTATACGTTTTGATTATCTTTTTTAAGTAGCTACATGCCTATAATAGTGATACGATACTTTCCATTCAGTTAGGTACATTCATTTTAACAAATTAAAAATAAAAACGGTCACATGACAGAATCATTCAAGAGTGGGAATCACCACATTAAGTCATTTGATTAAAACGTGGCTAAAGTTTGGAATGTTAAAGATTTAACCATGCATTTCAAAAAATTATTAATTTTTTTTTTTTTTTTTTTGCAGCACCAATGAATGTCCAATGTTTTAAATTGTTGTCAATTGAGTCGCAGTTATGACTTAAAGTAGCTTTTTTTTTATCTCATTACGATTTGTTTATGAAGTGAGTAATTAAAATAATTTAGTAAATTGCTATTTAAATTTTTGCATAATCAATAATGTTGTTGTATGATGTAGAAGATTATTATTTTGCATAGCTTATGCTTACAAAAATAAAACAATTCACGTTGTCATTGTTTTAAACTATGTATCTAGTTGACTATAAAGGATTTATTTTTGCTATCTTTTTATAGCTAGTATGTATTTTCAAATTTATTGATTCTAGGTAAAAATAATTAAGTAGGGTGCATAACTTAAACATAGTTTCCTCTTGTTATTGAATTAAAACTTTTTTTTGAAGTATTGGTCTTATCGACAATTTAACTTTGTAGTTTATTTTAAGTATTTTAAAAAGTTTGTCATTCACTGACACAGAAATTTTGATAAACATCTTTTCGAGTCGGATTAGAAATGAAGCTCAATGTCAGTGAACTGATTTGCGTGAATATATGCAAGTCATTGAGAATGAAATTAATTCGAACAAAAGAAACAAGAAACACCATGCATCTTATTTTGTACTGTTATGGTTGTGTATGTAAATACACTGAGTTATAGTTTTGCAGCTATTTTTTTTTTTTTTAAGTCTAATGGTATATTTGTGGACGGTTTATTCGCGGAGACGATCAGGTGAGAGATACTTTTCGGCAGAAATTTCAGTACGCGAAAAAACCAAGCTTTGGATCAAGGCGGGATCGGTGAACTCCACCTAATACATTAACAAAATTCTGGAGAAATGTGTTGTTTTATTCGCACCATTTAATGGAGAAAACTTCTTGCTGGTGCAGGACAATGCTTGACTACACATTCCTAGGTGCGTTAGCTGCTACTTGCTAGAAGTGGAAATTAAAATCATGATAATAATTAAAACAGTTTTAAAAAAACGTTTTTTTTTAGCTCACTTGAAAATATTGCAAAATGTAAAAGTTCGCCCTTATTTTTGTAACTCAGTGTATTTAAGATTTTATTTCTAAAAACAATTAAAATATTGGGAACCTTTTATAAAAAAAAATGTATTTCCAATATTGGTTGTTGCAATAAAATAAAATGAATGCCAATTTGTTGGAATCCCTTACTTTTTCTAGCACAACCTGATTTGGGGTTTTCAATTAATGTGCAATATGTGCCTCTAATTAAAAATCACCCACAGAATTTTCTTTTCAAAACTATTTTAAGCATCCTCATCCGCATTTGTCAAAGTCCATTTCTAATGATTAGTGTCGAGTTTTTTTTACTTGTTTGAGAGAGTTGTGTATTCTATTCTATACTCTTAATAAGTGGAAGAAACTAGAAATGCAGTTACCGATGAGGTCATAAAGAACAATTCGTCTTTTATAATATGTAGTTTATACTTTAAACTTGATGACCAAATCGGGATTAAATTTCGTTAAAAATAAATACATCTTTCTATCAATGCCGTTTTTCTCATTAGAAAATAAGGTAAGTAAATGCTTCACCTAGACTCAATAATTTTTATATTGATTTAATTTTCAGAAACTGTTCCAAGGATGCAATAAATGAAATTAAATAACTTATTGAATGAAATTTTCAATTCTCAAAACCGATCAAGAACTCATAGCTTTCAATGATATAATAATTATAATCCTTAAACACTTAACAAGTGTTAAAATACGCTTTAAGCTAAATGTATTACATCAATAATTATCAAGTTTGCGTTTGTTTTTTTTTTTGCAACGTAATAAACTCATTAGTATCCAAAAAAGTAGATTGACGAATAGGAAAACAATCCAATCTGATATAATGTAATTAATGTCAATTAATTACATGTTCATTTTTAATATAATAGCCTACTACTACACGTTGTCTCTGTGTAGACATACTAAATTGCTAATTATATAGAATAATACAATTTTAAGCCTCTAAGCCATTCAATTTTTGCACCAAATGCTCTGAGGCACGTCGGGAGTACCATAAATGTTGTATTAGTTTAAAAGAAAGAAAGTGAAGCAAATTGTGTGCATTTAATGGTTTATTATGGAATGAATGACCGTGGTATAGTGTTTTCAATGCAAGAATGCTAATCGATGTAAATGCTATTCCGGTATTTTATTGTTGTTGTATTATTTTAGGATTGAAATTGTTGAGAACAGTACTTACATACACACGTATTCTATTTAATTACATGAACATCATCTGAATTGGGAAGAAAACTACAAACAATATTGTTTTTTTTGTCTTCAACTTATATGTATCCCTTTTAGCCAGATAGACAAATTTAGTTTAAAGTGTCGTGTTCGTATCGATTTCCCCAAGTACCAAAATCCAGTTAAAAGATTGAGTGTTTTTATTGATTCATCAAGTGCTTGCGTGGTAAGACTGGTGTATAAATATGTATAGTTTATAGGTACAAATCTTCGAGATTATTAGAAATTAGTTTATTTTACATACTGGACAATAACAAATCAATCAACTAATGACGAAGCTTTTTATGCATTTAATGTATTTTTTTTAAATGCCTTATGATAAAAAATTACAGGTTTGATCAAAGAATATATTTAAATTTAATATTTGTTTAATGGACAAAAAATTCCATTAGTTTCTATTAATTCAATAAAATTGAAGTATCTGAAATGTCAACAGCATTCAAACCAATCACATAAAAAACTTTTCAACTTTGCTATCAAATCGCCTTGTTGTCTTGTAGAACTAACATTTTAATACATTGCTTTTGGGAACGTTTGCTGGGGAGGGGAAAAGAACTTTGTGTCGCAGTACAATTTCAATGTTCTAACTACGAGTAGTAATGCATAACTAACTAGTACTTCAAAGACTTTTTAAAGTTGTTGTTGATGCTCTTAAAAAGTAAGGAACTACCCCAGAGCAGCCCTCATTCAAATTACTACTGTGAAAGAATCTTAATGACCAATCATTCAAAAATCTTTAATGTCTGTTGACCCCCAGTCATTTTATTACTAAACAACTCGTAAAGTGTTCTAGTGACGGAGACTTTATGACTTTATTTGTCTATAAAATATTTTTCCATTATGACTTTAAAAAAATACAATTGCTATTAAGAACTTTTTTTTAATAATAATGTTATTATTGCTACGTTATTGTTCATGATTTTAAGAATGTGAATTTTTTTGAATTTCTTGACAAAGACTGATTAAATAAATAAAAATAATGCTTTTTCGTTTTCCTTAAATTAAGAACTTTATCAAAGCTTCAGGTACGCATTTTAAACCAAATTTTCTATTAGGGCAAAATAAGACTCGTCAGTACATCGACAATTTTTTGATTTTTAGTTGGACTTTTGGAGGTGTTTTGTTTTTTAAACTCTGGCGAATTGTGTTAGTTTAGCATTAGCTGTAACTTATGTCGTTAAAATATGTGATGTGAATTGATCAAATTAATTTAATTTGAGAAATACTCACATAGGAAAATAATTAATCCACGTTAAAGGTTGTGTTTCTGAGATAACTTGACTTAAAATTTAAAAAAATATTTATTTGAGACAATTTAAATAAAACAGCTTTGTTTGTTTCTTCTCATCAAAACGTGTTGATTGATTTACACAACAACAAGAGTCGGCCATGACGTACATGAAGAGTTTTGTAAAAGTATGCAGTTGCGTAAATACTGAATTTTCTGTTGAAGAAAAAAATAAATAAAATGAGATGACATGATGTGACTAAATATAATAAATTTATCTTTTTTATATAAATTAATTCATATTGTCCATTAACTTATCTACTTATCAATAACTTACAAATGTTTTATGTACTACATGATTGTGTTAATTTTCATTTAAAACCAAATTTGCTAAAAGTTCTGGCATTTTAAACTTTTAGCAGGCTAGAAAATTATAGATCAATTTGGTCTGCTCGAAAAAAAAAATAGAACAAGAAGTGTTGTTCGTAATGTGCTATAAAGAATTTGTTTTTTGTTTTTAAATAGTGGCATATGAACAATGCATATATAAAATGAGTTGGAAAAAAATTGTTTTTACAAATTAAATTAGTAACTTTATATTTGTGAGATGTCATATTTCACAAGGTTCTACAACAGAATGACTATCCCAACTAGAACTTCTATCAGTTTAAAAAAAAAAAACATTTTCTATACTATGTATATAATTGTAATTAATTTTTGCAAGTTTTATAAATTAAAAGGACAATAGGCACTTTTGTATGGAGTCTGTCCTATGGATGTAACACATTGTGACCTATATCATTTTAAAGGTCTCGATGAGTTCCATAATTTGTATGGGTAAAAGTTTGTATCTCGTGCAGGCAAAGTGTAAATGCGTCTTTTATTTATCGTATAACTTCGGAACGACGTGACTAATTGAAGTCATATTCACACAATATGTTAAATGTTGCTAGATTAAAGTTTCTAATTATGATCGGATCCGGTAAGTGGCGCTGTTGTCAAGTTATTGACAAAAATTCTCTAGTTATTAAGCAAAATCGCTCATATTCAAATGTAACAGTATTAACAGAAAATGACCTGTTATTAATTGCATTAGGCAGTTACCAAATAAAACTTGCCCCGTCATATTTAAGTGAGCACATTAGAAATGGCATCTTTACAATAGAAGTGTGCATAGGACCAATTCGTGATTTTGCTGGGTTAAATATAAATGTGTCAGAAGGCGTCTTTTTAAGGGGCCGCATAAAATCACTGGTATCTAGTAGGATTTATTATTCCTGCATTTTAGTAAACAATACTGCAGAATCGGCAAGAGGAGCAATTTGCAATTCTTATTGCTCCTGTTTAACAGGCAAAAGAACTGTGGGCACATGTGCACACGTAATCAGTATCATTTGGTACCTGGGTTGGGCAAGACACCAGCCGAGAGTTTTGCTACCCGCCACGTTCTTAGACGATATTATAATTAAAAACATAATAATGTAATAATAAGGTAATAAATATGTAATATTACAAACTTTTAAAATATAAAATATTGAAATTAAAACATTATTCAATATAAAAAAATGTTTTTCTTTTGAAGCACAGTAACAATTGACTTGTCTAGGCAAAAACAAAACACTCATGGCACAAAACATCCATTCTCCTTTAATAACTCCAATTCAGCGCAACCTATCGAGTCCATATTTTGTGATATTATTTTCTTGCAATAAACCAATGTTACATTTGAATATGAGCGATTTTGCTCAATAAATAGAGAATTTTTGTCAATAACTTGACAACAGCGCCACCTACTGGATCCGTTCATAATTAGAAACTATTATCTAACAACACTTAACGTATTGTGTAAATATGACTTCATTTGGTCACGTCGTTCCGAAGTTACAGAATAAATAAATGATGCATTAAAGATTACATTAACGTCCATAACACCTTCCCTGCACGCGATACAAACTTTTTCCCATACCATAAGAGATAGTACTCATAGAGACCTTTAAAATGATATATGTCATCGTTGTTACATCGATAGGCCAAAATGCCCATTGTCCTTTCAGGTTTATAAAATCTTTACAAACATGAATCAATAGTAACTTAAGTCTACAATCTGCAGCTATCTAAATCGATATAGAATGCTTAGCTTTGTCTGTTTTAAAAGATTAATGAAAACAATTAAAATAAACTAAATTACTTAATTAGTGCTTTTGTGAGAATGTTCTTAATTACGAGATTTAAGAAGAATCAAAAATCACACAAGTTATTATTTTTAATTCATGCTTATAAGAAACAGTGTGTATTGAAACAGCAATGTATTTCCTATAATTAAATTTTAATTTTCTTATTTGCTTTTAATTCAACACCACCCGCCATTCAATTCCAATAAAAAAAAATTATCAACTCAAGTATTAAGCATATCCAGTGGAAAATCGTACATTTTGCTTCCCTTCTGTAGTTTTGAACAAGTTTATTCATACAAAATTTGTATGGAAAGAAAAAAAATTATAATTTTATTAAAGTATCCCAGATTTGTATATACATACATATGTAAAACAAAAATCCTATTTCCTTCCTAGTACCATACCATACTGAATTAACTATAATTTAAGACAATATACATATTTCTCTATTAAAGTTTTGTTTACCTGCAATTTAGAGCATTATTTAAGAGTTTAACGCCAGTACAGCCTCGAGTCTCCAGACGCCTTGCAAATTTTCTAATTTACCACATGACGCTTTACAATTTTTCCAATTGAACAAACTACAATCGATTCCTGTAATTAAGATGGAAATTTATAATAAGATACAACTGAAAAATGATGCAAGAAATTATATATCCTCTATATTGTACCTACAATAATTACAATCACATGCATGTACTTATACGATAATATTTTAAAAAGAGCTTTTCTTGTCGGGAATAGGATAGAAAAATTATAATGTAGATCTTCCAAAAAGATGTTACTGCAATTATTTTACAGAAACCCTTATGCAAATTAACTATAACGATATTGTGTGCTATAAGTGCGCCACAACAGACAGCGTGTGATAAAATTAAAATGTACAGTACAATAATGTAAATATTAGTTAATTGTCTTGTTATTTGTTTATGGGTAAAGAATATTCTAATTAAATTTTAATTGTTTTACTAAACAAATGAGTAAAATTAACTTTAAACTATGTGAGGAATATTAAAAACAAAAGTTTAAATATTGCAGTAGGAATAATTGTACTCTACAATACAATTGTACTCTTCTGACTGCAACTTTGTGTTATGTTATTTATAACTTTGAATAAATCAATTTAATTACTGCGACAGTAATATTATAAAGCTTCATTTCAATCGATTTGCTATAACAGTTAAATAATAACAAAACAAAAAAAAAAACAGAAGCATAACATTTCATCATACGTACATACATATATTCATATGTGTGTATGTATGTTTTTTTAATTAAATTATTTTTTCTTTTCTAAACAATTTTCAAATGCGCGTTGAATAGTTAAAATTATATATAGTTAATTATATATATCGAAAGGGTGTCGTGTCAAGTTAGACGTCATTCTTCGAGATTTTAATCGGCATACACAACACATGCGATATTAATATAATATCTTTTGGCTTTGATTGTTGCATTTATTTACAACAATCTTGAATTTATCATGAATATAATAAAATTAAAACCAAAGAAACTTAATATTCCAAGAAAATTAATAAGAATAAAATTAACAAGAATATTCTTGCTAAAAACGTTAGAAGTTTTTGAGAAATTAATTTCCAAACTCAACATTCTGAAAAAGAATATTCTACTATTTTCTTAGTAGAAACGGGATCTTTGGAGCAATTTTCTTTTTCAATATTGTTTGGAAATTAATTTCTTCAAAACTATCGATTAAAATAACTTTATCTAAAAAGAAAATTCAAGAATGGGTCTCGGGCTTAAGATAAGCTATAGGAGAATATTGTGGGCGTTACCATTGTTTTTCAATAGTGTTGTTTCTATCTTAAGTCATTTTTTACAATTCGTAACTATTTCCAACTCATCTCCATGATATGAGTTGAAGGTGTTGATCTGTCAAAGCACATGTGAGAAGGTTTGTTTACAAAAAATAAAAATTGAAGAATCAAAACAAAGCTTTTGGTGAAGTGAAATAAATTAAAATTTAATTTTCTACCATTTTTAATGAAAAAGGAGAGTATATTGTAGAAAAATAACCTGATTTTATGGTAATTAACGATGAAATAAAGTTTTCCAAAGTGTTCGTTTGACAGATCAACAATATCTAACAATAAATCGTTCCTAAATGAAATGTAACAATTTCCAACTAATTCTAACAATGACACTTCAACAATTTTTTTGACATAACAACCATAGTTAACTAAGGTTAATAAAAGAACGCACCACTTGTATTCTTTATACCATGGGCTCAACCTACACGCTCCATTGCTTTGATGCATTTATGTTAACCATTCTTTATTCTCCATTATACTAATAATAACTTATCGCTTAATTTTGAAGTGCTGTATTTTGGAAACCATTCGGTCTACAGAGATGGTTTTGGTTTCAAATTGGAACAAAGTAGGTTACTTTGAAATCGTAGAACAATTTTTTTATTTAAAATTACTTTTTAAGGACTAAAATCGCCAATAACTGAAAAAAGCGCGAAAAAAATCGAGGTCCAATACCAAATTTGACATACACGTGAATGTCTATAGTTACTGTACTATTCTTACAACTACCAAAAATTAATAAATATTAATTATCGTATTTTTAATTTATTTTTCAGATATGTCGCTGGCCGATTGAAAATCATATCAAATGCTGAAACCAAAGGTCTAGGCACATTCGTGGGTACATTTGCCCTTCCATCTTTGATATTCCTATCGCTAGTTGAACTTGATTGGAGGACTGTCAATTGGACGTTTCTACTAGCGATTCTAATTTCAAAATCGATAGTCTTTTTCGCTGTGATTGGAGTGTCGCTGCTTGTTGCAAGACCTCTCAACTATGGTCGTGCAGGATTGCTCGCAATATTTTGCACGCAAAGTAATGACTTTGCAATTGGATATCCGATTGGTAAGCTCCCTTTGAAGTAATTTTTCAAAGAACAAAATATTAATAAATCTCATTTGTTTTGTTCACAGTCAATGCTCTATATAAGAAAGTTCATCCTGAATATGCAGCTTATTTATATCTTATGGCTCCTATATCATTGGCCATTCTCAACCCCATCGGTTACATTTTGATGGAAGTCTCACAAAAAATCGACCAGAAGAACAAATTGGATGTTAGTTTGCCAGTGTGTCCGGCTGCACAGCAACAATCTTCGGAGAATTGTTTATTTGGTGAAAAAACAATGGTTGTCCTTAAGACGTTTCAATCGATATTTTTCAATCCAATGATTTTGATGACTCTGTTGGGTGTGGTGGGGGGAGTTGCTTTTCCTGATGGACTACCTGAAATCATTGCTGGAGTATTACGTGTACTGGGTAACTCTTTCTCAGCGACTGCTTTATTTTTACTCGGCTTGAAGATTGTCGGACAGGGAACAACACTAAGGGGATCGGGATTTCTGATTCCTGGGATTTTAATTATTGTTAAAATGTATGTTTTCTTTCAGTTTGTACACAATTTACTATAACATTTGTTTCTGTCTCTTAGTCTTGTATTACCACTTGTTGCACGTCAAACTGTGAACATCATGCAAGCTGGAGAAAACTTTAATGAAACTACGGAACTTAGTACTTTTGGATTTCTTTATGGAACGTTTCCGGCCGCACCGGGTGCCTTTGTAATAGCATCACAGTATAATATCGAAGTGGAATTGGTATAACATTCGATTTTGTTGTCAATGGTTTTTGAATGTCTGTCTCCATTTAGATAGCTAAAAGTATGGTTGCATGTACTTTCATTAGTGCGCCCTTAATGTTTATCTCAGCAAAAATGATTTCTTTGACTAACTTGAACCCAGCTGATTATCTTCATGAATTAGACGAATTTTCTTTTGATATAAGCGTAACTGGAGTAATAGCATGTATTTGGATACTGCTTCTTTTAACATTGACGAAAAAAGCCAGAAGAATGCCTCACAGAATAACTGTGTGCTTAGTTCTATCTCAGGTATGTAGAATCAATGAGTTCTAACTGTATTGTGAATTTTGAATCAAACTTATTTTCTTCTAGCTTTTCTGTTGTGTCGGTGTAATTCTGTGGTCTAAGTTGGATCATGTCAATGATTGGGTCCTTTATGTTCAGTTTTTCATGTTTAACATAGGAGCTTACAGCAGTAGACTTTGGACCGCTATTCTAGCAATTAGCTTACTCTTCCTGCAATGCCGAAGTCTATGTTTTGTTCTCAAGATGTGGCCATACATGGTTAGAAAAAAAAATTGTAATCAAAAAAATTGAAATCATCTAAACGATAATTTTTTTTTTGCAGATAATGTTTGCATGGGGCTTACCAGGAATAATTTCTGGTCTTCTTATTGCTTTGGATCCAAACGTATTTTCGGGAGAAAGGCATAATCCAAGCTTTCAATATGGAAACGCACAGGCGGCAATTTCAGTATTTCTACAAGTTATGTGTTTCATTGGTGAGTTTTTTTTGTTTGTTGTTGATTTGAAAAAGTGTTATATTCTCCTTTTACAACCGCGATATTGTAATAGAAATTTCATTTCAATAAATTTTGTTGTATTCAAAATCGAAAACTACGATTTTTCTTTCAAAAATGATGATAAAACAACGTTCTGAAAAGTTATGATAATCTCTCTTGATTCCATTGAAATCCCACCTTGAGTTCAAGCAACTAGCTTTTAGAGAAAATGTGAAGTTAAAATGCATTTTTAATATTTGAAATTGGTTATGAATTCGGTGTAAATGATTTCTTGGGACCATTGAGGTTTTCAGTGATGACTAAGTTTTCAAACTGATAAAAATTTTTTTATTAAAATATTCATTCAATTATTTACAATTCTTATAAAAAATTTAATTGTTTGTTTTAACTTTCCAGTTACCGTTGGGTGTTTAGTTATGCACCAAAGGTATAAACGACGATTTGAAAAATATCTGACGCTAGCCAGGGAACTATCTAATCCTGACTCAGGTAAAAATTTCGAACATCTTCAAAAGATTTTGTTTTTAACACTATTCGTTTCAGAACAATCTCATATCATTGGATCATCCATATCAACAGCAGATCTTTTGGCAAATGCAGCTGATCAAAGGAATTCAAGTACTCGTCATAGAAATACCTCTCTTTCATCGTCAGAAGACGAAGAAATTGCAAAAGCCGACACCGGCTGTGGAAATGGTAGTGTCAACGGAAACTGTTGCTCTTCATCCACGAATCAAACAACTGTAGTTGATATTGAAGATTTATTAAATCGAGCTCAAGGCAGCAAAGTTGAACTTCGACATCACAATCATCAATTTGATGATGACGGGTAAGGAAATTGTAATCATATCCATTACATGTCACATTTATTTGTTTTGTTGCTTTAGAAGCTTTGGGGGACTTCGTGCAAGTATGTGCAGTCCATCATTTAGTTGTGCAGGGCCATCTCGTCAGAATTGTCAAGCAATCATTCAGCAATATGAAGAACAAGCAAGAAAAGGATTGGAGCCCTTAGAATTTCCCAAAGAAGGAGACGAGCATCAGACTCTTAAGCATACTGTACTGCTTATAATCTTACTTTGTTCAATGTTTGTGGCAAGTATTTTATTGCGTTTTACTATAGATTTAGTATTATAACTCTGAATTTATTTGTAGAGCCTTGCTGTGTCTATATGGACTTTAGTAATGGAAGGAATGTCAGGAATCTATTTGGAACTCAGTTTTCTAGATGCATTCCTAAACTTTGGCCAAAGTTTGATTGTACTTGCTGTCTTCATTACTGATAGTAGTGAATTACTTATTCCTCTGGGAAAATACTGGAAGAAGATGTGGTAATTAGATAAATAATTTTAAAAGTAGATTTTCTTCTATGAAAGATTTTTTGTTTGTGAAAGGTATGGCGCTAATATATTAACCTTACCTCATTGGACGTCTGTGACTGTTGAGACAAAACACATATGTGAGCAATTCCGCAATCATCATTTGGAAAATTGTAAAAAAGATATAGCAACAGATAAGAGGTGAGTCAATGCCTCTTCCATAATAAGTTTTAAAAAAAATAACGAAAATAACGGTTTTCTCTCTCTTAAGATGGCGTATTAAAGTCTATCACAAAGTATTTTATGGCAGTGATTTCGTTAACTGGCTAATAGAAGTCGGTCTCGCAAAGGACCGTTTGGAAGCTATTCACTATGCAAAGCATTTGGTAGACGGGCGAGTAATGCGACACATAAATAATGTCTATCACTTTGAAGACGGAAATCTTCTTTTTACCTTCTGCAATCGAATGTAAGGAAAGGCTGCGATTATTTTTTTTTATTTATCTCTTGAACCAATGTGGTGCTGTGATTTTGTGATGGACATACAATGAATTTGTGATAGCTACACAGTTTGATTAATTCTGTGTATACAGCCATTGCAGGTATTCTGAGCTTGTGGCAGCTATAATTCATTGCATGTCTCTATGATGTGTGAATTTTATTTAATGTGTATTGTATTTTATTTAGATAAAGTAGAGGTTTTAATTAAAGAATAATGGTATAATTGATGCTGTTGTCCCAAAAATTCAACAGAAAACTTCCTTGCAGAAGATTTTTTAAGTTAAACCAAAGACTAGTTCTGCTCTGATAACAAGACAGATTTGTATGCTTTATTGAGCTAGATCTAACTTTACCATTGATTAAAACTTAAATAGATTTTAATAATAAATCCTACTACAATGTAAACATTTTAAATATTTATTTTTAGTTAAATTTTAAGTTTAATTTCACTTTAACTATTAGTTTGAAAATATGTATGTACCTAGAAAATGTTTATATTTTAATGTATAATTTTATTATTTGATTGTCAGAACCATTTACTCAAAAATGAAAATCAATTTCAATTCAGTTACTATTTTTTTTAATAAGTATACAAAATATTAAGTAGATACAAAAATTTAATAATAATAATAAACAACATGGTGCAACACTTTTTTAGGGACAATTGTAGAATATATATAACTACAGCGAATAATGATTTTTTATAATATTATAAATATATACATACATAATAATAAGCTTAACATAAAATATGTAAATACTATTTAAGCTAAATAAATAGTTTTACTGCTGATATAATGAATAAATATAAACATTTTTTGGTCACATTAGAAAATCATTGCGTTTACTGTGTTTCTTTTACTTTGACTTCAGAACATTACTGAAATCTCTGAATTAACCTCATAAAACCATAACCAATGACTTCGTTTCGCATGGTTTACAGATTTTAGAATTTTTAATTAAACGATCAACTATATTCCCAAAAACGTTAGAGGCTTAAAGTGTCCCTCAAACCAACGCGATAGCGGCGCGGAACATTAGCCGACAGTAGTTTTTGTTGTTATAATGTTTAAGACCGCTTTCACACAAGGAAACTGAGTTGCCAGAAATTTAAGTTTGTAGGCGAGAAGGGCGTAAGGGGAAGCAAAACAATCACTCCTCACACTCTTCTCGTCAACAAACTAGCTAGTTTCTGGCAACTCAGTTCCTTTTGTGAAAGAGACCTTAGTGCCTGTCCACATTGGATTTTTAATGCTAGGTGCAACCTGTGAGACAGGTAGATTTTATGTGAGTGAAAAAGAGATGGGTAGATTCCACCCAAATTGCACCGATGCGCCACTTTCAAACAATATTCTCGGATTCAACATGATAGATTTTTTATTATGTGATTGAAATATTTATAGATTTCAAGGGTGGGAGATAGGGATAGGTAGATTGAACTGAGTGAATTTACTTTTCATCGTATGGACACAGCGAACATGTTAACACCAAGCATTAAAAATCCAATGTGGACAGGCACGGCTTTAAAAATCTACTCTGGCTTTAGACTTTCGCTCTTCATTCGGTGTTCGTTGTTGAGTGTTCGTTCTTCTCTCTACAACGAACAACGTAGAAAGCATTTACATTGATTCATTCGGTTTTTTTATTCAGTTCGCTATTATCAACAAAATGAATAACAATACATTGTTGACAGTGGCGGCACTTTTAATAGTGGACAAAAAACAAAAAAAAAAAGAGATCATGTTGGACGAAGGGTTGGTTGCTGAAGAGAGAACGGTATACAGTATATTATTCTTATTAGAAAGTTAAAACCAATTTGTATAGTTTATTTATTTATATACCTAGGCTTCTTGTGCCATTCGGTGATTAAAAAACTTTGAAAATGTCCCTACAAGTTGCACGACACTGGAAAAGAATGATCATTTAAACAGTTTTCGCATTTAAACACACGTCGTTCGGGTAACAACGAACACCGACATTTATGACCTGATTTGAATTTGCACGTTCTTTATTAGTTGCTCGGTTTTATCATTTACATATTCGTTGTTCCCCGTACGAACAACAACGAAACACCGATGATAACACGGAAAGTCTAATACTACGTTTTAACTGGGCCAAATGAGGTAAATTTCGTTGCAAATTTCCAAATGAGATCCGAAATTACCTCATTTCCCAAACAAATTCTCGTTTGCAAATGATCTAATTTCAACCAAATTTGCACGAAATAAGATTGGAAATAAGGTGAATGTATCCAGCGGGAATCAGTTTCAAAAGCTCTGAAAAGCTAGCTTATTTCATTTTGAACTTGGAATGGCAGTTGAACGTTATTGTTTTCTTTTTCTGTTTTATGTTGTTGAGTATAGTGTATTGATATTTTCGTACAAAAGCTTTTCAGAGCTTTTGAAACTGATTGCCGCTGGATGCATTCACCAAATTTCCAATCTAATTTCGCGGAAATTTCGTATTCTGTGGAAGCCGTCATAAGAAACCTCACAAAACAACGTGAGTTGTGATCTGCCAACGAGCAGATCATAATTTTAAGTCTCTCCCAAACCCTGGTTTGTTGTTGTTTAGCATTGTTTATTTCTCATTTTTTGTGGTTATCATTGTGAATGATTCGCCCTGCAAAGCGAATGTACCGCGATGGTTTGGGAGAACCTTTTACCCCGTTTACATGAGGTATTCGAGCGAGCTTCCAGCTCGCTTGGCCCCTTTGTATATCTGCGTTGACTTGGAATGAGTTTCAACCGACTCGATTCCACTTCAGGAGCGGAGTCGAGTCGAAATTGTTGATTAAAAACCTGGGTCGAAGAGTCGGTCTTGAGGATGTGTTCACCACAGTGTTTTTCACATATGCGAGTAAAATTATTTATTTGTTTTGATAGCTATGCGAAGTATGTACTAAAATTCATTAAATTTTAACTTTTTTTGTGTAAAATGAATATATTGTTGCTATTCCATTAAATGAAATCTCAACACCATATCAACTAAACTTCAAATGGGGTTCGCAACTCACGTGACGAAACACCTGGGGAGTCATTCCGTAATTTTCAAAACGATTATCGTCAAAACGATGATCGTCGACGATATCGTCCATAATTTGCTTCACGTAACTCTTCCACTATCGTGTCGTCCATCGTTTACAGTTTGAGAGTGTTTGGTACTCTCAAACTGTATTTTAATTGTAAAACGACTGTCTTATGTCAATGAAAAGTTTTTTTTTTGTGTTTTGTATAAAGGCTCTCCCAAACCAATGCGAAACATTCGTTGCGGCGAAGAAACATTCGTCAGTCAAAATTATTTCATATGTTTCTCCACCGCGTTGGTGTGGGCACTCTCATATATAACCATGTAAATAAATTTTGACATGCGAATCTTTCTTCGCCGCAACGAATGTTCCGCATTGGTTTGGGAGAGCCTTAAGTCCCGGTCTACATTGAACGATTTTTCCCGTGCTGAATGGAAAAATCGGCCGAAACTGGAAGGATCATGTCGACTGTACCTCTCAATCGCACACGATTACAACAACAATTTTTTGTCGGCACTGAAAAAATCGTTCAATGTAGACCGGGACTAACAGTGAAATAATTGCAACAAAATGTAAGATATTTGATCGTTATATTTATACAGATATAAATGCAAATACCTCAACATATACATACATATGTAGGACAGTCACAGAATCTAAAATTGCGATTTTAACTCATTTTATGGGACAACATTGTGGAAGAAGAAGAAGAGATATTTGCCTCATCTCTCAATTGTCGTCGTATTCGTATTAATTGTATTTTGTTCCAATTTTCATTTTCAATATTCAAAATAAAAAAAAAAAATTGCTGCGCCAAACATTTTAACTTCAATTTGTCGACAGATAACAGAAAAAAAGATGTCAAATTACAGTGGGTACTTAATCATTCAACTACAGTCACCTACAATCTTGAAAATGAATGCAAGATGATACCTATTTAGCTATCGTCCCATCGCTATCGTTTTGACGATAGCGTGTTGACGATTATCGACTTACGTGAAGCAAATAAAGGCAACGCTATCGCTTAAACGATATAGTCTGCCGATAATCGATTTACGGAATGACCCTAATCCAACTCGAGCTCTCGATTCTGTTTGTAAACGGGGTATTTATGAGGTAATTTTGACTTGTGAGGCATCAATGAGGTTACCAGAAAGCCTCTTAGTTAACTCGCGTTTAAATTTAATCTCGCACTGAAAAACTGTCTCTCAGGAATCTAATAAATACGGTGGTAAATACATAACATAAGTTATGTTCATGGAAAGTTCCATCAATTGAAAAAAAAAACGAAAGTAAACTTGAACAAATCAGAGAAACCTATGCTGTAAGAAACAACAGCAACAAAAATATGAACAATTCAATTCTTTTTTCTTGGGCTAATAATTTGAAAGTTCCTCATTTTAGTTGATTGTGAATCGGTCAGAACCAGACAAAACGCACTCTTCGCTACCTAGCGACAAACGAAAGAAGCTTCCATTTGACATTCTCTTGACAGCGTTTTTTTGTTTCTTGAAATCAGTTTTTTCTCAACCTTTTTATCGTGCAGTCTTTGTATATGAAATAGTGACGAAAATCTTAAAACTGATTTTTGCGCTTAGTGTGAATTATATTTGTACAAATCCAATCGCATACAGAACTACGACAGTATAGTTAATAGTTCCCAATATCCTTTCGCGCTTAAAACAATAATTTGCTAAAGTAAAACTTGAGTTCCTCACATTTTTTCTTTTCCCGTCGTCCGTCCTCTTTAATCTAACACTCAAGGTTGAGTGCCATACATCGTTTTGGTTGTGTTCTTGTTGTTTTTTGTTTTTTGTTATAATTTATTTATTGCTCCCCCATTGACATGCAAATACATTGGGAAGCACTCGTCGTCAGTGCATCGTTGTTGCAACTAAATATCTTATAATGTCGGATAATCTGGCCGTGCGATGGATGCGCCGCTACAAGTTCTTCTTCCTAATCGGTCTACTTATAATAGGATTGCAAGTTTTTCTTGCTTATAAATCACTCGGCATTCCTGAACTGAGTTTCAGCTCTGGAAGCAACCTCTTTTCGTCGTCCTCCATCGATACAAAATCAAAACCCCCGCAGAATCATAACTCTGTTGCGGATGATGAGGATCTTAACGGAAATCCTATCAAGAGAGACGTAGTTAATTCAGGTGGACATAGTGGTAACCTGAATGTGGATCAATTAGGCTTTCAGCCAGCATGTGATATTACAGCAAAAGAAGCAATATCGGCGCTTCGACGAGCAAAGACGAAAGATTGTCGCAAGCAAATAGCGAATGTTGCCTGTGCCATTCAATCAATGGAATTCTATTCGCGGCGTCTACCAAACTATTGCTTGAATAGTAATTACACTGCAAACAAGCCACTCGGCTGTTATCGAGACGAAAAGGAGTATCGCTTGTTGTCGGGATACTTTACGAATTTCAAACGAAATAACTCACCAAAGAAATGCATCCAGATGTGCCTTCAATCGGGTTTTCCCTATGGCGGAGTGCAGTATGGCACGGAATGTTTTTGCGGAGCTGACATGCCACCATCAGCAGCTAAGCTGCCCGATTCAAGTTGTAATATGAAGTGTCCTGGTGATGGGAAAGAAGTTTGCGGCGGATATTTTAGTATGAATGTATTCGAGACTGGAATTGCAAGTAAGTTAAATAGAAATTAACAAAAGTACTTTGTAAGTATAAAATAAGATTTAAGAGTTTGGTAATGAAAAAAAAAAACTAGAAACAACTTAGAACACCAAAAAAAGATTAAATTGAAATTGTTTAGGTAAATAAGAATAAATCTGTAAATTCATTACTTCCGGCCCTATGTTTCTATTTATTATTATTTTTTTTATTTATGTCCAAACTGTTTCTTGAAATATTAATAATAATAATAAATACATTATGTAAGTTTTACGAGAGCAATTAAATTAAATCGTACACAACGCCATTCTTTTTTAAAAGAAAGGTCTTTCAAAGTGTTGTCAATTACGTCTTTCAGGGACATGTGTTTATTGTCTACAATTATTCCATTCAAAACTCAAATGTCAGCATTTCTTGTGGATACTTAGTAACAAGGAAGCTGTAAAAATCAAATTTCGTTAAAAAGCAAATATAATTGATCAAGTTTAAACAATTTAGACAAAAAAAGAGTATACTCAATGTACATTAGATTGTACGTTATTTTCCAAACTCATTTTTTTGGATAGCACACCCCGTTGATCGAAAGTTTATGCCGAAAGAAATAATTATTGAAAAAAAAAATTTCCGAGGCCATTAACCCGTGCCTCTAAAGTCATACTTTTCCCATACAAATTTGTATGGGAATTTTACACTTTTCACATTTTATTTTTTTTTTCTCTGGAACTATAACAGTTATTCCAAATTATTCTGAATTCTGATTGGTTTATCGGTCCTTTAAAAAACTGCATTTAAAAATGTATTAAATTTAGTTTATAATTTATTTCTATTTTTGAAGTTATTACATACTTTAATATTATATGTTTTTCTCTTATTTTTCTCTCTCGATCTTCAACTGTTTTTGTTGTTTTTTTTTTTATTGATTATCATTAAGTAATAAGTAATACGTTTTTTAAAAAATTGCATTAAAACAAATAAACAAACAAACTAAAAAAAATAAACCAATCAGATTTCTCAAAAAAATTTAGAATAACTGTTATAGTATGACCTTAGAGGCGCGAGTTTTGTCTTTCTGTACATTGACCTTCAGCCTAAACCATTAGAGAAATTTGCTTCAAACTTGATAATTTATGTATAGTACATATGTATTATGTACATAATTATTTAAAAATGAAATTCTAATTCATATTTACCTTTTTCAGAACGGGTTATTCTCGAATTTTTTGTTTTTATGTCAAATTGCACGAGAGTGGTATCTAATTTTTTAATTAAACTAATAATTTAAAACTGCGTTGAAGGATTTTGTTTGTATTTTTCTAATTCTTTGACAGTTGAAGTTATCCATTATTGTTCAAAGTGTAATCTGCCACTCGTACTGTGCACCCAGTCAATTAACGAAATTATTGTATGAATTTATCTACGCATCTTACATCATCACTCCTCATAGGATTGAATTAGGACCAGTTTGTTCAGATTGGTTAGATCTGTTTATGATTTTTAAAGGTTCTAATTAAATAGCGCCAGTGGCGAACACAAAATCCATGATAACTTTTTATTTAAATGAATGAAATATTCACGCTTCGTTGGTCTTTTTATGTGAAAGTATTAGCAAAAATGAGATATGGCTAGACTTAATAAAAAATTCATATGCTTAACTGTGGCCTGAAAATAATGAAAGATTTTTCTTTGCAAGTTCACAAAAATTTACGATTTCTAGTGTCAAAATCATAACTAGGACCATAATCTATACCTTAGACAGTGTTTCCAAAGTGTGGTACGCTTAACCTTTGGGGGTACGGGAAGTTATTTGTTGGGGTACGGTAAGTTACTTTTTGAGGAACGTGATGAACCTGAATGTAGAATGTTGGTGCAGTAAGGAGTTTAATTGTTTTCGATTATAGACAGTTATTACAAAAAAAAACCGTTACTTTTCCGTAATGAACATGTAGTTTTATAGCTTATTGGTAATTGGATTGGATTACTTATTATTGGATTTTTTGTCAATTGCTCCCACAGTAGCCCGGAAAAAAAGCTTTTAAGTTTTTAGGTGGACGAGGCTGAGAAGTGAACCCAGAAAATAAAAATTAGATATGTAAGTGATATACATGGTCATAATGTGAGAAATAGATGTTAAGAACGCATTCTGCACAAAATATGCTTGTATACAATGGTCTTAAAATATTTAATGAAATGCCTAATGATTTGGAATTGGAACAAAATTTTAAAATGTTTAAAAAGAAACTAGTTAGTTATGTAAAAACAAAGTATGTTAAGATGTAAGTTTATTTATGATAATTATATAAATATAAAGTGGATTATACAAATAGCTAAATATTGCTAAATAAAGAAAATAAAATGAAATGAAATATAAAAAATAAGTTCTATTTACATTTGATTCTGGACCCTTATAACCTCGGTCCCAAGCATCGAGGTTTCTGTATTTTATTTATATTTTATCTTCGATTAATTTGAATATATAGGTATTATTATTTAATTTGTGTCCTATACATTTTTATTAGAGATTCTTAAATACAAAATATGCAATTTTTAAAGGGGGTACAGGTACATGCGTACTTCTGTTAAGAAACTTATGAAAAATGGTACACAAATATTGAAAGTTTGAGAAACACAAGCTTAGACACCAGTAATATGCTGAAAGCCGCATAATGGTAAATAATACCAACGCATACAATATAATCGTGATTAATTATAAGTATTTAAGAACATTTTCCAAAAAAAAAAAAACTGCGGTTGTATAAGATAAGGAAATTTTTTAATTATGATTATGACCTTTTATAAATTATAATAATTTTTATTATTATTATAAGATAAGGAAAATTATTTTTTGTTTGATAAATTTTTATATTAAGTACTTTATTTATTTCAATTATCGCCTTTAGAAGGGAAGAAGACGCCCCTCTTAAACGATACTTATTTGTTTTAAATCAACTAAGGTACTTCGTAAATCTCTACATCTATCAAATATTGGCTCTTTTCATATACGAATACAAATCTGAATAAGTTATACTTTAGTTTTGATTTAGTTTTTTAAATGGTTATTTGGATAATTTCATAAAAAATCTCATCATTTGTTATTGTGTGAAAAATACAAAAAATGCAATGAGAGACCTCTTTAAAATTAATTACTTAGTTTTCAAGGTACCAAGAGAAAAAAAAACTGCACGACTGCAGCGCACAAACTTGATCTCGTAGCTAACAACTTTAATGTAGCTAGAAATTGTCAATGAATGTTATTGGTCCAACAAAACACCTTGTTAAAAATTTAAATATAAATTATTATATGTAATTTTTTTTATAAATTATTTATTTAAATAGCTAAAAATACCATTTAAAATAGCTAGGGCCCAACAATAAGTTTGCCATGTGATCTGTTTGATAAATATAAATCTATTAAGAAAAGAAAAATCTAAAAACGTTGGGGCGGTTTTCTTTAAAATAATTTTTTTTTATATACTAGGTACAATACATTTTTTTGAAAATTAAAAAAAAAAAAAAATTTGGTGTGCTAGCTTTTAGTATTTAATAAAATGCTATTTGCACAAAATTTAAAAAAAAATCAGTAACAGGATTTCAAGATATTGAGTTTTCAAAAAAAAAAAACAAACATTTTTTTTAAATCGAAAACATATTTTTTTTGAAAATGTTTTTACTCAAAATTGTTCAAACTATATGCTTCCTGTAAAAAAAACTGTGCGAAATCGGAGAAACAGAAACGATAAATTTCAGAATCAAAAAATCGGTTATTGGTAAAATTAGTTTTTAACAAAATATTAACCATGTCCTCAATAATAATTGATAATTTATTTGTCAAAATCGTAAGAGCCGTTTATACATTTTCGTATATTGGTTATATGCCAGGTACCGATATTTCTCGAGCTAAAAAAAAATTTCAAACCCCCCTCTAGGGAATCCCCTACAACCCCAAGTCCAAAGTTTGAAGGAAATTGCTTCAGTGGTTTGTACTGCAGCCCAGACAGACAGATAGAATAAGTGCGGGATCCAATTTTTTAGCGTTCTCTATCATCGGGTAGGTTCAGAGGACTTAGGGGACTTGCAAGTAAGGGAAATTTCTAGACTGTGATTGGTCAGCTGTCGAAAAATTGATTCAAATGAAGGGAACTTTCGACAGCTGGCCAGTCACAGTTTATAATTTTGCCTTATTTGCAAGTCCTCTAAGTTATCTGAACGTACCCAAATAGTAGGGAACATTATTATTCCGAGTTTGATTTTTTGTACGAATCCAAAACATTCCCTATAGTACTTGTACCTACATCGCAAGTAAAAATACAGTGTATTTTATATGACTCACCCTTATGTAATATGTCTGTATCTTAAAAAAGAGCTATATACGAACTTTAGTTATGTTTTAAAATGCTTTAAATAAACTTTTATATTTCGTTTTTGTTTTACTTAACATTTTCCTTCTTTGAATTCATCACAAAAATTTAATTACAAGCCCCTTAATTCAATTCAATTTGTGTACCTAGAATAGTATTATTTCTTTTATTCCTGAAGTTTTAATGCAATACATTTTTTTTTCTTCAGAATTCACACCACAAATAGCTGAGACTGTTCCAAAACCGGAAACCGAACGTGTCCGAATTGCTTTCCTACTTACATTAAATGGTCGTGCTCTGCGTCAAGTACATCGTCTAATAAAAGCGCTCTACTCACCAAATCATGTGTTCTACATTCATGTGGATTCGGTAAGTACCTACAAAACCTAACTACCAAGAAATGCATATATCTATTTACTTAGTCATCATCCAGTTGTACCAGTACCATGCACTGAATTAAGTCGAGTGCCGCAACTAGATATTCTTATTGATATAGGTAATTCAGCGCGCACGCACGCACAGTAAAGCCTCTCGAGAATAGCTGCATCCACTAAATTCAAACGGAGAAGAGGCATATGCATATGTACATGAAGGCAAATTTATTTTGCTGCTGACTATGCACATCCCCTGATCTGGGTTACTAGTAATAGAATTATTTCAAGTGGCGGCATACGGGGCGGCGATAGGAGCGATTAAATAACCAAATTACTACAGTACCCATCAGTTTTTTTTGTCTTATGGGGGCTGTTGTTTGTTGGTGATTGCGCCCCACACGCGGTCTTCATTAGTATAATAAAATGGAATCACCTTCCGTAGAATCAGCTTTTTGGTTTTCAAAGAATACTTACATATGTAGGTGTAGGCATTGGTTGTCTCATATAACTAACTCAGTTCGTTTTTACATCAACCATAAATAATGTAAAGCATATACCTGTTGCTGTTTGGTACTTTCCTAATACATTTCTTGCCTAAAAGCAATTGCCAACAGTTCCATGGAAGAAAGTCATGAAGTGAAAAGTTTCTACACTTGTATTTTGTAACCAATCAAAACCACTTAATATGCACTTAGAAATGTTTATGTGTGGTTCAGCTGTGGAGTACAAGAAACAAGACTTAACTTAAGTAGAGTAAAAAAATTGAAATATCTTTAGGTAAACAAGTTGTTGTCGGGTTTTATATAGAACAACTTCTTTGTATTATGAAATATGAGTACTCGTTTAAAGTAGCAGAATGTTGGCCCAATGCCAAACTTCATAATTTATCTCAAAGTGTTTTATTTTAACACTCCGGCAGCTTTAAGATTTGCAATGCTGTTGCATAATCAAAATAATAAAAAAAACAACATGAATAGAAAAAAACTGCGCTCACAAGTGGTTTGTTCTCGATAGTAACTATCAAATAGAGTAACTGCTTGTTTGCTTTAAGTATTTTATTTGGTTAACCAATTATCACTTCAAGTGTCCATATTATTAAATATTAGATATAGAAAAATATTAGTTAATTTTTCGAAAAACATACATAAATATATATGTATGTATTAATTTAATTATAAATCTTCTCTCTTTAAATGTTAATCTTTTATGTTTTTACAGCGCCAGGAGTACCTATACCGAGAGCTCTTACAACTTGAAACTAAATTCAGCAATATACGTCTGGCTCGAAATAGATTCTCGACTATTTGGGGTGGAGCTTCTCTACTTACAATGTTAATGCACTGCATGAGCGATCTTCTCGCATCTGATTGGAAATGGGACTTCGTAATAAACTTGAGTGAAAGTGATTTTCCCGTTAAATCTGTGGAGAAACTAGCAACTTTTCTAACAGCCAATAAAGGTAGAAATTTTGTTAAGAGTCACGGTCGTGAAACACAACGATTCATCCAAAAACAAGGTTTGGACAAAACATTCGTAGAATGTGATACCCATATGTGGCGCATAGGTGATCGCGTCTTACCTGAGGGTATACAAATTGATGGAGGAAGCGACTGGATCGCTCTGTCTAGACCATTTGTAGAGTATGTCACTAATAACGAAAACAACGAGCTTCTGGATGGCTTACTAACAATCTTTCGCCATACATTGCTGCCAGCTGAGTCATTTTTTCACACAGTCTTGAGGAATTCCCAATTTTGCCAAACTTATGTGGACAACAATTTGCATGTGACCAATTGGAAGCGGAAATTAGGGTGTAAATGCCAATATAAACATGTAGTAGACTGGTGTGGCTGTAGTCCGAATGACTTCAAGCCAGACGACTGGGCTCGTCTGCAGGGAACAGAACAAAAAATGCTATTCTTTGCCCGAAAGTTTGAACCGATCATCAATCAAGCAATCATACTGCAACTAGAAGAATGGCTCTTTGGTCCCTATACCAGTGAATATGTTAACTTGAATTCCTATTGGCAAAGTTTTTATCATCATTCGGATAAACATTCAAGTGCTGATGATCTCTATCTTACCATCGCTCAGAGTCTCTTGAGGATTAATGGAAGGAAGATGAAGTATAGTAAATTTACTCTTCATGAGATAACAAATTTCTTAAGCAATGACGAATACAAGGGATTCCTGCTGCGTTATAGTGCTCAGCGACTACCGTCGAACATAACTGTTGACTTTGAGACTCGAATTCGACCGACACAGTATCCAAAAGTTGCACGTACTTCAAAATTCGCCAAACGTCTTCGAAACTTCGAAGTTAGCTCAGATTTCGATCAAAAGGAGCAGATCTCTAGGAATTTCGGCAAATTCCTTGGACCCTCCACCGATATAGTATTAAGTTTTACATTTATGAATTCAGCACACACAGACAGTCATTCGTATAATTTGACATTACTATGGATTGACCCCATGGGTATTCTGCAGGATTTCAATGAAATTCACATCGAAGACACCCAATCGGATGCAATAAATTTCTCCAAAGCTAATCTTAAACATCCATTGAGTCCTGGCATATGGACTGTGAAGTTAATTAGTCGAACCTCAATCTATGCTCAGACGAAATTTCTTATCTCGCCGTTTGCTTTTGAGCATGGGAAAGCTATTCGACCAGAACGCTCCCAAACAATACATTTGGGTAGCCCTCAAGAAATAACATATCCAACAGATTGGCAGCCGTATTTGCCAGCAGCTGGAGATGTCAAAATATTAAAAGAACTTGCCCGAGTAAATGCCAAGCGTACCGGTAGTAGTCTACTGAATTGGGTCGATGACCTAGTCAGTAAGTTTTTCCTCATCCGGGAAACGTGTATTGCCAGCAATGTGCCACTCAATAATGACTTATTGTTGCCCTCATGTAAAGATACTGACTGGAGTTCTCTAGCTCCTGATCCTAAAAGTGATGTTGACGCGTTGCTGCATCGTCGTCGACGTAGATAGGAAGAACAAAAATCCAAATACTTAGTTTATTTATTTCAATATTTTATGTTTATGGAAAACATTGTCCATATAAATAGTTTTACTTGTATATTATTTGTTTTAACTATTCCTGTTTATGTGACCTTTTTAGTTAATTCAAATTTTATGACTGCTTCGTAGGCTATAGGTCTTGTGTTAATTTTTATATGTTTAAAAAATTTAATCAAATGCGACGTTTCGAGTGCGATTACACTCTTCTTCAGGCAAATGACCTTTACCAAGTAAAATATAATATAATTTTATATTTTATTTTTTTTATATTAATTAATTTGCTTCAAAAAGACGTTTAAAGAAGTGTAATCACACTCGAAACGTCGTTTTTGATTACATTTCTAAACAAATAAAAATAAACACAAGACCTACAGCTTACGTAGCAGTCATATAATTTTTATTATTTGTTATTTTATTAACCCTTATATCCCCGGTCTTGTAAAGAAGTAAACAAACATCTTTACCATCTCACCTTTTTTAGACGATTAAGCTTTAAAAAAAAGAGAAAAGTAAATTTGGTTGTATAAACAACGCAATGTATTTATTTTTGATAAAAGAAAAACAAAAACAATTTATATTTTTGTAGATAAGGACAAATGTGTAAAATGTATGTACCTACATACAGTTTCAAACAATGAAAGAATTTATGGAAAATTTAGATTAAGTTAAATTACGTACTTTAATATTAATTTATTATAAGGAAAAGGCAAACGTAAACAATATAGAATAATATTGCTTTTTTTGTTTTAGTGGACTACATTTTTCAATGATTAATTTATTATAAGTATTGCGGGGCCTTATTGGCCTTACTTGACCCAGACTGTTAGAGAATATTGCTTTTCCAGCTTGATCGCGTTCATTATGAATAGGTACAAAAAAAATGGCCCTCATACCCCTTGCAATCATGTTCATAAATGTCAGTTAAATTATTGATTTTGTTTTAAAATATCTGGTGGTAAAAAATAACCGTTAACTTTATTTTAAATATGTCTGCTAAGATTTTTTTTAAAATTCGTACAGATCTAATTTTATAAGAATTTTTAAATTTCTCAAAATAAATTAATAAAAAATTAATTGCGTGGCGCAACGGCTCGTGAAGAACCAGGGCCTAGTGACTAACAAATCGCAACCATTCCTATGTGCGCTTGTCGACAGAAATGGAAAGGACCTACAATTTTATGCCGAATCCGAACGGCTACACTAGAAGCACTTATTCATGAATAGTGATACTCTTGGTCAACTCCTCGCAAGAGAAATTGACAAATCCTCCAAGAGCATCACTTGTCACGAAAAGGGCTTCTCGTCTAGCCGTTCGGATTCGGCATAAAATTGTAGGTCCCTTCCATTCCTGTCGACAGGCTCACACAGGAATAGTTGCGAGTTGATAGTCACTAGGCCCTGCCACCAAATTTTTTTTATTTTTTTTAGGTTTGAGGTTTGCTTATTGGTACAGTATCATCTTTTTTTGTTCAAAGGTTTTGAGACTTTGCGATGCTGGTATTAAAACTTAACAACATATTTATCAAAAGACAAGGCGAAAAGAACAAAAATTGTTCGAAAAGAACACAAATTGTTCTTTTCGCCATGTCTTTCGATTGTGATATTGTTAATTTTAAATACCAACATCGCAATGTCTCTATTCACAAATTTTCAAAAGCTTTGCACCAAAAAAGATTACATTTTACCATTAAGGAAACCACAAGCCCAACATACGACCAAATACGACTTAATAATACGAATTTCCTAATAGGGGTGATTGTTTAAATGTAAAGCCGTTTATTGAGTTATGGTACTGTGTACAATAAGTCACGCATAAATCTTATAGAGGATCAAATTTCAGGTAAGACGAGTAAACACACCAGCCTTCGTCTGTGGATGTATAAAGCGAATGTTGTGTTAAATATTTTTCGTGGACATTTTTTTTACACATCAAGATATATACATTACTTCTTCAATTTATTTGATTTTAATGAAATAAAGCTCATTTTTTCAATGGGGTTTTTCGTATGATAACAAACTCGCAGTTAGAATGCATAGATTTTGCTCTGTCATATTAATTTTGAAATAGTTGAATGAAACAACAACCACTTGTTTGGCCGGAATTTAAGCTTTTCACGGCTGCCAAACCGATCATCAGATTTTTTTAGTGGTGCTTAGCATAGATTAGCATTAGGGCCAATTATAATTTATAAATGATTGCCGTCTATTGGAGTTGAATCAAGCTTCCTATGCGTTGCACCACCCAGGACACCTGATCATGTCCATCCAATGTAGTGTTTTTGTTTTTAAATTGCATTTGAAACAACTAGCATTTTTACTAGCCGCACACAAGTAGTTGTTGATCATTCGGGTTCTTTGTTTTTCTCACCACTAAAAACACTTGAGAAAAAGCTTTTTAAAAAACGAAGTGGTTCAAACATGATGTCCAACAACGGTCTTTCAACAAAAAAAGGAGTGAGAAATACGTGTTTATTAAAGATAAACTCTAAAAAATCGTTATCGTAAATCGTGTAATCGTAAAAGGTCAATAAAATGATTTTATTTTTTCTTAAAATATTTTTTTTCTTCGTAACCAAATGCGGAATTAACATCAAATATTTTCAACCGCTAATAAAAATATATGGGGTTGGTTTTGGGGGTTGTTTTGTCAATCATTTTAAACTTTTTTTATAATGATAATTTCTACACCAAAACAATTTAAAAGAAATTATTATTTTTTACAAAATTAAAACTCAAACAAAAAAAAGCATTTTTTTCTGGCGACATCTACACATCATTTTAAAAATCTGAATTATTTCACATAGTGTTATAACAGTGCAAAAAACTAAATTCCAAGAGATAGCTTAAGACAAACAAAAAAGGAAATCGTGTAGATTGCGTAGCGTTACACTCTTATCCGTTGGAATTTGTTTGTATTCTTTTTTTCCCATCTCACATCTGCCATTATAGATAAAATAATTTTTAGATGTACTGTGCGCTTCTTTTTAGTAAGCATTCATTAATGAAGATAGAAGAGTTTTTGTTTTAACTTCATCCACACTAGGCTGACGATACATATGATTGATGTTATCATTACGGTTTGTTCATTAGAAACCATTCATTCCTAATGTTTAAAGTTTTTGACTAGATTATAATTCTTCCATATCTTTCTGAAACCCCTTGACTCTATTCTATTAAGATGATTAACATTTATAATAATTTATTATAAAATCTTTTATATTAGAGAATCAATAAGTTTCCATAAGTTTTGCTCAATATCTTAAACGCATTCAGAGCTATTAGAATGATATGTGATATATTCTTAAATAATGTGGTTTATGTACAGGTACATATACTTTTTAAAAATATACAACATATATTTTAAAATAATAATTTAAAAAAAAATTACTGTCTACTAATCTACTAATCTTCTCATTCATAAAGTCGTTTTATGTTCTTCTATGTATAAAGACGTACATTTTATAGAATATTAAATTCGCAACATAACGCAATTAAAATTACAAAGAAAAAAAATTGAAAAATTAAAAGATCATTATTATTTTGTACATAAATTCTATATTTCGCGAAAATATTATGTATTGAAAAACTGCGCAAGTCAATGCAATGCAAGTAACGTTGCCTGGATGTATTATACAAAAAAAAGTATTTTTAAAAAATAAGCGTTAAAAAAATCATTTAACTAATCGAAACACCAGACATTTATTATTATAAATTGGAAATATGATCACGCAAATCGAAATAACACTAATCAAAAAAAAAAATCTAATTTATTCATTATTTTTGTCATAATGAAAAATGTTATCTACTTTTATTAAAATATGTTTTGATTGAAACAAAATTCTTAAAAAAAACGTTGTTTTCATTTTTAAAGAAATTATTAACAAAAACAGAAATATAATTGATGTAGGTACTTTTTTCTTTGAGATTTTAACTGTATATACATAGAATAAGCTTTGAGCTAAAATTGAATAATTAAAAAAAATTTGTTATTTTAATACAATCTGTATAATATATATCTATTTTTAATTAATAATGATAATTTGACCAATTATTTGAACTATTATTTGAATGTTTATGCTAAATCGGGCTTTTTTGGTCACTTCCTTCTATATGCAAATACAAATTTTTTATTCCATACTTTTTCCCTACGTTTCGTCGTAATTTCTCGACTTCATCAGGGGAAGTTTATTAAATCTGTATAAACTTAAGATTAATTATTTACATTTTTAAAATTTTTGCCCTTAAACTTACATGATATCTATTTTATTTTTAATAAAAGTTGACGAAAAATTCTTTTATGCCTATATAGTCCGTTTGTTTAAAATTATATTTTTACAATACAAAAACATACGTTTATATAGCTCGCAGTTTACTTTTAACTACTAAAAAATTAATTTTCTCTGCGCTTGTAAATGCATTATACATATCTTAAGTAAAACATTCGAAGAATGAAAAATTCAAAATTGAAACATTTTTGCTGTTTAAATTACATAAAGAAATTCTTTATATAAATTAAAAAAATAACAAACGTTAATTCAAATGTAAATATTTAAGAAAATCAATTTTAATAAATGAAAATAAAAATTTATTTTTAAAAATTATATGATATTATTTCATTACAACATTTGTTAATGTAGTTGGTGTATTTTATATTTATATTTTCTTGTTAACCTAAATGATTGGATCAGGACAAGGTTTTCTACAAATAAAAATACAGCGTGTTTTGCAAAAAAAATGTGAAAATGCAAGAGCATGTGTAGCTGAGGTAGAGAGAAGAAAAAACTGTATGGGTTTGGGATAGGGGGTGTCTATGTTCCTCCGTTTGAGTAGGAGGGGCAGTTTTTTAAAACATTGATTTAAAATAAAAAAAAAAATATATTAAAAATAACTACAACACTAACAATATCGCACTATGTTTTGTGTAAGGTTAGATACCCAGTCTTTTTTTAAAGAACGCAATATTATTCAAACAAACAGCTTAATCATTTAATCCGTCTTTGAGAAAGCCAACAGAAAAAAGAACTGGTTTCTTAACAGTAGGTCTTAATTTGTTTCATACCAAAAAGTATCTATTAGCATGTAGAAAAAAGCTGGTCGTACTCTTTGGAGTAACGAGATCCCGTAAAGTCTCGTACTTTTCTCATATTTATTTTGAAGATACATTACCTAAGCCAGAACCACTGCAGCTGAGTGCCCTTACAATGGGAAAGTGGCTACAAGGCGCACTAAAAGCTTCAATATTTGAGTGCGTCTAGCATACATTTGGCCCCAATGAAAAGGTCTTGATTCTTGAACCCCATATTCATATCTAGGCCGCTAAGCTCTTTAATCAAAAACAATTTTGAAGTCCCTACACTTACATGGGCCTTCAGAAAAAAGATGCATCTTCAATGCAGCATTACGTATAAAGGGCCCAACCCCGACATGCAAGACTTTCATGTTTGCATATGAATAGTATGAACCTATCTTAATTAAGAATTGTTGCTAACGCTCACACCCAAAAATGGCTTTCGGTTTATTATAATTATACCAATACGACTATCGAAAATTTTTAAAATTGTACTTATTTAACTTTATTATTTATTTGAACACGATTTGTATGTACAGCTTTCTAATGAACTTATATAAAAGTGTTATATAAACAAATCATCATCCGGGTCCTCTTCGTCAAAATCATCATCCTTATCCGGAGTGTATATGATATTTCCGCAACCGCTCACCTCAGCTTCGCTAGTTCTGCAAAAAAAAAATTTTATTAAGCCTTTCCTCTTACTTGGACAGCCAAAATGTAAATTTACTTCTCATATGGCATCTTGAGAGCATTCCTAGCTATTAGTTCATCTTCTTCGAGTTCAATTTTAAAGGTACCTAATTGCTCTGGTTTAACAGGAGCCTTTTCTACTTTATTTGCTGTTTTCTTGGTGGCTTCCACTTGAAAACTATCTTTGGTTTTAGTATAGTTATAGTTCTGAAACAGAGGAGGATTTTAAATATTTTATACTTAAACTTTCAAGAAAAACAAACCTTATTTGTAACTCCTCCACCTGGTTTTCGAGTTAAAATTGACAGTGTATCTTTTGTTTCTAAATAAAGTATATGGTCAGCCATATACTCAAGGCATGCAATAGTGAATGTCTCAAAAACATGCTTCGTCGAAGCCCACAAATATATTTGTTTTATGTTGCGGTTCAACTTAAGTTGATGGATAAATTGAAAGAGTTCCGACTTCTTTGGATTATAGAGGAGCAGATCACTTAGGGGAGGAAGAACAGCATTGAGTTTATTTTCACTATCGGAAAATTCTTCGATGAATTTTTTGTAGTTTTCTTCTTGAGAATTTACTTCCCTTCTTGGATCGAATAATTTAATAGCACCAGTCTGACCTTGTTCCTTGAGAAAACCATTGATTGTCGCCAGGGCAATTCTTTCTTGTCCATTATTGTCTAAAAGCAGTTGTGTTATTGATTATGAAATTATTAATTTTGTGTATGAATCTATGTAATTTACCAACAATAAGAACAAATTTTTGAGATGATATAAGGTTTGATAACATTTTGTTTTGTGTTTTATAGAAATTTGATTTTTATAATTTTTTTGTTTATGTTGTTTGGAATATGCAGCCAGCAGCCAGCTGTTATTTGGTCACATGGCTTGAAATGTCAAACAGTTTTTGGGATTGTGAATTAACCTTTTCAGAGTTCAGGGAACGTAAAGTTGGAAGTCGGAACTAATGTTGTTTTCGATTGGAGTTTCGGAGTAACTCCTGTTTGAATCCTTTTACTCCATAAGTCCCGGATACATTGAACGATTTTTCCAGTGCCGATCTTTTGTTCGTAGGTGAAGGGAGTGATCAAATCGTTTGTACCACAAAACTCGAACGATTTTTCCAGTCTGTTTATGTTCTCTCTCGTCTTCTTTCCATTTTTGTGTGTGTGTTCGGTGTCAGTGTGCCGTTCGTTTGATGGTGTGAGTGCATATAAATGAAACATGAAGAGCACAGCAATACAAAAATGAAGAAGAAAAGGAAAAAACTTATGGAAAAAATCGTTCTGTGGGTAAATTTCACACGATTTCTGGAAAAATCTTCGTGGAAAAATCGGGCAATGTAGATCGGGACTAAGTAATGTGTTCAGATTGTTTTTCAGTTCGGATTTTCTACAGGAGTAGATTTGGAACGCACGTATACACATAAACTAAGACCGCTTTCACACAAGGAAACTGAGTTGCCAGAAACTAGCTAGTTTGTTGGCGAGAAGGGTGTGAGGGGAGATTTTTTGTCTTCCTTTTACGCCCTTCTCGCCCACAAACTAAAAATTGCCGGCAACTCAGTTTCCTTGTGTGAATGTGGTCTAATGGTATTCATGTAACGAGATAATTTTTCGCTTTGTAGATCAATATAATTTTACGCAAATGGTAACATGAACACCCCATCAGAAATGTTTGCGTAAACGATAGAAACAAACAGCTAATTTAAGGTTAGACCGCACACAACTGCAGCGGAACTACACTTCACGACACGGCAAAACATTATTTGTATGAATTTCTATGAGCTATATCGCACTAAGCGGCAACTGAACTTCGTAAAATTTAATACAAATTATTTTGAATCGCAGTTCCGCTGCAGTGCAGTTCCGCCTAGTGCGGTCTAACCTTAAAGAAAAAAAAAATATGGTTTAAGAAACTACTGGCAAATAGTCATTAGAAGTACTTCCAGTAGTGCTTCGCTGATATACATTTGAAGTACCTTTGTCAGTACTTTAATTTAGGGGAAATTCACTACATTTAGCATGCTAGAAAGAGATAGCTGCTTCATGCATTCTCATGTATAGGAGGTATATAAATGAGTTTTTTCCCGAGCCCTTATCTTTTTTCAGTGGAAAAGAAGTACTTCTATTACGTACATATTTCACCGGTTATTTATGTAGTTCTACGTTTGCTGGGTTTGTTTACATACCCGGCTAGGCTTAACGAAACGAAGTGTGTAATCAGGGTCTTATTAATTCATATTGTGAATCATTTTATAAGGAATGGAACGTCAACCTTGACATGATGTTCTATTGTAATTTAGCACATTTTTGACAGCTAGCCACAAATCAAAAAAATTGTTGAGCTTTTCATTTAACTTTTTAACTAATCGGCAGCGTTTTGAATACTTTAAAAAAAATAACACTGCGCTCAAATATGGTGGACCCAAATCGTAAAATCAACCGTCTCACAGACAAAGATATCGAATTCCTTGATGAATGCGAAGAAGAATTCGCCTTCCGTTTCACTGACGAAGATGAGGAATTCGTGAAGTATTGCTCCCAGCCCCTGCCGGATCCACCAGTTGTCCCAAACTGGAGCGAAAATAGATCATTCAATCGAAATCAACATAATAATGGAAGAGGGGGTGGCGGCGGCGGTGGTAATAGACGTTGGAATAATAATCGCTATCGACCTTATGGTGACAACCGCGGCGGAGACCGTAGAGACCACAACCGAGACCATCATCAAAGACGGGACAACAATAATTGGAATAGGAATAGATAAGACTTATGTTTGTATTGATTTTTTTTATTTGCTCAAAAGTGAGAAGAAAAAGAATACTATATTTTAATTAAATGATTTGGTCAATTCAAAGCAAAGAGAATTGACAAATAAAAAAAGTAAAGACAAATGGTTTTAAAGCTATTTTTGTTGGTGTGTTTCGATTATTTTCGTGTAATTTGTGTGCCGAGGAAGGAAATTCGTCGTAAAATGCCTGAGAAGAAACCTTTTACAATATAAGTAAGTACTTAATATCTACATAAGTCAGCCGGATCTTATGATTACACTGTCGATTCAGTCAAGTCTGCTTCTTTAGAGGACTTAACCGAGTTCTCCATTCCAACTCCCATGGCATTCAATAGATTCGATGCTGGCCCAGAACCACCCACCTGCGACTTATAGCTGTCCATCATATTCTTCAGAGTATTGACATTGATGTCGATTGGTTTGAACGATTCGATGTCATCAAAGTCATCCTCCCCAGTCGATTTGGGACGTTTTTCACTGCTTTTTTCAAAGGACTTTCCAATAGTCGTCTTGGACAATTCTTTGTCCATTTGGTTCATGTATGCTTTGATATCGGACTCGATATGCATTTCGGAATTTGTCATTTCTTCGATGTTCCTCTCCAGATCCTCCTCATCTTCGTAGTCGCTCATCTCTGAATTAGATTCCCAGTTATCTTCGGGGATCACAAAATCGAGGAAGTTTTTAACGTGTGTCGAGAATGCATCTGGGTCGAAACTAACCGATTGATCTGGCGATGGAGCAACTATAGGATGCTCCTTCACAGCCTTTCTCATCGAAGCATTCTTCCGGATGTTAGACTTCCTTGGCGACGTTACTTCCGGAGTATCGTCATCAATCCCATCAAATTCTGACTGTCTGTCAAGGAACTCTGTGATGTTGGAGGTAAATTCCTTGGCATTCATATCACCGGCGGGGGTGAAGAGTTTCTTTGTACCATACTTCTTGGTCAGCATCGCATCAAGTTCCTCAGAAGTTATGTCTAACCAAGAGTCACTATCGCTTCGTGGAAGACTTTCTTCGTCTTCCCTTAGTTTTTCTGCGTTTACGGGATCCAGAGAGTGGAGCATTTGTACGATTTCCTTCCCAACTATTGGTCTGGTGCGAAATCTCATGCGATTGGAAGTGAAGTAGGATTTGGCATCTTCGAGGAGTTGATTGTACTTCGCCGAGCCTTCTAGATTTTCTTTAAAGTAGCCTTTGCTAACCAGACTTCTCAGATAAGCACGCCATGCCGAGTCATTCTCAAGACATCCGTTCTCCTTCGCCTGCGATGCTAAAATCTCAAAGCCACATGCGATTTTCACTCCCAGCAAGTCTTCCTTGTACTCCTCAGGGCTAGTGGCTGCTGCAAGATTCCAACCCGTCCGACGATCTGGCACATAAGCACTGTGCATTAACATAGCATAGAGGCAGCGTGTGAACTGCACAGCAGTCCTGACTCTGTCTTCCGGTGGAAAGAATCTCATGGCCCGACAAGCTTTCATATCGATGGGATCCCGTTCGCAGAAGGCCCTGCAGGCGGGTGCAATCAATGAAGGCCGCTGGGCTAAGATAGAAGCCACACCTATCGGAAGATGAGCAATTTGTGTGTGAATAGCTTCTATACGGCATTCCATGGTGAATTCCTTCAACCGCTCATCGACGCAATTTTGGATGTCACCGGAAACCCGATAGAGAGTTGGATTTTGTGAGATTTTTGACAACGCTCCATTCACGGACAGAATATTGGCTGTGTTGGATGGAGAATTCTGCACCAGCAGCAAGTGACCTTCGGCTATATACACCTGAATAGTGGAGAGAAAGAGAAAGAACATCAGACAACAATAGAACTAGAAACCCAACCCAAGCGACTTCCGCATGTTGCACATTCATAAATAACAAACAAAGGTACACAAAAAGCCATACAACTGAACTACGGAACCGCTCCGCACCCTCTTCCAACTTACCCTTTGTTCGCATGTATCAGGGTTGGCCCACTTGGGCAGGTAATCGGCAGCTTCAATAACAAGAAATTCCCCATCAGCATCAACGACTCGGGCAACAACTCCCGCATTCTCACGCGTAATCTCGCACAGAAGATGCACGATGAACCACTCATCTTGTATGTTATCGCCATAATGGCTAATCCCATGTAAGTGGGGCGGCAGGGGAACTGACAGGGCGACATCGGCACGAGAACAACAACTATAAATAGGCATTTAAAATAAAATCACCATAACTTACCTTGCTTCTCGTTGTTTTCTTCCTCTCGCAGACTTTCCTGGGCTTCGGTGCGAATGGTAAGATTAAATTCATCCTTGTGCCATATATAGTCTTGGGTTATTTGATCAACTTGTGATTTGATTTTCTGGAGAAGATTTTCAAGGTGTGTTTCTTCTTCGTGGTTGTCTTTGTTTGTCGTGCCTGGCGCTGGTGGAGGAAAAATAAAATATTCAACAAAATCTTCTTCGCGGACGAATTCAAGATTAGCGCTGATGATGTTCGGAGTGGTGGGATTGTTGGTTGGAGTGCTGCTAGTGCTGGCAGTGGATGACATCTTTTTATTTCTTGGAATTTCGTTCAAATTTTCCGATATGCAACACACGAATCACGAATTTTAAATTGATACTTTATTAATTCCTTCCGACAAGCAATTGTGTTGAACGAATACGTACAGACGAAACGAATGAATGACGATGAACAACTAGCTCAAATCGAAAATGAATCATAAAAAAATGCTTTTTTGTTGAGGGGATTTTCCATTTTCGTGACAGACAACAAAATACTATTCTATAAATGAGTTGCCGAAGTGTCTTCGATACTAAAGTACCAGACTGTCCTACAAAGTATTTACACAAAATTTCAAATTAAATGTGGTGAACAATTCATAATTATTTTACTGCAACACTTCTTGTATGGTAACAAATCAGATCACCCAAGCCCCATGGCTTTTATACCCACTCCTAAAAATGTTCTTGCTATTAACAGTAATCCTGTTCCAGACCTCACAAATTTGGTAGTTTTGAGAAGAAGAGTGCGCTCTCGAAAGAGAAAACAATTTCCCCTCCTGACAAATTCTGCTCAAGAAGTTTCTATGGGCAGAAATTGTTGGTCTGTCAAATGTCAGGTTGAGGTACCTTCTTTAAAAAATCTACTGTTGTCGAGTCATCGGTTTAGTTTGCTTCGCTTTGGAATAAAAAAGGATACAAAAAATTAAAAGAATATTTGTGTGATATTGTGTGGCAGTTCCAAACTTTTTCGGCAGTTTTTCTCTGTGAGAATTCCATCCTCACTCTTTAAAATTGGACAGGCCAACAATTTCTGCCCAAAAATATTGGGAACAATCCTAATATTTTGAAAGAACAGTAAATTAGTAATAAAAGATGCCTGTGATGTGACAGAAGTACCCAAATGTACATAGTTCAAAAAATTTTAATAGTTTTTTTTTGCTTTTCCAAAATATACTACGATGGCATTTCTTTCACCTTTTTTGACAAGTGAAAAATGCAGGGATGATATTGAGGTACTCGAAAAGGGAAGAAAAGCTTTTTCTTCCAACAGCAACAAAAAACCGAACAATGTAATGGTTTGTGTATAAAATAAACATTAGGTGAGAGCTTTTTGTAACTACTTGTATTTTAAACCGGAAGTGTTCTTAAACAGCCATAACTTCCTTTCAAACCTAGTTTAAAACGATTTTCTGGGCGGATACGTTTATTTTTCTTAAATTTTCTATCGACGAGCGATCGCAGTTGCAACCTTTGAGGTGTTATTTTGTTTGACATTCATTCATCATTTAAAGAGAAATATATATGTATATGCATGTGCGGTGCATACATAGGTTCGTACATAATTGACAGAATCTTATATCCTTAGCTCCGTTCCCTTACTTTAATTTTCTGTAATTTTCTGTGCATTTGTGTGATTTTTACAGCCCTATTCTGCAGTTGTGACGCTCACAATTCACAATTTTTTGTGATTTTGTTTTTGTATAAGGCGGTAACAATTTTGTATTCTTTGGAAGCCCTCATAAGAAACCTTACAAGAACAGCGTGAGTTGTGATTAAATAATAATTAAACTAAAAAAGATTAATTTGTGTTTATAGTTTAAATATTTTTTTTGTATTAAACATGATTTAAGTATTTATTTATAAGATAGTAATTGAAAAACAAAATAAATCTTTTTCTTTGTTAAGCAGCAAGAACATTAAATATAAATTTTGGCGATGATCATTGATATACCATTTTGCATAGCTATATGTAGACTTTCGTGGCTGACCGTATGTATACTGATAGATATGTATGTATGTATGTAGTTTTTGATTCATAAATATTAATAACTAATTGATCAAAACTTTATTCATTGAAAATGATGAACACTTTTGTGACTTATGCTGCATTTACACGAATGGCAAAATGCCATTATATCTGTCAAACTATAGCCATTTTTCTTTTCATCGTGTAAACGCTCTAAATACTGGCAATATTTTTGCCAAAATAAAATGGCAAAGATAATTTGGCATAAAATGCTGCCATTAAAACGACTATGTATAAACACTTTACTGACACCATTTTCCGAAATTATGCCATTCTAGATAAGAATGAACTTGCTCATTCTTTTATGGCATGTTGCCAGTATTTTGAAATCTGCCATTATTTGAACTCGTGTAAATGGATGTCATAACAAAATTATTTCTGCCATTATTTTACCATTTTTTTTGGCAGAAATATTGGCATCTTTGCCATTCGTGTAAAACCGGCATTATATAAAAGATTTGACCAGAATCATTTAAAATTTGATAAGTGTAGGCATATTTATGGAAAATTTAAGTCGATTAAGTACGATGTTTTAAATCAATTTTAAAATGATACTAGATTAAAAATTGTATTTTAATCTAAAACGATTTTTGCATCGTACTAATTATTACCTAAAATTTAACTTAATTTCAAATCACCAAAATTGCCATTTTATCTTTTTAGCGTCGTACTAAATCCATATGACACTATGAAGTTTATAAATGTCAAAATGATGTGTTATGTTTGTGCCTGATTACACGATTCGTTTTTTCGGTTGTTTCGACTTTCTTCTTTTTGACAGATTAGGTGAGGGGAGAAGAAAAAAAAAAAACGATTTGAACAAAAATGATTGAATTGAAAAATTGTTTTTCAATTCAATGGGCCATCACACACTGGCTCAATTTTGAACTAAACTAAAGCCAGACTTACTTTCCCTTCAATCACACACGGGCTGAGCAAATCTGGCTGAAAATTGTGTGTACATGAACCGGCTTTAATTCCATTAGTACTCTCAGTTTGAGAATCGAAAAAAAAAAAAACAAATAGTATCCTTTAAAATGTTCAGTTTTGTATGCCAACAGATTTGTTTATTTTGCCTAGAAACGAACAACAGTGTATGTATTAGTAATTATACTTTGTTAGTCCGCTCGAAACAAGGATGAACATTTAAGTCCTTTCATTCCTCACTCTTCACCTACCTCGCTTAGAAACTTTCATTTCCCCAGTTTAGTCCGGCTCAAAATTGGTTCAGTGTGTGATGGCCCAATCATGTAAATATTATTTCTCAAATACGATTGTATTTGAGAAATAGTGATTAAAAAATATTTTTATTTATTACTACTGATTATTTTCTTACAAAACAACCCCAAATTCCATGAACGTCAAAATAACGAATGGAAGTACGTATGTACGCATTTTCGCGAACCATGTTATCACTAGCGTTCGTGCCTGTCAAAAAGACGAAACGAGCGAAAAAACGAACCGTATAATCAGGGCTATTACATCGCAGAATGACATCAGTGCAGAGATCAAGCGAAGAATTACTCTTGCCAACCGCTGTTTCTTCGGTCTAAGAAGGCATTTAAGTAGTAAGGCACTCTCTCAGAGAACCAAGGAGACTTTATACAAAACCCTAATCATCCCGGTCCTGCTTTATGGGTCAGAAGCATGGGCACTGAAAGATTCGGATAAAAATCTGCTAGGGTGCTTTGAGAGGAAGATTCTTCGTGTGATTTTCGGTCCGGTGTGTATCGAAGGAGTATGGAGGAGAAGATTCAACGACGAGCTATACGGGCTATACAGCGACGTTGACCTGGTCAAAAAGCTGAAAATACAGCGGCTGAGATGGCTGGGGCACGTGGAGCGTATGGACAGCAACGCACCTGCCCGACGAGTCTTCGAATCCAACCCCGATGGGGTACGCAGCAGAGGAAGAACCCGTAACAGGTGGCGCAATCAAGTGAATGACGACATCAAAGCACTCGGTGTGCGCAACTGGAAGCGGCTAGCTAGGGACAGAGCTGGCTGGAGGGGCTTGTTAGTTGAGGCCGAAGCCCATCCTGGGCTGTGAGCGCCATCAAAAGTAAAGTAAAGTAAAGTAAGTATAATCAGGGCTCTTTGTGAACTTTTTGCACGAGCTGTCACTTTTTTGGACTCTTCAGTTGGAGTTCATGAAGAAAATTGATTAAGTATGATATTAAAAAGTTTTTAGAATTTCAATAATTTTAGTTAGCTGTTTTTAAACTAGAAAAATGTTAAGTAGTACCTACCAAACCAAAACCTTAATATAAGGCTGTTAACAATTTTGCGCCATTGACATTAAGTAGGAATGCACTTTGTTTCTCCATATATAAAGTGTAGGAAGAAAATAAAACTCTCCTTGTGGTATTAATTAATTAATATATTTTGTATTTATTTATTATTTACAAACGTTTAAAAAATATCAAAATCTTGTAGTTTTTATTTTCATAAAAAAAAAAAACAATTACATACACAGAAAATTATTATTATTATATAAGAAACCATTGTGTTAATTTACATTAAAAAAATATTTTTTTTTAAATAGTTAGTTACCTTAATTATTATTTTATGCTATTAATAGAGCAAGTTTAAAACTTTTTTTCTATTACATAATGTATTTGTATTTCTTAATAATTAAAATTTACATAAATCGTTATACAAAAATATATCATTTTGAAACATTATATTGTTAGCAGGTGTCCTTTATTTTTAGTTATAAATTTAAACTTAGTAAAATAAATCGATTTATATAATTTGTATTATCGAAATTGATGACTTTAACCCTTCGGAACAGGGTTTTCTATTTTTATAATTGTTAAATAATTCACTCATGAATGCGTATAGGTATCCGGATTTCTGTTTGATTTCAAATAGAAACAATCATGTTCACGGCTATGGCATTTTGGATTAGGTAAATAAAAATGTGTCCTATCCAGAATCGTTTTTAGTAACGATTACTCTCTCTATCTGAATATTTACCACTCATTTTACTTACAGAATAACGATCAGAATATCCATCATATTTATCTGATTTGTAGTTTATTTCCTGAGGAGTATAACCAATATTCTTTTGCCAATGATGAGTCCAATAGAGATCTTCATTTCGAACTTGAGATGGTGTTTTCGCATCCCGACAAACGTATACACAGTATACCATGCTTCCGATGAGAGTGAGAAAACCAAAGACCAGGAATATTATTCCCAAGACCCTAAACAAAAAAAAAAGAGTTTTTAAACGATTAACAGCATGTCTTTAAAAGATAATGTAGATAGATTCACAAACATACCAGACAAACAGTGGCTCAAAAAATTGAATGACAATTACAAAGCCCAGTGTCACTAGAATTAGACCTAAATTAAGCAGAAGCATAAGACAGCATACACCTTTAACATTCGGACAGAATGGATTTGGGGCTGACATTGCTTCGATTTTGGCACCTCTCTGTTTCTGTGATCGGCCACTTCGGCCTGTTTTCGCTGTACTTGCCACAGAATAAACACTACGTGGTCCACCACGCGAATGAGGTCGATGACTGTAGCGACTGCAACAAAAAGAAAAAAGCAGAACAAAAAAATGAAATTAGATTTAAAAACTACAATATTTATAATTAAAAAGTCCATATCGCCCCCAATTGCTAGAACTAGGTAACTGGGATTTTAACTTTGAAAATATCTCGACTAGGACGTACCTATTTATTGTGAATAGGTCACTAAACTGTACGTCCAATAAAATATGACGAGACAACAAAAGCTTAGCATATTTTCTAAAAGTAAACAAGAGTTGCATACACATATACATCGTTCTCAATTGTAGCTAGATATCGAAGAACGTTGCTATCTCCGAAATTTTGAAAACAAGGTTACGTACATAGCTCTTGAAATCGGTATATAATATTTAAAGTAAACGTATTTAATTATGTACTATGCATGCGATCCATTAAACTGTTAAAAATTATTTTTGCAAATAACCTCAAAAGCTCAACAAAAATGACAGCATTTGCTTGCTAACAAATCTCTTAAAGTCACATTATTTTGATTTTTACCAGCTTGTACTTTATTATTATCTATTTAAAATTCTCTTAAACTTCACTTCACAAAATATCCAGTAAAAGTGAAAGTCCTTCAGCACTTCAACAAGTTTAAATTTATTTTTAAGAAAAAAACAATTTTAAATATTACAAAAAGTTCCTCGACATGGCTCATCTCCCCTTGAAAATGCTAGAATTTTTTCACATTATTAATAAAATCTTCAACAAAATAATGTTTGTACTTCACTGCGTAAAAAAAATACTTGAATAAAGAAAAAGTTTTTTTATATTTTCTTTTACGAATCAATTAATTTTGTTCTGCATAGCCCAAGTACTGGGTTGATACATAACGTTATAATGGAACATAATATTTTTAAGGCACCTTACACAAAAGCAGTTGAAATTTTTGTCTTTATCATACATTTATATTTTTCGCTTTTTACATTCTTTTAAAACTAGATGAATGTATGCATGACACAATAACACGAGTAACAAAATGTCAAAATGCCAGAAAGCTGTCAAAATAACGAAGTTCAAATAATGGCGCTCTAATGCTCTATCATTATTAAGTCTCTCCCAAACCAACGCGGAACATTCGTTTGCAGGGCGAATAATTCACTATGATATAAAAAATGACGAATAAACAAAAACTGCCGTCGGCGAATGTTCCGCGCCGCTTTTGGTTGGTTTGGGAGAGCCTCAAAGCCAAAAATTAGCAGTGTGTGATAAATAGTGACAGAACTTTGTTTACACGATGTCATCATTCATAATAGTCAAATTAAACATCACTTGCAGTTATCACGTTTTTTAGGACATAAAATAATTACGGATTTTGAAAAATTTACAAGATTTGGTCATTAATGAAAAGAAATGGAAAGAAATAACTTGCATCTTGTCACTATCGCGTAAACGTGAGACAAGGCGTATTGGGTACGTTCAATGCAAAAATATGACAACTGCTGAAAATAAAGTACTTAATTTTTTTCGCAAAATGATATGAAGTGTCAGTTTTGTATGGAGAGCCTTTTTTTGTATAGTAAAGCTGCCAGCTTAATTTTCAGTTGGGAATTTCTTGCTGAAAATTCAGATGAAACGTAACTAAACGTTACTAAATGTCAGCTTACTTTTTATGACAGCTGGCCAATCAGAAGCTCCATCTGAAAATAAAGTACTGAAAAATTTGAAGCGTTGAACCCGGCCATTTTGTTCTGTTTCTTTTTAGAAAATTATTTTAAGTTAGGGGCCGATTAAAGGGATCAGGAAAACGAATTAAATGGATTTTTTGAACTTCGATTTGAAACACAGATGCTAGTCGATGACAAGTGACTCATAGAAATTTTGTATCAACAAAAAAAACGTATTATTTATATTCCTGGTGCGAATTCATTTTTCGTGCCAGCTGATCGTAACTTCTCACAAAATGGAACACAAAATTCCAATGATTTGAGTTCCAATTTCACTCATTCCTGTTCCTATAAACGAAAATGACCATCAATAAAAAAAATTCAATTTCATACTCTTTCAACTTTTCCTGATTCGTTTTCCTGATCGCTATAACTGGCCCCTTAGCAAATTTGCGTTGCCCACAACAAGCAGCACCCGTTGTTGTTTTCGTTGCTCTCTAGCAACCTTTTTAAGATCATCTGTCAAAATTTGAATGCCAAAATGATATTTTATGCAAAAACAAATTACAAAAATTACAAAATTATAGTCAACATTTTTGATAATTTTTGCATTCCATTATTTAAAATCAATTTTGCAGATTCTACATAGCTTTGAAAGAGCTTAACTAAAAAATATTCATAAAAATGTACTTATTGTTGATGGAAAATCAAAACTTGGCTTATTTTTTAATATCTTTGAAAACCCCGGCAAGTGCATGCGATCTAGTAATACATTTAATTTATAATTTTCCGGAACTAAATTTGTTTTTTTTTCCATTATTAAAAAAGTCAAACATCCACAACAACATAAGGTTCCGGTCAAGTGGTTACATTATTTAGCTGAAGAAAAAATCTTTTCAATTTGCTGATAAAATAATAATTCTATAATTAAAAAAAAAATAATAAAAACCTTTCGCTCTGTAGTAGCAATTTGTTAAAGCTAAAAAGTTCAATTAAGAGCAAATCTTTTATACTTTCATTGTCCTGGGCACTTTAAGATGAAGAAATTGTTGTAGTATTTAATGTAGTATGTATTCTCTACTATATATGTATCTATGAATATTGAACTGTTTTTGCCAGATGTGCAGGTTTTATTTTTACCCACTTTTAGAGAACATTAACGCGATATTAAAATTAAAAAAAGGTAATTCTTTAAAACATTTCCACAGAAGCTTTTGTAATGTTTATTATTTAGTATTTAGGTATTATGGGCTAAATTTCATCTTATTAAAATAATAAAGAGTGGGCGACATGCAAGCGAAAAAGAAAATAAGAAGGCAAAAAGAAAAAACGCAAACTTATGAATGTTCAAGCGGACTATTATATTTTTTTTTCTGTTCTATTCTAGATACACTGTAGGCATTTTTCTTTTTTAAGCTCTGAGCTGAGCATGAAGCAGAGCTCGAGCGGTTAGAGTAAGCTCTGATAAGAGTATGTTTAGAGCTCTACGGCATATTTTTGAAACACACCTAGCACTAAACTGTCATACGGTCCGATATGATATAGAAAAAAAAGAGTGAAGTTGGCTGCTTTAAGATTTTTGATCCATCCGCTCTATCTTTTTATTCCGAGTTAATGCATCGTGCTCTAAGCTAGCTCTAATTGAAAAAAGAAACACAAGTTGAGCACTCTAGGTGCTCTCTGCGCTAAAAAAGAAACACAGATCTTTTTTTGACAGCTCAGTGCTATGCTCTGAGCTAAAAAAGGCCTTATGGAGCAAAATTTGAATTAGAAAAATGTTGAGTAGTAGGTATCACACTAAAACCTTAATAATAGGCAATTTAAAATTTTGGACCATAGTGACTATAAAATGTCCGCTATTGGATTAACCTTTGCTGTCGGTTCACTGTGGCGTATGTGTACTTTTTATACAAAGAACATTAAGAACGAAGTTCGAGGTAAATTTTTGTTTCTGGTAACAAAGGTTGGTATATTTAAAACTGATTTAAAACTTTATAAAAAACAAACACAGGATTATTTCACTCTGGTTTAAATCAAAGTTAGCTCAATACTGAAAAAAATGGGCATAAGAATTGTTATGAAAAGAAAAGAAGGAAGACACAACTAAAGTTAAATACCTATACCTAAGGAAAACATTAAATTTAAATAAAAAATATGGGTACATATTCATACCTACAATAGTATAGTAAGATCATCTGTATTTTTTTCTTCTTCTTTAGAAAATGATAAAACAAAAATCTCACTGGAGTGACAAACTAATTTGAATTTTATCTCGAAAGTCACACGTTTTTGAGCTAAACAAATGGAGGAGAGTGCCTTCAAGCGAAATGTTTCATGTGTCACGTTTCCCACAGTAAACTCTGAATAGAATTTGTAAATCCTCTCTCTCTTTACTTCCTTATCACTACAGACATAACTTCAACAACAGCAATGTATTAAAACTAAACGAACGTTCAGGCTCCGGTAAATGACAGCTCTACACATACATACTTATTCATATATCTTTCATATTGCTCTACAATAGGTAGGTACATATATGCCATAATGTCACATACTCGTTCGTAATACGTTACTAGAAAATAGCTACCTAAAATCCAATTGCTTCCCGTTTTGGCAAAAAGAGACAAAATTTGAACTTCATTTATAATATTCTGTCTGGGCTCTGTCCTCACCTTATTTCCGATGGTGCTTTGTAAGCGGCACTCGTGACATAAATATCACTACCAGCGTCGCCTCCATGGTCATAGCTGAGTGCAGATGGCGCTCTTGGTGGTATTCGTGTTGGTGGGCCGTTTATAACGCTGGGGCCCAACGACCTTGGTCCGCCATTGCTCACTGAATTACCACCACCACCCCCACCACCCAATCCACTATCCGTTGTGTGAACTCCATTCATTCTCGTTTTGCGAGCTGAATTATAATGTCCTGGAGAGGTGCGCTCGTTCGCCATTGTATACTCGGACATGGTGCGTTCCGATGGTGCACGATGTGATTCCTCGCCATCGGTGGAGTAGCCTCGATTCGAATGCGAGTGCACATACGGTGGGTCAGGAGTTTGCCGACCATGTGTAGCTACATAATGTCCACTTTTAAGCCTGAAATACAAACACAAAAATAAAAATCGTATAACAATAAGGGATTGCGAAGAGGACAATATAGTTACTTTTTTACTCGGCGTTCGTGCATGTTCGCTGTTTTTTTAAGTAAATTCCACTTGCGCTAACAATGCTAATGAATATTTGACTAAGGACAAAAGGAAAAGAATATCTTCTTTTCTCCTTCTTGGCTGGGTGACCCGTTTAATGGTTCTGTTTTTTCTTTCGTCAACCTTTAAGTCCTTTAATTGTAAATCAAGGACTTTTTGTGAATTTTAATTTCAGTCAAGAAAATATACACATTCTTCGAAGGACCAAAGAAAAAAAAAAACAACACCAAAGGATATAAATATCTCGCTGCAGAAAAAAAGTCCTCTTCTATGGTGGGTATATTAGAGGGAAGTAGTTTTCTTTCCACTTGGATATCCTTAAGAGGATATTGTATTTTCAGCGATTATTTCCGGGCATTTAGCATCCATTTTAATCTGAAATAAGAAGAAAAAAAAAACAACAACGATTAGAAAATGGATAATAAATAAATATAAACAACGAAGAACGACGAATTGAAATGAAAACACCAACTAGGTATAATAATAATCGTTAAACCTATAGTTGCTGTTTGCTGGCGTCTCTTAAGTTTATTATATAGCTTGGTCTGTATGGTGGTCGAAGACGGATATTTTCTTGCTATCATTCATATAAACTAAACAAGGACTCAACAAGGATAAAAATAGTAGACCCCAACTCTCATCACAAAAATAAACAAGAAGAAAATTGCCAAATCTGTGCTCACTTACTTCACAACTAACAATAACGAGAGACAAATATTTTCCTTAAATAATCGGTCCATGCTTTGCATTTAAATTGCTGATGGTATTTTTGAAGAACTTTCTTCACAGCATAAGACAAGATATTTTGAAAGACTTCATCGAAATTAAAAAAGGTTGTGTGGGGGTTGGGGATTGAGAATTATTGTTGTTGATTGATGAAAGTATACTGGGGATGGGTTTCTTAAAAAGACATTAAATTTGAGTTTTAATGCGGTTAGAAAACATAGCAAAAAGCATAATAAGTAGAGTTTGTATATCTATATATAAATGGAAGGATGTTTTAACTCTTGCGGCAACACATTTTAGTGTTTGTTTCATTGATTGTATGGTAATTTTAATTATGGCGCCATGTGTTAGGGTTTTGTAAAGTTAAATGGATTTTAAATAGGCTTCCGGTGTGTGTCGATGTAGGTAGTATATGAGGTTGAGGTTATGAACAGCCTTCCTTTGAAATTATGTAAAGAACCATCCAACCATTTATAATGTATATTTCTGTACTTTCCATTTTGAAGATTTCTCACTCATAGTTTTTTTTGATATGAAATTTTAAAAACAAAGAATATTGACAGCGTAGACTTAATAAATAAGTTTTTATCAAAATAAATTTGCTGTAGTAGGAGTAATTTGCATTTCTCGGAATTTTGTTGCCTTTTTTTCATTAAGAAAGTTCTGACCTTGCGTTTTACCAAATTATTTCACAACCACCAAAGGCGAATGGAGGATTTCAATCAGGGGGAAAATTCATTAAAAAAAAAGAAAAGAAAATTCTAGAAAATAATCTAGATTCATGACATTTTCTGCATTCTGCAAAGGAAATAACTTGTCTCAATCACATGAGATTCCGAAAATTAATTAAGGTGTTTAAGAGCCGATTTTTCAATAGTCAGTTAAAGAGTCAGTTATTTATTCGAAGAATAAAGTTAATTGGCTCTTAAACAATCGGATAGCAAAATTGAATTTTTCAATTGAGAAAAAATAATCTATAGAATATTATTATTTGAATGTCACTTTCATTTATGTTTGTATATGTTTTTGTTTTTGTATATCGAACATTTTTAATGTAATTTAAATTTTATTTAACGTTTATTTCAAAGCAATGTTTACAAACAGTAATGTTTGGCTTTGAAAATAATTATTCCTATGAATAAATTTATCTGAATTCTCAATGAGCAGATAAATTGACTGTTACTTTTCCTAGAAATAAGTTATATCTGCCCATTGAAAAATAGATTTTTGTTCTATCTGAGGATTAAATACTAACTGACTGCTTATCTGACTATTGAAAAATTGTCCCTAAGTGATTTTAAAAATATCATCATAGAAAAAACGTTTTTATTTCACTTAATGTTGCAGAAGAACATTGCCTGTAGGTTCAATTGTTTTGTAAGCATAGGAAAAATTAAATACATGGTATGTACATATGTTATCTGTAAACTTAAAATTTTATCGGATTTTCGATTTTGGTTATCTGATGCGATTAAAATCATTAAAGGGTTTTAATGGTATTTTGATAGTTAAGATCTGCATTTGACAAGTCATAACAAGGGGTAAGTTTTGAAAATTGACAACACTGTTTCTAGTATCAGTGAACTTGACAGCTGACAGATGATTTTGTTATCAGATTATGAGCCTGATTATACGGTTGGTTTTGTTGTTCGTTTCGTCTTTCGTGTTTTTGACAAGCACGAACGATCATGATTACGAAAATACGGACGTTCTTCCTTTCATTATTTTGACGTTCTTGGAATTTGGGGTTGTTTTGTAAGAAAATAATCAGTAGTAATAAATACAAATATTTTTTAAGCACTTATTTCTCAAATATACTCGTTTATTAGGTATATTCAATCACGAAAAACAATTTTCCCATTCATTAATTTTTGTTCAAATCGTTTTTTGCTAACATCAACGAGCATTGTAGTTGCCAAATCAGAAACGTCAAAGTTCAACCAGAAAAAGTCTTGAAATTTTCATTCCTGCTTTCGTTACTACCTTTCCTCTACATTTCTACTCCCCTCACCCAAGCTCTCAAAAAGACGAAAGACGAAACAACCGAAAAAACGAATCGTGTAATCGGGCACTATATTGTGATTTCAAATTAAGTCTTTATTATTTACAAACCCATACTTTTAAAAAAATTTTAGCACCCGAAAACGAGTTTTGTTGGCAACATTTTGCACCTTTTTCATATATATCTTTGATCTGTGATTCACAGAGTTGTAGAATGAAAATTCAAAAATAAATGGATTGTTTTTGACTTGGTTCCAAGCCACGGGGAGGGGTTAAGTTCTCCTTGCAGGCGCATATGATCAAACACCATCTACATTTTTTGAGAACTGCCTTTTGCATTTTTCAAATTGACTTGAAATAAAAAAGCATTAAGAAAACAATGGCATCGCTCACTGTATCATGATACAGTTTTTTTAAAGCCAGGAATCCATTCTTTTATTTAATTTTCAAATCAAGTTGTGTAAGTCATTTTCTTATGAAATTTCCCTTCCCGCCTGAACGGGGGGAAATGGAACCCTCTTCTATGGGATTTTTATTTTGTATCAACTCAATCTACATGCTCTAACTTTTTGTCGCATCTTATTGTTCCTGTAAAAGAATTTGAGTGCTTTCTGCGATACTTAAGCAATTAATTTCTTAAATGAGTAACTTCACCACACGTGTTGTTTGAGAACACGTGTTTATTAAAAGCTACACAGTGTCATTTATCTTGTTTCTAATATAAGAACACCAAAGCTCAATCCTTTATAACAACATAACTAATCAAGGTAGAGTACTAGAATTTAAGGTATGAGCTGATAATACTAGAACATAGAATTTGATTTGGAGATCTATCAAGCAATAACTTGAGCACAATCGCAAACAAAGTTTTCAACAATATACAAATACATATTATGTATGTAGAAGTTTTTGCTTTAACACTTTGATTGGTCAGAACTATTTCCAACTTCATATAATAAAAACAGCAAAAGGTGCGATAAATTGGCAATAACCATCCAACAAAGTCCGAAAATTATATCCACCTATCTAAAATGCTATGCCTATCTATATTTTTACCTCACTTTTCCGTATAACTGAAGAGTACCGACAAATCGTTACATGATTGGCGATATGCCCCCCAACATCTTATTACAGATTCCTTATTTGATCCTGTACACACAAATATATGCGTTGTCGGCACTCCAAACACACACAGTTCTTGCGATACCCTATATAGTGAATGTTCCCCTATAGCATGTGGAAGTGGACACCAGTGCTCGAGATGGCCACTAAAAAATATGTCTTACCAGAGATATCAGTCGTAAAAATAAATACAAAAAAAAAAAACAATTTTAAAGTATTGATCGGAAGCGATAATGTCTACTGGTTCCAGCCAACAACTTCTCGCCTTACTTTAACTAGTCAAACCGTCTTTTTCAGCTATATGAAGAGCTTCCTCTATAAGAGTATCCAATACTCTACAAACAAACCAAAAGAAGAAGAAAACAATGTGTTTTCACATTATTATTAGCGTTTTTGTTGCTGCTTGTTTATTTTTTCATGGATCCTTGTTGTTCCGTGGAATTGCCGATGGTATACCATCAGGCTGGGAGGTATATGACAGAGCTTGGTCGGGTCTGGGGCTTAGCTATGCTTGGTATAATGGTTGCACATGGTTACACAAGAATTGGATGGTTTTCCTATTCCTATTCCTTTTCATGTTTTTATTTTATTTATGTTTTTCACTTATATTATGTACATATGTATGTATGTATTGTATACATGGAGAACAGTGGTAGATAGTTGTTTCTTTTTGTTTACATATTTTGTGCAGGAACATTGGAATGTCTTTTCGGCATGGAGTCGCGCTCTTCGTGACAAGAGTCTTATTTCTTGTTTAGCTTAAGTTAGAGCTTAGTTGTTTTTATTTTTCAATTGGAACATTTTAATTTGCTTTTTTAATTGAATTACTGAAAGAGAATTGAAAAACAATTATATGACAAAAAAAGCTTACATTAATAATTTATCAGGTCGACATACTAAACACGCTATATGACGATTGCCCGTAGACTTTGGGCATCACAGAAGAAAATTCATCATATCTTTGTAATCAAACTTACCAATTGAAGCGCTTAGAAGATGTTAAGTGTCATTTTTTGAAATTTGGCTTTTTACCTACAGATGAAAGTGTTATATGAAAACTTAAATTTCTGACTCGTCTGTACTCTTCTATCGCCTCTAGATTCATATTTAGCCAAAGATGAAGGTGTTATATGCAATCACTTTAATAATAAACTTTGTGGATGAATGTGTTAAATGCGCTTAAGTCCTTTATATGAAGTCCTTTATACAAAAATAGTTTTATCTGAACTTTTCATTTCGTGCATAAAGGTGTTAAGTGGGCACTTTAAGATAGGACATTATAGGTGAACACACTACTTCAAATTTGAATATTCCGACGCAGGTGGCTTAACATGATGGCTAAATTTTGTATAGTCTTATGCACAATTTGAAAGCGTTATTTTTCACACACATCTATAAGTCTAAGAACCAACGACATTAAAAGTCAAGTCATTTGCGTAATGTTGTAACACATGCCAAAACATAGCGAATACCTTTAACGAATGGGTGTTAAATTGACCTTAATTGTGTGACAAAAATGACAGAAGTCAAGTCATTTGCTTAAAATTTGCTCCAATGCTATTTAATTCAGGACACTCTAACAGGCTTAAGTTCAAAAACGCAGACCGAAATTCCGTGAAGAATACCCCAACAGAAAACTTTTATATTCAAATGGTATACTGATGGATCGAGAACGTCTGACTGGGGCGGGTATATTTGGGCCAAGAACCAAACTATCTGTACCGATGGAACAGTCCACAAGCATTTTCCAGGCGGAAGTAAACGCCATAGGTGAATGTGCAGAACATAACCTTGAAAGAAACTGCCGAAATCGTAACATTGCCATCATGTCAGATAGCCAAGCCGTGCTTAAAGCGTTAAGCTCCTATGTCATTAGCTCAAAACTAGTATGGAAATGCTTCCGGAAGTTAAATGAACTGGCAAAAATAACAATGCTAACTCTATTGAAAACCGGGTCACGCGGGTATCGATGGTAAAGAGGAGACAGACTCCCTAGCCAAAATAGGAGCAACAACCCCCCTAACAGGGGCTGAGCCCTATTGCCGATTAGGTGAAAATGTTATCAAAAACAGGATCAAATTAGAAGAGGAGGCAAAAAGATCCAAAATTTGGAATGAACTCCCAAAACTGAGGCAGTCCAAACTACTACTTGGGAACTACAACCAAGAACGCTACAAAGCCTTCATAAATCTCATCAGGAACAGCCTAAGAATAATAACGGGCAATTCGAAGTTTACTTTATTGCAAGGTTCAATTTAGGGACTCAATAAAATGGATTCGCAGGGAGTATGATGGTTCTTACCTTTACAAAGAATGCTTTGATGAATATGTTCCTTATAGTAAGGTTATTATAGCCAAAAGTAACAAACGTCTTGATTATAATCAAGATTTTATGCCAAGAGAGAACAAATTGAAACAATTTTCTGCAGACAAAATTAAAAATTTAAAAGAATAGATGAATTTCGTTCGTGTAAAACATCAATGGTTTTATTTAAATGCAATTTCAGCAGATCCTGGAGAAGGGAAAGAGAAAAAAAAAACAAACAAAAAATAAGTAAATTACAACATATCAAAAAGTCACTTAACATCTTTATAAAAACAAAATTAAATTAAATACAAAAAAGTTCCTAGATAAAGGTGTTAAATGCACAAAAGTGTAAATATCTCAACAACTACATATTTGCGTTAAATAGATTCCTAAAATTAAATTCACCTGAGTTTTATTGACTTTAAATTATCCATACAGTATTTTTATTATTTTCATAAAAAAGTTATAGGCAAAAAACTTTAAATGCTTATAACTCAAATGTTTAAAAATGTCGCTTACGTCCTTCATCTTCTAAGCGCTTCAATTATAATTTGGAATAAAAAGTTGTCACACTTTGGGCGCCATTTAAATATTTTATAATCTCAAAAAAAAAAAAACTATTCAAAATACTAATAAAATAAGTAAAGATCTAGCGCAACATGTTTCTACTGCAGTTTCAATAAAATAAAGCTTCTCAAGTGTTGGGCGCCATTTAACACAACAACAAAAAACTTAAAGCCTTTACTTTCCAAATACTAAAAAGAACCTTTATTTATAAATATGCATAATTTGACTAATCTATATTGTCTGGGATTGATTTGTTTTAACAATTTTCAAGCAGCAGGCGACCATTATAAAATAAATTCATAAGAATTGTAAGCCAAAAAACCAAGGACAAATCAAATTTCTTTTATTTGACTTAAAATTAGAACTTCCACCCCTCTCTCACTATAACCAGGGTGGAAAAATTATCAAAGGATCTAGATTCGTTATTTTTTTTTTTATTTATGCTTATGATGTTTCCTTCGTGATGTTTTCCCTTGAAGTTACAAAAACAAGAGGAGTCACAGCAACGAGAAGTTTCAAATTCATAAAGGAAAAGGTACCACAAAGCTGTCACTAACATTAACTTACTTTGGCTTGTTGTTTATTTTTTGTTATTTTTTGTTTTACAATTTTTTTTTCTTTATCTATCTAGTGAAAAGATGGTAGTGTTGGGTTTTTTCCTTCCCAAAAGGTATTAACTTTAGAAATAACAAATAATAAAAACACATTTTACATTCCATGGTGACGAAATTAAATTTAAAGTAACTTTATTTTTGTGGAAAAAAAAAAGAAGACTGACACCAAAGAAAGATGCACAGCAGGGAACGAATGTATGTTACATATGATGTAAATTTAATGAAAATATATTATAATTTCAAACATGTAAATAATATGTGCATTAGGATAAATCAAAATTATTGTTTTAATTTTTCAAAACACATCACAAATTGTTAAAAGAGTTTTTTACTTGCTCTAGGGCAAGCAAAGTAGCTTTTGCCAAGACGTCCGTCGGGACAGACAAATAGACGACACGTCGTCTTTTTGTCTGTGCGTCCTGACGTATACATCGAGCTAGGTCATAAAAGAATTGACAGATTTGCTTTAAATTTGTTGTGAAGCATTTTCATGCAATTCCTTAGAGGAAAATTATTTTTTTGTTTCTAGTTTATCTAGAACGGGTAGCTGCCATACATCTTTTTTGGATCTATCAAGGTTTCCTGAAAATGGCTCAAGAGATTTTAATTAAACTTCATACATTAAGTCTGTAGAACAATTTGAAAAATTCTTTATACCAGGTTTTTGCCAAAAAATTCAAACAACGAAAATAAAGTCTTGGGGTTTTTTGAGGAAATTGCTTTTTTTGGTATTTTTCCGAATATCTCGTGATTGACTTCATTGATTTTGTCATAATTTCGAAATTCGGTACTTCTAAGTAAAGCATAGTACGCAGCTGAAGCGAAACGAAAATTTTCATACAAAAAATGACACAACGAAATCATAAACGAAAAATTTTGTTCTCGTTTTGCTCAGCCAGTACGCAGTTCGATAGCGAAAATAGTAAATCGTAGTAGATTACTAGAGTCAAGTCTCCACTTTTTTCCGCACAGAATTTAATGTCCGGAACATTCACCCATATTCCGCAAGTCGTATTTTGTCTCGTACTCGTATTCGAACTTCAACTCGTATCGTATGAAAATCGTTATTCTTCAAGTCGTATACGTTGTATACGAGAAGCTTAAAAAAAACAACGAATATCGTTGCCTGTATAATATTTGTCAAAAGCATTAAAATTTCATAAAACAAATTATTTAAGTACAAGATTTGTTCAACGATTTTCTTAAATTGTTTTATACTACTTGATATTTGGTGGATATGCTAATTGTATCAATGCAAACAGGATTGCATAAACCTGGCAGCGATATCGCGGACCCAAGACCACCAAAATGCACTTTCAAAATGCAAAGAAAAGGAGGAAAGAAATAAGTGTTTTATACAGCTCCAAATTTAAGCAATACCATGTCGTATAAGACCACTAAAATGCACTGTCAAAATGCAATAAGAAAATTGATGTTTGTTATTGTATTGTATGTATTTATTTTATTTGTATGGTATTTATGAGATATAACACTTACCTTTAAACTGAGAGCGATAACGTTTTCTAAGACCACATAAATGCAATAAAAAAACCATTATATGTAAAAGAGCCTTATACCGCTCCAAAAGCTCCTGTAGTTTACACGGATATACATATGTAAAAGTTTCAGTAAACGAAATTTGGAGCGGTATAAAGCTATTTTGCATCGATCAGTTTTGTGTTGCATTTTAATATTGCATTTTAGTGGTCTTAGGGTCGCGCTATCACTGCCAGGTTGACTGAATATAGTTGCCACAAAGAAGAGATCTTTAATTTTTTGTTTGCATTTTTAATGTGCATTTCGATGGTCTTAGAGCTGTGGTGACCCTAGCAGGTTGATAAAAAAAAATAGCAGGAATATTGAAAAAAATATCTACATTATATGCATATTGCATGCACTAGGTTTTTGTCCTTTTTTATCTGAAAAAATAATTAACTCGTTTAAAAGATTTCACACGACGAATAAACAACACAAATACGACTTTAATTCGGACTAGACTCGGAATAATGATAAAATATGAACAGTCGTATGCGATGTTGTCCGTTTCTCAATATTTGTAGAAGTGAAGTCGGATATACGACTTTTGAAATACCAACATATGGCTGTAGTCGAATACGAGTCATAAATACGAGTTTCAGAATATGGGTGATTATTGATGTTGAAAAAGTGGCAGCTTTTGTTTTTTTTTTTTAGAAACAAAACGGACATCTTATTAGTTTAAAATTCAGTTTTCTAAAGAAGAAATAAGTAGATAATGAGCCACACCATTCTTTAAGCTATTAACAGAATAGAAAAAGAAATTGAAAAATGTTTTTTTGTATGAATAATTTAAGGCTGGTTTTTTTTTCAGTCAAAGTTGAACATAACTTGAGGATTTTTATTTTCAACTTGTTAATTTGTTTTTATTCACTCAAAGTTGACGTTTTCAACTTTTGCTTTTCAACTCTAGAGTTGATCAACTTTAGAACTTAACTCCCAGAAAAAGTAGAAGTTGGTGGAGGAAACTTGAGAGTTTACAAACAAATGTTGTTTTTTCTATGTTTTTGTGTCAAAAGCTTGTCGACTTCAGTTGTCGCAAGCAAAATATTGTTAAAATAGTGTTCCGATGTAGTCAACTATGGAAGAATTGGACATTAACTTATTTGAAAGTGAATGATGATGGAACTCAACACAACAAGCCATTCTACTCTCAGAGAAGAAACTTAACAGGTGCATCAAAACATCAAAAAGGTGGAAACTGGGATGACCTTAATTTTATTAGTCAATGATTTTGCAGTATTGTTTTCGATGCTTTTGAAGATGATTAAAAATAAAATAAATTTAAAAATGCTAGTTGTCCAAATGCAATTGTAAATTAGAAAAACCTTCATTTGGATGGGCACGATCAGGTGACCTCGGTGAAGCAATGCGTAGTGCAACGGCCTCTGAAGTAGCTTGGTCTAGGTTCGAATCCAGTTGACGGCAAAACAATTTATAAATTAAAATTAGAACTATAGACTAAGCACCACTAAAAGAAATCTGATGATTGGTGTGGCAGCCATGAAATTGCAATATAATTCCAGCCAAATTTAATACTCGGTGGTAGCCAACACAAGTGGTTGTTGTTCATTCAAAACCTTCAATATTAAATATGACGGAGCGAAAGCTATGCAGCCTAACTACAAGTGTTATCGCGAGAAAACACCTTTAAATAAATTTATGTTTTTTTCAAAATGATTTATTGTATAAAAGTAAAGCTTAAATATTCATAAAAATATGGAGTTTAGGTTTTAAATATATACATATGTTCTTATGGAAAACAGCCAAGCGGACTCTGTACTTATTTTTCAAAAATGTAATTCCTTGACTTCTGAAGTAAACGACTGACCTTTCGCGATTCAGCTCTGCATTCTTTTGTCCATGTTCAGACCGCACAATATACATATGTATGTATGTACAAGGTACCCATTTCCGTTGAAGAGCCTTCTAAAATCTCATTTTTTGTTTCTGGGTGCTGGCTTTCTTTCTTCGTTGCTGTTTTTGCTCCAGAAGTTTATAGAAGATTCATTTTTTTTTGACATTTCTCAACCATAGATATACTAAAGTTGCTTAAAAAAAGATATAAATATTATAACTATATTTTATTACAGTTTAGGGTTCTAAGTACGTTTACAAAAATCAGTGCCAACTTAAGTGTTCTACTTTGACCACAGCAATGATGCGAAAATTGCTTGTTGTACTTAGTTAACATCATGTTTCTTGCCAAAACTATTTGACTGATTTGGATCGAATTTCGTCTTGTAATACTCGAGGCTATTTGATTCCAAATTTTTAGCAGAATTGGAAAATGTTTGACCTATTTCTTGAGTGCTTCAAAATTACTTAGTTTTTCAGATTTTTTTTTTTAATTCATGGTTAGATAGCAACTCAAATATAACATACATTTATTTTAAGCTAATGTGGTCTTGTAGTAAATTTTATAACGAACAAAAATATATTGATTCGTTTTTTCCTAAGTTGCATAATGCAAAGTTATAAAGGAAAATGTCGGAACAAATGTGTTGATTTTAGCATTTTTTTCACTGTTGCATTTTTCCTGCAGCGAGCACAGGTTTTTCGAAGTTGCAAACTTAGCTAGCTACAGACTACTCTAACATGCCCCAACAACATATCAAAAATGCAGAACTACATCGCGCTTTGCGAATTTATTGTCGAATTTGACTGGGCTGAGTTGAGAAAACAGTTTGTGAAAAAAAAAAATAGAAATTTCAACTCTCGATTCAACTCTCGAGTTGAGGCCAACTCTTAAGTTGGTATACTTGAGAGTTTTCCTCAAGTTGAGAATTAGTGAAGTGAAATGGCTCTAAAATATCTTTAAATATTCCTTTTTTTTATTTTTTGACATACATACATACATATGTACATCTGATAGAGCTCTCCATAAATAGTTTTCGTAGCCTTTTCGTTTATGTTTTTTCTATTGATGCGGAGAGCACAGATTTTTTTCGTTCCGCTTGAGCTGATTACTAGATTTTAGTTAAAAAAATATGGCATTTAAAATTTGTATGAATAATTTCTTTATTCGAGAAAATAAAATCAATGAGAAAACTGCTTTCATAATTCCTAAGTGAATTTCATCAAAAATATGTTATAGAAAATATTATTACTTTTGAGTAATTGCTTATATTACCATGCATGTTCATATTAATTAAAATAATATAATAATTTTAAATAAAAAGAGTTCAAAATTGTATAGATAAAAAAGTACGTATACGTCCCAGTGAATCATATTGCTTTAAATTTATTTTTTATGAAACCGGGCCTCTCTTATCAGTTGAAGACTATTGTCATATTAATATACTGATAATATAAATGATTCCTGTGCATTCAATTCAAAGATTTGTGCCCTTTCTTACGATGTAAAATCCTTGTCAGATTATTGTCAAATTGGAGTTTAAAAAGTTATACATAAGCAATAAGAGAAGACCATATTAACTATTGACTTAAAAAAATGAGAAACAAGGAGTGAATATTTTCGTTTGACATGGGAAACCGTGCCGTTCAGACCAAAACACAAATTTCAGAAGAATTATTAGAAATATTTTTTTTTGTTTGTAAAATGTTTATTTAATGTTTTTGAAATGTTGCTTTCAGTCTAGACATACCTTTAGAAATTATTAAAATATGACAAAATTGTTTATAAAAATCTTGAACCTCATAATTTCTTTAGATTCAATGAACCTAAATTAAGTGCCAAGTACCTAAAAACAGCTCCGAAGTTTTCCTATTTTAAAAATAGAAAGGAAATAATTAATTTCCCAAATTAATTAACTTTTCTACACTCAAAGTTGCAAGAACAAACAGAACAGATCTATTTTTGGAAGAATTCTTGGAAAAATTCGTTCATGTCTTATTTCCATAATTTAATTTTAACTTAATAATATTGTTTTTTCTATTTACATATTTTAATAAAAAACTTTTAAGGCTTTGAATTAATATAAAAAGGTTGACGACTGAATATGACTTAAGGATCCTCAGGCCCAGCATTCTACTTTACATTACATCTTAATGGTGTTTTCCATTGGTAAAATAAATCAATTTATTTTTGATTTGGATTTCAGATTTTGCATTCAATTTGGGCAGATCAACCAAATTATTCTTAAAATTTACAGATTAAGATAAAATAATGAAATTGTGACATCCATATAGTATAAAGCCAAAGTATGAACTTATTTCGTTTTGTGAAAATGTCATAAGGCCAAAATGTCACGGCACCGAAATGTGTCATCATAAAAAAAAAGATTAAATATTGTTCATGAAAATGTTTCAAAAGGAATTATAGCTACATAACTGAAATGAGAATTATAAAAATGACAAAGACCATAAATACAAAAAAAAAAATGTATGTTGACCAAAAAAAACACTAAAATAATTGAAAATCAACAAGAATAACACGCTTTATTTCAATTAGTCGATAAATAATGATAAAGTCGTCTCCCAAAGTTGACGTCCCCCCCAAGCTAATATAACAAAATATCAGTTTAAAACAATATAATTGCCAGGATATCGATACAAAAAAAAAAAACTTTTTTTTTGTTTGAAATAAAGCTGCAGGTATGATTTCTTCATTACCCCCACTGACCATATAAACAAACACAATCCTCATCCATCATTTCAATCAATAAACCCCTGAGTAGCAAGAGCTATAAAATATTATTTGAGTGTGTGTTGAAGAGAGTATAAAAAAGATATATCTGTAGAAATATATAGTGATAGAGACATCAAATTGTCCTAGAACAATGGCAGAATGGTGGCAACAACATCAGGCACTATATCTATCGAGCCGTTGAGTATCCCCGCGCGGCCGGCCGGCCGGCCGGCGCGTCTCCCCCAAATCAAGTGTAGCGTGACAATTGAATGTGAATTGTTCTTTTGCTGCCGACAAAAATGGATTATTGTGCATCGATGTTGTTTCGACAATTGCTTTTCCATTCAATTGTTCTACTTTTTTTCGCTTCATGGTGCACTCGCAATCCTCTATGTTGCATGTTTTTGTGTTATGGCCTTCTGAAAAGGCTCGCTTTTCAAGTGTGTAGGCATTTATCAAGTTGTTACCTTTTTATGCCATGTCGACGGACGGACGGCCAGCCGGGCGGTAGTATCTATGTGAATAAATTTCAATCGATTCAAATTGAACAATCGAATCACTTTTGAGCCGATAAAAATTGTCGGCGCGGTGGCGAGCGGCTGGCGGAATTCCTCAGTTGTTCGTTGTGTTGTGGTGGCATGATGGAGGAAAATAATGATGGAAGCTAGCCAAATAGCGGCGGGCGGCATGCGGTGGCGTCAAAGTCCCTTTTTATACAACAAAACCTATCAAGTAAGTTGGTGGTCGCTGTAAGTTGTTCTAGGACTATCGGGATGCGGACGATACGATGATGATGCCCAACGAGAAGCTCTCTCTGCCTTTACTTTGTTTTAACCACAAACAAAACAAAAAAGGGATTGTAACCATCTCAAGCGATTTGCTCCGGAATTCATTGGACTGCCATTTATGGATGGTTATGCTTTGTGCTGTTTTGTTGGTTGATTTGAACATGACCGGGACTCATGTATTGGAATACATTGTATTTGATCCCAAAAGAATGCTTTATACAACAGTCAGCGAAAGTTATTCAACCGCGAGGGCAGAGGCAATTTTTTGTTTGCATTGATTGGAAATTGTGGTGGTAAGGTATTAGAGGTATCGCTTTTTTAGAACAGAATGCTGAATGGAGCATGAGTGTTTTTTGTTGTTGCCAAAGTAAATTTGATTATTTTGTTTTTGTATATTTTGATTTCGATGTTCCCAATACCGGGATCTTTGATGATTTGGCTCTTGATAAGTCAATGTAATGGAAAAATAAAACAAATTAAGGAGAATTGATTTCGAAAGGGTTTGACTTCAAATTTTCTATGTATGAAGATTTATTTTCTGGCTGATTAAATTTTTCAAACAGATGCTTCTAGAAAATTTGAAAAACATTGTTTACTAAATGAAGTTTTCCAAAAATATATGTTGAGTTTGAAAAGAAATTTCTATTTTTTTTCAAAAATTCAACATCTTGAAAAAAAAACTAAACCAAAAAGTTTTTGAACAGTTTCCAGACGACTCAAACTAAATTCTTAGGCCCTAATAAATTTGAAAGTGTTTTAAAAGAAATGAGTAACAAAAAAGATGTTTTCGTATTAAACTGAACCCATTTTATAGAAAATGTTGATGGTCATGAAATTTTAGATATTATAAATGAATCATTGCAATGTGGAGTTTTTCCTACGTCTGTAAAAATGTCTGTTGTAGTCTCTGTTGCAAAGATCCCAAATCCTAAAGAAGCGCTTGAATACAGGTCACATATCGAGCCCTAACCGCCAATTTATCGTAAGGGACAAAATGTAAATTTTACAGGAAACACATTTTTTTGTTTTTCCCCTAAATTGCAAAACGGAACGAGTTGATTTTCAGTATTTCGTTATATTTTTGTAAATGGAATAAAGTGAATATAAACAAAATACTGCTGTTGCCAAATTTACGTTGTTTTTGACGTTTTTGGCGTTTACGATACTTTTGGTGTTCACTTTTTACTAGCTCATGATCAAGTTTTGGCGTTTGTGATAAATTTAAAAAATAGCAGCAAACTCGTATTTTTATGAAAAAGAAAATTTTCTTCAATTTTATCACAATTTATGTTTCCAAAATTCAGCTTTTCGAAATTTAGCAATCAAAAATGTATAGTAGCAAGTAGTAAACACAGTATAATCAAAAAACAGGATGTTCGGTTGGGTCAAATCTCCCATAAAAAATTACTTAAAACAAAAAAATAACTTATAAAAAACAAAAGTAATATACATAAATACATAGTAATATGGTTTTACATATACTTTTTCTCAAAGCACGAGATTGATTTTTCATTTTTGTTTAATGAACCGATCAGTAACTTCCTCTATGTCTAGTGATAGTGCCACATCTTTGTGGACATATGCATAAGTGCTAAACCTGTCTACCATTGAAGACCTGAACCAATTTTTTAATCGACTTAAGCTTAGAGAAGGACCTTCTGCTGTAGTTATACTAATAGGTAGCTTAAGGAGTATATTTAGCTTAGCGGGTATATTTGAAAATTGTTTGATGTTTGGAAACCTCTCTTAATCACATTTTGCCATTATCTCCCTAATTGTTTTTGTGTAGAACTATTGACCATTGGACCATCCGCATCCATAGTCTGTATTATTACTTGATGTGTTGTCTATCAATACCTATCGACATTACAGACATCTTTCAAAGGAATTTGATAGTTTACGTCTTTATAGATATGGAAAGAACAATTATTTTATTTATATGAATATAGAGCAGATATTAATCTCAAAAAGTCACTTAAAAGTTCCAACAACGCCTTTTTCCGGAGGATTAAATAAAAATTCAAATCTTCGGATTTTTCAAAGCCTTTTCGATACATCACCATCTTAGTTATTCGTACATGGAACTCAAACGATTATGGCTTGAATAAACATTAGACAAAGTACCTATATTTTGAAATTTTGTTAGTATTTCGTTCCAATAGTGCCACAAAAGAACTTTTTTCGGAATAAAAAATAAAAAGTCAAAATATTCGTGGTTTTCAGAAATGTTTGAATCTATCAAAGTATCTTAAAGGGACTTTAGAACATATTGTTTCATCGCGTAGCAAATAATATTGCAGACAGAAATATGAATTTAAACGTTTTTGGCCAATAAAATCCGAAATTAAACATGAAAAACATCGATTTTCCAATTCAATTAAATTATATTTTAGTTTGACTCTACCTCTTGCCTGGGCGGGGGAATGAAGGTCAAATGGAAACATTTGCAAGGAACTCTTAAGAATTCCGAGATGAATACAGAACAGAGAAAAAACCCTAGCGGGGATCATGACCGCATAAGTGCTTTAGCTTTAATTCCTAATTTAACACAACTCACATACAAAAACAAAAATCAAATCTCACGGGGGGATAATGACCCCTTTGAACACCCCTCTCTTTTTGGATCCGGCATTTATGTAAACAGATAAAAAAGTAGCATCACTTTGGTCAACAATAAAGCAAAGTTGTTAAATAGCAAAAACAATATAACGCATTTGCGATATTTAGCTGTTAACAGAAAATATGAGTGTCGCTTACGATACATTTTCTTTTTTCTGTAACTTTTTTTTAATAAGTTTTATTAAAACTAATGATGTAGATAGATGCACATTAGTATTACCTATCAAATTGCATAAATAACGTGATTTTGTTAAAAATGTCGTTTACGATAAAATAGCGGTTAGGACTCGATATGGCCAATTTCATAAACATTTAACTGGCTTTTAAATTTTTAAATGATGTATTTTTTATGGAATAGACGTCATTAAGACTTAAAAGCCTGTTAAATTTTTACAAGGGCTTTATGAAATCGAGGATTAATATGTTACCGACAGTGGAAAAAATTATCGACAAAGTAGTAAGCAAGCAACTCTTCATCCATGTCAAAACTCAAAATATGTATCAAGGACTGTTTTAAGAAAAATTCAGAACTACCAACAAATCATTATTGAACAAAATTATACAGAAAATTTTCGTTTCGATTTAAATAGTTTTTTAGTCCGTTTATGAGTTGTCTATTTTATCAAAAGTTTCTTAATGTTGTTGTTCTTACTGAGGGTAATTTTACCGCGCTACCTGAAATACTTTCCAATAAAACGCGCCAAATATGAATTCAAAAGTAATTAGTTTTTGGAAAATCAATTCAAATATAAGTTTATAAATCTCACAGCAATCATTATATTGTAGCTAAAAGTGGTGCCAAATGCATATTTTTGTAATTAAAATTTGAACTTTCCCTACAAATTTCTCACTTTTGGTGTCAAAAGACTGGTGCTGAAATTTTTTTGATTAACTTGCTAAGTAATTGAAAACAATTTGTTGAAAATCATAAATACGACGCTCAAAAATGTAGGTTTCTGTTTGACTTTTAATTGAAATTGCATGTGAAGTCGATGAGGCAACACAATACCCAAGTGCGCTTATTCTGTGCGGGTTATATGTTATATCCGTCTAAAATTTTGAGATCAGATAAAAGTTGAACATGTTTTTTGTACTTATTAAATCCTTACAAATACACCCTGAAATATGAATAAATAAAGCGTTCGAAATTAAAATAGGCAGCAAATATTAGAACCTACACTGTGCTTGAAAATTGACTTTCGTAGAAGTACTTTGTGTTGAACTAGTCGAAGAAAGGTCAGAGTGTTTAATAACAACTACCAGAAACGTGATTTAGAGCTACCAAATTCAAATAGCAACTACCAAAAAACATAACAACTACCACTTAAAACAGTCCCTGATATGTATATTGATCAAGCAGCAGTCTGGATTTCGGGGAGGAAATTCATGTGAAACCAGCTCTAATAAGTACAATCCACGACTTGAAAACAAAACTTGAAGGAAGAAAAGTAATTGCAATATTCATGGATTTTAAAGTGCCTTTGGAGAATGGAGAACTATGGTGTAAAGGGAAATGAAAAGAAATGGTTCGATTCTAACCTAAACCTAAAGATCACAAATAACTAACATTTGTAAAAAAATATTGTAAAAAACCAATAAGACGAATACTATTTTTCCTAAAAAATAACTCCACCGATTTTGATAACATCTTATCTTAAAAACGTTAAGCAATTGAACGTTTTTAAGGTTTTTTAAAGTTGCAAAATTTAAAAAAAAAAAAAAATTCTGAAAATTCAATTTTTGAAAAACAGTTTCACAATCTGTTTTTTTAATTAAGTTTTTAAGTGCAGATTTATTAAAATTAATATTTAAAATTTCTCGGGTACGACTGCAACCTTTTTAGGTACGGTACATACTTAAACAAATTATTTTTAAAGAAAAAAAAAAAAAACGTTCATGAGGTTTTAAAATTTGCTATTGTGTGAATTAATTTTTATCTTAGAAATCAAATAAGAGATAGGTAGAAGGAAAACGCAATTTTATTAATTAAATTAAAATTGTTAATTAAAATTTAGGGAGAAGTTGTGAAAAGCATTGTTTTTTTTACATTTTTAAAGTGAAAAATAATATTTTTGTAACCAAATTTTAATAACAGAGTGCATATTTTCCGTAATTTTTGAATAAGATTGTAATTCTTGAGGAAAACAAATACTTTGAGGCAAGATTCTTATTTATTGAATTGGGTACGATATACCGCTTTAAAAAAAATCGACTATAAAACGATACGATATATCGACTTTTAAAACATCGACTATAAAATCAGCTTCCATAATCTCGAAAAAAAAATGTCGACTGGTTAAAAAAACAGGGGTTGAGTACGATATCCCGCTTTTAATAATCCCGCTTTTTTATAATCCCGCTTTTAATAATCCCGTTTCTTATAATCCCGTTTCTTATTATCCCGCTTTTGCAATCAAAACTAGTTGTTTTATTTTTAAAAAATCGCGTGATTTCTATTTTTGATTGCAAAAGCGGAATAATAATAAACTTTAAATTAAAGGAAAGGAAAGGAAACAAAGACAGAATTTGAAGTTAGCTAAATTTTATCTTATTTTAACAAAAAAATTAAAAAAAAAACGAAATATGAAATCCTAAACAATTGAGGATATATTATATTTTTCATTAGCATCATGTTAGTTCAATTGAATGTTGTGGGTGATACGACGCAAAAATTCTGTTTAACTCATTTTGTTTGCACCAAAATTGTTTCTTTGGATCGATCGGCAATCATTTTGTACAACCCAGCGCTTTTTCGTCCAACTAAAACCTAAATGCTAGGTTTCCACTTGTCATTGAAAGACCCAAATTGACACACTTTGACAAGACAGGGTGGCTAATAACAACAAGAAATGCAAAGAAAATAGTAGTAGAGCGAAGGTTTAACACACCCTGTCTTGTCAAACTGTGTCTTTCAATGACAAGTGGAAACCTAGCATAAGTCTGCGATGCCATGACTTGTCATTATTTAGGGTTCGCGGAAACTATTTTTCGGCACTATCGTACACAGACCAAAAGTTAGGAGAGTATTGCACTTGTCTACTTCCATTTGTAGTTTGTTTTGACCCCTTATGCAAAACTTAGTACTTCTTCGTAATCATTCAAACTATTTTGCAATGAGTCATAATAGGAAGAGACTTCTTCAGGTGGTACAAAAGCCAAACTTTTCACCATTCGAATCTTTAGAGAGAACCCGTTGCAGTTTCTTAGATGTTGGATAACATTTAAAAGTATAAAACATGGAAAATAACCAACATGAAATCAATGGGGCGTATTCATAGTCATTTTAGACATGGGTCTAAGTTAAACATAGGTTTAGTTGAATTTTCGGACGTTGATTCTATTTGTTTAAGTTTATCATTTCAAAATATTTGAAGCTATTTGTGTAGTATACCAAGTAAATTATCTTATAAAAATATAAAACCAACAATTTGTAAATAAAATTGGTCTGTATTCATTGAGCCAAAATTGTCTTAAACTGTAGTTTAGTTAAACCTGGGTCTATCTGCGACTATGAATATGCCCCAATAAGTTTTAATCCTGTATTTAAAAAAAAACGGTCTTAGCGGGATAAGGCGGGATTTTAAAAAGCGGGATTATAATACAACGGGATTTTAAAAAACAGTATTTAAAAAACGGGATTTAAGAAGGCGGTATTTTAAAACTTTTTTGTGGGGATTTTTGAAAAACGGGATTTTAAAAAGCGGGATTTCGATACGTTCCCACAAAACAGACTCATCAAAATATGAAAAAAAAATACCATTCAAGCACCTGGTATGCGATTTTTAAAACCCTTCGAAATTTTTTTGTCGAGATTATGACAGTCGATATTATAGAGTCAATATTTAAAAATTCGGCATATCGTATCCAATTTTGTCACCTGTTATGCGATTTTTAAAAGCCTTCGAATTTTTGTTGTCGAGATTATGAAAGTCGATATTATAGAATTAATATTTCAAAATTCGACACATCGTAACCAATTTTGTCGATTTTTTTCAAGGCAGCCGACATTTTGCCGAAATTTTTTTATGTCGACTAAAAAGTTGACAACATTTTCAAGCAATTAAGAATTTTATTTTAACTATACTGACTACGTAACTTCATGTGTGTAACTTAAGCATCCCAAAATATTTGTTCATCCTAAACAAATTCTTAAGCTTATTATATGTTTCAATTAATGGTTTTCTGATTGGATTTGTGATTAAAACATTTTCTTTAGGCACAATTAATTTCATTAATATCTCTATATAGCTACATTCATACGAGTATTTATTTTTGGTTCAAACAGCCAACATCGAATGGCTTTTAAACAAACAGCCGTTTGCGGTTATGTGGTGTTTATTGCAATTACGAAACAAAAAACACCCTTAACAAAATCAAATTAAAAATATTTACCTTTGGCATTCCCTTTAGCCTTTATAATACTGTATAAATTTAACCATAAATCCTATTTGATTTCAGAATAAAAATAATTTAATTACATACATATGTATGTAGGTAAAATATTCAAAGTAGGCGGGTTATAAAAAAACTTTATGACTTCATTTTATTTACTCAAAAATAAATTCGAATGCGGTTAACATCATTAAATAAATACTCACAGTCCCCTCTTAAATATGGCTTTTCTAACAGATTTCTAGTATAAATTTATAGGAATTACCATCCACGAAATGAGTTAATTTCTCCTTCAAATAGTTAAATGAATGATGCTGATTTCCATACATAAAGCTAGAAATCCAAAAAACTTTCAAACACACAATGTAATTACACAGAATTTAATAATACACCTGTGGGGTCCCAGTCTGAAGTCCCAGCCCTTCAGGACATATAGTTTTATTATCGCAGATTATCATGAAACTAAATAAGGTGGTCATGCGTCGTTTATATAATTACCAGACTTCCAACCTGTCCTTAAAGGAAACACACTACTCTATGTTTAAGTACTGAGCGAGCACACATAAAAAGCGTCATGCTCAGCTCATATTGGCAAAGTAAACCTTTTTTTATCGTGCTGATGATCCTTGAGCAGTCTTTTAATATACCTACATATGAAAAACATGTTCTATAGGTTTTGTTTGGATTTTATAGAACATTGCGTTTCAAGCCTTCATTAGTATGCAACAAGTGAGGCAATTAAAAATTTCTTAAACACATTAATTAATCGATTAATGATAAAACATACATAACTAGTATGCTAGGCTTACCTAATACAGTATAGGCAATCAGGTGGAGGATTCTATATAAAATGTGTGCAAGGTTTAAGATTATTTAATTAAATAAATAATAAAAATGATGAATGCAGAATAAGAAAGACACGTGAGTTTAATTGACTACATTTTGTCTGCAGATGATACAGGTATTAGAATTTTGTGTACAAGGTTTACTGATTTGTATTGAACAGGGTGTAACGTATTTAAATATAGCATCTCGTATTTACGGCTATTGTTTTGTGCTTCAGTTGCCATGTTTAAAACGTATTTTAATCAATATTTCGAGAAAAACTTATCGTGAAATTTAATTACCTTTCTTTTTTATATTTAGCATTTGTTAATAGTATTCAATCTTTCAGAGTTAATTCGCCGAGAAATATAATATGTTCTTAGTTTTTGCCTTATAATGCAGTAATGTGATGCAATTATCAGCAAGTAAAAATAAACTCTATTTTTGAATTCTCGGAGCCCCGATTAATAGTTCCAATGAAATAGTTCGACCGGTATTGTTTTGCAGGACCAAAAAACCTCAACCGACTGACCAAATGAGTGAACTCTCCCTATATCTATGTTTAACAAGAGTCCAGAATTATTCTGTCTCATAACGTGGAAATCCGGCTCGAAGGACCAATATTTTGGCTGTAAAGCCTTAATTTTATTACTTTAAAATTGAATGCTTACTCAACACAAATTTTTAATTTATAAGTAGGTACCTTATTTATGGTCGATAATCTTTGGCGATTTTTCAAACCCCATCGTTGCTCAGAGGGTTGAGTGTTTATTCCTGCAGCTCTATGGCTTTTCTTAGAAATGTCATAAGGACGTGTTGAACATTAATTCTAGCAATAATGATTAAAACATAAGATTAACTGCGCAACCAATATAAAAATTGATTTTGCTTTCCTATAACATTTCAAAAACTTATTTTGGGTTTTCGGGGCTTTTGGGTTTTTAATATTTTGGATATTTGGGACTTTAGCTGAACTCACCTCATAAAAACTTAAAAATTATGATCTGCTCCTTGACAGATCACAACTCACGTTGTTCATTTAAACGGGCTTCAATAAAGCGCAGTAATTTTCGGCATAGCTGTTGATTTACTGGGATAGAAAAAAGTTTTTGAAATAATAGCTTTTTGTTTTAATTTAATTAAAACGAGTTTTAGTTAAGCGAGTCTGACTGTACCAGAAGTTTATTAAAAATTGTATGACAAACAAAATGGGTGGCGCAACGACTAGTGAAGAACCAGGGCCTAGTGACTAACAACTCGCAACCATTCCTGTGTGCGAGTGTCGACAGGAATGGAAGGGACCTACAATTTTATGCCGAATCGCATTAACCATTACGCTACGGGCTACTACTAATTGTATGAGGCTTACCTGTAATTAAGACTTTCTTATAATTACAAATTTCGTAACACCCTGTTAAGAAATAAAATCCAACAAACAGGTTCTCACTTCAAAAATAAAACAAACAAACCCAAACTCTATTTTAGTATTACAAACTAACTTATATAATGCTAACTCTCACTAGATCTTCTTGCTTTAACATTATTCTGTCATTCCATTGAACGAATGCGCCATCATTCGATTAGATTTAGGAAAACGCCACAAAAAAGGCTATAAACAATCGGCGTAAATCCGAACTCGTTACATCCGCGCTGCACTCAATCACTATCACAAGTCACAAGGGTCGCGATTGACGGAAGCGTGGTGTATAAGTAGTATAGGTAACTATTCTATATATCCCCCCCCCCCCACATACACCTCACTATCTTCTTGTGCAAGCTTAGTTCTCGCTTCGGTAGACATGCAAAGAGTCAATAACTGCTAGTGATTCAAATCTAAACATAAATCCAGTGCAGGCGATGGACGTGAACGGAACGTCACCGTCGTCGTCTATTCGACACAATGCTATACATGGATCAGCGTAGCTGTATTGTAGCAGGCGTGACAATGGCTCTCAACTCTGGGACAGAAATTTCACGATTAGCACATTAAGGTTGAACGAACATTAACAACAAAAAAAAAAAAAACACCGAGCACGCCTCCCAGAACTGCATTGCCTTGAGCTCTTGTACAGGGGGACTCTGTTCGTCAGCAGTGATCTCTTGTCATCTTATATAGTACAGAGCCTTTTGGTCTACTCCACAAGAACTACCAGAAAGCTGCTCTGCGCTATCCAACTGGGGAAATGTTTATGGGGCGCGATAAATCTCAATACCAGCGAGATGGCAATCAGTGGGTGCTGGAACGCGCGCGCGCGCACGCCTATATCCATACAGTCAATCTTCAGAGAGAAGCCTGATGGTGCGCAGGGACATAAATAGGACAGTTTGTGGCTTCGTAAATTTCATTATTAGCCGATGGCGCAAGATGGGCTGGGCGGGTGTTGGGCTTTGGGACTCTTTCTTTATGCTCACTGAACAATGTTAGTTACCTCGATCATAAATATAACGTAGATGGACTGTATAGTACCGTCATAGAGCTAGAAAACTTGTCCTATAATCAAGGTGAGCTAGATTGCTGGTGTCGTGTCCTGATTTTGTTTTTGTAAAGGGATCACAGAACGATGTTGATGATGTGGTTCATTGGATACAAAAAAAAATATGATTTTGATAAAACTTGATGGAGTGCTCAGATAAAATGTTTGCTTTGTTTGAATGGGAGTTCGTATCTATTGAAGTGTCATAAAGAGACAGGTATAGATAGTAGGTTCAGGTTATTCTTTTTAGCGCATTATGAGGAAGGTAACCTCATTATTTTATGGATAAAAGGCGGTAAACTACGTTTCGCTGATACCAACTTGACATCTTTTAGGAAAATTGATTATAAATAAAGGGTTTTCCAATGAACATACGGGTAGATCTTGACAGTTCATTGCAGCCATGTTATTTTGATGTTGTTGTTTATTTGTCTGTTTTCATTTGTTTAAACATAAGTAAAGACAAATAACCATTATGGTGTTTTCCATTGCTTAATTCAAATTTCAATATAAAAAATGTTTTTTGCCATGACGAAGGGAATATCATTTCAAATTATATTAGGAATTATTTCCTTTGTAACTTGAAAACCAAAAACCCATTTACAAACAGACTAATTAAATTTGAATTTGTTCTGCAATATTTATTCTAAATAAAAATAAAAGATTACTTTATTCGCCCAATGGAACTAAAAATTTGTCAAAACTTTGTATTTTGACATATCTTAATCAAAAATAAAACGATTTCTTAACCAATTGCGGGTGGCAATGGCACAGTGGATATAGTGTTTGACTGCTAGCCTGGGCGTGAGGGTTCGATCCCCAGTCTAGGTAGCATTCTTTTCTATATTCCTCAACTTCAACTGGATGCCACCTGTGGAATTTAATTAGATAATAAACATCTAATTCTCAATCCACTGTGCCAACAAAAATCTTTCCTTTCCTTCTATTCCTTCTAACTAGTGCCGTGCATTGCATTTAAAAGACCTGAGGTCTTACAGGCATATACGAGTAGATAAAATTATTATTATTCAATGGAAATAGTTTTTACAACTATTGGCTCCAATACATGCAAAGAAAACAATAACTTGACGTTTCCATTTTTCTAAAATGATTAAATGCAGGCCTGTAAACTTCTAGAAAATTTTTGTTTGTCTAACGTCAAATCATAAAAAAAAAACGCTAAACATGTTAAACATTGTTGTCTTGTTGGCTTCAAACCAATTTTATTTATTTGATTACACGTTTTGTTTGTTTCGTCATTCGTCTTTTTGACAGGCATATACGCTCGGTATTACACGGTTCGCGAAAAATCGAACTTATTTCCTTTCGTTATGTTGAATTTTATGGAATTTAGGGTTGTTTTGTAAGAAGATGTTTCGTTCTTAATTACATCCTTATACTTCGTACTATATACAGTTATGAAAAACAATAGCCGTGTTTTTTTGCAGGTTCAAATAAAATTGTCGAAAAAAACGACATCCGAACTTAGCAAAGTCATCGAAGCAAAAAAGCCCAGCACTATCACAATACTCAGATATCCCCATCACTACCTTTCAGCTTTTGGAAAAGCATGCAAAATAGAAACAAAATACATTAAAATAAAAAGAAATCGCGTATAGAAAATTATTACGATCGTTACAAAAAACAAAAAAATGTGAAAAAACGCAATTTTAAATCACAAATCAGAAAAAAATTAATTTACAAAACAATGGTCGCCCACTGTTTTTTGTTTATAAAAAATATTTTCATTCGTTGGCTCAGATAATTTGACGTTTTAATACAAACTATCGATAGCAAAATAGTAATTTGAGCTGGCAGTACTTTTTCTATCTGTACTTAAGTTAAGAACCGATAATTATCTGGACTTACCTAAGTTCATAATATTCCTTAGTTCAGATGTTGTTTTTTCGTCAAATTCTATCTGAACCTGCAAAAAAACACGGCTAATATCTGCGAATTCAGTAATTTTTGTTTACACCGTTTTTTGCTAAAATCGAGGAGCATTGCCGGTGTCAAATTAGAAACGTCAAAGTTCAATTAAAAAAAGTCTTGAAATTTTCATTCATGCTTTCGTAACTTCCTTCCCGCTACATTTCTACACCCCTCGCCTAATCTGTCGGAAAGACGAAAAACGAAACGAATCGGGGTCTTAGGTGAACACTTAGGTCGTCAGCCAACCCGACAGCCTTGTTCAACCATTATGTGTACCACGCCTAATAAATTTGTGTGTTTAACATAAAAATGGGTGAATTAAGCCAGAACCATACCTGTGTCGTGTGGTTGTGTTGTGGAGTCGTGTGTCGCTATCGCTACAATGTATTTCATATGCTTAGAACCATACTTGGTGCATAAAATATATGGAATGACAGCGACACACGACTCCACAACACAACACAACACAACACAACACAACACAACACAACACAACACAACACAACACAACACAACACAACACAACACACGACACAGATGTGGATCTGGCTTTATAGTACAAAACAAAATTATTGGTTAAGGGGCGCTTACATCTTACATGGAGTAACATGGTTAAACAACATAGACTGATAAAAATTCAAATAAAAGCATGGTTTTTGGATATTTCTTTCATCAATGGGAGTGGTTTTCGTATTTTTACAAAATATTCAAACAAGTTTCAGAATAACAGTTAATTATTGTTGAGATTATGAATTTTGACCTATTGCATTTACCATTTGTTGACATAACTTTCATCAAAAGAATTTAATCTTTCAAAAGCCCTCTCCAGTAGGAAACAAAACTGTTCAAGCAAAAAAATCGGTAAAAAACCGGTAAAAATATTTTCCTTCATACAATGTATACAGGTATCCATTTTATTCTGACAGTTTATCTTCTATCACAATTATAATTATTGTTATTACCTACCGACTGACTTTCTTTCACTCCATGTTCACCTTTCATGGGCAATTTCAACCAAATCAAATTCTAAAACATGACCGACCACAAAATATCATTAAAAAGAAGCAACTAGGTATACAAAAGTAGGTAATATTGTTATAAACTCTGCTCCAGATTGCGCTGCCGAGATGGAACAAAGAAAACAAAGAAAGACAACAAAATGAAAAAAAATAATAAGAACGCTTCAAAACATTTTAATCATTAATCGCCTTTCCCCTAAAAAGAGAGCGACAACAAAAAATTATATTCAACCAAACAATAGAAACTCCATCAGCATCTTCCACCCATCGTCCATATAATTTTACAATCTTCCACTTGGTGCACTGCTATACTGTGTAACTCTCTGTAAAGAAGTTGGGACATTTCTTCATAGGCTAAAGCCAGGCATCACAGATCCCCCTTGGGTTTGTAAATTTCCCCCACCCTCCTCAGCGGAAAATTGAACAACTTGCAGAAAATTGAAGAAAATACCACAACAAAGTTAAAATTAAAAAAAAAGCAAAACAGAAGATTAAAACCATACCAAGTCAAAGATGTAAACTTACGGAGTTAATTCAGCGAGACCACTTCTTATAGAGAACTCCCAGAACCCCAGAGTTTACAACTGGTCCCGTTGCTGTGTCTTTCTTCGACATCTTTTTTTTTTTTCTTTTTTGTTTTATTTATGCCTTGTTGCTGTTATACTGACTGACTTCCCCTTCACTATGCTATGGCTATAGGTTGGTTGGTAATATTCTGTGGTGCTCAATGTGATTGCTATTACCACAAAAGACGAACACATAAATTCACTATCTTTGGACAGGTACTTGGCTCCACACTGGACCGGAAAATAGCGTGACTTGATAATCTGACCTCTCCCCAATGTTTGATTTTGGTTCTGACTCTGGCTTTGGACTGGTACTGTTGCAATTTTATTCGCATGCGATCTAGCTTTTGGGAGCGGGTTCCAAATAAAACAAAACAAACCAAATAATAAACAAATCTATACAAAAAAAAAAAAAAACTGGGTGGAATCAAAGTTGCACAGTTACAATACGACGGACGGCACATTCCAAGCCTGAAATAAAACGAAAACAAACTATAAACAAACTGAAAGTAAACAGAGAAACAAAAACGTTAAACTGCAACCAGTGCAGTGGAGCCTCAATTTATTCGAATGGTTTCATGTTCAGTGTTCATTAAAGTTTTGGCGATTTCGTTGGTTCTAGAAAATTAGTTGAAGTGAAAATTATTTATATGAGTGAAAACATCACAATCAACAGCATATAAATGGGTACGGGCAGGAAACATTTTGTAAACTTCATCAATTACGTACAAATTTAACTCAAGATAACTAACTTTTTTCCGACAAGTCAGTATCATTTCAAACTTTACTTTAATACTCAAGTGTAGTCGTTAAGAAAGTACCTTGACATTCAATATATGTACGCTCGAAAATTTCTTGAGAATCCTCGAAATCAAACAAAATGCCGTCTTATCCTACGTATCCACTGGGCCATAAGAGGTAATTTCGTTGATAATTTCCAAATCAGATCCGAAATTACCTCATTTCCTTACAAATTTTCGTTGTCAAATGAGCTAATTTCAACCAAATTTGTACGAAATGAGGTTCAAAATGAGGTAAGTCCACCATCAGCAGTCGATTCCAAAAGATTTAAAAAGCTCTTGCATGAAAATGTCAAAACACAAAGAGAAAACAACAAAGACAAACAACCTAAATTAAAAATGAAATGAGATATCCAACGAAATTATCAAATTTGATAATAAAAACACTTTTTTGACAAATTCCGAAATTTCCTCATTTTGGCTTAATGTACGTAAAATTTAATTTTCAATATAACTTCACCGTGGCCGCACGAACAATTCATAAAAAGTTGAACTAATTTATAATTTAACAGCTGACAATTTTGACAAGAAATCTTGATTTGATAGGTAGATATTTCAGACCCCGATTACACTATTCGTTTTTTCGGTTGATTTGTCTTCGTCTTTTTGAAAGATTGGGTGAGGGTTGTAGAAATGTAGAGGGAAGGAAGTAACGAAAGCAGGAATGAAAATTTTAAGACTTTTTTCTGGTTAAACTTTGACGTTCTGATTTGGCAACCACAATGCTCTTCGATGTTAGCAAAATAACGATTTTAACAGAAATGATTGAATTGGAAATTTGTTTTTCGTTATTGAATATACATAGGTACGTAACATACGAGTAAATTTGAGAAAGAAGTAATTAAAAAACATTTGTATGTATTATTACTGATTCTTTTCTCACAAAACAACCCCAAAATCCATGAACGTCAAAATAACAAAAGGAAGTACGAATACGTATTTTCGCAAACCGTGTAATCATGAACGCACGTGTCTGTCAAAACGGAAGACGATACGAACTAAAAAACGAACCGTATAATCAGGCTCTAAGTTCAACATTAACACTTATGTTATACTTTTCCCTACGCATAAACTGTCACATAAATTCTTATGTTGAACATAAATGCTTAAGTTTTGTTTTAGCGAATGCGCTTTAGTCATCTAAACGTACCCTATATCTGAACATAAATCTTCAGCGCTGTCAAAAAGCTCAGACTTAGTTTTTTAGAACTCGTTTGTTCGATTATTGTTTTGTGCTTTTACTTCTGCGTCAGGTTCTTCCTCCTGTTAAGTTAAATTGATAGACCAAAATCACTATAAGATCTTAGAAGAGTGGGTCTGGTTAAATGTTTAAAACAAAAATTAAACAAACAAACAAAAAAAAAACAAGTCTTAACTCTTGAGAAAAATATTTGTTAATTTCAAGCAAAAAGGTTATTGTTTGTTTATATTTCTTTGTCATTCGTCCTTCGGCCAAGTACATACTGATGTTTGTAATGAAAGTAAGTGATTTTTTGACATTATTTCCCGCTGGCACAAATTTGTAATTTTTGTCCGGAATTCACCGATCGTGACCCAAAACTCTCTCTCCACTTTGTTTTCCACACGTCTTCACGAGTAAGTTCAAGGGTGAACAAAAAATTCAAATTTGTATGAATTTACGGCAGATTTTCCAAGTCGGTTAGAAGTAGATGAATGTTCAAATAATATGATATTTTCTTTGTTGAATTTGGTGCCCACTGTCAACCAAATTGAGCAACAACTTGGCAACACTCGTTTATGAAAAGGGCTCTGGGCAAATTTTATGTTATCCTTTTCTGTGTAATGATGGTAAACATTCCAAGTTGTAAGCTCAAAGCCCATCTTTGTTCAACAGGTACACTGCATATAAAGCTTATCTCTTGGCCCGAAGCTCATAACTTATTTAGTGCTTCACAGAAGCAATTCAACAAAACCATCTGAAGCATGCATTTGTGCAGCAGAACCATCAGATATCTCATACAACCTGTCGGTCGTGCTGATTAGAGCTACTCCATTGGCACAAGCACAATATTGTTTGCCAATGGGATTTTAGCGATTTTGTTTTATTTTTGTTTATGACATGTATTACCATTTGGCTCACCGATCCAATTTGCATTTGATGTTTAAGTCCCTGGGCAACTAGGAGTTCACCCAAAACACCGACACTGGAGCAAACTTAGTAAACACGGTACGGTATCCACATACAGTATATAACATCATATACCTATGTTTATTTCGGAACTTAATTCATACGAGCTTGTGATCCTTGTCTAATTTTCTAATTTAATTAGCTGTCCTTTACAGAAACCGAATGTGGTATTCTCTTGTGGGTAATATAAGCCAAAATCATGCTATAAATTTGGCTTTTTTTAAGGTTCTCTCTTAGACTAAATAACACCTTTGAAATTGGATTTCGACACGAAAGACACATTTTCATGAATGAACCAACCAACAAAAGAATGAACGTGTATACAGGGTATTCCTATATCTATGTGTCCCTGGGGGCCTCCGGAGACAAGTATAAGGGATATGTTGGTGCTATACTCTCTTGTACCGGATACACACTCAGTGTCAGTATAGCAACGGTAATTGGGCTCGTTGCTGGGTTAAGCTATTTTGTTAACTCAGTAAGATATACGATAAGAAAAATTGGGACTTTGTCTTTGGAATGGAACGTGATCGGATATTTTTGTTTTGTACACACTTAAAATAATACTAAATAACCTACATTGTCTTTAATTGTATACTCTTTGATGGTTGGTTCGGGTTAAATGGAATTAAATTTAAATAAGCTAACGACGACAATTCCAACACACGCATTGGCGTTGAGACTTTTCTGCTGCTAATTATTATATGTGGTGCAATCGAGGTGTTAAGTTTAAAGCATATAGCACTCGATTTTGTAGGTTATACAAATTTTTTTTAATAAGCTCTACGGAGCATTTTTTTAGGCACTTGGTGGAACAATGACATTTAAGAATATATAAAGATGTGTTATCGCTGAAAAAGGCTGGTTTGATTTTGGCTTTGGATTTCGACATTTTTAGGAGCACCATTTTCATGGAGCACCAAAGTTGCAACGTTTCATTCTATGGTTGACAGACTACTAAAAATACCTCTTAAAAGAGATAAGTATCACAAGGAACTTTGCACTATCCTTCATTTTGCAACAACAAACGGATACAAAAAGCAAGTTGTTTATAACATTCTACGTCAGAAATCCCATCGTTACGCCATACAGTCTGCATTCCCTATATCTAAGGAGAAATTTGATACAAATTGGAGGAGAATCCCTTATATTCCCGAGGTATCTGAAAAGTTAATACCCTTTCTCTCAGCAGCCAAAATAAAACCAGACTTTTTCAGCGATAACACCCTACGAAGATCATTGTGTTATAATAAAATTAAACGCAAAACTGATAATTTGAAAAAAGTGGCGTATACAAAATTAAATGTCAGGGATGCGACGGTGTATATATTGGTAAAACATCCAGGACCTTACAGACGCGATTTATTAAACACCAACGATTATCTATGCTCTCGGATCCATCTTCAGGCCTTTCACAACATCTCAAAAATTCTGGACATTTTTGTTCTATAGACGATATAGAACTCCTACATTGTTTACCTTCCGGACGTGTACTTGATAAGTACGAGATTCTTCAAATAAATAGACACAAAACACAAAATATTTTAAATTGCCAAATAGATCTTTGTAATAATAGTCCAGTTTTAAAGTAATCATTGCTTTGCTTATGTTTTCATGTATAATTTATTTTATTTGTCATTCTTTTGTAATGTAACATGTTACTTAATATCCAACTGTTAAACTTTCTTGGTTTCTTCTTTTTTTAATTTACCTTTATGTTTAGCTTGAGCTTTGCCCATTCAAAATGTATAATGTATAATTAGTGCCCTTAGGATGTCCTAACCAGACGAACCGCGTCGGCTTCATTATAATTTTTAACAAAAATTAAAGCTTTCAATCATTGTGGAAAATATACAAGTGTTTTCATTTATATCTTTATATATTCTATAAATATTTTATTTTAGTTGGTAAAGCGAAACCCGGCGAGGGGGGTTCTCAAGAGATGATTCCTAGGAAATGAGGAGAAATTATACCAACTGAACCTGCCTGATAATATAAGTAAAAGCTAATTAATAAAAGCATAGTTCTTAAGTTTTTTGGTTATGTTCAGTAAACTTGTATGTTTTTATTTATTTGAAGAATAAGGATTATCTGATACATAACTGGCTATTGTGATTTTGCCCTTAATTGATGAAATTATTGTCCCAACGTCATCGGAGTAGACGCAAAGCATGGATTCCGGAGAAAATTTTAAGTTGAAAAAGAGGTCATTTTGTCGTTTTCGCTTCCTTTTCGAATTATAACGGTTTTCTGATTTTGTCTTTTTGTATGTATTGACACAAGAGCACCTAGCATTTTAACCCGTCCAACAAATTTTGTTTTCCCGAAATTTTTTATCAAACCCATTTTATTGTATTTGTATGCGGATATTTTACTTTGATATCATTGATTTTCCAAAAAAAATGTGCTGTTGTACTCAACTCTTGCTGCCTTGTGCTGTAAATATTTAAAATAAATTCGCTTTAACGGATGAAATTATTTTGAAAGCTAAATTGTGCTGTTTTGAGATTGAGAAAATGCGCACAAGAATTTGTATATGTGTTTGCAACTTCTACGGGCAATACTAAAATTTGCGAAGTGTGTTAGCGTGAAGTTAGCACCGCCATATTAAAATTTAAAAAAAACATGTTAAGCTGTAATGAGTCTCAGTTGAAGTGCCTTCGCAAAGCCTTGACTTTGCAGACAATTTGAGTATTATATTTTAGGCTGTCACCAGCGCCAGCGTCGTAAATATTGTTCGATTTTGAAAATTTGAATGGTCATCGTCCTGTCATCTCCGAGGTCCTTTTTAGCGGATCGTTTTACTTTTTTAACGAAAACTTTTTTGTTACGGCAAATAAAAAAAAAAATAAAAAATGATGTACCGAGATTTAAAGATAAGCCATTGATTGTGATTCAAATTTTTAAAATTCAACAATTTTTATGGAGTTGGTGGCAGTCCAAAAGTTTTAAAAGGTGTTTTTTACTTTTTTCATATGATAACTTTTTTGTAACGGTAAATAAAAAAAGAATAAAAAATGACATACCGAGGTTTTAGGATAAGCATCGATTGCCATAAGAATTTTCAGGATTGAACAATTTTTACGGAGTTGGTGGCAGTCCAAAAGTTTTAGATGCCCTTTTTAGCGGCTTTTTGTCTTTTTACTTTTTTAAATGAAAACTTTTTTGCTACAGTTAATAAAAAAAAAAACATTAAAAATGACGTACCGAGATTTAAAGATAAGCCATCGATTGTCATTTAAATTTTAAAAATTCAGCATTTTTTATGGAAATGGTGGCAGTCCAAATGTTTTAAGAGGTGTTTTCCATAGCACTTTTTTACTTCCTTTCACGATAACTTTTTTGTAACGGTAAATAAAAATTAAATAAAAAATGACGTACCGAGACTTTGAGACGACCAAAATTTTTGAAATTGAACAAGATTTACGGCGCTGTTGACAGTCCAAAATATGATACTCAAATTGTCGTGCAAAGTTCAGGGTCATAAAATCACCGCATTTTTTCTGATATTTTCCTTTATAACTTTTGAAATATGCAATTTAGGAACTAACCGTCCACTATAAATTTGTTTGTTATAAAATGTAGGTATAACAAGACCACATTTGTTTTAAATTCATGCATGTTATATTTGTGTTGCTATCAAATAAAAAAAAAATAAATCGGGTGGCACAACGGCTCATGAAGAACCAGGGCCTATTGACTAACAACTCGCAACCATTCCTGTGTGCGCCTGTCGACAGGAATGGAAGGTACCTACAATTTTATGCCGAATTTGAACGGCTAGACGAGAAGCACTTATTCGTGACAAGTGATACTCTTGGAGGATTTGTCAATTCCTCGCAAGAGGCAGTAGCCCTGAAAAAAAACTTTTTAGTTTTAAGGTGGACGAGGCTGGGAAGCGAACCCAGACCTCCAGCGTGACAGTCGAACGCACTACTAACCATGATTTAAAGAAAACAAATCTGAAAACTAAGTAATTTTGAAGCATTCAAAAAACAGGTACAAAATTGTCCAATTCTGCTGAAAAATTTATCAAGACGTAATTCTAAAATTCGATCCAAAACGGTCTAAGAGTTTTGGCAAGAAACATGATGTTTACTAAGCGCAACGCGCAATGTTTGCATCATTGCTATGGTCACAGTAAAAGAAACTTAAATTATTGATTTTTGTATCCTTAACTATTATAAACAATTTTAATTTTAAGTTAATTTAAAATTAACATAGAAATATAATCGATCCATTAACACCGTTAATGTCTAGCCATACTCTAGTATATAACTACAAGAGCAAGTTCGTGCGACTTATGGTCGCGAAAATGGCGGTGGTTAACTTCACAAACATGACTAAATTTCATAACCATCTTAAATTCTTATTTTTCGTAAATTAAAAACAGTGCGTCTGATGATGGTTATAAATTGCCAAACTTTCAAAGCTCTTGAAACGATTATAAATGCTACAATTTTCTCGGAAGACTAGGCACCCTTTGTCTCTTTACAAACAAGTAACAGAAGTCGCAAACACAAAATGTTCATAAAAAAAAAAATTGAAAATATCTCAAGTAAATAAACGTTTCTCTTACAACACAAACGTTATCAACGTTTACTCAATAATTAAATTCTGTAGTGCGTGAATGAATAGAAAATCGTTTAACTTCTGCCTATGGCAGAACTTCAAACTAATCTTTCAATTCGATTTCCATTCGAGCTATGTGACATTCTTAAAGCTAAATAAATGAAAGAACCCATCTAAATAAATATAAATCAAAAACAAATAAAACCATTTGTCATTAAAGCTAAAGCTCCCACTTCCAAAAAAAAAAAACCATCACGAACTCCATACCTAACCATTCTCAAAATGAAGTCCAGAAAAAGATTCATTTTCTTTGTTTTGTTTTGTTTTTTTTTTTTTGTTATCCGAAAATAGCTTTTCAAATAAACCGTCCAGCCCCTTGTTGTGGAGAAAGCCCATCGATCTTCCATCAACTTAAGCGTTCGCTACTTTATTTGTAATGATTTGCTTATTTATCCACTCAGAAAGGCCATTCATATAGTCAGCCAGTCATTCATTCATTCGTTTATTCAGGCTTGAGGCCAGAGTTGTTCGGGTCCATTGAAAGGCTCTTATACGCGAATCTCCTTCCAGCGTGTTTCAGCGAGGAGTTGACTTCAACAACTTACACCAAAGAGGCTTTTCATCAAACTTAATTGCTTCCGCATATATTCACGAATCGTTTTCGTTTTGCCATCATTCTGAGCATCACTCTGAAGTCTGAAGGCTGGTGAATGGTGCTTATTGTTGCTCAAAACTATTTCAAGTACATGCATGGGAGATACCCACGTCCGGGTTGGACTTATCTAGTGCAGTCAGTTCATAAAGTTTTGCTTATTGCAACAACAGCTTAAGTAGACGTAACTTTTTGAAACTAATGACGAGGAACATCATTTTCACAACGGCCAACCGACACGATGTGATGGCCTGGTGGGTAAGTTAACTCAGATTATCTAGAGCTGCTCCGGATTTTCCTTTCGCTTAACTGCTCGACTATTCGTCTTTGTTTTTTTTTTTTTTTTGCACAAAAGTCCTGTTTCCCTTCTACCAAACTTCAAAATGTTCCCCTTTTCTGCGTCGCTCTGACGTAAACGGTGCGAAGTTAGAAAGACACTGTTGCTTTGCGTACGTATATTTTAACGATGTTATTGTTTTATTGCTATACGGAGTTAAAGGTATGTAATAAAAGTTTCAGTTGGTCGGATTAATTTGCTTAAATTTATGTGTTCATGGATTGTTGGTTGGTGAATCATATACTACAGCTAGGCTAGCTTATATCTATGTATATATGTTTTGCTTCTATGACTCTGCAGCGATGGGAAGTGTATTCCCCCTGTTGCTGCTGAGTTTTGTGGGAAAGAAGAGTAATATTCATGTCGAATCTATGTAACGATATGTAAGCTGAAGCTGGTAGATTTATTTCCATCAACAACCTTGGGCGGGTATAAGTATCTAATAATGATTTCTCTGCATCTTATTCACTGTGAATATTTATGTAGGCGAATAAAATTTTTGCAAAAGACCTCTGAAGCTATAAATTTTAATTTGAACATATGGGAACGTTTTGGTATTTGGATTCGATGAAGTTTATGTTTCCTCTTTTGTTATAAAATGAGGGCGTATTTTGTTGCACAATTATTTATTATTACATTATATTATGTTATGCTTATGACCTTTTACTTTCTGACATTTTTTTGAACTTATGTATGTATGTGTATGTATGACAAGCTTCTGATCGGGTAGAGATATTTTAACTAACAAAGTTGATTAAATCAATTAATTTCATTTTATTGTTGGTCGAAGTTGAGATTTGGAAATTTAACTCTACGTTTATCTTTAGTTTCGAAAAAAAATCGTATTTACTCGCAAGAATTTAGCGGATGGAACTCTGAAGTAGCGTTATAGACAACTTGAACCAATAGCAGGGCCATAGCTTTAGCTCAATTTCTCAATAACTTCCTAAGTGTTGGTTACTTGAATTTCATCAAACAAAATTCTAAACAGGTATGTTTATATCTGTGGAGTCTGGTATAAACATGATAACTCCATAAACGTATTTTTAGTGTAAAGTTATTTATATTTTTATTGTTTGGAAATGTATTTCAAGAGTAAGGGAATAATTTTGTTTCAATTCAATGCATATTTGTCCCAAATTTGAAGCAATTCGGTAAACTATTGTTTAGGCTCTAGCTCGATGTAATGTGGACATCGAAAGGGAATTTACGTATGGAGCTTTCATGTTTATACCAAACACTACAGATATTGGGGCATATGCACAGTCGCAGATAGACCCAGGTTTAACTAAACTACAGTTTAAGACAATTTTAGCTCAATGAATATAGACCGATTTTAATTACAAATTGTTGGTTTTATATTTTAATAAGATAATTTACTTGGTATACAACACAAATAGCTTCAAATATTTTGATATGATAAACTTAAAAAATAGAATCAACGTCCGAAAAATCAACCAAAGCCATGTTTAACTTAGACCCAGGTCTAAAATGACTATGAATACGCCCCATTATATTAAGTTGACACAATTATTTTATACTTATAAATTCGATTTCCAATTAATATCAATGATAAATTGCTTAGCATTTTTTTCATTTGGACTGCTCGAAATCAATGAACAATTTTAAACTATTAAAACAAATTGCTAATTTTTTAACATTTTTCATGGGAATATTATTTTTTAACAATATTGATCTGATAGAATGCAATTGAGCGAACAAAATTCAGATGATACATCAACGGAAAATTTTTCAGAAAACTTTATACGCTTTTTCTTTCAAGACACTTTTTGATGAGTTTGATAAAAGGGAGGGTTGAAAATTTGATACATTTTTACAGCATTTTTCATTCCAGTGAACTTCTAGGTGTGATATTTAAAAGTTACTGGTAACCAAATGGCCCCCAACGGGTCAGCGGCCCTGATCAATAAGTTTCCCCTGCACAAAAAGATCAAAAAGTATATATACTCCGACAGAAATTTTCAAAATGCAAATGGGTTTTAATGTTTTCTTTCGAATTTACACTGAGATAGAAAGTTTTATTTTTATATAAGTATAAAGAATTTTTTTTTTTTAAATAAAAACGGGCAGTGGTTAGTAAAATTAGGAGTTTAAGAAGTAAGAAGACTATTGGTAAAATTCAGTTATTCCGGGTTTCATTTCATTTCGTGAGTTTTTAAATTTTGTAAACGCCAATAACTTTAACGTTCAGCGGAGAGAGTTCAAAGTTCAAAGTGATTGCACTGATTTTTGTATGCGGTATCACGATGAATTTACTTTAATTTTATTTCAGTAAAAAAAAACAATATTTTCAGTGTTTTTGAGAGTCAGCTCAAATCATTGAGAATATTGTTTTGTTAAAAACGGTAGCAAAGTAGATAAGTAAGGGTATACGACAAACGGCCTTACGATCGCAAAACGCGTAGTAGGGGAAATGTTTCAATGTTTGTACCATCGCCAAATCTATAGGAATCGGATCTGGAAGACCACTTAAGGACAATTAAATTTTATCTTTGAACGGGTCGTTATCGTTATCGTTATCGTTCTTTTTCTTTTTTTTGTTAATGATTGTAAATGATTCGGAATTCAGCAAATCTTAAATTATGGATTAGAATTCTGGTAAATTTTGAACAATTTAAAACAAAATTGTACTGTTTTGTTTGACGACACTCTAAAAAAATAAACTGTACGACTGGATCGCACAAATTTGATCTCGTAGCAAACAACTTGAACGCAGCTATAAATTGTCAATGTATGTTTCTGATTCAATAATATAATCGTGTCGTTAAAAACAAAATGTAAAATGAATAAATAGTTAAAATATAAATAATTATATAATTTTTTTTATAAATTATTATAAAATTTTTTTATAAATTTGTTTTTAAATAGCTAAAAAACCCATTAAAAATAGCTGGAGCCCGAAAAAAGTATGCCATGTGATTTTTTTGATAAATATAAATTTATGAAAACAAAATTCAAAAATCGTTAGAGCGGTTTTATAATTTTTTTTTTTTATATATAAATTTTGTTGAATGTTTTTAAAAATAAAATTTGGTATGCCAATTTTTAAGCTCTATTGAAATGCAATTTGACACAAAATTAAATAAAAAACCACTGACCGGTTTTCAAGAAATTGAATCTTCAAAAAAAAAAAAAATAATATTTTTTTGAAAATTTTTATATGAAAATTGCTTATAGGCGTCGTGTACAAAAAAAACTAACGAGAAATTTTAAATTAAAAAATCATCTTTTCTTGAAATAGGTATCCGTTAATTACCGTACCTAAAATAAGAAGATTTTTGTTTTATTTAAACCAAACATTTATTACATTCCTTATACTAACTAGTAATTTTTTTTATCAAAACCGTTTTCGAAATAAATCAATTTTTGTATTTCGGTTGTATGGCAGGTACCGTTATTTTTATAGCAACGAAAAATTCAATTTACCCTCTAGGGAATCACCTTAAAACCTTAAGCCCAAAGTTTGAAGAAAACAGCTTAACAGTGGCTTAGGCTGCAATTTTTGACAGACACAAACAGACAAAATTACGGGACCACCTTTTTCGCGTTCTCTATCATAGTTATATTAGGGAAAATTATTATCTCGAGTTCGATTTTTTTTTTACGAATCCAAAACTTCCCCTATAGTTCCTACATATATCGCAAGTAAAAAAGTGTGGAAACTTGCTTGCCCGTGCAGTCTCAGGGTGATATTTTTGTATATGTTTCCTTTTGTTATGGCAACTCTTCCTTTTTTTGGGCATTTTGGTTGTATACCCAAATTGAATTTTGGAAAACAGAATTTTGCACTAATAGCATTTTTGGATACTATAAACATTTTAAATACCAAAATTCTAAAATACTGAATTTTGGTCATACAGAATTTTCAAAAAAATGTTTAAACTGTCTTTGGTCATACGGAATTTTTAAATCCTGAATTTGGACACCCTATTATACTAACATTAGATTTTTATTTCGCCCCGCCTTGGACATTTTCGAAATCAAGCTATTTAACAATTTTTAATTTAACAAGTATATAACAATTTTTCTGTACCAACCTGCTCAAAATTTTTATATTTAAAAGTCTGTAAATAATGAAAAAAAAAATTAAAGCATTTACAGAATACAGAATTTTTGTAACCGAATCTTAGCAAATACTGAATTATTACCTTAACCCTTCCATTTGACTTGACTTGAGCTAAAACTAGTCTCAAATTACGTATTTGTACCTCATTTTAAGTTGTTTTATATTATTATATACTTCCATAATTTTTATTTAGTTCATGTTGAGTGATAAATACCAAAAAAATAAAGAAAGAAAAAACCTAAACAATAGAAGTTATATTGTTTTTGTTTTTATTTTAGTGGACTGTATTGAATGAAATTCAATAAAAAGTATTTAAGCGACCTTTAGTCCAATGCGTTTCGGTGCTGATAACAATTACAGTGGATCTCATCAGTAAGAGCTGTAATTGTTACCTTTCTAAGAAGCAACATTTTAGTCGATGGCTACCGACGTTTATAAAATTTACAGCATAAACACACTGCAAATTGTATTTTTCTAGGGGAACATGGTGACATTCAGACACCTAGATATAGATATGTTCATGTACATGTTCCCCTAGAAAAATATAATTTTCAGTGTGTTTATGCTGTAAATTTTACAAACGTCGGTAGCCATGGACTAAAATGTTGCGTCTTAGAAAGGTAACAATTACAGCTCTAACTGATGAGGTCCACTGTAATTGTTATCAATACCAAAAAAAAAAAATACCTTAAATCTTAAATTGTAGCAAATTAAATTAAACCAACAGTATTGAAATCTTTCTGTTATCTTCTTCATCTACAGAATTTTCATTCCAAGAACCTTTACCACCCTACTTGCAAGGAGACTTGTTAAATCTTCCAAACCGAAGCACATGCATACATGCATACATTATAAGAACACTAACAAAAGAGTAGGTAATCCTTTGCGACAATCCATTAAATAGATATCACTAAAATAGCATAAGACACTTTGCCTTAAAGTGTCACCTCAACACTTGAGCGACAAAAAAAGATTGTGTCTTGCATAAAGTAGATTAAAATTTAAAGTTTAACTAAGGATATACGCTTAAGAGCATAAGATAAAATGTATAGTTCATTGCACTTTCATACATTTTACTAACAGCCCTATTCTGCCGTTGTGAGGCTCACAGGTCACAATTTTTTGTGAGCTTGTTTTTGTATAAGGCGGTTACAATTTTGTATTCTGTGGAAGCCCTCATAAGAAACCTCACAAGAGCAGCGTGAGTTTTTTGAGGCGATTATGAGGTTATTGTGACTTGTGAGGCATCAGTGAGGTTGTCAGAATAAGGCTATAAGAATGTTATTTCACTTTAAAGACAAACTATTTTGTTTGTATATTTCCCGTAATGGAAACATACTTTTAATTATTTGAAAATGAAAATATTCAGTCATTCATCAATTATTTTTCTGTGATGAAAATAATATTCGACTTCTGCAAGACGACATGGATTAATTAATCATTGTGATGTTGCTACGATGATATTACTTAATTGAAAAAGTTTTCTCTTCCACGATGGCAAAAATTTTGTTCGGTCTTTAGGCATCCTATTCCTATTTATAATTTATTAATGTCCTTTTTCTTTTTTATTGTTCCGAATAATAGTAAGGTATACCTACCCTACAGTAGATATAAATCCCAAGTTTAATAGTGTTCATCCCGTTTGTTTTTGAAGAGGCTTTGAAGAAGTCTTAACTGGGCGGCTGAGTTTAATAATAAGATAAAAGATTTATTGATTTAATAAAATTAATGAATACTCGCACAACAAAACAAAAAAAAAAAAAAAAAAATTGGTATAAAAATAAATCTCTGGCTCTGCTGCAAAGTTTATTGTTGTATATCTTTTTAGATTTGATTAATATATACAAAAGGCATAAGGATAACATTTTGGTTATAGTGATTAAGGGAGCCTCAACAGAGGATATATATTCGGTTGCCTTTATATTAATAAATTAGGATTTTGTAGAGCTAGCAGGAAATTTGCTCTTGAAGATATTTTTCTTTGTTCAACTAGGTAGGTTAGATGTATTTATTTTAGAAGGTGCGTGCGGCTTGCATGCAAGGTGTACATAGGTACTTCTTAGAGAACTCTTTTTTGTATTTTAATTGTGGTTAAAATTTTCAAAGGCTTGTTATGACCAATGGATTTCTTAGTTATTATAAATGGCACGATGGCTTTGTAAAATAAACGTCTAAAGAAAAGTTTAAATCTCTCTTAATAGAAGAGGCGGTAATCATAGTTATACCGTACGAGAATACTTGAAGCATATGGAGATGCCTTTTTCTTGTTCATTTTACAGCATATGGAGATGCCTAAGACGTTAAATTAACGGACTAAAAAAAAGGAAGACTGAAAATGGCCTTTTCTCCTCTAATTTTCCCGGGCAAGAAATATCTAAACGCCAAAACGTTTCCTGGTTCAGAATAGTTCACAATCCGAAAATAAATAATTCATTTTCAAGTTTCTTATACCATCACTAACGGATCATAAAGACAGAAAATTATTCCAAAAAAAAAAAAAAATCATCAACAACTGACCAAACAAAAGAAATCAATAAAATTTGGAATTCTAAATGACTCCCTGCTCTCTCATCATTGCATTATTTTATTACCTATTTATGTACATATATATTCTCTTTTTTTATTTCTATTCAAACGTAAAAGTCAACAACTTTAATACCTATCTTTGTTTTCTTGTTGTTTTTGTTTTTACTTAGCTGATGATGGTACGAACAAAAAATAAACTGTTGGTCTTTGAGCAGCTATATTGTCATTGTGACATTCGAAAAATAAGACCAAAAATAAAGTTATTCACCTTTGTTTGTTGACGTTTTTGTCGGTATTTCAGCAACTTTATTGACATGTATCACGAAAACGTGCCCTGCATTGTATAGTGAGTTTTTTATTAGACGTTTTTCGCAAAAATAAAAGCCAATAAAACTCTAGAGTGAGCACAAAAAGACAGACAGACAGACATATTACATACAGCAAATAATCTGATATATATTTTAAGCAGGCTATTATCATGAATTATACTTGGGTTTTTGAATTTCAATTGAAAAATGCAAAATTTTTGTGTTTCACAGTTAATATACAAATTATGGGTTTTTGAAGGGAGACATTTGTGAGTGTGTTGAATGCAAAATATATGTAGGTACATAGTTATTAAAAAAAAATTAGAATTGTTTGATTTAAAATATTTTGGGGAGCTTATGCAATTAACGTCTTCGTCAAATTTCATAAGAATCCGTCCAGTCGTTTGAACCTAAATGAAGGCCAATGCATTGAAGGAACAAAATTTCCACATTTATAATACATATGCATACATAGATGAGAGATGAGGGGTATAATACATTAAGTCATTCCAGACAAAATTAACACGAAAAATATTCATATTCCCATAAAAATGGAATTCCAAATGGTCATACTCGTATACTACATTTATAAAGTATTCACCACCCGGCAATTAGTATTTGTCCATTTAATTAACAAATTTTTTTTCTCGTTTTTATCAAAACACAAAAATGTGTCTGAATCTTTTTTATGTAGAATTTTATAAAATACAGTTCCTACCATAACATTTTTTCTCAAAAAAACTGCTATCTAATTTACGAGAAATTTCCGAGAAATTTCCAAAAAAACTGAATTTCCCTTTTAAAACCTTAGACATAGTCCGAACAAACTGGAATTTTCAAAAAATCCTCAAGATGTGATACAAGGCTACGAAAAATTCAGCTTTATGGGATTTTTGTTGTTTTTGTGAAAGTCTAATTTTCCTGGCGGTCAATTGTGATTCTGTGAAAAATTGAAACAAATAATTGCACGCATTTCGATTCCGGTTCTGTGAAAATGTGTAACAAGCAAAGACTTTCAAGTGAATACATTTCTTTTATACGCCCCTGCTGTCAAAGTTATTGATATAAAATTTATGACTCTTGGTTCCACATTTGCGCAGACGCTATAATTTAAAAATCAAATGAAATCTGTTATATTTTTGCACAATGGGGATTTTTAACAAATTGTCAAACTCAAAACTGACAGCCAAAATTTTGTGTTAATGACATTTGTGTGTTCTTTTTGTCTCTAAATTTAATTATAAGTAGTTAACTTTCAGCGTTCTTTTATTAAGAAAAATAACTTTGAGTTTTCATTTTGGGGTTAAGATTATCTTTGCTTTTCGTCTTCCGTTTTGGAATTGTTTTCAATTTTGTAATAATTTATCATAAATTTAATTGTTTTATTATTGATTTTGATATTTGGAATTGTTTTCTGAATAATTCACTTTTCATCGAAATTTCATTCTTCTGATTGGGTCAATTAATTTATAAAGAAATGTGTGGCTCATAAAAATTAACAAAAAAAAAAGCAAAAACAAATTACAAATTTTTTATATTACGATTCAATTCCATGCAAAAATGATGTTGATAGTCATTTCATTTGTTAAAACCATGCATTTTTGGTAGTGATTTATTTATCAATAAAATTAACGCAATCAAAATTTTGTCTTTTGTTTATTATATCTTATTTTTTCGATTTTTTTTAACCCCTTCCCTTTTTATTAACTTTGATCGTTTTTAAATAAACTTTTTTAACTTTGACATTTAAAAATAAATAAATCGGGTGGCACAACGGCTCATGAAGAACCAGGGCCTAGTGACTAACAACTCGCAACCATTCCTGTGTGCGCCTTTCCACAGGAATGGAAGGGACCTACAATTTTATGCCGAATCCGAACGGCTAGACGAAAAGCACTTATACGTGACAAGTGATAACTTTTGGAGGATTTGTCAATTCCTCGCAAGAGGCAGTAGCCCTGGAAAAAAAAACTTTTAAGTTTTAAGGTGGACGAGGCTGGGAAGCAAACCGAGGACCTCGAGCGTGACAGTCGAACGCACTAACCATTACGCTACGGGCTACTACTATTAAAGTGAAGAAATAGTTAAAAAGTGTCACAGTAAGGGTAGAACTATAATTGTCGACTGGGCACTTAAAAAAATAAATAAATCGGGTGGCACAACGGCTCATGAAGAACCAGGGCCTAGTGACTAACAGCTCGCAACCATTCCTGTGTGCGCCTGTCGACAGGAATGGAAGGGACCTACAATTTTATGCTGAATCCGAACGGCTAAACGAGAAGCACTTATTCGTGACAAGTGATACTTTTGGAGGATTTGTCAATTCCTCGCAAGAGGCAGTAGCCCTGAAAAAAACTTTTTAGTTTTTAGGTGAACGAGGCTGGGAAGCGAACCCAGACCTCCAGCGTGACAGTCGAACGCACTAACCATTACGCTACGGCTTACTACACTGGGCACTTAAGCTTATGTCAAAAATCCTACAAAAAGTAGCTTTCCGAACAGCCAGAAGGAGAAGACACCCATATTACTCTCAAGTAAAATGAATAATCTTTCTCGTTTTTTTCATTGCTACTTTAGCGAGATGTCAGTTTTTCTTTAGTGAGAATTCGCTTGTTTTCGTCCGCTTCGTCAGTGCTCCTCCTAGGGGCTTAGGACTTTTTAAATAGAATGTCCTTAATTTTGTTTAATTTTAAACTGCAAACATATTTTATAACAAAACGAAACAAAAGCAGACAAACTGTAACAAATTAAAAAATGGTCGTAGCAGCATTGGAGCTGTCAAAATATGGCAGCAGAATCGGGTTTCTTAACCTTGACTAAAGTGACATTTAATTCAATTAACAATCATATTTCTACACAATTTAGAACTTTAAAGACACTGGCTGGTATGTAAGAAGTTTTATTTCATTCTGAAATCTTACTTTTGTAAGATTGTTCAAAAACAAAAATACGATTTGAGACTAAGATAATTTTTGTTTTGCTGCCTAACTAGACAACCGTTTATGTCCCAATTTTTAAGTGGTTAGTTAAAACCAGTTAACTAAACTTGTCTAAAGTGTTACGTACAGAATTAGACTATCAGTAGATGATGAATCCAGAAAGACTATACAAATACGGAAGACTGAATATCAAAAGCATATGTTGAGCTAACTCACTAAATGAAGCCAGTTAACCCGGGTTTAAACTTATAGTCCCGCACTGAAACACTGGGCTTAAGAAATCCAATATAAACGGGGAATTGCTCTTAAACTAAATCATTTATTCTTTAAAGAAACATTAGAGTTCGCTTTTAAGTAACGAACACATTTTGTCCACAGAGTTTGTAATGCAGAATCGAGAGATCGAGTTTGAAAGCTCACTTTATCAATAGATATAAACGTGATTTCTATCAGTTATGCGAAATAAAACCACTGACAAGAAAATGTATACCAGTTGTTCTTGGTTTTAGTGTATCTGTATGCACGATGTTAATTGTGAGTCACATCTTAACGTCAAGTTTTTTGCCCAACTTAATTTGACAATTCTTTGTTTTAGTGTTTGACAAATAAAACCATGGAGAGGTACACAATTGAGCCGTGCGTTTAGAATGTTGGAGCCTTTTAGGAAAATGGGCGTTCAAATCAAAATGCATTTCGTGCACTTCGTGATTTTTTTGGCCAGCATAATCGACATACTTTCACCTCAGTGAACAAGCAGAATTGCCGCATTTGGGCAAATGAGAATCCACGAGTGATTGCTTAAAAGCCGATGCATCCGCAAAGAGTGACTTTTTGCTGCGGTTTATGGGCAGGCGTCGTCATCGGGACGTACTTCTTCGAAAATGAGGTCAGCCAAGCATGGTCGGCCGTGAATGGTGTTCGCTGATAACGGACTTCTTGTGGCCAGAAATTGAAGAGAACAATGGCTCTTTTGCGCGAGGATTTTAACGGCCGTGTTATCTCACGTCGTCGCGAATTTAATTGGCCGCCACGATCATGTGATTTGACACCGTAAGACTTATTTCTTTGAGGATATTTAAAAGAATGAGTGTACGTCAATAACCCAAGCACAATTCAAGAGCTAAAGGATGAAATAATTCGGCACATTAACGACATTGAACCTTAATTATGTCTCAGAGTCATTGAAAATATGGACCGTCGTCGGGTGTTTGCCAACAAAGCCGTGGCGAGCATTTGGCCGATATTTTGTTTCACACATAATTGTCATAGATTCTTCTATCATAATAAAAATATTAAGATAATTCTCTGAAAACTTTAAGTTTTATTTACAATTTACATCATCCGTTTTTGTTGGACCACCATTTATATTTTCCACTGCACTGCGGGAAAACTGTTATGCTTGTTTCTTGACTTAAAATTATCTCAGGAATCCAGGGCTTTCTTCTCCATCATATGCTGTGAAACAACCTGTGCTGTATAACTCTTATTCAATGAGAATTGTAATCTAGTTCAAAGTGAAATGTGAAAACCTTTTCTAGGAAAGCCTTAACTTAAAAATAATATTGAAATTTCTTTTTACTCAGATTTATTATTTAATTTAACCTCGCTTTTCTTATTGCCAAAAAAGTACTATTTGAATTTGTAATAATTTGTCTTAATTGGCAAACATTGTTTTTATATTTTTATGAAGATATTAATTGGATTGAATAATTATATAAAAATACGACCCGAATGTGAAAAGTGGCATCTGAAGACAAAATCTGATTGTGGTATAATTAATATATAAAAACTCTGAATTGTCTTTAAAACAAAAGAAATTTTATCAATTAAAATGACTCACGTCTTTCAACAAGGTATACTTTTCTGCTTAACTTAAAATCACACAACCAAATTGACTAATTGGCATCTAATTATGTGATAACAACGTCGACGAATTGATTTAAGTCTTTTTTTTTATAATAGCTGAGTATTGCGAATAGGTTGGAAGGTTAGGTAACCTCTGTGTTGCTTTGGTGAAAATAATTCCATTTATTAAAATTCTTCAAAACAAAAACATAAAATATTTTCATTTATTCTAAATTCAAATTTAAAATAAATATGGCCCCCAAATTTGAGGAGGAAATAAATGTATGTTTCGCCACAAAACAGCAACACTGTGTAAGCCACCATGCTCATAATTGGTTTCTGCATAAAGCTACTTGCGTGCTTGCTTTAACAATGTAGGAAAACAATTAGCACACCACAGAATCGAGGAGGCGGATTCTCATTATTCGGTTCAGGAGCAACCGGGACCGGGCTACCTATACCTAGTGGGGTTTCCCTTTTATCTGGACTGTCAATTAAGTGGTGAAAACTCGCTCTGCGGAATTTCGCTTGTGGCTGCATTATAATTTATTCAGTGTGACGACGCGACGTGGATTTTGGTCCCGTCGTCACTCGAGATTGTGTCGACCGTGTCATTCTTGCTGGGCGTTAATTTGTGTGAGTTTGAGTTTTTTTTTTAACAGAGGTATACAATGGTTTAAATTATAGGAACAAAAAAAATGTTACATTGGACAACGATGACAATTTTTCGAAGGAAAATGCTTAAGTTGGAGCGTGGAACTCCAACTCAGTCATAACCATAAGTATGTGGTTGGCCAAGAACGATACAAATTTGCAGTAAAAACACAAACAATGTCTCCGACAACATGATGCTCAAATATAGAAGAGAGATCCACAGGAATAGGAACAACAGCCCGAACACCGAAGTCCAAAGCAGGTGTAAGGATATTCTGGTTGATTTATTCATGCAACGCAGATGTTTGAAGCTTTTATTTGTTTAACGTAAAGCAATTAAGTAATGGAAATTAATTTCAATTTGAATTAAGTCAGTTTAGAGAAGGCAGGTAAGTATTTGAATTTAATTTTAATTTACTTAGTACAAGTATATAACAAAATAACAAAATAATTATAGTAATAATAATAATATCTTAAGACTAAATAACAAATGAGATCTTAAAGCTTAATTGAAGAAAACGATTGGGATAGAAAGGGTAAGAGAAAGGTTATGATAGGAGAGCAAGTTTGAGAGAGGTTTTTGAGAGGTTTAAATCAAAAATGTTGGAGTTATTTACTTTACGAATCATTCTGGTAATAGGTTCATTTTGGCCATACTCTGTGCGATGGAAGGGGACATAGAAGAGGGGAGTGGTTCTCAATTGACGATTACGAGTATTCGGTTTGAATTTATCAAGTAGACTTTCATTATCAATGACTCCATTCAAAAGCTGGTGTACAAAAACTATATCGGCATTATCGCGACGTCTACTTAGAGTTTGTAAATTTATTAGTTTTAGACGGTTTTCGTAAGGTGGTAGATTATATGGGTCATCCCAACAAAGGCCACGTAGGGCAAAGCGAATATATCTACGTTGAACGGCCTCTATCCGCTGATTGTGAACATGGTGGTACGGAGACCATACTACGGAGGCGTATTCAAGAAGAGGCCTGACAAATGTGACATAAAGAGCCTTAGTAACATAAGGATTTGAGAATTCTTTCGACCAACGTTTTACGAAACCTAGAGTTGAGTTAGCTCTATTGATAATATTATCATAGTGAGCCCGAAAATTGAGTTGGCTGTCGCATATAACACCTAGGTCACGAATGGAAGTGACAAACGCAACAGGTTCATTCTCAATGAAATATTGACGTTGAGGCAAAGGAGGGCGTTTTCGGGAATAGGTAATAGCCTGGCATTTATTCACGTTCAATTCAAGAAAGTTGTGTTGGCACCAAGTAAAGAAATTGTTGAGGTCAGCTTGAAGTAATTGAACATCGGCCATGCACTTAATATGTTTAGATATACGCATGTCATCAGCGTAGATCTGGAGGTCAGATCCTTCAAGGATAAGATCCACATCATTAATAGACAGTAATAAAATCAGAGGACCTAAATGACTGCCTTGAGGAACCCCTGATGTTGGGCAGATAGGGGTGGAGCTGCATGATCTAAAAAGAACTGTGTATCGACGATCATTTAAATATGATTGAATCCATGAAATAAGTAAAGGTGGGAAGCCGTAGCGTTTCAATTTAAAGATGATGATGTTATGGGAGACTTTGTCGAAAGCTTTGCTGAAATCTGTTGCAATCGCATCGACTTCATATCCAGATTCTAAGGAGCAAATGACATCTGATACGAACTCAGTTAGATTGGTGGTCGTTGATCTACCGCTAAGAAAACCATGTTGCTTAGGAGAGACAAGTGGTTTGCAGTGAAGGAGCAAAATATCGTAAACTATGCTCTCGAACATTTTAGGTATGCAGGAAAGTTTGGCAATGGGTCTATAATTAGAGATATCGTTTTTGCATCCTTTTTTATGAATTGGGATAATAAAAGAGTCTTTCCATGCTTTTGGGAATAAACCCTGGGAAATAGAGAGTTGGAAGAGATCAGTGAGTGGTTGAGCTAAACTGGAGGTGCAGTTTTTAAGAACAACAGCAGGAATCCCATCAGGACCCGATGAAAAGTCGTTCTTCATCAAGCGGATTTTATTAATAACTGAAGACAGGCATATGTTTATGGAAGTTAGGGGGACTTGGGAGCATCTGTTCATGTGATAGAAATAGTTAATATCAACCTCTGTATCTTTAGGAGAAAATGCTTGACCGAAAAAATCAGCAAAAAGGTTAGAAATATATATTGGATCGGAGGATGAGCAATTGTTGTATTTTAGTGTCGAAGGATAACCATCAGACTTTCTTTTTGAATTTATAAATTGAAAGAAGTGTTTAGGATTTGAAATTAAATCAGATTGAGTTTGAATAATATAACTGGCGTATAAGCACTCACTCAAGTTGGAAAAGTTGTTATAAGTATAGGTACATTCATAGGTATACGAGTAGAATACGAGGATCTGTTGCAAAGGGACACGACACACAAACCACTATGGCAGTGATTAATAATGACATCACATCGTTCAAGACACGAGGCACTTAAGCTGTGGGTAATGGTTGGGTTTGGGTGATACAAAGGATTTAAAATGGCGAATTTATTGTACGTGCATGGAATGCGTTAAATGCGGGTTTTGAGGAATTTAAACAGAGAGAGAAAGAGAGCATCTACCATTGGGAATTTAAAGCAACATGAAAGAAAACGAGTCACATAAAGCATACAAAATGTTTAAAAAGAAAAGAGTATAAGAAAAGATACAGAAGGAATTCCTAAAATAATAAAAAAAGCTTTGAAAGGCATTAATATTAAATTTAAACTCTTGCCATTGTTAAATGAGCGATGTGTAGGTACGCACGATGTCACTTATATAATGATAATTATAAGAGAAAGACATAAAGGGGAGTACGTAGCTAGATACAGACCCAAAATACCTGCTTAATTTCTAGGTATATGTAAATGCTTTTCAACACTGAAAATAAAAATATATAACAATAATTGCTTACCAGATTTTGTAGGTAAGTAAAGATGTAGGTAAGGCTAAGGTAAGATTTTGCTTGGTAATTTTTCTTTTTACGTCTCAATAACTCATGACTTCTATTAAAGAAACTTCACTTGTGAACCTACAAAAATTTAGTCCTCTTGCCCAACTAACAATTTTAGAATTGGATATGCTATTGCTGACATAGAATAATTTTAAGGCTAAATAATGCAAGTCAAGCATTTAACGATTTATTTATTTGAAAATAGCTTGTTTAGTGCTTTTAATTTTGTTTCTATATGAGACTTCATGTAATGAGTTCTACGGAGACTTTTTTAAGGCCCGCTGAAATTGGTTGCCTTAGCTAGAAAAATAATAGCTTTTATAGAACATTCAGATGAAAGTCATTACAGACAACTCCTTTACGGCTTATTTAAGAAAGTAATCGCGCATCATGAAAATGTCATATAGATGTTTAAATAGTTTGATTTTAGTCAGTGTTGTTATATCGTTTTGAAGAACGGAATTTTCATAAATTTATAAAGCATATTATAAATGTTTGAACATACGCTTACATAAATTTGTTAGGATGAAACAAATAAAAACTATAAGATCTGCTTCTGCAATTTTGTGCATGAAAATATCTTAGTTTGAGTTCCTCAAAAGTGAAGTCATGCAAGACATTTGTTTAATGTATATAAAACTCCAACAAGTTAAAAAAAAGTTGTTCTCATATTTTTTTCCTAATAGCCTCAATTCGTTTTTAAAAGTAAACTCTAGTATCCTTCGTTTTCATTCACCAAAATTAAAACAAAAAAAAAAACGAGATTCATTTTTGAAATCGGTGTATAACAAGACTGATGTTGGTAATCAAACATTTTGCACAAGTGGGACTTGCACTTTATTGACTTACGTAAGAGAACATTATAGCTTTTGCATTTTGTTAATAGCAAACTTAAGGAAATCAAAAATTAGTTTAATATAGAGCGGGAATTTCGCTTTGGTTGTGACCTCTATATTGGACTTCTGTAATGAAATTATAGCTATTGCATTTTGTTAATAGCAAACTTATACAAATCAAGAATTCATATTTGTGACAGATATTGCCATCCCTTTGAAATGTATAGCTTTTGAATTTTGTTAATAGCTTGCTTACAGAAATCAAAAATGAAAGCTAAGAAAAAAGAGGAATTTTGTTTTTTTTTGTTTACATTTATTGCCTCCTCTAATTATATCTTTTGTATTTTGTTAATAACAAAACAAACTTGGTATATCGGAATATGAAATATTATACATACCTAATTGTCCCCTTAGGTGAGACTTTGATAGAATTAAGCACCTTAATTACACTATTGCATCGCACATATCTACTTGCTTGACAAAAAACTATATAAGAACTTTTTTCAAACATATGTTAATGTGAGTTTAAAATATAATACTTAACTTATGGTATATAATTTTCAAATACTTAAAGAATTGCATGATTGATACTTTAAATTCAATCTTCTAAAACCCTGTTATGGGTACCAATGTTTAATGAAAATATAGTTGGATTTTTTTGGGCTTGAAGTATAAACTCATTAAAATTTTTACACGCGTATGGTATATTGCCAATTGGCCTGGTGTGTTGCGTGGTGGCCTACTAATAGAGAGGAGCTGAGTTCGATCCCTGGATTCTAAAATTTAATGTGAGTAAAAGTTGAATTTTTTCAAATAAAATAAATGTCTATACATTTTAGAATAAATAGAAAAGCGGTTCTAATACCCTAAAGTCATGGGAAAATGGAAGGAAAAATAAAATCAATAATAATAATAAAATTTAAAGCAACGATTTTTTTTTAAATAACACACTGCTTTATTAGGCCTTTGTAAGGCCTTACAATGTGAGTCATTTCATTTATGCGACCTGAAAGTGAATGTCTTATAAAAGTCAGTCAACTCTTTTAGTGGAGCAATAACACTGTTTTGCTTTGTTTATTTTATCAATAAGACTTTCCATGAAAAACTATTTAATTATATAGAACTTCTGGTCAAAGGTCTTAAAGGAAATGAAATAGCTTGTATAATGTGCGCCAAACTGACTTGCATAAGGTCTTTATTAGTTACTATACAAACTAGAAAATAGCTTGTGTAGACACTTAAACAAGTTAAATTGTTAGTTGGGTGTTAATTTGACGAACCGCAAGGCGGGCATTTGCTCCTATTTTAACTTGTGATGGTGATACAGAAATTACAATGAAATCCACATCCGTCACCCCCACCGTTAGTAGGGTTGGCCACGAGACGAGACTCGGCGAGACTTTTGTAAGTCTCGTCTGGGTCTCATTAAAATTTCGGTCCAAATATACAGTTTCTTCTCGGTTGTTTAAAAGCCAGTCCCGTCTGGCCTCGGCCTCGTCATGCGAGACCGAGATCGAGACCGAGACTTTTCTCGTTTCGTGGCCAGCCTTAAACGTTAGAGTAAGTCGTGTTTTACGTCAAAAAAGTCTCCTCAATATACTGCATCTCCAACACTAACTATTATTATCACATCTTAATCAGAATATTGACTTAAAATAGAACATTATAATATCTCCTATGTATGTACATCCTATCAGGATTCCGTTATTTTCTAATGCATGTATTCGATTTAGATACCTTATTGTCACAAACCAGCTCGATGAAAAGATAACCATTGTTGACGGCAACAACTACAACGCTGCACTAAAACACCACCGAACCATGCCATACAACATGATTCTAAAAGGCTATATTATTAAACTCAATTTTCTCACAACCTGCCTAGCCTAGCAGACCGCATGGCATGCTGTTTTTCAGGCACATACAATTTTGGCTTTTAGCCAACAGCAAGTGTTTGGAGATAATTTTATTAAATTGCACACAATGTGGAATAATTGAAATGATAAAGGAGCTTTGTCTCTGTGATCTTAATGGTAGATTGGATGTGGGTAATATTGTTTGGCCCATCTACCTCCGTTGCCGCTGCCACCATCGTCGTTGTCATTCATATGGCTGCCGTAAGCCACAACTGAATTAAATGACAAGCTGGATTATGCTGGCGAGTTTAATTTAGTACCGGGTTATTGCATTTTGAATAAGGTTTGTGCCTTTATGGTTTGGACAGGCATATGTACGTAATATAGCTTCCAGCTGTCAACAAATCATTAAACAACAAAACTTATCTATATAGATATCGATTTTGGATTTGATTATGTGTTTTAATTATATATGAGCCATGTTTCAGTCAGTGCTTATTATTAAGGCTTAAAATTTATGTTCCTAGAAGTTTATTTGGATGTTAAGCTACTCAAAAATATTGATTGCTAAATTAATTGAAAATGTCCATTGCTCATTAGTTTTAACATGCTCTAAAGGGACAGAGTGTTGCTTTCGTTTAATGGAAAAGCGAAGTTTAAGTTTTTTTGAGAGAAAGGATTTTTTTTTTACAAAAGTGTATATCATTTTTTTTGTTCATTGCAAGCAACATATTTTCTATGAACACTTTTTATTGTATAGAGAAACAACTACAAATATTCTTATAATCAGTATTTTTGCTACAGATTTTCTGAAAAAGCTTTTAGCCAGCTTAGCAAATTTCAAACGTTAGGAACATAATTTGTGTACTCATTTTTTCTTTTCTAGGAAAACACTAACAAAGTACTTTTTAATCACTTTTTTTCTTACTCGTGTTCTTCTGAAAAAATGTTTAGCCAGCTCAGCAAATTCTTACACACAAACAAACATAATTTCTATACTCACTTTTTGTTGTACAGGCAAACAATATCAAAGAATTTGAGAATCACTTTTTTTTGTTCTTAACCTTGTTTTTCTGAAAAAAGCGTTTAGCCAGTTCACCAAATTTATGTACGTAAGCAACATAGTTTCTATACTAATTTTTGTCTTGTAGGGAAATAACAATAGATAACTTTATAATCACGTTTTTGTGTTTGTTATTAATAGTGTTTTTTTGAATAAAGTGTTTAGCCAGCTCAGCTAATATTGTCCACGCAAGCAACACAGTTTCTGTAGTCAATTTTTGTTTTCTAGGGAAATAATAGCAGATAAAAATATATATACTTTTTTTTTATTCAACGTGTTTTTTTGAAAAAATGTTTAGCCAGAAGAGCAAATTTTTTAACGCCACTTTTTGTGTTCTAGGGAGACAGTAACCGAGAACTTTAAATTAATTTTTTGTATTGCTAACCGTGTTTTTTCTGCAAAAGTGTATAGCCAGCTCAGTTATTTGTATACACAAATAATAACTTAAGCACTTTGTAATTGTTTCCCTACAAAACAAAAAGGAAATTGCAAGTCAAAATTTTCTTTCCTGGGTAAAGACTTTTGAAGCAAACACACATATCGTTAGTGAGGAAAAATTGCTTCTCTGGCTATTTGTTAGTTTAAAAGATTGTGGAAGAAAGTTTATGCATGAATCATGTACGCCTTTTAGTGCAGGAGGAAAAAATCAGCGGTCCCAGCAAATTAACTGCCTGAAAGTGAACTGACAGCTGTGGTGCCATTGAAGACTTTATTTAAAGTTGAAACTGAAGGTATACTAAATTCCTACATTCCTAAAGTCCTACATTTTTTTCTTACAAATTATCAAAAATACTTCCTTCCATTTGTAACTTATATTACTAGCTCTGCCTTGCATTTTGGCGAAAAATAGCCTATTGGTTCTTTGACCATCAATTTTACTGGCTTAGAATACAAAATTCTTAGCACACACAAAATCAAATTTAATGCCCAAGGTAATTTAGTACTTACGAGTTAAAAATATTTATTGCTGAATGCATTTTCTTAAGGCAATGAAAAATGCTTTAAATTTAAATCTCCACTTTTTCTAATGAAATTTGTTTATGTGCCTACATATATAATGTTCGCATCTTCATTTAATATGCTTTAAAAGATAAACCCGTCTGCCCTTAAGTACTCTATAAAACTTAATTGCGTTCTTAAGTAAAAAAAAAGGAAATAAAATTCCCTTTACTTAAAATAAAAAAAAACACCTTCCACCCAACTTTTGTTAAATACAAACAAAAATTCACAGATAATTCAAAGATAAAAAAAGTGCAAGCCAGTTAAAAAAAACGTCCTGTGGTTAGAGACCTGACGGCAGCGATAAATTTACCACTCTCAGTACTTTAGTGGTTCAAAATGTTTTGCGTACTTTTCTTTGTGGATTGTGGTCTTATATTTTTCATTTTCACTTTGTTTAAAAATTTTGCAGACCAAATAATTTGCTTAGCTTAAAACAACGTCCGTCTCGTCGCGTAGTCTTCGTCTCTTTACCAGAAATTTTTATCAAAACTCAACTGTTTTTTCTTCTAAAAATCTGTGCTCGTCCTGATTGTGCACAATAAACTTTATTCGATATATATGTATATATTTTGTATTTATAGTCTTTTAGGAGTAAGGACTTTGGGGGAGTTTTGTACGCCTTTTTGCGTCCATTCAACAAGTAGAAGGAATAAGAGATGAAGGAGGATTGTATATTGCTTTTGAGAGAGTATAGCTGGAGGGTGATGATGATGGTTGGTTGGTTGGTAATGGTGGCATTTTGCTGACACAGCATTGATAATAAGAGAAACCAACAATGGACAAGGAGGTGTATAAACGATTCAACTCCCAGCCAGCATCACCGTCACCCAGCATTTCGTATAGTTTTTGGATCGTAAAATGTCCTTTTATAGGGTTGACTCCCTAGAGTGCAATGTCTGGCTTATATATTGCAGAAGAGCAAAAACTCCTACTATAACTGGCCCTCTGTCTGTGTTACTATAATAGATCCATTGGGTATTTTGTATAGTTTTTTGTGTGAAAAAGTAATTTTTTAATGGAGCTTAACATCTAAATAAAAAGTTTTATGTGATGAGAGCGCTAAACGAGGATGTGTCTTCCATACACAACACACCATATAATTTGATTTTGGATAATTTAATAGTCTGACCAGACACAACCATTAGTGGTAAATATACGTATAGAATTGCTAGAACTACTTGGACTTGGGGATTTTGTTAATATACTTACGGATTTGTACATGTATAAATATTGGAGTGAGGAATAATGTTCTGAAAAGAAATAAAATATACAAATATTAGTTTCTTTAAAATATTAAAATGGATTTTTTGACAGTTAGCCCAGTCAATAATTACAAAAAAAAGGGCTACATTCGCAAAGCGCGAAGTAGTTCTGCATTTTTGATATGTTGTTGGGGCATGTTAGAGTAGTCTGTAGATATGTTTGCAACTTCGAAAGACCTGTGCTAGCTGCAGGAAAAATGCAACAGTAAAAAAACGCTAAAATCACCCCATTTTTTCCGACATTTTCCTTTATAACTTTGGAAATATGCAATTTACGAAAAAAAAACATCCATTATATTTTTGTTTGTTAATAAATTTTCTACCAGACCACATAAGTTTAATATTCATGTATGTTATATTTGAATTGCTAACCATGAGTAAAAAACAAATCTGGAAAACTAAGTTATTTTGAAGCACTCAAAAATTAGGTCAAAAATTGTCCAATTCGGCTAAAAATTTGGAATCTAATAGTCTAGAGTATTATAAGACGAAATTCGAAAATGTTATCCAAATCGGTCAAATAGTTTTGGCAAGAAAAATGATGTTTACTAAGTGCAACAACAACAACAACAACAAAGTAGGACACTTAAGTTGGCACTGATTTTTGTACTTGTACTTTGAACTCATGTCATAACTATGATATAAAATAGTAACAATATTTATATCTTTTTCTAAGCGACTTTGGTAGCGATTTTAAAAGATACGAAAATTGTTCACTTCGCATGTAAATATGTAATTTCGTGAACATTTTCGAGACTTTTTCACTACCAAAGTTGCATACAAAATAGTTATAAAAATTAAAACTAATATATTTTATTAAAAAGTACAATTAAAAAGTATTTTATGATAGTTAAGGGTTCCAAGTACGTGTACAAAAATCAGTGTCAACTTAAGTGTCATACATTGACCACAGCAATGATGTAAAAATTGCTTGTTGCACTTAGTTAAATTATTTTTCTTGCCAAAACTTTTTTGTCTTAGAGTATCTAGACAATTTGATTCCAAATTTTTAGCAGAATTGGACAATTTTTGACCTAATTTTTGAGTGCTTGAAATTAACTTAGTTTTTCAGATTTTTTTTTTTTACTCATGGTTAGATAGCAACTCAAATATAACATACATGAATTTTTAACTAATGTGGTCTTGTAGAAAATTTTATAACAAACAAGAATATAGTGGATGTTTTTTTTGGTAAGTTGCATATTTCCAAAGTTATAAAGGAAAATGTCGGAAAAAATGGGGTGATTTTAGCGTTTTTTTCACTGTTGCATTTTTCCTGCAGCGAGCACAGGTTTTTCGAAGTTGCAAACTTAGCTAGAGACAACTCTAACATGCCCCAACAACATATCAAAAATGCTGAACTACATCGCACTTTGCAAATTTATTGTCGAATTTGACTGGGCTAAGTCAATGTTTTCCTAATATGAATTAGTAATTAAGCTAATTATTTTAAAATAGTCTGTTTGAAAAAATGCTTATAAAAACAGTTTGAATTTGTGGAGTCGAGTGTTCAAAAGTATTATTTTAAATAGTAGGTATTTATGGAAAACCTATTGGCTTCCTTAAAACACGAAATCCACCCCTGTTCAAGCATGCATTTGAGAGAATGGTCAAACTGCTTTTTTTTGCAATATTGTTGTTACAACTCGAAAACTAAGCCGAATTAAACAATTTCATTTAAGAAACTGTTTGTTGAAAATTTGAATTTTGAACCAAAAAAAAGTTTACGAACGAATTTCAGCATGAGAAGTTAGCAAAAAATATAGATACCCCCAAACAAAATTGAAACATCAGGGTTTTTGTTTTTTTTAAACTGCCCTTAGTTTTTTTGTGCACTTTTTGAAAACGTTTTACTAAAAAAATGTCTTAAATAAAAAAATTGGCAGCATTTTTTCTATTTTTGCCATTTTTAAATGGATGTTTTATCATATGATAATAAGGAGCTTATTCTCAATCTACTTTGCTAAGAAAAATTCTGTCATTTCCTTCTAGTCCTTCTAACAAGTGCCATGCCATTTACGTTGCATTTAAAAAACATTAGGTCTTAAAGGCAATTAAGTAATAACAGAAAACCATACCTAATCATTAATACATCCAATACAAATTGTTAACATACGACTTTTTGCAGTATCAATGCCGATATCTGAAAAATATTTAATATTGAATATAACTCCTTTTTTGATAATCTTAGGAAATATTATACGCAAAATTTAAATAACTAATCCATCAATTTCCAAAATGTTGCGCAAAACTACCTAATTCCTGAAGCTTTCAAAAATGGGTTTCGTTTTTGAAAACAGGTAACACCGAATTGGTACTTTGACAAAGCGGAATGTGGTCGATTTCTACAATTCGGTGGTATTTCATTTTAGTAAATGAAAATAAATAAATTCCATTTTGGTAAAATGAAATGAGACTGATTTTCAGAAATTGATATTATTTCACGGAACCTGTATGTGCTTGGTAGTTTTAAGTGACTCTAGTTTAGAGAGGGTTTGTTGATTAAGAAAAATACTTAAAAATGTTGATATACTATCACTAGATTGTATCTATAACTTTAAAATTAGTGCGTTGAATCTTACTGATAGGTAGTGAAAGGTAAATATAAGGCATAGACGCATCATCAACTAAAGAATAAACTGCAAATTTTTTGATAAATTAAAATGTCACAGAAAAATTAAAGAAAAAACGTTAAAATTTCAATAGAAATAAAAAAGTACGTATACGCCCGAGTGAACCATTGTATTAAATTAAATTAAAAAAAAAATAGTGATCATAAAATCGCACCATACTATACTGTATAGATAAATTATTTACGTGATTAAAATGTCACTTTCTTACAATGGCAGTTTTCAGTAAGATACCAATATCTTTTTCACACCTTTAAAAAAGTAAAAAAAAAATCACGACTGGTTCGCATTAACTTGCTCTCGTAGCTAACAACTAGAATGTAGCTAGAATTTGACGGTGTGGATATAATAATGGTTTGCTACTATTTCTATATCGTTAAAGAAAGAATGAATAATAAAAACATGTTACAATATCAATTTTGAATTTTTTTGATTTTATGCAAAAAAATTGGAAACATGTTTTTTTCTCTGATTTTATTTTTTGTAAAAAAAAAATTATTCATATCGATTTTAAATGCAATATTTGTTGACTAGCTTAGAAGTACAGAATCGTTAAATAATGATAAAATCAACCAAGCCAATAATAAGATATGAGCGAATATACCTAAACAAGTTCATATAAAACAGGAAATTTTTTTTTCCAAAAAAATCCCATAACTTTAATTCCATTATTCAAAATTTTTAGTAAAAACGTTGTATACAGTACTATTAGAATTTAGTCTAGAGATGACATACGCAAGGTTTTAACAAAATCGTTTAAGCCGTTTTTGAGAAAACGTTATACAACCGAAATCGTTGTATGGCAGTGGGAATTTGCTAAAATAAGCGACAAAAAAAAAATAAGAAAACACTTTGCAAATTCGAATAAACATAGACGAATTGTTTGATATTTTGTAATATTCTGCCTAAATTCCATGGTTTACAGTCCTGTGCCCATATTTGAAAATGATGCTCTTGAACTACCGACGTTGTATAACTCAGTTGTGGGCACTAGACGCACAATTATTCCCATTCATTTCATTCGCTAAATCGAATAAAAAAAAGTAGAGTTTTCATTCTGTTAAGCGAATTATTCATCAGCAATTAATTTTTGTTCTAATTGCAATATTTGTTGCCATTTACTGTCTAAACCCCATGGTTTACAGCTTTGTGTCCATACACAAAAATGGTGTACTAGGTATAAGCTTTCCAACGATGTATATCTCGTCCGTGGGCAATAGGTAGACCAAAATTCCCATTCTCCTTTACTATCGACCTAATTGGCCAGTCAAATTCGACAATAAAATCGCAAAGCGCGATGTAGTTCTGCATTTTTGATATGTTTTTGGGGCATGCAAGAGTGAAAAAAAGCTAAGTTGCATATTTCCAAAGTCATAAAGGAAAATGTTGGAAAAATGGGGTGACCTTAGCGTTTTTCCTGCAGCAGGTTTATCGAAGCGCAAAATTAGCTACAGACTATACTCTTACATGCCGCAATAACATATCAAAAATGTAGAACTTCATCGCGCTTTCCAATTTTACCCATTTTGTTTGTAAATTTACTTTAAATTTTTGAGAAAAAAAGGTTATTCAAAGAACCAAGGAGAAATTTTGTTTAAGATCTATACAATTTTTTCTAGCGATTTCTAGCGACTTTTTATCTCCCGAGTTTCAGCCAATCTATAGGGACTTTTGAAGGTTGGTCTAACGACTTTTCATTTTCAGCTTGCGACAACACTTCAAAGACCAAACAACCTTTTTTCATATTTTTGACTTTCTCGTAAAACAACTGTTTTGGTATAGTCCCACCATTTTGCCCCTCTTCCTCCAAAAAAAAACACTCTTTTACCATATAGAAATTTGTATGGACAAATGAAACATTTATTCCAAGTTTCATCAAGGAACCATTATTTCCAAAGTGCTTTCGGAAATATTAACCTATTGTCCTAAAACTATATTCATACTTCAAAGAAAAGGATTATGACTTTTTTTTGGGTAGTCATATCATCCTAGTTTTGGTGTCATTAGATTCACTATTAAAAAATACCCTGAAATCATGTGCCATTGCATAAATTGTATCAAAGTAATTTTTTCCGTTTGATGTATACAACAATCGTCCCCCCTTTGCCCTTTGAAAAATTCACCCTTCCCTACAGTATATTTTTATAGACTCTTTTGGTTCTTCCTTCTTATGGCTACTTCTGCATCACACCTTCCGTCGATTCCCTATAATCGAAAGATAGCGGACTGGGGTTTTGGTGGGGGTTCGTGATGCACAGCAGCGGCCGGTTGACCATTCGATCAGATTAGTGCACGCTCTAGTGCCAGCCAACAAACTGTTGGGCAAACTTGTGGATGGTGCGGGTGCTGGTCTGGTTAAGTGAGTGATCCGCTTTCTGATTATTGTGCTAAAAGCTACTCAGTAATTCCACAAGCAACAAAATTCGTTCAATACTATTCTAATTTCAAAGGAAAATGGACGATATCCTGAGGATATGCCCACAATCTCCCATTCAATTCCATCCACAAGTTCGTACGAGTTATGGTATCAAAACGGCTCACTTCAGCTATGGGCTAGGCTGCCCGTGGTCGCCATTTCTACCTACCCATGGTAATTGTTACGTTTTCACCAACTTTCATGAGGTTAGAAATTTTTTTGTTTTATATGTCGTATTTTCCATGTACTAACAATGTTTTCTTAAAAAAAAAAAGAAAGAAAATTGAAAAAGAAAATCAAAATAAGCATCCTTGAACGATGATTGAATTCATTGAAGAATTTTCGTTTGGGCCGAGCATAAGATTGGTGTTGCTTTTAACCCTTTCGGTACGGATGTGGTACAAGACCATATAAATGTTCTTTGTCTTGTACCACATCCGTGCCGAAAGGGTTAAGGAAGCAACGAAAGTAACAAAAAGTAAAAACCAAATGATTCAACTGTCAAACTACAAACTTGGAGTTATTTCAAGCAACGAATTGGTTTAAAGAAGGAGTTAGTTTTTTTTTTACAGAACATGTTTTAAAAGATGTCAAATTTTCTTAATCCAATTTTACTTCTGAAGCAATAAGGATATTCCCTTTTTAGATGAAGAGTAGTTGGGGCCAACCACATAAGACTCCTGCATATCTTTTTCCATCCAGAACCATTGACTCTGCATACAAAATTCAAGAATTCCTTATAGACCGAGAGCCAACGACATAAAAAGTCAAGTCATTTGCGTAATGTTGAAACGAATACCAAAACAAAGCTCTGGAAGGGTAAAACCAGGACTACCTTGTCTGCCTGCCCATATCCTTGACGAAGGGGTGGGGGTTGAAAGTGGAGATTTTCTTAATTTTGTATCGGGGTATTATCACTTCAATTAAGTTTTTGAAAATATATCATACTCCTCTGTCATTTCCCTTACTTTTAAACACCTTGATTTTGATGATCCGACTGGTAGAACTCAAGTTATAAACTTTTTAAACGAACCATAATCTACTTTTTTTTGGAGACTTTGTTTTGTTGATTTCTTGCGTTTTAAAAATCTCCAAGAAAACAAATATAATGTTCGCTTAAAAAGCTTATATCTTGAGTTATACTAGTCGGATCATCAAAATCAAGGTGTTTATAAGTAAGGAAAATGACAGTGCACCATGATATATTTTCAAAAAATTCATTGACGTGATAATACCCCTGATACAACTTTTAGAAAATCTACATTTTCAACTACTCACCCCGACCACTTCGTCAAGGGTACAGGCAGGCAGACATGGTAATTCTGGTTTAACCCTTCCAGAGCTATGTTTTGGTATGGGTTTCAACATTACGCAAATGACTTGACTTCTTATGTCGTTGGCTCTTAGAGTATTATAACTATGGTCTTTTGCTCCATAACAACCAGAATTTAATAAAAGAAAATATATAAGGCAAGTCAGAAGTCCCATGTTATTAAGAAATCAAAGCCCCGAATTGTCTTAGAACATCTGTGGGCTGCCATTATTATATTTGTCGTTTTACCTGTATCGAATTTGAATAAGTACTTCTTTGTTAATTGATATCAGATTTAGGCAGCAGTTTAAGTGAATTTCCCTCTTTTTATGATTGTAAACCTACGTCGTCGTAGTTGAAATTCAAGCGCAAAAAAAAATTATTTCATTGCCTCGACACAATCTTAAGACAGGTATTGTAGTTCCTACACATGCCATCTCATCTTTAACCCAATATTTAATATATGTTTTATGAAATTAACATGATTTCAAAACTGACAACTTTCTTAACCCCTTCAATCAAATCCAAGTTTATTAATATTTTTAACAAGTCAACCAACTCCCTATAACAAAAACTGAATGGAAAACGTCGCGTCGTATAGGTCGTGCGTCGCTTGTGTCGTCGCGTCCGTCCGTCATCATTGTCTTTATTACCCTTTCAGCTTTCAGGTCTTTTTTATCTGTTTTCAGGATAGCAAAATTCCATTTGCTGAAATCAAGTCCCAGTTAAAAACCTTAGCATTTGTTAGTTGGGTATATATGCAAATTTGTTGTGCCACCATCAGTCCTAAATATCACCGCCGGCAGTCGTAGTCACTCTTCCAAAGATAAACAACAACAGCAACAAAAATATCGCGAGAACCATGAAAAGACTTTAATACCAACTCCAAGTGTATCCCTATATCCCTAGAAGTAATAACATTTATAATAACATCGAAACAACAGAACAACAAGTTGTAACATTTTACGAGCGACTCTTAAAAAATGGTTGGTTCTTAACCACCCCCCCCTCCTGGTGTTTTGGACGCTTTGAGGGCAAGGTCTTACCCTTTTTTTTGCGCAAATAAAACAAAAGTCACTCTCTCTTTCTTTTTAAGCCAAATCAAAGCAAAACACTCCTTGGGGGGAAATCATGGAACGTTGTTGGATGTTATGATTCTCCTGGGTGGGCAAGGATAAAAATGGTAAAACAAAAAAAAAAAAAAACCTAAGGACCAACTTTCAGGCAATTGCGAGAGAATTTGAATTTAAATAAAAAAAAATTTCAGAGTATTATTTAGATGCATTTTACATATTTTCAGTCTCTGCTTGCTGACATGTAAATTGCTATATAAGTAATTTCTGTACACAAGTGTTGATAACATCGTGAGGAATTTATAATAAGTTAATGTATACAGATGTATTTATGTTGAAATTATCACAGAAATCTGTAATTTTAGTTGTTTTTTTGTCTACAGACAGACAGGGTGGATTTCAAGTCTTCTGAAAAGAAAATCTGTACCTCTCCTCAAACTTTCAAAATTCTAAAAAACTCAAAAGTGCTTTATATAAAGGGAAAGTAGACGGTCATGCCAAAACAAACCCTCCCCCCTCGGAATACAAAATTAAAATTTTAACATTTTTCCATAAGCTTGCACTTTACAAGTCCTATTATAACTTATCATTATCAATTTTTCTACAATCGGAAGTGCTCTATACAATAAATACCAATTCTGTAAAAAAAAAATAGGCGCATGGCACGCCCCTAAATAAAAATATCAAATTTTTGTTTATTTCTTGCTTGCAGTTTGAAAACTATCACTGTCATGTACCAAATTTTATAATTCTGCGAGGCTAAGATGTGATCTATATAATTGATATCAGTTCTGTGAATAAAGACGGCTCGCAATGCCCCTCGTCTTGTGGACAGAAAATTCAAAATTTTCAATGTTAGCTTTTTCTTGCACTTCGATCCTTATTACAACATTCTACAACATTCTACTACTACTATAAGAAGTGATCCATATAATTGATAACAATTCTGAAAAAATGGGCTTATGCCACGCCTTAATGGAAAATCTCAAATTCCTGATTTTTCTTTTGTATTTATTTTAAGGGCTACCGGTCTACTAAATTGTATAAACTCAGAAGTGATCCATATAATTATTAATATCAATTCTGTTAAAATATACAGATGCGAAACCCCCCCCCCCCTTTTCTTCTAGTGATCAGCATATTCAAACATCAGTCGAGGGTGATCCATATAATTTATAATAATTTAGAAAAAATAGGCGGATGCCACGCCCCATAAAAGGAAAATCTTTAATTAACGATTTTTTTGTATGCACTACAAGACTTTCCGTTGTAGGTTGGAATTTAAATTCTATTGTTCATCAATGTTTAAAGTTCGGCGTCATCCCCTCCTTAGAGCTTCACCCTCCCGTTTCCCCCTCTTATTCTATAAATTGATATATTTCTAATCTTATTTAATGAACAGAAAAAATGTCTGGGCAAGAAAAATTTAATTTCTTGGACAGAGTTGCCATATTGTGCTTATTGTAGCAAATTGTGATATCTTTTTTTCTAAATTTGCGGCAAGAATTTGAAGAGTAGCCAAATTGTATGTATTTTTCATCATTTGTACACAAATTGATTTAAATAATTTATCATTCTGAATTTACCCTTTCCAATACTTTTATTTTGAATTGAATATATTTTGTTTATTGTAAATGTTCCTTTTTATGTCCATTTTAAAAATATGCCGATTTAACATCACTTAAATGAAATTGGGCTGGATTTAGAGTAGCGATTTCGGGCTACAATGTTTCTCAAATTCAGCTATTGAAGTGCTTCGAGATCGGCAACCCTGATCTTGATTCCGACTCTCAGTAGTTAGTGTCATAAAAGATAGAGGGTGGCAAAGTTTCCAAGTAATAGTAGTTTCATAAAGCTTTAAGTTAAGTTATTTTAGGAAATAATGCTGCTATTTAGCTTATCTTGTTATTAGTAAGATTACCACAAACATTCTCCCTCTGTCCAACACGAAAAAGTTAAACATTTTGAAGTCGCAATATCTTACAACTGATCTTTAAGGCTAAGCGCGCATATGCAACTTTCAGTCACGACACAGTTTGGTTGCTAAAATGAATCCCAAGTTCTTATATGAGAGTGCGCGCACATGCAAAAACAGTCACCGATTGGAGCAACTAAACACAAACTATACGATCACCCCAAATGAGTTGCTCTGCTTGTGTGGTAGATATTCATCACCACAGAGCGCCGAATTTTGAAAAATCGAGATGGTTTCATTCAAAAAATTATAACTTCGATTATAATGATCAGAACTTCAATGTTAAGTTCTTTAAATAAAAGTGAAATCAGTCAGGCAACATTCTGTTTAAAAATCATTCGAAAGGGACAAACAATTTTATATTAAAATGGTGTTAAAAGACCTTATCAATTTGATTTTCCATTACATTTTCACATTAAACCTTAAAAAACGCCGATTGTGCCACTTTATGAGGCTTATAACTTAAGTTATACATATTTGTCAGATATTTAAAAACGAAGTACTTAATTAAAGCTAAAATGTCATGCTAAAAATATTTGTAAAGTTATGCAGAAAATCATACCAAAAAGGTGATTTAATGAAAAATCAATTAGATTCTTGGCATTATCAAATTCAAAAGTTGGTAAAAAAAGTTGCTTATGTGCGTGTTCATCGATCAACTAGTGATTAAACTATTTAATTTCGGTAAGAGTTGCATGTGCGCGCTTAGCCTTATACTTCAAGAAAAAATCATAGTATTTTTTCTATAGAATATTAAAATCTGAAAATTATGGAAGCTCAAAATTTTTTGCGTAAAGAGCTAAAAACCGGTATTTGATTTTTTGAAATAATGTACTATGGCTGGTAGAAAAAAAACTGTTAATGAAAGCGTATATAAGGTTTAAATAATGTTTAAATTTTGCTAATATAATTTCGATAAAATAAAATTCGTTAAAACTTGCCGTTAAAAACATGCATGCTAGAAACCTGTATTTTCGACATTTGACGCCATTGAAGTAGAAATATCTTGTGACTCATGACTTGTATGGAAGAAAAGGTCATAATTCTTTTGTAGAGAATAAATTATGGTCTACAAATTGGGCGCAAGTTTTTTTTTGTCAACTTCGTCATTTAAAATGAAGTCCAAATAAAGAAATTTAAAAGTTTCGTCAAACTTTTAAAATAAATTTATCTTTAAAACAGTTGTTTTTAAACAGAAACTAATAATTGTTTCCAATTAACGATTACATAATGTACAAACTTTGTTTTCAGTTCAGACGTTTTCAAAAATACGAACGTTGAATATGAAAGTTTCCATTTTTTGACTTTTTACGTTTTTTCAATAGCAATTTCTGTAAGTTTTGCGAAAAATTCTTTTCGGTTGGATTTACCGTTCCCAAGTTATATGCGAAAAACTCATATTTTCGGCAAATAACCCTGAATAACTATTGTCGCCGACACGATCTAGTATTGTACTTTTGCGACATTATTTCTTATACCAAAATAAAGATAATTGCGTTTAAAAATCTTCACTTGAATTTTTTCGGTAGAGTGGCCATTTTTCTTACATTTTCCATGGGCTGAATTGAAATAAATCGATTAAAAAATTAAAGTGGTAAAATGGGATGGGTAGCTTTAGGGGGGGGGGGTAGAGTGTTGGGAGGGGTGGTGTTTGGTTGCCAAAGTTCTTGTTATAGGCTTTCAAGAACTCTATGGTTTTGTACCAGTGATGGAAATCAACTTTTTTCGATTGTACTTAACGCTGACACAAAATAGTACTGAAAAAGACCCAATAGTACTGGGCTCTTTTAAATGGATGGATGGAGTAATCATAAAATAACGAATTTAACTTATAATTTTGAGGTTCTTCGATATTACTATACCTTTCTTTATTTGCAAAAAGTAGTGAAATCACACCAATAACAAAAATGTTAAAAAAAGGAGCCAAGTTTTTCTTTACAAAAAATAAAGAAGAACTGAAAGCCTCACAAAGGAATTTAAGTTTTGAATTTGTACCTTTTATATGCAGTTCAAGTCCTGCTAATTTTTATCAAACAGAAGTGCTCCTTTTAAATGATAAAAATTATGAAGAAGTGGGTGGATGCCATGTCCCCTGCATGGAAAACTCATAGTTCAATAAGTTCTATGTGTATGCAGCTAAGGACCTCCCGGTCTACCAAAATTCATAATTTTGCAACATTCGGAAATGTTCCATATAACAATTCTGCGAAAATGGGTGGATGGTATACAACCAATACACCAAACTGCATTATTCTTAAATAATTGAAAATGTTCCATATAAATTTTGGGAAAATGGTGCATGCCACGCCCTCTTAATGAAAAATCTCAAATTTTTGATTTTGTTCATCATTATACAGCACAAGACCTTCCGCTGTACAAAATGTCATCCTTTTTTAACAATCGGAAGTGATGGTTATAATTGATAGCAATTCTGAGAAAATGGGCGTATGCGACGCCCCATAAAAGAAAAATCTCAAATTAAAATTTAGTTCCTTTGCTTGCACTTCAAACTCTGATACTCCACTAAATTTCTTCATTCTGCGACTATCGGAAGTGCCCAAATATTTGATATCAATTCTAGGTAAATGGGCAGATGCCACACCCCTCAGTGGAAAACTTCAAATCTTTCTTTATATGCACGACAAGCCCTATCGTTGTACGAAGTTACAATATTCTACGGTTTTTGGAGGTGCTACATAATTTTGATGATCTTTTTAGAACAAGAGCACAGCAGATTTGGGGTGCGAAAATTAACCAAAAAAAAATTATATGAGTCGAAAGGTGTGTTAAGGCTAATAAAAAAAATGCAAGTCTTGCAGTCCCTGGTGGCGGCTGTTAGGTTGAAATTGACTTAATACAGAAATTAAATTATTAAAAAACAACGGTAACATGTACAATGCCTTGTTATATTTTAAAAAGGCCAGAAGTCCCTTCTTTCATTTACTTTTTAAATAAAGTTCTACCATTCTTTTTAAGGTATTTTTTTTAATAGTTTACCAGTTTTACTGAAAAACAGTTAACTCTGGATAAAATGGACCATTACTTTTTTAAGGATTATTGTGTCGCCTTAATTCTGATGTCATTAGATGCAGAATTGAAAAATACCCTAAAATCATGTATCATGTCCAAATTGTATCAACATAATTTTTTAATTTCGATAAGTCATACCTCTCCCTTCCCCCCTCCAAAAAACACCCGTGTGATACAGATATTTTTATGGACTCTTTTGATTCTTTATTCTTATGGTTAATCCGACATTCCCACCAAGTTGTAGGATTTTTTTCCGCATGTTTGTCCTTTTTTAACTGGTTGCTGAAATGATAATTTAGCCGGATTTGTCTTATTTTTATGAAGAAGCTGGTTCATTTACTTTTTAATATCTTAAAAAGTTAAAGTCCTAAAACCATCCGGTTTTCAGTTTTTGACTACAAATTGATAAGGGCATTAAATTTTGGAAACAAAAATAGTAGTTTAATCACGTGAAATTTTGCGAAAAAAATATTTTTTACCATTTTTTTAATTTTTTTTCTTCAAAATTGTGAGTTCAAACATTAATATTTCAAAAACTATTCATTGGGTAGGTTCAGAGAACTTAGGCGACTTGCAAGTAAGGCAAATTTCTAGACTGTGATTGGTCAGCTGTCGAAAAATTGTTTCAAATGAAAGGAACTTTTGACAGCTGGCCAATCAAATTCTAGAAGTTTGCCTTACTTGCAAAGTCCCCTAAGTTCTCTGAACCTACCCATTGAAAGAACTCTATTTAAAAAGTTAATGAAAGCAGGGGCTTCTGGCCTTTCATAAAAATATAACAGGGCATTGTACATGTTAGCGTTGTTTTTTAATAATTTGTTTTCTGTTCTAAGTCAGTTTTTTAGAAAATTGCCCCTCCCACCTTACAGCCGCCACCAGGGACTGCAAGACTTGCATTACTTTTATTATCTTTAACACACCTTTTGACTCATATAATTTTTTTTTGGTGCACTTTCGCACCCCAAAATTAGCTGTGGGCTCTTAGACTATTTCGTGCGTGAGTGAGTCAGTCAGTTTTTGCGACTTTGCGGTCTTTTATCTCGGGAACCACATAAGCTAAGTCCCCTTTCACACTGGGAAACTAGTCTCTGGAGATTTTCTGACGTTTTCATCTAATTGCATTAAAAATCTCTACCTCAGTTTTATCCTGTATAGTGCCAGAAGTTGGCTGGGCACTACCGTCTCCTTTGATTTGGGTTTGTTTGCATTGCACATAGATTTTCCTGTCAGATTACTTTGAATTTATATGAATTTTCCTATTTGATAGAAAATTAAATTTGATCAAGAATTTCTGATCGACTTTTGTCGACAAGATTTTTTCGGAGTAAATAGACTCTCGAATAAGGCACTAAGAAAAAATTAACTAAAGGAATTATTAAATTTTGTACAAACAATTCAAAATAGTACTGAAAATGGCAAAAATGTATTTACATACGTACTGAGAAAATCAAATAGTACTGAATTCAGTAAAATAGTAAGCCTTTTCCCAACAGTGTTTTGTACTATTGTTAAAGACCATATAAGACGTGCTACAGCCGAGTACTGCCTTTATGTCAATGTTCTCTGTGAATTTCGAATCTTTGAAAATATTTTTCATTTTACGTCTATTTAATAAACTTATAAAAAATTTTATATTTCCATAGGTTTATCCTCTGCTGAAATGTGTAATTATCCTAACAACAATTTTCCATGTCTGCATACCTTTCAGTTTCTTTATGGACTTTTTTTTAACTCCATCTGACCTGGAAACATCCGATGGGAAGTCAATTATTAAATATTTGTCATCATAAGCCTCGCCGAATATGGGATAAATGGTGTCCATCTTTAAGTTTTCATCTTTTCTTGAGACTAATTAGCTCTGATAACAACAATTTCTCTCTTAGAATGCTTACATTCCATAATGTAGCAACTTTAAGACCACCCATAATGATAGATATAGGTAGACGGTAGACCTTATAAATTTTTCTTTTCTGGCTTGTAAGCTATAGTAGGTAATTTAAGTAGTAGTTTGGTGGGATTCTGGAAATCAAGGAAATCATTACAACTGTCAGATCGTATAAGTGTCTCGTTTAGATTGGTTTCCTTTGTCGGTGGCAGTGGCATGTCCGGCGTGGAGGTTGCAGTAGAATCTAAGCTAAAGCACTCTCTAGCTACGAGTGTATATAGGTACTCAATAACTGTAGCAAACATTCAGAAAATGGCAGGGAGAGATATATATTCTTGCAACGATCCTTAATTACCTCCATTAGACCCAGCCAAACTGATTCTCGTTGCAGCATTATATCACCGGGGCTAGTCGGCCATAATTTTACAATTAGTCGGCTTAAGCTTTAGTCTGGACTATATAGGCATAGGCATGCCGATGCGATGTGTGTTCTTCGTCTGGGTATGTCATGTCCTGTGGACATTCCTCTTTATCGGGATTCATTGAAAGATCAAAGAATTGCGCGTCTGATGGCCAGGCTGTCTGAGACTACACCTCCAACTCGTCCAACTAATCATTCTTAATCAATGTTAAGTACACCGAAAAGACATTTAGTCGCCACCGCCGCGATGCCGCGCCGCCGCTGAGCCAGCCGCACCGTCCCAACCATTGCCGTGCAGTCGCTGATCAATGATGGCTGATGGAAGAAGAGCCTTTGGATTCCTCCTTTTGTATGTAAGTATATAGTATAAGTTGTGCAAAATCCACTGACAGCTAGCCTAAGGGATAGTGTGCAAAAGAAGATGGACTATCTTATTGGTGGGATTTCACTCTCTGTTGAAGAATTTTGTTTACAAATCGGCAGGGTCTGGATCTCCGGACTAAGACGAAGTCGCCGCGCCTGATGGCCATATTAGCCAAAGGGCTTAATTACAGACAAGTTCCGATAAGTGATCTTTAGGCGGCTCATCCATTGACTGGACGTATATAATTGCATGTCAGTATGTTTGTGTCAAAATGGAAAATGTTGTCGTAAGGATGTTTTTTTTTGTTGTTCAGAGTGCTGAAGATTTCTTTTTGTTTGTGTAAAAAATAAAGTGATGAAAGATAATAAGAAACAAGGATTGGTAGTAGTTAAGTATTTCTGTTTATAAAACAAGCTTTTGTAAAAGAAAAAGTTCCAGCAGTTCCTTTTGAGAATTTAAAAACACAATGTTAATAATTTTATGACTTTTTCTTAGATTCTTCGCCAAGATTTGCAAAACATCTTTTTTCTACTATCTGGCCAGAACCTACGTTGCTTTGCGAAATATATAAGTTTGTTCATAGAGATTAAAATCACTTCTCATGAATTTCTGTTAATTTTTGTTATGAATGATAAATTAACTTCGGAAGTGAGTTGAATGAAAACTCGAACTTGAAAAAAAAAGGGAAATGAAAACTCACTTGAAGCTTTATGCTGGATTTTAATGTATCTTCGTCTGCAAATATGAAGAAAAGTAGAGCGGGACAGATGCATGCCAGAAACCCAATCGTGTAAAAGAGAACCATCAAGAAGATGAACATGTTCGTTTTTATATCTGCATTATAGCACTTCCTATAATCTGCATGTACGAAGATCTTCTGCATTTTGGTGTTCCCTTTCTATCCAACAAATGGAAGTTTTAATTTTGCATCCCCTTGTTTTTTTTTTTGCAGAAGTCAGACGAAGATACATGTAAGTCCGCCATTATTCCCGCAGTTCTGGCTATATTTTTTAAGCCCTGATGCGGACACGACAATGCTTCGTCGATTTTCTGTAATCTTTATGTTATTTATGTTTTTAAGTTTATGTTTTTTCAAACTGAGGAAGAAAATTATCCAACGTTTCTTTTTTTACAACAAAATCCATCCAGCGCTGCCAAATTATTACGAGTGATTTTTGATTCGGATGGACATTGGGTGAGATAAACTTAAAAAACCATCGAAAATTAGCTGGTTATTCAACAATAAATTTTTATAGGAAGGAGCTATCAAAAAAAAAAAAAAAAGAGCGCGCGTAACTCAGTACAAGTGGCAGAAGTGAAACTTCTTTGGCTATCTAAAAATCTCGATATGTATAGGGATATTAAGCTTATATGCGTAAGACGCATCTATGTGTTCTATATCAAAACGATCGATGGGTTCGGGTTGTAAACTTGAAAATTAAATAATAATGGTAAAAATTTAAAGTAAAAAAAGGTGAAAATTTAAAAGATATAAATCAGTTTATTTGAGTAGGTTTTCCGACTATTTCCAAAAATTCCTATACTCCAAATCTCTGCAAAATCAAAAATTTGTATATGACAACTTTAATTTGGTTTTATTTATTTTGCAACCATATATAATTCAAATTTGTAGCGGACTCTCCTGATTTAATTCAATTTTTCGAAATTCGAAAATCCAAACTTATTGCACTATAAAATATATTAGCCTATCAATAAAAATTTTTACTTTTACTCTAACTCCCACCGCTTAGCTAATCAATGATCTCAGGGTTGCACATGTGGCGTTACATTTTTTTGTTTTCTCAAAAATTCAACCTTGCAATTTCACTCTCAACGCGTCCAAAGAAGTTTTACTTCAAAAAATTTAAAACAAAAATTCTAGAGAACATGTTAACCTACATGTTTAACAAAAATAACTACTCTACGACTAATAGCGCTTGAGAAAATTGAGTAAACACTTTTAAACACCTTTTTCAAAATGGCGGATGACGCAGAGGGTTTTTAATTGGAAAATTGTGGTTTTAGAATCCCCAAGACGTACTCTTTAAAATAAAATTCTCCTCGCTAATTTTTGTAGGTATTTTTGCTTATTTGATTGGACTATTAGGAAAACGAGAGGATAGGGTTCTTTTCTTCAGCACCTGTCCTTACAAATTAAAAAAAAAAAAATTGTTTGTAGAATCTCAGAAAAACAAATATTCAAAATTAATTTTGTTTAGACCAGAACTGCAGTCAGTTTGGTTCATTGGTTCAAAGGCTTTCTTTATGCATCCAAACAAAAATCAGTCGCCTACTTCAAAAATCAACATTGAATTAATAATGATAATTTGACCAATTATTTGAACTATTATTTCCTTCTATATGCAAATAAAAATTTTGTATTCCATACTTTTTCCCCACGTTTCGTCGTAATTTCACGACTTCATCAGGGGTAGTTTATTAAATCTGTATAAACTTTAGATTAATCATTTATACTTTTAAAATTTTTGAAGTAAACTTACATAAAAAAAAAAACTTTTGTTACATTTAATGATAATTATTAATAAGGGATGACAATTTAAAATTTTTTTTTTTAAACTGTCATCCCTTATCAATAATTACCATTAAATGTAAGTTTAACGTAAATTTTAAAAGTGTAAATGATTAATCTTAAGTTTATACAGATAAAAACACAAAATTCGTAAACACAAAGCTTATGGGAATAGGGTTAATTCATTCACCACCAGTGTGTGTGTATCTGCAAAAACAAAAACTGCCTGTACAACCTCAAAAAAGCAAATATTCAACATTCATTTTTTATGGCAGAACTCACACATATAAAAAGCCATAATTTAATTATTTGTAGGATGGGGTCAATTGGGTTCATTTGCATCCAATTAATTCGTGAACAAAATATTATACATATATTTTTTTATAGCAAACACATAGCAAATATATGAAAAAATCAAAAATAAGTCCAGCGCCCTTCAAAAAATCTTCGAAAACTGGGGTGAAAAGTTTCGTTTTTTCTAACAGCTGTCCATCCATATAAAAAATTATTTGACCGTCCTCAGGAAACAAATATTCAAAATTATTTTTTTTTTTATAGCAAACCTCAAACAACAAAAAAGTGGACCAGAACTCGCAAATGAAAACAGTGTTCCCAGATTGGTGGGAAGAATAGTGGGAAAAAATGTATGGTGGGATTTATGGTGGAAAATTATTTCAAACTTTTTTTTTATCTTATTTTTTACTTGATATTACAATGTACTCATATTTCTCCAACTTTTTTTTTCACTCACTGTATTCTCATATATATACATATTCAGCCCTATTCTGCTATTCGTCGGGGGGAATTTTGCTTGAATTTTCACTTGTTACTATTCTGCTATTCATTCAAGTGAATGTGGATTTACGTCGGCAATGTCGGTAATACGGTGTGGTATTGGGCGAGTTCGTAATAGCAGAAATCTGCGACAGATCTGCCGCATGTCTGCTTAGCTTCTGCGATTCGATTTTATTTTTCTTCTGCCCGCAGAAAGTAAGCAGGCGCAGATAATTATTTGTAAAAATCGCGATTATTAAACAAAAAAAATTTTTTGAGATTAAATTTTCGCGCGGTAAAAGGTGATTTTAGGGCCTTTGGGTGAAATTTGGAAAAAAAATATGCTATGTTAGACAAATATCTTGATGATATATGTATGTATGTACTTCAAAGCCATTTCATATATAGGGTGGGCCAAATACAAGTTTTTTTTTAAAAATGCAATAAAATTGTTGTTGGCATGACATCGGTCCTTTACGGTTCCCAACAAAAAAAAAGTTCATAGGGGTCGAATCGCAGCTCCGAGTCGGCCAATTGACATCGCAAAGACAGCTGATAACACGATTTTGAAATTTGGTGCGATCGATTGTGGTATGGGCTGTGTGGCATTGCACACCATCCTGCATGAACCAGAGGTTGTCCAAATCCATGTCTTTAATTATAGTAAAAAAAAGTTGGTTAACATGGCCTTGTAACGACCATTGTAGACCGAAACGTTGTTCCCAGCCTCATTTTCGAAGAAAAAATGGTCCAATGATGACCCACCCTCTACCTTTTTAAATGTTTTCCTGTTTTAATTTCAATTTTTTTTTTCCTGCAGAATGTTTTTTTTTCTGCACAAACTGCCTGACGCCGACTTGATTTCTGCGTACTTTTGATGTTTCCGAACGTAATTTGTTTTGCAGGCCTACTGAAGTCAGATTTCAATTTTTGTTTACGAACACAAACTTTGCAGATCTAAGTTAGTCAGACGACTACGAATTCGCCCATTCTCTTATAACTATACGTGAATGGACTCTTTCTATACAATTCAGATCCGCATATAAAATGTTGCGGGTTTTCAATTGTTGGTTGTGTGCTGACTAAGTGCTTGGGAAAATGTGAGTAGAAACAAATTTTTTGCTTAATTTAGAATGTTTTTGTTATTTGGAAGTGGGAAAAAAGTCCAAAACTGTCCCTATTTGTTTTTATTTCTTTTTTAATACAATAATCCACCAAAACAATTTATTGAAACTTCTTAAGATTTTCACATGCACAGGGAACAGCTGTTTGAGTGAATGTCAAATTGGCTTGGGATAATGTAGTTCACCCGACGGATAGCAGAATCGAAATACAGGGCCAAAGGGAATCGAATTGGTGAATCAATCTACGGTTCACGGGAATAGCAGAATGGGGCTGATTATGTATGTATGTAGTATTTAGATTTATACAAGTTTTCTTTTCGGGACTTGGTTATGAGACCAGACTGCATAAATTTCGGGCACTATTTTTTCGAAGGCAGCAAAAATGTACAAAAATTGGAGCTGGACTTATGTAGGGAAAGATGTAAAGATTTTCTTATAGTCCCTTGCGAACAGCTGCAGCTTCGAACACTTGCAATTATTTAAATTTTGGAAAAAAAAAATGAGTGTTTTCTCTCGGCTATCGGCTGCTTCGCAAATAAAGGCAGATATATCATCAATGAAATTCCCAAATATTTGTAAAAATGTCGACGCGGTTGTAAGCGAGTGGAGTGTTCTTCACCGCGTTGAGTGGCGTGAACTTAACACTCCAGAAGGTTTCTGGGCTGAAGTGTCAGGTGTCAAGAACTCTGCAGGGGAAGCCACTTACAAAAATGTATGCGACCTCGTTTTGGCACTATTGAGTCTCCCCTTCTCCAACGCTTCAGTTGAAAGAGCATTTTCAATAGTCAATATAGTGAAGAATAAGGAATCGACTTAGTATAGAAACAACAAATGCAGTTTTAAGAGTTCGCTATAACTTAGGCACTAAAAGCTGTATGAATTTCGAACTTTCAAAAGCAATGCTATCTAAATTCAATTCGGAAAATCTATATACAGGGAGGCAAAGATGATGACGATGAGATTGACGAAACTTTGGATGCATTGCAAAAAGTTTTATTTTTATAAATATGTTCCTAGCCTAAAGATTTTTATTTAATTTAATTTTATATTCAGCCCTATTGTGAGTTTCGCCAGGAAAATATTTCGCCCGAAAATGTTTTGTTCGCCCGGATTTTTAGAAGCTATTGTGAGTTTCACTCTCCATTTTACTGTGTCCTCGTTCGCCACCAAAAATTAAATGAAAATCTTTTCGCCCGAAACTCACAATAAGGGAACAATAAAATGTAATTTTTCCGGGTGGATTTTCTTTTACGCGGAACTCACAATAGGGCTGATTATTTTATTTTATTTTTTTAAGACTTATTTATTTAAGTTGAAAAAATGAGAAGTAAGTATTCGTTCACTTTTCTTACTCAACATTTAATCATTTTTGTTTTTTAAATATTATTTATGTAATAGTTGCAAGAAAAATTAGGGTTGTTTTTTTCCTCCCAGTACAAATTTAGTGGGATTTTTTTTTTATCTAGTGGGTTTCTTAAAATTTTATCTGGCATCACTGAATGAAAACTAAACGATGGATAGATGAACTTGATAGACCCATGCCTTCGGTTTTCAGCCTTCACACATCTAGGGTGGTCATTCGAAAGCTGAAAAATCTACTGATCCCAGCTATCACACTATTTTAAAATCCTTGTTTGTTTTTTTTTTTACTTAAATTAAATTTTTCTCTCCCTTAAGAATTTAATCCATGTGATGCAAATCGTTTTAATTTCACAAAAACACCGGAGATATTCTTTTTTTTACTTTAATCCCGTATTAGTATAAATTCTTATGAGGCTATTAAATAAAGTGTATATCCGTGTTTACCCATTCTCCATCATGAGTTTTATTTTTTTTTTATTTATGCAAGACAACCCCTTTTACCTACTCTTTACTCTCGTAGAACCTACTGAATATTCTAACTTGCACAAGTCATAACATGAGTGGTTAGTTTTTTTGAATGTTATTCTTATTATCATTCCAGGATACCCTTTTTGTAAAACATACAATTAGGAGCTCTTGGCATGAGGCCGACATTTGGCATTTGCAATACAAAAAAAAGTAGTATGTACCTACGTCGAAGGCGCGTGTATAAGAATTTCTACACGAGCAAAAAAGCGAGGGTGGAGATTTTGTGCACGAGTATTCTCTCAGTCATAATACGTATGTAATTGTCTGAACTCCAAAGAAACAATTAAGCAAACAAGTAAAATAATTTAACCTAAGTTACAAATGAAGAAGCAGCAGCACACATGTAATGAGGATGCGGTAGATTTGTACGTCTTGAAGACAATTTTTCTTCCCTGTGCTTGTTAAGCATCCCACCTGTGATCAACCATAAATCACATTTAATATATCATAGTATTATTCGTAAATAAGTCAAATTGTCAAATTGAGGCAGAGAGCGCAGAGCATTATTAAAGCGTTTTCCTTGTCTTATTCATCAATTCATTTATTTTTGAAAACATCAAATAATTTGAAATTTAAATGAGAAACAATTTCAAAGGCGCACTTTTCCATTTTATGCCATGCCATGTCATGGACGTGGATGGCATCACTCAAGACTCAACCCAACCTAAAACCCAAAACAAGTCAAACTGATTTTAGATTGAAATCCAATACCAAATGTACTTATGTAGATATAGACCCAGTGTCAGAGTAAGTACCTACCTACCTTATACAGCCTCGAAGGCTGGTTTGTGTTTATGACTTCTGATGGTAAATTGCTATTGTCGAAATCGAAATATTCAAACTTGAACTTTGATATTCAATTAAAATCGCCCCCAAAATCTCGCAACACTGATTTGGTTGCCATTTCTGTGGTTGGTTATAATTATTTCGCAGTTATTTCAGGTTGTGTCAAATTCTAACTATACTATTTCTATGTCTGGAGGCTATAAATGAAAATAGAGAGAGAGTGAGAAAGATAGATAAACATGACCACAGGAGTCGTTAAATTTTTTGTTTCATGATTTCTCAATTTTAGAATTAATTAAGATATTGTTTTGAATGTTATACATAAATACGTACGTGATTTTCTTTATGTCTCATGCAGATATGCTTCAGATGGTTTGTTTGATTAACTTTTATATAAGTTAACATAATTTCAAAATTGACAGCGATGCAGGGAAGTGTATGTTTTGGAAAGGTAGTGTTATGGGTCTAAGATACTGTCGTGATTAGCCTGAAAGCCCTATCAAAATTCTGCTTCAAAGTTTTATATAATCACCGGTTTAGGATAGAAGATAAATGATTAGGGTTTATACATATAATGAGGGTTTCCAGACGTCTCAGTTGTCTGGGACGTCACATCACGTATCTTGTTGAACAATTTGAATGCCCTCCGAGCGACAGCTTTGTAGTATATATTTATGATTTAGAAAGATTAGCAACACCCGTCACCATATAAAATGAAAACTGCTCAATAGTCAACACAAGTACATAGTAAATAGTTCGTGGGATGCAAATCTTGAAAAAAAATATCAAAAATAATATTTTCATTCATAGGGTTGAATCCTAATATAAATTTATATAAAACATAAAATCGTGAAACTTGAAAAGAAAAATTAAAAATTTTGTATTCGGTGGGATGCTTTCAGCTTGCGGTCAAAAGGACCAAAGATTTAAAATTATATAAGCAGAGTGTTTCTTGTGATTTCTGGAAAGTGGGTTTAAAATCCGTACATACTCTTATAAAAATCTGAGTTTTGTTTTCGCCCTACGAAACCCGCGCAGAAAAACAATGTAGTTTTCGACAAGGTATAGAGAGTCTTACATGGATTATTATTATTATGTTTGACTTGATTCCGCGACCTTCTGCTTGTCAGTCCAATGTGCTACCCACTATAGGCTAACTATCTATACACAAATTCAAGGTCAGAAGGGAATAAATTCCATACTCTAATGTTTCATACCATATTGCATAACAAATACATACAGAATAGAACAGGATTTCATTTAATTGCTTTTTAGATAGAACAATTCAGAACAGGTTTTCTGTTCTAACTTGTCTGACGTTTCTCACATATCTGTGCTGTTCATTATGTCCAACAAGTTTTTCCTAAAGAGGGCCTCACGAGTATTTGAAATGTTAAAAAAAATAAATAAAATTGGGTGGCGCAACAGCTCGTGAAGAACCAATTTTATGACGAATCCGAACGGCTAGACGAGAAGCACTTATTCTTGACAAGTGATACTCTTGAAGACTCTTTAGTTTTTAGGTGGACGAGGCTGGGAAGTGAACCCAGACCTCCAGCGTGACAGTCGAACGCACTAACCATTACGCTACGGGCTACTACATTTGAAAAGTTTACCCGTCTAAATATTTGTAAATGAAATCCAGCAAATGCGTGTCAATTATCTGACAAGTTTTCCTTGCCAAGGTTTTCCCTACTGAAAACTTACTAGGGCCTTGCCCTAACTAGACAGAGACTTGGAATTTTTCCAGCTGGGAGTGAGCCTATCACTTAGCCTCCCTGTATTGTACATATATGTACACGTACAGGTACCTACTAATAGTCAGTGTGTTTCAATTTCAGATAATACATTATTCTAGGCCACATTGACTTGGAATTCAGTTGCTTACCTTATTTGTTCAGGCTATAAAGACCCATTTAAGAATTTATATTATTTTGGAATAGAGTTGTTTTTTTTTTATATTTTGTGTTTACCATTCAAGAATTTGTAAAAAGCTTTTTCTCTCTTTGTTGACAAAAGTAATATTTCTTTGTTATTTATCTTTTCCTTTTCCGCTAAAAGATATTCTATTTTTATCCTTCCCTATTAGAACGAAGATTGTTTTTTAGAAAATTATTCACCACAAGCAATGTCAAGATAACACTTGAAACATCCTTTTTTACCACAAAAAAATAGAACCCACATTTTGCATTAATATCTTTTCCATAGACTGTTTATTCAAATTGTGTGATGTATATCAGAGTTTTTTTTTCTTTTCACTCAATTATCGACCCCATTTGACTTTTGTTTCTCAAAAAAAAAAAAAAAAACAACCAAAAAGTTTTCTTTTGGAAACGAAACAATTATTTTGACAAAGTAGAAACCAAACCATCATCAGCGAGTGATAATAATCAAAGATGTCTGACCCACAAGCACTCTTAGCCTTAAAGATAAAAACCTATCTTGAAATAATACTATAATGGAAACAAATATAAAAATTATTATGAATGAGTGTTTTTCATATTTTTTTGTTCGTTTTTTGTTTTCGTAGAAAGCTGCTTACGCCATGATAAGATACATTCTCAGGAAAATATTCCAAAATTAATTCAGTCATGAATAAGAAATAAGATTCTTATCACCATTTATTGTCCTACAAACAATTGAGTGTACATAACGTACATATAGCTGAAAATTATTACTTTCCTACTTTATTCTTGTGTTAACAAAAAAAAAAAATTTAACAAACATTAAGTCTTACCTAAGGGACATTTGTCTCTGTTGGAATTATATGTTTGAGTTTATTCACCACCTAAGCATGAAGCACTTTAGATTTTGTGAAATTGAGGATATAATATAAATACATACACGAGTCGTAGTTGATATTTATATATAAGTAAAAATAAATACTTCTTTAATGATTTCAAATTGCTTTAAGGAGCAATTTCAAGTATATTACGTATGAATGAGTATGAGTAAGGAAAAGTAAGTGGTCACATGACGAAAATGAATGGCGTGTCGGGGTAATTTATAATTTTTTACATTTTGTTAAAAATCGTTCAACAAAATGAAAATGATTGTTCAACAAAAAACGCTTCCTATTCTGCTGGTGCGAAACAATTTTTTGTGGTCTAGTGGGACGACAATAAGTTTATTTTTTTACAATAGCAATACATCCCTTCTGCACTTTGATAAATTGGACGGGAAGTAAATCTGCCCTAGCGAGGTATCCGTCGGAGCGGAACAATTCTCCGCAACGCACAATCCGTCGGAGGTTTAAATTACATTCGAGGTGTCCGATTCGAAAAGCAAAGATACAAAATGTGACGACGCATTCATTTGACATGCGACAGATTTAAGACTCTAATAGGGATTGACAAAAATATATCGACATATCGAAAAATGGATATTCTTCCGATATTTCTGTATAAAACAATAGAGGTATTTTAAATTATGATATTTCGCTGGGAAGGAATTAATTTGAATGTATATAATAAGTAAGTATGTGAATATGAGCGAAATTTGTACGCCGGGGTTATCTAGGAAAACAAATTTGATGGTATATCGAATCGGTAAATATCGCTGTTTCAGTAAATATCGATAAATAAATAAATATAAATCGGGTGGCACAACGGCTCATGAAGATCCAGGGCCTAGTGACTAACAACTCGCAACCATTCCTGTGTGCGCCTTTCGACAGGAATGGAAGGGACCTACAATTTTATGCCGAATGCGAATGGCTAGACGAGAAGCACTTATTCGTGACAAGTGATACTCTTGGAGGATTTGTCAATTCCTCGCAAGAGGCAGTAGCCCTAAAAAAAAAAACTTTGTAGTTCTTTAGGTGGATATGATATGTTTTCGAATTAGCAATCTCTATTTTCAAACATATGTTCATATGCAATAAACTCAGTTGTCAAAAACAATTTAAAAATAAAAGATAAATCCTTGAACAAACGTGAAGAAAACCAGGAAAGTATGGATTGTCTAGTTTTAACAAATAAAATACACAAATAAACATAACACTTTTATAATTTATTTTCGTCCGCCTGAAACCTTTTTCCAAACACCAGCATCTCTTTGTTGTGATTCTATTTTTTTTAAGTTGGCCAGTTACTTCGGCCCAAAATGCAGCAACATCTTCTGTTGAACTTTTGATGTAGTTTTGTGCTATATCTTGCATTAAATTTATGAGAGCTTGTATTGTTTGGTGCTTGTTTTATCGTTTACTTTTGTCTTAGAAACGTAAATTCAAGCAATAAGTAAAGGGACAGCAAACGACGCCATATTTCTTGCCGCTCTTTTGACATTTCTCTTCAGTAAGGTTTGCCATTTTATGATGGAAAGATATACGAGCCAACAATGAGTCGAAATTATTAAAATTTACTACCGAAATTCGGAGTCAGTGGCCTCAACGTTAAGAGCGCTAAGTCCAATTTATGGTCGTCATAATCGTCCTAGCAGATCAACAATTGAGCGTCTAGTGGAATCACACGAAGAATCTTCCTCTCAAAGCACCCTAGCAGATTTTAATCCGAATCTTTCAGTGTCCATGCTTCTGACCCATAGAGCAGGACCGGGATGATTAGGGTCTTGTATAAAGTCTCCTTGGTTCTCTGAGAGAGGGCCTTACTACTTAAATGCCTTCTTAGACCGAAGAAACAGCAGTTGGCAAGAGTAATTCTTGATCTCTGCACTGATGTCATTCTGCGATGTAATAGTGGAGCCAAGGTAGACAAAGTCCTTGACAACTTCGAAGTTGTATCTGTCCATCGTGATATTTTGCCGAGTCCGACGATGTTGAGATTCCTCTCTCGATGACAGCATATACTTCGTCTTGTCCTCATTAACCGCCAATCCCATTCTAGCCGCCTCCGATTCAATGCTCGCAAATGCCCCTGCCACAGCTCGCTTCGTTCTGCCGACAATGTCTATGTCATCCGCATATGCAAGCAATTGAACGGACTTTTGATAGATTGTTCCGCTGGTGTTGACATGTGCGTTGCGTACAATGGCTTCAAGAACGATGTTGAATAGGTTGCATGATAACGCGTCGCCTTGCCTCAATCCTTTCTCAACATCAAAGGAATCGGTGGTGTTCTTACCAATTTTGACGGAGCAGCGAGATTTTTCCATCGTCATCCTGCACAGGCGGACAAGTTTGGCAGGGATGCCGAGACTCGACATGGCTCTGTATAATTCGTCCCTTTTCACGCTATCAAACGCGACTTTAAAATCGATAAAAAGGTGGCGTGTATCGATCAGGAATTCCCGGGATTTTTCTAAAATCTGTCTGGATGGGGCACACTATACCGAGGTTCCATTCATCGGGCATACTTTCATCCGACCAAATTTGGCAGATGAGCTGGTGTATGCTCCTAGCCAATTCATCTCCCTCTGATTTAAATAGTTCGGCTGGTAAGCCATCCGCACCAGCAGCCTTGTACGACTTAAGTTTGGATATCGCCAGCCGCACTTCGGTTAGGTCGGGTGGACAGAACTGTTGATGGCTATCATCGTCCAAGTTGAATTGAATGTTCTGCCTACTAGCGGAATCTTGGCTGACTTCGACGTTAAGCAGTCTAGAGAAGTGTTCTTTCCAGATCCTTAGCACTGACTAGCCTTGTATCCTTGGGTGGATCGCTTCACCCTCTGATAAAATTTTACGAATCGAAAACTTGCTCTATATTACGTATCGCAACTAAAAGAGGTACACCAGGGCGTATACGCACTTTTTTCTATTGAATTTTTAGCAAAATTTAATACATTTTTGTTTATGCGCATTAAGTTAGTTAATGAGTCGCCAACCAAGCACTTAACCATAAGAAGGAACAAACATATGACCAACTCATAAATAAATACAATTTGGGGCTAAATTGGTTGAGAGGTTTCAGAGTTTGTAGAAAGCAATGGTATTTAGGATTGGTATATTTATTTTATATTCTCATATTTTAATTCCCATAAGATGGATCCAGGCAATAATAAAATTGTTAAGTAGGGTATGCTGTGGGGGGGGGAGGAATATACATAAACAAAATAAATAAAAATAAATCGGGTGGCACAACGGATCATGAAGAACCAGGGCCTAGTGACTAACAACTCGCAACCATTCCTGTGTGCGCCTTTTCAACAGGAATAAAAGGGACCTACAATTTTATGCCGAATCCGAACGGCTAGATGAGAAGCACTTATTCGTGACAAGTGATACACTTGTAGGATTTGTCAATTCCTCGCAAGAGGCAGTAGCCCTGAAAAAAAACATTTTTAGTTTTTAGGTGGACGAGGCTGGGAAGCGATCCCAGACCTCCAGCGTGACAGTCGAACGCACTAACCATTACGCTACGGGCTACTACAGGAGGAATATACATTCCCTCCTATATTTAGGCTTTGGGAAGCCGTATGTATAAACAAATTATTTAGACAGTTTAAAGGTAAAAAAAATAAAAAAAAAAACATTTTAGGGAAAATATAGCGAATGTTCTTGTAAAATTTGTATGGCCCTCTAACACTCGTTATATATATGCCTTCATATGTCCAGATTAAATGTTCATTTCATGCATAGTATCCATTAATTTATTTTCATTCGAAAATCTTGGAATATTAAAAATAATGAAAATATGTTTGTCAGCACTGACATTTATGTCTGTTATAATAGAGACAATTTGGATTTGAGGATTAAACCCTCACATTAAATTAAAATCGAGTCCAAATTTATTTCAAAATTTGATACCTACTACTCGTACATGTTTAATTTATTTCAGACCCTCATTCTTCTAAATAATTTATTACCTCTACAAAACAATATACATCAAAACAAAGAAACATTACAAATAATTTCGGCCAGTACCCTTACTAACCGATTTAACCCAAATAAGATTTGTTGATCATTTACTTGACATATTATCAAGTACATACATTCAAAATCATTTCTATTCTATATAACAATATAGATTTCAAATACTTTAGCTGTAGTCTAATACGAGTACGTTTTGAATTTATTTCCAAACCACAAAATATCCATTGAACACAATTGAGCAGAAGATCTGTCTAAATCACCATCAACATCAGACAATAAAAAAAAACCAAATAACAGAAAAAGGAATCTCATAATAAAAATAAAGGCAGTTTTGTATATGTCTTGCCGCAGTACAGTACAGTACCAAAAGGTTTAACCGAACAAAAAAAAACTTATAAAACCTTACGGGCACCATTAAAGGGTTGCACGCAAAGTGACCAACCATACATATAAACAAAAAAAAAAAATATCCCATGGAATTCACTACAAACGAGAGTATAAGATGCTCTTCCTTTTTAAAAGGATTTAAAAAATAAATGACTTTTGAAATGTCACGTATTTTGACAACGATAACCGTTCTTCGCATTCCGTCGTAAATTTAATGCTGTTGATGGTGGTGCCTGAGGGGTCAGACAAGTCAGTTCAGTATCAATTCATACCTAGAACTCTTAGAACTTCACTTCAATCGTTTTGGACTTGAACTATATGGATAGGATATAGAGAGACAGGGAGTAAATACCAGCAGACCTTCAACCTCAGTCAATTGCTTTATTTTCTTTCCTTGGGTGACCTTTTTTCTTTTTGACCATAGTTGTTTTTTTTTTTGTTCAAAATAGTTAGTACTCTATAGTAAGACGAATTTCACAACAATAGGGAAATTTTTAAGACCATTTCAACATACATATGGAGACAAATTCTCAAATTGAATTAAAACTTCTGCGCTGATGAAATTCACTCTTCGTCTTAGCCCTTATTCAATTTTTCCACACTTATCTTTTGCCCAAGCTACAAGAACCCTTTGAAGTATCAGAAGTCTTTATTTGATTTATTACTGAAGGGTCTGTCAAAATTAAATGCTTGTGCAGAACAACCCGGGCTTACACACAAAAAAATAAAACAACAAATGCTTGGAACTTTTAACAACCCAAACCATGTGTTTGTTCACACGACGACACCAACACCACGACGACGACAGACGTGACAGCCTGTAAATGAAAACATCTAAGTTTCCGGTCATTTTATGAATGTAAGTTTCTTCCTTGCCCCAGTCCAAAGGTTGAGAGAAGTTTTCCGAAAATTAAGTTATGTGGCCCATCATTACACAGCCCTACACTCTACAGCTCCGTGCATTTACAGCTGCTGGTAGCTAATTGGTCACGTTTGATGGTGGGATTATTACTTCATAAATCATTGGCATGTATAGTCTTAAGGGCAAAAATGACCACCACCATCACTCCATCACTGCATGAACTTTGATCTATTCGCTAAGTTTGCCTTCGGTCTCATAGTTGGTATAATGCCATTATGGTAGCTCCTATTATATTATAGTTTGCCACGAGATGTTATTATAGTGCATTTTGCAATAATTCACAATCAGTTAGTTAATTGAGTTGTGAATTATTATTTGAAATGTCCCCTTGGACATTAATCAAAAAAACCACATTGGTCAAAAATCAAGTTATAGTGTCTTAATGAGACCACATGTTGATGTTGGATTGTTGGTGTTCTAAGTTCGAGGTTCTGTGATGTGTTTTTGTGGCAGGTTATTTTTAGTTATGGAAGTTAATTTTTTTTAAGTTAATTATATAAAACTTTGGTGAACTCGTTTATATGACAGTAATTATAAAACTATGGTTTTTATTTTTTGACATTTATTTCTGTTGTGATAAATCGTTCGGTATGAAATTATATATGGAAGTGTGTTATTAATTTGGGAAAATAATGAACGTGGCTTATAATTATGAAAAAATAAAAATGAGATTTTGCCAAATTTTGTATTGTTAACTAACCTCAAAAAATGTTTGTCCTTCAATATCCGAAGCTGAAAGTAATTAAAAACAAAATGTTAATCGGTTTTCAGTTTATTCAAATACGTATTTATATTTTTTGATATAAGGTTATGACATGTCCCATGTGAATAAGTAAAGTGTCTTGTAATATAATTGTTATATTTTTTTTTTCACAAAATACAGAACGTAGAAATTATTGCCAACAATGTGAAATTAGTGCGTGCATGCTTAAGCTAGTCGTACTTTTTTCCTCATTCAGATGCGGAAATTAATTTCGAGATGTGCAGAAAACAGAATTTTGAAAAGCCGATTTTCTACTTGTTCTCTATTACTTCCAATGATTGGCAGATCAACACCGAACGACGTACTTACTAATAAATGTTATCAGTAAATTAAAAATTGAACAAAAAGACCAAGCGCCACTAAAGGAATCTGATTATTGGTCTAGCAGCCATGAAATTGCAATAATTCCAGTCAAATGTAATAGTGGTAGCCCAATCAAGTGGTTGATGAACATTCAAACATTCATAATTAATATAATAACGGAGCGTATGCTATGCAGCCTAACTGCGAGTGTGTTATCATATTAAAAACCCAATAGTTATCGTTCCTCTTAAGCAAAATAAGTAGAGACAAAAAATTCCCAAAAAACTAAAATCCCGAAAACTCAAAATGTCGAAAGCTAAAGTTCAGAAAACCTAATACATTTCTAGGAAACCTTACTTACTTACTTAGGTCCTCGGACCTATTATGTCCATGATGTTTCCCTTACGGGACATAGGGCCTCCACTACTCCTACGCGCCATCGTGTACGATTTCTGGAAATATATTTCAGCTCTCTCCAACTTTTGCCTAGTCGTGCCGATTCCTGTTCGACTGTTATTCATTCGCCCTTGTACTTCTAGGCCGGCCCACTTGTCTTCCTTCCTGTGTGAGCGATTTCATTGGCATTGCTTGAGATGCAATGCACTGATCGCCTTTTCGAAGTTTATGGCCAATCCACTGCCACTTTCTTCTTCGTATAATGGAGTCTATGGGCTCTTGACCGATTCTCGCATGAAGTTTGGTATTGGAGATACGGTTGGGCCAGAAAATCCTCAAGATGTTTCGTAGACATCTATTAACGAACGTTTGCAGCTTTCTAGTGACAGTGTCAGTGACTTTCCAAGTGCTGCACCCGATAAAGGCTATTTCCTTAATTATCACAAAGTCCAAACTGGTGGATCGTTGCCGCAACGAGCTTAGAATACTCAGCGCAACAAACACAGTTACCCTTCGATGGGTCCCAGGACACAGTGAAATTTGTGGATATTTATGGAGATAGCGGATGAACTGGCCAAAATTGGGTCTTCTCTAGATCCGAGCCAAACCGACAACTCGGTTTTTATGCCACTGGAGCAAGAAAAGAGTAGAATCTACCAGAAGTTTCTTGTGGCCGCAGAGGTCAGATGGTCATCAATCGACACTTGTCGGGTTTCAAGAAATCTATATTGCCAAATATTTCGCGTAAGAAGACAGAATACATACTAAAGATAGGCAGACCTCACTTATCGCTACTTATTGGAATCCTAACGGGCCACAACTCGATGGGTACCCACATGAGCAGAATGGGCATTAGCACATCTGAATTATGTAGAGTTTGTCGGGATGAAGAGGCGGAAGAGGGCTCCTATCACTTTCTTTGTGAATGCCCCAGCTTAGCCAGAACCAGAAAAGAAGCCCTCGGAGAATATTTTTTCGACAAACTGGGCGACATCTCAATCTTGCCACTGAAAAACATCCTAAAATTCACTCAGAATTCAGGATGGTTTAGGGAGGCCTCTCATACCTAAAATTCCCTTATTCCTCTCAATAGCCCTGCTCTTACCTTTCTTTCCTTCTGCCGGGGAACGCAATGGATTCATTGAGATCCGAGTGAGATGGTGTGGCTTGCCGCATAATCACCCCACCTAACCTAACCTAACCTAACTTAACCTGCACCCGTAGAGCAGCACGGATTCAACATTGGAGCGGAACAGTCGTAGCTTGGTCTTTAGGCTAAAAGAGTTGTTTCTCCATATTTTGGACAGCATTCCGAACGCAGCCTTTGGTTTTCTGATTCGGCTATTTAAGTCCAGTTCAGTTCCGCCACCCGTTGAGACAATACTCCCAAGATATTGGAAATCCTCTACCGGTTGTCCAGAAATATTTACTTGGATTGATGAGGAAGTTCCAAGACTGATCCTTTTAGTTTTTACCGAGTTGATCTTAAGCCCTACGATTTCTGCTTCGCTCTCCACCTTTGTTGTCATTTGATGGAGATCCATGATCATATGAGAGAGTTAGCATACGTCGTCCGCGTAGTCCAGATGTTTGTTACCGAAAGTTCAAATAAAATAAAAAAAAAAAAATAAAAAAATAAAATCACATTGCCTGAACTTTAACTCACACTCAAAATCAAAATAAAAAAAAAAAAAACAAAAAAAAAATCCAAAAACCTTTACCTAATCTCCAAAATCCCAAAAGCATAAAAGACAGAAAACCTTAAATCCTTCTGATTTGTTGACTGATAAATACGAAGTCACACAGAAGAAATCCAGAAAATTCGAAATCCCAAAAACCTAAAATCTTCAAAAATCCAGTATTCAGAAAAATCAAAATTCCGAAAGGAAAAATAAAACTAAAGGAAATTTTGAAAATCCCCAAAATCAAAAATATAGAAAGCTAAAGTTAGAAAAATCAGAATCCCAAAAGGACGGAATCAAACTGCTTTTTTAATAAATAAACTGGGAGCTCACACAAGAGTTCAGTATATAAAATCGATAAAATTAAAAAAAGCACAAATATTAAATCTCAAAAATCCTTAAAAGCACAAAAGTCACAAAACCCAAAATGCTGTTGATTTATTAAAAGATAAATATGAGGTCACACAAAATACCATTAGAATTTAAAATTGAGAAAACACAAAATCCAGAAAACTCAAAATCTCCAAAATCCAAAATCTCAAAGTCAGAAAACTCAATATTCATTTAACCCAATAATCTGATACCTACCCAAAATCCCATTATTTTGTTAGTAATTAAATTGGCACGTATACAAAATCCCACTATCCAAAATCGGGAACCCCAAAGTACAGAAAACTGAAAATACCAAACATTCGAAATACCGAAAAGTTAATATGTATAGGTAAGGTACCCCTGTTTAGTTTATTTTGTTTTTCAACTTCTAGAAATTTTCGCAGACCGTACTCAACAGACTTAACTTTCCGAAGTTAAGTCACCGTACGTCGCATTTTACATCACCTCAAAGTTCAAACATGGCAGTATGCATTTTTACGAATTCTAAAAATTGTCCAATAATGTTATAAAATAAAATGACTTTAAGTAAACTGTTAAAATGAGAAACCCTTTCTTTTAAACATTTTTCTCTTTATAATTTTTTTAATCGGATTTTAAAGCTATGTTAGGCAATTTTAATTTTTCTTTGTGGTTCCATTTTGGACACGTTCAGGAAGTATTCTTAATTAACTGTCTAGAGAGCGACCACCTTTTCAACTTGTTGCAATTTACCTACTATGTTCATTATAATGTGGCTTCATAAAAATCATAACTTGAATTATTTAATTCGTATTTGAAACGCATCTTGCTTTGATACATAAATACATACATTCGTATTTTTAAGAGGCTAATAACCGTCTTGCGTATTTAAAACCAAGGCACCTATAACTTCATTCCTCACTACCACTAGTTTTTTTTGTTAAATATAATTTAGCCAGTAGTTCGTTGTACCTATTACTCTATGTTAGGTTCACTTTCGATCAACTAATCTTATATGGCCAACGGCCTTTAAATGAAACTGTAATTCCACCACTTAACCAGATTGCGATTTAGTATTTTAATTCCCACAAGCATTTTTTTATTAAGTGAACATCGGTTCAATGTTTAATCTAAAACTGGAGAAACGTGTTCCTTGCTGTTTAATGACTCACAATTTTAGATATGAACTAAGTCTAAAAAAATGAGCCTAGAGTGGCGGTGAGCAATAACAAAAATTTTAAAAGTTAAATAATATAATTCGAGTGGGCGATTTATGTCAATTTTGTAATGCCATAAAACTTTTATTAGATAAATGAGGATAGGTACGATTTTAGGCTACAAAAATACAAGCCTAAATAAAAATTCCACCCCTAGTGCAATAGTACCTATACAGCATCGGCTTGTGCGGTGGTGGCTCTAGCTAGCGGAGATGTCGGAGCTGCCTTCAAAAGACCATAGCTCATTTTCTACGCCTCGGTAAATCAGCAATCAAGAAGTTTGTTTTTGTGAAATACAACAACAACAAAAACCTAAAAACCGTAACGCTAAAAAACAAGCTTACAGGTGGTTGATCGCACCTTCAAGCTATGACACGATGGTGGCGGTGCGGCAGTGGCAGAATGAACCAACAAACGTCAGCCCAGCATGAAGCCGCTATAAGCAGAAACAAACCGACAAAATGAAATAAAGGTAAGAAACACTTGCGTAACACCCAACACAAGTGCAAAATAAGAAAACCAAGAGCCATGTTACAGAAAAAATAAAACAAACATAAACAGAACGCAGCATGTTCGTAGCAATGTTAGGTACGAATAATGCGGATTTGATTTCCATTTTTGTTTTTTTTTTTTTTAATTCCATCGCAATTAAGTTTCGTGAATAAATACCTAGGTTTCCTCTACACGCCCGACCAGCCAACCATCAGCCAAGCCAGCTCTTAGCCTGCCTGCATCAGCCCCATATGCATGGGAGCCTTAATTAAATCATCTCAGGCACTCTCTGATGGCGCACACACCGCCCCATTAATTGTGCCCATCAGCAAGAGTCGGTCTAATGCAAAGTATCCACAGTCTATGATGTGCATCTGTTCCAACTCAACTTCCATTCCGACTCTGATTCAGCACCTAGTAGAGAGACTTTAACTGGTGGTAACTGGTAACTCTACTGTCTATGCTGCCGCGTCGGTCGGTCGTTCGTACCGTTGCATGATGAACGGCAACAAACTATTATAAAGGCACCAAGAACCTAAACAGAATACCTACATAACCGTCAAACTGTTTTGTACCGGATTTTATCGTCCTACGGTAAAATTGTGGTGGCTTATTGGCATGATTTCGCATGAGTGTGTGCAGTCTCGGTCATTACGCGAATTATCGCATGCAATAAATGTATACATATGTAAGTACGTAGAATGTGCACAATTAGTTGCAACACACTATATACAGGGGGGTATTTATTATTAAATTTATAGAAAGGACTTGAGGCGAAACTTAATTAAAGTAATTTAGAAAATTTCCTGCTGCAACTTAGTACCTAGCTGAGTTGAGTTGAGTTCAGTTGAGATTAGTTGAGTTGAGTTCAGTTCAGTTAGTTCAGTTCAGTTCAGTTCAGTTCAGTTCAGTTCAGTTCAGTTCAGTTCAGTTCAGTTCAGTTCAGTTCAGTTCAGTTCAGTTCAGTTCAGTTCAGTTCAGTTCAGTTCAGTTCAGTTCAGTTCAGTTCAGTTCAGTTCAGTTCAGTTCAGTTCTGTTCAGTTCAGTTGAGTTAAATTGAGTTGAGTTGAGTTCAATTAAAATCCAAAAGACCACTATATTTTGTAATGATGCGAACAAAATTGCCAACACAATATGTATTGGATAAAACATTCTTTTTGCAGACCACAAATATGGTAATACTACGTTTTAAACGATCACTAAACCGAGATTTAGTATGATATATCATAAATCTCCTTCAAATCTCGAAAATTTACCAAACAAATTTTAATCTCTTTTCTTGCTCCCATTATTAGTCGTATTTTCCTATCGCTAATGATCCATATGTATCAAACTATGAAAATAAAAAAAGCGTTATATACCGGCCTGTTTTTCCTTATGTTTGCATTTTTTTACACAACTTTCACGTTTATGAGAGAGCCTCCTACCCACCAGAGTAAGAACTACTTTTTGGTTAATGAAACGTGATCCAGGATCTCTTGTTATTACTGTACGTAAAGCCTGTTTGTTGAAGACCTTTATGGATCATTTCCGATAATAAAATATGGCTATTGTCTCTTTTTTGTCAACGGATTTAATAATCAGATTACCTTCTTTACAATTGGTCAACAATATCATCTGGAAGACCAATTTCCACCCATTTTATGTAGCAGTTAAACTTTCCACACACGTAACTGTCAAAATATGCTGAGCGCAAATCATCTATCAGCTGTCAAACTAACTATCACTCGAAACAGTATATCCAATTTAAAACCCAAACTTCTATGAATTCACTCTTTGTTTCAATTTGAACTTTCAGAAAGTGTTTACAAGAGTCTAAGTAAAAGATCAGAATTAAAAAAATTAAATTTGTGACAACAAACTAATCTTCAAGTTTTCATGAATTGTAAGAGCCAGTTGTTAAAATATTTGAATTTAGGATTAACGATTTTAAGTCATGATTTTTGAGGGATTTTATGAAGTTCAACCACGGTTCAAGTATACCATTAGTTATATTATTTTCTGGCCTACGTTGACCGATTTTTCCAGTGCCGAATGAAAAACTCGTTTGAAACTGGAATATAGATGATGGTTGAACATTAAAATATCACACTATTAAAATAATAACCAAAAATTAGCATCGCAAAAATCGTTCAATCTAAATCCGGAACCCTGGTTGAACCTCAGTTAATCCAGCGAAATCGGTGAGTTGAAATCTTGACCCGGGGGCCAAGTAACGTTTTCACAACTTGTCTTATGCAATGTTTCCATCTACTAATAAGCCGAGATTTTAGGAGCTTTACCCAAAATCTTCTTTAAATCGTGAAGAATAATCATACTCAGATTATTGTTGTAGATTTGAATAAATGATAAACATTTATAGGGAAAATAGTTCCATGATTTGAACTGGAATATTTCCATATCGCGCTTGCCATATCGCACATCGATTATCACAAATAATAAAACTACCAATTTCACTTCCACCTCATAGCCCTCTTTAACCCGGGGTCAGTTGCTGGAGATTTTACGTTGACGTTTTCCTTTAATTGCCTTGTACCTTTCACACGAAGAAACTTAATTTCAGATAATTTTACGACTGAATAATTTTTATTTACATCGATTTTTGCTAACATCGAGGAGCATTGATATTTTCAAATCAGAAACCTCAAAGTTCAGCCAAAAAAAGTCTTGGAATTTTCATGCGTGCTTTCCTTGCTTCCTTTTTCCTCCATTTCTACAACCCTCGCCCAATCTGTCAAAAAGACGCAGGGATCGAAAAAAATGTCGTGAAATCAGGGTCTATGAAACACCATTTCCATTTTGAAATCTGCTGTTAAAGTTAATCCACTTGAAGTTAATCTTTCTCTGGGGTGGAGTGGGAACACCACATAGATTTATTCAATCTAAAATGAGAGTTCTTGAGTGTGAGATTGAAGTTGAACCCGAGTTAACCCCCCAAATTAAAAAGGGTAAAATCGTGTTTAACTCCGAAACGTTAGTTTCACACTGAAAAACTTGACCCTTGGTAAAATATATTCTGTTGTTGTGTGCTGGACGTTTTTATTAGCATTTGATAGCCTAACTGCACTTGATGACCAATTGCGCCCATGTAATTGTTAAATATACAAAAAATATGAACCTTCATTTACCAACATTCCGTTCTCGTGGATTAATTAGATGCAGTTGAAACGCGGTGGCGAAAAACGTGGGAAAACAATTTTCCCAAATGAATTCCAGAAACGGTTAGAGCTCTGCTCAATGTTGTAATCGCCAACGGTAAATCAGTGGGATATGAAATGTTTCATTGATGTTGTTGCTTTACTGCTGCTCTGGACACAGCATATTGGAGTGAAGCACGATAGCCTTAGGGGCGAACATTTTTTTTTTTCAAAACTATTACTTTCCTATCTCACTTGGATCTATCTATCCTGGTAAGGTTTCTATTTGTATAAGCAAAGTCGAATATATCACGAATTGAGATGGGTGGGGTGGTGGTCTCAAAGTCCCCAGATTGCATTAAGAATTCATGGTCCATTTGGACATACAACTGTGGAGTGCCTTCCTTCCAAGTTAAATTTGCAGCAGTTGTTGTCTGCACAAATTCCAATTAACAGAAACGTACAGTATGAACCTCCGGTTTACTCCATCATATACAGAGCTCTTTGTAACATTGACAATTTTTTGTTCACTTTTGTTTTGTGGAGCTGCTGGGTAAGTCATGGCACCTGACACTGCATAAATTACATAGGTAGCGCGACTTTAATGTTGGTATATTCACCGCCAACGCCACCACCGCGCACCCACACCGCCTTACCGCACCCAGTTTTCGGAGTAGTTAAATCGGTTTGTGTTCCGTTTCGTTCTGTTATTAATGTTCAACGGTTGACACACACAAAAAACCACAATTGTTTCGAATGAGGAGGGCAAATGCATTTGTCATAGCTGTGGGTCAAGTTGTTGCTTAAAAAAAAAAAGTTAAGGTGCTATGCCTTGTGACAAGAAGTTGGATGGGGTCTATATGGGGTCACAGACGAATGTGTATTACGAGTGAATGTGACGTCTGGAACGCGGCAACTTGTTACATTATTATTATTTGCGTGGTAACGACATTTTCTATATGCGGTTTATGATGTGAGAAATAAAAAGTCACATACTCCGTACTCACTCAGGGCATGTGAATAAGTTTGCATAGCGATAAAATTTTTTTATTTTGGGCGTTGGGATAGATTTTCTCTAAGATATGCCAACTTTGGCGGATTAAGAGAATAATGTCATATTTACGACTAGGTACACCTTGTTTAAAGGAACTGTTATGCAGGTTTGTGTGATGGGGAAGGACTGTTGCAAATGGATATGTGAAGCCGCAGACGACATAAGACGAACGAGTTGTATAAGTCTGTTCAGGGTGTGGTTTCTGCGGTTATGGAGCGTAGATAAGATTATTACTTATGTGAATCAATGTTGGGGAATGTTTTTAATATTTGTGAAGGGAAAAGAAAAATGAAAAGGTATCTACATTCTAAATAGTCCATTAACTATACCAGAAGTATTAGGGCGAGGTAAGTTCATGACTTCCCCCTCCACCTCTATTTTTACCTAGTGGTATAAATACTGGAATTTACAAGAGCTCTTTGTGCTGAATACAGTCGACTTGGTGTGCTAAAATTTCAACTTTTAACAAATAAAACATCAAAGTGATACTGAGTAAATGAGTCAATTTAATAATTTAGTCAGTCTATAAGAAAGTGTATTAAATGTACTGAATACAAACGATACATAAACTGGGTATTTAAGTATCGGGCTCCAGTTAAAAGTATAATAATTACATCAATATTTAAAACTATCCGCTGCCATCTTTATAGAAAAAATATATTCAACCCAGCAAGTTATGTGCTGAGTAGGTACTATAAAAGTGTACTGATTCAATTAAATATGTAACTATTACATGTCTTGTTTAAATACACACTTTGGGCATTAAGCTGAAGTATGGACTCCTTAGTATTGGTTCATTTTTCTGTACTTGAATTTATTTAGTTGTTGCTAAAAGTAATTTGTAATGATTACCAAAACCTTACCACTGCCATCTGAATAGGCAAATGTATTAAAAATAGCAAGTTATGTGCTGAGGACATGTTTCGTGTACTAAGTAAATAAAATATATAATAAGAAAACGTCTTAAGCCTGATCCACATCTGTGTCGTGTGTTGTGTTGTGGAGTCGTGTGTCGCTGTCATTCCATATATTTTATGCGCCACACTGCAACACAACACACGAGACAAATGTGGTTCTACGCATATGAAATACATTGTAGCGATAGCGACACACGATTCCACAACACAACACACGACACAGATGTGGATCAGGCTTTACGTAAACAAACTGTGTTGGTTACAGCATGATGAAAAAACCATAACTTTCAATCCATTACTTTTTTACCAGTATTCTGTATTGTGAACTGAATTAGTGGTTGCTGAAAAAAAAAAAAATATGTATTGATTACCTATATCAATATTTAAAAATCCGCCACTGGCATCTGAATAGACTTATGAATCAAATGTATCAAGTTATGTGCTGAGTACAATCATCATGTACTGAGTTAACAAAATATGTACTATATGTAAATATGACTCGTATAAACAAACTGTGTTTGCCATTTCATGGTGCAAGAACTTTAGTAACAACTCATTAGTATTTTGCAACAGTATTCTGTAATGCGGATTGCCTTAATGCTTGCTCAAGAAAGTATGTAATGACTACATTAATAGTATAAATTGGACTTTGCCATTTAAATGAAAAAAATGTGCACGACTGGATCGCACAAACTTGCTCTTATAGCTAACAACTTTAACGTAGCTTGATGTTGACAATGTGCACATGTATTGGTTCCATAACATTATGATATCATTAAAACATTTTTTTTTTAAAAACAAAGGACCTCTTACATACAAATTTCTGCAAATTTGTTATTTAAATAGACAAAACAGATAGAGCTAAAAAAAGGATGCCATTTGATTTGCTTAATAAATATGAATTTATGAAAAAAAATTCAAAAATCGTTAGAGCGGTTTTCTTAAAAACTAATTTTTTATACATAAAAATTCCTGAACATTTTTAAAAATAAAATTTGGTATGCCAACTTTTAGAATTCAATAAAATACAATTTTACAGAAAATTAAAAAAATTTTCATGGACCGTTTTTCAAGATATTGAATTTTCAAAACAAAAAAAATTGAAAAATTATTTTTCCGAAAAATTTTATTTGCAAAATTGTTAAGGACCTCTTACACAAAAAATTTGTTTGAAATCGGTGTAGCCGTTAACGAGAAAGTTGAAAACCAAAAAATCGGTTCTATGAAAGGTACCGTTAATAACCGTTATAACATTTTTTTTTTCTACCAAAATATTAATTGTTCTAAAAATGGTAGCTCGTAATTTTTCAAAATCGTAGTCGCTTTTTAAATAAATCAATTTTTGTTGGTTGTATGGCAAGTACCGTTATTTTTTGAGCTAAAAAAAAATTTCGATTTCCCCTGTAGGGAATCCCATAAAAACCTTAAGTCCAAAGTTTGAAGAAAATCGCTTCAGCCATTTAAGTTGCAGGTCGAGGTACAGACAGACAGATGGACAGACGGGCAGACGGACAGACAGACAGAATTGCGAGACCCACTTTTTTCGCGTTCTCTATCATCGTATCATGCACGAATCCTAAACCTGCCCTATACTACGTATATCGCAAGTGAAAATGTATTCACAAGAGCAAGTTATATGTGAATACAATTCAAATGTACCGGATCAGAAAATACATATGTAGGTATTAAGTACATGCGTTGTTTAAAGGAACTGTGTAAGTCACAGCAGGGTGCAAAAGCCTTTAGTATCTACTCATTAGTATTCACACTGGTATTCTTTATTGCTCGCGTAGTTTCTGAAATTCAGTAGAAATTAAATTATGTAAAATTTGACTTTTTCCAAATAAAATAAACTTGTGGGAAAAACGCATGCGCGATATGAGCTGAAAATTAGATTAAGAAATGCGTGTTGATTACAAGAAAGATGCCCATTACATATAATTTCAAAGAAAGAATTCTATGGATTCATTACATAAATACGCCGTGACTAAAGTGAGTGCATTAAAACTGTACTCATCGTCGTCATAGAGCTAATAAATGTGTGTATGTATTCGTTACATATTTTAACATGTACTTAGAACCCATCTAAGGCTTGCAGAAACCTATGGGACTGTTTAGGTACACACATTTTTCTCTTAGTGCATTTCACAAAGATAAAATTAACAAACCCTATAATTTTATTCCAAATGGTTTTTACCTTTTTTTATCAACAATCCATACAATTTTATTTTACTTTAATTTCAAACGGTTTTAAAGGATTTTTAAGCTTGAATTATTTATCATTTACTGCAGTAAAAGAGAAAAAAAAAAAGTGTTATCCTGCATATTTTATCCTATAATAAAACACACTCAAAGGCAATGTTGAATTTATTTAATTTTATTAGCGCTACCTTTCAAATTTGATCAAACCATTGCGCAGTTTAAGTGCTGTCGTAAAATAAAAATAAAATAGGAAATAAGAAGAACACAAAAATTTAAATCTGACCTAAAATCATTTCAAGATATAAAATACATTTATACCTTTCCTACAATGACAAAAATCAATATATAGTTATGCATTAAACATGGCATACCTATACTTACTCTTACGACTTACGGTAGTAGATAGAAAGTCCCTAAAGAAGAAAAAATACCTTTTTTTTACCGAAATAAACAAATTTTATTTGAATTTCCAACTGTCTGCAGTTGGAATATATTTGCATATCGCAACCAAAATCGCGCTATACGAGGTAGTACGACGAGTCGAAAAAGAGCTGAGAAATATATACAACACAAACAAAAACAAAATAACCAAACAAACATATAACTTCAAAGAGAAAATCCTACAACGACTATTAGCCTCGCTATCTTTTTTTTTTTTTAAGTAAACTGCATCTCATTCTCATCTCATTCTATCTCAATGGTTCAAATTGTTTTATTGTGTTGGGTTCCCTTTTTTTTTTGCGTTTTTCTGCTTTTTTCCGTAAGTTTTTTTTGTGGTATTAGAGAAAGGCAATGATACTAAAAGTAAATTCGCATCTTATCCTGTCTTCCCTATATTCTTCACTATTCTCCCATCCATCGCCATCGTTTAGCTCCCATTCCCCCCCCCACACACCCCACAAGCTCTCACTCACTATTGTGAAATCAACATTTTGTATGGATTTTCCCACAATCTACTTTACCAGTCCTCTTACTTTTGTTTGGACTTTGGTGTCTAGTGGTCTCATGGTTTGCAGTAGATATACACTGTACACAACATAGTTGCTTATATTAGGACAAAAATTCAAACTGAAAACAAGCTTCGAAACCTTCACCATTTCTCTTCATCATTGTATCAGACATCGGACTTATAGGTATAGAGGAAAGAGGATGTGTAGGATGTCAGTTTTTTTTTAAAGTCATGTCCATTGCCCAGACATGAAGAGGTGGTAAAGATTTAAGAAGCATTGAATATGGGATTTCTATTTATCCTCCCTTTTTGGAGATATATGTATGTAATATGATTTTGAAATCAACTACATTTTGCGATGTACCAATTATTGTACTAACAATGCTTCATCTAGGATTGCCATTGTGTTTTTTTGTATTTAAAGGTGATAGTTGGTCAATCTATCTGCAAAGTATAAAAATTAAAAAGGAAATTCTAAAAAGAACCATAGTTTTTAAGCATTAGGCTGCGTACAAGTTTTCTCAAAATTTTTCAAAAAACGGTTTAAATATGAACAAAATTGTTAGATCCAAATATTAAAAATAAATAACATAAAACATTTTTAATCGAGAACCATTTGATGCACTCAATTCAAAACCTTAAAATTTGGCTATAACGTCAGCTTTTCGAGATAGTGTACCTAATCAAAATATACGTTTTTTTTCGGTAGGTACCAAATACATTTTCACCATAAAATCATTTCGGAATTCTTAACGTATATAATAATTTTTTTTCGGATGAAAAATAATGGTACTAGCCCAGTCGAATTCGATAATAAATTTGCAAAGCGCGATGTTGTTGGGGCATGTAAGAGTAGTCTGTAGCTAAGTTTGCAACTTCGAAAAAATGCAACAGTGAAAAAATGCAAAAATCAACCTATTTTTTCCTACATTTTCCTTAATAACTTTGTAAAAAGGCAACTTAGGAAAAAATCATCCATAATAAATTATTTTGTTATAAAATTTTCTACAAGACTATATTAGTTTTAAAGTCATGCATGTTATATTTGTGTTGCTATCGAACCAGGTATTAAATAAAAAAATCTTAAAAACTAAGTAATTTTAAAGCACTGTTTAAATTTTGGAATCAAACAGTCAATCAGTAGACGAAATTCGAAATTTCGATCCAAATCGGTGAAATAGTTTTGGCAAGAAACATTATGTGAACTAAGTGCAACAAGCAATTTTTGCATTATTGCTCTGGTCAAAGTAGGACACTTAAGTTGGCACTGATTTTTGTACATGTACTTAACTATCATAAAATATAGTTGTAATATTTATATCTTTTTTATAGCAACTTTGGTAGAAATAACATATGTAATTATATGCCAAGTAAACAATTTTCGGATTTTGTCTTGTTATACTATAGACTAGTCGATTCCAAAATTTTAGCAGAATTGGAAAATGTTTGACCTATTTCTGGAGTACTTCAAAGTTAATTAGTTTTTCAGATTTTTTTTTTTTAAATTCATGGTTAGATAGGAACACAAATATAATATGCATGGATTTAAAATTGATGCGTGATCCTGTAGAAAATTTTATAGCACTCAAGTTTATAGTGGACGGTTTTTTCCTTAGTTGCATATTTTCAAAGTTATAAAGGAAAATGTTAGAAAAAATGGGGTGCGCTTAGCGTTTTTTTCACTGTTGCATTTTTCCTGCATCGAGCACAGGTTTTTTGAAATTGAAAACTAAGCTACATACTACTCTAACATGCCCCAACAACATATAAAAAATGCAGAGCTATATTGCGTTGCATTTTTCCTGCAGTTGCAAATATTAAGAACATTCTTTAGCTTTGGAAACAACTCCAATGCAATTGTTCCATAATAGGTGATAGCTCCCCACACCATAACACATGATGTATGACTGCGATGTCTTGACAAAATAAGTTCTTCTTTTCTTTAATCGTAAAAACAAAAGTTGTAACCATCGGGTCCGTCAATATTAAACTTTTTTTCATCTGAAAAGACACCCTTTTTCCATACGTTGCTACATGCAACATGCTCACTGGCGAAATTCAACCATAGTTCCTTGTATAGCTGCCGTTGAACCGATTTCTTTTTGCTTTTCGTACTCTCGATGTTACCACTGGTTTTAATAATCCTTAAAACCGTCGAAATACTAGCTGATACCCCACTTTTTGACCTTATTTTAGGCGCTCATAGTGTGGAATTTGAAGCTAGTCGCTGAATGAGTCGCTTTCTTTGGATTGTTGTTGCTTGAGATGTGTGACCTTTTCGTTTTTTACATAGTTTTTAGAATCTGCTAGATAGTTGCTGACAATGGTCTAACTTCTGTTCGGTCTCCTAGCTTTTTCTCGGCCTGAGAATCCCAGTTTCTTTAAAGCATCTATTGTTTCTCTTTCTGCTACTGTCGACGTGTTTCTAGAGCCCATTTTAACTTGGAATTTTATATCCTTTCTTAAATATTTTAAACTTTTCTTTGAAAAGAATCGGCGATGTTAAATTTTACTAGGCAATTTTTGGAATGGCCTCAATAAAGTGACGCAACTTTTAATATCCATTTTTTGCAGTCCATTCACATAATTTGGGAAATTTCTATAGATTTTTCAAGTTAACTCTTTAACTTTATCCTTTTTTATTGCAAAATATATATACCTACTCATACGTATCAAAAATTTCCAGGAAAATATTATCGAGAAAAAACTTGTATGAAAATAGTGGCCTCAAACAAGTGATAGGGAGTGTACGTAGCGTAATGGTTAGGACGTTGGACTGTCTCGCTGAAGGTCAGGGTTCGCTTCCCAGCCTCATCCACCTAAAAACTAAAAAAAATTTTTCACGGCTACTGCATCTTGCGAGGAATTGACAAGTCCTCAAAAAGTACCAATTGTCATGTAAAAGTGCTTCTCGTCCAGCCGTTCGGATTCGGCATAAAATTGTAGGTCCCTTCCATTACTGTCGGCACCCAAGGAATGGTTTTGAGTTGTTAGTCATTAGGCCCTTCTTCTTCACGAGCCGTTGCGCCACCCAATTTATTTTATTTATTTATATATTACTAATTTTTGATATTTTTTTTGAAAAATTATTTTTTTTTTTGTACTTCTAGTAAAGGGTGATTTTTAAAGAGCTTGAGAGAAAAAACGCATAAAATTTGCAAAATCTCATCGATTCTTTATTTGAAACGTTAGATTGGTTCATGACATTTACTTTTTGAAGATAATTTCATTTAAATGTTGACCGCGGCTGCGTCTTAGGTGGTCCATTCGGAAAGTCCAATTTTGGGTAACTTTTTCGAGCATTTCGGCCGGAATAGCCCGAATTTCTTCGGAAATGTTGTCTTCCAAAGCTGGAATAGTTGCTGGCTTATTTGTGTAGACTTTAGACTTGACGTAGCCCCACAAAAAATAGTCTAAAGGCGTCAAATCGCATGATCTTGGTGGCCAACTTACCGGTCCATTCCTTGAGATGAATTGTTCTCCGAAGTTTTCCCTCAAAATGGCCATAGAATCGCGAGCTGTGTGGCATGTAGCGCCATCTTGTTGAAACCACATGTCAACCAAGTTCAGTTCTTCCATTTTTGGCAACAAAAAGTTTGTTAGCATTGAACGATAGCGATCGCCATTCACCGTAACGTTGCGTCCAACAGCATCTTTGAAAAAATACGGTCCAATGATTCCACCAGCGTACAAACCACACCAAACAGTGCATTTTTCGGGATGCATGGGCAGTTCTTGAACGGCTTCTGGTTGCTCTTCACTCCAAATGCGGCAATTTTGTTTATTTACGTAGCCATTCAACCAGAAATGAGCCTCATCGCTGAACAAAATTTGTCGATAAAAAAGCGGATTTTCTGCCAACTTTTCTAGGGCCCATTCACTGAAAATTCGACGTTGTGGCAGATCGTTCGGCTTCAGTTCTTGCACGAGCTGTATTTTATACGGTTTTACACCAAGATCTTTCCGTAAAATCTTCCATGTGGTCGAATAACACAAACCCAATTGCTGCGAACGGCGACGAATCGACATTTCACGGTCTTCAGCAACACTCTCAGAAACAGACGCAATATTCTCTTCTGTACGCACTGTACGCATTCGTGTGGTTGGTTTAATGTCCAATAAAGTAAACTGAGTGCGAAACTTGGTCACAATCGCATTAATTGTTTGCTCACTTGGTCGATTATGTAGACCATAAATCGGACGTAAAGCGCGAAACACATTTCGAACCGAACACTGATTTTGGTAATAAAATTCAATGATTTGCAAGCGTTGCTCGTTAGTAAGTCTATTCATGATGAAATGTCAAAGCATACTGAGCATCTTTCTCTTTGACACCATGTCTGAAATCCCGCGTGATCTGTCAAATACTAATGCATGAAAATCCTAACCTCAAAAAAATCACCCGTTAGAATACATTATTTGGTTTTTTTTTATCCAAAAACAATTGATTTTAAAAATTTTCAAAAAAAAAATGATTTGTTTTTTTTGTTGTTGAAAATTCTCTTTTTTTTTAATAAACATCACAGCAAAACTATGAACAAAGTTTAAAATTAATGACATTTGTTCCTTTATTTAATTTTTAAGACTTTGATCATTCATTACGGAAAACCGGTTAGACGGTTTTTTTTCATTTTGAAAATTTACAGGAATACTTTTTTATTGTAGTAATACTTTTTTCTGTAGTATACTAGGGCCAGTTTCACAGTTAACACTTACCGGAATAAGTTGCACTTATGTTTTGAATTTTGGTAGTTTTTGGTAATTTTTGCAGTCTGAATTAGTGATACTTAAGTGCCCAGCACGGGGGACTTAAGTGTTACTCATTCAGGTAAGTGAGCACTGCGGAAATTGGTATTTTGAATACTTTATTGCGCACTTAAGTACCACTCTTTTGACTGTGAAACTGGCCCTAAGATAACGATTGTGATCGATAATTGCAAATATAAAAAAAAAATTATTATTAAAAGACTCCAAAAGATCGTTTTTTAACATTTTTAAAAATACATTTAAAAAAATGTTCTTCATAAAATTTTTAAATAATCTTGTAAGAATTTATCTTTTGTTTTTGAAACTGCAATTAAATTTAATTTGATGTCATTATTTGCCAAGATCAGTCGGTGATCATTTTTTACTCAGTAAATCAAATTCAGGTTCAAGAAAATGCAACTCTCCAATTTTTTTTTGAAAATGTTTGGCTCAATTTTTTTTTTGTAACTTCGCAGTAATGGAATAAATTGAAAACAAGCTATATGAATCTTTAGAATATTTTTCGTTTCATCTCAATACGACAATTTTTCACAAAGATACAGCTCTTCAAAAAACATTAAAAAATCGAAAAAATCGTTTTCTTTATTTTGTTTGACTAGTTTAAATGGAAAAATCATTTATTACATCAGCCCAATCTCTAAGTTGTCTTGTATTCACAAGCTTTTTGAGCAGTGTGTGATAGTTCAATATTCAACTGTAAAAACACTGCAATCTGCAATCAACAACATGGTCATTTAGATAAGTGCTTATCTGCGTTGGAAAGTGGAGATTATAATATCACATATAAATTAAAAGTATTTGGATTTCCTTAAGAAAAACATTATTTTGATCTCTTCTTATTTGCAAAATAGATCTTACCAAATCAAGTTTAGGAGCTCTTTCTCTCAAACTCTTTTATTGCCAAATCAGGAGTTCCTCAGGGTAGTAATTTAGGACCACTTCTTTTTATCTTAGCTATCAAAAATGCACCCCTCTATTTACATTATAGTTTAATTCTTATTTTCGCGGACGATGAAAACATTTTAAAAAGCATTTGCCCTAAGTAATAAACGGGTTTAGAGTCGAAGCAAGCTTAGTTTCGACTTTTTTGTGTGTTTAGCCTAAAGCTCGACTTTAGGCTAAACACACAAAAAAAAACTCGAATCTAAATTCGTTTATTAGTTAGGGCCATTAAATCTCTGCCAATGATCGTTTACTTCTATAAGTTGTTTTGTCTTCTGTATTAAGGACGGTTTTAATCTTAATTCTATTAAATGTGAGACAATGACCTTTTCTAAAAAATTAAGTCTTGGTTCGTTTGATTATAAAATAACGCAGCACACTTTCGGTAATGTTCGTAGTTTCAAGGACCTTTGGGTTCATTTTACTTCTAATCTCTAATATAGCGATGGTAAACATGAATTTCATTATCTCTATGTTACCCTAGCACTGTATAACTGTCAAAGCTTGAAAACGCATCACAAGTATTTACTCCTTGATGTAACTACTGATTTATTAAGTTGAAGTACATAGTTTTTTTATTTCTTTGCCATGGAAAGTAATAAACAATGTACGACATATTGAAGCGTTTTTTCTTACAGACTTCCACTGTTGGCAGCTTGTACAATGGAATCAGTCGAAAGCACATATGGTAAAATTAGAAGAAGGTGGCAACCTTGTCCTAAGACTGTGTGTTCTATGTTCAGAGACTTTCAAAAGTTCACAGGAGACCCTTCTTTTTGCAACTATCAGCTATAAGCAGACCATCAACACCATACATCAACGAAAATTTCCATTTTTGCCTCCTGGAAAAGAGGAAGGAAATCCTTAATTTTTAACGTTACATATACTCGGAAATGATTCACTATCATCGACAACGACGTACAGCAACAGAAAGGCGACTACGACCAATTCCATTTACCTACACACATTATACCTTAGAGAACTCTAAATAGATAGAAGATAGAAATCTCTGGAGCTGAGCGTCTAGGCCAACCAACACTTCACGTTCACACAACACGATCACACACTCTTATAGACTTTAATGCAGACCACATTGTGAAACAGTTTTATTTTTTTTTTTTTCAAAATTTGTGGGATTTTACTCTGTCAACATCACAGATAGCTGACGAACAGGTTGAGTTGTAAAAATTTCTTCTGCCAGATTCAATTTGATTTGTGTGGGCAACATGAACATAAGAACATCCAGCATCAGGAGGATGACGACTTTTTGTTCTGTTTCTGCTGCATTTGGAACAGGCGACAGAATGCGATTGTTTTTTTTTTTTTTGTTGCTTTTGAATGAAAATATAAGAAGAAAATCCTCCACACAAAACCCCATTGAGAAGAGTGGTTGTCATTTTGTATAAAACTGTAGGTATATGAGAAGTCTCAGGAGCGTGTGATTTATTTTTGTACATGATTCACGTGTACATGAAACCTTCAAAGGTTAACATATAGACTACTCTCCTTCCCTTTGAATGGAATGCAACGTGTTTCTGTGCGATGGAAGGATTGAAGGTTGTATAATAAATGTCTGTAGAAAAGTAGAGCTTCAGAAATGACCATTATTTCTTTATTGTTCGCTTGAATTGCCTTCGATTGGCAGGAAAGGTATAAAGGTACCTAACTAAAAGGATTTTGGAAAATTTCTTTGCGCAGGAAAGTCCATCGCAGTGATTACGGTGAATGATGGCTAAAGGATTAATAGGTTTTGCTGCAGGTGATTCGCATAGGATAAAGGAAACTACTATACAACCTACGAATAAATTGAAATCGATTGGGCAAATTTTCTTCTTATATCTAAAGCTATCGTTGGTAAAGGCCTTTAACAAAGCATGAATATTCGTGTACAAATTAAGAAGCTTTTATGATTATTCTTTCAGGAAGTTTAAAAAAATAAACAAATCGGGTGGCACAACGGCTCATGAAGAACCAGGGCCTAGTGACTAACAACTCGCAACCATTCCTGTGTGCGCCTTCGACAGGAATGGAGTAGCCCGTAGCGTAATGGTTAGTGCGTTCGAATGTCACGCTGGAGGTCTGGAATCGCTTCCCAGCCTCGTCCACCTAAAAAATAAAATGTTTTTTTTCAGGGCTACTGCCTCTTGCGAGGAATTGACAAATATTCCAAGAGTATCACTTGTCACGAATAAGTGCTTCTCGTCTAGCCGTTCGGATTCGGCATAAAATTGTAGGTCCCTTCCATTCCATTCAGGAAGTTTAAGTGTTTTAATTTCAAAGAATATGGAAGTTCTATTGCAAAATTCTTGGTAGTAATAGCTATACCGGAGTTTTAGAATTCTTTAGAAACGTTAGGAATTCGTGAAAATTTCATAAATTAACACTAAGCGGATGTGCTTTAATTTTGAATTTAATTTTCACTTTGAATGATATTTTATATGCCTAGCTGTAAGCTTGTCTTGTCTTTAAGAAAACTCCTAACCAAGAATAAGAGTATTGCAGACTTCCTCTATAAAAAAAAATGATTTAAGCTTAACGGGAGTACATGAAATGAAGTATTTCACTAATCTCTAATGTCCCACCTAATAACCCAATAGACGCTAAGGCATACTTGTAGCTACCTTGGAATTGTCGTCTTCACTGCTATTTCGGTAGACAACCTCCAGTGAGTACTAATCACCCAGCTCCATAAACACGCAAGAACCAATTAAAATTTTAAGAACCTTGAACAAATTTGGCAAACTGGCCAACTATTAAAATATTGATTTTCAACTTCAATTGTATTAGTTCAGTATAGAAATCGCCGGTACACAGATATTAACATATTCTATCCACGAGTTATTTATCTTTAAATTTCAAGTATTTCGGTACCTTTTTATTTGTCATCCAACACTGTCGCGTCGCGCGCCGTCCGCGGCCGGAAATGAGGCTATATATTTTAAGTTTCTACATACACATTCGCAGTACGAAAAACAAAATCTAAATTTCATTGGTTCACCAAAAATATTGACTATAACTGCCGAAAATGACAACTTTATAACTGTGTTTATAAAAGCGCACTGATGAAAACGTCCAATGAATTTCTAATTCATAATAGTCGAATTGAATGCCATTTATGTCACGTAATTATGTTAATTAAATGTCAATGGCATATCTCTCTATGTATATCTCTCATCTGGACGACAATGTTACCTATCATTATAATACTACAATGCGGTTCATAAAATAATAAGTAGGTATATTGTTGTTATAAGCGTACATAGATCGTAGGTGTTGTAGGTAGATGATTGATCTGTGCAAACTGCTCAACAAACAACCTACCTACTCACATAAATCACTTCCTTATTAAAAGATGAAAATTCCATCCATAGAGATTGAAGTTGAAAATTATGCTACTTACATTTATTTAATTTATCTTTGTTCAAAACCTTGAAAAAATAATTTGCGGGGAATCAACGATGCAAACACATACATACACGCATAGCAATGAAGTTTTAATTATAGAAAACATTTTAACAGCTGCTTTGCTGCTGTTAATAAATATTTATAAGGGAAATCTGAATCTGTTACGGTTATTGAATTATATTAATCTTTAATGGCACAGAAATAGCTCCTGCAATTATAAATACAGAAATTTAATTTTATTCTTTGCTCTGGAATTAAAGATCTTAACACACATACATATAGGTAAATAAAAAAAAAACTATAATATAGCCTTAAAGAAATTACGAATGTGTTTGATAGGTTAGCTTTACCTCCCCCCCCCCCAACAAAATATCCAAATTATCTTAAAATCAGATTTTGTAAGGACCTGTTTAGCGAAGTCGAAGTTTATCAAGTACAATATTTGTTTCGGCACAACCTTAGGGTAATTTTCAATATAAAATCTAATTATATCAAAACAAAAACAATCCGACTGTCCTAAGCTAGATTAAAATCGTTTTTTATGGAATGATGACTGTTTTTTTGCGCACAACATGTAAAATATTACCGAACACCATTTAAAAATAAATAAGAGCATTTGTCATGGCAGACAAAAATCAGAAACGACCTGCCTTTCGTCAATTCTGGCAATTCCGCTTTTCTTTCTGAGTTGCTTGTGATATTTGACTGAATGAATACTACAACTTCTCGAGCCCCAAATGCAAATTATTAAAAATTTTGTGAAACCATGAAATGTTCAAACTTTGTTTTTAGATATTGGTTATTTTAATCCTGAAGACCTCATTTTCAATAATAACGTCGAAAACGATTTCATAAATCCATTCTTAAACTTTAATTTTAATTGTTTTAAAATTCAATTTCAATCTTTTTTTCAAAATTGTTCGTCAAAAATATACAAATTTCAGCACAAAAATTAACTCTTTAAACAACTTTTAATTGCTAATGCCCAAAATCATGTAAGGCATGTAATCGAAAACGGCTTGAAAATATAGACAATTTTCGGGATTTTTCAGTTTTTTTTCAAATACAAAGACATTTTATAAAATTTTTGGGGACCTGTCGTATTTTCTTACCAGTAAGCTTAGAGAGTCAAAACGAAATCGGCTGTTTGGTTTCAGATTAATATTTCGGGAAATGTGCCACAACAAAATATAATTGTTTTGTATACTCATCAAAAACTACACGATACCTATCTTGAATATCTGACAAACCTAATTTTACGGACAATCATATTAACCACACATTTTGTATATTCACGTGCTAATACAAAACTGCCAGATTCTACCAGGTTCAGTCCAAAATCTGTCAAAGTTCTTATAAAAAAATAAAACTGGTATAAAGCTGACAGCTTGGGACTAGGACGCGAAAATACCAATTGTCACATTATCTCAAAATTTCTAAAAAAAAAAAAATATACCTGCACCGTAGTATAAACCTGAAAAAATCATCGAACTGGACAAAGATTCGGTAAGAACAAAGCGAAATTATCAATATCTCCAAATCTATAGTAATTCTCAAACAAATTGCCATTGAATGAAGTAGAAACGATTTGTCAAACAACCTCAATTTCCTTATAGAACGGTGACCAACTCATAATATGGTTGACTAACTATGATTTATTCCATTTAGTTAAAATTAATACCCTAAAATCCATTTTAATTATACATTAATAAATATTTGTATGAATAATTTTGGGTGCTGAGGTGGAAATTTGGATTTTAAGAAAGTGCTGATTTTAAAAAGTTTATTCAAGTTTTTTTTAAAATGGTCTGGGTACAACAAGGATTTGAGCTGATAAAAATTAGTCAACTGCACCAAAAAACTTCTATTTTGCACGTGCTCAAGAATTTCTCGTCTACAATAAAGTTAAAGTTAAAGGACCATTCACATGAGAGCGACCAACGACCGACAAATGAACAAACAAACGGGAATTAAAACATTAATTAACCTTAAAATTTTACAAAATCTTGTCTAATGGTAGAATTTGTGAATGTTTGAATGTTCAACAACCACTTGAGTGGGCTACCACCATTGTATTTGACTGGAATTATTTCAATTTCATGGCTGCCACACCAATCAGTTATCAGATTTCTTATTAGTGGTGCTTAGTCTTTATGTATGAGTGTGTTTTATAATACAAATTCTATATACTACTGAAATACATCAGCCAAGTAGAAGACTTAGCATAATTTAATTGGACTTGTTGAATTATTGATTCAATATAGCTTTTAACGGCCTTTAGTCCATACAAATTGGCGTTTCGCTTCGGCGTATATAAAAATTGCGTCTTGACAAGGCCCTCACTGTCAACTGAAGAGTCCAAGTGAGAACGCCGGGACGAAACGCCAATTTGTATGGACAAAAGGCCGTTAAAAGCTATATTGAATCTTAGCCTTTATGTTCAATTTTAATTTATAAATTATTAGTGCCGTCAATTTGATTTAAGATTAATTTTAAAATTATAAAATATGAATTTTTATTTGCTTAAATATGAGAAAATTGAGAAAATAAATTGGTCGTAACGAATTGCGGCTATTCACGACGAACAAATTATTTTCTTAAAATTCTCTTGCTTTACCAATTTAAATGAAAATTTTAGTATCTTAAATTATTCCCCAATTATATTTCTTCCAATTTGTCTAGATTTCGTAAAAAATTTAGATTTATTAAGTTTTAAGTCTCATTTGTTCATTCATTAGTCGGTCGTTGGTCGCTCTCACGTGTACAGTCTTAAAGGCAACACTCACCCATTAACTATACTAACATCTAATAAACTTATGACCCAAGCAACGAGAGTTCAAAAAGAATACCTGTGGTTATTCATTAAAAATCAGTTCAGACGTTCAGAATTTATCAAATCAGACGACTTCCATACAAAAAATTTAAATATAAGATAAAAAGTAATACAAAGTAAAAAAATCCCCAAGAAATTGGGTGTAGGGAAAATTTTGTGTAGGTGATTTTATTAAAACAAAAACACTTAAGTGCGGCTAGTAAAAATTCTAGTTGTCTCAATATGCAGTTTATAAAGACAAAAACCTTACATTGGATGGACATGATCAGGTGACCTCGGTGGCGCAATGCGTAGTGCATAGGCCTCAGAGGTAGCTGGTCTAGGTTCGATTCCAATTGACGGCACTAATTTATAAATTAAAATTGAACATAAGGACCACTGAAAGGAATCTGATGATTGGCAGCCATGAAATTGCAATAATTCCAGCCAAAATAAATACAATGGTGGTAGCCCACTCAAGTGATTGTTGAAAATTCAAACATTCATAAATAATATAAATGACGGAGCGAAAGCTATGCAGCCTAACTGCGAGTATGTTATCACACAAAAAACTCAATTTATTTACAACACTTATCTTTAGGCTCCGGGATTTTAGTATATAAAAAAAAAATACATAAAAAAATTTATAACTGACCAATTAATAAAATTTTAAAAAATCCATTTGACCTTGAGAACTCTTTAAATATTTAATAAAAAAATAACTATGGCTTATAGGGCTGGCCACGAGACGAGAAAAGTCTCGGTCTCGATCTCGGTCTTTCATGATGAGGCCGAGACGAGAGGAGACTGCCTTCTAAGCACACGAGACGAGACCATATATTTAGACCGAAATTTACAATGAGTCTGATAAATTAAAAAAATTCAATTTCAGTTAATTATTTTTTTTTTCTCCTGCACATATTCAACCTATAATCGAAAATATTTCGTTCCAATAATCAACAGTTTGTCCGGAAATCGTATTTTTCAGAGACGAGACTTAACAATACGAGACCGACAGGAGACCGAGACGACACTGAACATTTTCGATTGTAACGAGACCGAGACGAGACATACAAAAGTCTCACAGAGTCTCATCTCGTGGCCAGCCCTAATGGCTGACCAATTATTGCAACAAGCTGATTTTTGTTTGACCAGTTACTAGCCTTTTATGTGGCATACTTTTTTTTTGCGAATATATCGTGATGCGCTAAGATCCCGGAGCCTAATCTTTACTTACTGACGATACTAATTTCTTAAAACTAGGTTTGACAATGGCCGGAAATGAATTGTGTTGCTGCGTCTCCAAGCATTTATTATGACGCTTAAAAATTTCGCAAACATTTGTTAAGCCGCTAATTTCGTATGGAACCACTTTGCGATACCAAGAGTGCACCACCCATCGCTGTGATACTGTGAACCGCCAAATGCTGCGGATAATGTGCCAGCTTGTGCAACTCGTGTGTTATCTTAAGTGGATCTCACGTTATCCAATTTAAATTTCTTCAGTCGCACCACAAGAATGTGGAATGCTTTACCTGACTCGACTTTCCCCTACCATTTCGATGTGCAAACGTTCAAAACCAATGTGCATTGGTATCTCCTTCTAAATCCTCTCCTACTTACCTAATCGCTCGTGCTGTGTTAAAAACATTTTAAGGGTAGCCATAACCCCTTTTGCGCGCGTGGAATATAAAAAAAAAAAGTGACGCACCATATAAATTTTCATTGTTTTGGGTTTCGGTCAGAGTGCAAAACTAATCTGTTACAAGTCGTAAACTGACAAAGAAATTCTATTCTCTCTATCTGTGAAAATATAGAGTGTGTCATCAGACCCACTCCATTTTCATGCACTAGTTCTGGGAGAATTGGGTTTAAATTCTCTGTTTTTGACAAAATACAAAAAAATAAATCTAAGCTAATTAAGCAGATAGCTTAAATGTGTAATTTTAAACGAAAGAGTTGACGTACAAACTTAGTTATATGAAACCAAAAGTTACCATCAATCGAATTATTCACCTACATAATCTACACATGCTTACACACATGAAATGTTTTTAATTTAAAATAGATTCAAAATAATCATCTCTCTAAGTCAAATCGATTTTTAGATGAAAATACCTTTGTCTGACGTGTTTGTAGAAATTGCTTTTAATTAGAGCCGCATTTTCGCTAAGTAGGTTCTTACCGATTGAATGGTTCTGAAATCTCAATTTGAAGTGTCGCATTTTATTCGAATTGTTGGAATAAAGTATCACTCGATTACACCTGTGCATCGCATTTGTTAAACAAACAACATCATCATCATCACCATCGTATATCGATATGTGAACCGACCGTATAGGCAAAAAGCATTTCGTTGCCTCGAACCTACTACCTGGCACATGACATCGACTAACCGACGAGACGCGACGAGAAGGAACAGAAACATATGCCACTCATGGTGGGTGATGTAACTACTCAACTTATGTGTGTGGAATGAGTTTTTCCATAAAATGTAGGTACACAATATACGAACAACACACTGGGTGATCTGTGTGGGTAACGAGCCATGTGTGAACGAACCAAGGTGTTATATGAATGTGTAGGTGGATTGAGGCCATAGGGATCGGAGCAGTGCTAGCGTCGCGTCACCATCAAAGTCCGTCGCCACGCAACGTGTGATTATGCATTGTGGCGCTTTTTCCCCTCGAACGAACTTCTATTTCCATTTATTTTCATTTGACATTAGATGTCACTTTTTGGTTCACAATCGATTGTCTCTTCACTGAATGGAGATTTCTTTCAAAGTTTGACAGTAAGGCACATTTTCTTTTGTATACATAAATACCATTTTGGTTGTTTCTATTGATTTTGATGAGAGAGATGGGAGGATATAGAGTGAGGATGCCTGTCAATTGTGTTCATTATTTTTATTTTTATTTTATTTATTCTTTCAAAACACGAGGATGAATTTTAATTCTCCATCAATATATTCACCTTTTGTTTATTTGTATGTGCTTTTTAATGGCTTAAGGTCAGGTGTATTGTGATTGAGTGCTTCTTCTGATGGATTTTGTTCATTTTTGTTTTCTGTCCTTTTAATCAAAAAATCATCCATTATCAAGGATGCTCTTTGACTTCTTTCTCGAGAGGTTTTTATTTTCAAACTTTTTGAATTTATATTGATGGAAAAAATGTGCGGTAGCACGAAACTCTCTGACACACATGTGACATGAAGGTTAATAAATAAAAAGAATCGCTTTGTTTTAAAAAATAAATTTACAAGGAAATTCATCAAAAAATCCAAATAAGCTTTAAAAAATATTGGAAGGTTTATTCTTATGCGGTACAGCCTGAAGCACTAATGCAACAATGTCATACCTCATTAATTTTGCATTTTATCACAAATTATAAAAAATATAGCAACAACAAAAAATACTCTGTCTTCACTCTCGCTTTCTACTGGATTTAACCTTATTTGGTAATTAAGTTGAGTTCACATGTTAAGCCTCGAGTAGTATACTTAAAATCACCTCCGCATTTTGTTGTCTGAATCAAACAAAACAACCATTCATTTATGGTGCGACAGACGCATGAAATTGAACAAATTGATGTGAAGGTCAGCGGAACTTTACATGTATGAAAATGAATGAAGGTTGTAGATGAAGACTTATCCATATTTGAATTTTTCTCTGGGCATTGATGAGCTGTAGTGTAGCATTTCTTATGAAAAAAAATTGTTTCTCTGATTGCCTTATTGGGTCATACGTGGTATCAATCAGCAATCAAAATAAATTATAAAAAAAATAATATGGGATATTTTGAACTGAACTTGTTTAGTATATGAAGATGGAAGTGCATGTGACCAATAACTACACTGTGAAAAAATCAGGTAAAATTAAAATTATAAAAATGAAATGGAATTACTGTCTCTCGATACATACGATTAAACCAACACACTAGAAATCGAGGAGAAAGAGACAATATTTAATCATAAAATACGAAAATATTTTTCACTCCTTCCGTTCCATATAAAATTTAATTCACGAACGATTAAATTTTCGATAAATACAAATGTATGATTCACTCACGAATTGACTTCATTGTATCTCTTGTTTGCGAGCGAACTGAAAAATAAAATTCACAATTTCACATCGTTCGTTCGTAAAAAGCAATTGAAAAGGCTCGTGAATGCTTCTTCATTTATTCTCGTGATAAATTCAATAACGAATGATATTGTTCATGTTCCAGCAGATATGATTTGCTCGTGAAAACGAATTTTATCTAATTTTAACCGAAAATGAGGATCGTCAAGCTGAAACTACCACAAGTGAAATTCAAAAATCTTATGCGGACATATTTAAGTTCCACTTTTGGGCTAATTAAGTACCCCAACTACGATGGAGAACTTAAATCCCTTCCCCCTTAAACTTGTGGTGGACCTAGCTTGTCATCAAGCTAGAACCACCACACGCTCAAACACAAAATTTCAAAAAAAAATAATGATGATGAACAAAATGGAACTTTAATATGGCATCATTAGATTTTTGAATGAATTTCACGCGAGAAAATGAATCAAATTGTATCGTTTTCCGATATATGCTTTTAAGGTAAAAGCCATACAGACAAAAATTCCAGACTTTGAAGAAGTCAAACTTTCCATCATTGGGACTGAAGACCTAAACTTTTTTTTTTAAATTATAATTTTAACTATATACCTGTAAGGCCTCAGGTCTTTTAAATGCAATGCACGGCACTAGTTAGAAGGAATTGAAGGAAAGGAAAGATTTTTGTTGGCACAGTGGATTGAAAAATAGAAGTTAATTATCTCGTGAAATTAAAGTCTAAAGTGTTGAAAAAGAACAAAACAAGTGACCTCAACTCCAGAAATAAGTTTTGCCCAGGTGAAGTCGCAGTTTTAGGTCGATGTATACCGACTGTAAATATCGACAGTAGGTATGACGACATCTAACTGATGAGCCCACTTTCATACCTGGGCGAAATGCATTTCTAGAGTTAAGGTCACTTGTACTTCTAATTGAATCATACGCAGTCACTCCACTTAAACAGAAGTTAATTTGGTGTAAACAACCAATTTGGTGTATTTCTTGGAAAACCATTACACTGTGTTTTCTACCTGATTTGTGCCTTTTTTTCTTCAACCAATTAATTTCAATTGCAATTGGTAGGAGAATAGAGCTAAGGAGCGAAAAGGTATGTATACGAAAAAGATAAAAGTTCAAGGGATCGATATAACATTTAAATACATTTTTGAAAATAAATCATTAATAATAACGTCTACTCTTTCGACTAGGTAGATTAATAAGTTTCAGCATTCATTGCTTACATTACCTATAAAACACTATTTCTATGACCATATTTCTACGGGCCATATTGCGCTGCAACGTTTTCCAAGGCAATACATTTACCTATTTAGATTTTAATGTTCCATAAAAAAAAAATTAACTTTTCCTCGAATAAAAACACCATGATAACGTGACTAGAATGTTCGATCTTCAAATTATATACCTACCAAATCAATTAAATGTTAAAAAAAAAAAATTATCACACACATAAACATTATGAGCATGAAAAAGAAGGCTATAAAACAAAATAAAATATAACTACTTTAAAATGACATCATGACAACGTTATTTTTCGATTATTTAACTTTATTAGAAAAAAAAAATAAAAATACAAAATAAAAAAAGGTTGGTATGTGCCACAGCTGTCACAAGTTCAATTCAACTCATTCCAAGAACTCCTTATATTTGAGCTAACCGATTTGAAATTCTTCATCTCACACCAATTCAATCTTGGAGTTGTGAACTTTTATATTTTTTTTTTTTTTTTTTTTGCGAAGTAGATGTGAAAACATTTTAACATCTCCTTGACATTGAAGTTGGAACAAATTTGTCATAATTGAACACACCTTGTCGCACATAAATAATTCAATTTGAATGTTTTGGTTTGACATAGGTTGTGTCGTAAATATGCGACACATAAATTGCTTTTATAATATTAGCTTCGACTCTTCGTATTGGTTTTTTACATTAAAATTCATAAGGTACAGTCAATACCGCTTAAACAAATTGGCAAACCACATTTTTTTTATTTAACTTAAGATGCAGGAGGAATCCTTTCGGTTCTGATGTCTATGTATGTAGGTGTGGTGTATAAATAAAATGTAAGTACTATGACGTAATTAATTTCTGATTTTCAGTTTAGCGGGCTCCTTTAAGCAATATATGTAGTTCATGTGATAATTTAGCTGTTTGGTAAATTTTGTTTTTCAGTTAATAAATCAATTTTGTCAGGAAAGTGTAGTACCTACAAATAACTGGAGTTTATTGTTTTGTTTATACCAATAAATTGCAATACCTCTTTTGTGTGTGAAGTGTGTTGTGTGTGTAGTAGATCGGTATGTATAGATATTCAAATTGATATAAATTGTGAGGGAGGGAGTTGTTATTTTATAGTGCCTATACCGTATTACTCAGATATTCATTATTTTCACACTCTACAGGCCTAGCCGGTCGCCACAATACATAAATAATATGCATACCATAAATTATCATTATACGCAGTGACACAAGATGATTTCATTCAGAAAATTGTTAGATTCTCCGATTTGATATGGACAGTTGATGGTTACGGATCAGTAAAATTTATTGATTTCGTCATATCCTACTTATAATGTGGAATATGCCATACCCAAGATAGGGTGGTTTTTAATCCCCGTCGTTGAAAGTTAGAGTAAAAAAAAAGATTCTTCATGAACAAACATTTTGTCCGGTGTCATTATGCCTTGTCTCTACAGCCTTACTTTTCCGATACAAATTTGTATGGAAATTTTGTTCTTCGCTTTTATATTTTTCTCTCGAACTATTGCATTTATTAAAATAATGCAAAAAACTAAGAATAAAATCATCCAGCTATAAGAAAAAAAAATTATGAAAAATCTAATATACAAAAATCTCGTGTCACGGTGTTTGTTATAGAACTCCTCCGAAACGGCTCGATCGATTTTAATGAAATTTTGTGTGTATATTTGGTAGGTATGAGAATCGGTTTTAGAGTATACTTCATACCAATAGGCGATTAGGGTGGGCCTTTCCAGAAATATTTTTTTTTTTTAGTTTTTTGACGAATTTTTTTTTAGATTTGTTATCAAAAAATACCTCTTACCCCAAAATTTCACACTCCTACACCAACCACCCATTTTTTAAATCGCGATTTTAAATTTTGCGAATTTATTGTTAATACAAACCTAATTTAGCCGTTGCGTCGTTCTAAACTCAATTATTTATGTTGTTTTAAGACAGATGGCGCTACGTCCGCATAATCAAAGTTTCACAAGCGTGCGTGCAAATTGCTTAAGTATCAAAACGCAATGAGTGCAAAATTATTAATTATTAGTATACAATTTATTTTTATTTACAAGAAAAATATCATCCCATTTCTGCGTTAAAAATGTGTGTACTGTACCTACATAATGTATCTACAATAAGAAATTTTGTTTAAGACTTAACAAAATTAATAATTTCTCTCAATCTATATATAAAAAGAGAAATGTCGTCCGTGTGTGCGCCCATAACTCGATAACGGATCGTTTGTTTTCACAATTTTAGGCTTGATGAATTCGTATTGACCCAAGGAAGGACATAGGACACTGTAGAAAAATCCCGAAAAATTTTCAGGAAAATTGGAAATCAGGGATCATCCTCTTTTTAATGCATATCTCGGGAACGGTGTCTTCGATTTTCACGATTAAATGCTTGATGGATTTGTATTGGCTCAAGAAAGGACATAGGACACTGGAAGAAAATTGTAAAACAGTGAACATCCAGTTTTAAATGCATAACTCGAGAACGGTTATTTCGTTCTTTACGATTAAGGGCTTGATAAATTCGTATTAGCTCAAGGAAGGGCATAGGAAACTGAAAGAAAATCCCCTAAAATTTCCAGAAAAATTGAAAATCCGGGAACATCTGGTTTTGAATGCATAACTCGAGAACGGTTACTTTGATTTTCACGATTTATGGCTTGATAAATTCGCATTGGCCCCAGGAAGGGCCTGGGAGCATCGGCTTAATTGCAATACGTGGAGAAATTGCAATTGAAAACAAACATGTGAGTCGCTTTACGAAATGACCAGCTCGCTGCAGATATCTCCAGTCAATTTATTGGCAATGGGCAATGTCGTGATAATAGTGGACTTAGTCACCGGCCTTATTGAATTTCCACCGAAATTTTGCTACTTTACAACAACGACGGAAGAGCTCATCGCGAATGTTTTTCCGAATTTCACTCAAAATTATGTCAACCATAATTGGCTGAGCTCACGTGCGATTTTGGTTGCGTAAAACAAGAATGTCGATCAATTGAATTTCGTCATTCAAAATCAAATCGTCGGTGAGTTCATTTATTCAAATCCGTGGACTCCGTGATGGATGAAAACGAAGCCACCAACCATCCCACGGAGTTTTCGAATTCTTTGGATGTTCCGGGCTTTTCACTACACAATTTAAAATTGGAAGTAGGCTCAGTTATAATTTTGCTGCGCAACCTCAATGCACCAAAACTTTGTAACGGTACGCGATTGATTGTGAAGTGCATCAAATCAAATCTTATATTCAAGCCATGATTTTGAGGGGAAAATTCAAATGCGAAGATGTTCTCATTCCACGGATTCCGCTTATTCCGAACGATTTGCCATTCGTATTTAAGCTTCTTCAATTTCCAGTGCGTCTCGCTTTTACTTTGACAATTGACAATCAATAAGTCGTAAGTCGACAATCACTGGATGTTTGTGGCATCAATCTTGAATTCCCATATGTTTTTTACATGGTCATTTGTTGTTGTATGTATTCTTTAGAATAAAGAATTTCAGTTGACCGAATTTTTAGCCTCGTTAAAGTTGATAGCTAAAAAAGCAAGTGCGTTTGATCTAGTTGCGCAAGTTATTTTAATATACGAACATAAAGTGTCATTTGTTATTTATAGAACTTGTATTTTCTTTGTTTTTATTTAATAATTGTAAATCAATAATTATCAATTATATACTTAAATATAAATGGAATGGGTTTTTGATTATTGTACAATATTGACGAAATATATCAAGCAAATTAATGATTTCATTGCTCGTTAGAGTCAGTTTTATCTTTTCGAGTAATGATTCTGTTTTTTTGTTTTGTTTTTGTGTTTAGTTCAATTTATTAATTAATGATTTTTACACAAATCAATCTTTAAAAAATGAGTTATTATAAACTCATTTTTTAAAGATTAATTTGTGTAAAAATAAAGACGGAATTTATAGTTTTTGATGGAATAATACAGATTTTTTATTTGCACAAATGTTTAAGTAATTTACAAAAATTTTCATAGCAAAAAGTTAACTTAAAACTCAACACACTTAAGGCCTAGTTTTTGAGTGAAGAGATTTAAGTTAAACTATTGAGTTAAACAAGAATTATGGGAACTGAGGAATACTATTAAAATAAACGCCAGAAAGGACATACAAACCTACAACGAGACGATGATAAAAGACATAGTAAAACATACAAATTCAATTAAGAAGGCTAAACAATTTTTATTTGACGATAAAGAATGGATAATATCTATGAAAAACAACACGAAACGGCAAACCAAAAGAATGGACATAAATAAAACAGCGACAGATTTTTTTGAAAAATTATTTACATCGACTAACCATACAGCGGACAATATTTAGACGACAACCATCACGCTGAAGAATGGATACATTTCAACGAAGACGATATTACATCCAGTATAGACAACTTGGGAGAAGAAAAAAGTGCTGGAAGCGACGATATAGAGGCAGAAATTCTCAAATTTGGAAAAGAGGCACTTACAAAATTATTGACAAAACTATTTAACGCTATCGTAAGAACACAAAAGATACCGACACAATGGAAAAACAGTATCATTATATTGTTACACAAAAAAGGAGACAAAGAAGATATAAACAACTATAGACCAATAAGCTTAATATCGACCATGTATAAACTTTTTTCTAAAGAATTATATAAAAAAGTCAAACTTTCCTTAAATGACAACCAGCCCCGAGATCAAGCTGGCTTCAGAGAAGGTTTCTCAACAACTGACCATCTCCAGACTATAAACCAACTCATGGAAAAATTTAACGAATATAAAAAACCCCTCAACCATTTATTCATTGACTTCAGTAAAGCTTTTAGAACACAAAAGCATAGGAACAGCACTGTCAAATCAAAATATAAACCAAATATTCATCAAACCCTTGAAAAACATATACCTCAACAACACCGCAAAGGTTTAAACGGACAAAATCGGACGAGAATTCAACATACAAAGGCGAGTACGACAGGGAGACCCCATATCTCCACCACTTTTCTCGGCAGTTTTGGAAGACATTTTTCGGAAACTAAACTGGACAAATAGATTTGGAATCAATATATGGGGAGAGAAGTTAAGCAATTTAAGATTTGCAGACGATATAGTTTTGGTTTCTGATACGCCAGAAGAAATAGAATTAATGATAAACGAACTTTCTGAAGAATGCAAGACACATGGACTAACACTAAATTTAAACAAAACGAAAGCCATGACGAACCATATCAAAAAGGACATCAAGATTCAAAGCGAACTAATAGACTATACAGATGACAAAGTTTACCTAGGATAGCTAAAATCTTTCACAAACCAAGAAGAAAAGGAGGTAGACAGACGTATAAAGATTATCTGGAAGCAATTCTGGAATATCAAACCCATATTGGACTCAAAAGTCGGCAAAAACACACAAAAATACATCTTAGACTCAACAATACTTCCGGTTATGACATATGAACTACAAACAATTGGACTAACCTCAATTTCTCTTGAAAAACTCAGAATATGCCAAGTGAAAATAGAAAGACAAGTACTTAACATAAGAATAGTTCAAAAAATTAGGAATGACGAAATAAGAAGAAGAACGAACATAATAGATGGAATCGAAAGAATAAAGCAACTGAAATGGAGCTGGGCAGGTCACATCTCAAGAATGGAAGACAACAGATGGACAAAAATAGTAACAAAATGGAACCCACCAGATGAAAACAGACCGAAAGGACGACCAAGGACGAGATGTATTGCCGATTTAAGACAATTCAACAGCAACTGGTACAATGACGCAAAAAACAGAGATATATGGGCAGCAATGGGGGAGGCTTACGCCAGATGGAATTAATCTGAAAATATTTATTATTGATATGTACATGTTAAGAAATAGAAAAAAAAAAAACTTAAAAGTTAAGATACAAATTTTATTTTAACAAATGAAACACTTAATTGAAATATACAAGAAAAAAAAAATATATATAAAGAAAGATATGTAAAGATGTAAATATAAAATATGTATGTATGTATGTATTTCAAACTTTTATATTGGTTAATAAGGCTTTTAATAATAATAATAATAATAATAATTGAGTTATTGAGTTAACGAAAACGTTTCTACTGATTTTAATAAAATTTCGTGTACCGGGTGTCCAAAGAAGAAAACCATGCGTTAAAGGTAATTTTCTATGATTTCTATGATTTTTGGTAAAATTTCTAAATGACTTTAACTTTGCCAAAATAAAACCGATTCTTGAATTTTTGCTTGTATTGAATTAAGAACACTTAGCTGATAACGGTTTCACACAATTTATGTTCAAACAAATTTTATTGCATTTTTGTGTCGTTTTTACTTTGTTTATTTTGTTTTTTTATTACAAAAACACGTTAAGTATCATTTTTTCTTTTATTTTAAGAAGGCTCAACTTGTTCTCTTAAAAATTCATAATCTTTTTTCAACAAAAAAATGAATTGAAAATTATTAACAAAATAAAATTAAAAAAAAAAGAAATTCAAGAAAATTTAAATACACATTTGAATTGAAACGAATGAAAACCGATTCTAACAGTTTCACTAATTTTTGATTTCAACTGTTGGCTCTTTCTAACAGTCAATAGCTTAGATGATTTTATTCAAAAAATCAAATTTTCTTAAACAAAAATTCAACAATCGGTTGTATTTTGGCAAAGTTAAGGCCAGTTAAGGAAACGAGACCAAAGATAATAAAAACCGCTATATATCTCGAAAAGGAAACGAAAACGAGAAAATTAAATCTTAAGTTCAAATGTGTTTTCTCGTGCTAATACTTGCAGTTAGGCTGCATAGCTTTCACTCCATCATATTTACATTGAAGGTTTTTGAATGAACAGCAACCACTTGTGTTGGCTACTACCAAGTATTACATTAGGCTGGAATTATTGCAATTTCATGGCTGCCACACCAATCATCAGATTCCTTTTAGTGGTGCTTAGTCGATAGTTCCAATTTTAATTTATAAATTGTTTTTGCCGTCAACTGGATTTGAACCTAGACCAAGCTACCTCAGACTGCGGCCTACAGCGCCCTAAGGTCAAACCAATAGCTGGAAAAGAAACACGGTAGGTCACGCACAAATTATCAATAAATTTACGGAGGGGTATGTATGCACAGACTACACAACACCCCGTACAGATTTTGAAAACCCGTTTTCTGTCTCCATCCCCACAAGAGAAGAATGGGATGCTGGTTTACAGCCATCAGATGAACCAGTCGGTGGTAAAAATATACACCGATGGATCGAATATGGATACGAGTGTAGGTGCAGTTCTTCTCAGAAACCCTCAATTTAGCCAAATCTTATAGACTCCCCGACTACAGCAGTGTCTTCCAAGCGGAGGTTCTGGCAGTGATTAAGGGTGCCGAGCAAATATTAATGATGGCGATACCACGAGCTGATATCACTTTTTACATTGACAGCCAGGCGATCAAGGCCATCTCTGCCACAGAAATCAAATCCAAACTGGTTTCATGCTGTCGTGAAGAGCTAAGAGTTCTTTCCACACATGCACAACATCAGACTCTGTTGGGTCCCTGGACACTGTGGAATTGAAGGTAATGAAAAAGCCGATGAACTGGCAAGGACTGGTATATCGTTAGATCAAAGCCTTACAGACTCCATTGTTAAAATTCCACCCTGTTCCATTAAACAGGCGATTGACAAGAAAATAGTGAAACTTACCAATAACAGGTGGAACTCACTTGCAACTTGTACCACTACAAAGAATCTGTGGCCCAGCTACAATAAGAAAAAAACAGACAAAATTATGAACCTGAAAAAGAGATCCCTGCATCTTCTGATAGGAATTATCACAGGACATAATCGCTTAGGGTATCATAAAAACAAAATGGGACTCAATACTCAATGCAGAAGCTGCGGAGACGAAGAAGTCCGGCACTCTGCAACATAAGGAAAACATTTTTGGGTAGCTACTTCTTCAACGATTTAGCAGAAATCTCGAAGTCAACAGATAATAACATCTAAAATTTAATGAACTTCTTCAACGCCTCGAAATAATACTGCATTATATTATTGTCAAAAAATTCGTATAACAGAAATAAATTATTAAATTATTATTCTTGAATATCTCTTCAACGGCTAATTAGGTGTTGTCATAATTCTGAACTCAAGTACTTCTAAGTTAGTCAGAAAATATTGTATTTGAAATTGGGAAACATTTCTGTACGAATAAATAAAACCGAAGCAACACACATTTTTGTTTGTACCTATTAATTCAATATACATAAATTCAAAATTGTTATTTTTTTTTTTTTAATTTTGTCTCTAGGGACATAAAAGTCCTATCGAACAGTTTATATACAACACAACACCGTTAATGTTAAACTACACTCTACAAGAGCCTTATACTAAAGATCCAGTCGTATGCAGTTTTTTTTTTTTAGTTTCCGTTTTGTACGTAATAAAACAACATATTCATAAACTTTATTTGAGCTTTTCTTTTGAACAAACATCATTGATTGAAATGAAAAATGGTACCTGTAATCAACATTGACAGAAGTAAAGTTAAAGTGAGGATGAAAAGATATTTGCGCAGCTCCAAATGTAAAGTACGTAATAAAGTGACGGTATTTATTTCATTTCGTAATGAGTCGAAGACAAACATCCAACGTAAATACATTTTATCTTACATTTATCGGTTATAGATGTCATCCGTATAGTATTTACGTAAGGTAGGTAGGTATAGATATATCTTTATAGATGCAATTCTATAGCTTAGATTATTTGAACGATGAAATGAAATGGAAACCTAAGATACCTATTTTGCATTTCACAGATATACCTACTTGGAAGTCATGCGAATAACAAAGCGCTCCTCTCATCACAACTTTCAATGTCTTTTATGTTCAATATGTACGCGAGTACCTATCTCAAAATGGGGTACACAAAAATAAATATCTACTCCCACGAACATGATGATGATGATGACAACACGACTGCGATTCTCTCTTGCATCACCAAAAATACCAAACCATCATCAGACAACAAAGAAACCGCATTTCGACATTCATTATGTTTGTGGCATTCATCGAAATCCTTTTGCACAACCACCATCCATCCATCGCATCGGATCGGCTCTGTCATCACTCTTCATCGCTTCTTCATCAAAACCTGACATCACATCACTGTCTCACATAGCTTCATACAAAGTTCTCCACGAGAGTACATATCGACAAAGGAGCAAGATGAATAAAAATACCTATCTATACCTCGAGTAAATTCCGCCATATTCATTCTATAGACACTCGTATCAGCGCGCGGCGCGACGATGAGAAAACTAAAATCGAAGCGAAAATTGTCAAAATTGCCTCAAGGTACCGAGCTGCCGAGAGATGTCAAGAGAAGTTCCATTCAATAAATTTTTACAAATACTTGTTTCTTAAAGGAAGTTGGGGGCTAAGGAAAAAAAACCTCTCAGATACAAGTTCGCTTCATGCAGTGGCAAAATTACATATCTATCGGTAACAAACAAAATCGCCAGCTCTTGGTCATAAAGAAGAGTCTAAGTATCGATAGTTTCATAATGATGACACAATTCTGTAGGAATCTCCCCCTTCTTCGGCCACAGCAAAGCATCTTCATATATCTGCCATCAGAATGACATATCTCTAGATACTCTCTAGACACACACGAATCCATAAACAGGTATTGGCCGTAGATGTACGTTTTGTATGTTTGAAGCTGAAAAGCCAGTTGGTTGGTTAGTTGTTGGTTTTTGTGTTTAGTGTAGCGTGCTTGATTGCGCCAAGTGCATCACTTATTCATTCAAGTGCATTCGCAATGCCACTCCCCTTCCGCCCCTCCTCAAATGCTGAATTCATTCTATTAATGCATCTGCATGCTGCATCTGTGCATGTATATCTGCTGCTGCTCGACAACTTTACAGCATTTGATGAATGCATTCAGATAGATATTTAAATTTTGTGTTTCTTATAGGTTAGGTAAGTTGATGCTGCTGCTGGTGCTGCTGCACCTTGCACTTCACCGACACAACCGATTCAATTCAATTTCATCTTGTCATTTGTATTCTAGGTGAAGTATTCATTGAGGTTTTTTTTAATTTCGTTCCTCCCCTGTACATATATTGATAGTGATGTAGAAAATTTAAATGTATATTGGTTGAGGAAGAAGTTCATGATTGTACCTATATTTTTTTTTTGTCAATGCATTTTGATTTTGTTGCACGAGATGATAATTATTTCAAGTACGAGGTTACTACGAAACTTCAGTCCAGCTTGAAGAATAAATTTGTTTTTTCTTGGAGTTTCATTAATGATGATTCATTAAAAAAGTTAAATGCGGTTTTTAGTGAATATTCTTTTTCTAATAATTGTCTTACTGTGAATTTCTTCTTTTTTTCTAAAGAATTTTTTAACTGCCATTTGATTATGAAATCTGTTTTTTTTTGTGGTAAAGAGAAGAAAAAACTGATTTTATTGAAATTGTTTTTTTTTTTAAGAAATTAATGAAAAATGCATTAATGTACTGAAATTGGTTTATATGGATGATTTTTAGCCGAAAATGTCCACAAGGACTGGCTGTCATCTTGAATTTAATACATTTAAGGGGTGAGGTCAATTTAATTGGCAAATATTAGTTTTATGTAAAAAAAAGTGCAAAACAAAAAATGTTAAGGAGAATATTTCCAATAACTGTTAGTTAGATTTGGTTTTCATTTTTAATATTTAAAAATTTACATTATTGATGTATAACTGTAACACACCAAATTTGAAAACTCTAGATTCTTCCGAAAATGGCCACAAGCAACATCGCTCGGTGACCCAATCAGTCCTGCAGGGCACTGTTTTTAATAATTTACTTTTAAAATATTGATTTTTTTCAGAAAAATTATTTAAAGTCCGAAATAAAGGGCTTTTCAATAAGAACGGGTCGATGTTGAAATGGAATAAAAGAAGCTGTGTGTGAGGTATTAACTAAATTCTTTCTTATTTGTCATTTTTTGTCATTATGTTATGAAATAAGACATCGTTCAAATGGCCGTCTCTTACGGTGGCCATGATCCGATTTGTCCAATTTTCAATGAATCTTCGCCGAATAGACATGCGACTTCAAAAAAAAAAAAAACACAAGAAAAAGTCTAGCGGGTTTCAATCGCTTAACCTTGGTGGCTTAATTAATTCACGTCACCTATGTGAGAAATAACCAAAATCCACACTAAACCGTAACTTTTTGAGGATGCATTTTCACCTGGTATGGGTTTCACCTTGTATGGGTTGGTGTCGTTAACGCTTGTTTGCATATATTCTTTTTAAAATACGCCTAGTCGCTAAAGCCTCTTCCAAACGACCCAAAGCGCAGTCAGCGAACGATCAGCGATGTCTATGGTCATGATCTTTGAGCTGCTGAGCCATCTGGATGTTGTACGGGTGCAGGCACAAGTCCCGACGCAAAATTCCCCAAGTTGAAGACTGTGAAAGGAAAAGTTCTTGTTCAAGGAAAGAGGTATCGACTGCCTCGGTTTCACGGACTGCGGCGATATTCTTGGCTGATCTTGGCTTCCTTTGACATTTGATTAATTACCGAACCGGTCGTCTCAAATTTGAGACGCAAGACATTGTAAAGTCGACTGTAAAGGACCACCACGTCAACCGCAAAATGAGAGATAGTAACGCAACGTTTGCTTTAGTGAACACTGAACACTAATTTTGATATTAAAGTTTTATTATTTGGACTTTGCCATGTGAATTTGGCATCATTAACTGAAGAAAAAAATAAGAAGTTTGACAGATGTCACCAAAACAATATGGCCGCCACAGCTTCAGACCTCCAAAATCTTCCCGCGCTAATTGAAAAACCCTTTATTTTGCTTATGGTACCGTAGGTGGTCTACTTCATGTGTTCAAAGAATTTTAAATCCCCTTTTGGGTCTTCTCTCCCACTCACGCAATTTTCTTTTTTGTTTGCATATTCACGAATATCTCGTCATTATTAACTTATTTGATTTGCTTATAGTTTTGCAAATCGATACTTCCAAGTTAGTCAAGAAATATGAATAATTTTCTGATTCAATATAGCTTTTAACGGCCTTTAGTCCATAAAAATTGGCGTTTCGTCCCGGCGCTCTCACTTGGTTTTCAGTTGACAGTGAGTGAGGGCCTTGTCAAGATGTAATTAACTTACACCAATTTTTAAGGACTAAAGGCGGTTAAAAGCTTTATTGAATCAATAATTCAACAAGTCCAATTAAATAATGCTAAGTCTTCTACTTGGCCCATGTATTTCAGTAGTATATAGAATTTGTATTATAAAAAACACTCATATGAATAATTTTCTTACAACAAAAAAAAAAAATCATTCATTTTAATTTTTTTTTCTCAAATTCGTTTGTATTAAATTAAAACAAATCAAAATCGATATTAAAAAAATTACCTAACCGAACCATTACTCCCAACCGGCAATTTCTAGCTAAATTCCAGGTGTTAGCTTCAAGAGAATTTAATGCGATCCAGTCGTGCATTTTAATTTTGTTAGACTTTATTTTCTTATGGATTTTATGTTCCATTAAAATGTCACCTCAAGTTAATTTAATTTCATTATAAAGCGAAGAAATACGTAACTAACTGTCTTGATATTGACATAAACTCGATTAAAAATACTGAACAGATTCCATAAAATGTTTCAATTTGAACGCCTGTAGCAGATTATTTTTGTATTTTAAACCACCTTAGCATTTATACATTTTATGCATTATGATGTAAGCCAATGGCTCTGCTTCTTAACAAATTTTGCAATTTGCATAATCAACAACTGGCTTTATTTTCGAGAAAATGCCCTTATTCGTTTGTAGGTGATATTACGACATATACAAATCTATAGGTGTACACCTAAACAATGTCCATTATTCCTGTCTGGTTCTATAGGCTTTGGATCCGGAAAATCGTGTTAAAATCTAAATATGTATGTGCGATTGTTCCAATATTTCGAAAATATACATTTAAAGTAAGGCATAGCCTAGTCCTTCACGTGTATATAAACATTCATTTGATCCTGAATGAGGTCAAAGGGAATATGTATACAAATTTACAAAGCTTACCCCATATATGCATTGTTGTTTCACCATTGCCCTATCCTACACCAACCACAAGGTCTCTCTATCCATAGTTTCCAACAACAAGGATTCTGATGTTGCTTGCTACGCTCTAACGTGTTTATTGAGTTTATAGTTTTAGACTACAATGTTAGCAGGAAAGCACGTGTTTCTCTTCGAAATGGCAGACATTTTTGCTGAATATCGAGAGGCACAGCACACCACATCACACAATCAATGTTAAGCTTTATTTCCGAGTATTTGCACACAGTTTCCTATTTTGCTACTTTAAAACTCACAATCTGGCTCTTACAAATTTGTACAAGACTATATTGTTCAATATGCACTTTGGTGTCCTTTTTGGGCTATTTTATCATCATCACACTTGAGTATATTAAATATATTTTAGGATTAAACTATTTAATGCTTTTAGTGACCAATCTTCTTATATTTAAAATAATTATTATATTTTGCTTCTTTAACCTGCCAAATAAATCATTATTTTAATGAAAACAAATTAATTGATGTTGTAAAATTTGGTCGAAAATCAATTAAGAGCTCAAATCACCTCAACTCCAAGAAGCATTTTCTCTCCATTAAAGTTATTGAAAAACTTTTATATGAAATATTTCAGAGATTCCCGGCTGGAAAAATGCCAAGTTTCTGTCTAGTTTGGGCAAGGCCCTAGTAAGTTTTTAGTAGCGAAAATCTAGACGAGGAAAACTTGTGAGACACTTGGCAATCCCTTGCTGGATTTCAGTACCAAACATTTAGATGAGGGAAACTTTTCAAACACTCGTGAGGCCCTCCCTTGTAAAAAGTTGTTGGACACGTTTTGATACCCCATCAGGAATGCAATTTCAGTTTCATACGACACTTTTTTCTCTCTTTCCTATGTCTTCTTTTTCATATCATACTTTTTTCTATGGGTGGGAGGAATCGGTTGTATATTTGTTATGCAATATGGTATGAAACTTTATGTTATGAAACTTCTTCACTTTCGACATTGAATTTTTGTATAGCTAGTTATCCCAGTAGTGGGATCAAGTCCCACATAAGAAAACTTTTTTTTTTGTTTTTGCCTGACGAGGTTAAATGGTTCATAATCGGCAAGGCCCTTTTTCTAGCCTTTGCTAACGCTTGCTTGCCAGTTGCCAGTATCTAAGTGAAACTCTCTAGTGCCTTGTCGAAAACTAGATTGTTTTTCTGAGCGGGGTATTCTCTTTTCTCAAAATTCAAACATTCTCCTAAGGAAAAATTGAGTTGCGTACCTGCCATTAAATTTGGCTCTAGCCTGTGAATTTGTTAAAAGCAGTAAGTTACTTCCTTTTTCGTTCATTATCATTAACAAACTGTAATAAAAGGTGTTTCTTAGGGAGATCGATATTATCTTTTCGTGTGTATTAAATAAATGCTCACTCATTTTCCCAAGAAATCAATATAATTTGCAAATAAAATTTTGAAAAACCATGACAACGGAAGATATTAAAGTGTAAAAAATCCTTATTTGACTCTGATTATGTGTTGGAAGTTGAAAGCAATTAATTTTCATTGAATAATCGCACCGCAAGTCCGGAAAGGATATCAATAATTATATTCCATCCTCTCTGTTATGACATCAGGAGTGAACAAAAAAAAACCCTCAGATCATGGCGAATGAGATTTAAAATTGCAATTTATTTGCCAATGAATGATTTTTTTTACGCAATCTTTACAAAAAAAAGAGAGAGATGGACACAAATTACAACTTGCCACAAACTATATTATATACAAACATGTTGCATTCATTATAATGGACCGTGCCACGTAATTATGTAATGTGAATCGATTTATTTTTAATACCTTCTACTGTGGTCATTTTTTTTTTTAATTTTCTTCTGTTGAATCTTTTACCCACAACCACAGCTACTTGAGAACAAACTATATACATTTTTATAAGACGACGACTTTATATACTTTTACTCTGTGGGAATGCTATGGGGATAATTCGTTGTTGCAACTTTCAAAATGGGAAGAAGAGATATAGAGTGCAATAAAGCTTGCTGCAATAGATAAATGATGGTGGGAATAGTGAGCCAAAAGGAAGCATAATGGAGTAGTTAAAATTTTGATGCAATTGCAATTACATGACAACGAAAGACTACATCCGCTAACCGCACCGTCCACCCCGTATCGCGCCACCACCACATTATACTTAATTCATTGGCAAGTAGCAGATCTCTTAATGCGATAGGGAAGTTCAAGGAACGAACAAATGCGCAAAGTCCATGCCTTAATAATAATACCTAAAAGAGATAGGAAGTCCGTTTCATCTTGGAAGTCGCTTGGTTGAAGACCTGCATTAGGTAAATGATAACGTTTGAGTTTGAAGGAAATTCTTAATTATAATAAATACCTTTGTGGAGAATGAATATTTTTTTCAATATAAATTGAGCGGTATTAGCAATTTCTTAGATAATTATTATAAAAGATAGGTTTTTCAATTACGAGTTAAAACTGATAAAATATTTCTATAATTGACTCTTTTTTCTACTAACAGAATAATGATTTCAGCTCTAATCTGAGGAAATTCTTAATTATGATAAATTACATAAAAGTTAACTTTACTAAGATTCTACTGTATTTGAATTTGAAAAAAAAAAAATATTAAGGATTTTGAAAAGTGTAGGTACGTAAACTAAAATTTACAGTCTTAACTCTTAAAAGCGATGCAAACATTTTTTTTTCAAAATTGAAAATAAGAAAACAACTGTGAATTCTAAAACATACATTTAAACATTTATGGGAAAATAAGAACTCACATTAAGTTGAGCTTTCAATTTTATGTTTTTACAAATAATTTTTATTTTTAATGAGTCGAACAAAAATTTTTTAATGTAAATTATAAGTTAAGATTTTTCTTTTAAATCTCGTATACATAAGTAGGTTCATTGAAAACAGCTTTGTACCAGCCTTCTTTTCTTGTTTTAATAGCTGTTATGTTAGTGCAGTGTTTTTGGAAGCTTTTGAGTACGCGACCACTTTGTTAGTGAAAAATATTCTGGCGACCATTTTAATTTTAGTACAGGAAAATTAGCAAAAAAACAAACACCTTTATAGAACGAAATATAGGACAGGTGAATTTTTTATACCTGAAAGAGGGCTATTATAAAAGCTTATGCCCAGTATTTCGGGACGCCACCCATCCCCCTGGGGAAATCCACGTTTTTGGAAAACGCGATTTGATCTACGAGTATATCTCCAAAACCAAACTTTACAAAATTTATTTAGCATCAAAATCTGTTGCTGACTACACCAAATACTCTTCAGCTAGGAGACAACTCCATGCGAAAACAAGGTCAGGCTATCAACTGTACTTAAACAATCTTAAGGGTAAAATCCGTGATGAGCCTAGGAAATTTTGGGATTTTGTAAACATTAAAAGAAAGACGAATAATTTTCCAGCTGTGATGACCTATAAGGATTTATCTTCTAATGACAATACAACAATCTGTGATATGTTTTCGAACTTTTTCCAAAGCGTTTATAAAAAGCCTAATACCTGTGATAATACCTTTGATAATACCTGTGATAATAATTGTGATAACACTGGTACTATATCAAACTTTTTCCAACTTGACGTTGCTAGACTATTAATTGACGAAATTAATCTTATAGGCCATGTCTCCAAGCTCCTATGGTCCTGATGAAATACCAGCCTTTAAAAACGTAAACAAATTTAGTATATCCAACTATAGAGGCATTGCCAAGTTATCATGTATACCAAAACTGTTTGAAAAGATTATCTTGGAAAAAGTTGAAAAAAAATATAAAAACGTGATATCGCCACATCATCATGGATTTATGAAGGGAAAATCTACTACAACCAGCTTGATTGAGTTTTGTTCGGATGTTGTTGTAAAAAACCAAAATGGATTTCAAACTGACGTCGCTTACTTGGATTTTTCAAAAGCATTTCACCGTGTGAATCATACATTACTTTTGAAAAAGCTAATGATCATCGGGCTGCCAAATTGGTTTTTAAATTGGCTGGAGTCATATTTATATTGCAGATCACAGTATGTTTACTTTAAAAATAAAACATCAAAAAGAATAATTGTGCATTCCGGAGTTCCTCAAGGGAGCCATTTAGGTCCCTTTTTGTTTTTATTAATTATTAATGATTTACAAGCTAAAATCCACTATTCACAACTATTTTTGTTCGCCGATGACGCTAAGCTTCGATTATCCTACTAAAATCATAATGACCCTGAATTACTGCAAAAAGATCTAAATAGTGTTTCCCTTTGGTGTTAAGTCAATGATATGGAACTCAATGTATCAAAGTGCAAGCGTATGTCTTTTACTCGCAAACATGCGCCTTTCTTTAATGTCTATATATTGTGTGGTCAACCACTCGAAAGAGTTGATCATTTTTGTGATCTTGGCGTAATAATGGACTCTAAATTAGACTTCAATAAACATATTGATCATATCATTAACAAAGCAAAATGCAGATTGGGTTTCGTTTGTCGATTTTCAAAGGAATTTCGAGACCCATACATTTTAAAAACTTTATACTGCTCTCTTGAGCCATCGAATATCGAATACTGTAGCTGTGTTTGGAGTCCGAGCTACCAAAACAATATTAATAGACTGGAATCAGTACAAAAACGATTTCTTCGTTATGCCCTTCGACATTTACCATGGAATATGAACACACATCTACCACCATACAATCAACGCCTTTCTTTAATTAATTTACCATCACTAACGAATAGAAGACCAGTTTTAAGAATATTATTTATTTATGATGTTTTGATTGGAGAAATTGATTCAGAATATATTTTATCACAACTCAACCTAAATATATACCCACGATCCTTTAGATCTGGGGACTTTTCAAGCCAAAGATTCAACAAAACAAATTATGGAATTCATGAACCTTTGTTTGCTGCATGTGCAGATTTTAATAAGTATTTTAATGTTATTGATTTTAAAATCCACTGTTTAAAAAAAGATTTATATAGAATTTTACAATCTCAGAGCTAATAATTTGTTAAATTTGTAGCTAAATAAATAAATAAATAAAAACTATTGATTTGAAGTAAAAAGTTGTAATAATCAAATATGTTAGAAATAAAATTATATTTTATTTGTCATCATAACTTTTTTATACGAGGACAACATTTTTGAGGATATGGCGTTTTATTTTTTTTACTTTTTCACCTTTTTCTCATTTCGTAAGAAATTTACGTAAATCTTTCTCACGATACAAACTGTAGACGACAAAGTTTAACAAAAGTTCGTATATTTTTGAAGATAATGCGATTTCCCAGTCCAAAGTTAGAGCTTTTGGAAAATTTGCTGCTAAATCAGTTGAGCCGATAAAGAACAATAAAGATAGACTTTTCGTGGAATGAAACATTGGTAAGCTGATTTCTTTATAAATGAAAGAGGGCTATTTGAAAAGCTTATGTCCACGCATTCGGGACGCCATGACCCTGGTGAAATTCACCATTTTGTAAAATGCGAATGGACTTATATCTCCGAAACTATTGATCTTAGAGGAATAACTGTAAGGCCAAGGTTGTAGGCAATTAAACCATCTTTCGTTTATGCATACATTTTTGTGGGTGCGGGCAATATTTTCAAGGTTATGTCGTTTTATTTTTAATTTGTTTGCAATTACACATTTTTGACGTTCCCGAGGAAACTTACGTGAATTACTTTCCGAATAAGATACCGCAGTCAAAAGTTATAGCCATTTTGGTATTTGTATTAATATAAATAACAATTTAGTATTTTTATTAACTGCGGAGTTTTGATTTTAGCGTAACCAAAATGGCTTTAACTATTGACTGTGATATTGCATCATCTTCAAAAATATATCAAAATGTTGGAAATTTAGTGTTCTAAAATTCTTTGTGGAAAGTAATTCACGTTAGCTTATTCGAGAACGGCAAAAATGTCTTAATGTGAAAAAACAAATAATAAGACAACATATATAATAATGAACGAAAGATAATTTAATTTCCTACAAGCTTGGCCGATGTTCAAAAGGGTAGTTTTGTGCATTCAAGAGGACACAAGCGTCCACAGGTTTTTCTCAAAATCCACCTCTGTCTACCAACTCCTACTCTCACCTCCACGTGGTGAACATCGGGTGTCTAGTACCTCAGCTGGAGACGGGGTTTAAATCCCCGTGGAAAGCTGTTGGGGACAGCCAACGAGAGAGGGGGGGGAGGAGTGTTCCCACTAAGGCACTTCTCCTTTCATCGAGGCGGCAGCGGACGAATTCTCTAGATGGAATCAACGGTGGCGTCTACAGTTCCAGTTAGGTTGAACTACTTAGTGAACACCTTATATGGGCTACTACGACATATTTGTAGCTCAGGCCTATAAGGAGCGGTTTATCCGGCTCCCTACCCTTGGAGTTATATGAAGGGTCTGGTCCTCCGGGTCGGGGGTTGTGCGTCGGGGTAACTTCCCTACCACGTAAAAAAAGTTGTTCCGAAACAACAACAAGCCTCGGATATGGATGATTTTAAAGTTGACGACCCCAGCAAACGAAACAAGGACAATGAATTTCGGATCTGCACGTGGAACGTCCTGTCCTTATACAGAACACGTGCAGCCGAACAATTAGTGGAGAACCTGGACAGGCTAAAGGCTGACGTAACAGCCATCCAGGAAGTGCGATGGGATGGAGAGGGCGTACGGAGACTGAAAACGTGTGACATCTACTACGGCGGGTGCTTGAAGGAACAGGGTCAGCGGCTCTTGGGTTGTGGTTTTGTGATAAGGGGAACCCTTAGGCAAGAAGTCTTGGGCTTCCGAAGTGTAAGCGAGCGCCTGGTCACAATCCGCATCAAAGGCAAATTTAAGAACATTTCGCTGATTTGTGTTCACGCCCCCCATGAAAGGAGAGAAGACTCAACCAAAGAAGCATTCTACGATCTCTTGGAGACAACGTATGATATGTGCCCGAAGTACGACGTGAAGATCATTCTTGGTGACTTCAACGCAAGATTCGGAAAGGAGGGCATCTTTGGTTCGATAGTCGGAGGACACAGCCTACACGACGAAACTTCCGGCAACGGACACAGGCTGGCAGACTTTGCGGCGGGGCGAAATGTCATCATCTCAAACACCTACTTCCCACACCTCAATATACACAAGGGGACTTGGCGGTCCCGTGATCAAGTAACCGTCAACCAAATCGACCACGTTGCGATAGACGCGAGACATGCTTCCAGTATCTTGGACGTCCGAACGTTCCGAGGGGCCAACATTGACTCGGATCACTACCTGGTGGTAGCTAGACTACGTATGCGGATATCCATGACGCGACAACGCAGAGCAGATGCTGTGAAAAGATTCGATGTCGAGAAGCTTAAATCGCAAGAGACTGCCAGAACTTTTGCAGACCACGTAACTCTTAATCTCTCAGGAGGTCCGCTACCAGCATCAAGTGCAGAGGACCAGTGGGAACACTGTCAACAAGCCATTAGAAGTGCCGCCTCTGATGTGCTGGGTTTCACTAGGCGAATACAACGAAACCCCTGGTTCGATGAGGAGTGCCGGCTAGCGCATGCAGCTAAGGACGAGGCCTACCAGGCAATGCTGCAGACTCGAACAAGAGCTGCTGAGAGAGTGGCCCGGGAGCTCTACGGGCTGAAACGAAAAGAGGAACGCCGACTTCTCAGGAGGAAAAAGAGAGAGCACGAGAAGCGGGCGGTAGAGTCTATTGAGGGTTGTAGCGGTAGGGGAGATGTTCGAAAATTTTATCAGAGGGTGAAGCGATCCACCCAAGGATTCAAGGCTAGAACGGAAGCCTGCCGAGATGAGAGTGGGAATATGGTAGTAGACACACAGTCAGTGCTGAGGATCTGGAAAGAACACTTCTCTAGACTGCTTAATGGCGAAGACAGCCAAGATGCCGCTAATAGGCAGAACGCTCCATTCAACTTGGACGATGATGGCCAAGAGTTCCGTCCACCCGACCTAACCGAAGTTCGGCTGGCGATATCCAAACTTAAGTCGTACAAGGCTGCAGGTGCGGATGGCTTACAAGCCGAACTATTTAAATCAGCGGGAGATGAATTGGCTAGGAGCATACACCAGCTCATCTGCAAAATTTGGTCGGAGGAAAGTATGCCCGATGAATGGAACCTCGGTATAGTGTGCCCCATCCATAAAAAGGGAGATGTTCTGAAATGTACCAACTACAGAGGAATTAGTCTCCTAAACGTCGCTTATAAAATCTTGTCGGCCATCCTGTGTGACCGCTTAAAACCTTTTGTCAACGATCTGATCGGCCCTTATCAGTGCGGTTTTAGGCCAGGCAAGTCAACCGTCGATCAAATGTTCACACTCCGACAGATTTTAGAAAAATCCCGGGAATTCCAGATCGATACACACCACCTTTTTATCGATTTTAAAGTCGCGTATGATAGCGTGAAAAGGGACGAATTATACAGAGCCATGTCGAGTCTCGGCATCCCTGCCAAACTCGTCCGCTTGTGCAGGATGACGATGGAGAAATCTCGCTGCTCCGTCAAAATTGGTAAGAACACCACCGATTCCTTTGATGTTGAGAAAGGATTGAGGCAAGGCGACGCGTTATCATGCAACCTATTCAACATCGTTCTTGAAGCCATTGTACGCAACGCACATGTCAACATCAGCGGTACAATCTATCAAAAGTCCGTTCAATTGCTTGCATATGCGGATGACATAGACATTGTCGGCAGAACGAAGCGAGCTGTGGCAGGGGCATTTGCGAGCATTGAATCGGAGGCGGCTAGAATGGGATTGGCGGTTAATGAGGACAAGACGAAGTATATGCTGTCATCGAGAGAGGAATCTCAACATCGTCGACTCGGGCAAAATATCACGATGGACAGATATAACTTCGAAGTTGTCAAGGACTTTGTCTACCTGGGCTCCACTATTACATCGCAGAATGACATCAGTGCAGAGATCAAGCGAAGAATTACTCTTGCCAACCGCTGTTTCTTCGGTCTAAGAAGGCATTTAAGTAGTAAGACCCTCTCTCAGAGAACCAAGGAGACTTTATACAAAACCCTAATCATCCCGGTCCTGCTTTATGGGTCAGAAGCATGGACACTGAAAGATTCGGATAAAAATCTGCTAGGGTGCTTTGAGAGGAAGATTCTTCGTGTGATTTTCGGTCCGGTGTGTATCGAAGGAGTATGGAGGAGAAGATTCAACGACGAGCTATACGGGCTATACAGCGACGTTGACCTGGTCAAAAAGCTGAAAATACAGCGGCTTAGATGGCTGGGGCACGTGGAGCGTATGGACAGCAACGCACCTGCCCGACGAGTCTTCGAATCCAACCCCGATGGGGTACGCAGCAGAGGAAGAACCCGTAACAGGTGGCGCAATCAAGTGAATGACGACATCAAAGCACTCGGTGTGCGCAACTGGAAGCGGCTAGCTAGGGACAGAGCTGGCTGGAGGGGCTTGTTAGTTGAGGCCGAAGCCCATCCTGGGCTGTGAGCGCCATCAAAAGTAAGTAAAGTAAGTACAAGCTTGGCCTTACAATTTTTCCTCCAAGATCAATAGTTTTGGAGATATAGATCAATTTGCGTTTTCCAAAATGGGGGATTTCTCCAGGGTGATGGCGTCCCGAAAAACTGGACATACGTTTTTCAAAAAACGCTCTTTCAGCTAAACAAAATTCAGCCGTCCTTTATTTCGTTCCACAAAAAAAATCTATCTTTCCTGTGCTATTTGTCGCTTTTAAGTTTTCCCGTGCTGCAAAAAATTAAAAAAAAAAAAATCGCACTATAGCCTAGTCAAATTCGACAATAAATTCGCAAAGTGCGATGTAGTTCCGCATTTTTGATACGTTGTTGGGGCATGTTAGAGTAGTCGGTAGCTAAGTTTGCAACTTGGAAAAACATGTGCGCGCTGCAGGAAAAATGTAACAGTGAAAAAAAACGCTAAATTAACCCCATTTTATCTCAAATTTCCCTTTATAATTTTGGAAATATGCAGTTTAGGAAAAAAACATCCATTATATTCTTGTTTGTTATAAATTTTTCTACAAGACCACATTAGTTAAAAATTCATGTATATTATATTTGAGTTGCTATCTAACCATGAGTAAAAAAAAAAAAATTGAAAAACTAAGTAATTTTGAAGCGCTCAAAAAATAAGTCAAAAATTGTCCAATTCTGCTCAAAATTTGCAATCAAATAGCCTAGAGTATTATAAACAGAATTTAAAAATTCGATCTGAATCGGTCAAATAGTTTTTTCAAGAAACATTATATTAACTGAGTGCAACAAGCAATGTTTGCATCACTGCTGTGGTCAAAGTAGGACACTTAAGTTGGCACTGATTTTTGTACACGTACTTGGAACCTTAAACTATCACAAAATATCATTATAATATTTATTTCTTTTTTTTTTTGGTAACTTTGGTAGCGATTTTAAATTCGCAATAAAATACTTTTTTTTAAGTGAGAATACATACTATCGGTTTTATATTTTTAGTTCAGAGCTTAGCACAGAGCTGTCAAAAAATATCTTTGTTTTTGTTTTTGCTTAGAACACTCAGAGCACTCGGAGTGCTCAACTTGTGTTTCTTTTTTCAATCAGAGCTAGCTCGGAGCATGATCCATTTGCTCGGAATAAAAAGACCGAGTTAATGAAGCAATAAGCCGAGCTTAGCCTACTTCACCCTCTTTCTTTTTCTCAAAACATTTCAACACATCAAATTCAGATTTTTGAATTTTTCGAGTTTTTGATTGGCCAGATGTCATATGAAAATTAAAAGTCAGTACATGATTTTGGTGCGTTGATTGCACGGATTCATATCGCATCGTTCGATGTGTTTTACCATTTTATGGGAGAGTTCTGATCATACTCTGCTCAGAGCTAACTCTTATCGCTCAAGCTTTCCTCTCTCTATACTCTGCTTGTAACTAAAAAAGAAAAACGCCTATTGATCAAAAAATACAAGTGTTTTTTATAACCTGTAGGGAAATATCGAATGAGCATAAAATGAATTATTTTCTCAAAGTGTTGTCGCAGACTTGCACATCCGGTACAAGTTGAAGCGGTGGAAGCATTACAAAACCGAAAATAGGGGCATATTCATAGTCGCAGATAGACCCAGGTTTAATTAAACAGCAATTTAAGACAAATATCGCTCAATGAATACAGAGCCATTTTAATTAAAAACTGTTGGTTTTATATTTTTATAAGATAATTAACTTGGTATACTACACAAATAGCTTCAAATATTTTGAAATGATAAACTTAAAAAATAGAATCAACGTCCGAAAATTCAACCAAAGCTATGTTTAACTTAGACCCAGGTCTAAAATGACTATGAATATGCCCCATAGACTTTAAGACGAAAATTAGGCACCTCAATAACCGTGACCCCATAGGGGATCACGACACATATTTTGAAAAACAGAGTGTTAGCGCATACAAAATGAAACACTATTTTGCCTTATTTATTTTTTTAAAGCCAGACATTTTCTTGAAAGCCCATAATATCTTGATTTCAACTAAGTAGTTTCGTTAGGCACAAATTTTGTATACTTAATAAAATACATAACTGGGTCACACGAACTTATACAAGTGGCTTATGTAAAAATTGTTAATTATAATTTTTGTGTAAATTAAATATAACCTTTAGCAAATTAATTTCTACCTGTTGCCAATGAAATTAAATTTTTTACAACTTAATTTATTGCTCTGGCAAATCAAATTCACCTTTTTACAAATCAAATTTACATCATATTGAACAACTTGGTTTGCAAAAAGGTGAATATGAATTTCACTTGCAAAAACGTGATTTCCGTTTGATAAAAAAGGTGAAATCAATTTACAAAAGGTCGAATTCAATTTCCAAAAGGATTAGTTTAATTTACAAAAGTTCAAGTTCAATTTTTTTACGAATCCAAAACTTGCCCTAGTAGGTACTATATGTACGGCAAGTAAAAATGTAATTATGCAAATTACAAATCGTTATTGCCAAAGAATAAAAATTGTTTCATTAAGTTAAAGTGAAGTTGAGTCTTAATCTCAACACAAAATCAGTCACGCAAAAGAATAAATAAAATCGAATTAGTGAAAGGATTATAAACAAGACACCTTACCTGCCTTAAGCTATAAATATGTAGACTTCGATTTGTTGTTCGATATTTTATCTCTATAAACAATCGGACAGTAAAACAAAACTATTCATGATCTAATCCACAAAGTGACAAGATTTGAATCTAGAGTTTGTGTAGTTTTTTTGTTTGTTACTATTACTTTGGCAGAATAAGTTCAGCAATCTTGCGAGAATGGGTAAAGTTAGTTCTTATATGAAAATTCTAAAAACTAGGTCAAAAGGTTTGTTTTAAAAGTGATTTAATTTAAATAAATAAAAGTAAAAAGTGATGATTTAAAGTTTTTTTTTTATTTTATATTTTATTTTTCTTCTGTTCCTTTGTTAAACTTCCGCTGTATTCTGTATTCTCCTTCTGGGAATGACAACTGAAATAGTGGTTGACATGACAAACTATAACTAAACCTCTGTGTGGTTTTAATGTTAAAACAAATCCTTTAGCTTAATTTAATTTTTCGTTACATCAAAGAATGTGTTGAAACCAGAAAAAGAGAAAACCACAATAAATTATAAAATATTCTAGGTATTTGCGTATATTGCAGAGGGAGAGCGAAGGAATTCAAAGCGATAGAGTTAAAAAGCTTGTTGTTAAATAAAAAGATTAAATTTGTTAAAAAAAAAAAAATTGAATTGCCTTTTCATTTTTACATATCCAAACTTTAAAAGGAATTTTTTTATTTTTAGATTTATAATTGGAATATGATGAATCCTTACAGAAATATTTTCATATACATAGTATATGCTCTTAGCTAAATCGAATTTATTTATTTGTATCTTCAAATTTATATACACATACATGTAAGGGTACCTACCGTAAGGAATTATATGTTCAATGTTACTCTAAAGCTGAAATGAGATTGATGGAAGATCGATTTAAAAATACCTTTGCATCACATCCAAAATATATTATAACACGTTACTTTTTTTTTCTATAAAAAAACCTTTGAACATCTTAGCAAATATTGGAATATGAATACATTTAAAGGATTTTTTTCATCCATTGTAAGATGGATTCTTTGACTTCGACTACATTCATCATTTTAACTTGATGAAATATGAATATATGATTTAAAGATAGAAAATATATTAATAATATAAAATTAGCTTCAATATAAAAGGAATCATTAAATAAGAAATAACGTGGCTTATTACTTGATTTATGTGATAATAAATAAGTAAATTATTTGAATATCTTGTCAAAAAACAAAAAGCAACTACAAATTAAACGAAATTACTTGGAAACGAAATTTCGAGTTTAAATACTCAGGCTATATTTAAAAGAATTTCGCAATATATAGCTAGTCAAAAATATAAAATTCGGTTCTGTGGGAAGTATGAGCTGTTAATAAGAATGATATTGAGTGGAAAATATTTTGTTCCGTCGGCTGTTTTGGTCACAATAATTTTAGTAATGAAACAAGAATTGTAGCATTAACTTTTCCCGACGTTTCGACAGGGGTTGCTGTCTTCTTCAGGGGGAAACTTTGAGAAATATAAACAATAAATTTACATAATTTATAAAAATTATTAATTTGATAACAAATTATTGTTAATACAAAATTAGAGCTCTTCTGATAAAGAAGTTTAGTCTGCTCGCACGAACTTGCTCTCGTAGCTAATAACTAGAAAGCAGCTAGAAATTAACGGTGTAGATTTATAAATGGTTTGCTAATATCTGTATGTGGTTATCGACAAAATAATAAACACAAGTTAGAATAAAAATTTCGAAATTTTTTTATTACAAATAATACTGGAAAAAAGTTAAAAATTAAAAAAAATTGTTTTGTTTTTCGTAAAAAATATTTTTTTTTACAAATTTTAAATGCAATATTTGTTGATAAACTTAGAAGTACCGATTCACAAAATAATGATAAAACCAACAAAGCCAATATGGCGAGATATGAGGGAATATACCTAAAAAAGTATAAGAAAAGCATTTTTTTCAAAAAAAGACATAACTTTATCCATTATTCGCATTTGTTTGGTAAAAACGTGGTATAAAATATTATTAGCTTAAACAAGAATTCGATTTTGTCATCTAGGGAATCACATAAAAACACTTCACACCAAACTTGAAGCCAATCCGTCCATCCGTTTAGCCTCTAGCTCGATGTACAAGTACATCAGGACTCACATAAAAACGGACGTCTTGAAGAAAACCACTTTTTGGGACTTCTACATTATCGTTATGTTAGTTTTGATTAAGACTTCAATTTTTTTTTTACATGAAACCAATACATGCCATATAGAGCAAGTAAAAGTGGAAAAAAAAGACAACACAAAATAAAAATTGATTTTTTCTTTTAATTTTGTTTTTTGTTTAAAAAAATTTAGTCATTCAAATTTTAAATTAATAATTTTAAATTTACTTCGAAGTACCGAATTGCAAAGTTATGATAAAATCAACCAAACCAATGTCGAGATATGCGGAAACATACCTAAAAAAGTATCAAAAAGGGAATATTTCCAAAAAATCATAACTTTATTTCCATTATTCAAACTTTTGGTAAAAACTTTGTACATGCAGTATTATTATAACTGGTCTAGAGATGCCATGAACAAAGTTTAATAAAAAAAATTAGCTCGAAGTACATCTTCGAGAAAACTTGATAAAACAGAAATCTTTGTATGGCAGCTACCTGTTCTAGATGAGCTTAAATAAAATTTCTAATTTTTCCTCTATTAAATAACAAAAAACGCTTCTCATTAAATTTGAACCAAATCCGTCCATCCGTTAAGCCTCTAGCTCGAAGTACATCAGGACGCACAGACGCACCAAACAGACAAACAGGCCAACGGACGTCTGGACGAAAATCACTTTTTCAGACTTCTCCATCATCGTAATGTTAATTTTGACTAAAACCTCTAAATTTGTTGTTTCATAAATCAAAAATTTTAAAAATTGTTATTTTAACTTCATTTTAATATTTCGAACCTCTGTACATTCTAAGGTGATACTTACTTGCTTATGTAGATCCTTCACCCCTCCAAGGGGCACAGGGCGTCAACTTCCGCTACACGCCATCTCGTTCTATTTCTGGATATGTATCTTAGCTCTCTCCATCTTTTACCGAGCTTTTGTGATTCCTTCTCGACGGTTCTGCGCCAAGATTTTCTCTGGCCCCCAGGTCTTCTGCCATCTTGGATGTGAAGATCCCACTCCATTGCATGTCTTGCAATAGAGTCTGCACCACGACGTAAGGTGTGACCGATCCACTGCCACGGACTTTGGCCCGTTTTCCGGAGGAGTTCTTGGTTGGAGATGGTGTTCGGCCAAAAAATCCTTAGGATATTTCGAAGACATCTATTTTCGAAAGTTTGTATCTTTCTTGTGACAGAGACGGTCATTTTCCATGTACTACACCCATATAGTAGTACTGACTCTGCGTTCGATCGGAACAGTCGCAGCTTGGTCTTCGTACTGTAGACGTTCCTCCTCCAAACTTTAGACAGCATGCCGAAAGTAGCCTTAGCTTTGCCGATTCGGCAGTTAACATCTTCATCCGTACAACCGCTGTCTTTTGAGACAACACTACCGAGGTACAGGAAGTTGTCCACCGATTCAACCTGCTATCCCGCAACGATAACTTGAGAAGATGATTCAGAAATGTTGAGGATTTTTGTTTTCCCGGCGTTAATCCTCAAACCCACTTTGTTTACCTCGCATTCCAGATTACTCACCGTATGGTGAGGATCCTAGGTGATAGATCAAGTTTGCTCATTTTATTTCCATAATAAAGATGAGAAATTCTACTGATGTTTAATATCTTCTAATTTTTCAAATAATTCGTAAGCAATCTTAAATGACAATTTACGAATTTCTATATAAATGGAAATTAAACTTTGATAACTAAGACATTTCAGTTATCATAAGCCATATTGTTTACAAAATTTTGTTAGCCACACCACGGTTTGAATAAATTTACGACTATTATAAGTTCCCAAATTTAATGGCTTATATAGTTACATAAAGAAGCCATTGAACTAATGAAATTATTTTATGACTCTTAAAACTTCAATTTGCATAGATTATTATGAATTTGTATTAATTTCTGTACATCTTTTCACGTTTTTTTCACTATTTCTCATTTACTTTGTCATGTTATACAATGTTTATACAAAAATAAAACACTAACCACAAATCACATTCGAAAGTTGTGCATTTTATTTATTAATGTTTTGGTGCAAAAAAAAAAAAAATGAAATCCATTGGAAAATACTGGGAAAAAGTTCTATTGTCTATTTGGTGAACAGTTAATTTAAATTTCTCCGCTTTTACTTTTACGAATTTGTACCCACCACCCGCAGATAATATTGTCTATTTAAAAGTTCTGCACATTCATTATTAAGAATTATGCCCGTAGGTTAAACATTTTAGAAAATTTCATCGCCAATTAACTATGAACACAAAAATATTTTGATAAATGAAGTGCTTGAAAAATCATTTACTGTAAGCATAGGTATTCCTTAAACTTTTATCAAGCTAATCAATTTATCAACTATTCTTTTGTCCATTTAACACTTGTGGGCATTTTTGTATCTACCATAAGGAGGTACACATTATATTATAAATCATTTATTTTTGATTTGAAATTTCTTCAAACTTTGTATTTTAAATAATGAAAAAAAAAAATGAGGTTAAGGAGAATGTTAAGAAAATAAAATTATCCACAAGAAGAAAATAAATAAATCTCGAATGCGAGGCATATCTAATTAACTATGAACCTAGCAAACGCGATTTCGTCGTGTGAACTCAGTTGTTTTTTGTTTCGAACCGAAACGTGATTTTAGGTGTTAGTCATGGCTTTGTTTTTGTTTGATCTAGCAGGTGTGGTTATTTGACATGGGATTTTTTATTTGTGATACAAATCAAAACAAAATTAGTTCGGAGAATAATATTTGTCACGGATAATTTAAAAAAAAAAAAAAAAAAAAAAATACATAATTAAGGTTAAGTTAATAATCTCAATGTTTAGATACTTGCTACAGTCCTGCATATATGAAACCTAAAATAGGCCAAAGAATTTTGAAAAGTTTGGCCAAGTTGAATTGTACAACTAAAGGGTCAATTCAATATCTTTATGTTTCTAGACTTGAATACTTACAATACCATTGCAATTAATGTTTGACCCAATTTAAGATTATTGACAGACTGACATTTTTGAGGAACATTTTCGAATAGTTTCGTTCGTAAGTCGCCAACATATCTGAGGTTGAGATGTGATTAGACTACTTCTTGAAAAAAATGTTAAAAATTGAATTTTGAGAATATACTATAATTTACAAGTTTTATGTTAAATTTATAAGGTACCTTTTTCCATATTAAGTTGACATCTATATGTAGTTGATTTAAGCAGATGACATGTAGCATGAATTTGAAATTCCTGAAAATATGTTTTAGCCGAGTGTTAATTTTGACCAAGACAAAACCATTTTTAAACCTGATTGTCCAACCTGTTGACTTAACATTTCATAAAATTATTTTTTACAATTAATTATCTGATGAACTTAACCTGGTTTAAGTTAACTTAACATTGTCCCTATTTATTTTAACATCAAATCATGTTAACGTTTTGGTACAATACGTGTCAAGGGCCTGATTTTCAGCGTGTGACCTTACGAGTTTCGGAGTAATACTCGAAATTACCGAATTTGGTGAGTTAAAACCAGTTTGACTTTAATCTCGTCACTGAAGCACTACATTATGGGAAAGTAAGTGTGAAGAAGAACATGATAAACAATAATAGAAGAAAAATGGTTTAAGCTTTTGGCTTAGTAAATTTTATTAAATATTCCAATTTCCAAGTTTTTGTGATCTTTACTGCAAATGCGTGTCACTCTGGAACTATTTGGCTTTTCAGTTTCCTCAATTGGTTGCCAGAGCAAAAAGCATTTGTACCAAAGTTTAAAAATATTAAATTAGAAAAATAAGTGTGTAAAATGAAACTTCATTTAAGGGTCTATACAAAATCTGTATCCCGTTTGATTAGTCGTGTTGAAAAATAAAAATCACAAATTCGTTGATTTATAGTTGGTTATATATTCTTTATTATGACTTGCTTTATAGTAGGCAAGGTATAGGTATCTACTATATGGCAAGCACATATTGTATTCTTAAAAAAGATTCAGCACGGGATTTTGATCAAACTTGCTATTACGATGATAGGGAAGACGTGGTTCTCGCAGCTGCCGCATAAATGGCTGGAGGGATTTTCTTGAAATTTGGAGGTATGTAGTTATTTTTGGATAGTATAGTACACTCTTCCAATCTACAAGGGGAAAGGTGATACACGAAATTGCGACAGCTACCGTTCGATCAAGCTAATGTCACACACCATGAAGATCGTTGAACGGATATTGGATGGCCGCCTACGAAAAATAAAACGACTGTCTGACGACCAGTGCGGGTTTGTTTCGGGTAAATCAACCACAGATGCTATTCAGAGTATAAGAATCAGAATGGAAAAATATCGGGATTCCTCAAGAGATTTGCATATTTTATTGGTTGATTTTGAAAAAGCATTCGACAGACAACCACGAGATCTTATATGGGTTGCACTTAAGCAACGAGGAGTTCCGGAAGTCTACGTGCGGATGATCATGGACATATATGCGCAAGTTAAAACAAAGGTAAGATGCCCCGCAGGAATCACTGAAGAGTTCCCAATTAGAGTAGGTGTTCACCAGGGAAGCGTCTTGAGTCCTCTGCTCTTTATTACTGTCCTTGACTTTCTGCTTGAGGATAAGGTGACGGATCCCAAAGTGAATCAGATATTCTTTGCTGGCGATGAAGCCATCATAAATGAAGATCCTGTGTCATTGCAACGACCACTTGATGAATGGGTGGATGTTCTGGAGGGAAATGGATACCGCATTAGCGCGAAAAAACCAAATACCTATGCTGTCCATTTTCTTATCCACACAGGCCTATTCCGGACATCTATTTGAATGGAACAGTGCTTCCCAAGTGCGAAAAGTTTAAATACCTTTGATCAATGATCAATATCGAAGGATCTTGTGGCTCCGCGAAATTAGGACCCAGGAAATAAGGCCCAAAAGAAAAAATGAAATATGACCCCAACATGGGGTATTTTTTCATAATGAAATTACGCCCCAATGAAATAATGCCCCACTGAAAAATGGCCCAAAAATAAATGAAAGAAAGCCCCAACTTGTTTTGATTTTTTTTTGGAAAAATGAAATAAAACCCCAATTTTTATTTTTCATATTGAACTTTATTTTAGAAAATGAAATAGCACCCCAAACTGTTAAACAAATACTTGAATTGTATCGCGTGATTTTTTGCAGCAATTCTGGCCTTATTGCATTGTTTTATAATTAACATGAAAATGCTAAAATAGCATTGTTTTTCACAAAAAAATGTGTGAAGATCCGCTCGGGGACCCATAGCTGGTAAAGTACCGCAAGCAGTTAAACAAAAACTCGCCCAATTTTGTTCAGCTATTTTGTTACTTACTAATGCTTTAAATGTAAATATCGTGCTGCAAACTATCAGGGAGTAACAGAATAGCTGCAAAAAAATCAAACCATCAGGGAGTAACAGAATAGCAGCAACAAAATCGCGTGATACAATCCAAGTATTTGTTTAACAGTTTGCGGTATCCTACCAGCTCTGGGTCCCCGATAAGCGAATTTTCACTAATTTTTTTGTGAAAGACAATGTTATTTAGCATTTTCATATAAATTATGAATAATGAAATAAGGCCCCAAATTCTTTTTTTAAATAAAATGCAATTAAGCCCCATAACAAGTGTTGGGGTCTTATTTCATTGGGGCCTTATTTCATTATGAAATTATGCCCCAACAAAAAAAACGAAACAAGGCCCAAAAAAATGAAATAGCACCCCAAAATTTTAGAAATTTCGTTGTTTTTGTTTTGTGTACTTTTTTTTGGGGCCTTATTTCAATTTTTTTTTGGGGCCTCATTTCCTGGGGCCTAATTTCGCGGAGCCGGATCTTGTGAAGATGACATCAAACATCGCGTAAGCGTAGGGTGGATGAAGTGGTGGGAAAACTCTGACATCTTCTGTGATAGAAAAATGCCGCCTAAGCTGAAAGGAAAGCTCTACGCGGCAGTTGTTTGTTCAGCGCTTACATACGGTTCACAGTGTTGGACAATGTACAAGATGTATGAGAGTAAATTGACGGCAGCTGAAATGAAGATGCTTCGCAAGACAGCAGGTGTGACAAAGCGTGATTGAATAAGAAGCAAGAGAATCCGAGGAAGCCTACACGTCAAAAATACCATCTTGGACAAAATACAGCATGACAAACTCAGCTGGTACTGTTTAAAAGGCACTAGCACAAGACGTTCCAATACTATCGCGGAAAAAAGACAGGCGGAAGAACTCCTGGATGAAACACATGCAACGACACCTGCATTTAGTTGGCCTCAGACATGGAACAATCCAAAAAGGGAGGCCTGTCGACGTTTTCTGAGGTCAACCCGGCGAGCCCCACAAGTGGAACCTAAGGTGAAGCAGTTGAGTGGGAGCGTTGTGGTCCCCCTCGAGATCAAGACAATCGCCGGTTAATGAAGAAGAAAAAGATGCCCACAGGTATTTTGGATTTTTTTTTTTTTTTTTTTTACCAAACATAACTGTATTAAAATTTTTTTTCTTTTTCTCAAAAACTGTCCCTTTGGTTTCAATAAAAAAAACTATACGTAGATATTAAATATTTACTATACAAAAACGCTAATTTCTGATAAAATTATTTTTTCGAAAAATATTTATCAAATTTTTGGTTTTGATTTTCTCGAAAATGCTTGAGTTAATTTTTTCCTTTTACGGATAAAATATTTAAAAGTTAAAATTGTGTTTTTTTTTTCAATAAATTAATATTTCAAAACGACTTCGAAATTTTTTTTGAAACTTTGTCAGTTTGTAAAAGTTTTTAGAATAATTGAAAATACCTTGTTCATAGAACCTATCATACAAATTAAAAAAAAAAAACAAATTTTCTCGAAAACGGGTTCTATGATTGTGATAAAAAATCTGTATGTTCGTTCTTAAGTGTTCAAGAAATCAAAAGGGCATCATTTTTGTGTGCTATTAGCTCAATCCACAACATATAACCAATATACTCAACTTAGAAACAAAAAAAATAAATAAAAAATTGAAATTAAAACAAATACAATATTAATTTCATGCTTTTACAAATTTCTTTATTATCAACTGCATTTCAGTGATAGTCTGAGTGAATACAAAGTTTCAACGGGCGTAAAATATTTACTTAGATTTTTTGGATATTAGTAAAGATGCTTGAATTTTGTTTACCCCTTTCTCCGACTCCTTCGCAACAATGCTAGAAGAATAATAATTTTTCAATAAACAGCCCGAGAAAAAGACCACATAATAAATTTTGTATAACTAAACCTATTTAAAATTTAATGAAAAATTAACAATGCAAGCCTGCTTTTTAACATCATTTTATTTAATGCGTTTAAAAATTCATCAGAAATCGTAAAATCTGATACTAAAGATTTGTTTGTACCGCAAAGTAGAACTTATTTCCTAGTGTCGAACTAAAATATAAATATTTATGAATCATTTGATCAAAGAATTGTGCAAATTAAATAATATCAATATATAATTCTCATAATTTAAAAATTCCACTTAACCAAAAAATAATATTTTTAACTGTTTTGTAGCCTTTTTAGAGCACCAACATAATGTGAATTACGAAATACGAAACCGAGCTCATACTATATTTCCACTTCGAGAATACCCTAACTATAAACTCAATTTGAACTCCAATTAATGCCCAATTTGGGGTAACCACTCTCGTTTACACCAACAAACTAAACAAAACCAAACCAACCAACACACATCACATACCATTCTCCCAATTTGGATAGGTCGACATCACGATAAGTCGCGTCTGGGCGCTTTAATCCAGTTTCAAGCCATCCGATGCGATGGTCTCTATATACCTACAATCTCAAAATAACCAGCATCCCATCAATGGTTTCACTTTCACTACCTACTGATGGAGTGATGTGGCTGCGTGACATGAGTTTGAATCTTCGCCGTATATCTTCTCCCATCAGCATCATCGTCATCCGCCTAAAGATGTTGTTTCGTAATTTCTCTAAAAAGACATCATAGCAGAGAGTCTTAAAATCATTCCTGATTTGGAGCTTGGATTTTCCATATTTTCCACTGTCAACTTTTCTATCTTCCGTTGAGGACCGACCATTTAATGCGACGGAGGAAATTCGCGCGACATAGTTTTGTAGTATTTTTATGACCAAATCGTGACATTAGCATTAATTTGGAACTTTAGTTGAATAAAATTTATGCGGTGAATAAGTACTTTAGCGTTTGCGCAGCAGCAGTGGCAGCGCACACACAATGAGAAAAGTTTTGAGAATTTCGCACAAAAACAACAAAGCTGTTATGTGGAACGGATGATAATGGTGACATCATCGTTTGGCTTTATTTTGGAGTTTCTTTCCAAACAAGTCTGTCGTCGGTTGCTTTTTTATTCTATTTATTTTTAATTTTTGTCCAAAGCATGGTTGCCAGGTTGGTAGATTTTTTTATTGATTCTATTGTTAGATATTTTTTGTTCTTATTTGGTGGATTTTTATAAGAACCGGATTTAATGCATTTAAGCTTTTTTTTTAAAACGAATTAAAAGACATATTCAATTCGCCATTATTATTAGCAAATTCAGGAAAATGCAATTTCACAATTTTTGATCCGGCAAAAATTTCGGAAGCGAGTCCAATTTGCTTGCCTCTCCACAAATCTGGCCGGTTCTTAGGGCATTTCTGTTCCAAATGTTTCAACCCCGATAAAAAAAAATTTATTGATGATATAAAAATAAATAGAAGAATAAATTAGTTTACAAGTACAAGTGACCTCAACTCCATGCGTTTCGCCCAGGTAATGACACATAGGCTCATCAATTAGATGCTGTCATATCCTTGTAAGAAAAATCTAACTGATGAGTCTATCTGTCATTACATGGCCGAAACACATGGAGTTGAGGACACTTGTACTTTTAATTGAATTATATTCAGTCACTCTACCTCAACCAGAATAGATTTTATTTTCAAAATTCCTACTTCTTTGTTTTTATGAAAAAAATGACCATTTTGGGTCTCATTTAATAATTCTGAGCTTTTGTTGACGTACCTATAATTTAACTGAGGATACCTTACCTATAACTTTCTAAATCAAGCCTATAAAAAAAGAGTGAACAAGTTGATGAAACCACACTCTCCAGAATTTAATATATTTTGATTCAGTCATATTTGTTCAAGTGGTAACTGTGGTAACCCAAATGCACTTTTTTATTCATTTTCTTGTTCTTATATATGTATATATTTTTTTTTTGAAACAAGTTTTTGTCAAACCACAATGTTTTGAAGAAATCCCTAAATAAATCAGCTATAAGAATCAAATGCAGAATAAATTCCGATTAAAAGGGACGCGGTCGGTTGTTTTTTGTATTTATTTTGTTTATCTTTTTTTTTTGTATGGTTCAAGGTTTTTAGTTCACGGTCATTTGTGGTGCTTCTTTCGAATATTCCGCATTTAAATATTTGAAAGCATTTTTTCACAGGTAAAAGTGAGCATTCGTTTTTGTTTGTATTCAAGTTTTAAAGGGTAAAGATTTAACTGATAACACTGATTCATACTTAATGTCAATTTTCTATTCTCACAGGTTTTAGGTTTACTACTTAGTTTTTATAGTTTAATTTACTTAAGTAGTTTTAATTAAAGCTTTATAGGGTACGCTCAGGCAAAAACCAGAAGTGTGAGTAAAATAAATTTTGTTCACATGTTCCAAATTTAAAGCAATTAAACATTTTCCAGTTATGGTAGCAGTAGAATATATACCTCTTGGGAACATATATTTAAATTCGGATTTATGGCTTTCGAAAGATTTGAGGAAAGATACATATGAGAACGTTGCGCTGCAGCGTGACTCTGTTGTTGATTCTTTTTAGATAAGACGTACTTTAAAGAAAGAGAAAGGGTTTGAATAGTTTGAACTAACTAACCTAGTTGTTAAACCATTATTTATCTTAACTTATTTTTCATTTGGAAGAACGGTTAGAGATTTGTCTGAATTTCAAAGCGTTGCGTCCTCGTTTTGAATTATTAAATCTGTGTGTTCGTTGGGTGTCGAGGTAAATTGAAATTTTATTCGACCATTAAAATCTTAATAATTCTTGAAGATTTTAATGGAAAACATTTCTGAATACTTACTTTACCTTAGACTGATGGACTTCGGTGAATGTTATTATTAGAAAAGGAGGCACACAATCGTAGGGCTTAGTGGTATCTAGTTCAACGATCATCCAACCAAATTTATCGTTTTATGATTGTTGCCAGATATATGAATCTATGTTTCTAGTATCTTGAATAATCGAATATCCCCAGAGGCTTATATATGTAGATAAATAACATCGGATTACTACTTGATATTATTGGCATAAGAACTCCTTTCGGGAACTTTGGATGATTTTTATCATTGAGGATGGCCACTTAAATTTTTGCAACTATAAACCAACTCTGCTGAGCGTGACACGTGAGTTAATTGATCACCAAAAAGAAAAATAGACTATTAAATAAAAAGCACTAGAAGCTACTTTTGCATTTAGAAAAGTTCCGGGATCTTAGAGCCTCATTTATGCGATAATCGCAAAAAAAAAAAAAGAATGCCATCCAAAAGGCCAGTAATCGGTCAAAAAAATCAGCTAGTTTCAGTAATTGGTCAGTCATATATTTAAACAAAAATTCAAGGTCATATAAAACTTTTAGCACCTCATTTATGGAATATTCGAAAAAAAAACACAACATCAGAAAGTAAACCAAATCCACATAAAAAGTCAACTAATTTCAGTATATTTTTTTCTAATTTTATATGCTGCAGGTCTTTTTCAATTACCATAACATCTGTTTGTTGTTCTGCAAACTTGTAGTCAGTTATTATTATAAAGTGAGGAAATAGAAAAGAATGCTGGTATAGGGCTCGAACCCACTCCATTTTTCAAAAAAAAAAAATCGCAAGAATCGCAACAATTTTAACATTAATAATTTTTACGTTCATAAGAAAATCAATTATAAAAAATTATGTTTCTTGCGATTTTTTTTGGAAAAATGGATCTCAAAGCAAAAAAATACCATGATGGAAAATAAAAAAAAAACAACATGCTAAAAACTGGATACCTCAATACTCAAACAAAATATCAACTTAATTTAAACGCAATTGCATGGGCTATATTATTTCTTAACATTTGCGGGTGACAAAAGCAAAGTGGATATAGTGTATGTGGGTTCGAGCCCTATACTAGGTGGGCATTTTTTTCTATTTTCCCCACTTTCAACTGGAAGCCACCGGTGGAATTTCATGAGATAATAATTAACACCTTATTCTCAATCCATCGTGCCAACAAAATTTCTTTCCTTTCTTTCTGTTCCTTCTAACTAGTGCCGTGCATTGCATGTAAAAGACCTTAGGTCTTACAGGCATAAAGTTAAAATAATTATAAGCATTATACTTGAAAAAAGTTTCTGTCTTTAGTACTAAGAAAAAAATGTTCGTTAACATGAGCCAGATTACAGCAAAGTAAACCTTTTTTTAAAACTCCCATAAGCTTTGTCAAAATTAGAGATAAACCCTTACTGTTTAACGATTTTTTTCTTAGAAAATACCCAAAAATTATTTCTTAAAATATCTTTGACAAATAAAAGATATCCGTATAATAAATAAGAAATTAAATACAATAAATTAAAACATAACTTTGTCCATCTCTATTTTCTTAAAGGCTAACTTGAGAGAGTTTGGCCTAAGAAAAATAATATTAAGAATTTTAAGAGGATTTTTTGTAAATGTACATTTTAGTTTTTTTTTTTAATATTAACATGGAAAAACTTAAAAAAAAACTGCTGTTTGATAAGTCTGTCGCTTGTATATTCTTGGAGGTTGACTTTAGAGAGTTTGAGGTTTGACCTTAGACAATAAATATTTGTACTTTTAAGAAGAAACATTTTTGTTAACAATTTTTGTCCCCAACAAATGAAATCTAGATAAACCGATTTATTTGTAAAATATTAAGAAAAGTGCTATTTCGAGTGTCTACCCAAGGATGGCACCGGGATACACTTGGCTGACCAATGTTTTCTTGTTTCATAATTGACAAGGATCGAGTACTTCCACAAAATTTTAGCTTTGACGAACGCAATTTCATTTTCCATTTTTGTATAATATTTGACAATGCCAGGAGCGAAGGCAGCACCTCCCGAGAAAATTTTGTATCTACATGATAAAATCTATAAAAATATCAGCTTTGACGAACCGCCTTGCATTTTAGGGTGCTGGCTCTTCTAGAAGAACATACACAGTAGTTCTAGAAGAACATACACAGGATGTCAAATAGATATAGAGAAGCACACTTAATTAACCCGCCAATCATTTTACACAGCAATGTTAGCATATCAATCCAAGTGAATATTTCTGGACAACCGGTAGAGATGGTAGAGGATTTCCAATATCTTGGGGAGTATTGTCTCTACGGGTGGCGGAACTGAACTGGACGTAAGCAGCCGAATCAGAGAAGCAAAGGCTGCGTTCGGAATGCTTTCCAAAATATGGAGAAACAAATCTTTTAGCTTAAAGACCAAGCTAATGTTCCGCTCCAAAGTTATGAATCCGTGCTGCTTTACGGGTGCAGCACTTGGAATGTCACTGACACTGTCACTAGAAAGCTGCAAACGTTCGTTAATAGATGTCTACGAAACATCTTGTGGATTTTCTTGCCCAACCGTATCTCCAATACCGAACTTCATGCGAGAACGGGTCAGGAACCCATAGACTCCATTATACGAAGAAGAAATTGGCAGTGGATTGCCCATAAACTTCGAAAAGGCGATCAGTGCATTGCATCTCAAGCAATGCCAATGAAATCGCTCACACAGGAGGGAAGACAAGTGGGCCGGCCTAGAAGTACATGGCGAAGAATGGTCGAACAGGAATCGGCACGACTGGGGAAAAGTTGGAGAGAGCTGAAATAAATTTCCAGAAATCGTACAGGATAGCGCGTAGGAGTAGTGGAGGCCCTATGTCCCGTGAGGGAAACATCACGGACGTAATAGGTCCTAGGACCTAAGTAAGTTAGTATAAGTAATGTTAGCATATACATACAATATACATAACTATACACTACCGCAAAAATTCGAATTCCTATATAAAACTTGTTGGCTAAGCTAAACTTGTACCCTAAGCTCAACTGAGATTAAAATAAACGTAGGTATGGCCGAAATTGAGTGAATAATATTTGCACAAGCATTTAAAGAACACAAGCCCAACACTAATAGAATTTAACAACTTTAGCTATTTATGAATTATAAATGTCGATGTTTTCAAAGAAACCAAAATAAAAATATTTATTTTTTCTATAATTTTCTTGCACTAACCACAAACATAAGACTCCACACAATTCATGTAAACTCCTTTGGTATAATTCTTTCTGCCCATAGCCAAAGGAAAACCTCAATTATAAAAACAACTCCCAATAGCAACACGGGAAAAGCAATTAAAAACTCTCAACTACAAACCGCCTTAGTTGTTATAATTTCACTGCCTCTTCATCAATTATATTCTGACCCCGCAAGCTTCCTCTTATTGCTTACCAACCATAACAAAATCTAAGAAACCCAATTATAATTGTGTAATGATAACAATATACGAGTTAATATAAATAGCACCCTCTACATCTATAACAATAAACATAGGAAAACAAAATAAGTATAAAGAAATAAAAAATAATGATAAATAAATAACCAATTTGTTAAGAAACCTCTGACAAAAAAAAAATAAAAAACAAGAATATTTTCAAAAAAATCTGCAAATCAAACTAACAAAAAACAACAACCTATAAAGTTGTTCACCTTCTGCGGTCGTTTGATTGGTTACCCATTGTTGTTGTTGTTAATTCTTCGTGTAGGGTGCTTCTACTCTTATTTTTGAAGTTTCGCTTATTGTTCTCCGCGCACTGTTTTAATTTCTCAGATACACTCACACATAACACACAAAACAACAACAACAAGAAATAATAATGATAACATTACTACTTCATAAGCTAAAAATGTATACCTATCTCCGCACCGACAAAAACTTACCAACTTGTCCGGCTTTAAACGGCCTCTGCGTCGTCGTCGTGTGTTACAATAACAAAAAAAAAAAAAAACAATAATAAAACTAAACACCCCTTACCTTGCAACACCGCCCACCGTCATGAGAGTAGAGCTGCCTATTGTAATCGAATAAGTACGGCTTACTCCATCCAATCTGCCATATACAGCAATAGAGAAGGCGCGCAATCCGCTCCACACACACTCCTCAATATAAGCCGAAAGATTGCAATCTTTTTTTTATTTATTTTATTTTATTTTATTTTATTTTTTTTTTTTTATGAATTGATACAAGATGATATAATAGCACAGATACAGATACTTTTCTCAATAACTCTTTTTTTCGAGATGATTTTTTTTTTTGTATTTATTTTTGTAATCCACTTTTCTTCGTTAAACAGCGGCGGTTTTCTCAGCTTTGTTAACCGATATAACTTTTCATTTCATTTTGTGTATTTTTATTTTTGAGGAAGTATAAAATTGTGGACATAAGATACTTTTAACGAAGTATCTAAGCACAGATGGAGAAAGACTTTTGCAGCAGGAAATGATTAACAACTTACAATTTCTTGTATGTAAACAATTTTTTGTTGAATTTTAACTTTTTTTTTTGTATAAGAACAAATATTTACTTAAGAAATTAGTATTTTCATTTCGAAACAGGTTTACGTCAGCGATGAATGGAATTTCCAAACAGATCCGTAAGATACAACTACTAACCGCACCAGAAGTATTATAAAAAAAGCCGTGTGAGTTGTTGTTGTCCAACCGCGTATACGTCGTTACTCGTTCGTCGCGAGTGTAAAACTAAGACTAAACCAAGTTAAAAAATCAACGTCGGCTTAGACCGAGAGTTAATTGCGGTATATACTGTGCGGCGCGGCGTGTTTGGTAAACGAGATTTTTTACTTACGTATGCTACATTAAAAATGGAAAAACAGAGAGCCTACATTCAGTATTTGTTGGTGTCTGCTGGGGGGCTTAATCTATCTGACAGGTTGCGATCGGTTGGGCGGTCGGTCGGTGGTGTGGCGAAATTGATCAGTCTGGTTTTTGCAATAGAGTTGTACCAGAAGTAGAATTTTAAAAGCTTTTCTTATTCGTTAAGAGAGTATATCGAAGATAGAGAGAGAATCTGAAAACTTGATTAATGACTTAACTGATGATGATGTGATCAGTGTGTTTGTTGGATGAGTTATTTTCGAGTAAAATTTTTAAGAGAGGAAGAGAGATGAGGGTATAGTTAAGGATTGTATGTAGCTTTGGGATTGAAAAAGTTTCTTGGTTTATGTCTTATCTTAAATGGTTGCTACATTTGATTTGATCGTTAAGTTTGAAAAAGAATTTTTGTTAACTATTTGAATTTTCTAAATAAATTCAAATCAAGTTCGTGCCTCAGCTCTTTCGTTTTTTACTTAGTCGGGTCATGTTAAACTTAAATATGATTAACTGGATAATATTTAACGACTTTTTGGGTGATTGTTCATTGAAATTGAAGTAAGAATAATATAATTAATGTTTTTGTTATCAGCTGAGTGATATCGGGTGTATGATTTATATGGTTGGCGTAAAAAGAAAATTTATAAAAAAGTTAATAGAACCAACCAAAATCTGCTTATTAAAAACAATAATGGAAGTTTACGATGTTTATTAAGTTAATGCGTATCAATTTTTTAATTTTTATAAATCAATAAATTGTGTATGATATTTTGACCATTGAGTAATATTTCATAATAGTCCAATATATTAATTTATGAACCATAAAGGAATTTGCTATTGTATTGGGCAAGTAAAGTTTGTGTTTTAGTTAAAGTTCTTAATAAAACGATTAAATAGAATTTTTTTAATAACCTCATTGCAGAGTTCCGCTGTCTTGATTTAAGGAATGAAATTGGGGTTTCACTACTTTCTGAATATTAGAAACAAAATAATATCAATTATATTTTTTTTTAAATATAAGAAAGGCGATGATAGGACACATAATTGGAAAATATGTTTAAGCAAGAAATTAGTATGATGATTGATTTTAAGGAATATTATACTGCAGCCTTAAGGCTTAACTACATAGGCCTACAAAAGTGACAAATAAATGTCTATTCTGAAGACACCTGCTTGCAAAAAAACACAGTGGAAAATTGTGCATGGTGGTTTAATTTCTGTTTCAGAACAATTTTGGTATGTTTTTTTTGGTATGTTTTTTTGTAAGTATAATTTCTCACTTTTGTACAAAAGTAGTTCTATGTAGTTAAGGCTTTAGAACGAAAGTGAACTAACTCAAAATTCCTTTAACTTCTAATTTTGCTATAAACTCTTTTTTTTTTACTTTTTATGACTTTATTGCTCATATTTCACAATTTGCATTTTTTAGTAAGGTCACTTTCATTCTAAGGGTACGACTTTTGGAATTTTCATCGAATGCGATTTTTTCGGCATAGGAATTTTTTTTACTCTTTGAAATTTAACTTTTTCAGGGATTCAATATCTTAAATTTTAAGGCTGCGCGTTCAGTGGTGCGATAAACTGATGCGATACAAAGAATTTTTGCGTGCGAGAAAAATATTTACATTTATACGTGCGCAGAGTGAAGCAATATTTGATGTGCTTGAAATTATGGAAATTCAAAATTTTGGGTTTATGGTGTGGAATTTGGATTGATTTTGCATTGTCGAGCGCAATAAACTGCTTTTGGGGAGCAGCTTATATCTTTATTCTGCCAATGAATTAACTTATGGTTTCAATTGACGACACTCTAAGTAACAATCCCATTAGGAGACGCAATTTTCTAAAAAAAATTACTTAACATACAAAAAAAAAGGATTGTTTTTAACAACGGCAACACTAACAATGTTATGATATATTTTTTTAAGCCAGAAATACATTTTTGTATTTTATAAATTAATCAACTTGTTGAATAAAATAGTTTTATAGTTTTTAATACAATTGAAAATTTATTTTTTGAAAATTATGGTTCAAGGACCGTTTTCATGATCATTTCACCAGTTGGTGGAAAATCATAATCTTATTTTTTGTTGTTTATTTCATATTTTGAAAAGTAAATGTTCTACCACTAGCCGGTTTTCAGTATTTGATTAAGAATTGGTAAGGACATTGAATAATAACGAAAAAGTTAAAAAAACAAAATAGTTTTTAAAAATATTTTTTTTTCAAAACTTTGAAAATTAATTATTTAAAAAAAATAATTTTTAAACGCTATTTAAAAAAGAAACAAGATGATTTAAAAATAAAATGATACAAAATACTTCAATAATGGATTTCTGATCTACAAAATACATCAATAATGGATTTCTGATCTACAAAAAAACGTACAGCGTTGTTGGTGCTGTCATAGTTTTTTTTAATACTTTTTTTTTTAATTTTGAGTAATTTTTTTGCTAGCCAGAAAAAAGGACAACAAGCTTCCATACGATTTGTTTTCCTTGTCTTGCCTTAACATACATTCTCTAATTTTCTGTCGCATCTTGTGCGAACACCCTGCACTGAGAATTTTATCTAAGCTTTCGATTAGCAAATCCTTGAAGGTTTGCCGCTATTTAAAATTAAGAACTGAATTCATTTTCTTCGCGAATATCAATAGTTACTTTGATTTTTGCAAGAAATTGGACGCGAAAGTTTTGAAAATTAAAAAAAAAAATTATGTTTGGAATGTTTAACGATTTTTAACCAATTTTTTCGAAAAAAAATGGAATTTTTTCAGACAAGAATTTTTTTCTTTTAACATGGTTGAAAAAATATTGTTGGTTATAACTCGTTAAATACAAACAAATATAACAAAAATCTCATATGAGATTTTGTACAGCTCATAATTCGTGAGAAAAACCGTTAATACGGATCAAATCAACAATCCGGATGTTATTCGCAAAAAACTAAATCAACTTTAATTCAAGATAGCGGGAATACTACCAGAGGTTGATGGTCAAAAACTTTGATTCTGGATGAGTGTAAAAAAGCGAAATCAAAATAAATACATTCCAAAATTTCTTATTTTTTCTTAAATTTTGATTGGAGCCTTAATAGACCGAGGGCAACGACATAAAAAGTTAAGTCATTTGCGTAATGTTGAAAGCCATACCAATACATATCTCTGGAAGGGTTTAACCAGGATTACCTTGTCTGCCTGCCCATACCCTTGAGGAAGGGATGGGGTGGGGGGTTTAAAATGGAGATTATTATTACTTCAATTAATTTTTGGAAAATACATCATGTCATGATGCTCTATCATTTTCCTTACCTCTAAGCACGATGACTTTGATGATCGGACTAGTAGAACTCAAGTTATAAGCTTTTTAAACGAACCATAATCTACTTTTTTTTGAGACTTTGTTTTGTTGATTTTTTGCGTTTTAAAAATCTCCAAGAAAACAAATATAAGGTTCGCTTAAAAAGCTTATATCTTTAGTTCTTCTAGTCAGATCATCAAAATCATAGAAGTAAGGAAAATGACAGAGCATCATAATATATTTTCAAAAAATTCATTGAAGTGATAAGTGATTTGGAAAATCTACATTTTCAACCTCCCACCCCCACCAATTCGTGAAGGGTGTGGACAGGCAGACAAGGTAATCCTAGTTTTACCCTTCCAGAGCTATGTATTGGTATGAGTTTCAACATTACGCAAATGACTGGACTTTTAATGTCGTTGGCTCTTAGACTACAACGGCTGTTAAAATTTGTTCGAAATTCGGTGTAAAGCATTTTATGTGATTCTCGAGACACAAAATTCAATTTTTGTTTAAGTTCATCTGAAGCCATACTTCGGGTTTACCAAGTTTTCTCGAAACGGGCTTTAGAGATTTTGATGTTAACATGCAAATTTCTTGTGCATTTTATTAAAAAAATCGAAAACTGAAACAAAGATTTTCGGTGTTTTGAGCTGTTTTGGCCTTTTGTGGCATATTCCCAAATATTTAATTAATATGGTTTTGTTGATTTTCTGGTCGTTTTGTATTTCGGTACTTCTAAGTTATTCAAAAAGTATTGCAGTTTAAATTTGTATAAATATTTTTTTTTAACAAATAAATCAATTCTTTTTTTTTTGTTTTTTAATTTGACCTTTTTTCGAATTTGTTTTGTATTAAAACAAGAAAATTTCAAAATTATTATTTTAAATTATTTTTAATATTTTCAAACATTTTTGCCTATATATTTTTGTTTCTGTAAAACTAAGAATTATTCTTTAAAATATTATGTATCACAGAGAAAAAAACAACGTAAAATCAAAGCAAAAAACTTTGATTCTAATATTTTTCGGAACGATTTGGCGCCAACGCCGAAAATTCTAAAATCAAAGTGGAGCGACTTTATTTCAAAGTGATTCCATACTTAAAAACGAACTAGATTTTACTACGTTTATATTTTGATTTAAAGTGGAATCATAGGTAAATCAATTTCATGCATCTTTTAAAACAACATTTATCTTCTTCAAATCAACGTAGATTGAACTTCGCTTGGTTAGGTATTAATTCAAAATGGCTGCCCACGCCACGCTTCTTTGTTTAAATTTATGTAAGACAGAGACAAATTTATGTTCATGCTTGACGCATTTAATTTTTGTGGTGAATCATTTATATGTGACGACTTAATTGAATCGTTTGATGCTATGAGTATTTCCTAGCAATAAATAAAGGAAAAGTAATTAAATATTGTTTTTCGAAAATATGAAAGTGAATTTTGAGTGCGTGTTTAATTTGTTCACAAATGTAAGGGAGCTACTTCGAAAAACAACAACGCGCTTTCGAAATTTTTTATTTTAAGCTTACAAATACTTACAAATTGAGATTTACTTAACTATGCAACACTTTGAAACTACGCTGATGGCACTTTAAATGCCATAAAAGTGGATCGCAAAGTTAAATGTGGATTTCAATGTAAAAATGAATACGTTTCACTTTGAAGCAATGTTGAGTGCACTTTAAATGTGGATCTCAATGTAAAAATGATAACGTTTTACTTTAAAACAACGTTGAAGGGAATGTAAATGCACAAAAGTTGATTTCAATGTATAAATAACCACGTTTGACTTTGATACTAGGTTGAATCTCTTAACATTACGTCGCATATTCAAATTAACATTGTTTCAACGTAAAAACGAAAATGCTCCACTACATTTAAAATACTTTAGATCAGAATACGTTCGTATTTTACTTTAGATCGCATTTTTACCCTCAGTGATCGGCTAATCAGCAATTTTATTTAATTTAACGTCTTTTATCTAAAAACGTCATCATTAACTCTTAAGGCCGCATGTTAACACACTCTAACGTGTTGCCATAAATGTCATTGCCGCCACACCAACCAGCTAACTCTAAAACATTAATTCACGACAACAACACACAAAAACCTTCCAATAACACGTCCTTGGCATTTCAGGAAATACAAATTTAATTTGCATAAAATGCGGCTTCTGCTGACAAACGATGACTCGACGTCGACGCGTAAAAAAAAATTCTCCAATCGGTACTTAAGGTAGGTACGTTGGTACGTCTTCAATTTTCTTAAGTAAACTTTTGCATTTGGTTTCAAAATCCTTTGGGTGTGTGTGTTTGTGTTAGATGAAGATAAACAGTAAGGAAATAAGATGGCTTTGCCCTTTTCCCTCTATTGACTTTCACAGTCACACATAAGTTTATTTATAAAGGTGTGCTCAGCTCAGTGGTGGTAGCACACTGCTTCCCTTTTTTATTTCGTTGAATTGGAATGTTCGCGTATAGCGAAATATACAACTTCTGTGACATTGACTGATAATGTCCACCGATAAAGAAGAAGTGCCTGCTAAAGAGTTCCGCCCTTTCACAACAATACAACAATGGCGGTGATGACGGTGGTGGTGGCAGCAATGACGGCAAAGAGATGTCACAATTTTGTTTTTTCTTAAGCCAGGGATGACTTCTTTTAAATTTATTGCATACTTAAGTTATTTTCATACTCTTCGTAGCGAAGTTGTTTTCCGAAATGAATTTAGATATGTAAATTTAAATAAAGCAAAATATTTACAATTCCTATTCGGGTTTTTTCTCGGACGTTCATGCGTTCGTTAATTTTTTTTTTTAATAGAAAAGTGATCCTACCATCTAATCAGTGGGAAATATACCCCCACCTATATGATTTTTGTCTTGGCTTGAACCAACCTACCCGCCTTGCCTTAAAAGCATTACCCTACATTGACGACTGTAAGCGAAAACTACATAATTTGTTTCTACTAAAGTACTGATGATCTTTTTGACGGTAGCTTTTATCAATTAAAAGCTTATAACTTATTTTTTTTGGAATACAAAATTTCCTCTTTAAATTATGTCAACTTATTTCTTCCTAATTTAACACTTAGGTAGTTATGAGGTACCTCCAAACATTTTAATTCTGAGCTCATTTTCTTAATGAATTTTTTTTCGAACCACAAGGAACCAATTATTTATGGTGTCAACAAAATCAAAGCAAATTTGATCCACCCTAACGTATACCAACCTTTAATAAGTTCAAAAAGACGTAAATTGTGCATCCCTGGTAATTTGCAAAGCAGTGACACAGTGTTGAAGTCCACCAAAGTAATTTTTTATAGAAACTTGTTTAGATTGAGGGTTCCCTGGTCTCTAATAAAATAGGACAATACAGAAAAGTGCATGGTGTGACACTATCTCAAGAGTCATCTGCCGCTGGCTAACACTTTCATTTGAAAAAATGTCTATTTTTTGTTTAAACAAAATCGAGATACTTTTTCGAAGAATAAAACTTGACTTTTTTAGAAGTACATAGGTACCTACCTCTAGTGGGTTCTTGTTCAAACTATATTTTATAACGGTCAGCCACACTCACAGGACAATCTTTTTTTTAATAAATTTATATAACTTAGGTACTCTTAGGTGAAACTTGAGGTTGATATTTAATATCTATTAGATACAACACGCCATCACTCTCATCTCGTCGAAGCCAATGATGTAGAAAACTTTTTTTTTTTTAGGTTGGTATCTTATGAGATTCAACTTAACCTTAAGTTTTCTTTTTGTTGTTGTTGTGTTTTTATGCTGAAAAAAAAAAATAACCACTAGATGCGCTAGAAAATCGTTTGGACTTTAATTTAGATAAAAGGTTTGCAGTCAGTTCTCCATCCATAACAATTTATTTTCATAGCTTGACTCAATATCGAAAGGGAGGCGACAACATGAGAAAAAGTTATATAGAGTGGTTGATATCTACTTTGCGGGGAACCAATTTGACTTTGCCTGCATTATGTTTTTTTTTTTATCAGAGAAAAAGCGAAAAAAAAGGAAAAGGAGTAATGGACAAAAGAATTTTCCATAGAAGCCCCAATGTCATAAGCAAATATTTCAAATTTATTCTTATCGCCCGTTTTATCATTTTTTCTGTCAACAGCTAGCACTTTTTTGATTGTGTTTTCTATTTTATTTGATAATCCAACTCTTGTGATATATGGTATGTACAATGTACATAAGCTGTGAAGACAATATTTGATTGAATTTTAAATTAATTGAGTTAAAAAACCGTATTGTTTTTCTGTTCTGCTCGAATGAGATTCGCTCTTGTAGTAACTAGAATGCAGCTTAACATTGCCAGTGTTAATGGGTTCAAAAGATTTTTTATATCTTGATGAAAAAAACTATTAAATGAAGGTTAGTTAACATTTTTGAATTTTTCTTTATTTAATACAACACAGCAAAAAAAAAAACAAGAAAGTGTGAAAAAAGTTTTTTTTGTTATATTTCTCTGGTGTTTGGTAAAACATGATAGATAGCAAAATTTGCCGTCGTGTTGAATCACAAATTTTTTATTTGAAAAGTCAGTTGCCTTAAGAAAATTTTAATACCTTGACTTTACTGAAAACGTCTTTCAATTACATTTTTGACACTTAGACGTCTGTTATGAACATATTCGCACTCGCAAAAATGCCGAAAAATAGTGTATTCAGCGACGTCTATCGGGGGTTTTTGTTGACCAGCCAGTTGTCTGTCATATTCGCACTGTAGGGCGTGAGGCCTTTCGGATGCGATTAATTTCAAGTGGTTTTTCATATAAGCCTAGAATTTCCAAAAAAGGCATTTTCGGGGGGTTGGGTACGATTTGTCAATTTTTAAAATGTCGATTTAAAAAAATCGACCGTAATAATGTCGACTTTCGAAAAGTGGATTGGTAAAAATAACGATTTATCAAAATATCGAGTGTTATAAAGTCGATTTTTAAAATATCGACTCGTAAAAGTCGACAGTGGCAAAGTGAATGATGTTCACATGCAAGCGGCGCGCACCGCATGCATGTGAACATCATTCAATTTGGCACTGTCGATCAACAAACTATTCTCAGATAACTGTTAGACTCCTTTCACTCAAGGAAACTGAGTTGCCGGCAACTGAGAGTTTGTAGGCGAGAAGGGCAAGAAGTAAGGGATACTGAACGGAACATTGTCCGTAATGTGCGTTCATCCAATAGACTTTATATTGAAACAAACGAAAATCTCCAGCAATTTTTGTTTCCTTGTGCGAAAGGTACAAGGAAATTAAAGGAAAACGTCAAAAAATCTCCAGCATCTGTTTTCCCAGTGTGAAAGGGGACTTAATGTTTTCATTAACAGTATTATTTTAATCATATCAACCTGGGGTGGAATCGCGTAAGGTGATTTATGATCATCACATTTGTGACAGTCACAGGTGATAGGATTTGATTTTCCATCTGCATAAAGTGATCACCAAAAAATAGTGCAAATTTGGTATCACTTTGAGAGAAAACATTGTTTTGCACACATACTAGTAAGATTTGACATTTCTCTCAAGTCGATTTGAAGATTTTCTTTATTGCGGTCACCAAATTTATTCAAAAGTGTTGAAATTAAACAATTTTAGTGAATAGTTGCAAGTTAATTAAACAAAATTGTGAGGTGGTTAGATTTTAAAAATATTGAAAAATATAAATGCGTTTCGAGTTCAAATGATTAAAAGAAACCGTCGCGGATGTTTTCTCTACTGATTATTGAATATTATTTTATTCTGGAATAAAATCACAATTGTTTGAGTTAATTTTGTCAACTATTCACTGATATCAATTCATTTTAATACTTGCTAAAAAGACGTGACCATTCACTGAACTTTTGAATAGATTTGTAAGGAGATATGATCCTCATTGGACATATTATGAAACTATTCCTACATACATACTCGTATGTATGTAAGCAATATTGACATAATGTTTTTTTCATGACAAATTGTATTTTAATGCCCTTTTAGAAATAAAAAAAAAACTATGTATATATTCATTGAATATACATTCATTTAAAATATAAGGTACTTAACTTGAAAATGCAGTATATTTACGCAGACGGAATGTGTCGATAATGACTATCACTTATCACATATCACCTTACCCGATTCCACCCCTGAACCCTTCAGTACATATTGGTAATTCAATAAAAAAAAAAACTAAATGGAGTGCAGTGTTACTTTACTTAATTCAAATAAAAATAAAGTCAAACTAGTAACTAACGGGTTTGCTTATCATTCAAAAAAGAAACAAAAAGATATTCATCTATAGCGATGTGACAGTAAAAACAAATTATATGTTAAAGAGTGCGTAAGTACCTACAATTTTCGCGACTGGAAAACATAACGTTTGCAGGAACCCTTCAAATCATTCTCATGACCCCTTACCTTTTAAAGAACATTATGTCTATACAACCAATGTAGTGGTAAAATAACTTGCCGATAGTACGGATAAGGATCCTGTTTATATAATAACTGAAAGTGTGAAAGTGTTGTCAAGTGCGAAGATGAGATTTATTGGATAAAAGTCGACATTTTTACCGACAAATTTTCAATCGACATTTAAATAGTCTGGATTTTAAAATAAGACTTTTTTTTGTCGATCAAACTATAGTCGACATTTTAACAGTCGATGAAATTTACATTTGTCCAGTCGACATTTTTTTTGTCGACCATTCGTACGCTTCCCATTTTCGGGGAAGTCTATCTTAATTTTTGGAGGCCACCTAGACGTCTATCATGTAATGAGGGAGTCAAGTTGTTAAACATGGGTTTCCACCTGATTTCATTTTCAGAAAATTTGTACTTTTGATGAACTTTTTTTCAGTAAAGGTGACTATAGGTCTTGACAGACGAACATATTTATTCATGTCGATTACAGAATCCGCAAAATTTTATTCCCGGGGAGTTTACTCGATCCGCAATAACTTTGGTGCGGATTTGATTTTTCAAAAAATGTTGGAATATTTGAGAAAATCATGTTTCTAAAACCAAGAATAACGGTACCTACCATAAAGTAATAGTTGTTGTTATTTATGTATAAATAACATAACAAGAAAAAACCGCTCCAACGATTTTTAAAATTTTGTTTGCATAAATTCATACCTGATCAACAAATCAAATGTCAATTTATTTTAACTTACCCTATTATAGTCGGGGAGCCCACCAAAGGACGACCTGCCTTCATCTCTTCACCAAAGGAGAGGTATGAAGTTTTGTAGATAGTGTCCAAACAAAGAGTTTGCGCTTGGGTTACCTAGAAGAAAATGGGACCGTTAGACTGGGCGCATATTGAGCCGCGTCTGAAGCGTGTGACGTGACCTGTCGAGTGTCGCACGACACGATCATGCCTTTCTGCGCAAATGATCCTCGTGTCTCGTGACGAAATACATTTTAATTGAAGCAAAAATCGCTTGAACATATATGTAGATTATTGAAATAAACTTTACAAAAAAACTATTATTTTTCTATAAAGGAAACAATTTTTATTTTCAAAAGCAACGACAGTTTATTATATTATTTTCTGACAGAAAAAACAAACACGTGCCGGTCTCGCACGAAAAACTGTGTTTCGATCACTGTGTCACGCGATTTTCGGAAAAATCGCGTCAGGTCATGCCATGCCACTCTATCTATATGCGTTGATAGATTGATTCATTTTGTTTGCAAAAACTCCTGCTGCGCTGTGTCGCGTCAATCGCTCCAAACGCGTCTCAATATGCGCCTTGCCTTATAGAGTTGCCACGCATTAAAGGTTAATTTTTTCGTTTATTCAATTATCTGATTGAGCTTACATGGTCGGCTAGGGGCATATTGAGCCGCGTCCGAAACATGTGACGTGACCTGACGAGTGTCACATGACACGATTATAGAAACGTGTCATGCGCATGCCGTTCTTCGCAAATTGATTCACAAGTCTCGGGTCGAAATACATTTTAATTGAAGCAAAAATCGTCTGACATATTGATTATTGAACAATTAATTTTCCAAAAGGAAACGATTTTTTGTTTTCAAAACTAACGACAGTTTATTATATTATTTTTTGACAGAAAAAAAACAAACACGTGCAGCCCTCGCACGAAAAACTGTGTTTCGCTCACTGTGCCACGCCATTTTCGGAAATCGCGCGTCAGCTCATGTCGTGTCGCTTTATCAATATGCGTTGTTCTATTGATTTATGTTGTTTACAAAAAACTCGTGCTGTGCTTTGTAGCGTCACTCGTTTCGAACGCGTCTCAATATACGCCTAGCCTGAGTCATAAATATATAAAACAAAATATAATATGAAAGGAAATGTAAATTTAAAAAAAATTCATATACGGGATTTTTATTGTAAATTTCAGTAGGGCGAATTAGCGTAAACGTATTAAAAGGTCGATAACTTACATTTTTTCATTAAGACACATAGAAAATATTTTTTTTTGCAACCGAAAGATTTTATTAAATACATACATATGTAACAGTTAGATATACTTTATACATGACAAACATAATTGTCAAACAAATTTTGTACTAATATTTGTTGCTAACTTTACGAATAGCAAAACTTGTTGTTTTTATAAATTCAAAAATTGCGCTGCTCAATACAAGTTAAGCAAAATTTTTTTATCTGGCCTTTAAAGTTACCAATTTTATTTCCGCAATTTCGAATTCAATTGGGTTATCCTTATTTATTTTTATTAATATTTTATTAATTATTAAAAATATTACCTTACCCAACGTATTTAAAAAAAAAAGGTGAAAAGGTATATCTGTACCGACTCTTTTGGATATCCTTGGAGAGCAGTGTGCACCTGTTTAGTGCAGTATTTGGTTGGAATATGGCTGTCTGAAGAAAATGTATGCCATTATACAAAGTGTTACTTAATAAATGATAATAAAATCATTTTAATTCTAGTTCAGTTAATATTGAAAACTATATTCCGAATGAATTGTTTTTATGATCAAAAATGTACACATTATTCTATAAATCATCATCATTGTTTATTTTTAAATTCTTAAAATCACATGTATGCGCACACAAAAAATAAAAATATTTACATTGTATCAAAAAATGTGCAACTAAAAAAACGTGTATTGATATTCGCTACGCTCAGCCACCATATATCTGCAGTTTGCCACAATAATTTAATATATAATACTTTATATGTAAATCAAAAACAACAACAACAACAACAACGAATAATATAAGCAGAAAACTGCTATAAAAGAATTCTAGGAAACCTAATACAACCATAAATCCCACAGCCAGAGGAAATGCTTTAATTTGCCGCATAATATGGTTTTATGACTGAAAAAATGCTCCATTTGGCTGATGGTATGGTAACGACCCACCAACTCTCTGGCTGTCTTTGCAGACGTCAATTTCGTACATAAAGCCCCTTTTTGTGGTAATTCTATGGTGTCTGTTTGAATTTTTAATGGATAGCCCATTCCTATTCCCACTTTACCTTTTTTTGTTCTTCTGGTAAAATTATGAAAGTGCTTCTCCTCGGGTTTGGGTCTAAATCAGTGGTGCTTTGCCGCACTATAACAATGGTCTCTTTTTCCTAAGCCCCGTTATGGCATTTCAACAGAATCATATCTATCCGATCCCATACCGCATCCCATCCAATCATCACCCAACAATAAAACGCACACTAAACAAAAAAAAAAAAAAAAACTGCTCGAGGACCCAACCCCAACAATCCAACATGCGGGATTACTAGTAATTTGCATAATTTCATTGCGAAACCTTGAAGACAGTCGTCTATGATGTGCGGCTGTGGCGGTGTATACTGAAGAAAGCATACCCCTCATTCCGATTGGGTCAAGTGGTTGACGATGACGATAATGAGCGATCCCCGGTTGGCACACTCACTCGTTGTAGTTCTCCTCCTTCTCACCTCCATCCAGCTAGTACATCAGCTACACAAACTCCTGATGGTACAATTTTGTCAGTTCAATGAACACTTTAACACGGTCGGCTCCTTCACACTGATGATTGGGCTCTGGATCTCTGGACATGGACATACTCGTAAAACAACGCGGCATTGTGTCTTTCGTTGTGGAGTCAAGTTCTCTGATATGAATGTCTAAATGATTCTTTTAAAATTGCTGGCTAGAAAACATAGAAATACGGACGGGCGGTGTTGTACCCGCCCGCTCGTTTGTTCGTTCTGAATTTGTCTGATGGTGCTGTGAGGCACTTGGGTACAAGCGTGTTCCGTTGGTTTGGCTGTTGGTACATAACGTGTCCCGCGAAGGTGTAGAAGGAACGATTTTCTCGATCATTCTTTGCCAAGACACTAAATGCGGAACCTAAGTGCGCTACGAATTGATGTAATCATGCTAAAGTCAGTGTTGTTATAGCACCGACATTTCGGTTTAAGATTTCTCATTTAGTACCTATGCTGTATTGCGATTTGGTCGTTTTTAAATCCGTCACAATAATTCATAGCTCAGTCAAATCGTCTCCTGGGCTGACAATTTTAGGGACAAAATATAGCATTTTTTCACTTGTTGTTTATGTTTTAGGGGTCTCCGAATCCGAATTTCAATTTTGCTACTTCCTTAAGATATGACTTCACAACGAAAATCACTAAAAACCTCAAAATGTTAAATGTTTTATTCTGTTTTTTTTTTTTTGCCAAAAAAGCCAACAAAATATACACTTTTTTGATAAAATTATCTTCTACGCTCATAGAATATAAAATTTTCTACAAAAAGCGTTTAAATTTTTTTTTGGTAGAATGAACAAGAGTTCGGTGGAAATAGATCAACATTTCGTACTTTTAGCAAAACACAGTTTTCTTGATAGTTTTTTTGCTTGTAACTCAAAACAATGCTGATTATTGTAGAAAATCTTATATTCAGGTTGAACCACATTTTAATTTCTACAAATTAATCACTAAATTGACCAAAAAATCCTAACCCCATTATTTATACAGAAATTAACAACTAAAAATGAGAATTTAATAAAATTGCCGACTGCAGTTTAGATTGGAATCGCAATTCATTAATATCCCAGGACCTCTTTTTCCTCAAATCATCCTTAATTCATAGTGAAAACATAAATAGGACATCAAGTACATCGAGGAATACGGTTCAAAAAATTCTTCGGTCAATATAACAACCCTGTCATAAATTCATGCACTTAACTATGACTCTCTGGCTATGTTCTACTTGTAACTGGATACATTTGAAGTATAGACTTTTTTTTTTAGTAATTTCACGCCTCATCTGCAGCTGGCTCACAAGTGGCAAATTGCAGATATGCACATTAGGAATAATTTTAACATACCTTACTTTCTTACGGTGATGCATGTTATGATGGTATATACAACACTGCAAGCAAAGTGCAATCAGTGCTATTTCTCCTACACTCTACATCACACTACTATTTCGCCAACGAAGGATGCTTATGATAATGGTTCATGGTTTCTGAACAGAATTCCCTATTACAAAATTATAATGCCCCAGCTCTATGTATAGGGATTGGTACATGCTGTGTTGTTACAACCCGAGAGCCGTAGGCTACTGTGTTGTTACTTGGCTAAGTGCAATTAGAATTTGGGAAGTGCATGTCTAGCATAATAATAGCTCAAAACAAAAGTGTTGATGTTGATGAGCTGGTCAAAATCACCCCAGGATGTGTTTGATTGTCTTCTCAGCGGGTGTGTGTCAGAAACAATCTTGTATAGGCTCAAATTTAATTACCCATGTATAAGTATGTATTATGAGAGGTCCTAGTCTCCCAGCGGGTGAAGATGGACACTTAATGCTGATGGTGTCTCTATATGAAAATGTATACTCGTTCATGCATACATTCTCGTGAGACATAAATGTTAAAATAAAATCCAAAAATCAAAGTGAAATTTATTTGCTTCCTTATTGGACAGTAACTCTGTTAAGGACTTTCATTAATTTGTTATTGCTTAAAATTTATTGGAGGCGAAGATTGAACCTTGTGGTTGTGCGTACACTTAGAAAAAAACATCAGGTAAATTGCTAACAAGTGATTTTTCAAAGGGCACGGTAGTGCCCAGACAAGTTCTGACACTACACCCTTCTTACAGGATCAAACTCAGGCGATTTTCGACCCCCCTCTAACTTCAGTAACAGTAAAGTCAGAAACTTCAAACTCACAGGATTTGCTTAGCTCACCAAATTTTAATTCTTTAGCATTAGTAGTTCAGTTCCCGAGATATAAGACTGCAAAAACCCCAAAAACCGTAACTGACTGACTGACTCACTCACTCACTGTCTTACTGACTTCCTGAAAGATCATCAAAACTATGGAGCACTTCCCCACATCGTAGAATCATGTAATTTTGCACAACGGTAGGCCTTGTGGTGTATTTAAGATTTTCCATTCAGGGGCGTGGTACCCGGCCATTTTATTTGAATTGATAAACTGTGCTCAAAAGGTAAAAGCTCTTAAGTCTTTTTTCATAGATTTTCAGAAAGTGAATTTTTAACTAAAAACTACGAGGGTTATAAAGATACAATTTTCAGAACTTTATCTTTATATATACAATTATTTGAAAATGTGGCTAAAAGTTGGCCAAGTGAAGTATTTAATGCATTTATTTATGTTTTTTTTTGACTTAAGTGCTTTTACCAAAACAACAATTGCAGTTTTTATTTTATTATGTCATCTAAGATATAAATTTTCTGTTAACCAAATATGGTAAAACACCTTAAGTCTATTTAAGAAATTTAAATGTAGGAAATTTTGTGTGGTAAAACATCTTAAGTCGACAAAAGCGATCTTACTTTGTTGATAAATATCGAACATAAACCCAACTTAAGATGTTTTACCAAAATAATTTCTTCGTATTTTCTGTTCTTTTACCTTTTGCAAGAACCTAAGAAGTAAACTTAAGATATTTTACAAACGGTCATAACTTTCTTGTTTTTAAAGATTTATCAACAGGTGTAAGAGAGAAATCCAGGTTGTGGACAAAATATGTAAGAAAGTGATAAATAGCTAAAACCACTTAAGTCAACTTAAGAGCTTTTAACTTTTGAGCACAATGATGAAATTTAATACACCACCGTTAGGGCACAGAGTGCAAGTAAAGGAAAATTTAAAATTTGAGATTTTTCATTCAGAGGGGGTGGTATCCGCCCATTTTTGCAGAATTGATATCAATTATACGGAGCACTTCTGGTTATCGTAGAATGGTGAAATTTAGTAAAGTGGTAGGGCTTAAAGTGGAGACAAAGACAACATTTTAAAATTTGAGATTTTACATTCAGGGGCGTGGCACACGCTCATTTGAATAGAATTGATATCAATCATTAGGAGCACTTCTGATTGTCGTAGAATGATGAAATTTGGTAAAGCGGTAGGACTCGAACTGCAAACAAATGCTCGGCTAACCTTCCGCTTTTTTCTTACTAAAGTGCTTTAGGGTACCCAAAAATGTTTCGTTTTATTTTCGGCCGCGTACACGTACAAAGCGGTAGGTTTGCCGATACGTAAGCACACCACATACAATTGTCCATTTGCGAAACATGGGAATTCAAGATTGATGCCACAAACATTCAGAGATTGTCCGTGCGACTTATTGATTGTCATAGCAAAAGCGAGACACACCGGAAATTGAAGACGCTTGAATACGAATGGCAAATCGTTCGGAATAACCGGAATCCATAGAATGAGAATATCTTCGCCTTTGAATTTTCCCCTCAAAATCGTGGCTTGAACTAGATTTGATTTGATGTTCTTCACAATCAAACGCGTTCCATTATAAAGTTTTGGTGCATTGAGATTACGCAGCAAAATTAAAACTGAGCCGACTTTCAATTTTAAATTGTGTGGCGGAAAGCCCAGAACATCCAAAGAATTCAAAAATTCCGTGGGATAGTTGGTGGTTTCGTTTTCATCCATCACGAAGTCCACGGATTTGAATAATTCTAACTCACCGGTGATTTTATTTTGAGTGGCGAAATTCAAAATCGCTCGTGAACTCAGCCAATCATGGTATTCTGGAAAACAGTCGTGATGAGCTATTCCGGCGTTGTTGTAAAGTGGAAAAAATTCGGTGGAAATTCCATCAGGCCGAAATCTTAAAAATCAAACGATGATTACCAATTTTCCTGAAAATTTGTCTCCAGTGTCCTATGTGCCCTTCTTAGGGCCAATACGAATTTATCAAGCCCTAAATCATGAAAATCGAAGTAACCGTTCCGAGTTATGCACTAAAAAAACTGGATGTTCCCTGATTTCCATTTTTTCTGGAAATTTTCTGGGATTTTCCTACAGTGTCATATGTCCTTTCTTAAGCTAATACGAATCCATCAAGCCCTAAATCGTGAATTACAGCGAATTAACCATTCTCGAGATATGCACTAGAAAGTGGATGACCCTGATTTCCAATTTTTCTGGAAGTTTTTCGGGATTTTCTTCCAGTATCCTATGTCCATCCTTGAGCCAATACGAATTCATCAAGTCCAAAATCGTGAAAATCGAACAATCCATTCTCGAGTTATGCGTGCACACACGGACTACATTTCTCTTTTATATATACTTTATATATAATTTAATAAATACATATATATATATATATATGTATATATATGTACATATTAATTTAACAAATCCAGTGGCATACGAACATTTTGAATGAAACAACAACAACTTAAGTGTTCTACCACCAAATTATTTGTTTGGCTAAAGTTATAGCTATTTCACGAGTGCCAACCCGATCATCAGACTTCTTTGTGTAGTGCTGAATTTTAATATGTAGAATTTTATTTGAAAAGCTTTGCCCGTCATGGGGATTGAACTTAAGACATCAACTGTGCCTGGAATTCGGAAGCCGACTTCAGTTCGAGCTGTTTCAAACTTTTTTTCAGCTTTTCAAGTACCGATTTTTTTAACAATTTAGAGTAGGTAATAAATAATTCATATTTTTACTACTTTTTGACATTTTCTCTTTAATAAAATAAAAATATTTTTGAACCATTAGTCGCCACTGGCAAATATGAATAAAGCTACTTTCTAGATAGTTGATAATCACAAAAGCAAATTCGTGCGATCCAGTGTTGCATTTTATTTGTGTAGATATTCTAACTAATCACCTTGATTATATAAATGTTTTAAAAATAATTTTCCGTTGAAAATATATACATACATATATCCACAACCATAAGTCTGTTTAGATTGTTAAAATATGTAAACCTGTCTATACCCATATAAGTTCTTCTAAATGACCCCTATCAATCGATAGGTTTTAAGAGTGTTCTCAAACTTCTTATGTGTTGTTGGTGGGTCGTGATAGTCCTCCTCCTTCAAACCTTTATAAATTGCAAAGTTAAGATGATTCCTTGAGTTTGAATTAATGTTTTCAAAATTTCTTACCCCTATACATATACTTGTATGGATCGAGAATAGTTAATGAAAGTTTATTCCTTTTGACAACAACTTTCCTATAGTCAGTAAAGTACCTATAAGGCATTTCAAGAACCAAAAGAACAAACAAAAAATCGACAACTTATTTGATAAGTTTTGTTTCGAAAACATAACTTTGTATTGGTTGTCCATAAATTGAATATTGAATGTCGAACATTTACGTTTTGGCAAAACATATTATAATGCGATGAACTCATAACCTTTACTCCAAACAAACACATTTACCCATAAGGCACAGTGAAATAATTTATAACCTAGAAATCGATATCCGTCAGAGATAATGTGCCTACCAGTTAGAGAAGAGTAGAGTAGCAGGAGTAGTTTTCAATGCCTAATAATATACTATATTGCGCCGAGCGTCGTCGTTCTACTATTATAATCCTATACCTCAAATCAATTCATCACCCATTCAGGCAGAAATATATTGGATACCTAGCCCCAAGGTGTAATGAAATCTATCTCGGATTTTAATTAACATGTTTGGGGTGTGAGGATGCGATTACCGTGCTGCTGGCTCTGATGTCTGTTGGTGTTTCTGAATATACATATATGTATAGGTATATAGTTTTGTATAAAGAGATAGGATACAGAAACTCATCTGATGGCGTAAACAAAATTTGGCATGTAATTTATTTGAAGGATGAAGTCTGCCACCAAAGTTATGATGGCAAGAAGTCTCCTTCTCCCATCAACCACACTCCACATCCACAGTATCAGCTCCTGGATTTATGTATATGTTGGGTTTGGGGGAAATAATATTTTTGCAGAATACATATACAACCTGATAGATCTAATAAAAACAAAACAGCACAGATCGAGACAGACGAGAAGCGCGACTTCCACCCTGACGAAGAAACTTCAGGTGTGCCAGGTAAATACGAAGAAAAATAAATATACAAAGCAATTTTATTTTCTATATTTATAAAACACATTATACCTACCTACTGTGTGAGAGGCTTTAAATATAAATATAGTACACATAAACGCGTCAGGAGGTACCTTTTTGCATCGAATTTTATTCTATAAAACCTGCTGATTTGTTTCCCTGGGTTGAAAGACTTTAAGTGTTAAATATTTTGATGTTTTGAGTCGAGTCGAGTTTATAGATGTAATATATTCAAGTATACCTACCTACCTCTAGAACTTTGCTTATTAAGATGCCGACACCGAGTTGTGTTGTGTATTCAAAAAGGATGCTTTGCATCCTTGCAAAATATTCTAATTGAAATATAAATTGAAGAGGTGCTGACTTAAAGTGTTCTGCACTTGAACTTGAATGTGTGGGTAGGTACTTTTTTGTGAGGATTCACGGTTTCTTTTTTTAATTAATTGTTTGAGCACAAAAATGGATTTATTTATTTGATATTCTGGTGTGTTTTGGAGCTTTAAGCAAAAAACGACGTTCAAGGACTCAGTTTTGAATTGGTTGCAAATTACGTTTTAATTAATTGAACGATTTTTACCAAGGGTCACGCCGCTAGAAGTAACACGAAGGCGTACTTGGGCACTAGGTTAACTACCAACTGCCATATATGTGGGCATAAGGCTGTTCATTGTACAAGTCCTCACGCTCTTCAGTGACTATTAGTGTATTATCGCCTCTAGGCACATCAGACCATTGTGTTATACATATATGCAAATTTCTCATGCCAACAAAATCCAGTTAGAGAAAAAACTCCCAAGAGAACCGTTTGGCAATATGAGAAAGCCAACTGGGACGGTCTCAACGATTTTTTCAGGAGCTTTAACTGTTCACTAGCTTCCTTGATAGTGACGTAGACGCCAGTGCAGATATGATCACAAATTTAATTCTTTTACCCGAATAGGGTAAAATCTATCAAACCCAAAGAAAACACATGGTTTGATTCCAGCTGTAAAGAGGTTATTAGGGATAGAGAAGTAAGCTTCCGCTTTTATAAAGCCAACACTACTTAGGAAAACCAAATGCTTACATGATCAACAATTACGCCAAAAAATACTTAAATATCCCAAAGGCAGTAAAAATGTTTGGTCATTTGTAAAAAACATATGAAATACCACCTCGTCCTCGGTTCCAACGCTTGTCTACAATGATACTCCTTTTGTCAGCTCGCAAGATAAAGCCAATTTACTTGCAGCACAGTTTGCTGTTAATTCGACGCTGCCAGAAAGTGTTATGACACCTTCTGTACTTGAGAGTGTAAATGATTTTATGGGACAAATCTTCTTTTGCACTCGTGCAGTTGCTAGAGTTCTAAAAGATCTCGATATTCACAAATCCGCTGGCCCGAATAGTATCCCTCCCATTGTTCCGAAGAGGTGTTCTTCAACGCTGGCAAAACCACTGCGTGAGCTTTTTTATCTGACCTACTCTACTGGCCTCATTCCGAGTGGATGGAAAACACTATTTGTCCAGCCTGTCCCTAAAAAAGGCGTATCTTCTTCAACCTTAAACTATCGTCCAATTGCACTTACGTCCCTTCTTTCCAAGGTCATAGAAACGCTGATCAATTTTCAGCTCAAGAAATATCTCAAAGAACGAAGGCTTCTTAATGATCGGCTGTACGGCTTTCGTAGCCATAGGCCCACTGGTGATGTGATGGTATACCTCACTGAACAGTGGAACAAATCTTTACATCGTTTTGGAGAAAGTAAGATTATTGCACTTGATATTTCAAAAGCGTCAAGCTCTCTTATCGAAAATGCGTGCATTTGGTATCGGTGAATCTCTTCTTCGTTGGATTAGAAATTACCTTTCGGACCGTTCAATACAAGTTGTATTGGATGGTTTCAAGTCTGAAATTCACAAAATAAATGCTGGCGTGGCCCAGGGCTCCGTTTTGTCTCCGACCCTTTTTCTTATATTCATCAACGATCTTTTATCTGAAACTTCTAATCTAATTTGCTGATGACAGTACCCTCAGCTTTTCGAGTACAATTCTCATATTTGGGCAGGTGCTCAAATAACCCACTTGAGTCTATTGGATAGAATTCAAAAGAGAGCTCTTAAAATGATTGGTGAAAGAACTATAACGGAAACGTTTACATCTCTGGAGCACCGTCGAAATGTTTCATGCCTTTCGTTATTTTAACAAACAGTGCTCTAGTGAAATAGCCAGTTTGCATATTCCTCCTCGCGCTTCTAGGAATGCCCATCAGGACGAACTGTTCAGTACAGAGACTCTTACTTAAGTCGCACTACACGAATGTGGAATGCTCTACCCAGCTTAATTTCCCCTCCCATTGTCATTTACAGACATTCAAAACCAATTTGCGTCGGTATCTCCTTTTAAATCCCCTCCAACCTACCTAATCGCAAGTGCTGTGTATAACATTTTAAGGGTAGTCACAACCCCTTTAGCGCGCGCTCAATATAAAAAAGTGATTCATTATAGAATAAGAAACAAAATACAAGACTGGATCGCACTAACTGCTCTTGTAGATAGTAACTTTAATGTTAAAAAATATTATGATAACTTTAAAGAAAAAATGCTAAAAAACTAGTTAAAATATGAAATTCTAATGTTAAAAGTTTAAAACGAAACATAATTATTATTTGAATTTTGAAAAAATTAAAAAGTAATTTGTGTTTTTCTACCTTTCTTTTCCGCAGTACTTTTTGAAGTATTTTTTTTTTAATTTAAAACATGCACCCACGTTCACAGATTCATTTTTCGGTAATTTTTACAGGACAGGAATAAAATGAAGAAAATCACGGAAATTCAGAGTAAGGGAAAAGGCATGAAATTTGTTCATATTTTTCCTTGGACGGATAACTCCCCTGTTAAACGGACAAAATTGTTGTCACCGTCGCATCGCTGTCTGCCTACGGGAGGCTTCACTGTGTACTTATACTTTTGAAAAACTATTTTAAAAATGCTTGTAAGCAAATAAAATTTCGGTTAAGAAAATCTTATAACATGTATTATTAGGGTATTGAATATACCGGAATGTGACGGAAAGAAAGGAACAATAATTGCCTTAAGCAAATATTCAACATTTTCGATATACATAATTCCAAAACCAGGCCGGATTTGACATACTAACTTTTAAAACTTTTTTTAGACAATAAGATTGTCTATCAAAATGAATAATTTACAAAATTTCATATAAACATAGACATATGAAATTAGTAGACCGAGTGCTGGCAGCAGATTTTGGTCGTGAAAGGAAACCAATAGATTTTAATAGTATAGGTAGCCTTGGTGAAGGTGATAACGAATACGTTCGTTAGCCAGCATGTAGTTGCCCCGTTACCACGTAAAAGTGCATCAAAACTACAACTTTTCTGAAAATTGAAATCGGATGGGAAACCATTCCAAATGTAATACAACTTGACGCCAGCAACTTCCTGATTACAAAAATGGTTTCGACAGACATCTAGGTGGCCCCAAAACCCAGACAGACGTCCCCAAAAACGAGATTTTTTTTGGCGTTTTTAGGCTTTTGGGAAACCACGCAAAAGTCGCGATTGTTATTACTAATTTATCAATTAGATTATCAATACAAATCTCTTGAAATGCTTCTCAATTTATAGAGCTTGACTCCCTGAGTCGGAAAATTTAACTGACAGACGTTTTGAGTTACGCCAAACTATTGACATCCACAATATAACTCACCTTCAAATATTATTATTAGTTTTTGTTTCATTTTACTTAATTAAAAGGTTCTGACTTGTTGAAAAAGAAACTTTGAAGGAAACACGTTTTAAACACATCAAATCATTCAAATATACGATATAAGAAAGCTATGTCGTAGCGAGCTTACTACAATTATGAAAACGTGAACTGAGTGTGAGTGCAATTTCACATTTCATAAAGAAAAGAATATGTATAAGCCACTTATATCGCTTATTTGAATGGTTTGGTATGTTTAAAACGTGTTTCCTTCAAAATTTCTTTTTCAGCTAGTCAAAACCTTTTAATTAGATAAATTGAAAGAAAAAACAATAATCATACTTGAAGGCGAGTTATATAGTGGATTTCAATAGTTTGGCGTAACTCAAAACGTCTGTCAGTTAAATTTTCCGACTCAGGGAGTCAAGCCCTATAAATTGAGATGCATTTCTAGAGATTTATATTGATAATCTAATTGATAAACTAGTAATAATATCAGCGACTTTTATCGCGCTTTTCAGCAGTATGGCGTAACTCAAAACGTCTGTCAGTTACATTTTGCAACTCAGGGCTCAGGGAGCCAAGCCCTTTAAATTGAGATGCAATTCAAGATATTTGTATCTTTATTCTTTTTGATAAACTAGTAATTACATCCGCGACTTTTGTCGCTCTTTTCAGCAGTTTGGCGTAACTCAAACACCTGTAACTTATAAAATCACTTTCTTGAGTCAAAACCTTTTTATTGGTAAACATTTGAAAAAGCTACCGCTAATACACAATTAAAAAAAAAATAATAACTTCCGCGAATTAAATCGCGGCTGTCAGTTGTTTGGGCCACTCAAACGTCTGTCACCCTTTGATAGTGATACATTTCAAGTGGTTTCCCTCAAAATCCTATTACTAAAAAAATAAAATAAAAAATCCGCGATTTATTTCGCGCCTTTCCAGCTGTTGGATGACACTGAAAACTATTTTTTTTTTATACATTAGTACTCTGGTAGTCAAGACCTTCCGATTGCTATGCATTTTGGTGGTATACATCATTTATCTAAAAATGTCAATAAAAAAATCCGCGACTTAAATCGCGTCTGTCGGGGGTTTTGGGGCTACTTAGACGTCTGTCATGTACATATTCGCACTCAGGGGGTCAAGATCTTTCGTTTGTGATACATTTCAAGTTGTTTCTGTTTTGACAAAAAAATGCCAAAAAAAACGCATTTTCAGGGACGTCTGTTGGGGGTTTCGGGGCCACTTAGACGTCTGTCACGTACATATTCACATTCAGGGAGTCCATGGCTAAAAGTTGTGATCCATTTCAGGTGGTTTCCCAAAAGCCTAAAAACGCCAAAAAAAATCTCGTTTTCGGGGACGTCTGTCTGGGTTTTGGGGCCAATTAGACGTCTGTGGAAACCATTTTTGTAATTATGGTGTTGATGGCGTCAAGTTGTATTACATTTGAAATGGTTTCCAACCCGATTTCAATTTTCAGAAAAGTTGTACTTTTGATGCACTTTTACGTGGTAACGGGGCCACTTCATCCTGGCAGACGAACGTATTCATTATCACCTTCACCAGGACTACCTATACTATTAAAATCTTTTGGTTTCCTTTCACGACCAAAATCTACTGCCGGCTCTTAGACTATAACAAAAATCCAGTTAAAAAATGAAAAATAAAATTTAAAATGTTTTTACAAAATTATTTATAACTCTTTTAAGCAAAAATACAGGCGTAAGACATACGAACATAAAATAAAGAATAGAACAAAATATTTGCATAGAACACGTTTTTATTGGATATAATATTTTAGTTTGTACCCGGTTTATTTAATAACATAATTTGCCCCCAAACCCATGCTCTCTAGTATAACCTTTGAAACAAGAAAGGAATTAATTAAAACACGACGTGAGACCATCCTGTTGGATGAAAATTTTACTAAAGGATCTATAACCCCAGCCAAGTGAATCAAGAGTATATGTATGGTCTTTTTAAATGGATCGGTGGTGCATCCTCAAGAAAGTATGCAAAATCCCTGAACTTTACTCTTTACAAAATATCTTCCATCATTATTTTATTCACAAAAAAAAAAAAAAAATTGAAATGAAATGAAATGAAACATACTTCAAATCATTTTCTATTTCTGTCAAGCAAAATAAAAGATTTCAAATTGTACATCCATATTTGTTGCAACGAAGATAACTACATAACTATGATGCTCGATACTCGTTCATCTTCGAGAACCACAATATTCTCGGTCAGAGTCTCACATTTATGACACGTGATTGATTAGCTCATGCTCATATAGGTATGTGCATACCTACATTCCAAATGAACATCTAAATCAAATTGGACTTGTTATTCGTTCCACATACTTTTAGCTAGATTATTATCTCCTATATACATTTTCCACCTGGCTAACAAAATTTATCTCCGTTGCTCCTTCAGGAAAACTTCCATCACTCTTCTTATAGTGTCGTGTCGTCATCAAAACTCATTGATTTTTCCATAACTCAATTGACATCTTCTTTTTGCTTCTTTCATAATTTTGGTTGCTGCAGACGATGACAACAATAATGACAACGACGATGATGATGACTACGACGACAACGCACGATGATGGGTAGGTAAGTGCTCGAAGGTGAAGACAGCTCCTTGCATTTTTAAGTTAAAGTTTCTTTCCCCGCTCCCCTCCTCGATTTCCCAATTCTCCACATCCCATAGATGAATTTTTTTGAACACAAATTGAGATGAATGCTGGATTTCTTTTTAAGAGGAAATGACACGTTGACAGGATCATGAAATGTTGCAAACATGAATCCTCGTTGGAGCTTAATTCATTTGACAGATTTTTTTTCTCTCAAATATCTACACAAGGCACTTTTACTCCTTGTCAAGAATTTCAGCAGAACGTTCTTCTACTTCTTTTTTAGTCTGAGCTATTTTTGGTTGACTTTCGAGATGTTTGTTTTGTCATTTTCTCTTTCAATTCTCAATTTCAAGCTTGTCATTTTGCTGATCGAATTGAACTGCAATTTCAAAACATTGGATCAATTCATGATATTTCCTGCAGCCAGCAATTACATTTTCAAATGCGTTAGCATTTTCCATTTCAATCACTTAATTAACTATACAGTTAAGCTTGTGACGCAACTTGAAATTATTGTGAGAACTAAGAAAGTCTGCCTTGAAAATGTATCTTTTCATATTGGGCGAATAAAATTTCAAAAAAAATGTTTTACTTCTTTGAAAATTGAGAACGTATATATAATGATCAAAAGTTTCCGGAGTTTGTTGGTATTGGCAATAAATTCTCTAATTTTCATCATTCAAGTTCCCATAATTTTCGAAGGAAAGAAACATTTCCAGGAAACATCGCGATAGCCTTTGTAGAGCAATTTTTACTATGAATAAGTAAGTACGTATTAACAATCTCAAATTGACTTCAATTGACAATAAATTTTCAATTTTAGTCATTTCCACACGTTTGCTTAAAATTTTTTGGAACGTGTTGCATCTTATAAACTCTTGCTAATGTTTTGTGTTGAAATCATTTCGACCGAGTAGGATTCATCCCCACTGGCTCCACGGTTTCTTCAGAATCTTCCATTTTCTTTCAGCAAGACTGACACCCAATCGATCAGTAGGTATACATACGTCCCTGCAAATTATAATTAAGTTTTCTGATATTTTTATTTAAAGCTAAAGATGAAAGATCTTCATCCAGGAGTTGTAAAAATAGTTTTTTTCATTATTAAGCCGTGTGTCAATTGCGTTTAAAGTGCGGTTAATTTGATTCCATGGCTAAATTTTGACATTCCTGATGTGAATACAGTCGTCAAAATTTAACCTGCTTAAGAGCTCGTTTAAATTTTAACTAGTTGATAAATTTTGACGTTTGTATTAAGCTTCTTTCACATTTCTGACTCCATCGACCTATTTTACCCGGACTGCTAGGAGCCAACATCACGATGATTCCATTTGTTATAAACACAAATTGATACACTAGGAGGAATTTGAAAACCACTTAGGGCCAGTTTATTCACAGTGGGTTAAATTTAGTATGTGACTTTCATACGCTAACACATATCAACTAAAATTGCCTTTAGCGATACCCATAAAATTAGTGAACAAAGAACGTGTTTGTCAAACAGAGAGAACATACTATCAAACTTGAACAGATTTGTCAAACAGGTTTGATAATGTGTACCCAGCTTAAGGCTCTTTCAAACCAACGCGAAACATTCGGCGTGGCGGAGAAACATTCGCCGTTGGCTTGGGCACTGTTTTTTATTTCCATGTAAATAATAATATGAAATTAAGATCGAGTAGCAGTCCAGGTATACTAGGTCACTGTCAAAATGCAATTTTCGCGTTCAAGATCGTATCCAAAGAGATTTGGATAGATTTGTGTTGTAATTCCTTAGGAAAAAATCTATTGCAACAACAAATCAAGGTATCTGAACATTTTTGGATAGGTTGACACCGTCTCCGATAAGTTCCTTAACGCAAGGAACGTCGACGGTAAATGTATGTTATAAAAAATCACATTTAATGCAATTGACACAGCAAAACCCTTTAATCAAATTTAACCAAAAATTTGAACGCAATTGACACACGGCCTTAATAACATAAATGAATTCTGCAAAATACCTCAATATCTATCTTTTGAGTTGAACATTTGCATTGTTAACGAAGCAACTTCTTTGGTCCTGGCCCACGAACCACGAACAAATATGTTGTCCCGTTTCTTTGAATTTAATTTTTTTTTCAGATATTCCTGATAAAAAAAATGAAAGATTGGTCTTTCTTGCTATTATATAAAAAAAGAGAATGAACTGGAAACAAAAAATGCCACGAGTCTTAAAATTACTAATCTTCTTCCTCAAAATTCAGTTTAAATCTTTCTAATGTCTTTTTAAATTTCCTAGAAATCATAAGCTCTTTTCTCGGAGAAAAAAAAATACTTTTTTGTGAAATTTTCTGACAAAAGTTAACTCGCGTTGTTAAAATAACCTTTAGATAGTGAATAATAAATAAAGAATAACATTAAACTGAGGATTTATCGTAAGTTAATGAAACACATTGGAAAATGTAAACTTAGTTTACAAAAAAATAAGCAAGAGCTCAAGTAGCATAAAATTCCAAAGTACACCAAAATATTTGGGGTATATTATGCACTTTCGTGATATACATTTTGAATATAAAAAATACACCACTTTTTCGTGCAATTTTCCAACATTTAATTTGGATTCAGTGTAAATTATACCGCGTTCTCGTTTAAAATTTACACCGACTGTACACAAATTAAACCGTTTTTTTGATATTTAAATTGTGCTAGTGGTATACAAATTGTTCTGGTTACTAGAATAAATCAAACTCCAGAGGTGTATATTATGTTCTGAAACTGAGCTCAAATCACACACCTCAATGGTAAACAATTTACACCATTTTTTGGTGGAAAATCATTCCCAAGAGTGTGAAAAATACACATGATTGAAAGATAAAATATACCATTAGTGTACAAAAATCCAAAACTCAGAATATATTTTGAAACAAAATTCATCTTTAATCGGAAACCAGTTTGATGAATTAAAATTTACACCATTGTTTATTTCCTGATAGAAAATGTATGTGAAAGAATTCTGATCTTTCTATGATGCTAATACAATTGCGGACTCAATAAAATCATGAATTACTATGAATTCGAGTGTCTAATTTCAAAACGAAGTACATTCTCTCGACTGATTTTTAGTCCTTCCCAATTTAAAAATCGAGCTCCTTAATAATTTTAATTAATTAAAGATTTCTATATCGATGCGTGAAAATTCATTTTTCAAAATTCATAGTTTTTTGGTCGTTCTTATTTTTTTTTTTAAATACGTAGGTACTGTTAAAAAAAGGTCGGAAATACCAAAAAAGTGGTACAATTGATTTGAAAAATATAATAAAATAATTAATCATTGTCTTCATTTTAAATATGGCGGCCAGTGGAATCTCATTTTTACCTAAATATTCCTTGAAATGGCTCCCGTCCAAAAAATACAGTAATTACTGAATCTAAAACAAAAAATGCACCAATGTAGAAAAACAAGCAACAAAAAAAACACCATTTGACACAATTATATGCAATATTCTATTTTCAGTACAATAATTTTGCTGAAAACTGTGCAAACTATTCACTGATGTGTATCAATTCGAGAAATTGATATAAAAAATGCACCAAGTCAAAGGAGCACTGAAAATATGCACCATTGTGGAAAATATATCCAAGAATATTTTTCGGTATGTTTAATTTACTCTAAATGTTGTAGGAAATTTCTAAAACTTTATTCAAAACAAAAACAAAATTGGTTCATGCGAAGTAAAAAAAATATTTATTAATATTTACATACCGTAGCTAGATACATTTACATATTTTTTTTTTAATTTCTTAAATGCTAATATCTGCTTGCGAGACGATATTTCAATTACACCCATTCTATGTTTGGTGTATTCAATGGTGCATATTTCACCAACACAGAGTATTAATTACACCTATTCTCTGTGTGGTGTATTCAATAGTGCAAATTCTACCATAATTTAATTTATAAGACCCATTATCTGTGTGGTGTATTCAACTGAGCATATTCCAACAAAATAAAGTATTAATTACACCTGTTCTTTCTGTGGTGTATTCAATGGTGCAATTTCTACCAAAATAGTGTATACATTACACGTTCATTCTCTGTGTGTATTCAATGGCGCATCCCAGCGGGAAATAACGTCCCCAATGAATTTTATAGCTGAATTCTTCAATCAATTCACTAGCCAAATAATAAAAGGAAACGTCATGCAATGATTAAGTGAGTGAAGAGTCATGCGAGGTTTCCTCAGTTCATAGATTTGAACCCACTTTTTGCTTTGTGTGTAGAAAACAACAATATTTCACCAACATAGAGTATTTATTACACCTGTTATCTGTGTGGTGTATTCAATGGTGCAAATTCTACCATAATAGTGTATTTATTAGACCCATTCGCTGTGTGGTGTATTCAATGGCGCATATTTCACCAAAATAGAGTATTATTACACCTATTCTCTTTGTGGTGTATTCAATGGTGCATATTTCACCAAAAAGAAGTATTAATTACACCTATGCTCTGTGTAGTGTAGGTATTCAATGGTTTCACAGTTTTATTTAATTTTTTTTTTAAGTTTTTTTTTCTACGATAACACTTCAAATAATTATTAAATTTAGAGCTATTCTCTACTCATACTACTCGTTATCAATCCAATGGCCACTAAATAAGTTCAATAATTCAAAGGTGTTTTCTCGTGATAAAACTTGCAGTTAGGCTGCTTATCCTAACTCGGCTCGGTGGTAGCCAACACAAGTGGTTGTTGTTCACTCAAAACCTTCTAAGTTCAATAATGTTTTCTTGTTTATTTTTCACACTATGTAGTTTAGTGTATTTAATTTCTACGGGGTTTAAATCCTACACCAAAATACAGTTACCCATTTCAGATAGTGTACTTTATCTACGAAATATAGTTTACAACATATACCACTTTGGTTGGTTTCAGAATCGAATAATTTTATGCACTATTAATGTTGTATTATAAAAACAGCTAAAAATCTATTTATTTTGTACACCGAATTTAAAAAAAATATGAAATTTTGCACAGAAAATACAATGGTGTATTTTTATTACCTGTGTATTTTGAAAAATACACCAAAATATTAAATGTATCTTCAATTTTAGTTTAGTTTTGCACCAAAATTCATGTATTTACACCAAAATATACACCAGTGTGTCCTTCCCAGAGGTTGCCCCTTCCGACAGCTATGTGCATTTTTGGGACAAGACCCTTAAAAATTCTGAAAAAATGGACAAGTAAAAAAAAATGTTTGCCGTTGTTTTTTCCAATTATCATATAATGTACCTATATATTTTGCGGGAAACTTGTTACTAATTTTTATTTGTAGTATTGTTACGTTAATTAAAAAAATATAATGAAGTTATTTTAATTACACATTTTCTGGGAAATGACCCCAAAATAAAAAAAAAATAGCAAGCAATGGGCAAGAACAAAGGTACAGACTACAAACTCGATATCTGAAGACTCAAATAAGATATCAAATTTATTTAAACGCAGTTACAAAGACGCTTGCATATAGTTGGCCCACCAACTATTGAGTTGAGCAAAACTGTTAATTGCAATCGTTTGTACATCGTTTGTCTACGTTTGTACAAGTTTTAGATTCGTTTGTACACTCACCGTTTTTTTATATAGCCAGTTCAAATAAATTTACGGAGTTTGGCCCACCAACTATAACGCTCGAAAAATCTGGAAATGCAGTTCGATAGTTATCGTTTGTCTGTATGTTTTTTTTTTCGTTTGTATACGTCCCAAATTTTTTCGACAACAAATTTTTTTTAACCAAATTTTATTAAAATTTTAAAAGATATGCATTCGTTTGTCTCTTTTTTATAATGATTTTTCATCGTGTTAATTTTTTTAATTGGTATTTATTTCTATTTTTAATTAATTATTACTTTTTTTGGGACATGCAGGCTGACCACCAACAACATTCTCTTTTATTTGAGTATCCACAGTTTCAACTTGTATGCGAAATTGCGATAATTAAGACTTTATTCTTTTTTTTACTTGATATATACGTAGTATAGGGCAAGTTTAGGACTCGTACAAAAAACAAAATCGAGATAAGAATTTTCCCTAACATTACGATGATAGAGAACGCGAAAAAAGTGGGTCTCGCAATTCTGTCTGTCTGTCTGTCTGTCCGTCTGTCCGTCTGTCCGTCTGCCCGTCTGTCTGTACCTCGACCTGCAGGCTTAACGGCTGAAGCGATTTTCTTCAAACTTTGGACTTAAGGTTTTTATGTGATTCCCTAGAGAAGAAGTTAAATTTTTTTAGCTCAAAAATTAACGGTACCTGTAATACAACCAATATACAAAAATTGATTTATTTTAAAAACGGCTTTAACGATTTTCAAAAAAAATTACGAGGTACTAAAATTACTAAAGTTAATATTTTGGCAGAAAAAAAATTTGTATAACTGTTATTAACGGTACCTGTTTTAACAAATTTGCATATAAAAATATTCGAAAAAATTTATTTTTGGATTTTTAAAAGAATATTGAAATTTTTTTTTTGAAAATTCAATATCTTGAAAACGGGCCAGTGAATTTTTTTTTAATTTCGTGAAAAATTGTGTTTTATTAAATACTAAAAGTTGGCATACCAAATTTTATTTTAAAATATGTTCACGATTTTTTATATATACAAAATTTATTAAAAAAAAAAACCGCTCAAACGATTTTTAATTTTTTTTTTATAAATTCATATTTATTAAACAAATCAGATGGCATATTTTTTTTGAGCTCTATCTATTTTAGCTATTAAAATAACTAATTTATAATAATTCATAGTAATCATTTATATTTTAAATTGTTTTTAAAACTTTTTTTTAATGATATCATAATGTTATGGAACCAATAAATATGTACATTTCTATTTCAAGCTACGTTAAAGTTGTTAGCTACGAGAGCAAGTTTTGTGCGATCCAGCCGTGCCCAATTTTCTATTCTTTTGAAGGAGTGTCCTGCATTTAAAAAGACTAAAGTTACACCTTCAGCATATTGTTTTTTCAGTTAAAATAATTTTGAAAAAAGCAAACAAAAATAATTCTAATTCTATAAGTACTTGTTCATTAATTTGAATTTTGCCGTCGGCTTAACGCTTTTAATGAGTTTCTTTTCTGTATAAAATAGAAAGTAACTATAGGTACCAATACCTATACACGCCTATTATAGATATTGATAGGTTGTTCCAAAATAGTTGAGTTTTGGCTGTTTTTTTCAGCGAATGGCTTAGGGGCTTAAAATAAATCAAAATTATTTTAACTCGAACATAATCATGAAAAGCGTATTTCCTGTAGTTCTAAAACCCCATTTTTAATTAAAATTCAGCATGCCTGAAAAAATACCTGCATATGATTTACTCGTGTCAGTACAAATACTTTTTTGTCTCAAATAGCTACTTTTACAAAGAAAATACCTATATGCCTTTAAAAAAAAATATCTCAACCTGCATGTCCCAAAAAAAGTAATATTTAATTAAAAATAGAAATAAATACAAATTTAAAAAATTAACACAATGAAAAATCATTATAAAAAAGAGACAAACGAATGCATATCTTTTAAAATTTTAATAAAATTTGGTTAAAAAAAAATTTTTGTCAAAAAAATTTGCGACATATACAAACGAAAAAAAAGACAAACTATGTCTATCGATTATCAAACGATTATCTATCGAACTGCATTTCCAGATTTTTCGATCGTTATAGTTGGTGGGCCAAATAAATTTATTTGAAGTGGCTATATAAAAAAAACGGTGAGTGTACAAACGAATCTAAAACTTGTACAAACTTAAACAAACGATGTACAAACGATTGCAATTAACAGTTGTGCTCAACTCAATAGTTGGTGGGCCAACTACATGCATGCTACAAAGACTGGTATTTCTTCTAAAATAAAATCCTAGGCAAAGTTTCTATAATTTGTACTAACAGAGCAATTTACGTTAACATCGGTCAGGATACACCAAAGTAAGCTCTTTCTTAAATCCCCGATAAAAGGTGTCAACATTGGAGATATACAATTACTGTAGAAAAATTTTCTTCTTAAAGTAAAAGACAAACGGTTTTGAGTGCATTTTACTCTAATTTTCGGTGGACCGCCGACATCAGTGCAGCTTGGGTTGGGTGTATCCAACAGGCTCTCGGAGTTACCACATATTGTGAGTTTGTAGATAATGGTTCGCGTTTATAAAAAAAAAAAAAAACAATTCAACCAGCTTTGGGTAATGCTGCGATACAGTATTAATAAATCTTTTTTTAAATAAAGCATTCTTATTATAAAAAAAAATAACATTATAAGAGAGTATTATATTTTATTGGGCGGTAATTGTGTTACATTAATTTGTTACAACTTAAACTTCGATCTGATTTCAGATAAAATGTGTGTAATTTTTATTGAATTGATGCTTTGACCTAGTTTTCTCAGCCAGTGTTAGAGGTGCCCCGTGTTGGGACACATAGCACATTCAACACTTTTCTACTTCTATTTTTTAAAATCAAATTTAATAATAAACAAAATTTGTATAGTCTTAATCTCCACAGGTAATGTGTCGGAGGGTGCCACCTCTATCGTACTTATAGAAATCCTTATACAAATAAAAAATTAAAGAACAACCTCAAAAATAGTGAAAAAGAGAGAAAGGGTTTTTTTTCTCATTATCGAACGAGAATTTCACAGAAAGGTATGGGCAGATGGAAAACATAATTGCCGGATTTGAGTTCAACGCCAAAAATTGCATATAGAATAAATTCTACTTCTTTGTTCTCAAAGCCGTGTAAGCCTGTGAAATCAACAAAAGTTTGAACTGTTCTTATTTTTTTTTTTGATAAAATCTAAAATTTCAAAAGTATAACAATTAAATGTCTCGTATTGATAAGTAGATAAAGAAATTTAAATATTGAAATTACTTCTGTTTTAAGTGGAGTGAATGAATATAATTCAATTAAAAAGTTCAAGTGACCTCAACTCCAGATTCCAGAAATAATCACCCATATTGCGATTGTCAATCGTTGATTGATAGTTGATAAATATTGTAATCCGATATTAAACCACCCAACCGAAAAAGGTTTTGGTCATTGAGAATGATGGAGACCGTTGTGAAATACAAGAAAATTGATAAACATCAACGAATAGTTGATCAGATTTTCAGTAAATTGAGTTTAAAAATCCGAAATATCAATATTTATCAACTATCAATCAATAATTGACAATCCCAATTAGGGTGAATATTGTGTTTCGCCCAAGGTATAACAGTGGCTCTTCAGTCAGTCTGTTATACCCTACTAAGACACAAATTTTGGTCGATGTTTACCGACCCTTATAAGAATCACAGCACGAAGATACTGTTATACCTTGGGCGAAACACAATATTATTTCTGGAGTTGAGGTCACTTGAACTTTTTAATTGAGTCTCGTATTGATTTCAAAAATTAGATAATTTAAATTCGTTTAAAACAATGAACAACAACCAACATACATTTTTTAAATCACGATTTTAAATTTAATGGAATTTAAAAAAAAAAATACCAAATGGTAATTAATTTTTCAAATCTCAACAAAAGCAAATTTGATTGCGTGGAACTAACAATGTGCGTACCTACACTAATGATTTTCTGTAATTTTGTTAATCCTACAAGTCTTAAAATGTAAGTAGGTCCTTCATATAATTCAACAATGTGTAATCCTTATCTGTTAAGCCTACCTCTCAAAAGTACCTACATATTTTTAACTTTGTTTATCCACACCTTCATTCGAATAAATTGTTCCAGTAATTTTAGCACACACACAATAGTCAACGACTCAATTAAACTTCCATCAAACTTAATTAATTACCGAAGCAAACAAACCATCAAAATCTCATATCGCTATGCAAACATTAACTTAATGAACTCATATTTTAACGGATGTCAACTTCGAAATATATAATAATGTAGGATGTTCGAGTAGGTATCTCTATATATTTTATTATTATATATTGCCTCTACATTTACTATGCCGTTACACAAACGCACAGAATATCCCGAACCTGCCGTTTCGCAGAAAGATATACCAGAATTATTAAATATCAATCAAATATATTTGCATAAATTCCTTATACGCCACCGCACCGCTACTGCGTGAACATCGCTCATCCGTAATCGTGTTTGACTACGTTTTTGTACCTACATACATACGTATATAACAACGTAACATTATGTATACTTTAGTACAACATGCAATCACAACTTATTCCCAATTTCAGCAAGGAATTTCCAATGGGATTGGCATGTGAATATCAATATTCCATCATGCAATATTGTATGGGTGGAAAGGTGGGGAGGGGGGTGTGAGAACTACTTCTACCGAATTTCCGAATAAGGGAGCATTTGTGTTTTATGAATTCCATCATCGACACAAAATCGTATCTTATGTTTGACACTCGGTATCGAAATAACACACATTCCTACGTTCTAGGTTTTTCAAAAACGCTGCTCACGTCTACTATCCCTACAGAAGGGCGGAAGAGGAAGGTATAGGTAGGACCTTCAGCCGCAGGCTATCCTCATACATAGATACTACTTAAACATCAATGATGCATTCGAAAGAATGGTGCTATTCCGGAATGTGACGTTGCAAAACGTCACAGTACAATCCAAGTTACGTTTGCTATACACTTTCTACCATCAATTCCGAAGAGTGCTATATTTTAAATAAGTGGGGGATGAGTGTATAGTCTTCGAAGTGAAAATCAGTCAGGCAATTACGGCTTCTACTTTGCATGGTAATAGACCGTTGCTAAGCCCCTCTTTGTTAACAAAAGCGTTATAGGATTAGAAATTTTGACAAGAGAAAAAAAAAACTTTTCTTTTCATTTTCCTCCCAAATGTATATAAAACCTCAAGATCCACATTTTACAACTCATGTCATTCTATTTAAAGGATATTTTGGTGTATGTACGATAAATACACGAATCTGGTATTCGAATAATAAAGTTTTGGCTGCTTTATTACAATAGTGCTCTCTGTCTGCTGATGGAACTTGGGAGGCTTTAGATGAAGCCCACACGTAGGAGCCATTTTTAAAAAGGATTAGTTACTGTTAGGAGTTATGGCATTATATGTTTTCCTTGTTTCGTACAATTTACCCATAAAAAGTTGGGTTGTTGAATCTCATAAATTGGTCTTCTTTATACTTGGATATAATAATTTACGTCATCTGTTGTAGCTTTGTAGTCCTTTTGGGAAATGTTCTTTGTGTTATCGTGTATGTGATGTTGGTTGTGTTCTGTCTTTCATTGTGTTTTGTTCTTTCATTGTGTTACGTGTATAATAGTTGCGAAACAAGATTGCATTCATCTTTTTTATGTAATAAAATTTATTGTTCTTTATCTTTGAAATTATCAAACGTGATACATAATTTTAGTAGTTCCAATTTAAAACAAGACATATTAAAAACTATCGAAGGCTTTTTTGTTTGAAAGGTTCAAGGCAGAAAAGTTATAAATTTCAGTAATATAAATTAGTTTTTTTTTTCATATAGGTATGTAGGCACCTACAGCTTTAACTAATTTTACTTGCTTTATAGTAAGGTACAAGTTAGTACTGGTCTAATTAAATTTAATACAACAAAGATGGAGAAATCCAAAAAACTTAGGTAAATAATAAAAAAACAGAGATTAAAAATCCCGATCTTATGAGCAACACCGTGAAGTCTAATTACATTAAGTATGTTAAATTTAGTCAAAACGCCTTATTGACTTCACTTTATTTTTGTACACTTCTTCTTATTACTTCATTCCAATTTTAAAAAATAAATAATAAAAACAAATGTCAATTTCGGATGCATTTCGGCATTTTACATGCCATCCTCAGCACGTCTTTTTATTGACTAAATATCCAATATAATTATTATTAAAAGCTTTTAAACAATTACTAAAAAGAGCGAGAAAGAAAAAAGAAAAACAATTAACTAACTCATGTACATACAGAACATTAAGCTAATTTTGTCTAGTCATGATGTTAAAGAGAGATGACTTGATCGGTGCATCCGATCATTCCAAAATGAATATAGAAACAAGGTTTAATGAGCATTTAGCCAACAGAAAGCTCAACAGACCTAATAAATCTGCGGTGGCCCTACACATGATAGAGAACGAGCATAAGTGACGAAAGAAAATTTAAAGCTAATTAAACACGTAAGCGATGACAGATTCTTAGACGCATATGAAAGCTTGTACATGCACAGAAACAACAACATCTTAATGAATACCATGGATGCACCGATCAAGTCATCTCTCTTTAACATCATGACTAGACAAAATTAGCTTAATGTTCTGTATGTACATGAGTTAGTTAATTGTTTTTCTTTTTTCTTTCTCGCTCTTTTTAGTAATTGTTTAAAAGCTTTTAATAATAATTATATTGGATATTTAGTCAATAAAAAGACGTGCTGAGGATGGCATGTAAAATGCCGAAATGCATCCGAAATTGACATTTGTTTTTATTATTTATTTTTTAAAATTGGAATGAAGTAATAAGAAGAAGTGTACAAAAATAAAGTGAAGTCAATAAGGCGTTTTGACTAAATTTAACATACTTAATCCAAAAAACTTGTTTTAATAAAAAAATTGCCTACGAATGATCGACAAAAAAATGTTTTTTAATCAATTTAATCGCTTTTCTTTTATAAACAGTGCTTAATATAAAAAGCTAGTTGTGTCCCTCCTTTAAAACGGTTCAGCCATAATTCTCGCGTTTCCAGGAATGCAGTTCACCCGAGAGCCCAATTTCGGACGTACAGTCAAGGTCAGAAATTCCTTCTTCAGCCGCACAACTCGAATGTGGAATGCTTTAGCTTACTCTATTTTTCCCTTCCATTATGTGATGTTCAGAAAATCAAAAGCAATGTGTAGAGCTGGCCATGAGACGAGACTCGGCGAGACGTTTGTAAGTCTCGTCTCGGTCTCCATAAAATCGAAAATTTTCAGTCTTGTCTCAGTCTCGTGTGTGTCTCGTATAATTAAGTCTCGTCTCTGAAAAATACGATTCTCGGACAAACTATTGATTATTGCAACGAAATATTTTCGATTATACGAGTAGTTTATGTGTAGAAGAAAATAAACATTTAACTGAAATTGGATTTTTTAATTTATTAGACTTTGTAAATTTCGGTCCAAATATACAGTCTTGTCTCCTCTCCTCTCGTCATGCGAGACCAAGACTTTTCTCGTCTCTTGTCGTGGCCAGCCCTACCAATGTGCATCGATATCTCCTAATTAATCCTATTCTTATTTCTTAATGCTTGCACCGTGTTATTCATAATAGTCATAACCCCTTGAGTGCGCGTTGATTATACAAAAAAATGTCGACAGTATTAAATCCCGACTATCTGACATAAGATATGTGGACTCGAAGCATTATTATTGACTGGTAAGATCTGCATAATTAAAACGTTGATTACTGTAGAGATTTTGAAGGTCGAAATTTTTAAAATCGATATTTTAAAAATCAATCCATAGATCCGATATTTTAAAAGTCTTCATATCGTACCCAACAGGACAGTCAAATTAGACATTAAAATTGCTTCTTGCATTAAATATACTTCTGATTTCTATATTTGTTGTTAGGACAAGTAAGCGCAGTACTGCATGAAAAATCGAAAAGTGCAAAGAAATAAAAAAAAACTTCCTATTTTTGGTTATTTTTCTATATATCTTTAGAGATATGCAATTTATAGGAAGATTAGTAATTAGTTCTCAGCTTCTAAATGTTATATTTCCGTTGCTGAAAAAAAAGCCATCAGTAATAAGGCAATACATTTACCAAGTTTAATCAAAATCGTTATAGCTGCTTTGGAAAAAAAAACTTGATAAGTCTGAAATTGTTGTAGGGAGATGTTCTATGTCATATATTTGAATTTTATTTTCTGGGTAATTACATTCTTCCAGCTCGATGTATGTTAATCAGGAGACATTGATGCACAGGCAAAAATATACCAACGAACGAGTTGTCGAAAATCAGTTTTTTGGACTTCTCCGTCATCGTAATGTTAGTTTTGATTAAAATCTCATTTTTTTTCACACGAAGCCAATACTTGCCCTAGATAACCTCACCATATTTCTGTAGGCAAAACCGAGGACACAAATTGAAAAAAAAAAAAATAAAAACGTACAGATTAAACTGCACGACTAGATTCCACGAACTTGCTATGATAATTATTTTCTTTAAAACTAATTTCTTATAGTATATAAAATTTTTTGAACATTTTTGTATGTACCGTTATTTCTTGAGCTTAAAAAAAAAATCCATTTCCCAAAACTCTAAGTCCAAAGTTTGAAGAAAATCGCTTCAGTGCGGTTTAGGCCGCAGGTCAAGGTACAGACAGTCCGGCAGGCAAGCAGACTGATAGACAGAAAGAATTGCGCGAAGCTATTTTTTCGGGTTCTCGGTGTTCGTTATATCAAGGAAAATTGCTATCTCGGGTTTGATTTTTCCTGAGGTAATTTTATAAAATCGTTTTCGCTTCGTCTTCGACTTTTCGGTTTCGTTTCTTTTCACTGGCTCTAATTTTTTCAAACTATTATAACCTATTCTAGAATTTTAACACTTAGCAGTTTCTTACTCGCTCTACAATCCAAGTTTACAAGTTAACGTTCTTCTCCATTTCACCGGCGATTGTCATGAACTCGAGGGGGACCACAACTCTCCCACTCAATTGCTTTACGTAGGGTTTCTCTTATGGGTTAACCTCAGAAAGCGTCGACAGCCCTCCCGGTTTTGGATTGTTCAATGTCTGAGGCCAACTAAATGCAGGTGTCGTTGCATTTGTTTAATCCAGGAGTTTTTGCGACTGCCTTTCTGCAGCGATAGTGTTGGAACGTCTTGTGCTATTGCCTTTTGAACTGGGTTCTCATGGCAATTTAACAAGTTAGTAGAATCCAAAATGTCTTGAAGAATTGTGTTTAATTCATGACAGCTTAAATTATAATTTAACTATACAATCCTGGCTTTTAGAGTTTTTGCATCAAGATGGAATTTTATGTTCGTCACTATTCAATTGAAAAACTCCTTCCTGTGGGAGCATAAGACAGAACCCGACTAACACAAGCTGAACTCTATAGATTTTGTTTTCCGTCCATTTCCTTATAATATCTAAATTTAAGAAAGATTTCAAGCTAACAAACTCATCAAATAACTGAGAGTTATTTATTTTTATCTAATATCACTTTTCGTTTACAAAAGTCAATTATGCTTCGATATCTGGCCAGGAAGTCACATTTTGATAAATTACCCATCTAAAAATTCGAAGTAGTCTAAAAGATGTATCGCACTGATTTTAATGTTCGTAGCAAAGTGTTATAATTTATAAAATTGAAAAGACATTTTCTTCGAATTTTATTAATTTTTGTTCGAATTGTTCAGTCATCATTTTTCGTATTATCGGAAACATACATTTTTCGTCTATTTTCTCGTTTCTCATTTAATTTAATTTTTAAACACTTCGTCACCTGATTTCTATCTTGTTCAATAGACCATTTTTCACGAAATTGAGTTAGAAATGCAGTTGTTATAATTCGAGGGTGCTCTTTCGATTGGCGCAAACCATTTTGTTCTATCTCTTTTAGTTTTCTAGTTATGGAGAACTGTTTTGTTCAAAAGACCACTTTTCTGAGCCATTTGAGTGTTACTTTTGTTCAATAAACCGCTTATCATTCTTTTTGTATCATATTGAACAATTCATGGTATATCTTTAAAAACAAACCATCTTATTTCTTTCTTGTTCAATATCCAAATTATTTTCGATACAATTTGGACCTTATTGAACAAAAAGATATGAATTTGGTTGTGTTAAAACGAAAATTCTATTATGTTCAGTATCATACGAAATCACCATTGTTGCCCTTGATTTGGGTATAATGTTTGATGTAAACGGCCAAAAGCGTAGAGAACGTAAAATTAAATTGTGTCCAAGTAGCAAATATTAGTTGCTGTCATAATTTATTGTTTTACAAAATTTTCCGATGAAGAGCTTCGACAAATATTCAATGCTTTACCTATTCTTAAACTTATGGAATGTAATAAAAATATTGTGACAATGACGTACAAGTATTCTGAACCATCAGGCCATTTACAATTTCAAGAAGTATGGATACTGTGCACAGTGGAATACAGAAATACTTTAAGGACTTTGAAGCGTACAGCCTCGTTTCTTTAATAAGTATTCTCAAGGGAATTAATTACCAGACCAGACACTTAATTCTGTGCGAAAAGAGAGTGGAGATTTGTCAAAACAATCTGGTATAATCATCAATTTCGCTGGTCGAACAGCCTACCGCAGAACGAAATTTTTCGTTAATGATTTCATCATGTCATTTTTGTATGGTATTTGTTCCGTTTCACATCAGCAGCGTTCTAGGCTTACCAAAGTAAAAGAAAAAAAGTCATTCAAGAAATGTTGCCGTACATGCTTTACATAAGATCCACGTTTTTATTTTTATATTATCGCCATACTACGTTTTCATTAGAGCCGAAATGAGGTAATTTCAGAATTTGGCGAAAAAGTGTTTTCATTATCAAATTTGTTAAATTCGTTTGATATCTCATTTAATTTTGAATTTGGAATGACAGTTAAACGTTTGTTTTTGTTGATTTCTTTGTATTTTGACATTTTCATGCAAGAGCTTTTGAAAGCTTTTGGAATCGACTGCTGATGAATGGATTTACCTCATTTCGAACCTGATTTCGTGCAAATTTGGTTGAAATTATCTCATTTGGAAACGAGAATTTGTATGGGAAATGAGGTAATTTCGGATCTCATTTGGAAATTAGCAACGAAATTACCTCATTTGGCCCATTGAAAAGGTAGTATTAAGCTAAGCATAATTTTTAATTTAAAACGTAGCAAAATAATGTGAAACACAAACTGTGAAAAAGTGAATTAATAAAGACTGTTTATTATTTTTACAGTATTTTACGGATAAAAGAAACACTCGTATAAGAAAAACTAGCATATAAGAATTCATTTCCTCCTTCTACAAAGATTAATTTCAAGAACAAAAAAGTACGCATATGAGAAATTTACTTCATCATTTTTTAATTTACCTCTGCCAAAACTAGTTTGTGCAAATAAATATGTTTCCAAAGTTAATGACAGCTTTAAAAATGTATATTGCAGAAACAGTCTAAAACGCGCTAGAACTAGAACACTCGGTTAATATGTGATATTCCTTTGTATTATATTTCTTTGTGTCTGTTTTATGTCTGTGAAATGTATAGTATACTGAAAAATAGATAATAGTTGAGGATTAATATGCCTACAAGAATTTCTTCTTTATTTTGGATTTTAAAAAATAAATTTCTCAACCTTTTGTTGAGAAATAAATCTTTTAGTTACGAAAAAAAGTGATTTTCATAAACCTACATGATTTTTTCCCATTTCAGATAAAAACATACCAAGTTATTAAAATTTTTTTTGTTCCCATTCATAGTACGAGAACCTAATGAAATCTGATCTGAATAATGACTTATATTTTTGTTCAATTAAATACAAAATACCTCTAGTTTCCTATAGTATCCTTGTTTATTTCTGTCTTGTTCAATATTACGTTTTTTTGTTCAATATCCACCAATTGTATCAACTTGTCTTCACTCCATATAACTTTGTTCAATATCCAAAATGACTTCTGCTTGGATTTTTATCTATCCTTATTTCAGAACAAAAGAAAAAACAAATTTGTGAGTTGTTTTTAAAAGAAAATTGTTAAGGCTTTCAGAAAAACATCACTTTCAAAAATAAATAAATAATAAAACAAAATCGATTTCCCAACAATTTGAAAAATGGACATAGAACAAGATAGAACTCAGGTGACGACTTTATTACCAACACAACCTCGGACATAAACTTCTGGCGATTTTTTTGAATCAAAGTTACCAAGAAAAATCGAAGCCTCTAATGCTAGGTTTCAACTTGCCATTGAAAAGACGCAAATTGACAAACTTTCCAGGACAGGGTGGCATTTACAAACACAAAAAGCAAAGAAAGTAGTAGTAGGGAGCAACTATAACTCACCCTGTCTTGGAAAGTTTGTCAATTTGCGTCTTTTCAATGACAAGTGGAAACCTAGTGTAAGGGTCAGTTTTTCAGTCCTGGGTTAAAATTAAACCCGAGTTAACTAACTCACCAAATTTTTCGAGTTAACTCTGTATAACCTCAACAAATGATTTTGATGTTTTATCTTCCTTGTTTTCTTTTAAGAATTTCTGCATTTACCCTCAACTTAAAAACTGCTTCTTGACGTAACTGTCGAAAAAAATATATCTTCAGAGTTAACTAACTCGGGCTTAATTCACTACTGAAAAACTGGGACTAAGCTAAGTGAATGAAAAATATCAAGTTGAGTCGTGCATTTTATTTCTTTATGTATTTGAAGTGGACAACTTACGAAAAATTTAGTAAAACATTTGCTTTATACTTTTACAAAAACTAAAAAGTTTTTTTTCAGGGCTACTGCCTCTTGCGAGGAATTGACAAATCCTCCAAGAGTATCACTTGTCACGAAAAAGTGCTGCTCGTCTAGCCGTTCGGATTCGGCATTAAATTGTAGGTCCCTTCCATTCCTGTTGAAAGGCGCACACAGGAATGGTTGCGAGTTGTTAGTCACTATAGGCCCTGGTTCTTCATGAGCCGTTGTGCCACCCGATTTATTTTTCATTTTTATTTGCTTTACACAAAAAGTTTTGTGAAAATATTGAAAAATTACCACTGTGCTTTATGCTCTCTGCAATGCAAGGGTGAACTTAGAAACATTTTGTTTGTTTCAGCATCCCACACAAATTAATAAAAATGATAAAATACTTCAACTTATTTTTCGTTTTACCTCCTCATTTTTCGGTATAATAATTTAAAAGTAAAATAAGAATTTTTCAGAAAACAAAATGTCAAACAAATAAATACAGAATAATTATAATGGCGTTTTACTCTAACCCTCTTTGCTCTTTGAGACTTTTACTGGAATTTTTGAATATGCATTATTAATCAAGTTGAAATTAGGCCCAAAAGTTTAGGTCATCAGAATTATGATTCCAGCTTAATAAAAATTCCTAGACAACAAAAAAAATCACATTTTGTTTTTATTTTCAGAATTTTCTTTTTCTTGTTATTTTATTTTTATTTGATACTTTTGTTCTTTTTTTTTATTTTTTTATAATATTCACATTTATAATATTTATATAGTAATAATAATGTACAAATAAATCGGGTTTGTTCTTCATTTTTTGTGTGTACCAGTTTAAAACAATATACATAAATATTACAACAAAACAGCAATAACTTTTTTTTTGTTGTTAAATATTTTGTAATAATATATTTTTGTTTTTGCTTCTTCGGCTCTTGTATATATGTATGTATTTTTATGTTTGTATATTGATATATATATTTTAATATAATGTATTTGTTCGGTTCACAATATTTAGTAAATTTAATTTATCATTCCATTATCCGTTTTTAATTCACAATTATATAACAAAAATGCTGGTTTTCCATTTTAATTGTTATTCTTTTAAACACGAAGCATACACATTTCTTATTTTAATAGTTGTTATAGTAATTGGTTATTGTTTTATTTTTATTTAATAGTGTGTTGTACATGTATAGAAACATCTTGATTAAATTTCCCTAATAAATTTTGTCTATATTTATATATTTATGTAAATTTTTGTTTAGTTTAAGTTTTAATTTTTGATTTATTCAAAATAATAAATATTCGTATAAAAAGTGTTGTTTAAAATAAAAAATTGTAAAATAATTTTTTTGTTTTAAAAAATATATATTTACTAAAAAAATTTAGTTTGTTCTTTAAAATTGTAGTTTTTTTTTTGTTAGTTGTGATTATGTTTTCATTTCAGGAGGGTTTCAGTTTTATTACTCAAATGAGTAGGTAACAATGATTAGTTAGTGGTTTTTTGTTTTGGTTAAAAAAAATAGTATTTTGTGTAAAGTAATAAAAATACATAGTTAAAAAAGCTTAAAAAAATGTATTCAGGTGTTTTGGGCTTCAAATTGAGCATTTTGGGGATGATTTTTGGAAATATTTTTTGATTTGTTGGACTGGCGACATTTATTTGTGATTGGGTTTGGTCTGAAATCATTTAAAAACCTTAGCTCACATAGTAGGAAAGCGTCTTTTGAAAATGTTTTTACGTATGCCATCTTTTGAAAAGCCGGGATATAAATACATCCTATGGCCTTTGGAAGGAAAAAGAGACCGGCTTGTTTCAAAATGATTAGGATCATAAAGAACGGTTGTTTAGTAAATTTGGTTCTTATGTATGTACATATATTCTTTGACTCCAGAGTATAAGGAAGTTGTTCTTGTTTCATTCAAAACTTCAAAACTCCACGCTCGATAAAACTGAATATTTAAGGAAGGTTTATATTTACGAAAATTTACTTCAGGCTAAGGCCTTGCTTTATGTCCATAAAATCATCCACAAAAATGTTCACTTTAAATTCACAAAAAAACACCATGTTTGTTGTTCTGGATGGTTTGCTTTTGATTATTATATTTTTTTTAAATATATTTTTTTTTTGTGGTGGTATTTGTTTTGATTCATATATATATAGTTTTGTTGTTTCTTCTGGTACATTTATTTAAATATTCTATTTTAATTGTGTTTAATGTTCTTTTTTCTGGTTTGTTTGTTCTTTTTTATTATTTTTTTTTCTTCCGAGCTGAAGAAGCGACAGATTATTAATTAGTTTACTGATTATCTATTTTTATTTTTTAGACTTTTCATTTATATATTATACACATAATTTTATAAATATATTTTTGGATTGTATTGTATAATAAGCCTAGAAGCATGTTTGTTCATTGAATATATTTATTTATATAGTAGGATTTTCGCCCATATAATAAAGGTATAAAAAGTTGGTGAAAATATTTAGATGTACCTTATTCTGTGTAAGAAATAAATATTCAAGCTTACCAGTAAATTTTATGAAAAAAAAACATGATGTTTGGAAAAGATTTATAATATTTAGGTACGTAATATTGACTTTAATGAAAAAATAATGAAATAATGGTAAAATCATTAAAAACAAACAATTAGATACACGAAGTCGAAAATGACAAAACCACTCTTTTTTATGTTTTACTCGATTTCAGAAAATTAAACTTGCAATGTTTTAAAACTGTTTCGTTCGGTGGTTTAACTCATAGCCGTCTGAATATAATTAAAATCTATATTGTATAATAAAAATCTTTAACAGAATAAGGAAATGCAGAATTTAGCTATTTCTAATTGCGTAGGTCTGGAAAAAGGTAGCGGCTCATTTAAATTAATGTAAATAAAAATATATTGAATTAATGTTTATCTGGATTTACAACCATAAGAGATTGAGAATTAAACCTTTTTAAATTTACACGTTGAAATAAGATTGTTCAGGTTAAAAGGCAAGAAAGCTTATACGTATGTAGCTTGAAGAATATTTAATTCGTTAAATTGAAACCCTGATTTGAGAAAACAAGAATTACTAATATCCGCAGTAATATTTCAGAAAATAGCTGTTGTTAATATAAGAAAACTCGAGTTAATAACCGAAATTCAAAAAATCATAAGAAAATATAAACAATTGGCTCGTAAACATGTCGACATGACACGTTTCTATAATCTTGTCATGCAAGACGCGTTATTTCTCGTCACTAAAGTGCTGAAGCCTTCCACTATAAGTGGCTTCAATTTTCACAAGAAAGAGCGGGTGGCAATGGCACAGTGGATATAGTGTTTGACTGCTAACCTGGACTTGTGAGTTCAAGCCCCAGTCTAGCTAGCATTCTTTTCTGTATTCCCCAGTTTCAACTGGACGCCACCCGTGGAATTTCATGAGATAATTAACATCTTATTCTCAATCCATTGTGCAAACGAAAATCTTTCCTTTCCTTCTATTACTTCTAACTAGTGCCGTGCATTGCATTTAAAAGACCTGAGGTCTTACAGGCATATAGCTAAAATTATTATTACTATTATTATTTATTTCAGCAAGAAGTTCTTTCTGTAAAGTCCATTTCTAAAAACAAACAAATTTCAATTTGTGTAAAATAAATTAAAAGATTAATTTTTGAACTTACCAACATGTTAAATGTGTGTGGAGTGACACAAATCTACGAACCATACATTTGGACTCAAAATAATTTTCAAATTCATTCAAATTTTGTCTGTCGGCAGTTGAAAATAACCTTCTAACTTTCTAAACTTATAAAATTTATAAAAATTTATTTTTGGTGGTAATAAAACCTATCTTTACATAATTAACGTTACAGTAAGAAGACGAAGAAATTTAAATATTAAACATCGACCAAAATTTGTGTCTTAGTAGGGTATAACAGACTGACTGAAGAGCCCACTGTTATACCTTGGGCGAAACACAAATTTCTGGAGTAGAGGTCACTTGTACTTTTTAATTGAATTTTAATTAACGTTACGTGTGTGACACATACAACGCTATGAATGACTACGAATAAACTCAGTTTGTAATTACAGATAAATAACCAAACCATACAGGAGGATTTTAAATCGAAAAACGATGAATTGCTAATAACTTCTGGATTTTCAACTTATAATAACAAAAAACAACTTCTCTAGAGCTATAAACTGATAATAGTCTGAGAGCTAGTGAACATTTACTCAAAGTGTTTTATACCTCTTCAAATTTTGTGGTCAGGTCGTTTGTATCAGTGCAAGCTACATGTCATCGGTCTGGCAGCGATATCACAGCCCCAACACCACTAAAATGCACCTTCAAAGTGCAACAACAAAAATAATCCCTCTAAAAGAGCTTTATACGGCTCCAAATTTGTATCACTAAAGCCTAGTGCCTATACTAACTAGAATCCATCGGTCTGGCAGCGATACCGTGGACCTAACACCAGTAAAATATCATTTCAAAATGCATTTTTGCGGTCATTGGTCTGTGGTATTACTGCCAGACCGATGGATTCTGGTTAGTATAGGCACAAGGCTTTAGTGATGAAAATTTGGATCCGTATAAATCCGTATATTTTTAAGTGCATTTTAGCGGTGTTGGGGCCGCGATATCGCTGCCAAACCGATGACATGTAACTTGCACTGATACAAACTACATGGCCACAAAATTCGAAGTGGTATAAAACACTTTGAGTAAATGTTCACCAGCTCCTATAAGTTTTTCAATCTTAGGGTTTAGACATCGAAATAAGTAATAAAAAAAAATTGATGATATTTTCGCCTTGGAGCTAAACGATTTTCGGTATATCGCTTATCATTAAATTTAAAATCAAATTTAGTGTTTATCTCTTGACAGCTAGCCGGTTCTTATATAGGAAATACAAACAAAGCAGTTAAACAAAAATAGGACTTATTTAGCATTTCTTATGCATTTCATGGGGAATAGTCTGTCGTTTAAGTTTTTATAGAGTCTGGATTGTGTTTTAAAATTAGATCACATTGTATATAAATTTTAATAATATTTTCTTTGTCATAGTAAAACTAAGCACCAAATTATATTACCTATGCCAATAAGGTGCAAATGTATATGGAAGTATAGTTTACGACACATTTTTTTTTTTTAGTTTTTATGTATATCAACACTTGTTATTAAAATACCTTTTGCATAGAAAACTCAAGACATATATTTAACGTTACTGGAAATTATGGTATATTTGACTATTTTTAACACATAACATATTTAATTTGTATTATTCCATATTTATGAGAAAGTATAAAAAGCAATGATTGATGGAGAATAGATATTTCATGCTTTTATAAAAATAGTTTTGGTTTTTCTTGATCGATCATTATGTATGTATGTATAGTTTTTGTTTTTTTTGTTTTTATTTTCCAATGAAAAAAGATGTGCGTTAGTGAGAAAAATTGACGGCGATTTATTCACAAAAATACATTAATTAATGTACACTAATGTTTATATTAAATTTTATTTTTTTATGGTAAAAATATCTAAAGAATAATTTAAATATTTCTTTTTACATTTATCTATAGTTATAATCTTATATAATATTAAATTTTAATTTAGCCATATAATATATAAATTTATTTAAGTTACACAATATAAATATACAATTTTGATAGTCTTTAATTCTTTAATTTTAGTTTTTTTTTTTTTGATTTATTTTTGTTATAGAAAAATTGAAAATTAATATTTAAAATTATAAGTCTGAAATTCGATAGAGAGATTAATAATTTTTTTTTAAGTAGTTATTTCTCACAGTTTGTAGTTTTAAGCCAGATTTTAAAATTAAATTAAAATAAATATTTTATTTTTTTTTGTTAGACTCACCGCACATTTAGGTAAAGATAGATTAGGTATAGAAGTTGTTACACAATATTTATCATCACTCCATCATACAGCAAAGTTTTTTTTTTATTTTAAATAGAAACAATAAGTTTACGCAGCTTTGCTTGATTTTGTTTAAGATTTATATAATAATATTTGTGTTTGATTTGATTATGATGATAGTCTTGCTTTTTGCTTTCGCACAAAATCTATCGCTTGTTTGTCCAAGGCTCTCGAATCTAAAATTTGCAAAATTGGATGATCTGGAAAGAAAAAGGATATTTTTTTCATTAATGCTATCTATCTTTTATTAAAAATGCCTAAACTAATTCGAATGTTTGTCACGGGTAATCTCAAAAACCACACATCTGATTTTAAATACTCTTTTAGTATTTGAAAGACTGTTTTTGGGTTGTGGTCTAAGAGTTAATAGTTTTTGAAAATTCAATTATTTAAAGGACGAAACGGAGTAAGATAAACAATTAAATCCGATTACAATAACATTTTTTGTGTTTAGAGTGTCATAAATTTAGAGAACAGTTTCAAGAATCAATAAAGGGAAAAAGTTGGTTTAGGAAAAAAATTGCCTCTCCGAGTAAAGTTGAGCTAGTTAATTTTTTAATGTTTTTAAGAGAATACAAATTAAAAAAAACTTTCTCCTATTTACAAAAGTAAATCAAGGATTTAATTGACAAATCTTATGAATGCCTCACCAAAATAAATCCCAACGTCCTTAAATTCTTTCCGTTAGAATCAGATTTAAAATACAGATTAAAAAAAAAAAACTTACTTTTATCATGTTGTTGCATCAATGCTATATCCATCTGTTTCAGTCCATGGAAATTGTCAACGCTCGTTGTGTATTCAGCAACTCCAGGTATTGTGCCCAATGCCAAAAATGCCTCACCAGCAAAATCATTAGCCGTGAGAACGTCATGGTCCATAGCAGTGAATGCAATCATAGCTCCCTCCGTCCGACATTGTTCCAATGTTACCGAAAACTCAAAACACTCATCAAAAACTGGATTCAAGGTTTTCTACAGTGAAAAAAAAGATAAAAAAAAAAACATACAAAATGAATTTCATAAATCAATAAAAAATCCTTGTTTTTTCAATTCACCAATATATGTATACTAATACACTACACTACTCGTACACTACACTACACACACACACAGCAACCCAACCCACCTTATGAACATTTGTCTGCTGTTCCGTGCAATGAGCAAACACCCTCCTTGGAAGCAATTCGATTATGACAAAAGGATCACTGAAACCATTTGGATCCAACGGAATGATATCCCTCGCGTGCAGCACTTCCACACACAGCGAATCATGATTGAAATACGCCCGAACCGATAACATTCCATATGGCCCCGGTGGCATGGTCATCAGCTGCTCCTGCAATCTTTGCATGTAAAACATATCGATTAGTTTTTCCGTTTCGGTCTTATGGTATTGCAGACGTTGCTCCACCCTCCAGAATTCACCCGAATGCAAATTCTCCATCGACAGTCCCAATCCCTCCGCATGGAAGAATTCGACAAGCAATTGCAGCGCTTCATACAGTCTGTTGTGAAAGTTTGATGGCTTATCACCTTCGGCACCTGTATCCATTTGACGTGAAAGCTCACTCAAAACGGTGCTCCAGATTAGATTCAGGGATCGATTGAAATTTTTAGTTAGCAAAGCGCTATTTAAGGCAGAAAGGTGGACATCGAGATATTCGAGGAGGGGGACTATAGCTTGATTGGCGGGAAGAGAATCCGGTGACCAGGCTAAATGAAACACAGCTTTTTGTAGGGGAACTTGCATAAGAGGAGCTAGTTTGGAGAGGACCCTTTCAGCACGCGTCTCCAACTGAGCTAGGCTAGATTCTAAAAGGGCTTCGGCATTATCGTGAAGCAACTGTCCATCCGGTCGAAATTCGGACAACGATCGGCGAACATATTCCAGATTATTCACCGTCACGCACATGTCATCCGAACAACGAAACGGCCCCTGCTGCTCGTAGTACCCGCTATCAGCCAAGGCCTGATGAATAAGATCGCTGTAGTGCATGGCCGCCGAACAAACAACATCTATCAGCTGAGCCTCAAAGTGTGGCGCTGAATTGTAGTCCGGCCACTGAAGCATCTTCCAGAATTCCTTCACCTGATAGAAGCATGACGCGGTATCAATTGACGAAGTACTATATCGAACTATTCGTTCACCCTCGCAAATTTGGTCCATTGATATAGCCGCTCGAACTCTTTGCAAAGCCCTAGCCTTACTCACCACCATCCAGCGTTCGACAATCGGTATGAACCATTCGTGGAAGAGTTGCAGGGCTAGAGGTTTCTCGGGTGGCTGTGGCATCACCGAAAGATGCTGCTTCAGGGCAGAAAATTCCTGCAGGGATAGGAATAGCTCGAAGGGTCGTATATCTACTGGTTCTTTATCGCCCTCTAAGAGAGCGTACTGATTGGGACTTGGTACACCCGGAACTTGGCCTGTTTCCATGCGACTTAGTACTTCTTCGGCTAACATAGCATCGAACTGCTTATAAATGATGCTAAAATATTGGATGCCATTGGTGCTGTAAGAAGGGTAATCAAGAGGATATGAGTTAAAGAAAAAATTGATGGTTAGTGGAAGGTTGTAACCGTTACAAAAAATTAGTTCTTGCTAGGTTTGATAGTGGAAGAAGACTAAAAACACAAGGCAATCAAATTTCAGTAGCTAGAAGTCTAAGAGTTCATTAGCTAGAATTCCAAGACTTTCATAGCTCGAAGTCCAAGATTTCTATCAATTTATTTACATTATTAAGTTCTCCGATATAATGTAGAAGAACTACAGTTGTTCCGAACAGTCCAAAGAAAAGTCACCCATATTGCACTCAATTGAAATTACTCATCTGTCTCTTCTTTAATTCGTACTTTAGAAGACAGATGTTAGTTTATCTTAATTAAGATGCACCCCCCCGACAGAGCTCATCTTCCCCACCGAAATCAAAACTGAACAAAACTAAAAGAAAAGTTTAAGGCTGGTTTTCACCGAGCGATCATAACTTAAGGGCCTCATAAACCTATTCACCAAGCAATATTAAATGACATTTACGAGCGCTCGCAAAAGTTTTGAGAGGTATCGACCACTCCTAAGTTACGAGCATTCACTTCGAAAGGTTGTCCGAAAACTTTCGCAATAAAACGTCCCTTCTCCCCAAGATAAACAGAAAAAAGTATGCTCATTTGATACACCCAATTCGCCATCATGGTATTTCTGGCTATTTCTATGATGTCACAGCTCACAATCTTTTGTTATTATTTTTTGATTAAAGAAGTCAAAATTAAAGCATTCAAAAGGGTTATTTTTAGATGATAATAGAATAACATAATTGTAATGTTAAATTCTTAAAAAAAACTACCACCTATTATTTTTGTTCAGAGATTATACCTATTTACAGACAAAAGTAAAAAATGTTTTAAGTTTATTGATATTCTTTTGGCGTCTGCCTAGCCAGCTGTTTATCATTTCCAATAGGGAATGTTCGGTTGGTTTTTCGAACAGTTGCTCTCATATTCCAACATTGGCTCTCTTTTTCGAACATGGAAAAATACTTATGAGTGGTTGGTGAATAGCACAAAAATTTCCAATTTAAGAAGCTCATAAAGTTAAGAGCAATTTATGAGCGATTGGTGAATACCAGCCTAAGTGAGGTTCGCTCCCACGAGCTCTCCCCTCCGAAATCAAAAGTGAACAAAATAAAACGAAAAACAACAAACCGGAATTATACGCATTATATTATTTTTTTTTCAATTTGTTAGTTTTCGTCCACCATTATAGTTTCGGCTTTACCTTTTAAAAGTTGAAAACTGATTGCATTTTGGTTATCTGGATTAAATAGCATAAAAAATAAATAAATCGGGTGGCACAACGGCTCATGAAGAACCAGGGCCTAGTGACTAACAACTCGCAACCATTCCTGTGTGCGCCCTTAGACAGGAATGGAAGGGACCTACAATTTTATGCCGAATCCGAACGGCTAGACGAGAAGCACTTATTCGTGACAAGTGATACTCTTGGAGGATTTGTCAATTCCTCGCAAGAGGCAGTAGCCCTGAAAAAAAACTTTTTAGTTTTTAGGTGGACGAGGCTGGGAAGCGATCCCAGACCTCCAGCGTGACAGTCGAACGCACTAACCATTACGCTACGGGCTACTATGTTAAATAGCATAACATCTTCTTAATCGCAAAAATAGTCAAAAAAGGCCTTTACCAAATATTAAAACTTATTCTTAAACTTAAAATTATTCCCTTCCCAAATAGCCTTTTATAATTACCATAATCAAACCGATAAAATTCCAAATTAAATGCTCTTTAACCATTCTATTTTTTTTTTATTTAAAGATTCCAAAAAATAATAAAATCCAAAGCGATTTAGGTACCTTGGCGTGCTACTATTTCCCGTTACGGAGAATTCTATACATTTATATTCGCTCATAATTCGCACCCATACCTGCTTATAATTATTATTGTTGGCCCATGAAAATTGCCATCATGAATCTAATTAAAGTGCCACAAAGGTGTTGTTATAGAATGTTGGATAGTTACCTCCAGGTAGGTACCTACATTGAAACCAGCCCATTTGCGTGATTTGGCAGTTTATGAAGTTAACAGGACTAAGCTAAGCATTCATCTAATAGCATTGGGACTATCATGAGAGAGGGGCTTCTATGGATGTCAAAAGTTTTATCCTCTCTTCTTTCAGTTTTAGCTGTTTAGCTACTGTATTGTATAGCCTGCCAAATGCCTGCCGTTATGAAATCCTTTTCAGCTGCTTCTGGTCTCACCTTTTGTCACATTTTACCCTCTTCGATTAAATGTTTCATACACGCACACCCATCACCCTCACCGCCCTATTGTCGACCTATAAAGTGCCTTTTAAGCTCACGTAAGGCCCCATGGGGTAGGAAGAGGACGTTGTGAAAGTTTCATGATTTGATTTCCCAGACATGAGCCGATGACAGGAGGTTTCATAGCCAGCATAGGATGAGTGTTCCACCGAAAACTTGAAACTAGAAATGTGTTTTACCCTTTCCCTCTCTCTTTTAGGGCAGTCAATGAAAACCTTCGAAGGCCAAAGTCCTCAAGCCAAAATATAACAGAGGGATAAAGTATGGAAATTTTGGAAAGACGAAGGTTGCAATAACTAAATTATTCACATTTATATAGATACTATGGTCTTGGTTCCGAAACACGTTCCTTCAGATTAAGCTATTATCCTTAGGGCAGAGTAGCAGTAGAGTGACAGGTACACATGCAAAAGTTACTGGTAAAATGCCTCAACACACAAGGGCCAGGATTTAATTGTTGTTAATAATTAAACTTTCTCTCTCTGGTATCGATGAATAGGTATGGTTTCTCAGCTTGAAAGGTCACCTCTCTGATGTGTAAAATGTCCAAAATGACGAATAAATTGTGGATTTCGATAGATTTACTAAATAAAATTTCTAGACAAATTTAAGTTAAAAAGGCCATTAGATTGAATTTTTTATTTAACTTCACACATTGAACGTGATGCTGTTCTAATATAGCATGTGGAATTTTAAGTAAACCATCAAGACAACGAAATTCCCCCATGTTTTATTTTGTATTTATTTTTTTTGTGGGATGTTGTTGCTCCCCAAGGGAACTCAATTTTAGGAGTTTTACTAAACTTTATTGCAATGCTCCCTCATGTGCTTGTGAAATATGTATATGTATTTTGGTACTACATCAGGCTTGTAAATTTAAATTTTAAAGTAGGAATTTTAAATGAACATCGTTGCTGTCGAAACTCCTCGCACCCAGTTACCATACATAGATCAAAGACGAAGGGTATTAAAAGTATGTTTTTTTTTCTGCTGTTTAAGAGACGAAGGGAAGAATTTTTTCATGTTTTCAGTCTGTATAACATTAGAAGCGTACATTGTAAAGTTTTTTTTAAGGAATTCAATATTTTGATATTTTTTCAGACTTTTTTTTTGCAAAGGGGATTTGGTGACATGGTAAATAAAGGTGACATTTAACCCCATGTGTTATACTTTTCCATCGGGCTTGTTTTAAAAGTTGTGTACAAAATTCAAAGTGATGGGTTTTTATTTTTAGAACGTACATTTTCTAAGAAAAACATCGTCGTTAAATCGAAATTAAATTTATTCTTCCAGCTTCTATGGCGGGAAACAAAATAAATTTCTGTTAGATTTAGTGACATGCTGTTAAATTGAAAATATGGCACCAAAAAGCTTGTTGAACCTATTTACTTTATCAGAGGTGAGAAATGAGAACTATTAGGATTTAGACCGAGAAATGTCAACAAAATTGTGGAATTATATTGGAAATTTTGATGGCATATTTGCTTATAGTGGGCACTGTTGGCAGTGAAGTCGGTAGTGACGGATTTTCACCTCTGGCCTTTTTGACGCCATATTTTCAATTTCACAGCATACCACAAAATCTAACAGAAATTTATTTTTTGTTTTCACCCGGGGTTTAGACATACGAGTAGAACTAGTAGCATTTGTATCGATAGTGTTAGTTTTATGGATGTATGTGTGACTAGTAGCTCTCTGCGTCTTTTGTCAACTAGAATGATTTTTTTAAAATACTTCATACAGAAAAATATACAAATTATGGAAACTATGGAAACAAAACAAATAAATGAAAACAATACACTACACTAGCAGGATAACTGGCAGGCTAGTCGCAGGCAAAAATATTATACTTTTTGGGCTACTAGTTGGCTCTCTGGTGTTCAGATACACTAACACACATAAACGCTACTAGTTCTACTCGCTTGTCTAAAACCCGGGTAAGGCTGCGCGTACAGTAGTGCGACAAAGCGATGCGAGAAGGTATTCGAGATCCGAGCAAAAGTGGTGAAAAGAGTTTGTGAACGTGATGCTTGCGATAAGTATGTGATAGAATCGCAACACTCATAATATCGCTTCGCTGTGCCCACGTTTATAAGAATAAATTTAAATATTTTTCTGGCATGGAAACATTTCTCGCATCGCTTTGTCGCACTACTATACGCGCAGCCTAAGCCCCAGGTCAGGTTAGCTGAGAGGAATTAGTTTCATCTCGATTCGATATGACGTTTTACTTAGAAAATTTACCTTAAAGCCTAGTACGCTGCTGATGTGCAACGAAAAATCACATACAAAATGACATGAAGAAATCATAAACGAAAAATTTCGTTGTGCTTTTCGTTTTGCAGTACGCTGTTCGACCAGCGAAGTTGATGATTATATCAAATTGTTTTGACAACTCTCCACTCTCTTTTCGCACAGAATTAATTTACCGGACCATTAAATTTGTGCGGAAAAATGACATTTAGGTTTGTTCGTGTTTTTATTTGTTGTCACTTTCATTACAGCATGTCTTTTGTTTGATTTTTTCGTTAAAATTGCTTTTATTTTTTTTTTTTTTTGAAATTTGTGAAACACTCCATGAAGCGTGAACATTTGTCCGCTGTGTTTTCGTAAGCATTTAGTTGTCTTTTTGGAGACCACAGGAAAATTCCGTTTCTTATCAGCAGCGTACTAGGCTTTAATGAAAAAAAAAAAAACTTTATATCTTTGAAACATTGGAGATATTTTCAGGTAGTAAAGGACTGTTCATTTTACCTATTGGCTAAACGTTAACAAATAGAATGCTAACCACTTGACAATATTTTTCCAGGAATTGGATGACAGAATATGCCTATCAGACCAGAGAATACTAGGAAAAGCATTTAATTGGAATATGCGGTGAATGGTTTTAGTTAGCCCGAATACTTGTATATATTGAATTGGTAAAGGAAGGTCAAGGGTTTTTATTGTATACAACATTCAATGGGTCATTAAAGAGATGAGAAAAGCATGGAGTGCTATTAAATACGAGGGTAAAAATTGTAAGGGTGTGGACGAAAATCAACCCTTTTATTTTTTTAATGTAACTGGAAAACGAAGTGAAATTTCGAGATAATTTTATCAATCATTTTTGTGGATAGTAAAATTTACTATCGAAAAAGCTTATTCAACAATTTTAAATATATTTTCTATATTTAAATAAACAAAAAAATCGCCTTCTTTGTTTGTTTCTTTTATTTATCTTTATATATATAGCTGTACTGTACGTGTGTATGTCATTGAACTCCTCCTAAACGGCTGGACCGAGCGTTTGGGTGGCGCCCTGGATGGTTTAGATTCACAAATCAGCCCGGTGCATGGTGCTGCAGTCGGTATCTGCAGGACAACGTCAAGAACGGCCGGACAGATTATTTATTGATAAAGGGCTTATTTTATTCTTTTTTTTTTTAATGGAGCAAAGTTCGAAGGGATTACAAAACTATGCGGGCAAACGCGGCAGTGATAGAACATACTGTTGATTTAGAAAACATCCTTAAAAAAAAAAAATAAAACAATTCAATCGAACATCAATGAATTATATTTTTTTTAACTCTATTATTCGGCCCACAGTGTGGCAACAAAGCGAAGAAAGGCACGACGATGGCTCAACATTTATGTGTAATAGTATAGATTAATCCCAGAAACCACACATGCAATTTTGTGTGTCTTAAATGTTATACTCGGAGGAAATGTGCTCATAACTGTTCTTAGGGCTATATGTAAGAATGTGAAAAGAATGGCCGACGCGTTTATGTTGGTAATGTTTGAAATGTTTCTATCCATATTATCGCACTACTTACTGGAAAGGGCAGAACAACGTCTGCCGGGACAGCTGGTTTGCTTATAAATTTTTTCCACCAAAGATGGGTGCAGGAATTATTAAGTGTAAGATATAGAAAATTTAATTGTCTTCCAAATAATCTGAGTAAGAAAGATTTTTGATAAAAATTAACCTATAAATAGTCGCTTAAATTAACCAATTATTTTTTCGATTTTTATCGCGTTTCATTTAATAAAAATAAACAAAAAGGGTGGCGCAACGGCTCGTAAAGAACCAAGACCTAGTGACTTACAACTCGCAACCATTCCTGCGTGCGCGTCTCGACAGGAATGGAGGGGCGACCTACAATTTTATGCGGATTTCGAACGGCTAGACGAGAAGCACTTATTCATGAGAAGTGATACTCTTGCAGAATTTGTCAATTCCTCGCAAGAGGCAGTACACCTGAAAAAAAAAACTTTTTAAGTTTTTAGATGGGCCAGGCTGAGAATTGAACCCAGACCTCCAGTGTGACATTCCAACGCACTATCCATTACGCTACGGGCTACTACCCCGTTTAAATTTAAATTATTTTTATTCTGAGTTACAAAACTGAGTAAACTTAAAAAACTATAATACTATGTTCCCCTCTCTAAATGAAATTGTGCAATTTTTGTATATTTTTCCGAAATTATCTTCAAAATTGAAAAATTACCCATACGCAACTTCGAAATCATCTCAAATCACCTCAATGATGGTGCGAATGAAATTATATTTTATAACTGTTTATATTCGTTTTTCGATAAAGTTTACAAACAGAGCTAACGAAACTGGAGGCAAATATTTACTGTCAGTTTGTGTTTAGATTCTAAAATTATTTTGTTTTGGTATTTTTATTCTTGATTTTGTTCTGAACAGTGTTATATTTGTAAACTAATTGAAATACTTCTCACACATCAGCATACTCGTAGATCAAGAAATATTACTGAAAACGTTTAACATGATTATCTCTGTATAAGTTTGGGTAATTTTGAAACTGAGTTCCTGTAATTGCGCAATTTCAGGCTACTTGGGAGCATACTATAGGTCAATTTATTAATAATTAATAGATTTGAGCTTTTCGTGAATATTTTAAAAATTAAACTTATATAAGCCAAAAAAGTGAATGTTACATAAAGATAGCAAATACGTTTTTTTTTGCTTAGCCCAAAAATATTTTGTATGTATTGCCTTAGACCTTTGAAATTTTGAAAACTAAGCCCGAAAATTCTCTAAGCCCAGCCAAGGCCGTAAGAAACAATTCCTGTTGTATTAAACATTTGCACTAAGCTTTACACCCCAGTGATCTCTTATTGTTTTAGCCTCAATTGCGTTTCTTTTGTTAAATTAGCTAAGTTTTTAGTGTAATCAGTTGTTGCTTTTGACATGTAAGTGTTGAGCCCCGACCAGGTTTTTTTTTCAAATTATATCTTCAAGCTTTAGCCCCAACTTCGGACTTTGACAATCCTTAGACTTGTGCCCCAAAAACTATTTGGAATAATGTTAGTTTTTAGGGAGTTAGTTGTTTAACGCTGACTACGTTTTTTGTCCAATATTCTCAGACCTTATTAGTCCCAAGTTGTTTTTTTTTTTTCAATTTTCTGGGTTTTGATTAAGGGAAAATTTTCGTTGCATGAAACATGTCCATTATTCATAGCCCAGAATTGTTTTTTTTTGTCCAACTCACTTTAAGCTTAAGCCCCAACCTTAGGGCTTTAGAAAAGAAGTTGCAGAACATGTAAATTGTTCAGCCCCAACCACGTTATTTTTCCCATCAAAATTCTCATATTAACAATATTTTTGACGAATATAAAACTCTACACGTTGTAATGTATTGCTTTATAAATTTCAAATTATTTTAGCAATCGGCTGTGGGGGGAGGGTCTTTAGCCCCTATAGCCACCCGCCTGGATCCGCCACTGTCAACATTGAATAAACTTTGATCACAGCATATTGTTTGACAGATACAATAACGCCCCTCACTCCGGCGCGGCAGCTCGCGTGGGCGATAAAGTTTTTTTTATTTTAAAACCTAAAATTGAAAACCTAATCAGTGGAAAACTGCAGCCAGCAGAGGAAGAGGTGGCGCGCACAAGTGGAGAAGGACCTCAACCAACTTGGTGTGTCGTGTGTGCAACTGGAAGCGGCTAGCTAGGGACAGATCAGGCTGCAAGGCCGTAGTCTATTCTGGGTGAGTGCAATCTAAAGGAACAAGATCAATATTTGTGATCAAAGTATCATCTTTGGTTTAGACCGAGCATTGAAACAACGGATTCTTATACACATCTCATTAAAGGTTATTTCCTACAAGTAAAAAACTTTAATCACGCAAAGATTTTTAGCAAAAAATAAAACACACTACAGTGCGATTGGTTAGGTCTTGTTTTTATTTTTAATCAAAAAATTGAAATTTCCCTAACGTCAACACCAAAAAAACTCAAATTGTCAACAGCTATGTTACGAGGAATAAATTGTGTACAGATAAAAGTATTATTGCTAAAGTATTGAACTGCTTTCTTCTGAACAAAACGAGAACGAGTTTGTTTTGTATGAAAATTTTAGTTTTACTTCAGCGGCGTATTATATACTTTAAGCTTTAAAATGCTTTTGTTTAAAGATTTTTGGGGATTAATTTGAAAATATTGACATTTCTGTCAAACCCCCCCCCCCCTTGTAAAAGAAGTGAGATACTAAGAAAAATAAATAAATTGGTTGACGCAACGGCTCGTGAACCATTCCTATGTGCGCGTGTCGACAGGAATAGAAGGGACCTACCATTTTAAGCCGAATCCGAACAGCTAGACGAGAAGAACTTATTCGTGACAAGTGATACTCTTGGAGGATTTGTCAATTCCCCGCAAGAGACAGTAGCCCTGAAAAAAGTTTTTTAGGTGGACGAGGCTGGAATTGAACACAGACCTCCAACGTGACAGGCCATCGCACTTACCATACGATACGGGCTTCTACTAAAATATTGAAAATTAAACATAATTTTGTAAAAAATACTTCTGCCATTCAGTTCTAAGCCATTTTAAAATGTGTACTCTTTGTTCTTAAAAAAAAAAAAAATTAATGGAAATATACTACTTTCACAAATGTCCTCAACCAATCTTACTTTAAAAATAGTACTGTCCTATTTAAAAATGGTCAAAGAGACATTCACCAAACTTATATATTGACCTAAACTTTCATTAAAATGGGAATCCTTGGTGCAACCATGCAGCCTTGCATTTACGTGTTTCTCAATTTACGATGAAATTAATCCCATCCTACTTTACCGATACTGAAAGCAATATACATAACTCAAACCTCCTTACCTCCCATGGAATAAAATTGAGATGCATTGGGCTTAAACGTGCTCGTACACAGACCGACAAACGATTAATTAAAACCGAAGCACAATGTCTTCTTCCACAAAAAACCACACCACAAGAACACACCATAAAATTGTTCTCAGTTAAATTACCAAGCTATATTCAGCTTTAGTCACAGATAGGTATATACTTACGTATCGAACAACGAATGATAGTAGGTTAGTCCCAGTTGTATGTCAGCTATGAGGGTGGTTGTGAAATTGACAAGAGGATTGGGTGAGCGCTGTGAATCTCGCAAAACCATTTGTCCCCATTGAATGGAACCCTTCCGCAACGAGCCCACAATCTCGCCTCGCACACCCTTATTGAACGGGCAAACCTGCCGGAATGCCTTCATCGAGCCCAACAGACCCAGGCATCGCAACAGGAATTCCAATCGTATCAACGAGGGTGGATGCAGCGACGGGAAGATGTCTCGGTGTCGCCGGATTTGGTTGAGTGACCGCTCCACCATGCTTGTCATTGCTTCGGCCAACCACTGCTCCAGCTCCCGTGTAAGTGCCTCTTGATTGGGTTGGTTCCACAACTTGTCCACATCTATCAGTAGCCGATGGATGAACTTCGGATCGATGGGTGTGGTGCGGTTAAGTTTCACGGCTGCCACAAACCTATATACACAAATTTTAACAGAACGAAAGAAACCACTCGAGATAATAAATTATAATGAACGGTGAACAGATAGAACACATTGGGGAGAGGTCATCATCCACTTACCTCGCCATTGCACAATGCAGCTCCACTAAATCCGCCTGCACTGCCATCTGATGGAGGATGGTTAGTGCTGGCCCGGGTAATTCACCACTCCACGTCCAAGTGGGCTCGTGTGTGGTCACTTCGTGCGCCATGAATACCATTTGTAGCTTTTCAATTTTGCTAATTTCGATTTCGTTGTCCTCCTCGGAGGTGCCATGATCCTCGCGGGTCGACAGCCACAATTTCAAGCGTATTCGCCCCTGGACCGTGCTCCGTTGACTACGTGCTTCCAATTTAAACCAGCCATCCAGTCCGGTCGAGGGAATGTCAGCAATGGGAATGTTTACAGCCCCCAGGAAATCATCCTGCGAGCCTTGACGGGCTGACTGACACACCTGTTTAAAGAAACGCCCCAGGCCACGAACACCACGGACCTCGTTCAGGCGGGACACGGCATCCATGACACAGCTTTCGTCGTCGTGGTCCCATATGTCTAGATGGAATGTGTCTGTGTTAATGTCGTCGATATCACTGCAAATTGATTTGAAAAAAAAAGAAATGATATAGTTTTCAGTTTTCACAATGTGAATGTGGGAAGTGTATTGAATAAGAATTAAGGAAATTATTCCAAACATGATTGTATTTTTTTTTTTTTTTTGTTGAATGATTGAATTAATATTTTTTTGCTCAGTTGAGATTTCGAAGCACATCGCGAATTTAAACAAGAATAATACAAATTTTATGTATCTGTTGCACGACTGAATAAGCACGTACTTTCTTTTTGCACAATCTTTTTAGTGTGTGGTTTAGAGTTTTATTTAAGTTTATTTAATTTAGAAACGAGCACGGTGCTTAAGTATAACGAACCCAAAAGGCATTTTCTTTTAAACAAAGTAGGTAGGTACTAGGCACGCACGTCGCACATGTGTATTCATCTTGTTTTTCATTTGTCGTCTGAGCTAATTTTTTTTTCTCCATAGTTATGTTTCATGTTGTAGAAAAAATATATATGTATGTCTGAAGAGCAGAGAAAGTAAGTACAGAGAAAGCACTAAAAATAAAATAAATAAAAATAAATCGGGTGGCACAACGGCTCATGAAGAACCAGGGCCTAGTGACTAACAACTCGCAACCATTCATGTGTGCGCCTGTCGACAGGAATGGAAGGGACCTACATTTTTATTGCGAATCCGAACGGATAGACGAGAAGCACTTATTCCTGACAAGTGATACTCTTGGAGGATTTGTCAATTCCTCGCAAGAGGCAGTAGCCCTGAAAAAAACATTTTTTAGTTTTTAGGTGGACGAGGGTGGGAAGCGAACCCAGACCTTCAGCGTGACAGTCGAACGCACTAACCATTACGCTACGGGCTACTACGAGAAAGCACTAAGGGCCAGTTTGTTCACAGCTGATTATCTTTAATCTATGATTAGTGGAGCTGGGAAATCCTCAAATGTGTTTGTTGATTAAATTTTGTTTAAAAAATTCAAAGTATGAGTAGCTAATCATGGATTTCACTAATCAGCTAATTTTGGTTGATTAGCGTTAGTTAATTAATGCCTATGAAAGTCACATACTAAATTTAACCCACGGTGAACAAACTGGCCCTAAGACTCGAAGTTAATAGCGCTTCGAATGTTAACCACAAAACATGGTCAATGATAATAAATTTTTATCAAAACAAATTTAATATTTTCTTAGAGCCTCAAGTCACAATAATTTTATGTGTAGTACCCCCTCCACTCATTTGGCCACCATATTGGGAAAGAGGGCGTTAGAAGTTTTCTGCCATATATTAACAAATTTTTGTCCAACTTGTTTTATCCTTTGTCAATGAAAGACACTGATTTGACAGCTATACAATTTAAATAGAATTGATTTTTTTGTTTAATCAAGTTATTTTTTGTAATTTATTTCGTAAAATGATGACAAGAACATAAGTTATCCTAATTCAGAGGATGATAATATTTTAAAAGCTAAACAAAAGAATTAGGTATTGATTGAGTATATTGGATAGAATTCAAAAGAGAGCTCTTAAAATGATTGGTGAAAGAACTATAACGGAAACGTTTACATCTCTGGAGCACCGTCGTAATGTTTCATGTCTTTCGTTGTTTTACCGTTATTTTAACAAACATTGCTCTAGTGAAATAGCCAGTTGTATTCCTCCCCTTAAACAATTCAACCGTAATACTCGCGCTTTTAGGAATGCCCATCAGTTTACCCTTGAGCCCAACTTCGGACGTACTGTTAAGTACAGAGATTCTTTCTTTAGTCGCACTACACGAATGTGGAATTCTCTACCCAGCTCTATCTTCCCCTCCCATTGTGATCTTCAGACATTCAAAACCAATGTACATCGGTTTCTCCTTTCAAATCCCCTCCAACCTACCTAATCGCTCGTGCTGTGTTTTTCACTTTAAGGGTATTCACGACCCTTTTAGCGCGCGCTAAATATATAAAAAAAAAAACAAAAAAAAAAAAAAATTAGGGAGTCTACTCCTGAAGGAGTGGACAACGGAGATGATCCTTTCTATAATTTGAGAGTGCGCTAAAAATGTTTATTGGAAATGGTTGGAAAACAGACGAATATAGGTTTCAGGTGCAATACACTAATTTTGATTTTGCATCAGACTTTGTTGAAATAGAACATAGTTGAAGAGGTTTTTTTTTACTACATATTTATTTTTTCAATGGAAGCAGATGAAATAAATGAATGAAATTCGAAGAGTAATTTTCATTTCCATTTCTAATTTTTGATAACAAAATATTTTTTTTAATATACATACATAAGTGTAGTAATTGTTTTTCTTTATAAATCTTTACCTGTTTTATAAGAAAACTCCTTCTGCAGACATCTACAAAAATTTCTTAGAAGATCTCATTGACCATAAGTGTCAGTTCGGTAAAGTCCAACCAAAGTGGAAATACTTGTCAATGAACTGACAAGGGAATCTGTCAAAAACTCTTTGTCTTTGAAAAGACAAACTTATTTGTGTCAATCAAAGACATAAGTGAAAATTAATTGGCATACGCGCTGTTCACAGACCAAATTGACAGCTGTCAATTCAACGACAAGTGGAAACATAGCATTAGTCTCACAAAAACAAAAACATCATTTAAGACGCGCAACAAAAATTAAACACAAGTTGAACATAGAATTAAAACAGTTTGCATATGAAAAACGACCTAGCTCTGGTTTCAATTCTGTTGTACTCATTTTTATTAATTGAATTTTAATCCTGAGCAACGAGAGAATGTACTCAATTTACGTTACTTTGGCATGGAAGTTTATAGTTTTTGTTTAGCTTGAACTTGTCCCTTGTCGCTCAGTGCGTGGCAGAGCCTGAAATCATCATTTCATCAACCTGCTAAGCTTCGTTTCTTCTTGTTTTAACTAAGAAGTTAGTTCCTTTATTTTTTAATATTTTGAAAATTAGAGTCCTACAAGCATACGGTTTTTAGTTTTTGACAAAGAATTGATAAGAGTATTAAGTTTTGAAAGCGAAAATAGTTCTAAGAAACGTAAAATTTTGAGCAACAAAATAGTTTGAAAAAAATTTAGCTGTGATTTTTTTTTTCAAAATTAAAAGTTTGGAAATTTATTTTTCAAAAACTATTCACTAAACAAAATTCATTAAAAAATAAAGGAAAGGTTTTTTGGGCTTAGGTTGGTATAACTTGTTTTTAAATGTGTTACCCTCGTTTTTTAATAATGTTTATTCACTTCTTAGTCAATTTTTTAGAAAATTAGGCCTCCTGCCTGAACGGGGGAATAGACCCCGTGTCTCCACCAAACTAAACTCTTTTTTTGTTGTCACACCTTAGGTGAATAACTATAAATATCAATTGACATAATAAGTCGTTAGGTCTACAGTGCTAAGACTGACTATAGAATCTTAATTTAAAACCATAGCCCATATGTGATTATGCGCTACTATGATAATCCAGGTGAATTCACTTCAATTCGGAGATTCAATGTTAAAATAAATAAAAAATCACCCGCTTCGAATTGACGAAAATTAGTTAAGAAGTCAATATAAAAAAAAGAAAAAAGTGCGTATACGCCCGAGTGCACCACTGCTCTGTTATATGTCGTTTTTATAGAGAACAAAACTACGGGAATTGTATGGCATAATTTTATCGTTTGACCAATGACATTAAAATGTTCATATTTAAAAATGCAGCAAATATTTACTAATTAGAAGATGAAGAAATTTAAATATTAATATATTGAACTTACTTCTGTTTTAAGTGGAGTGAATGAATAAAATTCAATTAAAAAGTACAAGTGACCTCAACTCCAGAAATAATTGTGTTTCGCCCAAGGTATAACAGTGGGCTCTTCAGTCAGTCTGTTATACCCTTCAAAGACACATCGACCAAAATTTGTGTCTTAGTAGGGTATAACAGACCGACTGAAGAGCCCACTGTTATACCTTGGGCGAAACACAATTATTGCAAATATTTACTCTTAGGCGAAAACGTGAATTGGTTTACACTTTTTGGACACTATACGAAAATTGTGGTTAAAATTCGGTTGGATTTTGACGGATTAACTGAGACAGAACTAGGATTCAAGCATGATTTTTATTTGAGTGTAGGGGACACATATTTTCATTGATTTTTTTGCATAAATTATTATTTTTATTATTTATTATTTTCTAGGTGCACACCAATTCCCCTATAATAATAAAATTCACAGTATTCTCTTGCTGTGATTTTTATAAGAATCGCTAAACATCGCCCAAAATGTGTGTCATAGAAGGATATGAGAGACTGACTGAAAAGCCCGCTGTCATATTTGGACAAAATACATTAATTTCTGGATTTGAAGTCACTTGTGCTATTTTACTTGCGATATACGTAGTATAGGGCAAGTTTAGGATTCGTACAAAAAAAAAATCGAGGTGATAATTTTCCATAATATTACGATGATAGAGAACGCGAAAAAAGTGGGTCTCAAAATTCTGTCTGTCCGTCTATCCGTCTGTACCTCGACCTGCAACCTAAACGACTGAAGCGATTTTCTTCAAAATTTGGACTTAAGGTTCTTATGTGATTCCCTAGAGCGGAAATTGAAAATTTTTTAGCTCAAAAACTAACGGTACCTATCATACAGCCAATATACAAACATTGATTTATTTCAAAAACGGCTCTAACGATTTTCTACGAGGTACTAAAATTACTAAAATAAATATTTTGGTAGAAAAATTTTTTTTATGAAGCTGAAGATCGCTGCCTTTTTTTTTTTCTTTTAAAGTAGCAGACCTCGAAAAGTGTCACTGATATTGCAAAATTTCAAATACCAAAATGTTGTGCAAATAATTTTCCAGGGGCGATGTCCGTTACTTTTTCAAATTTGCATCCCGTTATATTTTGTTTTAATTATTTTTGAACATTTTAAAATTTACTTTTTTTCTAAACGAGCAGATAGACCAAACTAACGGTTAAAAAAAATTGTGCTGTGTAGAACAGACCTTTTTGTAGAGGCGATGTTCCTTAGTTTTTTTTTTTTTTATTATTAAGCGTTTTTAACAATGAAACATAAAAAAAGAACAACAGAACTTTAACCCCTTATAACTTCGGATCAACGAATGCTACGTAAAAAAATTACAGAGAAAAATTTAGTTTTCCAATCTCTAGAGGCGATGTTTTTTATTTTTTTTTTCGTGTTCTTAAGCCATTTATTTTTGCCTAGCATTAGCTATAACAAAACGAAAAAAATAACAAAAAGGCCAGTCGGCAGGTTTTTTAATTTGGAAAAAAATACCTCTCGAATTTTATGATTGAAGTTGGTAAATGGGTTGTCTCTGAGTATAGAAAAAAATCAGCACGGCTTTAATTGTTGTGCGTTAGCCGCAATTTTGAAAAACGCGATTAAGCTTATATCTCGAGAACGACTTATCGTACAATTTTTTTTATATACAGTCCCGTAAAGGATGGTCAAAACTGAATATGGTGATAGGCCAGGTCATGACCTTTCAGAAATTGGTAACTTGTTCATACCGATTTTCGAGTAACGGTTTTTTTTTGAAATTTTAAAAAAAACTTTTCTTTGAACCAGTTTTTTGCTCACCCTGTCCATAATTGACTTTTGTTTTTTTACAATTTTTACACTAAAACTTTGGCTAATAGTTTGACTTATTTTACCGAATAAAAAAATGTTCATTTACATCACCATTTGCCTACAAACTAAAAGATAAACTCGAACTTTGACCAAACTTAATTTTTGACCTCAATCTTCTTAAGAGCTCCATGAATAAAATTCATATGAGACAATACAGGTTTTATATTCCAAAAATATTCCGTTTTCTGTTGTTTTTAAAAAAGTATAAAACTTGCTAAGGCGGTGCTCAGATAGAAAGTAATAACCGTTTGAATTAAATAAAACAGGTTAAAAATAAAACAAAAATAAAACATTTTTGTTCAAGTATATCGATAAAATTAAAATATCTTTTCAAATATAACTCCGACAAAGCTGAATTTTGGTGGAGGGCTTCATTTTGATGTCTTACGCATTTTTTAAATAAATAAATCTTTAATTTGGGCAAGGACTTTCGATTTTGTAGAGTGAAAGGGGAAAAGTCCAGTATTTTTGAAAATTTCTCGAAAAGCATCAGGTTTTTTTAAGAAATATATTTGGAAAAATTGTAGCTTATAATATTCTACAAAGAACAGATGAGTAAGATTAAGATTGGTTTTTATTAATTACCATTGATTAATTACATAGTTTACAAAAAAAAAAAAAAAAAAACAGGCATTTTTGCCGTCTGCCTAGTTGACAAAACATAAAAATTAATACATTAAAGTGAAATTAAATTTTTCTTCAAAGCTATCAATAATTACTACTGTTTATATTTGTTTTAACAAATTATAAGAAACAAAAATACATTCTTTTAAAAACTTTCATTTATAATTTGGTTTCTATAGAGAAGAGCCAGCCTACAGAATTTGAATAATCTTTTAATTTCCATATTGTTAAGCAACAGTATAACTTGGCTTTGCGTCAAAATGTCGCATCCAAAAAAATCGCTTCTTATTTCTTTTAGAACCGGACATCTTCCCATAAAGTGGAGAATATCTTCCCTTTCTCGTAAGTTGTACAAAGAGCATATTATCGGTAAGTCATTTCTATGTGGTATTAAGTTCAGCGGCATAATTTCTCCCCGTAGTCTTACCATCATTGATATCTCGGCAGTACTGATATCATCCTTAAAATAGTTCCTCTCTTCCAAGTTATGATTTAACTGACTGTATAGTTGCCTGTATATAGATCCTGTTGCATCATTTAAGTATTTCTCTCGCTGCTTTAAGTCTACTTCAGAAATGAGTTGGTAGAGCGAAGTTTCTAATTCTTCATTACTAGGATTGTTCAGGTTTAAATTAATCCCACAATCTGTGGCTAGATCCAGCCAATCAGCACACCAACTTGATTAAGTTCTTATGACTTGAAGAGCTACTATCTTTGGTAGTCGGTTATCATCCATTTTTAAAACTTTACTTTCATTATGTAATCCACTTGCATTTTTAAGGTTCGTATGAAAAGAGGCGATAATCCTGTTTCTATCATGATGACGTAGTTAGGTGTACTATGTGGCAGTTGGAAGATTCGTTTGCAAAAGTACCGCAGAAGTTTCTCAACTGTTTCATACTGCTTCGTTCCCCAAGTCTGTGAGGCGTAAAAAAGGTTTGATGCTGATACCGCTTCAAATATTTTGAACTTGCTGCTATGAGCTATACTTTTGTTATAAAAGCAACTATTCCATGTTGCGCTAATTGCGCCTTTCGCCTTCAGCAGTTTCTCTTTCAGGTGACTTTCCATACTCAAATTTCTTGTGAAATTAACTCCCAGGTATTTGAATTCCGTAACAACTTCGATGTTCTCACCATTATAATGCCATTTTTCGTTGGCACAGTTGCGCCCCCTTCCACGTTTAAAAATCAAAATCTTGGATTTATCTAGGTTAACTATCAAGCTCCAAAGCTGACAGTATTTAAATAGGCGATTTATTATCAGCTGCAATGATTCAGGTGAGGCTGCCAAAAGTACTATGTCATCCGCGAACATCAATATTTTGATTAGCTTTCCGGCGTATTCAACTCCACAGGGCAAGATGTCGACAAGATCATCAATAAACAATGCAAACATGCTTGGGTTCAATGTGCAAACTTGCCTGACTCCCGATTGCGTTTTAAACCCTTCTTACAACGCATCACCATTTCATACCTTAGCCATTGTGTCCCCGTAAAGATTCTGTATAACCTTTCCAAATTTCCATGACATTCCGTTACTATAGAGCTTGTAAATTAGAGCTTTTCTATCAATCAAATCGAATGCAGATCTAAAATCTATGAAACAGTATACAACTTCTTTTCCTTATGAAGGCATGTTTCTGCAATACTTCTGAGGGTAAAAATGTGATCAATCGTTGAATATCCACTTCTTAAACCTGCTTTTAACTCCTTCAAAAGTTTATTGTTATCGATCCATTCATTGAAGCGTTTTTGCAATATAAGCGTAAATATTTTGTATGAGGCATTTAAAAAGGAAATTCCTCTGTAATTGGACGGTTCGTTCAAATTTCCTTTCTTGTGAATCGGAAAAATAATCGATTCCTTGAATTCTTGTGGTATGACCCCAGTTTCTAAGACATTGTTATATATTAATGTCAACTTGTTGATTAGTTGCGTTGTGCCATACTTATAATATTCGGCTGTTATGCCATTAGCTCCTGCTGCTTTTCCATCTTTAAGCTTCGTTATCGCTGAGAACACTTCCTCATAAGTTATTGAAGTATCAAGTACTTCATTGCAAAAGAATGGACTCACATATTGTACGGTCGGTTTCGCTGGGACTGGATTCAACAATTTCTCAAAATGAGCTGCTAGAAGATTTGGGCTTAAGTTCGAGTGTATTGAGAACCGCTTTCCATTTAGCTGCTTTGCCAAGTTCCAGAATTCCTTTGAGCTTGATAGTGCTAATCGTCGCGATTCGGCTTTAAAGAACGCGGTCTTTTTTTGCTTACATATTGCCTGTAAGTCTTATTAGCCATCAAATACTGATTCCTGAGATAGGCATCGTTTGAAGATCTAAATGCTCTTAACCAACCAACCATGGTGCGATAAATTTCTGCCGAGTGTTATTGTTGGTATACTGAGCTGGGCAGGAGGCTTTGATTATATCTTCTAGCAGAGGTAGATCACAATGAATTTGACCAATCAGTGCGCTATCCAACCTTTCTTGATATTCTGTCATTTTGGTAGGTTTCCATTTCAGTTTGGGCAAAGTATTCATGACCAAAGTATAATGACCAGAGTATAATTTTTTTGTTAGACTAATGGATTTTGAGACAAATGAGCGCAAATGCAACGGTGTGGAAAATAACACATTTAAGTAAGGCAACATTTTGTCCCTGTTCTTTCAAAATCTCTTGCTCCGGCGAAAAAAGTGGTTGATCTTTTTTGTGCGGAATTTTAATAGCTTCCATTTTTCCAAAGACAGTTCTTAAAAAATCTGATGCTTTTTGAGAAATTTTCAAAAATACTGGACTTTTCCCGCATTAAAAACTACGCATTTTCTGAAAAAGCAAAATTTTCAATGGTTTCATCTCTATTTTACTCGCGAGAAAAACGTGAATTCAAAGTAAAAGCTTCAAAATGCGACTCGTTAGCAGTACTTACTGCAAATAAATGTTTCGTTCCCACTACATATGATACATAAGAGTCTTCATAATTAAATTCATGTGAATAAATTCGCTTTCACCGGAAACACTCTGTTCGCGATTTAACTTGCTTGCACCAGAACCGCAGCATTATTGTTAGGTTCTAATCCTTAAAAATATTAAAGTACGAAGATTTTAAACCAATTACTTGAGACGAAGTCTCTCGCAATAACTAGAAAATTTTCCATCCGCCATCTGTGAGAATTAATTTCTAAAAAAAAAAAAATATATATATATATGTATACATTATACACCCTCTGTTTTATGCTTTTTGATTAGAAAAATACCAACACTAGACACATTCTCCTACCCTCTACTTGGAAGACGGCCTACCTACCAAATATACAAAGCTCAATTGTAATAAATTTCACATTGAAGCGAGTTTTTTTGTTTATATAGGTACGTAGAGGTATGCTGTATCTGTTTTGTTTCTCTCTCCCTGGAATCTGAATCTCGAATACTGTGTATTGATCCGCTTCTTGATGAAAAGAGTATTTTATTCCAATCAATTGGTGTAATCCAATTAAGTCTTTCTGGCACATCAGTGTGTTGAATAGATATAGAAATTGGTTCAATTTCAATTGCTTTCTATTTAATTCGCACCTACCCTCACCCCATATCACATCTCCAGCACCTCAATTCCTGAATTCTTTGAAATTTCTAATTCGAGATTAAATCCTATTCAAGTTATATACACCTGCTTGACGCTCAGGTAATTTCAAGGTAACTGACAGCGACAGGGCCAGCAAGCAATATACCAATTGATTTTGGAATTTGAATAAGTGCAAAACAAAGCGACCAGATGGCTACCTATCTACATCTCATTAAATCATCTGTGATCTCCCCCATTTTATAACCCATATATGTTTAGAGAGTCCTTCCTAAAACAGAAATGTAATCACGTCCCAGATTGATACAATCTTCATCTAGTTCCCAGGAAGGAGAACAAATTAACTTGAAGTTCGATGTTTATTCCGAATCTGGAATGATTACGGTAATTTGGTTTTCAGGACATCGCATTTCTAAATCTAAAGCAAAATATAGGGGTTCTTTTGGTTGGGAGATGAGACTGAATAATATCCTGGAAGTGGCATATACTTTCGGATCAGATGTGTGCTAAGGCTTTCTTTTTTCATTATTGTGAAATTGGCTTGTATCCATTTTCTCCCTCCCTCTATCTCTCTCTATCCGTTTATAAACATTTAGTACTTCCTTTTGGTTTGCTTCCTAGTTGATTTGCATGATATGAAAGCGTTTGAATATAGAAAGAGTATTTTAACGTATTCGCACAGAATCCACAGACGATGAGGTACATCAGGCAAATCCCATCAAAAAAAAAAAAAACATCCCTCAAATCATTGACCACATATCCTACATCCACAGGGCAGATAAACAAAAAAAAAAAAACATACGTACACAGAACACGATGAAAAAAGCACAACGACTTACAATTTAAATTTCTCATTCCATTTGGGACACAATGTGTGCGGCTTGATTGATGTTGCCCTTATAAATTTTGCAGGTACCGGTCCACCTATTGAGTCCCTTTGTTCTCTCCTAGCTGTGGCCTCCTTTCGTTTGAAACTCAGGCGAAAACTGTGTTTGCGGTGAGTGGGCGAATCTGTATTATTATCGAAACCACCCATTCCACTGCCTAGATTGATGTCCGAGGATAGGGTCCTTGGGGTAGGTGGTAGAGGTTGTGGTGATACTGGTGGTCCGCCATCTGGTTGAATTCCCAGCATACAATAAGGATCACTAAAGCCTGAGAATATAGAGTAATAAGAAAAGGAACACAAAATAAACGAATTATTGTTTACGAAATATTCATAAAAAAAAGTTGAAAGTGTTTCTGTTTCACAGGTGAGTAAAAGTTAATATATTTTAATCTGTATTATATGTACTTTACTTTTCATCGAGAGCCATTCTATAAAATAAGGCATTAAATATGAATAAGTACGTACCTACTCTAGATTGTGAAGTACATTTTTATATTTTTCAGATCAAAATTTTGCCTTGGCTTTTGGTTCTCTATCAAAATATTTTTTTTTATTTATTTACTGAACATAGGTGTTATGTTCAGAGTACTGAAAAACGTTTTGTTTTTATGAAATGGAAAATAAATATTCTGATTCACTCTTTGGCCATAGTAGTATTTAGTATTTTTTTTTTGATAAGTAAGTCTTTCAAATTTATTTTGCAGAATCAGGTAGGCACATCATTTGAGAATGTTTTAACTGATTTTGTTTTTTTTTTTTCTTCTTTTAATTTTCGAAATAGCCGGGATAAGATTTGTATTGCTAAAAAAACATAAATGCACGTACTTGCTCTTATGTTCAGGTGGCCTATATAAAATTTAAAAAATTGTATACGAGTATTGTTTACAAACATATGTATGTATTCAACAAATTTTCAAAAGCATACAATTAGTTTCATTAATTGCTTAACTCCGAAGCAAAAAATATGCCACTTGGTTTTTATAACAAATATGAATTTATGTAATCAATATTTCTTTAAATCGGACAAATTAATTTTGTTATCTATAATACAAAATTTTAAAAACATTCTTAGGAAACAAATTTGAAACGCCAAATAAAAATAATTATTCACTATGCAAATAAGACTTTAACTTCAAAACTATCTTTGAAAAAACAAAAAAATGAAATCAGTATTCTTTCTATATTGTTTTTGGAATTTTGTATAAATGCAATATTATTTATACTTTCATCATCAGAACACAAAATTAATTTTGTTCGGTTTTTCCAATAATTTGCAAATTGAAAATATGAAACTATGTTGGAAATGCTGTTAATAACGGCATTTCAACATTTGTAATCTACCATTAGTTTTTGTTCTAGAGAAAAGATTTTCTCAGTGTTCAAAATCACTTTTTACCCAGACCAATAAGAAATTCCCAAATCGTTTTCGAAATATATCGAGTTTTCAAACAAAAATAGAATTGAAAACAAAATTGTAACACATATAGGAACAACGGGAGCGGGTCAAAATTCTGGATTTCAAAATTCTGTATGACCGAAATTCTGTTTGAAATTTTTTTCAAAATGCTGTATCACCAAAATTCTGTGTTTATAAATTCTGTATGTCCATAATTCTGTATATCCAAAATGCTGTATGTGCAAAATTCTGTTTTTCAAAATTCTGTTTATGCCCAATTTCAGTATTTTAAAGAAGAATTTTCTTTTTTTTTTAATGTGATCTTTATTTCTTGCCCTTGTCACCTGTGCGTTTGCAAAATCAGACTCGTTTTTAAAATCACTTAATCATTTTCTGAAACTCGTGTTCGATTACAGACATAAATGTTGGTATTCCAAAAGTGATACATCCATCTTCACTTCTACTTATATTGAGAAACGCACAACATCGCTCACGAATGTTCATATTTTATTTTATTATTATTATTTTTTTTTCCGAATCTAGTATTAATCCAAATTAATGATGTTTTTTCGTCTTGTGAAATTTTTTTAAACGAGATCTATACATTTTCGACAGAAATGGACAAAATTTTATGCATGTTGGTAACTTTTTTACTATTGCTTCTATTTTATTTAATCAACCTGAGGGCAAGACCGCCATTCCATCTTCCAACCATCAATAGTGTTAATGTTATTTTGCATCCTTTGAATACTTCCGTTATTTTTTTTTTTAGTTCTCAAAGATAGAACAAAACTCAGTTTGATGTCTTCCCAGTAGGCATGTCATTTTTTTAAAACCAGGCTGCCAGTTTCAAAATTTTCTAATCTTCAAATTTACTACTCAAAGAAGTGTAGTATTGAATGATCTTACGGCAGTAAAAAAAGCCAAGCTTTTTATCATAAAAAAACCTTTAATTATTCTGTATTTAAAAAAAAATGCGCACTTTTCTACATTATCAAAACGATTTTTTCTTATATACAGAATTTTGAAAAACAGAATTTTGAAATACAGAATTTTGCTCATACAGAATGTTGATCATACAGAATTTTAAAATACAGAAATTTGTTCATACAGAATTTTGTGTAACCAGAATTTTGAAAAACAGTATTTTGAAATGAAGAATTTTGAAAACAGTATTTTGACCATACAGAATTTCGACCCCAACCCAGGAACAACACTATTTAACCATTGTTCGAAAATAATTTAGGCATTTTTGAGAAAAATTATGTACCTATTCCTTTTTGGCTGAAAAAAATTGCTTACCGTTATTTTTGGTCCTAGTAACTTAAAAAATAATTATGATTGAATATTACCCAAATCACACTAGGTTCCATTAAGCCGTTGAGAATGCTGCCGCGAGGACAGGTAAATAGGCAGACAGAATTGTAAAACCCATACCTTTTCAGTCTTATCATCGTATCACTAAGAATTATTAAAATCTCGCGTTCAATTTTTGGCCACGAGACGAGAAAAGTCTCGTTCTCGATCTCGGTCATAAATGATGAGACCAAGACGAGTCGAGACTGCCTTTTAATCAATCGAGACGAGACCGAGACGAAACTTTATATTTGGACCGAAAGCAGAATGCCCGAAAATGTATGGGCGAAAAACCCAGAGTCGATTAAGAAAAGTCATACATGGTTTGAAAGGACATTAATTGTATATGACAGTTATGGAATCATTTTCTTAAAACGTTATCCCCGGAACTGGATATGACTGTTTAAAATTTTTAAAAACACAGTGTTTCTTCATGTTAAAAAAAAGTAAAATAAAATCAGCAATCAATTCGTATTATTAAGTCGTATTTGGTCGTATCTTGGGTTTGAAGTTTCCTTAATGATAAAGTATCATCTTTTTTGGTGCAAAGGTTTTGAGAATTTACGAATAGAGACTTTAAGATGCTGGTATTTAAACTTAATAAAATTTGTTCGAAAAGAACACAAATTGTTATTTTCGCCATGTCTTTTGATGATGATAATGTTAACTTTAAATACCACCATCCAAATATCTCTATTCGAAAATTCTCAAAAGCTTTTCACAAAAAAAGATTACATTTTACCATTAAGGAAACCACAAGCCCAACATACGACCAAATACGACTTCATAATACGAATTTCGTAATAAGGGTGATTGTGTTTCCTTATTGCTTTTGATTCTGAACATTCAGAATACTCGAAACAAGCATTTATCACGTGTCCTTATTCATTGGATTAGCTACTGTGGATAAACTTATTTGTTGCTTCTTTGTTCCTTTTGGAACATTTGGATTGAATTTTTTCTCCCTAAGAGTGGTTCACATTAGTGCTTGTTTTTTTAAAGACGTGGTTTTTTGAGCATTTTTATTTGCGCATAAAAAATCCCGTGCAAAATTTATTAAAAATTCCGTATGATTCCGTACTTTTGTTGAATATAACACGGAATTTTTCAAGCGCATTACCCCCCCCCCCCCCCCCCCCTCCTTAAACAATTCAACAGTAATGCGCAGGCTTTAAGGAATGCTCATCAGTTTACCCTTGGGTCCAACTTAAGATGGATAGATGTATAGTGCTAATTATAGAGATTCTGTCTTAAGTCGCACAACAAGAATATGTGGAATGCTTTACCTTTTTTTTTTTTTTGTTTGAGCGCGCACTAAAGGGATTTGGCTGCCCTTAAAATGTTTAAACACAGTGCGAGCGTTGGGAAAATAGGGAAGGATTTAAGAGGAGATACCGAGAACCTCTGAATATTAAAATGGTCGGGAAAGATAGAGCCGGGTTAAGCATTCCACATTCGGGTAGTGCGGCTAAAAAAAGAATCTCTATACTTGACAGTACGTCCGAAGTTGGACTCGAGGGTAAACTGATGTGCATTCCTAGAGGTACGAGTATTACGGTTGAATTGTCTTAGGGGAGGAATGCAGCTGGCTATTTCACTAGAACAGTGTTTATAAAAGTAACGGTAAAATAATGTTAGACATGAAACATCGCGGCGGTGTTCGAGGGATGCAAATGTTTCTGTTATATTTCTGTCACCTATCATTTTCAAAGCTCTTTTTTGAATCCTATCTAAGATACTCAAGTGGGTTATTGGGGCACCTGCCCAAATATGAGAATTGTACTCAAGTTTCGGACGGATAAATGCTTTATAGATTACAGCCAGATCAGAAGGGGAGAAAAATTTCTTGCATCGCCGTAGAAAGCCTAAGCATTTAGCTGCATTTTTGGCGACGTCGAATATGTGTTCATTCCACAGAAGGTGGTCTGTGATACACATACCGAGGACTGAAAGCTTTTCGGTTTCTTCAATACAAGTGCCGCTCATGGATAGCGGCATGGGAGGTGTGTTTCGTTTTGATGACAGAAGACAGTATTGAGTTTTCGAAGCATTAAATTCTACGCGGTTTTTGATTCCCCATTGGACAATGCTTTCGAGATCAGAATTTAATGAGCTAATCATACTCTGCCGTTCTAGTTCCACATCCGAAGGACATGGATGTGAATCTGAAAACGAATATGAGAAGCTGAGGGTGCTGTCGTCAGCGAAACAGTTTAATGGATTAGAAGTTTCAGACAAAAGATCATTTATGAATATAAGGAAGAGAGTCGGAGACAAAACGGAGCCCTGGGGCACACCAGCATTTATTTTGTGAATTTCAGACTTGAAACCGTCCAATACAACTTGTATTGATCGGTCCGAAAGGTAATTTCTAATCCAACGAAGAAGAGATTCATCGAAACCAAATGCGCGCATTTTCGATAAAAGAGCTTGGTGCCAAACTCTATCAAACGCCTTAGAAATATCAAGCGCAATAATCTTACTTTCGCCAAAGCGATGTAAGGATTTGTTCCACTGTTCGGTGAGATATACCATCAGATCACCAGTGGACCTATCTATTAAATCGAGTTCAATGCATAAAAACGGATGTTGATACATGTAATCCTATTATAATTAACACGGGTATACCACAGGGCTCAGTGTTGGGTCCGCTTTTATTTTCTTTATTCATTAATGACCTTCCCAATGTAATACAAAACAGCCGAATTCATTTGTATGCTGATGATGGTGTACTATACATCTTTCGTTCAATTGGTTTGATGAAGGACTGTATAGTAAGGTTAAATGAAGATCTAAGTTATGTTCTCACTTGGTCGAACAACAATGCTATGAAACTAAACCCTGCTAAGTCTGTTGCCATCCTTTGTTACAGGAATCTGTTAAGTCTTGAAGAATTTCCTCCGGTAATTCTTGACAACGAAAGAATTGTGTATGTAAATGAAGTAAAATATCTTGGATATAAAATAAACAGTAAATTAACGTAATTTAACGTAATTTACTTTGGTCTGCGATCTTTGAGATCTTCCTTTGAATTGTTGTCTTCTGATATGAAGAAATACCTGATAAAATCGTTGATTTTGCCATATTTTATTTTTAATTGTTCAGTCTATCCCATCCTTGATTGTCAATGAAAGCGTAAACTTTATGTTGCTTTTAATGACTGTATTCTCTCTCACTTACAACACTCACTGGTTGGTATGAGTCTTGAGAATTATTTGAGGTACAGACTTATTCTAATGTTCCATAATGTCATCCACTATAGATGCCCTGCTTATTTAAGTGAATCGATTCAGCTTGCCAATTCTCAACGAGGATTGAAATTAATTGTACCGCGTTTTTCACACATCACAGGAGAACGCTCCTTCTATATGAGTATAGCCTCACCTACCGCTTTTAAGAGGAAACTTTATTTGCACTTTTCTACCTTATAACTTTTTCAAATACTATTTTTACTTTTATTCTTATTCTTGTATATATGTAGGTTTTTGAATTTATTATTGAAAAATTTGTAAATTTTATTCTAGATACTGTTAAAGATTTTAATCTTAATGTATCATTGTTAACTGTATACTTTATTGAAATAAATTGAATTGAATTGAATTGAACAGTAATGCGCAAGCTTTAAGGAATACTCATCAGTTTACCCTTGGGTCCAACTTAAGTCGCACAACAAGAATATGTGGAATGCTTCACCTGGCCCTATTTTTCCCCTCATTTTGATATGCTGAACTTCAAACCCAATGTGCATCGGTATCTCCCTTTAAATCCTTCCCTATTTTCCTAACGATTGTTTATATTAAGGGTAGTCAAATTCCCTTTAGTGCGCTCTCAATTAAACAAAAAATAAGCGCAAATATAAATGCACAAATAAACACGATGAAAACTTCCAAAACAAATTTCAACCACCACCAACACCCCTTACCAGAGAATTTTGTATTCCTGCGTACGCGCCTGATACCACCTAGTGTGTCTCCACATTTCTCTTGCATCTTGTTTTTTGCAAAATATTAAAAAATTATACTTTGTCTACCTAAATATTTATCATTTCATTAAAAGTTTATGATGTGAAGTGAATAATCGCTTTTGTAGGAAATGAATTGATTTCCAACTTTATGTTTAAATATTTTTGTTTTCAATAATTAAGAAACCAAAAGAACTAACATTCGTTATTAGTTCTTACCAACTCCATTTTCCATCCTCCTTTTTTTTTTTTTGAAATTGGATCAATATGTCTACAAAAAATAGTCTCTATGAATGTATATTTACCACAATCTCTTAATCATTCATGTCATATATTATGTAGGTACAGGGAAGCTGGGTTTGGTTTCTACAGGTGTTACAGGAAATTTTCCCTTACATTTTACGGGATATATCGTTTATATGGGTAAATATCTATTTGTGTTTATTTTTATTTGAAAATTCAGTAAACCACAAACTCATACATTTCATGTTGGATTACAGGAAAATCCTTTTAAAGTCATTCTCTGAATAAACCCAATGGAGGCAGACATATGCTAGTACTTTTTCGCTAAAATAATGTTATGGATCTGGATACACATATTTTGAACCTCACCTCATCAATATTCTATTCAAACAGGTAGCTCTCTTTATGATAACTTTTCTATTTTTTTTTTTTAATATTTTCCATACTTTTCAGCTTAAATAGAGTTTTTAAAAACGTATTTAGAAATTAAAGAGTCGTCTTCTCGAATAATAAACGTAAAGAAACAAAAATATATAAATACAAATGTAAATGCTACCGAGTTTTCCGTGCATTACGCAAAAACTATTGAGTTTATTTCGACGTGGTTTTTAAAAATGTCTTTCCTACATATCAGAGGTTGTTATAGGAAGTATTTTAAAGAAAAGCGACCGCTAGAAATTCACTTAAATATAATTAATATACAACAATGTTAAATGCCTAATTAAAAGTTAAGTCAGGACTAAGCGAAGCAACGCAAGCATGGGTTTGCTAGATTTTACTATAAAAATGAGACATTTCCATCAGAATATATATTTTAACGCAAAAATTAACATGATGGAAAATATACCCCAAATACGAATTCACAAAAGCCTATCGATTTTACGTGTTGTTTCCTGCTTTTCATAATTCATTTTTTTTGGTTTGGGGCAATTTTTCATTGTAACTCAACTTTACATAGTTTATAATTATTATGAACTTGAACATAAACAAACTTTTAAACCCATTTAAATAATAAAATTTGTTTAACTATTCCCAAGGCTGTAATTTTACTTTGTTTTAATGAACATTATACAATAAAATAACATCCCTCCCACATACACAAAATACCAATTATTAGTAATATGAAGGTATCAGTGGCGTCGCGTGGATTATTTATATGGGTGTGCAAATCGTGAAAATAATATAATTGTTATTTAATGTCAATAAATTGCGATATTGGCAATAACTTGCATACAAAAATTTCCTATTTATTGTTTTATCTATCAAAAAGAAATCAAAATAATTGTTTTTTTTTTCGACATACGCTTTTTCTAACAAACCATTTACACGGTCTTCGTCTGCACTTTCTCTCATTGTTTATTTCTCCATTTTTCTTGAATATTAAATTAAAAACAATCGCATACAAAAGTAAAAGCACCGCACCAAACTGTAGACACTTTAAAACTAATACACAAAAAGTAAATTAAATGATAACATAAGACAGAATAGAAGCTCTGACTGAAGTGCATAGATATCCTTCGTACGCGTAAACTTCATCAATTACACAACCCATAATAAATACCTCCTGAGACACAGCCTTCCTATATTTTCTCTTTCCAAATTTCTTCATCGTTGCGTGAAAATAAACAGAACAAGTAAACTCGTACGAAATCTCACTGTGCACTTTTTTTGTTATATTCGTCAAATGAATTCATCCACAATGATCAAACTGCAAACCTGTAGGTAGGTTGTAGGAACCCATACCCACTGCCACTACCCAGCAGGGTAGTTTTAAAAACAATAAATGACTACTATGAATTATTATAAATAAGTTATTTTAATAGCTTAAATAGATAGAGCTCAAAAAGAGTATGTCATCTGATTTGTTTAATAAATATGAATTTATGAAAAAAAAAAAAATCAAAAATCGTTAGAGCGGTTTTTTTTAAATTAATTTTTTATATATAAAAATTCTTGAACATTTTTTAAAATAAAATTTGGCATGCCAACTTTTATTATTTAATAAAATACAATTTTTCACTAAATCAAAAAAAAATTCATTAGCCCGTTTTCAAGATATTGATTTTTCAAAAAAAAAAATTCAATATTTTTTTAAAAATCCAAAAATTATTTTTCGAAAATTTTTATATGCAAAATTGTTAAAATTGTAAGCGATCTCTTGTATAAAAATTTTGGTTGAAATCGGTGTTGCAGTTAACTAGAAATTTGAAAACCAAAAATTCGGTTGTATGACAGGTATCGCTAATAACCGCTATAAATTTTTTTTTTCTACCAAAATATTTATTTTAGTAATTTTAGTACCTCGTAATTTTTTTTTGAAAATCGCTAGAGCCGTTTTTGAAATAAATCAATTTTTGTATATTGGCTGTATCACAGGTACCGTTAGTTTTTGAGTTAAAAAAAATTTCAATTTCCCCTCTAGGTTTGAAGAAAATCGCTTCAGCCGTTTCGGCTGCAAATCGAGGTACAGACAGACGGACAGACAACTACAGTTTGTAGTTTTAATATCAAAACAAATCATATATAAAAAAAAAAGAATAAATAAAGAAAACAAAACAAAACAAAACAAAACCAAATAAAAATTCTACATACCAACTTAAATCTAAAAAAAAAATACTCTTTTGTACTTACTTAGTCCTCTTCAATATAATTGATGTACATACATATGAATCCAAAGTATTTTATCAAAGGGATCCTTTTTATAGCCTTTTCAACATGGCAAGAAATTACAGCGTGCCGGCCGTTCCAAATCAGTTTTGAGCGAACGTATATCGCAATCGCAAATTTTGCAATGTGCTAATCCATCTTTCTTTGATTTGGTTGACACACATACGTCAATTATTTTAAGGAAATAAGTGAAATCGAATTTCAGATTTGGGGTGCGTTCAGCGCAAATAGCGATGAAAAAGATGTAAGGTTAAAGTGAACATTTGGGAAAAGAATATTAGAATTTCGATTCAAAAAATATTAAATCGGCAAAAATTAAATATATCGCCTTTTTTGGGAGTACATCGCCAAACCGATTTTCGTGTCGCCAAATGAAATTTCAAATCGCACATTTGGCGATAAATCGCACAATCTGACAACCCTGCTACCCAGTAACAGTAGCCATGCTCATCGTCATTCGTCACCCATACGACATACATACGCATAATATTTATTCTGATAAACTTGGAGTGAACTCGTTCGAAAGATTGCTGTGCACTTCAGTCTCTTAGTCTAAGAGCCCACAGCAAATTTAGGGGTGTGAAAGTGAACCAAAAACAAAGTATATGAGTCGAATGGTATGGTAATGCTTATGAAAGAAATGCCAGTTTTGCAGTACCTGGAGGCGGCTTAAGATGCCGTATAGCAATTTGAAAACCTTAAAAAATCAACTTTGAGGATGAATATGTGAGCCAAAAAAAATGTTTATCCATACCTAGGTATTGATCCCCTGATTTCAGATCCGTATGTCCAAGACCGTTTGGAGGCGGCAATTGCCCTGCCAGACCGTTTATAGAACCCGAAAAATTTAAAAGAAATGGGTAAAAAAATTATTAAAAAACAACGGTAAGAACTAAAACGCCCTTTTATTTTTGTATGTAAAGTCAGAAGTCCCTTCTATCGTTTCCTTTTTAAATAAAGTTCTTAAGGTGAACATTTTTTATAATATTAATTTTCAAACTCAAAATTTTGATAAACAAAATAAAAATAAATGTTCAAAATACTTTTTTTCAAAATTTCACGTAATTAGGTACTATTTTTACTTTCAAAATTCAATGCTCTTATCAAATCATAGTCAAATAATGAAAACCGGGTGGTTCTAGGACTTTTACTTTTCAAGATATTACAAAATAAAGAAACCAACTTCTTAGTAAAAACAGGAAAAAACAAAGTTGATGATTTATCAAAATTTTGAGTTTGAAAATTAATAATTCAAAAACTGTTCACTAAAAGAACTTTATTTAAAAAGGAAACGATAGAAGGGACTTCTGACTTTACATACAAACATTTTTTTTTTAGTTCTTACCGTTGTTTTATAATAATTTTTGTACCCATTTCTTTTAAATTTTTCGGGTTCTATAAAAGGTCTGGCAGGGCAAATGCCGCCTCCAAACGGTCTTGGACATACGGATCTGAAATCAGGGGATCAATACCTAGGGATGGATAAACATTTTTGTTGGTTCACACAATCATCCTCAAAGTTGATTTTTTAAGGTTTCCAAATTGCTATATCGCATCTTAAGCCGCCTTCAGGGGCTGCAAGACTTACATTTCTTTCATAAGTATTACCACACCTTTCGACTCAAATACTTTGTTTTTGGTTCACTTTCACACCCCTTAATTTGCTGTGGGCTCTTGGTCTATCTGTTTTTGTTATGTTTTCTCTTGTTTGTATCTATTCCCTTTCCGTAAAGCATCCTTCCAGTTTGTACATTTTGGATGAATTAATTTGAAGAATGAGTGCACAGTGGGGTTTCGTACGAGTTTACTTGTTCTGCTTATTTTCACGCAACGATGAAGGAATTTTGAAAGAAAAAATATTGAAGGTGAGTATTACGGGTTGTGAAATTGGGCATATTTGTGTGTATTATTATATAACCTTCGATGAGGATGAACAAAAATGAAGCATGCAAATGGGTAGGCTGTTGGTAGGTTGTATATTTCTGCATGTTTTTGAGTAAAATTAAATAACGTACGTCGTTAGATCAGGGTGTGCAATGCACACCTTGCACGCCCTGACGAGGCACCACTGGTAGGTATATAGGTAAGTAAAGAAGAAATAAATAAACTTTGATAAGCAAAAGATAAAATCATAAAATAAACTCTACTATTCACCACACAAATAATAATATAGATAGATAGTTAGTTACCAGTCCATATTTTTGCTATTATTATTATTATTATTATTATTTTGAGAGTATCCTCTGTTGGTTTGGGGCTTAACACAAGAACCACAGATAATAAAAAGTATTTACAAAAAACACTGTGTACACACAAATAATAAAATCAAGAACACTTTGTCGAACAACGATTTATAGCTCATGCGGTTGGCAAATTCAATTCCCCATACAGAGGGCGGTTGAGCAATAAGGGTGGTTTGTATGTGTTTATAATGTAGGTGGGTAACCCGCATGCCAAATATCACTACAATATGGAATATGGATAGGTTTAGTGTATGCTAATGAAACTCCCTGGGGAGAGGGAGTATTTTTTGTTTGATAAATTCCTTTGTTTATTATGAACGGTATTTTGAAATACTTGTTTTTGGTAGTTTCTAACATATTAATGACAGGCGTCACGTCAGTTGAACACCTACACCAGACGGTGTGACGTTTATTTTAGTGATTCTATCAATTTTCATATCTCTTCAACAGCCAGTGATTGGGGTATAGAGTTGTAAATTAAATTGATTTACTGTATTATTTTTGGAATTTCAACCACGTTTATTAATCCTTTTCTATGGTAATTATAAACTATACAATTATCATCTGTAATTACATCTGTATTTTATAATGTTAATTTTGACGAAATGATTTTACGTTTTTATGAAATATTATTTGTATGCTTTTTAGAAACTATTCCCTTACGCAAAACTCGCGAATTTAATAACTGCCCGCCATGGTTTGATCTACATATAAAAACGCTCAAAAATAAAAGAAATAAAGCTTGGGTAAGATTCAGTCTATCTCGGACGGATGAAGCTCTTAACTGTTATCTTATTTTGAGGGATGAATTTGTAAGCTATTCTAATATTTTATATACACGCTTTATTTCTATCCACGCAACTTTTGGAATTATGTTAATTGCAAAAGAAAATCTGACGGTTACCCAGCACATATGAGCTTCAATAATTCAACTAGCCATTCGCCAGTGGTAATAGCCAACATGTTTGCGGCATACTTTCAAAGTGCCTTCGAAACCACATCTACAAATGACCCAAACATAAACTTTACTATTGACAAGTTTCCACATCTTAACTCAATTAACTTTGCAATTTCTGAGGCAACCATTCTCGAATATATCGATAATTTAGATGAGTGTTTTAGTCCTGGCCCCGATGGCTTGCCTTCTTTTATATTGAAAAAATGTGCAATATATATGTCATACCCGTTGTTCGTGCTTTTTAACATGTCAATAAGTTGTTCTACATTTCCCGCTCTTTGGAAAAATGCATTTCTTACCCCCGTTCACAAAAAAGGACACAAAAATTTAGTAACAAACTACAGGCCTATTGCTAAGCTTTCTGTCATTCCTAAATTGTTCGAATCCATTATCTGTGATGTCTTGTCCTTTCATTGTACCTCTGTTATATGTGAAAACCAACATGGTTTTGTGAAAAAGAAATCGACGGTCACAAATTTGTTACAATTTCCGACTTTCTGCTTAGATGCATTTGAAAAACACAAGCAAGTAGATTGTGTTTTCACAGACTTTAGCAAAGCTTTCGACAAATTAAACCATCAAATACTACTTAACAAACTAAACACCATTGGGCTAAACGATCGCTTTATTTTATGGATTTCTTCATATCTCAAAGATAGACTATATAGTGATGCTTTCAAAAATGAACGTTCTAAATGGTTTAGAGTAAACTCAGGTGTGCCACAAGGAAGTCACCTTGGTCCATTGTTATTTGTCTTATTTATTAATGATCTTCCTTCTGTTTTATGTAACTCAATGTCTTTAATTTATGCCGACGACGTGAAAATATTTCGTAAAATCGACTCAGTAATTGATTGTGAACTTCTACAAGAAGGTCTCCATAAATTTAGGGAATGGTGCAATACTAATTGTCTGTCTTTAAATATTGACAAGTGTAAAATCATGCATTTTACACGCAAACACAACGTCCTTACACATAATTATCTGCTGAATACGTCACAATTGTGTAGTCAATCAAGTTTTACTGACCTCGGAATTATACTAGATTCCAAACTCTCATTCACAGATCATTACAATTATATTATAAAAAAAGCCAATAAGACGCTTGGTTTCATTAAAAGGTTTGCTCGTGATTTTCGTGATCCTTATGTCCTTAAAATTCTGTATGTGTCATTTGTGAGATCAATTTTAGAATACGGTTGCATCGTATGGGCCCCATACTACGCGGTTCATATCAATAGAATTGAGTGTGATCAAAGGAGATTTATGAGATTTTGTTAACGTCTTCTTCCCTGGTCTGATAGGGTTGTCTTGCCACCTTACACTAACAGACTCTTACTAATAAATCTTCCATCCTCTTAATTCATCGAGAGTACTTACAATTCTGTTTTATTATAGGGATTATTAATGGAACAGTTGCAGCTTCATCGGTTCTTTGTCGACTGAATTTTAGTGTTAGTCTTAGAAGGCAAATGCCTCTTTCTAACATTTTTAGTAGATCTAACTACGGCGCTAATAGTCCTCTTAATCTCTTGATAAGTGTGTTCAATAAAAACTATATTCTAATAAATTCAATTAATGATAATTTAAAATCTCACAGATTTAAGAACTCATTTTTTTCATCCAATATCACTAGGTCTAATTTATTCAATTCCCATTAAATTTAGAGTCATCTTTAAAAAAAGATTTTTGTTGACATTTTCATACAAATTTTATTGATTTCAAATTATTAACAGAAAATATAAATTTCATGGAGAGTGAATAATAAGGGCTTAATTTTTAAAGTAGATTTTAGTTTTTTGTGTACATACATATTATGTTATAATTTAAGATTGTTCCGTTAGCATTTAACGTTTAAATAAATAAACAAAAAATCTGTGTACGTCCTGATGTACATCGAACTAGAGCCTAAACAGTTGGTTGTTGGACGGAATTGAATCAAATTTGGTGGAAAGCCTTTTTAAGTATTTCCCTAGAGATGCAATTCAAATTTTTATTACTCATAGAACGGGTAACTGCGATACAACAATTTTGGTTTTATCAAGTCAAAATGACTCTAATGATTTTGATTAAACTCCGTACATGTGATCTCTAAAACGGTTTAAATAAAACTGTATAACAGGTTTTTGCCAACAAAATTCAAATATTGGAAACAAAGTTATTTAGTTTTTAAGTTGATTGCCTTTTTTACTTGTTTTATGATATTCTTTAATATTGCGTCATTAGCGTCGTTGATTTCGTCATAATTTAGCAAATCGTTACTTCTAGGTTATTCAGATGAAATTGAATGAATGTACCTACGTAAAAATAAAACAAAGTAATGTTTTTTTAGTATTAAATTAAAAATTCTCAAAATTGTTATTTAACTTATTTTAAGTATTTTGTCATCAACGATATGAAAATATTATTGAACCATTAATAAGGAAGAAGATAAACAATAACAATAGAATAAATTGTTTTTGTTTTTGTTAAGTGCACTTTTATTTAGATATTAATTTGGAAGGTTTTTGCGACCTATAGTGCAGATGTGTTTCGCTCTGACAACAACAATTGAGCTCTTCAGTAAGAATTGTTGTTGCCTTTCTTAGACACATGTTTTTAGTCGATGGCTACCGACGTATTGAACCATTAATATACTATACCGAAAATGTCTAGGTACACTAAATTATTTAGTTGTTAAATACAAGAGTAAGAGATTGTGCGATCCGTTGTGCATTTTATTTTGTATAATATTTGGAAATGCCAAATTGATGTTCACTTAATCCAAATTAAAAATGCATGTAAATTTAACTGAAATCGATTTTTAAAATTTTTTTTTGTTTATTGTTAATGTTGAATATTCATGTTTATCATTCTATTACTATCACCCTATACTTTGCACTCTTATACTTAATAACTCTTGCTTTGTAGTTCTAATACTATATTATACCAAACATTCTATGTACCAATATGTTATCTATCAGTATAATAAACTATGCTTTAGTTCACACTGAAATCTCAGCACAATCGGGTGTTTTACTCAACAGGTTATGGGCCCAGTCCAGTCACCCATTTTATTAAGATACATAAATACATTTTGTTTGCTCGTCGTTTCGTTCACTCGATAGCTTAGAGCTTGGATTAAATCGTTCAGTCAACTGTACACTCGAAAGCCTATAACGCTCTGATTTTTTTTTTGAGATCTTCTGGAGCATGGATAGTGAACTCGTCAAGATTGACAAACTTGTCAATAGTGAAAATAGGAGCTTATGGAAATTCCAATTGAAAGTTATGATGAAAGCGAGCCAAACATGGGATGTTGTAACTGGTGTTAAGGTGAAACCAGAATCTGGAACTCGTTTGGCGGAATGGATTAATCTGGATAACAAAGCTCAAAGACTGATTGTGACGACAATCGGACAGGAACCTGTGCTGCACATAATGAATTACGATTCATCAGCGGATGTGTCGGCTAAGTTAGAAAGCGTCTATGAGCAGAAATCCGAGACAAGCATTCACTTGTTTCAGCAGCAATTTTTCAACTACTCCAAGAAATCGGACGATTCTATTGCCGTTCATATTTCAAAGCTTCAAAAGCTTGCGCAGCAGCTGAAGGATCTTGACGAAGAAATCTCGGAGAATATGCTCATCACGAAAATTCTCAAGACTCTACCTAGGAACTTTAGTCATTTTTTTACGTCTTGGGAGTCAACTGAGAAAAAGGAGCGAAATTTGAGAAATCTTGGCATGGAAGAGTCTAGAATTGGTTTGCAAAATGGAGTATCTGGCGCTTTTTTGGCTAAGAAGCAAAAGTCAAAAGGTGACGCTACACATGGTGGTTATTATTATTTGCAAGAAGGAAGGCCACTGGAAGAACGAGTGTCCGAGGAGGAGAAGAAAGTCCAGTAGTAAAAGAATTGGCGATGCTTTTGTTGGTTAGATGAATTCTTGGGCTCCTGCTGATAAAGATAGTTGGTTTTTAGATTCGGGGGCTAGTGACCATATGTGCTTTTGAAAGCATTGGTTTCAAGATCTGCAAGATTTTGAAAAGCCAATGTTCATTAGAATTGGAAACGGAGATGTCATAAAAGCAGAGGGAAAATGTTTGGTAAAAATAGTTGCATTTAATGGTAAATTTTGGGAATAAAGATACTTATCTAATGTATTGTTTGTTCCAGACATCAAGCTAAACTTGTTTTCATCAAATTGCACCTTGGACAAGGGTTTCAATCTGGTTGCGGATAACAATCGCTGTGAAATCCACAAGGACAACAAGGTTGCAGCAGTTGCTCTTCGGGAGTAAGCTTTTTAAGATAGTATTTAAAGTAATTTTAGCACAGAACGAGGGCACCGCGAATGCTGCCATAGCTATGTCTTTGGGATTATGGCAACAGAGATTTTGTCATCAAAACATTGCTCATGTTAAAAATGTACTAGCTGATCAAAAAATACTCTTCGAAGACGACGCAGATTTTTTTTTGTGAAGCACGCGTTTTTGGTAAGCATCATCGAAATTCATTTAGTGCAAGTATCAGCAGGGCAAAAGTAGCAGGTAAACTCATCCACACGGATCTCTGTGGTCCGATGCAAGAAACATCATTTGGAGGTGCCCGTTATATGTTGTTATTTCGAGATGATTTTTCGAACTTTCGAAAAGTATATTGCATAAAATCTTAGTCGGATGTCAAACATTATATTGCGCTGTTTTTGGACCAAGTTCATAAAGACACGAGCTTACATGTCAAAACATTGCGCTCAGATAATGGGCTCGAGTTTGCCAAAGAAGAATTGGATGCTGTGTTACGTAGATATGAAGTTCGGCACCAGAGAAGCACACCTTACAACCCCGAGCACAATGGCAGAGCTGAGCGGGATATTCGAACGATCATTGAATCTAGCTAGGTCAATGTCACACGCAAGATCCATGACTTATAAGTATTGGGGAGAAGCAGTTACAACAGCAGTGTATACCATTAACCGGACTGGGTGTAGCCCAGAAAATGGTAAGAGTCCTTTTGAATTATGGTTTAACGAAACTCCAGAAATATCAAATCTTCAAATTTAAGATTTTCCTTAAAACCAACAAAATGGTAGATATTGAATCGTTATAAAAGTAAACAAAAATGAGTCGGGGAAATGAACACATCATGAACGCATTATAAAGTTGATTACTTTGGTTTATTTTAATTGACCTGCAAGTCATGGTGCTGCATTCTTTATTTGTTATTTATGTTTCTATTCGTCATGGTTTCATGTGCAAACAACGTATTATATCTTTTTCATATCAAAGCTAAAAACGCGGTTTTCGCGAAAATATAGATTTTTGAAGGAAACATTATAAAAACACAAGTTTGGATAAAAAACAAGTTTTAAATAAAACCTATTTGGAATTGGAAGATGAACAAAACGAACACATCTTTTGAAATATTTAGGGCTGAATTAAACGTCAAATAAAAATTGACGGTTTGTTGTAATGAAAAATTAATTTTAATACTCGAACACAAGAAACCGTGGCGCAAGGTCGCGCATCGTTACTACTACGCAAGCTGGTTTGCTTAAGAAAAAAATTAAATATGACGAGCCAGGATCAGTGTTGTCGCAAGCTGAAATGAAAAGTCGCTAGACCAACATCCAAAAGTCGCTAGATTGGCTGAATTTCGGAGGACAAAAAGTCGCTAGAAGTCGCTAGACAAAAATTGGTAAACAAGTGTAAAAAAAAAATTTCTTTGAATAACTTTTTATTTTTGTTCAAAAATTTAAAGTAAATTAACGAAAAACTTAGCTCTATAATAAATTTGAAACAGATGAATTGCTTAAATCAGACTACTGCGCTCATTCGCACTTACATTTTGCACATGTTTTTATGTGTGCCTATGTGTGGTCAATTTCAGTATCCGATTATTGGAAATAGAAAATGTCAAATTAATTTAAATGACGGGAATGTAAAATCGGCAGGACCACTACATTCAAAAATAGTGTTTGCGTATCACAACTCACAAATGCTCACCTCCACAAGACGCTAGAAATAATCTAGCGACATCAAAATATTTTTTGTCGCGGAAGAAATTGAATTGTCGCTAGATCTAGCGACAAAGTCGCTAGAACGGCAACCCTGGCCAGGATTCATTGCATGAAGAACCAGGGCCTAGTGACTAACAACTCGCAACCATTCCTGTGTGCGCCTGTCGACAGGAATGGAAGGGACCTACAATTTTATGCCGAATCCGAACGGCTAGACGAGAAGCACTTATTCGTGACAAGTGATACTCTTGGAGGATTTGTCAATTCGCCGCAAGAGGCAGTAAGTGAAAAAAACTTTTTAGTTTTTTAGGTGGACGAGGCTGGGAAGCGATCCCAGACCTCCAACGTGACAGTCGAACGCACTAACCATTACGCTACGAGCTACTACCCATTTTGAGCTTACCACATGTAAAAAATTCTCTTTCAAGTTCACATACAACATTCGATTTTTGCCTTCGGCGTTCGATGAAGCTATTGTGTTCAAGCACACAGATAGCAGTCGGTCTCAAATGCCATATTAAAACTTTTTAATTTTCGGTGTAAGCACTTTTCAAGTTTTCGTAAACCGATTGTCGAAGACCACGTTTTTTGGTTTTGGTTGTAGGTAAACGAAAAGACAACACACAACAAGTTACTTCGGCATTGAAATGAATTAATAAACGTTTCTCTTAGTGTAGATTTGTTGTTTATAAACACAACATATTTACTTTAAATATATGTGCCTCCTATTTAACATCATGTTTACAATATTCCATCACGCAAAAGAATGAGTACATTTTTTTGGAGCAGTTCCCTACTCCTATTGTTAACCCTTATTAAAAGTCCATTGAAATTTGATTGAAATCAGTGAGGTATGACCTTTTAATTTAATCCCTAATCAAATTATACGATTGATTGAATTAGTAGTAGTCAGGATATTATACTTATTAAGTCAATTTATTGTGGGTCGTGGGCGAAGGTACAGGACATTGATTTTTTTTTATTTTTCAATATCTTCCCCCCATTTTGTTTGTGGCTGCGAACTTATAATTGTTTGCAATAAAAAAGGATAACAATACCAACGTAAGACAGATGTTTCTTTTTTCTTCAAGGATTTCGCTCAATAAATATTTTTTTCAAAAGAAACGATGAAGATAAATATTATACTTTTAATCTTCCTGTCTGTGACCACCATCATCGCATCGGTGCGGTGATGGAGGAAAAGGAAAACAAATTAAAAAAAATATTGATGTTTTATAGTAGCTATATCAGTGATGTTCAAACAAAGTGAGTCGATATCTCAGACACAAAAAAAAAACATAAATATTTGGCTTTTAATAAAAGAAAAATATTGTCCTGAAGGATTTTGGTTCAAACTGACAAAGAGATTAATTTTGACAATTTTGTTTTTGTGGCTTCCATTTTGTACATCAATTATTATGGTTTGTGGGAACATGTATACATAAATTCGCTGTCGAGGCTTTTATTTAAATTTTCTTGTCTCTGATGATAATCCAATTCATGGAAGCTAAGGTTATTTTTTGTTATTTTTGTTCAAAAATACATATTTGAGGATTATTAAGTGTATAGAAGGTGTTATCAATATGCGAAGCGAAATATAAATCTTTTTATGGCTTTTTCGAACCAAGTTGATTTTGAGAAATGTAGGTTTAAATGGTGATGTGTTTTAAATATTCATGACCTTTGGTTCAGAACTTTTTTTTATGAAGTCATAAAGCTATATCGAGAGGATAATAAAAAAAATTTCCATAACGAATCGAGTTATGTGTTATTTTTTAAGTGAAATTGAGTTCTGGCGAGGGGTATGTGTATTAAACAATGTAAACAGCAGGATGATGGTGCTGCTGTATTAACAGAATAATAAAACAGAATAATCTTACACAACAACTTAACCATCCATAAAACGATTGTATCTAAAATCTGTGGTGTTACGAAATAGGGCTATATAAATAGAATTTGTCTTTATGTCAATCAATGAAGAAAGCAAGGCAGCATCGTGCGTGCTGGCATTATCATTTCAAAGCGATTTCTCTTCCATGCTCCTCATTGTGACGAAGTGCAAACACTGTCGATAATGTGGGCCATTTTTAAGTTCTCATTGGAAGTAACTGTAATTGGTGCAATTCGGCAAACTGAAAATTTTGACATTTCTTCACGTTTTGAGGTCTCTTGAATCAGAATCCGTCGTTTTTAGAAAGATGTCTGTAGGTGTGTTAGGGTGGCGCTCATTTTGGCAAAGTGAACGCCACCCCCTTAAAGTAATCAAGGTAGAAAAATAAAAATCTGTGCAAAATTTTGTTGAAATCGGTTGACGATAACACGTGCCACTGAGCAGTTGAAAGTTCCCATACAAAATACATGCAGATTTTTAGCCTTTTACTAAAAAATTCAGCAAAAGTGCAAAAGTTGATGAATAATAACAAAACTTACCATTTATCTTAAATATTATATGGACTAAAAACAAAAAATATTTCTAGAATTTTAAACATTTTCCTAACTAGTTAAAAATCGAAATGAAAATGAGTAAATTTTTGTTTTTTTTTTTTTTTTGCTAAAGTTGCTTTCATCCTACCAATTTGGGGAATTAATGATCCTAACGGAATGTTTTAGGATTTTTTAAATTTTTGTATAAGGTTATCAACATTTCATCATTATATTTAGGTACAAATTGTATGTATGCGTCTTCATATGAACTATAAACTTTCATTTTCCTTAAGTTTTGTTAATGTTATTAAATATAATAAAAAGTATTTCGTCAGTTTTTAGGGAAAATGAAGGTTTATAGTTCATATGAAGACGCAATTATACATACAATTTTTACATAAATGGTATGTTTTGTTATTATTCATCATTTTTTACACTTTTGCTGAATTTTTTAGTAAAAGGCTAAAAATCTGCATGTATTTTATATGGCAACTTTCAACTGCTCGGTGGCACGTGTTAACGTCAACCGATTTAAACAAAATTTTACACAGATTTTTATTTTTCTATCTTGATAACTTTTAGGGGAGGGGGGAGATAACCGAAAGAAATTCTATCTTTGCCAAAATAAGCGCCACCCCTAGTGTGTTTGTACGTACATTCGGAGTCCTTTTTTTGTCCACCATATTTCGAGGACGAATATAGATATCGACTTCGAATGAATTTCATTTTACAGGTAATAATGTCATAACAAGCTAATAAGGTTTTCCAACCAATTCAATTAACCGGTGAAAACCGTAGTATAACTATAGCAATTAAAAAAAGAGCTGTCAGATGTCATTCGTCTCGACTATCTCAAGAACGGAAGAAGATATCGACTTCGGATTAATATTATTCTATTCCGTAATAAAGAATTGGTAAAAAATAAAACAAAATTTAACAAACACTTTTTTTTTTAACTGAGAGAAACAATTGGAAAATAACTTTCATCTCAAATATTTCAATAAAAAATAATGATTTTGAAGCCAGTCTATTTTTGTCTACACATAGTGTCGTCGTAAACAACTGGTAATTGTTTCCAAAAAAAATCAGCAGAAAGTTGTTTTTTATTTAGAGGAAAAAAACTGGAAGAAAAACTACTGAAAACTCTTAAAAAATGTTTTTCAATTCGAATATCTTTAGAACAAACAACAAGTTGTTGCTTGAATAAACGATTTTTAAAGGCAAATACCTATGTACATATATTGTAATACATGTCCAAAGCATTCTTGAAGCAACAACCATTAAAGCAAAACCAGAAGCTTAGGTATTTTTAAACTTGTCAATTGCTTGCCTTTCTACAAGAAGCAACAAAATTTGACTTTTATTTCATTTACTTAGAAAATGTTACCTCTATAGAAGTATAAAGAAGCCATTTGAAAATTGTAAACTTAAAGCAAGATTATGTCAATCAATTAGGTTTCATTTCTGTCCTAACACGATCAAGTCTTTTATACATATACGATAAATAATGTCAGAAACAAATTCAAAAGGACCCCCAGCAATAAAAAATATATCTAGAAACCCAAACACTTTATTTTCATATAGTCTATTGGCTTTGTGAAAAGCAATCGCCTCATAATAATTGTTATTGACAACAGTTGACTGCACACGGCCACCGTACTCATCTAATGGGATATGGGAATACATGTATGTACATAGGAATATTTTTATACATAGTTTTCGATAAAATACCCTCGTCTGGGGTGAACGATAAAAGGCGTCCAATCCAAAACCTGCTACGTATAGGATTAGAAAAACTTATTTTCATATTCTTCAGGCACCATGCGGACCTCTTTTCTCTGCTCTGACTTAGTTGTATGAAGGTACCTACATGGAATTCGAAAAACGCTTGTAATTGAATTTCGACCATATACGAACATTTACCATATCCATTACAGACAGCAACCCGACGAACTTGACATTTCGACTTTCCTCTCTTTAAACACATCCTCAGGCCTAAATGATAACCTTTAGATCACTTTAGATGGGCGCTTTCAATAAAAGGATGTACGAAGTACGATGTTAGCATGTATCCTTTCCGATTCGCAATATTGCTATCGACCCAACATCACTATACACATACTGTTTGTTCCTTAAAATTCTCAATCTCTATCGAACTTCGTCGTCATGTGAGCCGAAAAGTATTATATACTCGTATATTAGGTTTCTTCATAGTCATGGATGGTTGGTATTGCGCTGCTATGTTCTTTCTCTTGTGCAAAAAAAAGTGTTCGTTTTTACTTTTTTTAAGATGCAAAGGATTTTCATATATCAAGTGAAATAATTTTTGCAGATGTCGGTTTTTTTGTGTGTGCTTTGGTTCTTGAGCTTTTTCAGAAATAAATGGTTGTCAAATTGTTATCTAATTTATTGGTTAATATAATGGTCCTTCATTCTGAATTTGTGTTTGATGAGATTTAAAACAAATTTTGCAACCGTTTATGTTGGAGATTTATTGTAGTGGAATTGCAGTCGGTGTCGTGAATATTGAAAAACCATTTCTGCAAATAAGGAAAACTGACTTCGGAATTCCAATTCTGTAATGCATTATACGATGGATTTGTTATAAAATGTAACTTTAATATCTAATTGTTCCTAAGCTTCAATATCATCTAACAAAAAAAAGTACATATTGGAAAATGATTTAATTGTTAACGTCTCAAAGATACATAATTTTTTTTTCAGTGCTGTCACTTAGAACATTTGTTTTTTAATCGAACCGGTTTGTGACCATGACTCCCGAGTCCCGATGCGTTTTTGGAGACCTCTTAGGAGGTTTTGAACCCACAGTTTGCGAAACACCCTATAGGATTTAATTTAAAAGTTCAAGTGACCATAACTCCAGAAGTAAATGTGTTTCGCCCACATATGTTAGTGGGCTCTTCAGTTAGATTATCATATCTTAGTTTGTATACCAAATTATATTTATCAGTTTGATAAACCACGTTAAAAAGTTGATTAACTGCGTTGATTTGCACGTTTTCACTTACTCAACTTTGTTGATAAGATATTTTTATTTACGAAAAATATCATAATGTGGCTTCTGCTTAAAGCCTAGAACTCACCTCTGAGTGAAATGAAAAATAAAAGCGGTTTGAAATTCACATAAATGAGCATTGTGAAACCATAATTAATTATCCACGTGAAATTTCAGTCCTCAGTTTTAAAATTTTTAGTACTCACTTTGAATGAAAAAGAAAAAATAATTTGATTTGTCTGACAGTTTAATAGAATCTTGAAATGCTTTAGGAGACTATTTTAATTCCATAGTTTGGTTTTTGGCTTGTCGGTAACACTTAATATTCAAAAATAAATGATCATAAGATCCAAAATAATTCTTTAGGCTTTTTTTTTCAATTATAACAACTTTTATTATAATTTATTGACAAATGTCACACTTTTCCACACTTCTTTTTATTTTTCCTAGCGGTCGTACGTAAGGAAATTAAAATTTTGAAATGAAATTAATTTTGAACCGGTTCACATTTCGCTCTCACATTTAGGGTACTCAGCTCTCGATATGAATTTCATCGTTGCGAAATAAATGTCATTTTTATATAGAAATTTCATTTTCACTTGAACTGAGTACTAGGCTTAAAAGTTAAATAAATTGTAGGTAACCCATAGTCGGAGGCTTTGCAAAATTTCTACAAGTTTCATTTTTCTTAGGCTTCTTCAATCATGAGATTTCAAGCACTTACCCATATGAATTTTGACTAAATCAGATGAAAAATGAATTGTAATTTTCACTGAAAAGTTAATCGAAATAAGAATTACTCGTAAATTTATCCAGTAGTCCAGTGCATTTATAATCTGACCCAGCCTTGAACTTTTTCTTAATTTTTTTTTTTTTTTTTTTTATATTTAGCGCGCGCTAAAGGGGTTATGAATACCCTTAAAGTGATAAACACAGCACGAGCGATTAGGTAGGTTGGAGGGGTTTTAAAAGGAGAAACCAATGTACATTGCTTTTGAATGTCTGTAGATTATAATGGGAGGGGAAGATAGAGCTGTGTAGAGCATTCCACATTCGTGTAGTGCGACTAAAGAAAGAATCTCTGTACTTAAGAGTACGTCCGAAGTTGAGCTCAAGGGTAAACTGATGGGCATTCCTAGAAGCGCGAGTTTTACGGTTGAATTGTTTAAGGGGAGGAATGCAACTGGCTATTTCGCTGGAGCTTAAATAAATTTCCAATAATCGATACTCGGGAAAAATTAATTAATGGGTCCAATTAGAAAAGCCGTTTTGCATAAGAAAAGCGAAAAACTAAAATTAAAGTCCTAAAAACGGTTTTAGCAAAGAGAAAATCTAACTATAGCGAGCCCAAATCAAGATTTTCAGCCAAGATGTGTTCTGGTATAAAACATTTTTTTAATTGAAAAATATTCATACATTTTTTATTTATTGAAATACAGAAAAAAGTTGTATGACAAAATTGTACGAAAGATGAATGAAAGTTTTTCAAAATTTTGATTAAAAATGGCCTAAATTTAGGAAAATACCTTATACTTTTTTTGTGGGCCTGTAACTTTATAAATATTAACAATAACGAAAAATATTCTTAAGCCACACAATTGAAAATTTTATTCTACATATTTTACATAACAGACTGACTGAAGAGCCCACTGTTGTACCTTGGGCGAAACACAATTATTTCTGGAGTTGAGGTCACTTGTACTTTTCAATTGAATCATATTTTTTATATTTAGTTAAAACTAAAATAAAGTAAAATCCAAGATAGTAAATGTTACGAATGCAAAAACTGAGATTTATCATCTTTGATCAACTCTCTATTGAATAAAAAAAAATTGGGGCTGGTACAAACTGCTGGGTCCCCCATGCAAAATTTTATAATTGCACTGGACTATAGTTATAACTTACAGGATTTTGTTCCCGGCCATTTTCCACATATCTACATATCGAAGTGTTTATTTTTTTTTTTAATTATTTAATTTTCGAAAACTGTAAAGAAAAATTATATTTAAATACGAATAAATTTAAATAAAATTAGCAGAATCGGTAAAGTTGTTCTTGAGTTATATGCCATACCAACGAACAGCATTTTATTTTTATTTATGAAGAAAATAATATTGCTAGCTTCTCACTTGTAATTGAAAGACACAGTTTGACAAGACAGGGTGGGTTATACCTACTCTCTATTACTATTTTCTTAGCTTTTTTTGTTGATACTACCCACCCTGTCTTGTCAAAGTGTGTCAATTTGCATAAAGCTTGTTAATAAATTGATCAAAGTGCCACCTAACGGTCAATTGTCTGGCTTGAAAACCAACTTAACATGTACAAACAAACAAATTTATTAAATTTAGCCCATATGAAATCATAGGCAGAACTTTGTGGTTTCTATATATTTCTCTAGGGTTAACGCGTTGTTGTTTTACTTCTTTGACACTTAATCAACTGCGAATACCATTAATTTTAAGACTAACGTAATTCATTTTTTATTTCGTTATCCGATTTTCTCGTCTCAAAAAGTTATTCAAGTTATTATGTCAGTTCTTAAAACTCCAACCATAAAATAAGGAATGCTGAAGGTTAAACCAAACTAACCATCACAACCATTTAAAATTAAACATGAACGAACAAAATTCAATTCTTTTCCTGTAATCATCACTTTTGAGAAAATTGACATCTTTCATTCATATAAGGTTTCCATAAAACCATTTAAAATCGTTTTTTCTTAAAACAAATATCTATATAAATCTCAACCGATTCAAATTTTCATCTTCACCAATTCATAAACTATAGAACCTCATTTACAATCCATAAATCATGATTTATTGTCATTCCTCGTCCTGAATTTAAACAAAAAAGTAAAAAAAAAAATCAACCCCTAACCCCACTTACCGTTAGCATCCTTTGCTTCGAGTCCTTCCGCTTCCTGCACAACAACCGATAGAACGATTATTTTTGGCTTATCCTCTGCAGCAGCATGCAGCAAACGATAATGTCGATCCGGATTTACACCAAACGCTCGCTGTGCATGTAAATACATTTCGTCCTTATAGTGGGTGAACTATAATAAGAAAAGAAGACAAACATAAAAAAAAAACCAAGATAAACTTACAGTCTAAAAAGGATATAATGAACTTCGTAAAATAACATAAAATAATAAAATGAAAAAAAAAGACACAGGGCAAAACTCATTAGTATCATAAAATTGACTGTGAATTGGAAAAGATATAGAAATGAGCAACAGAGAGCAGAAGGAGGACGAGGTGGAGAGGGATGAAAATGGCTAAGAAAGGACATCCTATCCATGCTGCAGAATTCAAGATTGTAAATTCATTTTCCATGCTCTTTTCCTCCTTTCAAAGTGGAATTAAATTAAATTAAACGAAATGAGAGCACAGAGTATAGAAAGAAATGCATTATAATTTTTACCCTCAACCCGGAGCGAGTTAAAGCGTGACATTTGAACAAAATAGATGCAACCGCATGTATCTTTTTCAATTTTCAGCATTTCAAAAGTAAACCATAAGGACTCCCCGCTCCAACTCAATTAGCTAAATAAATAGAAGTGTATTTCCTGTAAAATTGTAGCCAACACTAACAAGGACGATCACAGCAACGACTGATGACGCGAGGGTGGTGATGACGGACGTGCCCGACTTTATACAGAACCGATAAATAAAACCCCAGCATCAATTGAATTTGCCACAGGTTGCATATATTTTCTATTCATAGATACAAAATTCTGGATATCCTTGTGAATTTAAAAAATAAGAAAAAAAAACAAAAAAACACCAACAAAATATTGAATTCACAACAAGGATGACGATAGAGGGGAATCCACTACCTTTTGGATCTATTCTCTGGGTCTTAGTTTTTTGTTGTTTGGTGCTTTTGCAATCAAATTTCAAGTATAAAAAAAGGGAAACGAAATACGGTTCCTCGGAAGTGCTTGTGCTGCTCCTTGTAAAGTATTTCTTGCTACTCCTACACCTTTTCACGTTACAACATCACTAAATTGACGTATTCAATTTTAACTTTTACCAAGGTTTCCCCAATATACGAAGTATAGCTGAAGTTTCTTTTTGTTTCACTGTTTCAGCAAAACGGATTCTCGACCTGGGTGCAAATGATAAATAAATTGATTTAAGGAATTTTAGAAGCGGGTTGTGAAAAATAAAATTACAATAGGTTCGTTTTTTTTTTTTTTCTTGTTTTTGTTGATTTGTAGATCCGCTTTAAAATAATGAAATAAACAAATAAAAGTAAGAAGCTTTTAAGAGCTTTAAATTACTCTAATAAAATAGAAGGGTTTTACATAAATTATTATTTGTTTAACAGAGTAGAGAAGTAAAACCCTTTACAGCGTTCGAACACAGTTTTGGCAATTTAATTAATAATGTGAACGGTGCAGAAGCAGTTATGTAAATAAATAAGCTTTGTTTTTATTTTTAGTTTAAGGGGAAGGTAAAAGGAACTTTTAGTCCTATATATTCAGTCTCTATGAAAATAATGTAACTTCAATAATTTAATTTTGTATTTAATTTGTATAAATAACACACTTGTTTAACTTAACAACCAAAATCTTTAGAAGCTGTTTCGCGGATAGCAATAAATGACCATCAAGTTCATACAACAACATCCTGTCCATTATCTTCTTCTCCTCAAATTAACAAATAAAACTGAAAAAATATCATTAAACCCTTTCAGCATTAAAAAAAGATTCAATTTATTTACGAGTTATATAACTCGCTCCTTGGCGGGGAGCAAAATGCTTATACCATCTGACAACCCGGCCATTTGTTATATTAAAAATGTATATATTTATATAACCCACCCTAGGATATAAATATAAAAACAAAAATTGATGAATGTCATAAATTTGAATGGTCCTAAATTTCTACATTTTCAGCAAAAAATATAAAAAAAAGGATGACATTGAAAATTTTCAGGAAAGAAATTTTTGACAAGATAAGCTATTGATGGTTGATGTACGTACAACGGTTGACTTGATAAGATGGAATTGATATAGGTAAATAAGTAGATATGTCATAATGTTTTCAAATTTGAACTACTAAAATTATTGACTTAATGAACTGCCGGGGTTAAATTTTAAGGGAAAGTGGAATTTAGGTACTCATTTATACAAATTATACAATTTTCAAGGAAATAGAAATTCCAATTTAAAAGAATCTATGTGGATTTATAACGCCTGTGAAACGGCGTAATTTAAAGCTTAAAATATATATCTTACTACATTTGGAGTGTTAAGGAATTTAATGAAGAACTATCAATGCAGGCCTATGCGTAGTGTATAGGCCTCAGAGGTAGCTGGTCTAGGTTCGATTCCAATAGACGGCACTCATTTATAAATACAAATTGAAAATAAAGACTAAGCACCACTGAAAGGAATCTGATGATTGGTGTGGCAGCCATAAAATTGCAATAATTCCAGCGAAATACAATGGTGGTAGCCCACTCAAATGGTTGTTGAAAATTCAAACATTCATAAAATAATATAAATGACTGAGAGAAAGCTATGCAGCTTAACTGTGAGTATGTTATCACACAAAACACCAAATTTAATGCACATTTTTGTTGAATAATAATTGCACGGAATAAGGAAATTCATATTCCTGTAGAACAGATAACAAACAATCTTTATACCTATTGGTTGACTGAGGTGTTTTTAAGTAAATATGACGAAAGGCTCCATCTATTCAACGTTTCTGAAATAAAAAATTAAGCCTATGCTGGACTTTGTTAAAGTAATGATTAGTCATTAACAGGGAAAGGATTTTGCTGACCTAAAAAAATCAATAAAGGCAAACAAAAATTCTTAAAAAGGCACAAAAAGGCATTTATTAAATAAAGAGAATATCCCAACTAACAATTTAACTTGTATAAGGTCCAATTTTTAGAATTGGATAGGCTATTGCTGACATAGAATAATTTTAAGGCTAAATAATGCAAGTCAAGCATTTAACGATTTATTTATTTCAAAATAGCTTGTTTAGTGTCTTTGAGTTTGTTTCTATATGAGACTTCATGTAATGAGTTCTACGGAGACTTTTTTAAGGCCTGCCGAAATTGGTTGCCTTAGCAAGAAAAATAATAGCTTTTATAGAACATTCAGATGAAAGTCATTACAGACAACTCCTTTACGGCTTGTTTAAGAAAGTAATCGCGCATCTTGAAAATGTCAGATAGATGATTAAATAGTTTGATTTTAGTCAGTGTTGTTATATCGTTTTGAAGAACGGAATTTTCATAAATTCTCGCGCAATTTATTATAAATGCTTGAACATACGCTTACCTATATTTGTGAGCATGAAACAAATAAAAACTATAAGATCTGCTCTGCAATTTTGTGCATGAAAATATCTTAGTTTGAGTTCCTCAAAAGTGAAGTCATGCAAGACATTTGTTTAATCTATATAAAACTCCAACAAGTTAAAAAGAGTTGTTCTCATATTTTTTTTCCTAATAGCCTCAATTCGTTTTTAAAAGTAAACTCTAGTATCCTTCGTTTTCACTGACCACTTCATCAAAATTAAAACAAACAAAAAAAACGAGATTCATTTTTGAAATAGGTGTATAACAAGACTCATGACGGTAATCAAACTTTTTGCACGAGTGCACGAGTCCTCTCTACTAATAGAGAGGGGCTGAGTTCGATCCCTGGATTCTGAAATTTAATGTGAGTAAAAGTTGAATTTTTTCAAATAAAATAAATTTCTATACATTTCAGAATAAATAGAAAAGCGGTTCTAACACCCTAAAGTCATGCGAAAATGGAAGGAAAAATAAAAACAATAATAATAATAAAATTTAAAGCAACGATTTTTTTTTAAATAACACACTGCTTTACTAGGCCTTTGTAAGGCCTTACAATGTGAGTCATTTCATTTATGCGACCTGAAAGTGAATGTCTTATAAAAGTCAGACAACTTGTTTAGTGGAGCAATAACACTGTTTTGCTTTGTTTATTTTATCAATAAGACTTTCCATGGAAAACTATTTAATTATATAGAACTTCTGGCCAAATGTCTTAAAGGAAATGAAATAGCTTGTATAATGTGCGCCAAACTGATTTGCATTAGGTCTTTATTAGTTACTATACAAACTAGAAAATAGCTTGTGTAGAAACTTAAACAAGTTAAATTGTTAGTTGGGACATAACTTAACGTCTAATTATAATAGTATTGAACTGCCAACAGCTTTTTGAAGAAAACAGCTTGCTACGATTGTCTCTTAGAAGAGTTTTAAATGAGCTTAAAGGACCTTCTACTTGAGCAGAAACGAGTGGAGCCCATTTTAAACTCTCTACATCATTTACTTCAACGTTTTCGGAGAGTGTGGTGTTGACGGTCATTTATTACAGCATTTGCTCAACAGTTTTAAGTCCACGATTTACATTCAAAACAGTAGTGAACTTTTTGAAAACTTCATTTGCAATTATTGGCCCTTTCGCTTTTTCCAAATTTTCATTGATATTTGCGGTGCAAGAAAATGCACGATCATTCATAGAGAAATGCAAATATCTAGTTCTTATGAATACAAAAAAAACAAAAAAAAGGACAAGAAATTTTATTGTGAAAAGATCATAGTAACTCTATCTACAGTCTACACTATACCTGTTTCTTTTTCTTGTATGTTGAGGGCAAGCAAATTCGATTTCTGTGCGCTTTAGATTGTGTTAGGATCATGTTTTTAAGTAAAATAATCTCACCTGGAAATGGAAATACTACATGCAGTTTGTATTTGTAGAATTTGTTTGAAGATTTTTTCGTTTAACTTTGATAAAAAAAAGCAAGCAAGTCAAAAAAGACACTTAACGGGTCCAAAAGGCAAAAAAAAGCGCTAATGGGTAAAAAAGCCAAAAAAAGGCAAAATAAAATACATATATTTTGAATCAGGAGGACATGAATCGTGTGGCGTTAGGCAATAACGCCCAAGGCAAAAGCGCCCAAATCAATTAGGAATTATCGCCCAAAAAATATTTTATCGCCCAAAAGTAAATTAAAAAATGGAAAAATTGCCCAACTAAATTTTTTGACCCCAATCATAAAATGGAAATATCGCCCGAAAATTGAACAAGTAAATTGGTTTTGTAAAGTTTGGGGGTTCTTTCCTCAATTTTGGGCGATTTTTCCAAACAAAAATTAAACGGATTTTATTGTCAATAGTTTTATTTAACAAGAGTTTCTTAGGTGGCCCGCTTCGCGGGTTCAGGGATTTTAACTCCCTTTTCGGGTCCTCTGTCCCGCTCACGCGACTCCGTCACCCCGCTTAGGGTATGCTCAGTCGCCAGGCAGGTGCATATGTTGTCACATACTAACTAACAACTAGGGTACTGCGGGCCACCCAAGGTACTGTTTATTACAAATAAACTGAAAGCACACCAACTGACAACATAGGCACCTGCCTGGTGATTGACCATACCATCAGAGGTATTCAGAGTTTTTTGGGCGATATTTCATTGTATTTGGGCGTAACTTCATTGTTTTGTACTTGTTTTTGGCTATATTTTCATTTTTTGGACGTTATTTCCAGTTTGTCTATTTTTTGGGCGATAATTCCAAATCGATTCCAAGTGATTAAAAAGAACAACGTCATAACTCAAAAAACCTTAAACTTCAGAAATCGCAGTTTAAAGTTTGCATGGCTGTATTTCATAATCATCTTCATTTGTATCTAATTTGTTCTCTTTTCTTGGTAGAGCTATTAATTAAAGTTACTATATCGCAAAATATGACACTTTTAAAATATTTATTGGACTGTTTTCACTTCAAAGGTTTTTGCGTAAATGTAAAAAATACAGTATTTCCGCAAAAAAAAACATTTAAAAGTGACAGTGTATATAACGACAAATGATGGTCTATAGCCTTTAATTTTCAAGTTCTAGAAATGACATTTTGCCAAAAAATAGTTTATAGAACATGAGTTTGAACTGTATCATTAGGTCAAAATTGCTGTTTTTTGAGTTATGACGTTGTTATTTTAATGAGCCATAAAATTCCTATTCCGAAGTGTTGTTGTAAAGAGTTTTTCAACAGGGACGCTACATAAGTAAAGCAACAGATACAGCAAACGACGCCATATTTCTTGCCGTTTTTTTAACATTTCTCTTCAGTAAGGTTTGCCATTTTATGATGAAAAGATATACGAGCCAAAAACGAGTCGAAATTATTAAAATTTACTACCGAAATTCGGAGTCAACAACTTGAAAATGATTCGGATTTTCATCGAAAAATCATCTTCAGCGATGAGGCTCATTTCTGGCTGAATGGCTTCGTCAATAAACAAAATATGCGGTATTGGTCAGGCAGAACTCCACACGTACTCCATGAGTCATCATTGCATTCCGAAAAAATTACGGTTTGGTGTGGTTTATGGGCCGGCGGCGTCATTGGGCCGTACTTCTTCCGTGATGATCAAGACCGGCACGTTACTGTGAATGGGGATCGCTACCGTTCAATGATAACCGAGTATTTTGGCCCCACTTGGATGATATGGACTTGGAGGACATGTGGTTCCAACAGGACGGTGCCACAAGCCACACAGCGAATGTCACAATCAATTTATTGGAAACCAAGTTTGGAGAACGTGTTATCTCACGAAATGGTCCAGTCGCTTGGCCGCCTCGGTCGTGCGATTTGACGCCGTTAGACTATTTCCTGTGAGCAACGTCAAGTCTATGGTCTATGCCAACTAGCCAGCGACGATTGATGAACTTCGTACGAATATCGAACGTGAAATTGCAGCAGTATCGGCCGATTTATGCTTGAAACCGTCGAAAATTGGGTTCAGCGTTTGGACTTCTGCAAGCGTGCCCGTGGTGGCCATGCAAAAGAAATCGAGTTCCATACATAATGGCATCAAACGTTCTTTTACAGAAATAAAGAATTTTATTGATATCCAAAACCGTTTTTGTTTTATTTAAAAAACTTTTATAGCGCTCTTATGGAAAAACCCGATATTTTGTATTAAAATTATTTCTATATGCGGAGACAGATGCAAAAATATAAATGCACAATAAAATACGACCAATTTTTTCATTAATAAAAACGGAATTTTTCTAATGTAATAAACAAAATATATTTTGTTTGCATGATTTTCAACCGATTTTTTAAAAATGTGTATAAGAAAGCCCATTTGTGTAAACTATCGTTTTCTTTTTCTGAAAATAAAAAGACCTTTAGGGGTTTCTGTCCCAAACGATTTTATAAGTTCAATTTTCCAACATGTGATTATAACTCATCAAATGCTTTAATAATGAGTCATAATAATGTCTCAAATTCAAAGAAATACTATAATAAATAAAATAGAAACAGTAACGAACTTGGTGTTGTAGTTAACAGCTAGAATGTACCAAGATTTGTAGGTATTGACGATGTATGTTAATGCTTCAATAATATAATGATATCGTTAACGAGAAAATATTAAAAATAAATTAATTAATACAAAATTTTAAAATTTTAATATTTAATACAAAATACAAAGCCTACAAGCATTAAATAACAACATGGATGGTAAAAAAAAAAGTTTAAAAGCTCGAAATTTATTCTTTTCAATTGTTTTAATTCCACAGCTATAGTAATTTGAGCTTTACACATAAAGATGCTTATTGATTTCTATAACTTATATGAACTTATGGAAATACAAAATTAAAAATCGTTATAGTGTTTTTTTTTTAAGTACTTACTCATACATATATAAAATTTTGAAAACATTTTTAAGAAAAAATTTGGAACTCGAATTTAAAGTTTTTATTTATGTACACGTACAAAATAAATTTAAAAAAAATTTATGAACCCGTTTATGTTATGTTTATGTTTTTTAGGAGCAGCTGCATTAAAATAAAAAAAATTGAATCGGTTTATTCAATAATGAGAAAGTCAGAAATATTTAAAGTGGTTATATGGGAAGTACTGTTAATAAGATCGAAAAATAATTTCTTTTTTAATGTGAAATTAGATTGCGCTAGTGCTAATTATATTATCATACACAATTATTTATCAAAATTCTTGGAGCCATTTTCGAGTAAAATAAAGCTTTTCTTAATGGTTTTTCAACATTTGTTGAAAAAGGTACCGTTATTTTTGAATTTAGAAACATGATTTTTTCAAATACTTCAAAAACTTATACAAAAATTATTAATATCTTGTTATCAACAAATTAACCGGGTTGATATTCAATACTTTGATATTGAGTTTTCAAAAAAAAATATTTAATTTTATTTCTGACAAGCTCTGTAAAAGCTTTACAATAAACAAAAATGAAAAATATGAACGGAACCCTTTTCAAGAAAGTCAAGAACAAAAAAAAAATGGTTTTGCTAGGAGAACCAAATATACGGGGTGTTCCTTAATTCATCAATAGTATTTTAGGGCATGATTCTTGGGTGTATTCTAAGAAAAAGATTGTTGTACAGAAAGGGCCTAACTCCAATTTTGATATCATTTATCGGGGATTTAAGAAAAGTCTTATTTGGTGTAAAAGTCTTAAATTGGTGTACCCTGACCCATGTTTACGGTAATTGCGCTGTTAGTAATAATGATAGAAACTTCATTTAGGCCTTTATTTATAGAAGAAATACCAGCCTTTGTAACTGCGTTTAAATGAGTTTTATATATCTTCTTCAATCTTTAGCCTGTTCCATTTTTCCTACCCATGCTAATTTTTTGACTTTGGGGTCAATTTTCTTTCTCAAAAAAATGCGTAATCAACATGATGTTTTAATAATTTTCTTGAACGTATGTAACAACACTAAATATAAAAGTCAGAAACAAGTTTGCCGAAAAACCCATAGATTTTATGATAAATTGGAAAAACAGCGGCAGGTAGAATTTAAAAAAAAATGTTTTTTTAGCTTTAAGCTCAAAAAGCTATGAATTAAAAAATGATATGTGTGGTTGTCGATAATTTTTATTTTATGTGTGAACTAAAACAGTTGTTAAAGGTGTTCGAATGAGTTCTTTGATTTTGTATGCATGCTGTAGAGCCCGTTTTCGTATTTCACTGATATTGATATAAATAATTTTAGCTACTGCCTCACTTCGCTTTGAGCATGCGCTCTTCTTATTCAGTTAAAGTTGTTATTTTAATTTAATAAATGATTTATTTCATTCTTCCCCACACATTGCAGACCATTGAACTGCTCTAACTTTTTCCTATCCAACGATTACCGCTTACTCTTCAACTTTTCAATTTTTAACCTCTCGAGCCGAGTGGGCTGAAGCACCATCCAGTTAGGAAAAACATGAAGCTCGGTACCCCTATGGAATGTATTCCAATAGTTCTAATAAATCATTTTGCAACAACTGCAGATAGTTTGTAGAATCCAACTTAAATGGCTACTAAATGTCAGAATGCATCCGTTATAACTGTTTTAGTAAAAAACATACCTTTAAAATTATCTTAGACCACACAAATAATTATAATTTATAGTTTTTCTAAAAAAACATTTTTTTTTTTTAATTTTTCCTGCCGCTGTTTTTCCAAATTATCATAAAATCTATGGGTTTTTCGGCAAACTTGTTTGTTACTATTATTTTAATTATTGTTACATACATTCAAAAAAATTATTAAAACATCATGTTGATTACGTATTTTTTAGAGAAAATTGACCCCAAAGTCAAAAAATTAGCATAGGCAGGAAAAATGGAACAGGCTAAAAACTGAATATCTTAATACTGAGAAAAGATATAAAATTTATTAAAACGCAGTTACAAAGGCTGGTATTTCTTCTAAAAATAAAAGCCTAAACGAAGTTTCTATCATTATTAATAACAGCGCAATTACCGTAAACATGGGTCAGGGTACACTAAAATAAGACTTTTCTTAAATCCCCGATAAATGATATCAAAACAATAGGCCCTTACTGTATAACAATCATGCCCTAAATAAGAATCATATAAGAATCATGCCCTAAAATACTATTGACGAATTAAGGGACACCCTATAAAGCTTATTTCTATTATAGTTATTTAATTTTTTTTTTTTAAGAAAATCCTCTAAGTCGTTTTTGAGAAAAATAGTATTTTCCTTTTTGTCCAATATATATTGTATGACAGGTACGTACCGTTATTTTTGGTCCTAAAAAATAAAAAAAGTGTAAGTACTCAAAAAACAGTAGGTACCAAGTTTGAATAAAACCCATTCAAGTGTTTAGGTGCGCGGACAGACAGACAGAAAAATAAAAAAAAATTATCTGATTTTATTTTTTATCGTAAAAAAAATATACTCATACAAAATTTTAGTAGTTTTAGTACGATTGTATCGTAGCCCAGTGAGATTTTTATTTTTACCATACCATCCAAGCAAAACTTTCCATACAATTAAATAAATAAAACAAACGATTTACAGTGGAAAAATATACAAAAAATCAATTTTTATTCAAGCACATCCACCTTCTATAACCTTCGGTAAGCAATTGAGTTAAAAATATAACTTTACGTTAACCAAGCTCTTTCTTTCGTTAAGTTTTACAATCATTTTATATAAGTTTCATATATAAGCCTTCTACATCGAATGCAGAGTGCCAATACTCATGCAGTTCGATACAACGATGTTAAATCATTTTTAGGGTGCCGTGACATAAGGCCAAATTTCGGAGTTTGGCCTTATGACTCTTTACGAAAGTGACATAGGGCCAAATTTTAAGAGTTGGCATTATGTCGCTTTGTAAAGCGTCATAAGACCAATTTGGTCTTATGTCACTTTGAACTGTTTCAAAAAAAAAGGAATTCATTATTTTAAAACCTCCTAAAAAACAAATACATAAGAAAAACAAGAAAATTTTATAAGTGTGTTTTTATAAATAAATATAATTGTAAGTACTTAGTTTTTAAATGGTTTATTATCGACTTTTGAATTTAAAAAATCAAATGATAATTATACGTCATCCACTTTTAAAAGCGGAAGTACCAAAAACTGTCTTAAGAGGCGGTTAAGTTCTTTACTTTCGTGCAGAGAATTTACAAATTTAAGAATTTTCGATAAACTCTTTTTCATACAGCTTGACAAAAATGAAACCAACATGTTGTAATTTTTTCTGTTGGAAGAAAACGGGTTTCAAACTGTTTTAAGAGCCTTTTCATAAACCGTTACAGATGATGTGGGGTTAAACTGAAACATTATTAATTCAATATATTGGAAGTCGTGAAGATATGCGGCCATCGACTGATCAATATAACCAGAACCCTATTATTTGAAATACAAAAGCAAAAGTTTTTAGTAATGCTTGAACTCGAAAAATAAGCAATACAATCTACAATATGCGCATTTCTTTCATTACAAATTTTATTTTTAAACTTGGTTCGTACCTACTTATAGTTGTGTGGAGTATAAGTAATTTTAGTTTTATAAAACAAAGATAAAATATCTAATTGCAATAACATTTTTTATATATTTAAAGACATACTATTATTTGGTTCAATCTTAAGATTCATACATAAGAAATTAACTTTTACATAACAGTTTTTCTTATAGTTCTTGTTTTTATTTAAATTCATCTTGATATAAACTTTTAATTCACTAAATCGTAAAATTTTAGAAATTAAAAAAATAATACCCAAAATTCGCGCGAATTTAAAATTAGTAATGAAAGGAACAAGGATCAAAAATATAATCATGAGCTGCTTGAAGCCGCACAACACTGAAAGTTCCGTCCAAAAGAAAATTACTGTGTAATTTCGCAATTTCAGAAGCAATGGAGATATAAAAACTGAGTAGCTAAAGTCTTTTTCTAAATCCTTTCTCCTATAAAACAGCTCATTTATATAACGCGACATCCCAAATGTTTGCATTACAGTTTTGGTTTTAAACGTTTCCGAAACCTATTTTGCAGTATTGGAAATGATCCGTTACAAATGCGCATGAGCTGTCTTCGCATTTTACCAAACTGAACCTATGATTAAAATAAATAGACAATTTATTATGAAAATTATGTACGGTGTGTTTGAAACCGGTTTTGGAAAAAAAAAAAATATTACATTTGGACTTATGTCTAAAATAAAATTGGCCTTATGACAAAGCGACATAAGGCCAACTCTTAAAAATTGGCCGTATGTCACTTTTGTAAAGCGTCATAAGGCCAAACACCGAAATTTGGCTTTATGACGCTTGGTCTTATGTCATGGCACCCATTTTTAGTATGATGCTAGGTTAAAGGTTGTAGTAGCCCGTAGCGTAATGGTTAGTGCGTTCGACTGTCACGCTGGAGGTCTGGGATCGCTTCCCAGCCTCGTCCACCTAAAAACTAAAAAAGTTTTTTTACAGGGCTACTGCATCTTGCGAGGAATTGACAAATCCACCAAGAGTATCACTTGTCACGAATAAGTGCTTCTCGTCTAGCCGTTCGGATTCGGCATAAAATTGTAGGTCCTTTCCATTCCTGTCGAAAGGCGCACACAGGAATGGTTGCGAGTTTTTAGTCACTAGGCCCTGGTTCTTCATGAGCCGTTGTGCCACCCGATTTATTTTTTTTTTCTAGGTTAAAAAGTGTATTTTGCTAGTTTAAACGAGTATAGCATCGTACTATCTCCTAACATATTACTAAAAGTTAAGATCACCAAATAGCCATTTAATCTTTTTAGTATCGTACTAAAACCAAATTACACTTTGACCTTTGTAGATATAAAAATAAGGTCTGTTCCATGCTCGTGAATTTTTTTCACGTACTGTAACTTTTCTGAACATGTTCAGCTTAGGTTTATGAAGGAAAAAATTGGTTTCGTATGATACTAGTTAAAAAGTATTTAAAAATCAGAAAATTTAAGTAAACTGTTAAAAAATTAGAATAATGTTAAGTAGTATCATACTAAATTCTTAATAATAGGCTGTTTAAAATTTTGCACCAATATTTTTTAAATAACTAAGACTTACAGAATCGCAAACAATTGACAAAATTGGTTACATGAAATTTGGCCCCAATGAAAAATGGACCCAAACGAAAAATGAAAAATGGCCCCAAATTTGGGGCTTTTTTCATAATGAAAAATGGCCCCATTTTCAAAATTGTAAAATGGCCCCAAACTTATGAAAAATGGCCCCAAGCACAAAATGAAAAATTGCCCCAAAATTATTATAAGAAGCAACAACTAGAGAAAAATTAAAATCGTACAAAAAATGTTATGCGCCACAGATTTAAACTCCCTTTTTGGGTCCTCTGTCCCGCTCACGCGTCTCCGTCGCTCCGCTAAGGGTATGCTCAGTCGCCTGACAGCCGCCTATGTTGTCAGTCGGTCTATCAATGTTTTTGTTGTAAAATTATTTTGGTTTAAAAATAAAAGTTTTCACCCCAAAATTAAAAATGAAAAAAGGCCCTAATACAATGAAAAATGGCCCCAATTTACAAATTTTAAACTCTTTTTTGTTTTTGGTGTTTCCCATTTACAATTTTGGGGCCATTTTTCATTTTATGTTTGGGGCCATAATTCATTGGGGCCAAATTTCGTGTAACCGACAAAATTAAGGAAGCCAATGAGATTATATTCGGGAATTATTCCAAAAAAAGGCTATTTACTTAAAATACCACAAAACTATATTTCCGTTATTCGATTTTTTTGGCCAGAGCCTTGTATGCAGTTTTATTAAAACTTCTGGAAATTACATAAACGAAGTTCGATCAAAATTGTTTGAGTCGGTTTTGAGGAAACTAAATAAAACCGAAATCGTTGTATGGCAGCTACCAGTTCTAGTTGAGCTAAAACAAACATTTGATTTCAGATGTAGAGAATCACATTTAAATGCTTCAGATCAAATTTAAGTAAATCCGTCTTACCGCTTAGGCTCTAGTTCGATGTACATCAGGATGCACAGACAGACGCACAGATAAAATGACCAGCAGATATCTTGTCGAACATTACTTTTTGTTGACTTCTCCGCCATCGTAGTTAGTTTTGATTAAAATTCCGAATTTTGTTCACACGAAACAATACTTGCCCTATAGAGCAAGAAAAAATTGTAATTGGAAAGCATCTTTTTCTTTATTATTAAGAAAATCTAATTACCAAAACAATTTGAAACAGAAAAGAACTTTTTAAAAATTACAAACATGGTAATTCAAGAAATATAAAATAGATCATTAGAATTGGACTTTCACTTCAAGGAAATAACAAAAAGGCTGAATTTCCTGAATACTAAACACTATTATTGTTAGTGTCAAGCAATGTGTTTCTCAAAATCTATTGCTTTAAAGAAAACAGAGCTTTTTTTTCATTAAAATGCAAAGGCTACAATTTGTAGCTAAGATATTTTTTTTAAACACTGACAAAAATAACAAGATGGAAATAAAATATACTTCAAAGAACTTAAGTTAATCATCAAGTAAGTTTACTGTTTCAAATTCACTGTGTCAAGATTTTTCTAAAGTTCCTTATTTCTTACAAAAAACTCAAAAACATTCTTGTAGGAACAATGAACCAAACTTTCTTCATTTGCAAAGAAATTTTAAGGAAACAGGTAACCCAATATGCTCCCATCTAAGTTTCTATTAACATAAATACAAAGAGAATTCCATTCGATCCCTTTTATGCTTCTTTATACTACTTTGAATATCAATTTCAAGTTTGGCCTGAGAGAAAATCTGTTAAATGTCCCAAACATATTATAAGTACCAATATTTCAACAAAAGTGCATAAATACCATACTAATAAGTTTGAATTGTATTCAAATAAAATTACAAAAAAAAATGCCTGAATCCTTATAACAAACAATACCAAAATCGATGTTTCATTTGAATTTATTGTTCAAAGAATTATTTAGGAATAGAACTTATTTCTTGTATCTTCAAATAAAAAATGAATGTCATGTTATCAAAATGTTTAACAGAATAACATTTCAACAAAAATGATTTAAATTTTCTTCCCTTTTAATTATATTTCTATTGCATACTGTAAGGATATTTTCTTCCCTCAATCATGTTCTCTATGCTTAAAAAGGAAAAAAAAAAGAAAAATAACGAAAGGACAACAACTTTTGTATAATTTTCTTGTCCCATAGTCTGTGGGTATTATGTAAAAAAAAAAAAAAATATTTCTTCTACGAATACATTTTTTTTTTCTTCAAAGAACATGCAACAGAATAAGAAAAAATAGGACACTCGAGTGTATTGTGTTCCCATTTCGCTTCTGGATAACGTAACGTTGTCGAACGAGTAAATAATGCTGAAAATCCATCAATAGTTTTCTGTTATCCTTAGAGACTATTTCTTGCAAGGATATAATGTATGTAGATAAACCTACATTATATAAAGAAAACGAAATAAACGAGCTTGTTACAAGAAAAAGAAAGTTTTCAAAAAAGACTCTACCGAGAAAACCCCATCTTTCTCAAAAAAGAACTTAATGTCATACAGAATATCCTGTAGGATTTTATTAAAGAAAAGTACTTCAAGGATATATACGATAATACAAAATCGACTAAGGGGACACTTATGTATTCACATGGGAAAACGTTCCACTAACTCTATTGCATATTATAAAAATAGTATTGTAGTGTCTATATACATAGTTTTGATTTCATTTACATGTACATATGTAAATGAAGTAACACAGAAATGCAAAAATGTGTACCTGTCCTCCTGGCGCTGGTGCTCCAACTGTATTCGCAATCGTGTGCAGGACCTCTACGTAAAGCTTTTCTTTTTCCTCGAAACGGTCGAGTATCTCATCGACTGGCTGTTCACGTTCGTTTTCTGGTAGAGTTTCGGCACGTGTCTCAGCGGCACGTACCGCTGACATCCGTCGGTTTTCTCGCTTCCATGCTAGAGATGTAAAATTCTCGAAGTATGAACCATCTGTTTCTTGAACACTGCAAATGCAAATATTGAATAGGAATATGAATATTATGTTTGTGTAGGATATTTAAAGAGTTAAAGAAGAGGTAAACCTATTTATGTAAACATTTAAAGGAACAAACAACCGAAATTCTCACAAGAAGATCATAATATTTGGTATATGTTTTTTGTATAACTGTTGAAAATATTATCCTTTATTGAATTAACTGTAAAAGATTTAAAAGACATTTGAATCATTCAAAGAAGAAATTTAAAAGGAATTTAAAATATGAAAGAACATATAAAGGGGTTCTTTAGTTCTATTCAATATATCTTGTGGGCTACAATCTGGACATTGATTGACCTATCCACCTGGAAGGTATAACTTTTTCGGATTTCTACTAACTTAAATTTTTAAAATAACCAGACATGGATAAAGTCTCGAGAAGTTCATAGAATCATTCCAAATTCCGCTAAACACTATTAAGTTATCTGAGTGAGTGTTTCAACAATTCAGCAATTCCAAAAAAACATTAACATAATTAAGATTTTCGAGGGTAAAACAAGTTTTGCGTAGCGTACCAAGTATTGGATAGTTTTTGAACTATTTCAAAAACTCTCATAAAAGTTCACTAAGAACAATTATTGAAATTTACTGAGAAAATACAAGAGCCCAGTTCATAAAGAAACTTATGAGTTGAGTCTTGTTGAGGAAATCTAACGATTTACAAACCTTCAGATTTTTAATAAACTTTCAAGGTTAGTGATGTACACTGTGCATAAATGGTAACTTCTTTTGAGAAGGGATACAAATAATCCGTACTACTCAGTTTTAACAAGAGGAAATTCTAATTATTTTGACTGTACTTTCCAACTTATTCAAATTATATAAAAAAAATAAATCGGGTGGCACAACGGCTCATGAAGAACCAAGGCCTAGTGACTAACAACTCGCAACCATTCTTGTGTGCGCCTATCGACAGGAATGGAAGGGACCTACAATCTTATGCCGAATCCGAACGGCTAGACGAGAAGCACTTATTCGTGACAAGTGATACTCTTGGAGGATTTGTCAATTCCTCGTGAGAGGCAGTAGCCCTGAAAAAAACTTTTTAGTTTTAGGTGGACGAGGCTGGGAAGCGAACCCAGACCTCCAGCGTGACAGTTGAACGCACTAACCATTACGCTACGGGCTACTACATTATATGATACATTTAATTTGTAAACATTTGTTCTGCAACCATCTTTTTCTGATAGCACAGATACTTGTTTAAAAAATAAAAAATAAAACTAAATCATTATTATTCACCTGTTTACAGGAAGTTTTCTACCAAACTCCCACCTGCTGAGTGTGTGTTCGTTGTTTACTATACAACGGAAACCTCAGCCACAAAACCTGCAGTAGACCCTGATGAAAGATTTTCCACTGAGTAGCTGTGTCCGCAACTACACAATATTATATGTATACATATATATGAACATAAGAGCTCAACACAATTAACCCATTCTATCATAACAACAATGAGGTTATTGGGCGAAATGAACGATTTCGATTTTAATATTCACCCTCTCTAAGCCCCAATCTTATGCAACTTTACTCGCAAAACACAAACCTTCATTTGCATTCATGGGGAGAAAGTAGCTTTTTTGAACGGTGATGGACTTTAAAATTCAAAAAAAAAAAAAAAAAAAACATAGCAGATGTAAATTAAATTATTATAAGACAAAAGTTAACTTAAAGTTATTTTAATTCAGGAAAGTTAGTTGGGGAAATTTTTCTTGGTCATGAACTCTGGAATTAAATTTTGTGCCATTTTTTTGAGTAGATGCTTTCAAATACTCGTATTGTCAAAATAGTAAGGGCAAAATAATAACTGAATTTGTCATATTATTTTCAATTACTTTTGGTATGATTGAAACTATTTATCCATGCTTAAAGAAAAGGCCGTTTCACTTTAATCTTTCACTTTCGGTCGCTCATTTCCAGTTTATTACTGCGAAATTCTAGTTCATTTATTTATTTATTTTTTCACCAATAAGAGTTTACAGTAACTCTTACAGACTAGTGAAATATGTATACAAAATTTGTCTTATTATAAAATTTAGTTAATTAACCAGAAAGAATAGGCTAAGCATATTTTTAAATGTATCCCTACTCAAATGAAAATTAAAATAAATAAAATCCGATATTTGGTTAATTTTTTCAATTCTAACAGAATGAGTTTAATAGAACGGATTCCATACTACACAGCAGAACTCCAGAGCTGATCTAACATAAGCGATGTAAAGCGTTTTTCAGGTATAAAGATCACTTAGACCTCTAGAGTTGCGGAAATCAAATCCAAGCATGGAGTTGGCTTTCCTAACTATGAATTCTAAATGGTTAGCGAATTTGAGTGTAGAGTCAAAAATAACTCCCAGATCTTTTTTGGTTGAAACTCTTTCGAGAACTTTGTTTTCAATATGATTATCATATACAAAAGGAGACGAGCGGCGACGGGAAAATGAAAAACATTGACATTTAGAGATGTTGATGTTTAATTGGTTGATTTTATCATGTTGATAAGCTTTGAAGATCTTCTTGTAGAAGCAGTCAACCGGATCATTAATGCATCTCAGAAATTTGAGATCATCAGCAAACATCAAGGAAAAGGAATTTAAGAGAAAATCAGGTAGATAATTTTTAAATATAAGAAACAAAAGTGGTCCAACATGGCTACCTTGGGGAATACCCGAGGAAACATCTGTTGGACTTGGGACAATCGATTCAATACGGACATATTGAAAACGTCCTGTGAGATATGAGCGCAACCAATTTAGCAAGTTAGAATGTATACCTAGCTTTTCAAGGTTATGAATTAAAATTTTGTGGTGAACTCTGTCAAATGCTTTGGCAAAATCCGTATATATAACATCGACTTGATATCCTTTTTCTAGATTATTTAAAACAAAGTTAGAGAAAATTGTAAGATTTGTCGTAGTTGATCTCCCGGATACAAATCCGTATTGAAATGGAGATATAGTCATTTTAGACCTGGGTCTAAGTTAAACATAGCTTTGGTTGAATTTTCGGACGTTGATTCTATATTTTTAAGGTTATCATTTCAAAATATTTGAAGCTATTTGTGTAGTGTACCAAGTTAATTATCTTATAAAAATATAAAACCAACAATTAGTAATTAAAATCGGTCTGTATTCATTGAGCCAAAATTGTCTTAAACTGTAGTTTAGTTAAACCTGGGTCTATCTGCGACTATGAATATGCCCCATAGTCTCTTTTAATAAAAACGAAAGCTTATCGCAAAATATTTTTTCAAAAAGTTTTGGTATTACAGATAACTCGCAAGTCGGGCGATAGTTGGGTGTGTCCTGTTTTGGACCACTTTTATGAATAGGAGTTATTAAAGATGTATTTAAGATGCTAAGGAGATCAACCTCGGTACAAGATTTTAACTCAGCGGATTATCCAGATATAAGGTTGCTATTGAAGATGACACGAGCAATTGGAATAGTAAATCCCATACGTTAATTGGTGGGTTAAGATTTTGAGATCAGGCTAAGGTGCGGATCAATGATTTAAACGCAACGATTTCGTTGGATTATTTGAGGTTCAATTTCAAACCGGGGATCAACATTTTAACCCACTGACCTTGGCGGCGATGCACGGTTTAAGTATGAGAATGGTTATTATGAAATACTTGAGCCCAGCAACTTGTTTGTACCTACTCTATTCCGCGAAAGTCAGTAAGCTAAGATCGTTGATCGACGTTTAAAATTAAAGTCGATCAGTTCTGTTCAATATTATAACCCACCGATTGTGGGATAAAGTAGAGCTAATAAAAATTCCTATTTTTGAATCGGTGAGTTAAGAACTTAAATGCAGGCTGAGGCTCTGATCCTTGATATTAGCTTCAAACTGCAGATCAAAATTTTAAGCCACAGACTTCGGGAGAGATTCAACTATGGATGGTTCAAGTATAGGATTACTTATTATGACATACTTGACACATTATTTGAATCTCATTTATCAAGTTATGAGCTAAAATCTTTGGTCCGTCGGTTTAAATATATGTGGTTCAGTCTCCAATCAATACTCTAACTAATCGATTTTGGCTGATTAACTTAATTTCAAGCAAATATCAGGGATCAAGTGTGTTATATTATAATAATCAACCTTATATTTGAGCCTGGTTGGACCTTGGTTCCGCTTATTTCGATGGAGTTAAAATCGTTGATCCGTAGTTCAAATAAACGTGCATAATCCCCGGTTTAAGGTTTTAACCCACGAATTTTTGAACATTGATTGGGGTTTAATCAGTGTTAAAGTATTTCATAGTAACCTCAATCCGCCAAAATCAGTGGATCTGACGATCAGTCCCGCCTCAAGATTTACACCTTTGTTTTAAAGTATGTCTTAGTATACAATCTCGCCCTTGAACCGTCTATCGTTGAACCTCAGTTATTCGCCGCAATCGTTTTTTTTTATATATATTCCACGCGCGCAAAAGGGGTTAACCCTTAAAATGTTTTTAACACAGCAAGAGCGATTAGGTAAGTAGGAGAGGATTTAGAAGGAGATACCGATGCACATTGGTTTTGAACGTTTGCACATCAAAATGGGAGGGGAAAGTCGAGTCGAGTGCCGCCCATGGATAGCGGCATTGGGGGTGGGTTTCGCTTTAACGACAGGAGACAACATTGAGTTTTAGAAGCATTAAATTCTACGCGGTTTTTGATTCCCCATTGGACAAAGCTGTCGAGATCAGAATTTAATGAGCTTATCATACGCTGCCGTTCAAGTTCCACATCCGAAGGACATGGATGACAATTTGTAAACGAATATGAAAGCTGAGGGTACTATCGTCAGCAAAACAGTTTAATGGATTAGAAGTTTCAGACAAAAGATCATTTATAAAAATAAGGAAGAGAGTCGGAGACAAAACGGAGCCCGGGGGCACACCAGCATTTATGTTGTGGATTTCAGACTTGAAACCGTCTAATACGACTTGTATTGAACGGTCCGAAAGGTAATTTCTATTCCAACGAAGAAGAGGTTTTCGATAACAGAGCTTGGTGCCAAACTCTATCAAACGCTTTTGAAATATCAAGTGCAATAATCTTACTTTCTCCAAAACGATGTAAAGATTTGTTCCACTGTTCGATGAGATATACCATCAGATCACCACTATGAAAGCCGTACTGCCGGTCATTAAGAAGCTTTCGTTCCTCGAGATATTTCTTGAGCTGGAAATTAATCAGCGTTTCCATGACCTTGGAAAGAAGGGACGTGAGTGCAATTGGTCGATAGTTAGAGGGTGAAGAAGGTACGCCTTTTTTAGGGACAGGCTGGACAAATGCTGTTTTCCATCCACTCAGAAAGAGACCAGTAGAGTAGGACAGATGGAAAAGCTTACGCAGTGGTTTTCCAACGTTGAAGAACACCTCTTCAGAACAATGGGAGGGATACTATCTGGGCCAGCGGATTTGTCTTTTAGAACTCTAGCAACTGCACGAGTGCGAAAGAAGATTTGTCCCATAAAATCATTTACGCTCTCAAGTACAGGAGGAGTCATAACACTTTCTGGCAGCGTCGAATTAACAGCAAACTGTGCTGCACGCAAATTGGCTTTATCTTGCGAGCTGACAAAAGGAGTATCATTGAAGATCATTGGTTAAAATCTTCATCCGCGGATTAAATCGTTTGTTTAATTAGCCTTAAACACCTTTGTCAATTAAATTAAGCTTAACCCAGATAATGGGCCTATAACATATACTCAATTCACCCCTGTTCAACTTCATCGAAATCTCTGCGGGAAATATCACAGTACATCTCTGCTAAAGGGTCTTCGTATACACTTGCCCCTATTATAATACCATTATGGTTGGGGTTATGAGGACATAATGAAACTTATTGTTTTTGAAAGTTACATATATCTACTCTACCTAGAATGAATATATCATCTCCTGGTGGAGGAATGTGTTTAATGAAACAAAAAAGCCCTCTGTGGTTTGAAAACACCTGCTCTTGAGGGACTTATTACACACAAATAACTTATATGAGATTTTAATATTTATCTAGGTTTAAATTTAATTTACGTTTTCCAGACAAAATTAAAAAAAAAAGGTAAAAACAGTATAACTTTCACCTGAAATAAGATAAAACAAAAATTTAGATTCCAAGAAGTGGAAATGGAAAAAAAATAGAAAATATACGTAGCACAACAAAATGCAAACTTTTTTCTCATATTTTTTTTTTCTTACGGTAGACAACTCCGGAAACAGAAAAAAAAATAGAAAAAAAAATATTTCATTCTTGACGAACCAAAATCCAATTTCTATCATTTTAAAGAAAAAAGACAAACAAAAAATCTTAACACCTTAACAATGCACACATAGACAAATTTGTCTCCTCATTCTCATTCGTGACTAGAATGTGTGAGTAGATTCGGATATCTCTGTTTTTTTGTTGTGTGTCCTCTTTTCTGTAAGATTAAAAGTTTATTTGCCAAAAGTTGAGCGTTAAAATGAAAATAACTATAGGATAAGGGACTCAAAAAACACACAACGTACCGCCTGTAAAAGGTATAGGTACCGTATACACAAACACAAAAGCTGGGATCTTTATAGATGAAGTGACATAAAATACCATGCAAGTTTTCTTTTCAATGCGATTCTTTCATAAGAATTGTACAATATTGTGAACTTGAAAGTGGCCAGGAATTCTTTTTAAACCTCTTAATTTTTGTTGTTTATTTTGTATATTTTGAATTACTTAAGCTTTGTTCTTGATTTTGTGACACAGGTTTATGTGTACATTATTATTTGAATGCGGCAAAGTTAAAAAGTAATTAAGTTTAAGAAATTAGGGAAATCAAAAATGAGAATAAATGCACACTAAAGAGGGTCTGACAACCCTTAAACTAATTAAACACAGTGCGAGCGTCAGGAAAATAGGGAAGTATTTAATAGTTGATACCGATACACATTGGTTTTGAAGCTTACACGCTAGCACGCTTACATGCTTACACGCTTACACGCTTACACGCTTACATGCTTACACGCTTACACGCTTAAAGGCTTACACGCTTACACGCCTACATGCTAACACGCTTACACGCTTACACGCTTTCACGCTTACATGCAAACACGCTTACACGTTTACACGCTTACATGCTTACATGCGTACACGCTTACACGCTAACACGCTTACTAGCTTAAACACTTACAATACACAATTTTGTTCTTACGCCTAAAATCCAACTGCTCTACCATCATCATTCTGCAACAATCAGAAGTGCTCCAAATAATTTATATCAATTCTATGAACATGTGCGTGTACCACGCCCCTTAATGAAAAATATTAAATTCGGCTTTTCGCGGATTTATCTCTGTCTTTTCTCTTTCTAATTTTGACAGTGCATTACAAAAAAAAATTAAAGAAAAAACCGAAATCAAGGGATCAGCGTTACCACCATAACTACTTTTTTAATTTTAGTTTTTAACTGACGAACACATTTCTTACAGTGTTTATTATGCAAAATTGGACGATTTAGTTGGAGCTTTAAGATATGGGTTATCTCGGCTTGTTTTAATTTCTACGCTTCTCGCTTCAAATTTGTGAAATGAAATTCTTATGTTTTGCAGATTATTTTTCCCATACAAATTTTGACAGTTTATTTCTTCCGTTATAAAAGCCTATGGTTTATAAGCTTTCTATGGGTTTTCCGCGTTTTGCATGAATACCCCTATTGTAACAACGAAATAAAATTTAAAAATAGTGTTACAGTTTTGTTACATTTGTAACATTGTGGTAACGCTGTTTGTTACCCTTGATTTAGAAGAGCTTTTTTTGTCTGTTGTGTTTTTTTTTTAGCTCCGTTTGCCACTGACGTTTGTGGGAAGAGCCTAATTTGTTCCTTTGTACACACCACAAGGCCTACCGTTTCACAGTGGGACCGTAGTAGGTCATAGGGTAAAAGTTTGATGTTGTTATTATCGCCTCATATTTCCCTATAGTATTAACATAGCCATACCACCTGATTACACAAAAAAAATCAAATCCACAAACAGAACTTTTCATTCAGTGGTTTGATGTGGGACATACCAGACAAATATCGTTGTCATAATAAGTGTTTTTTTTTGCAATAAGCTTTAAAGTCCTATTTGTTTAAGAATAGTTTTTTTTTAATATTTCTTAGTAATGGATATTCAAACTAAAGGTATGTACTATATTAGTAAAGTATGTTTTATTATTTTTATGACTTCATAACCAAGAGCAAGTTTCCACAAAGAAAGTCCAAAATTTGATTTTGTGTCTCTTTTTCTCCAATTCAACGAGACTTTTACTAACAAAGTCATGAAAAGTCATACATGAATCATATACCTACCAAAATATTCGTTTATATATGTAGTTCCAAAAACAACAACATCTAGCTACGTCTAACTGCGTCCAGCTGCGATGAGCTGCGATTGACTCTGCATTCTCCTTCCAACTGCAGCATATTTCATATATATATTTTTTTTTTTGTTTGAAAGGTGCTTGTCTGAAGAGTTCTTTTAAACGTTTGGGGGTTCTGGATATGTGGTTGTCTTTGAACAATGTGAGGTCTTCTTTTTGTTTTATTATAAAAAATATCTTGTTATCTAATATTATGAAAATAAAAGTTAAGAAAACCTCTAAAAGTGGTTCTAGAAAAACTTTTTTTTGTATTAATTGTTTGAAAAAAATGTGTACCTATACATTTTCAAAGATAAGAACTCAAATTAACTGATAAGCTCATTATTATTACCTTTAAAACAAAAAAAAAAAAGTTTATAAAAAGTTAATGTATTTTTCCTACCTACAAGAATTTTTATTATTTGAAGATTTGAAAAAGTGGGCGGACATTTTGCCTGATGATTTCTTATAGAATTGTTTATCGACCATGAAAATTTCATTGAAATCGGTGGAGTGGTTCAGATTCTATCAATCTATGACCGCCTTGCCATACAACTGGAACCACTGTGCGTTTGTGCGAAATTACAAGATTTTACGATGTCGGGAAGTGCTCCATAATTTCGATGAGTCAGTGAGTGAGTCAGTGAATGAGTCAGTCAGTCAGTCAGTTACGGTTTTTGTGATTTTCGCAGTCCTATGTCTCAGGAACGGTTTATGCTTAAAAGTTAAAATTTGGCGAGGTGTCTGTGATTGATGAACTTAACAGATACTGCGAATTTGAACTTTCTGAACTTTGTTGGTACTGACGTTAGAGGGGGTCAAAAATCGCCTGAGTTTCATCCTGTAAAAAGGGTGTAGTGCCAGAGCTTGGCTTTCAATGTTCTGTTCTTAATGTTCTTTCTATCTTACTTAACTTTATAATTATGACATAAATGTTCCTTTATTTTGGTAATGCTTACACAACCTACATAACCTAACCACCTGCGTCCATTTAGTTTTGGGACGAAAAATTCTCTTGGAATATTTGTATACAAAAATAGATTGAGGTGAAGTAGAGGAGGATGTTTATTATATCGTATCCATCTTGGGAGCTATCATCATCATCAAGAACCAACTAAACAAAATGTAATTGTTTGTGTATAATCGTATACTATCTGTATATCTAACCTAAGCCTAATCCTCCAAGGATTAGTTGTTCATCATCATTTTCACCTGAAGTCCTAGAGTTTACGGTGAACCGACCATGGCGGCGGGCGGGCGAATGGATTTAAATGGTAATTTTGTGGAATAAAAGTTGGTTTCATTACCATCAATTGGAGGTGATTTAATATTTAAATTGTAATAATAATACACTCCAGTGTCCTTCATCAATGAATTTTAAAGAAGAATAAAATTAAGTTACGCTTAAGCCTTAGAGAATACCTAGTAATCCTTCTGTTTTAATTTACATGAGCCACGAATACCAGCTATATTGTTAATTCATTGTTATTATGCTGTCGTAGATTAGATATAATTTATACAAGCATGGCTGAAGATGAATTGGCAGAATTTGGGATTCTATGTAATAGATATTTTTTTATTTAATTTACAAGAAAAAGACGCTTTATTTGTTTACATTTTTTGAACTCTTTTTTATTATTCACAGAATTTTGTTAATCAGAGTTTTGAAAAGCAGAATTATGTAAAGCAGAATTTTAAAAAGCACCATTTTTGAAGCTAAATTTTGACCTCGGCAGAAGTTCGACCCAACCCATCCCTGCGGCATAAGGCTTCATATATATTTACTTCTTATGTTTCCAAAATGTCATGTTGTTATCGGAATAATAATTAAAAGCAATAATAAAAATAGAATAATATGTACATACGTACAGTTATTCCTCTGCTCTACTTTTGCTTGCAAAAAATTACTAAATCCGATTACTCAAGCCAATCCCTGTCTCGATGAAACAACAAAATATCGCAATGTTAAGCAATAATAATAAAGCCCTTCCTCTGAAGAATAAAGACAAAGAAGATAATGACTAAAATTCATTATTAAAAGAAGGACTTGTTTAGTTTGCAATAACTACGTCAACATAATAAAATAAAATTCGAAGGGTTTATTAAAAAAATATCCATATTTTTCTTCTTCGTCTAATATTATTCCGAAGACAAATTAAACAAATTAATATGTCATGCCCCTATAAGTCAAAAATAGTCAGCAAACAAATAAAATTCTTACGGAGATAATAAACTTACGTAAACATATTTTTCTCTCATCTTAATTTATTGTTTCTGACATAACATTATTGTCTGGTTTGGCTCGGATTAACTTTTCAGACTTCATGAAAAATTTAAATTTTAAATAAATGATGATGTCGTTATACCGAAGGACCTTTCCCCATCATCAATGCAAACCAAATCACACAATAAAATAGAAAATTATCTCTGGATGAATTTCCCACCACATCAAACTGTGATCATCATTTTAAATGTCATTATTTTCATGGATCTGGGGGTTATATTCTGAATAGGTAGAATACAAAACCGAATTGTTCCGTTTATGTCATCAACAGAAATATGGTTCGGTTCTTTAAAAAAAGAAGACAAATGTAACAATAATAATAATTGTCTGATGCGACAACAATGACCGGAAATAAAAAGAAACCTTAAGCCATGTGGATTAATGAGAAAGATATTACTTCTCCTTGAGTAACTATCTAGTTACTGTAGTATAACTATTAGGCAAAAAGTTATGAAAGTGCATTTTTACTATAAAAAATAGAAAATGATGATAAATTTGAGGTTGAGGCTCCTGCTGGTCATTGCATTAGGTCCAATATTTCATTTTAATGATATGTCCAATATGTCATAAAAATGTAAATGCAATTTTTTCTTACTAACGTAGAAATACCGGAATGCGAACCTTTAACAAAAGCAAGGAATTCGGGAATATGACAAAAAAAAGGCAATTTGCGCAAAAAACCTCAAAACATTATTTCCGTTATTCGATTTTTTTTAGTCAAAACCTGTAATGCAGTGTTATTAAAACTGTTGTAATGATTACATGTAAAAACTTTAATCAAAATCATAAGAGCCGTTTTCGAGCTACCCGTTCTATGAGCGGATGATAAAATACTTTCAATTTTTGTTCTTCTCATGAGAAAAAAACTGTGAAAATTTCATTAAATTCCTTTGAGCCAATTCCGAGCAAAAATAAAGCGTGAAAAGTGGATGTGGACCTGGAAAAAAACTCTCAACATTTTATCAGGGTTCCGGGAAACCACAAAATGATTAAATTGGGCGTGGCAGTGGGCGAATATTAGTTTAAGTATTTTAAAATTTTGTTTCCACATAACAACAAATTGTGAACATTTGATCAAAACCGTAGGAAAAGTTTTCGAGAAACAATAAAGTTTAAAACTTGGGCGTGGCAGTAGGTGGATTTAACTGAAAATATTCTTCGATTTCTTTTCTTGCTAATATACACGGACTCTGAAAATTGCATTAAAATCGTTGGAGCACTTTCGAGAAAAAGAAGAGCGTGAAAAATGAGTGTGGTAGTGGGCGGATTTCACGAAAACTATTTTTCAAATTTTCGCTCTACCCATATAAACGGACTGCAATTTTACTCTAAATCCTTTGGGTCGTTTTCTGAAAAACCAGCCATTTCCGTGAATTCCACGAAGCAAATTAATTCGAAAAGGGGCGTGACAGTGGACGGATTTTACTTCAATTATTTTTTTAATTGTTTCTTAAAAAAACAATCTATTAAATCTTTATCCAAATCGGTGTACCCGTTTCTCAGCAATCAGTAGCCGAATTTAACTTTAACTATTTTCGATATTTGTCTTGCTCATATAAATAGACTCTGAAATTTTCATTCGAATCGTTTCGGTGGTTTTCGAGAAAACCAGCAATTTCCTTGAATTCCATGAATAAAATAAAAATTGAAAGGGGGCGTGGCAGTGGGCAGATTTTACTAAAAGTATTTTTCTAATTTTTTTCTCGTTTATTAGAACAAACTGTGAAAATTTCAACCAAATCGTAGTGGCCGTTTCCCAGAAACGAAACAAACGAGAAAAGTGGGCGTGGCAATGGGCGGGTATTAAAAATAAAAATTTCAAAACTGATATTGCGAATGCTTCTAAATTCAGCCTAGCCTAGAATACAACTTGACGCGTAAGCTGGTGTATTATTAATATAAAAAAAACTTTATGTATTAACTAATTCTAATTTGGCACGGGTTGCCAAATGTATGCTTTTAATATAGGGTTCTCCAATAAGAGGTGTTATTTTGATATTCAAAGAAAAATGGCATTTTTTTTAGATAATTGATCGTATGTTTATTTCAATGTAAAGAGGAAAGTATGCCATTAATAATGAAAAACAATATCAGCCAAATGACCGCCACAGCTACGCTTGCATAACAACAGCTATTCAAAATGACACCTCTTATTGGAAAACCCTTTAAAACAAACGAATTAACAGCAAATGACTAGAATTTATGTGGGCTAGCACCAATACTATTCGTCTGTTGCATTGCAATTGATATACAATTAAACTTGTACTGGGGTTAAGACCGATTAGGTGACCACGGAAATGCGATGGATACACCATCGGCTTTTAAATAAAGCCACAACTTTATTATTATTTATTCTGGAAAGGTTTATATAACATAAAATAGGACTTAGGGAAAACTACAATATGTCATCAGTACTTTTTTTTTAATGGACTTGAGCCGTTTTTCCCTCGACCCTTCGCCATCATATGCCAAAATTTACTTTCTTAAAATAATGTGAAGTCGAGATTTTGAACAAAAACCTCAATACGATAATAGAAAATTCAAAAACAATGGGTCTCGCAATTTTATCTGTCCGTCTGTCTCTTTGAAATTTGACTTGGAACTTTCTGTTTTTATGGTTAAACATTTCATTGGGTTCGAGAGATTTTCGTGAAAAAATAGTTTTTTGGTGATAAGTGGGTAGTGCATGCTTTTTTCGAAAATCGATTCAAAAAAATAAAGTTGAGTTTTGAACAAAAATGCAAAGACCTGTCCATTCCCCATTCAACAACGTCAACCGCAACCTCATTGCCATATAAAGACTTTTAGTTTTTGGGCTGAAAATTATTGGATTTACTTTGAATTAAAATATCTTTGCAACCAGACCTCATAGAAAAAACGCAAAGGCTTTTGAGCTTAATTTGCGTAACTGTAGGCATACAAATTCATCCAAGCTTTCAAAACTCAAAACTCCATTGAACCATGTATTTTATTTCCGTTTATCGAGCTAACCAACCGAACTAAATGAAATCCTTTTTTTAAATCTTTGAAATAATAACAGCGGTACAAAATTTCCAATAAAAATTTTTTTGAATACAAAAAAGGATTTATTTTACTGTGGCGCGGCTGTGCAATTCATTTATCCAATTTCAACACTTAACGTTTTAATTTCTCGTATTTTGAAAACTTCGCTCTCAAAGTAAAAATTTCGCAAATTCAGAAAATGCTCTCACTATCCATCGAAGGTAAAACTAAGTTTCTTAGGGCCAATTTTTCAATAGTCAGTTAAACCTCAGATAGTTTTTATTCTTCAGATAAAACAAAAATTTGTTCTTGTTGCCATAGTATTTATTCCTTTGATAGTTTAACTGATGATTGAAAAATCGGCTCTTAGTGCTGGGATACACGATCGCAAAAAAGAATAAATTCACGAAAGAGAAGGGATGATTTTTAGAAAGAAAGAAAGGGATGCAATTTTTTCCGTTTCTTTCTTTCTTTCTACAAATCATCCGTTCTCTTTCGAGAATTAATTCTTCGTGTATCCCAGCACTTAATTAAATACTTTCGAATAATTTGGGAACTCAAAAGACTTTAAAATAAAATATTTATTAGTTTGCGGGTTAGCAAATATTTAATTTGTATTTAAATTTGAACTTAGCAAAAATATTAGGTAATATTTCAAGATATCGTTATGCGGTTATGCGAGGTATCTTAAATCCGTAAGATTTTGATAATTATAGTTTTAAAATTTGCAAATATTTAAATTTCGTAACAAATTGGTAAAATTCATTTTTTAAGATCGGTTTAAAAAATATAAATACAAATATTTTGCAAAAAAAAAGCATAAAGTGATTTCGAATAAATGATTTATTTTTCTTTAAGTTTTACAAAATATTAATTAGTAATAAACATTCATTTTTGAGCATGGCCTAAGCCGTCTGGCAGTTGACAATTAAAACATAAAGTTTATAGAAAGTTATACATATTTTATTTTTTTTTTATTTTATCAGAATAGTTCCTCCATAATTCGATTTCTATAATAAAGCGCCAGCTTCACAAATTGAAACAAGGATTTCCAATCCGCTCCGTTTAGTACACTAGACATCTCATCTTCACTAAGTAAACTTTTTCCAAAAACGCTACTGCGAGTTTCCCTTAAAATAGGACACTTGCCGAGAAAGTGATGGATGTCCTCTCTTGCTCCCTGGTTGCATAGACTGCAGATTTCTGGACGATCGTTTCTATGTGGCATAAAGTTAAGTGACAGCAACTCTCCTCTTGTTATTAAAACGATTGACATGAGGGCGGTTGAGTACTCTTCTTTGAAATAGCTTTTGGTTGACAGGTTGTAGTCAAGCCTTGCGTATATGAGCCTATTTGTTGATTGTCTCGCTCTTACAACAAACTCATCTCTCTTCTTTACATCTACTGCACTGATCAGATCATAGAGATCAGCTTGCCATTGAGCTATGTTTTCATCGAGGATGAGTTGACGACCGCAGTAGGTAGCCAAATTAGGCCATTTGTAGAACCAGGACAATTTTCTTCTTAAGATAACCATAGTGAGTCTTCTGGGAAGTCTGTTCTCCTCCATGTTTGCCGTTTTCAGTATGTAGTCTACCTGCATTTTCAGCGTTGAGATGAATTCAGGAGGCAGTTCCGTCTCGAGCATGAGAATGTGGTTTGCTGTATAGCTTGGAAGCCTGAACTTTCTCTTAAAAAAATATTTTAAGAGTTGATCTACCTCATCAAATTCTGCACATTATGGCCTTGGCTGTTGTTTCGAAAATACTAAATTTGTTTTTGAAGCAAACATCCTTATTTTGCATCACAGCTTTCCAGGTTGCGTTTAGAGCGTTTTTGGATTTGGCGAGTTTTTCTGTCATATGGTTTCTGAGATTAAGGTTCCTCGATATTTTAACTCCAAGGAAATTATAGTCACTAACTACTTTAATTCTTTGGTTATCGTAACTCCAGCTTTCGTTGCGACAGTTTGGGCCTCCACCGTTACGTAAAATCATTACTTTAGATTTGCTGAGGTTTACCTGAAGCCTCCATTTGTTGCAGTACTCAGATATTCTGTTTATCATCAATTGGAGACTTTCAGGCATTTCAGACAACACCACAATGTCGTCCGCTAACTTTAAGGTTTTTACAAGTAGATTTGCAGTAACTCTTGCTCCACCCTGTAAAACATCCTCGATGTCGTCTATGAAGAGAGCGAATAAAAGGGGACTTAAGTTACACCCCTGTCTTAAACCTATTTCTACCTCGTAGGGTTCCGATAAATTATCTTTGAACGCAAGCACAGAAGTTGTAGAGTCGTACAATGTTTCCAGAATACGTCTGAATTTCGTTGAGATACCTTTATTGTAGAGCTTAAGCATCAGAGCTTTCCTGTCTATGGTATCAAAAGCCGCTTGGAAATCAATAAAGAATGCATACAATTTCTTTTTGTTTTTGATAAAAATGTCCGCAATGCTGGTAAGTGTGTAAATTTGGTTAATGGTTGAATAATTTTTGCGGAAACCAACTTGGGATTCACGCGCAGGAGATTGTTTATTTGTACCCAGTTGTAAAGTCTTTTGTAGAGTATCTTTGTGAGAATTTGCATTGTTGTGTTCAACAAAGATATTCCTCTATAGTTTCTGGAGACTGTGCGATCACCTTTTTTTAATATCGTTGTCACGATGGATTCTTTAAAATAGCTTGGCACACAGCCATGATCATAGGCATAGTTCAGCGCTAAAGTAAGAATTTCTACCAGTACTGGGGGACTGAATTTGTAAAATTCTGATGGAATACCGTTGGAGCCAGGTGCTTTGTTGCTTTTGAGTTCGTCCAAAACTGTTTTCACCTCTGAAATGCTGAATGAAGCATCCAGGACTTCATTTGCTTGAAAAGGGATAGCAAATTGAAAGGTAGTACAAAACTTGTCTTTTGTGAGGTTTTTGAAATGATCCTCTAAGTCTTCGTTATTAAGCGGTAGAGAAGATTGGTGCCATTTGTTGTCGTTGTTGACAAAGCGAACTTTTCTCCAAAACTGAGACGCATCCCTGCAACTTGATAGGTCCTGCGCGATGTTTTCGAAGTAGGCTTGACGCTTTGATTTCAGCAGAGATTTTAGAAGTTTGTTCAACGTCAGGTACTCCCGCTTGATAAGCTGATTTTGAGGGTACTTTCTGAGAAGTTTTAACTAACCGAATGATTTTTGTCTTGCCTCTGAGCACTCCTTGTCAAACCATTTTTCTCGAAAGTTAGTTCTGATATTTTTCGACATACAGGGAGTTGGTATCGAAATTGCAATTGTATCGTCGATTTTAGAAGGACTGAGATACGAAACGGAAGGGACTAGTTGTTGGGAGATGTTGCTTTCCAACGCTGCGACATACTCATTTGCAACTGATTGTTTCCATTTATATTTTGTAGGTAATGTATCCAAAACATTTGCTAGTTCTTGATTCGTTGACAACTGAAAAGACACCTGGATAGGGAGATGATCGGAGTGGATTTGCGATAATACTTCGAAATTGTTCACTAGATTACACCAATCACCAGCTACCATTGCATAGTCAATCACCGAGCTACACAGAGGTCCGATGAAGGTATAGTCTCCTTCAGCGTCTCCTTGCGTGCTTCCGTTACATATACTTAGTCCGAAGGAATTGCGGAGGTCAATGATTTTTCTTCCTTCTCTGTTTAAGACGGAGTCTCTTGAACGACGAAGGGCTAGGTTCTGCAGTTTGTTTTCACTTTCGATTGCTCCTGTTCTAGCATTGAAGTCGCCAATAAGCATGATGTTTTGAATATTGGAAGTGTAGAAGGTGTCCTCAAGCATATTAAAGTATCTCTCCCAGCTAGTGCAATTTAAATAAACAAGAATCAAAGATAAAATATGAGAGTTTGATTTGATTTCCTTATAAATCAGGTCATCATTTCCCTTAAAAACGATTTCCACACTTCTTATATTAGGTTTATAGCCAATCAGCATTCCTCCGCTAGCTCTTCCTTTTCTGTTGAATTTTACAGCTGGTGACCACTTGAATTTGTGATTTGGAAAATAAAGTTCAAAATTTGTGTAATGTTCTTCTGTGACATGAGTTTCAAGTAAAACAAATATTTCATATTCATTAATAAAATTTATAAAATCTACTGAGCTTATCTTATTTTTTAAACCTGCTATATTATAACTTAGTATTCTAATGTTAACTACATTTAAATTTTGACATACGGCATCTACTTAATTATTATTAATAAAATTGTTTGTGTTTAAATGAGTTAAGATATTTGCCCCTGAGTCCCAATTCAAGATTTGCATTGTGTGTTCACCCGAAGATGATGCAGGTCTAGCTGACGTTTCTCGTTGGTTGACGTTTCGTCTGACATCTCGACTTATGTTTTGATTTTGAAAGTGATTTTTTTCCTCTAAAAAGAAACACATTGAAATTATGTATCTTAAAGGTTTTGTTTCCCTTTGTTCCTCCTATACATCTATATAATAAATTGGCCTATACGGAATATCTTTTGTTTTGAATTGAAGTGATTTCTGCAAATGTCATCTCAACTGTTGACACAAGAGTGCTAGTTCTTCAATTCTGTATAACTGAAGAGCAAAAAGAGCACGTACAACGAATTCTCTATATACATATGTAATCAAATCCCAAGTCCCTCCAGTGATTAGTTGCTCCTTCGAAGACCATCTCTTACATTAACCATAAAACATATTTTTACCCACCATAAATAAGTACTTCTTGCCTTGTATGTACGTCGCATCGCTGCCATTGTCGTCGTACATCCCTTTAGACTAAGCGAAAAGGAATTTACTTTAATATCACTACACATCGCGTGCCATTGTATCATGTTCCATAGAATTGGAGAAATGTCGAGTTGAGTCGAGTTTCATTTGAATGTTCATTTCATTGTTAATTTCATTGTTCAGTTCATGTCTTGATTAAGAGAGATATAATGGCCTCCAGGAATTTAACAAAATTGCTTTAATGGATGTAAAATGTTAAAAATGTTTCCATGTTTTGCTATTAAAGCAGGGGAGGTTGAGAGAGGGGTCCAAGGGTGAACAAAAACTGGATTGGATTTGTAAATCCAAAAGGGGCAATCGTTTTATGTATCTAAACGTTTTCCTACTGTGAAACTGTTATAAATTCGCGAATAAATATAGAAAAGGCATTTTGATTTTATAGAATGAATTTATGGTTTCATATTTATAAAGGAAGGTATCTTCTAATTTAATATTTCTGTATTAGTTTGTTTCTCATTTATTTCCCTTGTATTAGGAATTACTGTTTTTAGAGCTAAAAGGCTTTTAGAAACGAATTCACAAAATTACTTATTCTGGGAATGATTTTCACGTTGATTGTATAGTTATAATAATATTTCATATATAGCTAAATTTTGGTTTTTGTTATGAATAATAAAATATACCTAATAGATTTTGTGCATATATTATATATTTAATAAAACAAACCAATCATGCTTTTCCTTTTATTAGTACATTATGCACCTTTGCGAACTGGAAACTTTTTACCTCAGTTGGAATGCTTGATAGCCAGGGCCCCTAGATAGCTTTAAATGTCATGCTGTTAACATTATCATACAAACTTTATTTGACTACCTTGTAGTTAATTGGCAAAATTACTTAATAGGTTATAGGCAGTGGCGGATCCAGGGGGATGGTTATAGGGGCTAAAGGCCCCCCACAGCTGATTGTTAAAATAATTTGAAATATAGAAAGCAAAACATTACAACGTGTAAAGTTTTATATTCGCCTAAAATATTGTTAAGATGAGAATTTTGATGGACAAAATAACGTGGTTGGGGCTCAACAATTAACATGTTCTGCAACGTCTTTTCTTAGCCCTAAGGTTGGGGCTAATGCCTGAAGTGAATTGAAAAAAAAAACAATCGGGAGCTATGAATAATGGACGTGTTTCATGCAACGACAATTTTCCCTTAAAACAAAACCCAGAAAATTGTAAAAAAAAACAACGTGGGACTAATAAGGTCTGAGAATATTGGACAAAAAACGTAGTCAGGGTTAAACAACTATCACCCTAAAAACTAACCTTATTCCAGAGAGCTTTTGGGGCATAAGTCTAAGGATTTTCAAAGTCCGAAGTTGGGGCTAAAGCTTGAAGATATAATTTAAAAAAAACGTGGTTGGGGCTTAACATTTACATGTCAAAAGCAACAACTGTTTACCTACACTAAAAACTTAGCTATTTTAACGAAAGAAACGCAATTGATTCTAAAACAATAAGAGTACACCGGGGTGTAAAGTTAAGTGTAAATGTTTAATACAACAGGAATTGTTTCTTACGGTCTTGGCAAAGCTTAGAGCATTTTGGGGCTTAGTTTTTAAAATTTCAAAGGTCCAAGGCAATACATACAAAACATTTAGGGATAAGCAATTCAATACAAATTCTCTAGTCATGGAGCCAAATTCCAAAAACTCTGTGAACTCAGAAAAATCTTGCAGGTGGACATGAATATTTACAATCTCTATAGACTCTTGAGTGACTTACAAATTTATCGACGCATTTTTTGAACAGAAATAGAAGTGTGCAGCGTAAACCAAAATTCATTGACACTTGCAGAATTGTGCCGTGCAGCTTATTTTTTAGAGCAGCTGTTTCTTATGCCGGACTAAAAGTCTTGAAATTTTAATATTTTATGTTCCGATCCACAAAATATTATTTTCGTGCTTTCCAGTGACAATTTGAAGAAAACAGTAAGGTTCGTTGATTTGGCTAATTAAAGAATATGAGGTCAAAACACATTATGAGCTTTTGTCAGTAACACCACTTAAATATCATTTTTCTGAACTAGCATTACAAAGAGTTTTTAAATTTTGTTAAAAAGGTGAAGTTCTAAGCATACCTTCAGCTAATTTAAACAAACACTTACATAATGTACATAGGTGGGCACTTGATACCTACTCAATTATTAAGCAATATACCTATAAATAAACGAATTTGTTCGCGTGGTTTGAGGCTTTAAGGTGGCTAGAACTTAAAGTTATAAATAAGTTATACTACTATGTTTTGATGAGCCTTTATATCGGCTTTCAAAAATAATTTCCATGCTTAACACATCCATCCTAAATTGTTGTTATTGTGCTTTATTTTGAAAAAATTTTAAAGCGCGATAGGAGCGGATATAAAGGCACAAAAAACACGGCTATTATTAAAGGAAAAGTGATGTCAAAATTCGTTTTCTGTTATATAACTTCATATGTACAAATTGGATTTCCAAACTTTTTTTTATAAATTACTTGAAAGCTATAGTATCTTTTGAAAAAAGTTGTAGTTGGTACACATTTTACCTAATGTTATTCTACACAAAAAAGATTACGATCCTTTTTTTCGTACAATTAAAATATTTGGAGACAAACGCTTGAAAACATTTGGGTGCAGTAGATTTAGTCAAACAATTATAATATGTGGAGGGTATTTATTATATTTTTGGATGGGGAATTATTTTGTTTGGATTATGTCTGGAAAAATATTTTCTAATAAAGAACCAAGTTTGCAGAGTGGTACTGGAAGGGAAACGCCGCCATCTTGAAAAATTTTATTTTTCTTATTTTGCTTAATAACTCTTAAGAAATTTATTTTTTTTCCACAAAATGATCTAAAGCAGTTCGTAGACAGTACAATTATCTACTTTTTAGGAAATGTTTTGGACAAACAAAAACCAAAATGCAGCTTTTTCGGAATTTTTTGGAAGTATATATCTCATTTTCCTAGCCTATAAGCGCAGAACAAAAAAATATGCACGATTGGATCGAACGAACTTGACCTCGTAGCTACAACTTGAATGTAACTATAGACTAGGGCTGGCCACGAGACGATATTCTGCGAGACTTTTGTAAGTCTCGTCTCGGTCTCGTTAAAATCGAATATTTTCACCGAGATCGGGACCGAGACTTTTCTCGTCTCGTGGCCAGCTCTACTATAGGCAGTGACGGTATAAATATATTAATAAAAATAAATAAATCGGGTGGCACAACGGCTCATGAAGAACCAGGGCCTAGTGACTAACAACTCGCAACCATTCCTGTGTGCGCCTTTCGACAGGAATGAAAGGGACCTACAATTTTATGCCGAATCCGACGAGAAGCACTTATTCGTGACAAGTGATACTCTTGGAGGATTTTTCAATTCCTCGCAAGGGGCAGTATATTAATGGTTTGATTATATTTATCGTTAGAGAAAATGGTTATTATTCAGAATAATGTGTGACATTTCAAAAATTGTCTTCCAAGGAAGGTCTCTTGTTTGTGATTGGCCAGCTTTTATAAAATTGCCTGCAACTTAATGTAACTTTTATTCGAAAGTATCTGAAAAGTTAACCAAGAAATATCTACCTTATTTTCAATTCAATGTTCTCTTGTCAAAATTATCAGCTGTGAAATTATAAATCATTATTCATTATTTTAAAACTATTTGTGGGGTCGCGGTGAAGTGATTTGAAAATAAAAATATTCGTACATTACGACAAGAACAAATCTGCTAGTGAGTATCGCATGGTTGGCAATTTGTTTTAACAAAAGTTATTCAAAGTTTGACATAATAACATGTAAGAAAGAAATAAGTTATCCTGAGACTAATTTGTGTTCAATGGATGCAGTTGACTGCATATGAAGTCCTTGATGTCTCCTGATGAACTCATTGTTCCGAGAACTTGAAAAATTTGCATATATTTTCTGACAATTGTACAAAATTAGCCAATTACTCATGGAAATTAAATGTCACAACTGTCAAATTGAAACTTTACAAATTATCAGCTAGCACACTTTGTCACTTTTTATAAAATAGGGCATTGTACTGTTTTAAGAAAAAAAAAAAAAAAAAAAACAGAACTACCACATTAAAAAAAAAAAAAATACTTTGTGGTAAATTGTTTGAAGGAAGGGTATAGTGTAAGATAACAACTAGCAGACAATGTGATCTAAAGTTACCAATTTCAAATATCAACTAGGTACCACAAAACATAAAAATTATTAGATACCACTTATAGCAGTCCCTAGAGCTCAGGTTCTTTTAAAACCGCCTTCACATTTTGACTCATTTCTCCTATTACTCTCTCCACAACAAATAAATTTGTCATTTCCAGTTTCTATATTTCCGAAAGTATCTTTAAAGAAGCCATGAAGTCCTTGTATTACGATATTACGATATAGTTAATTTGCTTTACTTGTTAAACTGTTCGAAATAATTATTTACAAATACTATGCATGTATACTTGTAAGGCTAACAGCAAATGTAAGGTTTCCCATTACATCTCCTCTACACAATTACTACACTATAGACATTGTTAAGGCTATATAATATATATGTATGCTCTGCAATTATTGAGAATTCTATTTGCAATATATTTCTAGCAAAATTGCATGGATTATTTTATTATTGGAACATAATGCATTTATTCCTCATTGTTTCCGCACATCTAGTCTAAGTATTCTAAGTATAACCGCCCACTGCTGACTGCTCCTACATATGCAGCGCATTTCCTGACATATTGAACAACCACAGACAATAGAAAAATCTGCTCTTCTCTTCTAATCGGATTTAACATGAATTTATCCTTTACTATTTTCCTTAGAATATCAAGAAGCACTCATCTGCAAATCTTCGCATATTCTAATATAGATTGTGATTCTACAATCAGCAATTGAAATGGGAATCTTCTAATCCTTAACGACAACGGAAGTTTACGTATTTGATTGAGTTGAGATTGAGACTTGGAATCAGAGTGCTCTTATGTTCCTTTTCCATATATGTACCCCTACACATTCAATCGACATGGAAAGACTTATGGGATTTTATTACACACATGATTTCTCAGTCAGAGGATTTACGTAACCTTGAAAGTTTTTGTTTTCCTATTTTTATTTCCTAAAGGACGAATATAAGTTTTTATATATGTATAAACTCTAATCAGTATTACGACTTTAGGTTAACGTTGCAATAATTCTTAAGGATATCTTTTACTTTAAGACACCAAAAGCGATATGACAAGAGAATACATTATATCGTCGTCGCGTCGATGTTGGTCGGCCTATTGGGTATGTATTTTCTCTCTAGACAGCAGTTTAGATAAATTTACCATGATAATAATCGATGTAAGAAAATATTTGTTTTTAGGACCTCTACAGCTGTTCCAAATTGTTTCAAGAAGGAGAGAAAGAGATCAATATTTTATGTGAATGTGTATGTTTCTGTGTATGTACACTCCCTGTCTCTTGTTTGAGGCTACTATTTTCACAACAGTTTTTTCTCGATAAATACCTGTAGAAAATATTTTTCTTGGCAATTTTTGATACCTGTGAGTAGGTAAATATATTTTGCAATAAAAAAGAATAAATTTAAAGGGGTAACTTGGAAATTCTATAGGAATTTCACATATTATAAGAGTGGACCGCAAAAATGGGTATACAAAAATGCGTCACTTGATTGAGGCCACTTGAAAAATCTTATAAAAAATGAAAAAATTATAAAAATGTTTACTTTGTTTTGTTTAACATTAATGTATTATGTTTTTGTCAATTAATAATGAGTATGATCGCCATTTTTTGAAATTAGTTTGGAATTAAATCATACAGTTTTTTGGAATAATCCAGTGAAATCTGGCTCCAGTCATCACAGTTAGCTTCGAACAAGGCGCCCTAATTTCGAAACTGCCTACCAGCATCAGAAACTTTTCGAGATAGCCAGGCCCAAACGTTTTCGATGATGTTTGAGCCTGGTGAATAGGGTGGCCATGGTAACGTCCAACGTTTTCCAACTAAATCCAGCTACTAGCTACCCAGGAAGTGTGGATAGGGGCGTTGTCTTGTTGGAATATCTAAGGTAGAGGTTCCAGAATATTCTTTAGCTTTGGAAATACCCGTTACAGCAGGCATTTGTAACTATTTCCGTTCATTGTTGTAGTTATAAATTCCAATTCAAATGTTCCATAATAGGTGATAGCTCCCCACACCATAACACCTGATGTACGGCTGTGATGTCTTGTTATAAAAGTTGCAACCATCGGGTCCGCCAAGATTATACTTTTTTTCACCTGAAAAGACAACCTTTTTTCATGCGTTTCTACAAGCAACATGCTCCCAGGCGAAATTCATCCGTAGTTCCTTATGTAGCTGCCGTAGAACCGGTTTCTTTGTGATTTTCATACTCTTGTACCACAGGTTTTAATTAGCCTTAAAACCGTCGAAATACTGGCTGATACCCCACTTTTTGACCTTATTTAAGGCTCTGATAGTGTGGAATTTGAAGCTAGCCGCTGAATGAGTCGCTTTTATCGGATTGTTGTTGCTTGAGCTGTGCGTCCTTTTGTTTTTTTTTTTCCATAGTCTTCAGTGTCTGCTAGATAGTTGTTGACAATGGTCTTACTTCTGTTCGCTCGCCTAGCTTTTTCTTGGCCTGAGAATCCCAGTTCCTTTAAAGCATCTACTGATCCTATTTCTGCTATTGTCGACTTGTTTCCAGAGCCCATTTTAACTTGAAATTTAATATAGAATAAAGTTTTTATCCTTTCTTGAATATTTTAAACTTTTGTTTGCGATTTTAACTTTTGCCAAGCAATTTTTGGAATAGCCTCAATCAAGTGACGCAACTTTTTATACCCATTTTTTGCAGTCCATTCACATAATTTGGGAAATTACTATGAATATGCCTACTCACACGTATCAAACATTTCCAGGAAAAATATTGCTTACAGGTATTTATCGAGAAAAAACTGTTATAAAAATAGTGGTCTCAAACAAGTGACAGGGAGTGTATATAGCGAAGTAGGTACATATATACTTATTGAATGTTGCCAAATGTAGCGAGCACAATGAACGGGCATACCGGATAGGATGTTGATAACACTTTATAGCCCCATCACCGATTCGCCACGCCCGCCACCGCAATGTCAACACGTGTGTTGTTTAAGCGGACTAAGTGTTAAATTAAATGTTTTATGTGTTTCACAATGCACTCAACCGATGTGATTTACAAATATATGGGGTCTAAGTGGTACTGGGGGTGGTTTGTTAAATGGATTGTTGAACACAATATGAAATAAAGTTTGCGGAGTTTGGCAGCGCCTGGCAAGCAAAGGGCTTTGAAAATGGGTTACCCAATTTGTGCTGCTCGTTAAATTGATTTCATGCAAACAGTAAAAGTAAATTTAAATTACAAAACATATATATTTTGTTCAATTTCCAGTAAATCATTTAACAGCGGTTGAGAGCATTATTTCTTTTTGGTTTGATAGTCAATTTAGTTGTCTATGAGTATTGTTGAATTTTGAATAAAAATACATTTTGTTATAAAATTTTCTGTAGGAGTTGTTTTAGGATTTTAAAAGGTTTTTGTTAATTTAACAAAATAAAACAGAAAAAACAAAAAAAATAATTTCAGTTAAGGTACGTGTCCATTTAAGAGTAAAAACACTGGAAACAGTTCTTGAGAGCGAACATCGCAGATGAAAACAGTCATTTGATTAGTTGTCGGATGGTGAGAACTTAGAAGCCACCATGGAATAACTCTAAAGACTTTTCTAGGTGAAGTACTTACAAATGGACACCTTGGTATACCTCAAAAATCTTTTGAAAAAACACGTCTTATGAATATTTTGATTTTTGTATTTAGTCTTCAAAGAACGTGTTTTACTAAGGAACTTAATGTAAACAAAAAATAGGTAGGTATTACATTTAATGTCCTCGATTTTTATATCATGAGTTTAGCCTTAGGCATTCTAACTCAAGTTAAAGGCTTAAAAAGGGAAACAATGGCTTAAACATAAACTAAATATGCGCTTATGCGTTATCGTGGACATACAAAAATGACAGAAAACCCTTTTGTTTTTTATGATGAGATGACATTTTGGACTCGGTCAGTTTTTAGATATTCACTTTTAATCTCAGAAACCAGAACTGTTGTTAAAAAGCTTCAATTCAAAAAAAAAAATAAATTGTCTAATGTAAGAGTATGTATTTAACTCGTATTCGGAGATTATATTTTATAAATCTATCTTTTTATAACAAACATGAAGAAATATATAAAATAAAATACTTTTGATTTAAGTGAAGTGATTAAATACAATTCAATTAAAAAGGACAAGATGCGTTTCGTCTAGTTTTGACAGTTGTTGACTCATCAGTTAAATACTGTCAAAACCTTCTAAGTTGCAATTGTGTCCATGTTTGCCGTTTCTTATAAAAATCACAGCATCTTACTAATGAGCCTACTACTGTCAAACCTAAGCGAAACGCAACTTGGAGTTAAGGTCGCTTTAGATTTTTAATTCAATCTACGATTTTATTAAGACCGTTGAAAGAATAAAAATTGTTGCTTTCTGACAGTTTTTTCTGAACTTTTTTTTGATGAAATATTCGAGGGCACGACTAATTTTGTGTATTCAATAAGAAAAACCTTTGGTAAAGGGCTATTTCCTGTATTTGGTTGAAAGTTTTTTGGTTAAAAAAAAAATATAATTAGAATTTGACATTTTTTGAAATCCTTGTATCTTATGATTGATCACTCGCACATAAAAATGTATAGGATTGTTTTGGTAGAGAATTTGATAGTCTATACAAACTGTTAATAAAATATTTAATATGGTATCATCAATAAATAGCGGAAACAAAAACCAATATTTGTTGTCCAAATTTAAAAAATAATATTTTTTAATAATTGTTTTGATATCTATCGCGCAAACTAGGTTAAGTACATACTAGGTAAAACCATTTTAATTTTAAAAGCAGGTACTAATTTTGTATCAAATTATAAACATTTTTTTACCTATACCTACAACGAGTGTAACCCTTTAGTCCTTCCCCCACTTAATTTTTGTCGAACAGACTTAAAAATGAACAGTTTGGAAAAGCAAATACAGTTTGAGGAGTATATTTTTTTTTAAACAAATGAAAGAAGACAGTAGACTTAACATCTAAACAAAAAAACAATCGGGAATCAGAAAAAAAAAATGAATGATGAAAATGTATCCAATAAACCACAAACATACAGTGTTGGACAGAGAATTAGCACATTATGCTTTTTTCAGTTAACATAGCCTTATACAAGTTGAATAAAGCCTTTCTTGAAAACTTTTCACATTATTGCAATCTAGACTGCATCCCCTATTAGCCCTGCAAATTAACGGTTATTTACAAATGTTTGTGTATCAATTCTATATGAGAAGTGTGTGATTGCTCAATTTTCCGTGGCCACAGAATTAGCACATGGGTTTAAAATTATAGCATAAAATAGTTGTATTTTTGGTCAGATTTTAAGAAAAAAGTAATCGATAATTAAAAGCAAGTTGTTCTAAAGGATTTTATTGCAAAATATTTGAATATTTTTTGACTAGATGGGCTGGCAACAATCTTGTACACCTGAGTTTAAAAAATCATTAGCTTTGTTCAGTGAGGTTGTTCCGAACAGTTTGGAACAGTTTAGAACAGAAAAGTACAAGGTTTTGCTGTTCAATGAGAATTTTCTGTTCTAAACTGTTCTGATTTGCCGTTCAGTGAGGCTGTTCCGAACAGTTTGGAACAGAATAGAACAGGATTTTCTGTTCTTACTTTTTAGGTAGAACAACTTAGAACAGGTTTGTGACAACTGTCAAAATCAGCTGCTGTCACTTGAACTTTTACTTTGGAAACAAACAAATAAATATTTAAAAAAAACAACATAAATTAAATTAAATTAAATTGTGTAGTTAAATAAATACTATTTCTAATTGTTTTTAATAAAAAGTATTTCTTGCTTTTTCACCAAACTCGATTTTTTTTTTTTTTTGACAATTACATCTGTCAGACAGCTGCCTGTTCTATCTTGTCTGACGTTTCTGTTCTACTCTGTTCTGTTCTGTTCTGTTCTAATCTGAAAAAACCTCACTGAACGATCCTATTATCATGGTAAAAAATAAAGGTAAAACAGTTCACGAAATTACAAATAATGTGGGACGAGCAAGAAAATTAGTGTATAATGCCATCAAATTTTTTGAAACTCATAATACGGATGGACCAAAGCAATCCGAAGAAACCCGCCTCCAAAAAAGATAAGTTCTGCTGATGATCGAATAATCGCTGCTTATGCTAAGAAAAGTCCGTTTTTGCCATCAGCTGAAATTCGGGATGAAGTGAATCAAGTCCATGGCATAGCAGTAAGCAGCAGAACAATCGAAAGAACACTCAATGACAAGGATTTGATAGGTTGCATAGCTCAGCACAAGTCCCTGGTTTCAAAAAAATATTACAGCCAGGCTTAATTTCGCTAGAGTTTGGAAAATAAACCAATAATTGTACAAAAAAAAAGAGAAATAACAACTTTTAACAGCAAACATGGATTTACTAATGGAATTGGTTATGAAAAATAGGTAAATAAATTCCAAATATATTATATATAGTGGTCCCAAACGTTGAACTTAGGTTTAAACGGCAGAATGATCTCGGTTAACTTATGTCGATTTCGATTCAACAAAAATAATTCGATTTTTTTGATCTTTTTCACATTTCACGTTCTTTATTACAAAAAAAATCAATTTTGCAAATCTAGATTTCAGGCAAAGATCTACACAGATTTTTACACGCACTTGCACACACACCAAATTAAAGTGACATTTTTATCCAAATCAATAGAAAATGGCACTCACACAATTGCAAGTATAGATCAAATCACGTTTTGAGTTCTTTTTACATCGATTGATCTAAAGTTTGACCACCAAATCTAAAATTGTTGAATCGAAATTGATATTAAACTAAAAATTGAACTCATTTCAAGGTTTAAACTAAACTGTGAAACCGAATAAATTGTTGATCTGAAGTTTAAACCAAAAGTGGAGTTTAAACTTGCACTGTGAAACTGGAGGTAAGTGTTATATGTGAAACACTGAAATTGTTGAAATTTGACACAGAGTAACTCTTACTGACATTCGTATTGGTGAGGACTTAAGGACCATTCACATGAAAGCGTCCAACGACCCCCGAATGAACAAGCAAATGGGAATTAAAAAATTAGTAAACCTTAATATTTCACAAAATCTAGTCAAAATGGTCGAATTTAATTTAATATTAAGTTTTAAATTATAAAATTCGAATTTTTATTTTCTTAAATATGAGAAATTTGAGAAAATAAATTGATCGTAACGAATTGCGACTATTCGTGGCGAACAAATTTTTTTTCTTAAAATTCTCTTGTTTTAGCAATTTAAATGAAAATTGTAGTATCTTAAAATAATCCTCAATTATATTTCTTCCATTTTGTCTAGATTTTTTAAAGAATTTAGGTTTATTAATGTTTAAAATCCGATTTAATCATTCATTCGTCGGTCGTTGGTCGCTGTCATGTGTACAGCTTTTTACAGCTTGTTCGTATAATGCCAAAATAAAGGTCTGTATCAATTTTCAACAATTTATACAATGTTTTCTCAAGCAAAATGTAAATATAAGAATCGCAGTTTAAATTGTTCTTTCAATAATTTGACATAATAAAAAATCACTTCGTATTTGTTTTCTATGGATTTCAAATGTTGTTCTAATAATTTTATAATCATGTAGATACATTAATCAATTAAGCCACTTGAAAAATCAGATCCAGCAATTTGGATCCAGTTGTAAATCGTATTCACTAAAGAACAATAAATGCAAGTACCAGCTAATGCTTAAATCCTTAAATTAACTTTCATCCATCAGGCTTTATTACAAGTGAAACGAAAATCAAGAAACTTTTATCTCGAATGCATCAACATCTTATGTCGTGTTAATTTCCGATAAAACAAGTACCTACCCAAAAAAAAAAAAAAAAAAAAACAGCAAAATATGCAAAAATCCCTTGCTCAAAAGAAAAACTCCTACACTCATTGTTATTCACGGGTTTCTCTGTGGCTTAGAAAAGTTATTTCATTAAAAAGTCATTTGGGGATTTTTGTTTTTGTTAAATTCTTATCACATTTCTGTACACTCTTTCTAATCTACATACACAAAGTTAAGTATTAACTTTTTCCTATAAAATACTGTTGTTGGTGATATAGGATAAGAAAACTTCAATTTAAAAAGTTATGCGGCTTCTTCGAAAAAAAAAAACTCTGTGTCATTACTTCTACGACTATTGTGTAAGCCCCAAGGAAACCTTCCCAATCTACAGTCATCTGAGGTTTGGAGTTAATTTGGCGAGAAACGTAACTCGATGGAAAACTTTAATCTCATCGCTGAAAAACTTACTTACTACTTACTTAGGTCCTCGGACCTGTTACGTCCGTGATGTTTCCCTTACGGGACATAGGGCCTCCACTACACCTACGCGCCATCGTGTACGATTTCTTGAAATATATTTCAGCTCTCTCCAACTTTTCCCCAGTCGTGCCGATTCCTGTTCGACCGTTCTTCGCCATGTACTTCTAGGCCGGCCCACTTGTCTTCCCTCCTGTGTGAGCGGGTTCCACTGCATTGCTTGAGATGCAATGCACCGATCGCCTTTTCGAAGCGTATGGCCAATCCACTGCCACTTTCTTCTTCGTATAATGGAGTCTATGGGCTCCTGACCCGTTCTCGCATGAAGTTCGGCATTGGAGATACGGTTGGGCCAGAAAATCCTCAAGATGTTTCGTAGACATCTATTAACGAAGGTTTGCAGCTTTCTAGTGACAATTTCAGTGACTTTCCAAGTGCTGCAGCCGTAAAGCAGAACGGATTCAACATTGGAGCGGAACAGTCGTAGCTTGGTCTTTAAGCTAAAAGAGTTGTTTCTCCATATTTTGGACAGCATTCCGAACGCAGCCTTTGCTTTTCTGATTCGGCTGTTTACGTCCAGTTCAGTTCCGCCACCCGTAGAGATAATACTCCCAAGATATTGGAAATCCTCTACCATCTCTACCGGTTGTCCAGAAATATTTACTTGGATTGATGAGGAAGTTCCAAGGCTGATCCTTTTAGTTTTTGCCGAGTTGATCTTAAGCCCTACGATTTCTGCTTCTCTCTCCACCCTTGTTGTCATTTGATGGAGATCCATGATCCTATGAGAGAGTAAGCATACGTCGTCCGCGTAGTCCAGATGTTTGAGGTGAGATTGCAGAGTCCACTGAATTCCTCCATTTCCATTTGACAAAGCTGCGTGCAGTACGTCACTTATCACCAACAGGAACAGTATTGGTGACAGTATACAGCCTTGCCTAACTCCACTTTGGATTTCAAACTCCTCTGACAGCCTACCTTTGTGCAAAACGTGACACCTGGATCCATCATATGTAGCCTTGATAATAGCAATCAATTTATCTGGGATGCCCCTCCTGTGCAAAGCAAGCCAAATAAATTCTCTATTGACGCTGTCGAACGCCTTTTCAAAATCGATGAACAGCAGGTGAAGTGGTGATCGATATTCAACGCACTGTTCGATGATGATCCTCAAGGTGTTGATGTGATCAACACAGGAAGATCCAGTGCGGAAACCTGCTTGTTCGGCGTCGAGTGTGTCTTCGAGGTGGTCTTTAATTCGGTCCAATATTATCCTTGCTATTATCTTGGCTACTGCAGGCAGAACGCATATTCCTCTCCAGTTTTCGCACTGTGTGAGATCTCCTTTCTTTGGGAGCTTGACAATCATTCCTTTTTTCCACTCTTCAGGAAAGCTCTCTGCTTCCCAAGCTCTCTTAATAAGTGGGTGCAGTAGCTCGCTCGATGTCGTTGGGGCTGCTCCTAAGAGCTCTGCAGGAATACCGTCAAGTCCAACCGCTTTGTTGTTCTTCAGTGCTTTGATGGCGGTGATAATTTCTTCTTTACTGGGGGGTACGGTGCGTATTCGGGAAATTGTTACTTCGGGTAGCTCAGTGGGAATAGGGTTCACTTCACTTGCGAAAACGCGGTTTAAAACCGCAGAAAAGTGTTCCCTCCACCTTATGAGCTGGTCCTCATCCGAAATTAGCAGGGATCCGTTTGTGTCTTTAACCAGGTGTTGTTTAGAGCTCTGGACACCAGTGAGCTCTTTGGTAATTCTGTAGACGGTCCTACTGTCACACCTACTAGCGGCTTCTTCTGCTTCTGTAGCCAGTGCGTTGATGTAGTTACGCTTATCACGTCGCACACTACGGTGAACTTCCCTCATCTTCATGCGGTACGTAGACTCGAGCTCGTTTCTCCCTGCTGCTGGGGTAGCTGCGATGCGAGCTTTAAGGTGTTTCCTTTCTTCGATCCTTGCCCAAGTTTCGTCGGAAAGCCAAGCACTATTTCTTCCTTGCGCCCGGCCGACTATACTTTCAGCACCGGATATGAACAGATTTTTCACAGCACACCAATGATTTTCGATGGATGCGGTTTCCGTGCTGCTGATTGCGTTCAATCCTTGTGAAAGGTGGTCCCCTAGTTGTTGGCGCACTGCAGGATCCTTTAGTCTATCTGTATTAAACTTGGGCATTCGAGTGTTGCCTTGGGATCTCCGAACTGCAGCTGTACGCAATCTTACGGTAGCAACCATCAGATGGTGGTCCCGGGCCATTCCCATGTCAGCACCTCTTCTGTTACGGACGTCCTGGAGACTGCTTCTAAAACGCCGGCTGATCGCGAAGTGGTCAATTTGGTTGGAAGTTGCTTGTCTGTCAGTCGACACCCAACTGACTTTGTGGCACGTCTTATGCTCGAACATGGTCCCTCCAATAACAAGGCCGTTGGCGTTGCAGAAATCGACAAATCGTTCGCCATTGTCGTTTCGGTTACCAACACCATGTTTTCCCATGACATGCCTTAGCCCAGTGTTGTCATTGCCAACCTTGGCATTTAAGTCTCCCATCACCATAACTATATCACCTCGTGGAACGCTATCATAAGCAGCACTCAGCCGGTTATAAAAGGCCTCCTTCTCCTCGTCAGAAGAGAGCAAAGTGCAAATTAATTTTAGTGAAATTTTTTGTCAGCTTGTTTTTCTGAAATTTACTTGACACAAAATTCCACTAAAGAGAAAAAATTAATAAGTCTTCTTGCTGTCTCAGTTAAGCTGGTTCGACTGCTGCGTCAAAACGTAAATACTTTTTATACATTTTCTTTCAACACGGTACCTATCTAACTGTAAAAATAAATAAGGTCATATACATACATACATGAACTTTTATTTACAAAAACATCATTTCCACTTTGTGCTCTAGTTTCCTTGAAGCATGTCTCTGTATTTCATAAATAATTCCGTCGTGACTTTAATTTAATTCGACATAACTCTTGAATCATGGTGCCATTTAGAGGAAGAATACCACCGCCAATGAAGCAATTTAAAATAAACAAAGTCCTACCACTTTTTTGTAAACACATCCTTCTGTTCCTGTGACAATGGCGGCATCGTTTATTTCGTCTACTTTCTCTCCAACTCTTCGCCTCTCTGATGTGGGAGAAACGTTTTAAATATTTTGATTTGCCTTTGGGTATGGACAATTTAAACAAACAACTTCATCAGCTAAAAATAGTCCTTGATGAATAAAAAAATGAGAAAGTAGGATACCAACTGAGTACTGACTTTTGACTTGCATCATGCAGAGTATACGTACTACTACTACTCATCGTAGTTACGGAAAAAATTGGGCTACAGAAACTTGTTTATCTAAATTTGCATATTTAATGGGGTTTTTTTTATTTGTCATGCATATGAACGTGGTATATGCTAATTTTTCGCTGCCATATTTTATCATATTTTCTGCATTTTTTTTCTTCCTTCATTAACTTACTTCATTGGAGTTTTGATTGGTTGATGTTTTTTTATATATTCACAGCGCCACCCAACTAACATTTCAGCTGCGGTTCGGCTTTAAAGAATAGGCTTTAGAAGTTCCATAAGACATTTGTAAAGTTTACTTAAGCATAAAAAGGAAAATGTTATAGAAGCTAATATAGCTTGTATACGTGATTTCGGAAAGTCTTCTTATAAACTTATTCGCAGATCTTTTAAAAGTAGCAGATTGTATAAAAGCCTAAAGAAACCGATACGAAGTTTTAACGAGCGATATTGGAAATTTGAATGACACTTCAACCTGACAGAAAGCTTCGGACATGGTTGTATAAAAGTAAAATACAAGTCTTATAGAAGGTGAACAAAAATAAATAATAAAAAAAAAAAGATAAATTTTAATTTTTATTTTTTAATGTGATTTTTACTGCATTTTATCTTAAATCAAGTATCAAATTAGATTATTTATTTATTATGGCATTGGAAACAATTATAAAACATAAATTATATTTTTACCTCACTAGGGATCAAACTCGGGAACTCCTACGTGACAGTCCATCACTCTAACCACTCAGCCCCACCTTAGATATAATTTTGAAGATGCAAAACTTAATCAGCCTTTTCCTTTTTTAAATCTTTAAATTTTCCTTTAAATAGGTCTGAGTCCGAGCTTCTATAAAAAGTTTCACACATGAACATAAAATATAAATGATTTGTTGAGCAGTTCTCTTGCTCCATTTTCATTTCAATAGTCTTATTAATTTCAATAGTCTTAAAATAAACTAAGTCATAATGCATATTTTTAATAATTTCAAGCCGAAAAAAACACGGCCACTGAAGCACGATAAAAAGAAACAAGGTATGCTCATTAGGTGTGTGACGTCACAATCATATGCTTATGTTCGCAGAAAAGAAAAATAATCTTACTTTATTTGATTGTTATTATAATTTTTTCTACTGCTTATTAAGAACTTAAAAACAATTTATTTAAATACTTAAATTTGTAGTATATGGTCTTCACTTTAAGTTGAACGAAAACATAAAAGCTGACCGTGACATAATTATACAGATATACGAAAATGCCGAATGTTATGTTTATCTAATGAGCATAAACCTTGTTTCCGTTTATCGTGCAATGAAGCTTATGTCTTAAACCAACGAAAAGTAACTTTCCGATTGTACAAAAGTCAAGTGAAATGAATTTTTTTTCTCTCCACGAGTTCAATTTATTCAATATATATATGTAATTATACATGTCAAAAGAGTTTTTTAAAAAGCTTCTTTAAAATGACTTATACAAATTTGAGCTTCTTTATTATAGATAGACATATTGGCCGCGTTCGGGTTCGTCGACAATGGTATCTAGATTTGTTCGTGTTATTGTAATGCCTAAGAAAAAACCAGCCGACAAACAAACAGCTGATATCAAAAAGAAATCTAAGGCTATCAAAAAATTTTCGGATCTGTTTGGATTTTATGGACAGCTGATAACTCGTCTGTTCATTTTCTTTTGTGAAGGGTCGATTCGTTTGGTTTGAACGTGGTCATTCTTTTATGATTCTTTAGTAAAACCTAACAAGCCGTATCGAAGTATTCAATAAAGGTTATTGAAAATGGTTACAGACAACTTTTAAAGGAAGAAACTTATATAAAAACTTTATGCAACCTTTTTACAGTGACATCTTCAATCATCTTCTGTAATATCAATTTTAGAAGCTTATTAGAGTAACAGCTCGCAAACTCGGTTAGTCTTCATTTTCTTATTTCTATTCGGCTTTAAAGAAGCAGTTATCCATACCGAGGCTTTATATAAAGTGAAACTTGCGGCACATCAATATTTTTAAGCTTAAAGAAGCTGAATTGTTAGTTGGGCAGTGGTTTGTTGAAAATACCAAGAGTAGTTTCTCGTTTTAAAAATAACCAAAAGCACTGACTTACTGCTGAAATTTTCTAAATTCTATAAGAACATAATTTATTTAAGAAACCTTATTACTCCTGGAAAATAAAGTAAAAGATAGCAAGCAAATTATCAATGTTGAGTATCTCATTGGCTCTGTGTTCGAAGATTGTTTTGTCGGTGAAAACTGGTGTGCTAGGAGTAATGCACGTATTAAATGTATTAACTTAAGAATTTTCAATTCGAGACAAGAGAAAAATGTTTGGGGGGAGGTCTTGTCTATTTGACCTGGCAGGGGCAATTTTCTAACTTAAAATAGAAACAAAAATATTGCAAAACAATGGCAAATTTACAATGTCAAACTATAGATTTTCTTAAGAGATTTTTTCATTCATTAAATTTTAAAATAAAATAGTTTTTGAACAATTATTTTTTAATCTAAAAAATCAAAGTTCAAACACTTTTAGGAAAATTGAAAATAACAAAAACTAGTATTTCTGTAATTTGACACATCGAGTTTCAATTAAGAATTTAAATTACCCCAAACACACTATTTTCACTTTCTTTAAAAGGGTTTAAGTAAGAAAAATCTATTTTACTAATTGGGTACCAAATACAAAAATGGAGTCTCTTGAGTAACTTATTCAAGGGTTCGAATTCAAATAACAACTTTTTTTTTCTAATTTTCAAGCTTTTTGTCACATCTTGCGAATTATGCTAATTATATTAAAACAAAAACACCCTTTTACCATCATACATATATTTTAATGAACTCATTTAATTCTTAGATATTATGTCAAATGATCTGGGTCAAATATCTGCGTCTTATTTTAAATAAAAAGTTAAGAAACCAAATAAACAAGAAAGAGTCAAAAAGGCCACTGTAGCCCTTTTCTCCTGTAAAAAAGCCATTGGAAATAAATGGGGTCTCTAACCCCCCTTTACTCACTGGCTACATCGGTAATTAGACCAAATCTCACCTATGGGGTGGCAGTATGAGGGGCTGCTTTGGATAAAGCAATTAACCGCGATAAACTAAGTAAAGTCCAAAGATCAGCTTCTATGTGCATAAGTGGAGCACTTCGCTCTACTCCCTCCGCTGCACTGGACACCCTTCTCTATCTGACACCCCTAGATATATTCAGTAAACAAACAGCAGCAAGTACGGCAATCCGTCTTGAAGCCTCCTCACAGTGGATCAATAATGATATAGGCCACTCATCTATTCTGAACGCATACGGTTCACTTTAAAGTATGATTGACTACACCATCCCACAATTCCGCTTCGACAAAAACTTTCAAGTTGCCATACCTTCCCGATCCATATGGGAGGATGTGACATTCTTGGAAGACGAATCGATTAATTTCTATACGGACGGTTCCAAAACCGATGATGGGGTTGGTGGAGGCGTGTTCTCAGCTCAGACAGACTAAATCTTAGTCTCTCATTTCGTCTTCCTGACCATTGTAGCGTGTTCCAGGCGGTACTTTTGCCAATAAAGGAAGTTTTATCGTGGCTCAAAGAAAACGTGGTATCGACTTCAGATATCCGTACCTTCTCAGATAGCCAAGCTGCTCTGAAATATCTGGACTCTGTCTCTACAAACTCTAAAACGGCCATAAACTGCCGCTCATCTCTTACAGACATGGCACAACAGTTCAATATTTACCTTTGTTGGGTGCCAGGCCATAGGGACATTCTGGGGAATTGCAAAGCTGACGAACTCGCCAAAAGTGAAACAACATTACCTATTGTATCAGACAAAGAAGATATCGGTATATCTATCGCTACTTGCAAACTTATGCTGAAGCAAGATGCTATAAGGAGAACAAACCTTAGGTGGAATAACATAACCACTTGCCTGGCAACAATAAAGATCTGGCCAATGTTGGACATGAGGCGCTCTAAGTGTTTGTTATCTTTAAGCAGTTTGCAGATCAGCTCCTTAATTGGTATCATTACTGGACACTGTCTCATAGGCAATCATGCATCGCGACTTGGAGTATTCGCAAATGATTTTTGCAGAAGCTGCATGGATGAGGAGGAGGAAGAAACTATTCCTCATCTTCTTTGTACACGTCCCGCCCTATCTCAAAGACGTAAACTCGATCTTGGGGATTTCTTCTTCGATGATCCAACGGATCTAGCAAGTTCGGACATTAACAGTCTCATCCGCTTTGTAAGGAGCTCCAATTGGTTTTAGCGAGTGAGGAGAATATCTTAGATTCATGTGGTATCACAATGGACCAATTGATGGTCTAAGTGTGTCGGCTTCTTTGCTGGCAGCCACTATAACCTAACCTAACCTTTGACAAATGAAACATTAATTACAACTTTCATAAGCAGACTATATTATAGTCAAAAGGTTTTCGGTACCTAATATTTTAACTGTTCTAAAAAGGTCGTTTTGACTTTGGTCTCTTAAGTAAGTGTATTAAAAAAATACTTTTACATCGTGTGCTTAGATTTTACCAAAACTCACCTTAACAAAAAGACAATTCGGTGTCGATATATTTCAGGAATTAATTTTCCATAGGTTTTGGGAATATTTTAATTACTACTTTCAGGCTGAAACCCCATCTTATTTTCTTCACTGAAATGATGGTATGTTAAACTCCTTGCTATCCGCACGTTTTATAAAACTATTGCAATATTTCTAATAATTATTTTGAGGAATCACCTATGCCCATGTTTTCACACATATTTGAATACGGACAAATATGTGCCTCCATCAATCTCATCCCATGAATTCAAACAAAAATAAAAACATGTTCAAATTCCCAATTACCTGGATTTAAATAAAGGCAAACACAAAAATTACCATGAACAGATCATTGAAAACAATAGACTCGTGCAAAGATTGTTTGGCACGCAATGAATTCTTTGAATCTCTCTCTCACGTGATTAACATTCAGGATTATATAGACTTTTCTGATGTATCCCCATTCCTTTATTAGTGCAAAAATACGGATCTTCAATTTACAAGCATCATCATTATAGAGGAAATACTACAACATTAACTTGCTTTGTGATTCGTGCAGGTATGTGAATGAACATCCTCTTGCATTTTTATCCTTAAATTCCGATTCCAACGAAAATTCCTGAATAAAGAATTTATCTCCTTCACCGCCACCTTCTGTTTTTATAAGTAAATTTCGGAGAGGGGTTTCGGATTTCGGAGGCAATGCGGCAGATTATTATTCGATAATCGTCGATAATTGCTTTTCATAATATAAAGCCAGATAAGCAAGAGTAATGGTGACTGGATGAATCTGCTGGAATAATATGCATACACTCGTATAGTTTGACGATGGCATATTAACCAACGGTGTGAAGGTAATGATCGTAAACTGTATAGACACTACGGAAGGACACCCACTGCAAATGAATGTACTTTTGGTTGTGGTGTCGTGTCATGTTATGGTTTACCTTGAGCTCCCTGCCCTTTGCTCTTCGCAGTCCGCCAACCACCACCATCAACATAATCGGGGGTTTATGTTTCTGTAATTAAAATTCGTTGGGTGTAGGTATATTTTCTTTTTTTTTGGTAAATAAATAATTATTTCGTATGAGAAAATTCAAAAATAAAATACGTGATCTTACCTGGTTAATAGTAATTACATGACATGTGGCGTAGGGATGAAAAGAGTATAGTATATTTATAGTGCGTATAACTCGCGTTCACTCGGGCGTATGAGTGTTATAAAATAATATCTTTGGAGTGTAGGGCCTGCTTTTACGTATGAAAACGTGATTTGAAAAATAATTTCTCATGTGCAATTAATATTTTAATTGGAATTTTAAGACTCTTCACATCACACTTAACCTGAGGCAATAATTCATTTATCCTGGTGCCACGTTTATATAGGTTTTCGGGGCTTTAACAATAAAGAGAATATTTTATAAGAAAACCAAAAATTATGTTTAAAGCTTAATTGGTAATAAAACCATGAGGATGGCTTATGGTAAAAATTTTAAGAACCATATATTTTGATAGTGATAGATAGGTCTTATTGTACGACCTTTCTTATGAGGAGTTGTGAATGCCGAGAGACAGTTTTTATGGTATTATTGTGCATGCAAGTGGAGTGTTATGGCCTAAAAATAAAAAATTCCTGAATCAGTGCCAAATCCTGGAACATAATTCCATGGAAAGTTATGCATTTGTAAAAATCTAATTCGAGATTTGAAACATGTATATAAAAATGAATCGTGGTTTGTTCGACTGCTTAAAACTTGAAAACGGCTGGACCAAATTGGATACATCCTTTTGAAGGTTTTCGTTTTTCAGCAGGATAACTCGAGAATGAATCGTTCGATTTTCACGATTTTGGGTTTGATGGATGGATGGTCAGATGTCAAAGTGACAGATTTCAAAGTGACAGATCTCAAAGTGACATATGTCACAGTGACAGATGTCAGAGTCACAGGTGTCAAAGTTACAGATGTCAAAGTGGCAGGTGTCAAAGTGACAGATGTCAAAGTGACAGATTTCAAAGTGACAGCTATCAAAGTGACATCAAAGTGACATCAAAGTGACATCGAGAACTCGACCGATAAATGTATTTGATCGAATCGTATTGAGTCAAGATGTTCAAAGAATTGATGCGAGCATTGGATAACGGAAATGGTGGCATTTTCTTTCTAAACGATTTCAGTGGAAATGGAATTTTTTCTACTGATAGGTATCACTGATTTTGACTACGATTCGTACGAGATCTGAGATTCCTATGGTATTGGACTCTTAGGATGTTGATTCTACGTTGTAAGAAGGGGGTCGGACCATTCTGCATTGAAATTGACACTGAATCTGCAGGTGGATGAAGAACCTACATGCAACATTTCAAAGAAGTCTGCGATGGTGAAAGTATTGCAAAAATGTAACATTACCACCTACGAAAAGTGCCCAATGGCTGACAAACGTGCATGGGAAGCCCTGAATCGCATGTTAAAAGATATACGAAATGATGAAGACGTTTCAGTGGTGCAAATATTATGCTGTCAAGTTATTTTCTTCATAGGCTGCCTGTCATTTCAACATAAAATACGACAGATGAATTGAACAGTTTGCCATTTCAGCGACTTGCCATTCGTATTAAAGTGTTTCGCTTTCGCTATAAGAATTAATAAGTAACAAGGACCATTGCGGGATGTTTGTGGTATTAATCTTGAATTCCCATTTTTCTGGCATGGTCAATTGTATGTTGCGTGCTCACGAGTCAGTAAACATCCCGCTTTGTACGTGTACTCGGCCGAAAATAGAACGAAAAAACGTTGTTTACCATAAAGCACTTCAGTAAAAAAAACAGGTTGACACGTTTATAACTGTGGTTTGATTTAAACACGTCGACATTGTTATACTTCAGTCATTTCCATTGCATTTTTCGAATACCAAATTTGAATTGACCGAATTAAGTACATCAAGCTGAATGTGCCAGCCTCGGAATTATTATTTTTATGACAATAACAATTTGGGCGAAACGGAGTTCGCTGGGTCAGCTAGTTTAGTATAAAACATATCAGATGACATATTTGTTTTTTTGATCTTCCTATTTAAAATAGTATTTTAATTTATATTAAAACTTTTCTTAACACTTTATTTTTCACGACATCATTATATTATTAAACTAATAATATAATCGCAATTTCTAGCTACTTTAAAGTTGTTAGCTTCGAGAGCAAGTTTGTGCGTGTTTGTTCATACAAAAAATCACGAAAATTAAATTAGTATGAGAAGGGTGTTTCAATTCCCTGAGAAGTAATAGATTTAATTTCCTAAAAATCAAATTAAAATAAAAAGAAATATTATTTAAAAAAAATTATAAAATCCAGAATCCTTTATTTTATATTCAGCCCTATTCGGCTTAAAGGGGGATCGAACGTTCGATTCACTTCATCGATTCACGTTCGCTCGTCGTCTATATTCTGCTAAACGTCAGTTGGGGAAACTACTTTACCTGCTCTAATTTCAAATTTTTCGAAATACTCTGACAGAATTAATTTTGTGAAATAATTTTGTATATGTCATAGTTTGTAAATTAATTTCTGAAATCTAACTAAATCTAAATCTAATATTGTGCATTATTAATACAATTTTCGTGTCATGGCAAAGCTCAAAATGCGTGAATAATTAAAAAAAGAAAAGCAATTTGTACCTGTTTTTACTTGCGATATACGTAGTATAGGGCAAGTTTAGGATTCGTACAAAAAAAAATTCGAGATAAGAATTTTCCCTAACATAACGATGATAGAGAACGCGAAAAAAGTGGGTCTCGCAATTCTGTCTGTCTGTCCGTCTGTCTGTACCTCGACCTGCAGCCTAAACGGCTGAAGCGATTTTCTTCAAACTTTGGACTTAAGGTTTCTATGTGATTCCCTAGAGGGGAAATTGAAATTTTTTTCTTAGCTCAAAAAATAACGGTACCTGTCATACAACCAATATACAAAAAATTGATTTATTCCAAAAACGGCTCTAACGATTTTCAAAAAAAAATTACGAGGTACTAAAATTACTAAAGTAAATATTTTGACAGAAAAAAAATTTGTTTAGAACCGTTATAAACGGTACCTGTCATACAACCGATTTTTTGGTTTTCAAATTTCTCGTTAACTACTACACCGATTTCAACCAAAATTTGTATACAAAAGGTCGCTTATAATTTTAACAATTTTGCATATAAAAATTTTCAAAAAAATAATTTTTGGATTTTTAAAAAAATATTGAAATTCTTTTTTTTTTTAATTCAATATCTTGAAAACGGGCCAATGAATTTTTTTTTAATTTCGTGAAAAATTGTGTTTTATTAAGTACTAAAAGTAAGCATACCGAATTTTATTTTAAAATATGGTCAAGATTTTTATATATAAAAAATTTATTTAAAAAAAAACCGCTCTAACGAATTTTGAATTTTTTTGTCATAAATTCATATTTATTAAACAAATCAGATGGCATACTTTCTTTTGAGCTCTATCTATTTTAGCTATTAAAATACCTAATTTATAATAATTCATAGTAATCATTTATATTTTAAATTGTTTTTAAAACTTTTTTTTTAATGATATCATAATGTTATGGAACCAAAAAATATGTACATGTCTATTTGAAGCTACGTTAAAGTTGTTAGCTACGAGAGCAAGTTTTGTGCGATCCAGTCGTGCCCATTTTTTTTAAATCGTTTTGTTCTCTGTGTGTACAAAACTGTGTTACTTTATAAGCAAAAGTAACCCGAAAGTATTAATTAAATTTGTCGCAAAACTTTTAAAAAAATTCTTGAAATAAAAACGAAAAATACTCAGATGGGCTTGAACAAAACCATTTTCTCCTCTAAAAGAATCATATTAAATGATTTACCAAATTTGAAGCAAATCGATCTACCCGTTTAGTCTCTAGCTTGTTGTAGAGTGGACGTACAGCCACACATAACAATATCGATGGACTTCTTCGTCATCGTAATAATAATAATCGTCTCTACAATACGACAAACGCAACAAATTAATTGCGGGTGTCAAAGTGAATGTTTTGTGTAGGGGTGATCGATTCACTGGTTTATAGGAATGTCGAACTGTACAGGCGACGGGGAATGTTTCCCTGCGATAGTATAGTAGAATACAAATTGATGATTTTCGAATCATCATTCCCCCCGACGTTAAGTTGAATAGCGCTGATTATCTATTTTATTTTTACATATTTATTTTTATATTCCACGCGCGCAAAAGGGGTTATAGCTACCCTTAAAATGTTTTTAACACAGCACGAGCGATTAGGTAAGAAGGAGAGGATTTAGAAGGAGATACCGATGCACATTGGTTTTGAACGATTGCACATCGAAATGGGAGGGGAAAGTCGAGACAGGTAAAGCATTCCACATTCGTGTGGTGCGACTGAAGAAAGAATCTCTGTACATTACAGTACGTCCGAAGTTGCGCTCGAGGGTAAACTGATGGGCATTCCTAGAAGCGCGAGTATTACGGTTGAATTTTTTAAGGGGGGAATGCAACTGGCTATTTCACTAGAACACTGATTATAATAAAAGCGATAAAGTAGAGAAAGACACGAAACATTACGGCGGTGTAATGTAATTGTTTCTGTTATAGATCTTTCGCCTATCATTTTTAAAGCTCTCTTTTGAATTTTGTCCAACAAACTCAAGTGAGTTTTTGGAGCTCCTGCCCAAACATGAAAATTGTACTCAAGTTTTGGACGAATAAAGGCTTTGTAGATCACAGCCATATCAGAAGGGGAGAAAAACTTCTTGCATCTACGGAGAAAACCTAAACACATAGCAGCATTTTTGGCGACATCAAATATGTGGTCATTCCACAAAAGGTGGTCTGTGACACACATACCGAGAACTGAGAGCTGTTCGGTTTCCTCGATGCAAGTGCCGCCCATGAATAGCGGCATTAGGGGTGGATTTCCCTTTAACGACAAGAGACAGCATTGAGTTTTTGAAGCATTAAATTCTACGCGGTTTTTGATTCCCCATTTGACAATGCTGTCGAGATCAGAATTTAATGAGCTTATCATACGCTGTCGTTCAAGTTCCACATCCGGAGGACATGGATGAGAATCTGTAAGCGAATATGAGAAGCTGAGGGTACTGTCGTCAGCGAAACAGTTTAATGGATTAGAAGTTTCAGACAAAAGATAAAAGATCATTTATAAAGATAAGGAAGAGAGTCGGAGACAAAACGGAGCCCTGGGCCACACCAGCATTTATTTTGTGGATTTCAGAATTGAAACCGTCCAATACGGCTTGTATTGAACGGTCCGAAAGGTAATTTCTAATCCAACGAAGAAGAGGTTCATCCAAACCAAATGCGCGCATTTTCGATAAGAGAGCTTGGTGCCAAACTCTATTAAACGCTTTTGAAATATCAAGTGCAATAATCTTACTTTCTCCAAAACGATGTAAAGATTTGTTCCACTGTTCGGTGAGATATACCATCAGATCACCAGTGGACCTATTGCTACGAAAGCCGTACTGCCGGTCATTAAGAAGCTTTCGTTCTTCGAGATATTTCTTGAGCTGAAAATTGATCAGCGTTTCCACGACCTTGGAAAGAAGGGACGTAAGTGCAATTGGACGATAGTTTTCGGGTGAAGAAGATACGCCTTTTTTAGGGACAGGCTGGACAAATGCTGTTTTCCATCCACTCGGAAAGAGACCAGTAGAGTAGGACAGATGGAAAAGCTTACGCAGTGGTTTTGCCAGCGTTGAAGAACACGTCTTCAGAACAATGGGAGGGATACTATCCGGGCCAGCGGATTTTTGATTGCCGACATCTTTTAGAACACTAGCTACTGCACGAGTGCGAAAGAAGATTTGTCCCATAAAATCATTTACGCTCTCAAGTACAGGAGGAGTCATAACACTTTCTGACAGCGTCGAATTAACAGCAAACTGTGATACAAGCAAATCGGCTTCATCTTGCAAGCTGACAAAAGGAGTATCATTGAAGACGAGCGTTGGAACCGAGGTGGCAGTGGTTTTGCCAGCATTGAAGAACACCACTTTTGACACAATTTGAATTTTTTTATTGCATTTTTTCTAAAATGTTGATGTTATTATTTAGTAATACTTTTGTTTTAAATATTCCATGTTCCTTTCAGTTTTAAGTCAAACATAAATAAAATAATTTAAAACTAATAAAACCAATTTCTTTATTTATATTATGGTTTTTGAATTGCTGAATTAATGAAGAAAAACAAAAAGGTAAAATAAAATGTCTTTATTATTAATAAGAATAATTCGGCTAAATGGTCATTTCAACAATGATAGATTCATCACCTTGGTTTTTTCTTGTTTCATGAGAAAAAAGGTGTTTTTATTTATTTAACATTTTGAGGAGTAGAAGTTAGTACGTCAATCGAATGTCCTCAACATGGTCATTCTTAAATGAAAACAAAATACTCTTTACAAAAGTCATTCAAGCTAATTTCATTGAACTTAATAAAATCTAGAGATGCTCATTATGGAAAACCCACATCCTTCATTATGGTCCGTAATTGCCAAAAATCTTGTTACATACAAAAAAAAAATAGTATATTAAATTCCTTTCTTATTGTGCGGTTATGTGAGTGGTTAGCACTCAATTCCATTAATCCCTCAAAATACCATTAGCAATGATTGCCCATCCTAGACAAAAAAAATTGTGGCAGAACAAAAAAATATAATGAAAGAATTTTCTTGAAATCGGCCAACCTCTTTGTATGCTCAAGTGAGCGAACATAAATGGTTGAGTGAATTAGATTTTTCCCATCATTGCCATATCGCCATCATCGACTTTTCGAAGTGAGCAAAATGAGTAGGTATATAACACCGCCAACGCGACAACGACGATGTATACAAAAATCTGATTAAACAGAATATATGTTAGAGCAGATTCAGGGGGACGTGCCTTCCTTGTCGTCGTTCTTTTATGCCTACCGATGAAAACATCAACTTCTCATGGTCTCACTCAAATTAAACTCGAAAAGATTGTATTTGCCCTAATTCCAATATTGCTAAGATCAAATTATCTAACAAAAAAAAGTAGAAAATATAATAAAATCCAATGAAAGAAAGTTATTTCACCGAAAATTACCCATTAAGTGTGTGAATATTACCCAATCCGGTAAAACTTTTTACCTTGTCAGCTTGGCACGCTGGCACAACTGGGATGCTGTCATTTCTGCATCATCAGCTGGTAGGACACAAAACATATACAAGAGGAACAAAGTTTTATTTGTTCGAACAGAAAAGAAAAAGTTTTGTCCAAATAGGCGATAGGACGACACATTTTGATTTTATTGCAGTGGATTGATTGGATTAATGTGTCATTTATTTGTTCTTGGAGATCCCGCCAGGGGTATGAGTAACATAAATAAGAATTGTCACTTTGATAAAATTGATCCATAGCTAAGCTTTATCAATTGACTTTGAGTTAATAAAAATCAAAATGACCGACTCAACACAAAAATATGACAAAAGCATGGTTTTACGCTTTTTTTTTAATTTTCGTAGGAAAAGAACAAAATTGGTTTAGAGCCAGTTTTTAAGTGTGTGATAAGGTTGAACCAAAACTAAACTCAAAAAATTTGGTGATTTAACTCAAAGATTAATTTTTTTTATTTTATTTATTTCGTCAATCAAGTTACATAACTTTATGGAGACTATATAATATAAACTAGAAAATAAATAACATATTTACATAGTAATACAAATTATAATATATAATATTAAAATCAATGGCAAAACCAAAATCATTTAAAGCAATACAAGAACTAGTAATTGGATTATGTTTTGCATAACTCCTGCTATGATAAGGAACATATAAGAAACATTCATCTCTTGGACGTAAAAAACGAGAAGGTGCATAAATATTGTACATTGAAAGTAGCATCGGACAGTTAATATTTGAATTGAGTATATCAAACGCAAAAAGAGCAGAATATAATTTTCTTCTATGTTCTAGAGGTTTTAAATCAATAAGAGCACATCTGATCTCATAAGACGGACGAATTGCATTCCTAAAAGTTTTTCGCAATGCAAACCTAGTAAATCTTTTTTGTATTTTTTCAATTCGAAGGATACTTGTTTGAGTATATGGGTTCCAAATAACGCAACAATACTCTAGCAAAGGTCTAACAATAGATAAATACAAAGTTTTAAGGGTGTAAGGATCTTCAAACTTCTTTGAATTTCGTATTATGAAACCCAACATCGAATTAGCCCTGGAAATAACTTGGTCAATTTGAAGAGAAAAACTGATTTTAGAATCAAAGATAACCCCGAGGACTTTTTGACTTTTGAGTTGGTTTTCAGAAATATGATTTTGAAACAAATTATAAAGTTTGTTTTTTACTATTGCTTCAAATACTTTAGGTATTAGCTGAAGCTTAGCAATTGGTCTGTAATTTTCAACGGAACATTTAGATCCAGACTTGTGCAGAGGAGTTATCAAGGAATGTTTCCAAGTATCCAAAAATCCACTATGTCGTAGAGATAAATTGAATATATAGCAGAGTGGACCAGCTAGATTTAATTTACAGTTCTTTAAAAGAAACGGTGGGATATTATCTGGTGCAACAAAAAAACTGTTATCTAGAGATGTTAAAGCTTCCAATACATCATCAATAGATAAGTGTAGTCAACCAGCCTCAACATTAGAATTATAATTACTAATTATTTGATCATTATTAATAGTTAACGCAATAAAGTTCGATTGGAAAAAAGAAGCGAAATTGTTACAAATTACGTTTAGATTATCAGAAGAGATACCTTTATACGACACATTAGATGGAATCCCAAGCGATTTACGTTTTGCATTGAGAAATGACCAAAAACATTTAGAATCATTTTTAATCTTAGTCTCCAGAGACCAAATATATTGCCTATAGGTAAATTTTTTCAAAAATTCGTATTCTTTCCGTGTTTGATAAAATTGTTCACGAAAAACCGCCGAAATCTTACTTTTTTATGAAGTTTATTCAGAACATTTTTCAGTCTCGATAGACTTTTGTTAAACCAAACTGGTCTTTTTGATTTTTTTAAATACTTAATAGGAACGAAATTTAAAATTGCAGAGTCTAAAATGTTCCGAAACATAGCAAGAGCTAACAATTAAAAATAAGTTGCCAGTCAACTGATTGTAAATAATTATTCATAGATAAAAAATCAGCATTTTTAAAATCACGTTTCTGCTCTACATTACAAGAAGATTTTGATTCTATTAAAACTGAAAAATTAAAAGTAATTTCAAGTGCTTTGTGATGAACACTATTCTCAAGCAAATTAAAACTAGCTTCATTTAAGGAAGCTTCAAGATTCTTATCAATAAAAACCAAATCTAAAATACGGCCTATGGAATTATAAACATTGTTTATCTGGTACATATTCAAAGCAGTTAAATTATCAATTACATTATACTCAAAATCTTTAGATACATTGTAAGGAAACAATTGGTTTTCATCATTTGAAAATATCCATTTAACATCAGGTAAATTAAAATCCCCAAGAATTATACAGTACGAATTATCATCAATATTTTTTGCAATTTGTTCTATATTTCTTATGTGAGAATCATAAATAGAATATTCAGATGAAGGCGGAATATAAGAAACAAAAAAATAAACATGAATAGATCCAGAATCAGCAAAAATAGGTAAATCTACACATACGCAAATTTGCTCAATAAAAGTATTAGATAAAATAATTTCTTTACTTGAATAATTATTGCGAATAGCAAATAAAATACGTCCACCTCAACTTAAACCAGTCAGCTCACAGGAACGATCTTTCCGGAAAACATTATAATCAGATGTAAAGAACTCAGTTGACAGAAAATTATCATTTAACCATGTTTCGGTGAGAGTGATAATGTCATATGAAGAATCAGCAGCAGCAATAAAAAATTCATTTGATTTTGTCCTCATACCTCCAGCATTGTGATGGAAAAGTGTCCGTGTCCATTTAAATAAGCACTGTCAAAAGTATTGTTTACGTTAAAACACTCTGTTGGTGTGGGTGCAACTCGTTTTTTGGACGGCTTACGAATTGTTTTATTTGAACTTCAACTGGCCAGATGGAAGTTTGTAGAGCAGCATTAAATGATGCAGTTGGGACACCAAGTTTGAAATTCATAAAATGGAGAGTTAAAATATCTGTTTCTTTTTTAACTAATTTGTGACAAACCAAGCTTGTCTTTGGCAAATTGAGTCTACGAGCAACGTAATTTATAACACATTCTTCAGTGACTGTTGTACTTAGTCGGGAGATATGCAAAAAACGTAGCCGAGGTACAGACGGAAGAGCAGCAAATACATCAGCATCAGCATCAATGCCAAACAGCTGTTTTTGTTTTTTGTTGCGAACACCAGACCAGGGAAGTTGGTTATTTTCAGCACGTTCATCTAATTCTAAAGCATCATGATGAGACTCTTTTAACAGCTCAGGAAGTTCAGGAGGCATACCAACAACAGCAACATTTTGATGATAAGATGCTTTTGATACTTTCTCTTTCTAGCTTGTTAAGTCTTTCTGCATTCATCCTCCACTAAAACACTGCTTCTTGACTTAATATTAGAAGAAAATTCTATTTCAATAATTAACAAACTCTAGTTTAACTCACCGCTGAAAAAGAATTTATTTAACAAATAAGAAAACAGCCTTTGCTTATACGCGAACCTAGAAACGTACAAACTTTACCAAGAGACAAAAACTCAGAAAAAAAAAAAAAACTAATCTTGGTTAAAGTTTTTCAAGCACTGCGGTCATTTTAAAAAACAAATGTTAACATGAATTTAATGTATCTTTTTGAATAAACAAACATTTTATCAAAATAGTGCCATCATATTTTAACCATGAATACCATGGCATTGAAATCGTAAAAGTCTTCTGCGTTTTCTATAACTTTGTATTGTAAATTGTACCTTATACAAGAAACACTTGAACTCCTTATGGAAACGCATTTCCCTGGCTGTAGGAGTCGTGAAGACTCAGGTTATACACAACCAGACGCTTTAGATTTTATTCAAACAGCACCAGAATTGGAACAGATTATCACAGAGCAGAAGATTATGTGGGCAATAAACTCATTCAAATCCTATAAATCAGCTGGACCAGATGAGATTATACCAGCATTTCTTCAACATGCTCTACAGATAATCACCCCATGGCTAAGGGTAATCTTCAAAAGTTGTATTAGACTTAGATACGTCCCTACCAACTGGAGAAAGGTAAAAGTGGTCTTTATTCCAAAAGCTGGAAAACCGACACACTCGACTGCCAAAGATTACAGGCCGATCAGTCTCTCTTCATTCCACCTCAAGACGTTGGAGAGAATCATTGATCTGCATGTTAGGGACCTTCTCAACCCAAACAATCTGTGCAACTTCCAACACGCTTACCTTAAAGGTAAGTCAGTGGAGACTGCGTTGCACGAGGTCGTCTCGCAAATTGTGAAAAGCCTCGAGTACAAAGAACCCACCTTGGCAGCATTTTTGGACATCGAAGGAGCGTTCAACAACGTAAAAACGGAGTCCATTAATTCTGCCCTGGAAGAAGTTAGAGTTGAATCTGCCATTGTCGAGAAAACAGTTACAAGCGGCACACCACAGGTAGGGGTAATATCACCTCTCCTCTGGGTCCTCGTTGTAAACAAAATTCTAACAAGACTTAGGAATCAGGGCATTAAAATTGTAGCCTATGCAGACGATATATTAATTTTGATATCGGGTAAGTACCTTACCACCATCAAAGATATTATGGAATCTGCACTTCAAGAACTATATTCTTGGGCAGCACAAAACGGCCTGGGGGTTAACCCTACAAAAACTGAACTAGTTCTGTTCACCAAGAAAAGGAAATTAAAGGATTTTACCCCTCCCAAGCTTAATGGTATTCCACTGAAACTTTCCAAGGAAGCTAAATATCTGGGAGTAATCCTTGATTCCAAGCTAATAAGAGCACTCTGTGCTTTCTACACATGCAAAAAAACCTTTGGTACGCGTTGGGGTATGTAACCACAAGTCATACAGTGGATGAACATAGCAATTTTTCATCCCATACTTACCTATTGTTCGATCGTGTGGTGGAAGGCTGTAGAAAAAGTTAGCTATCTCAAAAACCTGAACAAGGTACAGAGACTAGCTTGTATAGGCATAACGGGGGTACAGAGTTCTACGCCACAAGCAGGGCTGGAAATTATTCTAAATCTTCGAGCACTGGACGAGTACATAAGATGCACAGCAGCCAAAAGTTCACTTCGACTTAAAGAAATGAGCTCTTGGAAGCACAGTACCTATGGACATGGGTCTATCTTGCAAAGGTATGACACAGTGGCCGAACTTGATATGACGACTGACTACGTACCACCCATAATAGATTTTAAAATACACTTCTCCATTTTAATTCCCGAAAGCATGGATGGGAACCTAACTCACTAATCAGTGAACAAGGTATCCCATTCTACACCGATGGGTCGAAAATGGAAGAAGGAACAGGGGCAAGGGTGTTCTGTGAACCTCTCAATATTAGAGAAGCATTTAAACTCCCAGATGAGTGAAGTGTCTTTCAAGCTGAGAGTTACGCAGCCAAGCTGCTATCAAAGCATTAGCCAGTGAGACTATAAGATCCAAGACAGTGGCAAAATGCCGAGGCGTACTGGAGGAAATTTGTAACTCCAACCAAGTCAAACTCTGCTATATAGCAGACGAACTGGCAAGGAAAAGGTCATTAGCAAATAAGAACAATAGAAGCCAATTATTTACGGGGCCAGAAATCCCGATCGGCGTCATTTAAAGGAAAATTGACATAGTAACGAAAGAGCAAATCAATAACTCCTGGGTTTCCAGGAACGATTGCGTTATTTCTAGAAGTTTACAGCCTAGAATTAATGACAAGGAAACTCAGTTTTTTTATCGCTGAGTAAAAAGAAATTAAGAATCTTGATAGGTGTACTAAGGGGTCATTGCGCCATTGGAACAATGGCCACCAGAATAGGCGCTTTAGCACCTGTAGGAGCTGTCAGGATTTTGAGGAAATTGAAACCATTAAGTACGTGCTGTGTGATTGTCCAAACCTCCAAACAAATCGCCTCCGGTACTTCGGAAACAGGTTTGTTGGAGAACTGGACGATCTAGCGCAGGTCTCGATGGCAAATAGGAGAAAATTCATAGAAAAAAACAGGCAGGTTCACAAACGAACCAGTCTATGTGAACATTAGTTAGGAACATCTCTGTATTTCATTTATAAGGGGATCACAATGGACCAATAGGCCCCCGTGTTACGCAACAGCTTAGGCTGTGCACACCCCTCCTAACCTAACCTAACCTTATACATTTAACACCACAAGCGTTTAATTTTAACCTGATGTTTTTCTCTGTGTGAACTCCTTGCATGACAATATAAATGTGAGTAATAGAAACACATAACACTAGTTGAGAAAAAAAAATTTTTACTCTTGCATGTATTTGCTTGAAGTTTTGAACTTTTTTAAATTGTTTGAATAAACTTACCCCGATGTTGATCTGGGATCAACTTCTGGCCATGATAATCTCCTTTTACAAAACGCCAATGGCGGTCGGTCTTGTGGCGCTGGCTGATGTACTGGTGAACTACGTTGTCGAAATGATCCACCTCGTGGTGGAATCAAGCATTCTAATGCTCGTGATTGTCTTCTTGAACCTAAATTCTGTGTGGGTGTTGTACCAGGTGGTGGAACTACTTTTGGAAATCCTGAAATTAAATTGTGCAAAATTTATATGTTTTAGCAATTATTTAATAGTTATTTAGTTTTTTGTATTTTATTTTACATTTTTGTATTGTAACTTTATTCTAATTTATTTTGTTTTATTAAATGTTTGACAAAAATCTTGTTCTCTTGCACACATGTTTGTGTATCTTTCAGGAAGGTTTTCTGCTCTCCTAACAACTACTGTCGGTATAATATACCACAAGCATTTCTGTAAACCACTTACTTGTAAGTCGGAATAAAGTTAAAGAAGTTTTCTTATTTTCTGTTTTTTTTTTTTTAACATTCGAACCCCCACATAGCGTACAGCAATGGAAAGTTTATTGGGTTTTTCAAAGTTCACCACAGCTTCTCTCTTTTTGGTCCAGATACAATGCATGCATTCCAAAAGGATGCAATAAATGTGTTAACATGAAATTCGTGTGTAAAAAATGTGTGTTATTTTCTTTTTTTTTTTAACCTCAAACATCAGGAACAGGAAACCAAAGTATTATACGTCTAACGATGTTCCAATGAAAATGTTATAAGATAATTATTATACAACAAAAACGAACGAATGAATTTAAATAGTCGAAGCAAAAGAGAATAAGTGTTGAAATTCAATTTAACTATTCATGCATTCCGATATATTATTATAAACCACATCATGGTGGTTTTACAGACTCTTAGGAAGAAATGCAAATATCTGTATTATACAATACAGAATATACAATATTTCGAGGAAATTATAATTTTTGAGTTTTATTGTATGTTTTGTGCTATGCTGTTGAGTAACTTAACTATGAATTTCGATAAAGTAGTAGAAGATTAAAGGCCAATAATTCTACAGCTAGTTAAAACTCAAATTTAGTAATAATTCTTCGAATAAATCCTTCCTGCTGCTATAGTAATAATACCTCTGATATGATTGCTTAACTGATAATTCAAAAATCGGGTCTAAATGGGGTATAACAAGAATAAGTATATTTATAATAAATTGTGTGTTTTTTTAAGCTCATACATATTCCTGATAGAATAACTTTACAATATATTTTTTTTTTGTTTTTCTATACAATTAACATGTGCTCGTAATCCCTGCGCTTTAAATGTTTGTCTTAAATGTCTGGACATTGAAATGGGTAGGAAAATAGAGTTAGTTAAGATTTATTGAACAAAATAATATTTACAATTTGACTTATAACCAGTTAGAGATGATATTATACATTTATTGGCACACAGGGGCATTTGTCTTAATTTAAAAGGATTATAAAATATAAAATACATGTCAAAAAAAGTAATTCTAAAAGTCGGTTGACTTTATTGTCCTCGGAGTGTTCCGTCCAGGTTGTCAAGTTGTGGTTTAGGTGGGGTGATTGGTTGGCATTAAGCCTCGGTGATATGCTGACCCTGTGTCAGCGTAGAACGAAACTGTTTGCTCGTTGTCCGTGATGATGTTGTCGTCCAGGATGTCCATCATACTGAGATAACTCGGCTCAGGATGTCATTGCTGAGTGGCCATTCTTCTCATCTGTTGATTTGGGTTACTGTTGGTGAGTCCTACTAGCTTCTTTGCTTTAAGCAGTAGGTAAGTACCTGTCCAGGGGGATGATGCTCGCATTTGTGTAAGGACGCTCGTTGCTGTGATGTCTCATTCGCTGCCAGTCGAAATGTAGTCCGGTACAAATCCTTAGTACCTTTCTTTCGAACATTTGAAGTTCCTTCATGGCCGTCTTGGAGATGGGGAGGAAAAATAAAGTCGGTTAAGGAATTCCACATTCGTGTCGTACGGCAAAAGAAAAAATCTCTTTACTTAACTGTATAGTTATAGTTATATAGGGTTTACCGAAGCGCATCCCAGCGGCAGTAGTATTACGGTGAAATATGTTTAGTGTGGGAATACAACTCGCTATTTCACTAGAACATTGTTTAAAAAAGTAGCGATAAGACAGAGATAGACAAAAGACGTTTCAACTATGTTCCAACGAAACAATTGTATCGGAAATTGCTCTGTCACCTATCAGCCTTAAAGCTCTTCTCTGAATTCTATCTAGTAGGTGCAAAGATGCTTTTGATGCTCCAGACCAGATATGAGAATTGTATTCCAGTTTCGGACATATGGAGGCCTTGCAAATTGTGGCCAGATCAGAGGTGGAGGTGGAGTTTTACATCGTCTTTGGAAACCTAAGTTTTTGGCCGCAGTTTTAGTAATATCGAATATGTGGTCATTCCACAAGAGGTGGTCAGTAATACTCATACCAAGAATTGACAGCTTTTCTGTTTCAACGATGCAAGCGCCATCCATGGACAATAGCATTGGGGGAATATTCCGCTTTAAGGACAAACAACAACTCTGAATCTTAGAAGCATTAAATTCAACACAATTTTTAACACCCCATCAAACGATGCTATTTAGATCGGAATTTAATGAGCTCAACATATATTGTCGTTGCAGTTCCACATTCGAAGAACAAGAAATTGAATCAGGAAATGAATATCAAAAGCTGAGGGTGCTATAATCAGCGAAACAGTTATGTGGATTAGTAGTTTCGGAAAAAAGATCACTTATAAAAATGAGAAAAAGAGTCGGAGACAAAACAGAGCCTTGAGGGACACCAGCATTTATTTTACGAACTTCAGACTTAAAGCCATCCAAAACTAATTGAATTGAACGGTCAGACAGGTAATTACTAATCCAACGAATAAGGGATACATGTATGACTTGACAAAAAATAATGAAGAGATTTCTACACTTATTTCTGAATGGTTTTTATTCATTTGTTAAACGAACTTTGGAAACTTTCGATTTGACAAATTGGAACAACTTTTAATGGGAAGTTAAAACTTGCTTGAAAAACTTGTTCGTAGAAAGTAATTTAAAAAGTAACTTACAAACACAGAAAACGATCAGTGAGCTTTATCTAACGTCGTATGCTTGGATAGCTTGCGGCTTAAGCGCTTTCCGGAAGGGTCCGAATTTCACAGACCCTTTTCTGAAATTCACCTATTTCTCTTTAGAACTTTAAGTAAAATCTTCTTCCATAAAGAATTATAATTGTGAATTGTGGTTTTTTTGCTAAATGGTATTTTAAATTAATAACTTTAAATTTTTGTTCGTGTCGCAAAACTTTCTTGTTGCAGAAAATTACCGAAAATGCACCCAAGCATTTCTGAGAGATTGGCCATATGGTATAGTATAACTCAAAAATTAAGCCAAATTTAAAAATTTAACTGTAGACTTTTTGTTGGAAATGAGATTTTCTATCAAAATTAAATGGTTTGCAATTTTTTATAAAAAAAAATAATCTGGAAAAGTTAACAAAATTCCACTTATAATAAGTCGAACAATAATTGATTTTAAATTTCTTTTACTAAACGTCTGATTACGTTTTTTTTTTGGAAAGATAGTATTGAAATGTAAAAAGAAGAGGATCAAACCTTTCATATGCAGGATCGAATAGTTTTGTTTTATAAATTTGTTCGCAAATATATAACTACCTATGTTAAATAAGCACTTAAAAAAATAGTTTATTTTTTATGTTGTGTAATATTTTTAAAGTTATAAATACTCCATATGTAAATTATTATTTGTCAAGATCAAAAACTAATATTAAAAATTAAAATTAACAATCCATTTCTTAAATATTTAAGCTCAAGAGCAAAAACTGAATATAGATTGGATTGGAGTGTTTCGGTCAATTTTTTTATCAAAAAATCTTTAAAGGCTTGAGATGCTTACTTTTTTATTTCGATATGTCTTGAAACTATCTTTACCTAGAAAAAAAATTATGCGCAGTTTAGCAAAACAAAATTTAAATTAATGATTGTTCAATTTTTAGGTCGGTTATCTTTACTTTTTCTGATTTAATGCTTTTATACAAAATTTCAAACAGTTTATTTTAACAGAAAAATTAATTTCCAACAAAAAGCCATTTAAAATAAATTCTCAAATTTGGCACAGTTTTCGAGTTACACCAAAAATTGACCCATTTGACCATCACCACTCTCGCATGGTTGAATTACGGCGACTATTGTATTTTAAAGAAGCTTTACATCTAAACAAGCATTATGCAATATTAAATATCCTTGAAAGCAATATGTTACTTGTTAAAATATTTGCTCACTAACCTAGTTTAGAGTAAGTACAACTTTTAATGCAATCTGATGTCTCAACGAATGCAAAAATGCAAAGTTTGATCGCATAAATTCAGCCCAATCGGATTGTTGCTCCAATATAGGTATACCCCAAAATCTATCGATATGTTCACTGAACAATTTAAAAAAAATTCCCAATTTTCATAATTATAAATATAAGTATCATAAATCTAATAATGACGTGGCCAAGGAACTATAGCCACAGTCCACGGACATTTTTTTTTTCTTCCAACTGATATTTTTTTAACCAAATGAATTATGAATAAAATGCAAAAAACCACATTTTTAACTAAAATGTTTATTTTTTTCTCAAGAAATACGTTTGGGTTTAAATCCGAACATTCCCTAGGGTCAGTTTATCAGTGCGGAGTTTAAGTTAAACCCGAATTAACTCACCAAATTTGGTGAGTTAACTTTGGATTAACTCAAAAATGATTATCATATTTTATCTTCCGTGTTTTTTAAGGCATTCTGTATTACCATCAATTAAAAAACTGCTTCCTGACGTAACTGCAGACAGATCTATTTTAGAGTTAACTAACTCGGTCTTAACCCAAGTGTTCTTATAATTAATAACTTTGTCTATACCTACCTAATCCAAATATAAGAGACAATGGGGCGTGTTCATAGTCATTTTAGACCTGGGTCTAAGTTGAACATAGATTTGGTTGAATTTTCGGATGTTGATTTTATTTTTTTAAATTTATCATTTCAAAATATTTGAAGCTATTTGTGTAGTACATCAAGTTTATCATCTTATACAAATATAAAATCAACAATTTGTAATTAAAATCGGTCTGTATTCATTGAGCAAAAATTGTGTTAAACTGTAGTTTAGTTAAACCTGGGTCTATCTGCGACTATTATTATGCCCCAATATGTAAAAAATGTTTTTTTATAACTTTGATTTAGACCTTTTTCTACTCCAGCTCCTCCATACTTCCCACTTCCACTTGATTTTCAGTAGCTACCTTCTTAGGTTTACAGAAAAGTATTCCCTCATTAAAGATAACATTCATATTTTCACACAAAAAAGATACACAAAGCAATTTTCGCAAGAAGCACATTTTAATTTTGGAAATTTATTCCTGCCATCATTTTTATAGTCTTTATATCTTCTATTCTTTGTTAATTTAAAATTTAATTAAAACATCCCGGATCATCATATTTCCGTTATAAGAGGCATACAAGAATAATAATAAAAGAAAAAAAAAAAAAAACACCACACCCACACATAGACAAGCTCTCTTTTTCTAGCCTTCCAAGAATTATCATTTTCTAATTATCAGTGGTAGCTTTAGTGACTTTTATCTAATTGTGAAACAAAAACAAAAAAAAAACCTTGCCTCAAGCTGTTTTCTTACCATTATTCTCTCTCTACCTTTATCAAAGTATACAATCTCAAAACACACACACACACACATTTCACTTACCATGTACATGGGGTGCAGCAGTAGCATTCGCTGAATTTGCACCGGAAACAGACGTACCCCCACCAGCATTTCCGCCACTGCCCGAGGATGCTCCTGATCCGGTGCCACTTTTATCCTCACTTGAGTCTTGTCGTGATAGAGAAAACCGCCGATTCCCTAGACCCAAACCGGCCACCCCACTTGTTACGTACTGCTGAAGCGAACTGAAAAAACTCATTATCGCGCCCACCGAGAGTAATCGCTTGAAAAATCACTTCTTGTGTCCTTGAGTGGGTATAAGCTTTTTTCTACACCACCTTATATCCTTGCGAAGGGAATTTGTTTGCTTTTAATCAAATGTGTGCGTAGTCGTAGGGAGCGTCAAGGTTGTCCCAAAGGAGTCCCAATGAAAATTAAGTAGCTTATAATCGTCAAAGTTGTTGATCCTGTTTGTTGGTTAGTCTCCTTAATGTGCGCTATGACATTCACCTACGCACTATGACGACAAAAATGAATAAATATTGTGCTTCTTTCTTTTTTATTTGATTTATTACGGGTTCCACAAAAAAAAAAAAAAACAAGAAAAACGGGAGAAGCAATTTTCTTTGCAAATTCGTCTCCGCGTTCGACCCAGGCCTTGGTTCTCTTTCCAAAAAAAAATTAAGATATATGATTTTGTGCTTCTTCTTTTTTTTGTTCTTTTTATGGGATTAATTTTTGCTTTCTTCTCATTTAGGTAGCCGTTGCTAAGACAAATTACCAACGCAATTTATCCTTGTCGAAGAGAACAACATTTTAGATTACTCAGGTTAATGCAACATTTATGCGATCATCATCATCGTCCAGATAGTGGTTTGATGTCGTGATGGCTATCAATGAATTAATTCCGTTGGATAGCATTTGGGGGATTGAAAATTAATCTGAAAATGAGAAGAGAAATTATTTTGATAAGATTGATGTGATGTTAATATATCTTTGTTTTTAATTATGTCTATTTTCCAGTAACTTAAATATTGCATTTAATTCAAAAATTTTAATCCGAGTTTTCTTTCAATTAATATCCTAAGAGCCGTTTTAAAAGACGAAATTATAAACCAAATTTGTAAACTAAAAATCTTTATTTGGAATATGTACATAAGTTTTTAAGTTTTTTTAGCTAAACATGTCCCCTTCAAGGGTGTGCGCACGATTTCGTCAAGAGGGTGTTGCTGGCAAATAGAGAGGAGGGGACAAGAGGGAGTATGGTGACACCAGCGAAGCTACAGAGCGGCACATCCGCTCGGTAACCGCTATGCACCGAACTGGGCTGAAAAGGACAGGAAAGGAACGTCAAATCCCGAGAACATGGCCTGCTTGCTTGGCACAGCTTAACTCGCCGGATGGGGGGGATCCAGCAGCACGAACACAAATCAGGCCAGTTTTCAAAAAAAAAAAAGGAAACCACAAAAAAAATTTGGACAACGGACGTAAACTTACCACACCGAGGGAGCTTAAGGTGTTGAAGCAGCTTGGCCTGTGCCCACCCTACCTGGGAACCCGGCTGCCATCTATTTGGATTCCCCCTAACACTTGCTAAACAATACCCTTCTGGTTTAAATCACTCCGTCATCTCAACAAAGAAAACACACCAAACTTTCATTAATCTATTGGTGGCGATGCTGGCCAAGCTGAGTACTAGCAAACGGCTTCGAGAGAACGGCACTGGTACGATAAAAAAAAAAAAATCACCCATTCATTCAAGGGACAGTCACAATACAAAATTTATTAATTCTATTTTCAAAAAAATATAAGGGTCCATTCACTTGAGAGCGACCAACGACCGACGAATGAACAAACAAATGGGAATTCAAAATAAATAAAATTTAATATTTCACAAAATCTAGTCAAAATGGAGGAATTGGATTTAAGATAAATTTTAAAGCTAGAAAATATGAATTTTTATTTGCTTAAATATGAGTAATTTGAGAAAATAAATTGTTCGTAACGAATTGCGGCTATTCGCGACGAACAAATTGTTTTCTCAAAATTATCTTGTTTTAGCAATTAAAATGCAAATTTTAGTATATTAAAATAATCCTCAATTATATTTCTTCCATTTTGTCTAGATTTTGTAAAGAATTTAGGTTCTTTAATGTTTTAAATCCCATTTGTTCATTCATTCGTCGTACGTTGGTCGCCCTCATGTGTACAGTCTTTTACTCCAGTAAGCACATTTAATAACAAAAGCATACCGTTTTCAGTTAACTTAAATGCTGAAAAGAAACTACACGTCAAAATTCAATTTTAAGAATCGTAAATTTAATGTTTTTTTTTTATTATTTAAATAAACATTAAAACATAACTAGTATCGGCCAGTGGCCAAAATTCGGCCAACAAAAAGTAATAAGGACACTTTTTGTAGAAGTAAGAGAAATTAAAAATATCCAATAAGTTGGATTATTTTATTGTTAGGGCTTAACTACAATAGATCTACTTTTTTGCAAAAAGTGGAAAAGTGAGTAAAACATGTAAATAGATATGATAAACATGTATATTCTACAAAAAACTTCTACCAAAAAAACATACGAAAATTGTTCTGACAGATAAATTTAACCACCATATATAATTTTTAATTGTTTGTTGTCTTCGGCAAAGATATTGATTTCTTACTTTTGTACTTTTTGCAGAAAAAAGGTCAATGTCGTTAAGCCTTTACTATAAGGAATTCATACATTTTTTATTTGAACAATACCTGGTTTGTGTGTCTTATTTCTATCTGTGACTTACAGCTAGGTTCCAGAAATCACTTTCTATCGAAATGTAATTGAAATCGATGTGAAATCAAATTTGGTGTTCCACATTTCACTTTTATCGATATAAATTTCAGTTTTTTCGAAGTTAAAACTGATCGATTTTCCGTGTTCCACATTTCAATTTTATCGATTTTCACGTGATTTGAATTCGACCAGATAGTCTCAAGTGAAACTTGGAAAACAATATTTTATAAATATTATTCAAGTAAAATAACTTATTTCAACATGGGAAGCATAAATATACTGCGTAGCACGTTATATTTCAGGATTTTAATCAATGTTTTAATCTAAAACAATCGAAGTCTGAGTTTTTGTGTGTTTATTTTAAAAAGTAAATAAAATAAACAGCTAGGTTCCAGAAATCACGTGAAATGAAAATGAAATCGAAATTGAAAATCGAGTGAATTTATTTTCCATGTTCGACATTTCGATCGATTTCATAATTTCGAAAGCGTTTCTAAATCACTTAAAGTGAAATCAAAAACAGCTAACATCTGTCATGCTGATTGATATTCGTTCATCAATTTTCAATTATATATTTCTTTTAATAAAATAAAAAAAAAATAGCGACGTTTTCATTGATGCGGTCTTGGAACTTTAGAAAAAAAGATTTGCAATACATAAAATTAAAAGACGTACGTTGAGAGACCTTCCTAATCCATAATCCATATTAATTTGCTGATGCAGCGTGAGTACCTAATGGAAATGTTCAACAAAAGTTTTTTATTAAAATTTATTATTTAATTAAGGTTTGTATCATATTTTCGCTTAGTAAAGATGCCTTTAAAAGGTTGTTGGAAGCTGTTGCGCCGATCTAGCAAAATCTTCCATTCCCTGTACATTGTATCTGGCTGCTGTTTTGAATTTTTTTTGCTGAAGGGAACTATCAACAATTGGTTAGGAAAGATGCTGATGTAGCTTCGGAGTGTTCTCCATCTTCGGGCGTTAAGCTCTCAGTCAGATTCCGAACGAAACGACATTTCATGGATTAATTTAGTGTTCCTGACGTCATAGGATGTGTGTTAAAATGCCGCAACCACATCAAGATCCTTCCTACCCTATTTTTCAACAGAAAAGGACACTTCTAAGTCAATGCACTTAATAATTCTGTTTTCGATATTTTATTTACTCATTGCTTTTAAAAATAAACACACAAAAACTCAGACTTCAATTTTTTTTGATTAAAACAAAACCCTAAAATAGCGTGCTGCGCAGTAATTTTATGCTTCCCATCTTAAAATAAGTTATTTTACTTGAAAAATATTTATAAAATATGAAAAATCATTTATATTATTTAAGAACGCAACAGCTTGCTTTCCCAGTTTCACTTGAGAATATCTGGTAGAATTGAAATCACGTGAAAATCGATAAAATCTAAATGTGGAACACGGAAATTCGGTCAGTTTAAACTTCGAAAAAATGGAATTGATATCGATAAAAGTGAAATGTGGAACACCAAATTTGATTTCACATCGATTTCAATTTCATTTCGATAGAAAGTGATTTCTGGAACCTAGCTGAAAATATTGAAAACAGAATTATTAAGAGCACTGACTGAAAAGTATCCTTTAAAATAGGTTAGGATCTTGATGTGGTCGTGACATTTTAATTTGTGTGCCGTCGACACATCCTATGACGCCAGGATCACTAAATTTATGCATGAAATGTCGTTTCGTTGGGCATCTGACTGAGAGTTTAATCTTCACACTTTCAAGACTCGTGATAAGATTTTTGACACATTTCTGACGGCCCGTAGCTACATCAGCATCTTTCCTCGCCAATTGTTGAAAGTTACCTTCAGCATACAAAATTCAAAACAGCTGCAATGTGCAGGGAATGAAAGATTTTGCTAGATACGGCGCAACAGCTTACATCAACCTTTTAAAAGCATCTTTACTTCAGCGGAAATATGATACAAACCTGAATTAAATAACAAATTTTAATAAGAAACTTTTGTTGAAAATTTCCATTAGTTACTTACGCTGCATCAGTAATTCATAAGGATAAGAAACGTCTCTCAACGAATGTCTCTTAATTTTCTCTACCTATTGCAAATCTTTTTTTCTTAAGTTCCAAGACAGCAGCAATGAAAACATCACTAATTTTTTTTTTTAATTTTATTAAAAGAAAAAAAAGTTAAAGAACGAATATCAATCAGCATGACAGATGTAAGCTGTTTTTGATTTCACTTAAAGTGATTTCGAAAAGCTTTCGAAATTATAAAATTGATCGAAATGTGGAACACAGAAAATAAATTCTCTTGATTTTCAATTTCGATTTCATTTTCATTTCACGTGATTTCTGGAACCTAGCTGTTAACCTCTGCACTTTTCAAAAAAATATGAAAATATTCGATACCACGATATAAGCACCTACAAACCCTCATGTCAGTACCTCTGACAAAATAAACTGGAAAACCGCTATTTTCAAACCCCCACCACCGCCAAAGGCTGAAAAAGAAACTTGGAAGACGGTTGTTTTTGATACCGCGATATATGAAACTACAAACCTTCATACTCATATTTTGGTTTTCAATCCACTGCCAAAATTTGCTGCCGGCTCTTAGACTATTACGTTGTTGTGTCAAACCTAAACTAATTTTTCTATCCTCTTTGGGCAAATATTTAGCATCAATCACAATTAGAAATACCCGTACAGTGTGGACTTGGCTAAGTCAAATTTGGCCTCAAACATAAAATGAAAAATAACCCTAAAAATGTATATGGGAAACAGCAAAAACAAATAAAAGTTTAAAATTTGTGAATTGGGGCCATTTTGCATGGTTTTGGGGCATTTTTTCATTCTTAATTTTGGGGTGAAATTTCATTAAGAAAAATGGCCCTAAAACTTTTATTCTTAAACCAAAATACAAAAACTTTGATCACAGACCAACGGACAACTAAGGCGCCTGCCAGGCTAGGGCGACTGAGCATACCCTAACGTGAGCGGGACAGAGGACCCAAAAAGGGAGTTAAAATAATTGAACCCGCGAAGTGGGCCAGGCAAGGTACTTTTAAGGCTATCCCAAACCGACGCAAAACACTTTTTGTACGATTGTAATTTTTTTTGTTGTTGTTATTGCTTCTTACACTTATTTTGGCATAATTTTTCATTTTTTGGTTAGATTCATTTTTCATAAGTTTGGGGCCATTTTTCATTATAAGCCTTTATTTGAGGACATTTTTCGTTTGAGGGCATTTTTCAATTGGGCTAAATTTCATATAGCCTCCAGTCTTATATATGTGCATCAGTACCAGGCACCTTAAAACAAAAAAAATTAAATAACATATCCCGAGCTCGTTCTTTTACAAATAATACTAACATACATACACAATACTGACATACATACACACAAACAAATTATTTTTTGATATAAAAGCTTAGTCTGCTATAGTTACATTTATATATTTCCTATGGAAGTTGTTTTTGAGCTAAAATATATAAAAATGTAACTTTCTCTGTTGTCCGGCAAGTTATGAATTAAAATTTTTCACCAAAAAATCCAAATAAATAATGGTTACCATCTCCCAAAATTTCAGAGTTCTAATCCGAACCCTTAAAATGATAAAAATCATTTATCTGGAAAAATTTAAATGTCCATTAAATGCTATAACAGCTACATACAGAATTAATTTTTTCTGCACATCTCTGGGTCAAAACCTTTCCAACGCTATATAATTTATGTAGTTCCGTTGAGTATTTACAGAGAAAAGTGTACCGTTAGGTTTTGCTTAGGATTTGCTAAGCGTTTTATTATATAGATTCTATTTTACAAAACTTTTCAATGAAATAACTCGATCTAAATTTAAAATCGCCTTTAAAAAAGGATTTTTGGTCGGATTTTTGTACAAATCAAAAAAAAAATCAAATAAAAAAGTTCAAACCTTTTTAAATTCAGATATTTGAGATTCCATTTTAATAAATTGAGATAACAAATCCTGAAAAGGGGCTTTTTTGTACTATTTCACCAGTACTAAAGTGCTATTTCAGTTTAGTGAGCAACAAATTTGCTTTCAAAAATTGCCAGATGACCATGTAGTCTAAGATCATTAAAAAAAAATAATGTCTTAAATGTTGTATAGTCTTGAAGATACGAGTTTTGTAATAAAGACATAAACCCATAATGTATACATAATACCTATATACATTTATTATAATCGATAAACATAATAATTTGAACAAAAATAGCATCCATTTATATTTACGTTCTGCTATTAACTTAAGCTTAATAATAATCATCATCTGTGGGATTTCTTAATTGAATTTCACACTTTAACCTTACAATAAAAATAAAAACACACACAAAAAAATAAGTATCATGCCATAAACGTTTTCAAGTACCCTTCAGATCAAAATAGGTAGGTTGTTTTTGGAAAAAGAAAAAAATAAAAAAAAAAAAAATCACCAACATTCGGGAACCGGGAATAAAATAACCAAGCAAACATAGCCTTAAACCTTTTTTGTTTGGTATATTATCTGGAAAAAAAAAATTATATACAACGATGAAGGCAAGAAAAATAAACATCATCTTAAAAAAACAACACGAACAAGATAAGATTGAGCAGCATTTTCCGCCAGTTTACCGGTGCCAGAAAATTGCACATCCTTCCAAATGTTTCACCATGCAAACGCCCGATTAAATTAAATAGGAAAAAAAAACTGAAAATACATATACTATAATATCTACACGCGTTCAAAGGAAAAGAAAGTGTGAATTTAATTTTAGGGCTTTCCTTGACTTCGTCTTTAGCAGAGGAATCCTGGCAGGGCTGGGATTGGCATCAGTAGAAATGGTTATGGTTTTGGACTCACACTCTCTGTCTTTTCATCTTTCCCACACAGGCCATTTATATACATGCTTACTTCTTTTTGCTTATGTTTTTACTTTAGTTCTTAACTTTGTTTCAATTTTTCCTTTTGAACAAACAAAAAAATGTTAAAGCAGAATTTAGGTCCACACGCTGGCTGGCTCACTGCAGTTTGTATACACTTTCACCTTGTTACCTGCTTTGAAAAGTCTCAAAGGGACTTAAATTTATAAACACCCTAACTCTTACTGGCTAAGTTATTGTAGGGAAAATATACACAAACATATGCATGTAAGAATAGGAAGAGGTTTTTTTATATTTTAACATCCTTTTCTTTGTTTGCACGATGCTTCAATTGAAAATGTGTTGCTCTCAACGTGACGAGGACTAAGATTACGAGACATAGATATTGCCATATCTTAAATGAACACACGTTGAGAACATAGGTAGGTATAAGGAGTAAATGCTTAAGAAAATAAACTTTGAGAAGAAAAATGCATAAAGGGATCGAGAGATCATAATTGCAATTTCCCTATAAGACGCTATCTTACTTAAAGACACACTTAAACTTAAAAGTAAACTCTCTTTAACTCTATGTAGGTAGGTTGGTATTGTATATGTAAAATGTATTTTTGTATTGTGTACATGGTTAGCGCAAGTTTGTAAACTTTTAATTAAAACAAAACAAAATAAGTGCAAAAACATTGGGAACTTAACTTGACAAGGAGTTCAGTGAACAAAGTTTGGTCATGGTTTGCGTTTTTGCTTTTTTGTCTTTTTTTTATACGCAGAACCTTTCTGGTATGGAGGTGGGTTAAATTTTGAAGAAAACAAAAGTGTATAGAAATTTAAATTGAAAAAAAAAAACATAATGAGAAGAACGAGTACACGCAATTTTTCTGATATAACGAAATTATGTAATAATATTACATCAATGAGGTATTCGATGTCCTGATCCTGAACGAGAGAGGATAACTTGGAATTTAAATTTTGACAGTTTTTTCTAGAACAGAAAGGAGAATGGGCATTTTTGGGTGCGAGCGGCCACGAATGAAATTATTGTCAAATGAAAGGTCTGCTACAAGGGAGTTACTTTCAGTATGGGCATTTCGTTGCAGTGCATTTAGGAAAAGAGATATGAAGACATTTGCAAATGCATTTTTCAAATGCATATTTGGGGCAGATGGCATTTTCAAAAACTATATCTGATGCTTTATCCTTATTTCTAGTCTAGTATATGTCTAGTGACACAATAAGTAACCAGGTCAACATAGCCCGCGTTTATTTTATCAGGCCGCTTATACGAGTTCAGCAGGCAACAGTATGAGAATTCTTATTTCATCGCAGGTTTTTAAAAAGAGGAAACCAACCGATACTTTCAGTCAAATCCTAAAGAAAACCGGTGGCGGAGGTAGAACAAGCTTATTTAGGCTGTTTCGGTGAGAAAACGCATTTTTCTTATTGCATTTTGGTCTAAGTATACCTAGTTCTCTAGGGATTTCTAAGAATGGAGTATCAAATGATATTGTATAACAAGATTGCCCTCTTTACACGAATGCAAGGCTCAAACAGCTTTGGTGACGCTGGTCAGAACGGTTTTAAAAGGCTTCAGAACCTAAGAAAGTTCCGCAAGACTATTTGAATAGAGCTTTATGTCACATGTTACACAACAAGTAAGAGTTCATACGCAATATATCCAAGAGCAAGACATTTGGTTTTTGCGTATCCGAATGCAGCCTAGACATGTTAAGCTCTATTTTCTAGTAATTATTATTCGTACATTGTGATTGGCCGACGAAAGGAATGGGAGAGCAGCTATTGCACACTTTTACTGTTCCTGTCTGAGCGGAAGGCACACAACCAGATGCTGCGCGCATATTATGTGCGTGGTTTGGTATTTAGGCTGGGCAAGAAACCAAACCGATGATATTTGATTACCAGCAGCGGAATTAAGTCCGATTATAGAGCGTGAGTAGGGACTATACTTAAAGAAACATTTTTTTAGTATACCTAGATTATATATTAAAGTATGGTAACTGTACTAGTATTTAATTTAAATGTATGTGCTTTGTCTATAACAAATATCTTCGAGACTGATGTCTTTAATTCTTATTTCACTTTCATTTTCTATTTTTCCATTCACATTAGTCACAATACTTACTAAAACTCTATTAAAGTGTTAAACACAAAAATGCATTTTATCCCAGTTTGAAGTTTACCACAACGAAAAAACTTCTACACCGTATTTGTATGGCCAAATCACATCCAAAAATAATAAAACCATTCTTGGCCACTCGCACCCAATTTCCATACATATTTGCCCATTCTCCTTTGACATTTTGAATTTATTGATTGGGAACTTACGTAGCTATTAAGAATTTAAAGAAAATGTTGACTTTCCTCAGGGAAGAGTTCTTGGGCCGGTGCTGTTGGATAATAAAATTTGTATCGCTCTGATTGGAGGTTACTATAAGATTATTCTTACGATAATAAGACATTTTTGGAGCTCATTGTTTTGAATTCGCGATTTTGTTTTTATTTCCATAAGAGGTCCTTAGATTTAAAAAAAAAGCGTGGTGATGCCTTAGAAAATTTACAACTGAGAAAATTGCTGCGTTGGAATTATACATTCCACAAACGACATTACAACGTATTTTGCTTAAAGACTTTGGTCTTAAGGCTTTTAAAGTTCAGTTAACATAATAACACACGCCGGTCGATCACTTGCAACTTCATCAAAATGATCCGTATTTTCATCAAAAAATCATCTTCAGTGATGAAGACCATTCTCACCTCGGAGGCAACGTTAATAAGCAGAATTGTCGCATTTAGGGCTTGGAAAATTCAATAATGATTGTTAAAAAGCCCCTGCATTCTCAACTTTTCACTGTTTGGTGCGGTTTTTGGGCTGAAGGGTGATGTTATTGAATCTTACTTATTCAAAAATGAGGCTGGTGCAACTGTTACGATGAATCGATTGGGCTACCGAACAATCATTATTTATTTTTTTATGGCCGGAATTGGAAGATATACAGACAAAAAATGAGAAGCGTAATATGTCAAAAATAGTAAAGAAGACTTTAAGTAAAAATTTGCTATAAATGAGGACGATGTTTGGTTGTAAAAGATTTAAATTTTTTTGAAAGGTAAAAGAAAAATTAAATTTTTTTTGTTTTATAATTTTTCTAGATGAATTTTTGGTAGATTTTTGTTATAATTTTTTCTAGATGAATTTTTGGTAGATTTTTGTTATAATATTTGTAAGGAAAAGGTTTACAAATATTATATTTTAAGTAATGATTCAATTTTCAATTCAATTCAACTTTGTTAAGATATTTTAAAATCAGAACATTTGTATCATCTTACGTCTAAATACAGCAGCCGACTTTTAAAAGTATTATATTAATATTAAAAACAAATTTTAAATTACAAATTTGAAACAACAATAATGATTAAATTGGAAATAAATCTTGTTTTTATGGCGTATGCTTGCTACCGGAACACTACAGTAAGGAATGATGAAAGTTATAAATTTTAATTTTATAGGAATTGACGGAAATGCTTGAATGATTTGAATGAAATTTTCAGAGTCTTTTTATATAAGCCAGAAAAAATCGAAAAGGATTTTAGTGAAATCAGCCCACTACTTGCCTACTTTTCGAACTTTTCTATTTCTCGAAAACGGCTACAACGATTTTGATTAAATTTTTACAGTTTTTTCTTATGAGCAAACAAATTGAAAAATATTTTAATAAATAATTAATATATATCGAAACGGCTACACCGATTTGGATGAATTTTTTAGTTTGTTTTTATAATGAAGACAAATTAATTTTAGTAAAATACGCCAACTGCGCCTAGCTCACTTTTTATGTTTTTTTTTTTTTTGTTTCTCGGAAATTTTTTGATGAAACGTTCAGTTTTTTGAACTTAGCAATCAAAAGATTTTGAAAATATTTTTATTAACATCCACCTTCTTCCACACTCACTTTTAATGCTTTATTGTTTCTCGGTAAAATCTCCAACGATTTTGATCAAATTTTCACAGTTGGTCCTTATAAGCAAACAAAAATTAAAATTATTTTAACTAATATCCGGTAACTGACACGCCCAATTTTAATATTTTATCTACTATAATTCCAGCTGAATGCAAATATTTAGTAGTAGCCAGCTCATGTTCATTAAAAACATTCAATGTTAATATGAGAGAGTGAAAGCTATGTGTGTTATCTGATCAGACGAAAACCCCATTTACATATTGATTTTGTGTAAACAAAAAATCAAGGGTATCTATTTTCCACAAAAAAGTTTTGATTTTATTTAAAAAAAAAAAATATGTTTTCCTTAACTGGTCTTGAAATAGCCCAGTCGAATTCGACAATAAATTCGCAAAGCGCGATGTAGTTCTGCATTTTTGATATGTTGTTGGGGCATGTTAGAGTAGTCTGTAGCTAAGTTTGAAACTTCGAAAAACCTGTGCTCGCTGCCGGAAAAATGCAACAGTGAAAAAACGCTAATATCACACCATTTTGTCTTTTATAACTTTGGAAATATGCAACTTGGGAAGAAACCCTTATATATACATTTGTTTGTTATAAAATTTTCTACAAGACCACATCAGCTTTAAATTCGTGCATATTATATTTGTGTTGCTATCTACTTATGAATTTAAAAAAAATCCTGAAAAACTGAGTTATTTTGAAGCACTCAAAAAGTTGGCCAAAAATTGTCCAAATCAGCTAAGAAATTGGAATCAAATAGTTTTGAGTATAGCAAGACGGAATTCGATCCAAATCGGTCAAATAGTTTTGGCAAGAAACATGATGTTAACTTAGTGCAACATGCAATGTTTACATCATTGCTGTGGTAAATTAGCTCTATAACAACACACACATTTCCCATAGAAAACGCGAATTTCGATCTATTCCGATTTCTGTCTTTTTTGTTCATTTTTACGACTTTTTACGACCGATTGAACTACCTGAATCATTAAAACAGTGTTTCTCGAGACGTAGCAAGACTTAAGTACGGCAAGAAGCAAATGGTTTCCAACAGGTGTTGATTTTCGAAAGTTCATTGCAGCCATGTTGTTTAATCTAATATAAATTTTCATTTTTTCTTTTTTATTTATTTGTCTAAGAAAAATTGTCATGTCAAGTTAAAGCTTCGAACAGCACGGTCAAATGATAAAACTTAATTATCTCAACAAAAATTATCTTCAGTGACGAGTCCTATTTTTGCAGGAATGGGCACGTCAACAAGCTAAATTTCTGGAATTGGGGCAATTCCAATGGAGGAGGAGGTGGCATGCGAATTCATCCGCAGAAAATCACTGTTTTGTGTGTTGTTAGATTATGGTCCAGCGGCATACCATCGGCCGATTCGAACTTTTCCAAAAACGACAGACGATGGTATTTCCTTTGCATCACTATCGACAAAAAGCACTATACCGATCGATGATAACGAATTTCTTTTGCCACAAATTCGACGATATGGATGTGAATGACACGTGGTTCCAATAGGATGGCACTTTTTGTCACAATTCGATGCCACAATAAACATTTAGGTCGAGCAATGGTTCTCTCACGCAGAGGCCAAGTGTACTTGGCCAGCACCGAGATATTGCGATTTAACACCCTTAACATTTTCTTTTGGGGTTTCCATAATTCACAGGTCTAAGAATCAGTCCTTTAAATTATAGAAACTCTTTCTTCAGTCACACCACACGAATGTGGAATGCTATACCCGGCTCCATTTTTCCATACCATTGTGATATTCAAGTATTCAGAACCAATGTTTATCTATATCTCCTTTTAAATCATCTCAAACTACCCCAAACGCTCGTGTTGTGTTGTGTTGTGTTGTGTTGTGTTGTGTTGTGTTGTGTTGTGTTGTGTTGTGTTGTGTTGTGTTGTGTTGTGTTGTGATGTGTTGTGTTGTGTTGTGTTGTGTTGTGTTGTGTTGTGTTGTGTTGTGTTGTGTTGTGTTGTGTTGTGTTGTGTTGTGTTGTGTTGTGTTGTGTTGTGTTGTGTTGTGTTGTGTTGTGTTGTGTTGTGTTGTGTTGTGTTGTGTTGTGTTGTGTTGTGTTGTGTTGTGTTGTGTTGTGTTGTGTTGTGTTGTGTTGTGTTGTGTTGTGTTGTGTTGTGTTGTGTTGTGTTGTGTTGTGTTGTGTTGTGTTGTGTTGTGTTGTGTTGTGTTGTGTTGTGTTGTGTTGTGTTGTGTTGTGTTGTGTTGTGTTGTGTTGTGTTGTGTTGTGTTGTGTTGTGTTGTGTTGTGTTGTGTTGTGTTGTGTTGTGTTGTGTTGTGTTGTGTTGTGTTGTGTTGTGTTGTGTTGTGTTGTGTTGTGTTGTGTTGTGTTGTGTTGTGTTGTGTTGTGTTGTGTTGTGTTGTGTTGTGTTGTGTTGTGTTGTGTTGTGTTGTGTTGTATTGTGTTGCGTGTTAAATCATTATGAGGGTAGTCAAAACCCCTTTAAATAAAAAAAAGCTCATGCCGGTCCTCAAATTCAGCCTGCTCTATGATCTGTCTATAGTCAGAGTCATCGAACACTATACACTTTTATGTTGTCGAAAAACGTTAGGCTGTTTTGTATCAAAAAAAAAAAATACCTATGGATATTGTTAGCAAAAAGCTGATGATTCAATTTACTCCAATGGAACATTTGTAAAAAATACGTTTTGTTATTTTACCAAATGAGTAATCATACAAATTCCATTTCAAATTTATTAATTTCATCTACAAGTCCAAGGCAGCTATAATAAGAGCAAGTACGTGTTACCAAGTCATGTTCTTTATATTCTGTATAGGTAAGTTTAACTCTCAAATACAAATTAATAAGGTTAGAGTTCAAGGATATACCTATTGTTATTTTTTTTTAAATTTTGTATCTAAGCCGATGTGCAAGCAGCACCGCATATGTATAGGCACCTATAAGTTGTTTTATACAAAAAAAAAGCAAACTTTTAAGGATCACAATAAGAAAAGTTATACTTTTGTCTGAAAAAGCGACTTATACGTTTGTCTGAAAAAGCGACACCTGCTTCAAAGTAGGAACAACAAAACCTAAAAAAAAAAATCTCCAAAGTGTGTTACAAGAAGTTTATTAAATTTTTTATTTGACATCAAGACAAACGTGTTGAGACAATAAACCCATAAAGTTTAAGTTAAAGTTGAAGAGGTTTGTCTTTCTTTCGTTTTTTTTCTTTGTTGTACCCAGGAAACGTGACATGAAGAGTTCGTGGGTAATTCTAATTAGAAATAATAAGATTTTGACGATTTGAAGAGAAAATTGTGTGTTTTCTTTTTTTTCCTCGAGTTAAGTTAAATTAAAGAAAATTTCATTAACTTGAAATTTAAAAATTGGAATTTCGTTTGAACTTTTTTATTTTGGGAAACTTTTTTAAATTAAATTGAAATAAATCCACGTAAAGTTACCTGCCACACACACATTCTATAAAGCCAACAATTTATTGTAGGGAAATGGAAACCATTAGAGGATTGTTTTTAAATTTGTAAACTCTTCTTAATTGTGAGTTGGTTGAGGAAGGTGATATTGACACTCCATAGACTAACACCTCTATTATTAAAAGCAAATTAAATTTGCGAAATGTTTTATATAACGTTTAATGAGTCTTTAATAAAAAATAAATAGGGTGGCGCAACGGCTCGTGAAGAACCAGGCCCTAGTGACTAACAACTCGCAACCATTCCTGTGTGCGCCTGTCGACAGGAATGGACCTACAATTTTATGCCGAATCCGAACGGCATGACAAGTGATACTCTTGGAGGATTTGTCAAGAGGCAGAAGCCCTGAAAAAAACTTTTTAGTTTTAAGGTGGACGAGGCTGGGAAGTGAACCCAGACCTCCAGCGTGACTAGGGCTGGCCACGAGACGAGACTCTGCGAGACTTTTGTAAGTCTCGTCTCGGTCTCGTTTAAATCGAAAATGTTCAGTCTCGTCTCGGTCTCGAGTCGGTCTCGTAAAATTAAATTCTCGTATCGTCTCTGAAAACTTGTTGATTATTGGAACGAAATATTTTCGATTATAGTTTGAATACGTGCAGAAGAAAATAAATATTTAACTGAAATTGGATTTTTTAATTTATTAGACTCTCTGTAAATTTCGATCCAAATATACAGTCTTGTCTCGGTCTCGTCTCGGTTGCTTAAAAGCCAGTCTCGTCTCGGTCTCGAGACTCATGGCCGTGACAGTCCAACGCACTAACCATTACGCTACGGGCTACTACACTGAGTCTTTAATAAAAACCTTAATTTCAAAGACTTTAATTTCTTCCATTATTTAAGCTTCCATAACTCTTTTAACAAAATAAATTTATATACATTTCATAAATCCAAAGTTTCTAATCGCACGTTTTTTTTGCATTTAACATCTCTGATAGCAGATTTGTTTCCAAATCTCTACAGATTTTATCATTGTACCCTAAATTATTGCGAAACATTCCCCTAATAGAAGTTTATTATTAAAACGATAAAATTCTATCCTTCCACTTCACAATCACAAGAAACCAACAACAACAAGTTAACATAATAATCTTGTTTCGCCAAAAGAGGAATTATTTATAATTTCAAAAGCTTACTCTTTTTCTATAAATGATGGTACTGCTACACATCGACATCAGTCTGCTTCTCCTTTACGCTCGCTTTTTATCACTGTTCATCACAGACTTTCTTCATCCGAGTGTAATCATTCTTTTCAATTAGCAAATTGTTTATAATTAAGCACGCATTTCCGTGTTTTAATCACCAACAAGTTGCTGTATATATGTTTTTTTGTGAAAGTTGGGGTGTCTGTCTATTCATTCACAACAACAAAAAAACAGGAAGTTTTCGTTGTGGGTTCTCACATCAAAGACCCAGCTGCAGATCTAGCCAGACCACCATTAAAAGTGATATACTTTGGCTGCCATTAATCTTCATTATATTCAGATCCATCTTTCAGCAGTTTGCGATAGCGAAGTGGGAAGAGAGTATTTGTATACGAGAGTATCTATAAAACATTGTTCAACGAACAATCACAACCAAAGTATAGTTAGTTGAGTAGGTATTTCATATTATCCTTCTGGGTTTTCGGTATACTTTGATGATGAAAAAATCTCAATGGAAGAAAAGTTTATTGGCAAAGGTTTGTTGGACACGACAAAAGCAGAGAAATTATTCGTATGTCCCTAAGCACTTCCTAGTCGATTCTTTGTGTCGCCACAATGAAATGAAGTTTTATGAAAAGAAACAAAACAAAAAAACAGGACTACACTCTAATTGAAATAAACTGCTGAATTGATTGAACTAGAGAGGCCAATAATCAGCAGAAGTATTTTGAATTGAAATAAAATATGGAGGTTGAAGTAATAATCCTTTTATTCAATTTGAGGGTTTCGTATTTTATGCCTGTATTTATTAGGTATATAACTGCGTTGGGTTGGAATGAGCACACAGTTTTAGCTCTCATAATTTTATCGTTGACACCATTTCTTTCATTATAAATTGGTAGCTATTGTTTATGGAATTTCATTAAAAAGTTTGTTTTCTTATTTATGTATGTATGTACAAAATAACTGAACTGAATATTTAACCAGGAGTCATGATCTTGAAAGGAAGTTACAACTTTGCTGTTACTATAATTTTAGGCTGTGAGGACATAATGTTTTGGAATATAAATATATAGATTGAGTAAGAAGCAGACTTTACTTTTATACTCAAAATCAATTTTTAATTGAAGAATTAAAAAAAAAAAAACACATTGCCCTTGAATGCGAGAACTGTGTTACTCGATTTTCCACTTTAAAATATTTTGACAAAGACGTATTTTGTATGAATAGTTCACAAAACTTTCCGTCAAACAAATGACCACTAAGTTGGGATAACTGCTGAAAGTGAACAAAAAGTGATACATGCATACAAAATTCTATCGTTAGACAACTGAAAAAAGTTGATTTCTTGGAAATTAAAAAATCACAAGTTGGCTTGTTTTTGGATTTTATTTTTAAAAATATATTTTTAAGTACCTGGATATAATAATAGTTTCATTAATTTGCCTTAAGATGGTTAGCTTTGTGAAACAAAAAACTTTGCTATCTGAATTTGTAGCTTATTAAGGCCGGAATTCATCGAAAATATTATATTCCTCGAACGCTCATAATTTAAGAGCCTCATAAACATATTCACCAAGCAATAATAGTGAACATTTACGAGCGCTCACAAAAGTTATGAGTGGTCTCGACCACAATCATCTTCTATGATTATTTTTATGAGGTAAAGTCATAATTAAAGCAATCAAAAGAATTATTTTTAGACAACAATAGAAAAACATAATATTATAATGTTAGATTATTGAAAATCTACTAACTATTTTTTTTATTCAGAGACGTAAGTACATTATATGTACAAACAAAAGTAAAACATTTGTTGGGTTTGTTGATATTCGTTTGGCGTCTGCCTATCCAGCTGTCTATCGTTTCCAAAAATAGTTGGATTTTACAGTTTTAGAATAAATGGTTGGCTCTCATTTTCGAACACTGGCTCTCATTTTCGAACATTGACTCTGATTTTCGAACAAAGAAAAATACTTTTTAGTAGGAAGTTGTTGAAAAGCACAAATAATTTTCAAATTATGAAGCTCATTAACTTACGAGTAGCTTATGAGCGATCGGTGACTACCGGCCTTCTTTCTAAAACTAAACATTTGTAACTTCTTTATTTCTTATTTTAAACATAAAGTTTTGATGTGGTAATAATACCCTTTTCATACTTAATGCATACTTGATGCTTTGCTTACATTTTACTATGCATTAGTTCAACATTTCAGAACGCACATTATGCAGGTACAGAAGAGACATTAAACTAAATTAATTATGTTAAATATTCAGCTTTGAATTACAACCAAAATTAAATAAATGTTATATACATGCACCATGAACGTATGCAGAATTATCTGAAATTTTTTTTTCACGTAATATACCACATTCACAATTATACTAAGGAATTCTTAACAACACAAAAATGTTCTGCTTACTTCTCTCTCAGACGATTTGTTTCTTTGCTCAGTTTGTTAATTAATGCGCATTAACTACATTTCTGATAAGTTTAATAAATATCTGCTTTTTCAAAATTTTCTTCTTTGAATTCTGGAAATTATGACCTTGCATCAAATGCGCATGTGATGCATTTCGGAACTCAATCCATCTTAACTTAAACAAAGAAAATAAAAATAAAATTCTTTTGTTTTACGTTGAAGATAATTAAGTTGTTATTATTTGTGCAAGCATTACATCTCCAAAATCATTGTATGGTGTAGTTTACATGTCGAAGGCGTCATCCGCTCATTTGGCTTTAAATTCAAAACAAGCGCCTACATAACCGTGAATGGGGAACGCTAGGCAAATGCTTCGTGATTTTTGTATTGCTCATGTCATTGGAAATCATTTGGAGGAGAAATCGTCCCAACAAGACGGATCAACATGCCATACAGCGGTTGCAAGCATCACTTTGTGTTTGTTGAGCCAAACGTTTTGTGACCAAATTATCTCAATAAATAGACATGTGAACTGGCCATCTCTTTGGTGTGATTTGACACCTTTTAACTACTTTTTTTTTTTTTTTTTATATGTTCCACGCAGGTTATGGCTACCCTTAAAATGTTTTTAACACAGCATGAGCGATTAGGTAAATAGGAGAGGATTTAGAAGGAGATACCGATGCACATTGGTTTTGAACGTTTGCACATCGAAATGAGAGGGGAAAGTCGAGTCGGGTAAAGCATTCCACATTCGTGTGGTGCGACTGAAGAAAGAATCTCTGTACATTACAGTACGTCAGAAGTTAGGCTCAAGGGTAAACTGATGGGCATTCCTAGAAGCGCGAGTATAACGGTTGAATTGTTTAAGGGGGGGAATTCAACTGGCTATTTCACTAGAACACTGATTATAAAAAAAGCGGTAAAATAGGGAAAGACATGAAACATTACGGCGTTGTTCGAGAGATGTAATTGTTTCCGTTATAGATCTTTTACCTATCATTTTTAAAGCTCTCTTTTGAATTCTGTCCAACAAACTCAAGTGAGTTTTTGGAGCTCCTGCCGAAACATGAAAATTGTACTCAAGTTTTGGACGAATAAAGGCTTTGTAGATCACATTCATATCAGAAGGGGAGAAAAACTTCTTGCATCTACGGAGAAAACCTAAACACATAGCAGCATTTTTGGCGACATCAAATATGTGGTCATTCCACAAAAGGTGGTCTGTGACACACATACCGAGAACTGAGAGCTGTTCGGTTTCTTCGATGCAAGTGCCATCCATGGAAAGCGGTATTTGGTGGGGGTGGGTTTCGCTTTAACGATAGAAGACAGCATTGAGTTTTAGAAGCATTAAATTCTACGCGGTTTTTGATTCTCCACTGGACAATGCTGTCGAGATCAGAATTTAATGAACTAATATGAGAAGCTGAGGGTACTAGCGTCAGCGAAACAGTTTAATGGATTAGAAGTTTCAGACAAAAGATCATTTATAAAAATAAGGAAGAGAGTCGGAGACAAAACGGAGCCATGGGGCACACCAGCATTTATTTTGTGGATTTCAGACTTGAAACCGTCCAATACAACTTGTATTGAACGGTCCGAAAGGTAATTTCTAATCCAACGAAGAAGAGATTCATCAAAACCAAATGCACGCATTTTCGATAAGAGAGCTTGGTGCCAAACTCTATCAAACGCTTTTGAAATATCAAGTGCAATAATCTTACTTTCTCCAAAACGATGTAAAGATTTGTTCCACTGTTCGGTGAGATATACCATCAGATCACCAGTGCACCTATTGCTATGAAAGTCATACTGCCGGTCATTAAGAAGCTTTCGTTCTTCGAGATATTTCTTGAGCTGGAAATTAATCAGCGTTTCCATGACCTTGGAAAGAAGGGACGTCAGTGCAATTGGTCGATAGTTAGAGGGTGAAGAAGAAACGCCTTTTTTAGGGACAGGCTGGACAAATGCTGTTTTCCATCCACTCGGAAAGAGACCAGGACAGATGGAAAAGCTAACGCAGTGGTTTTGTCAGCGTTGAAGAACACCTCTTCAGAACAATGAACAATGGGAGCGATACTATCCGGGCCAGCGGATTTGTGTACGTCGAGATCTTTTAGAACTCTAGCAACTGCACGAGTGCGAAAAAAGATTTGTTCAAAAAAACATTTACGCTCTCAAGTACTGGATGAGTCATAATACTTTCTGGCAGCGTCGAATTAACAGCAAACTGTGCTGCAAGCAAATTGGCTTTATCCTGCGAGCTGACAAAAGGAGTATCGTTGAAGACGATCGTTGGAACCGGGGACGAGGTGGTGTTTCGTATGTTTTTTACAAATGACCAAACATTTTTACTACCTTTGGGACATTGCAGTATTTTTTGCCGTAATTTTTGATCATGTAAACATTTGGTTTTTCGAATATGAAACTTGTTGAGTCACGTCAAATCTCTAGTCTGTGTTGATAAACCAGCAACTGTTTATCACTTAGAAGCCAACATTCGACGCACTATTGACGAAATAAGACCAGATATGCTCGAAAAAGTGGTTAATAAGGCGCAGTCGCAGAGGCCATATGCCAGAAATTATTTCTAAACTTAAATGCCATGTAACTTGTGAGCTAAACAAGCCAAAATGTTGGTAATTTCATAAATTTGTTGTGTTTTATTACAAAAAAAAGTTCTATGCATCTAAAAATAACAAAAAAACACCCGATAAAAAACAAATCAATAGGTTGTGTTGCTAAGCCTTGAATCTTGCAGAATGCTATAAGCACTTTATAAAACAAACTGACAAGTTCTTTAAATAATCCGTATTCACTTTCAATCCTGCACAATCTCCGGAGCTTTTCTTAGATGTCAAACAAAATAGTTCTTCAATGTGCCCTAATCAACAATAATCTCACATAACTGTCGTCAATCCCATAACATTCTAGTTACCATTATAATATATAGCAAAAACCACACCTTAACCAATGTGTCAAGGGATATCCTCTTTCTATACTGTTGCTTAAAGAAGAAGCAAATGACAGTAGAAAAAAAAATTATATATAAAATAAAACGAAAGAAAATATTATCACGTCCACCCTTTTGGTCATATAATTTTCCTAAATGTAATTTATATAGTTACCTACACACATACATATATACCGGGACGAAATATCAGTACTTATTTCCATCCTTAGGGACTAAAACGGAAATTAAACTCTATACTCTTGAGTTACATAGGAATTACTTTAACCACACACCGGGTCTTAACTTAAGGACCAACGATGCCGACGACGAAGGAGACGACGCGACGATGTCGTTAAACAGCAAGAGTTTGAATATATGTTTCTATACAGAAGAGAGTTTCCAGAACAAAAGAGCTATAAGGGTTTTGATTAATTAATACGCTAAGCTAAGAACTCGCCAAATAACCAGCTCACCACTCGTCCCTTGCGGACTTCTCATAAAACCTCACCATAATGATATCCGAAGCTTTTTGGTGATATATGAAGGACTCGGTGTCGGTCGTGCCATAGACTACAAAGAAGTTGACCTTGACGAAAATATAATAGACCCTCGTCTTGATCCAGGATGATTGGTATATAGAAGGAGAACAATGATGCAATACGAAACAATTCAGATTAATCAAGCGAGGTAATTAGGTAAAATTGTATGTACTTGACCCAAGCAGAGAGAGACTGGACAGTCTTATGTTTTGTTTCATTTGGACTCAATAAATATAATCAAAATTGAAGGCATTGGCATAGCATGCATGATGGTGATGATGGGGGGAGGGGTATTATAGCAAATAAGAATTTTGTTTTGGCAATTTAAAAAGAAGTACCTATTAATGGAAGTATTGAATAAGAAAATTGAGATTGGCTTTCGTTTCATCAAGGACACAATTACTTGCCGAATAATTACAACCTGCCAAAATAAATGGGAAATTAATATTTCCTTTATTTCTGTGATGAATGGAGTGTTATTTCTTTCAAGGTAAAAGCAAACATCATGATATACAATACTGCAGGAATGTTGTGACTTGTAATTTATTATGATTAATGACTTATGAATTTAGAAATACATTTTCAGTAACATTCTTTCAATAAAAAAATAAAAGTACGACTTTTGAAAATACAACGTACATTATGTAACGTATGTACTTCTATCCTGAAACCACACGAGAGAGTACTACTAGCTAGCAAGTTGGAGGATTGAACAAATCCCGGCTAAAAAATTGCCAAGTTTCTGTAAAGATTGGGCGAGGCCCTAGTAAGTTTTCAGTAGGGAAAAGCTAGACGAGGAAAACTTTTCAGATAGTTGGCAAGACCTTGCCGAATTCCAGTGCCAAAAAATCAGACCAGGGAAACTTTTCAAACACTCCGGAGGCCTTCCCTAGTAAAAACTTATTGAACATGCTTTGGTAACCCATCAAGAATGCCTTTTGTACACCAAAAGACTAAAATGTTATAAAAAATAAATAAATCGGGTGGTACAACGGCTCGTGAAGAACCAGGGCCTAGTGACTAACAACTCGCAACCATTCCTGTGTGCGCCTGTCGATAGGAATGGAAGGGATTACAATTTTATGCCGAATCCGAACGGCTAGACGAGAAGCACTTATTCGTGACAAGTTATACTCTTGGAGGATTTGTCAATTTCTCGCAAGAGGCAGTAGCCCTGAAAAAAAAACTTTTTAGTTTTTTAGGTGGACGAGGCAGGGAAGCGAACCCAGACCTCCAGCGTGACAGTCAAACGCACTAACCATAACGCTACGGGTTACTACAAAATTTTATAAACACCATGGAATTTCAGTACCATTCGACACTTTTTTCTCTTTTTCCTTTGTCTCCTTTTTCTTTGTTTTCTCTTTCGACATTGAATTTTTATAAAGCGAGTTAGCCCAGTACGTAGCGCATTGGACTGACAAGCAGAAGATCGTGGGATCAAGTCCAACATAAGCCAACTTTTTTATTTGTCTGACGAGGAAAACGGGTTCATAATCGCCAAGGCCCTTGTTCTAGCCTTTGCTAACCCTTGCTAGCCCCTTGCCAGAATCTATGTTCAATTCTATTTTGTCGAAAAATAGATTTTTTTTCTGCGCGGGGTCACTCGCTGCTTTACTCGCTTTTCAACGGGCTTCAACAAAATGAAGCAAGTTGCTACATTATATGTACATCTATATATATAAAAGAGAAATGTCGTCCGTGTGTGCGCCCATAACTCGAGAAAGGATCGTTCGATTCTCACGATTTTAGGCTTGATGAATTCGTATTGACCCAAGGAAGGACACTGTAGAAAAATCCCGAAAAATTTTCTGGAAAATTGGAAATCAGGGATCATCCTCTTTTTAATGCATATCTCGGGAACGGTGCCTTCGATTTTGACGATTAAGTGCTTGATGGATTCGTATTGGCTCAAGAAAGGACATAGGACACTGGAGGAAAATCCCGGAAAATTTCCAGGAAAATTGGAATTCAGGGAGAATCCAGTTTTTAATGCATATCTCGGGAACGGTGTCTTCGATTTTCACGATTAAGTGCTTGATGGATTCGCATTGGCTCAAGAAAGGACGTAGGACACTGGATGAAAATTCCGGAAAATTTCCAGGAAAATCGGAAAACAGGGAACATATAGTTTTTAATGCATAAATCGAGAACGGTTACTTCGATTTTTACAATTAAGGGCTTGATAAATTAGTATTAGTTCAAGGAAGGGCATATGAAACTGGAAGAAAATCCCCTAAAATTTCCAGAAAAATTGAAAATCCGGTAACATCTGGTTTTTATTGCATAACTCGAGAACGGTTACTTTGCTTTTCACGATTTATGGCTTGATACATTCGTATTGGCTCCAGGAAGGGCCTGCTGAGAGCATCGACTTTATTACAATACATGGAGAAATTGCAATTTAAAACAAACATGCGAGTCGCTTTACGAAATGACCAGTTCGCTGCAGATTTCTCCAGTCAATTTATTGGCGATGGGTAATGGCGTGATAACAGTGGACTTAGTCACTGGCCTTATTGAGTTTCCACCGAATTTTTACTTCTTTACAACAACGACAGAAGAGCTCATCGCGAATGTTTTTCCGAATTTCTCTCAAAATTATGCTAACCATGATTGGCTGAGCTCACGCACGATTTTGGTTGCGAAAAACTAGAATGTCGATCATTTGAATTTCGTCATTCAAAACCAAATCGGCGGTGAGTTCATTTATTCAAATCCGTGACTCCGTGATGGATGAAAACGAAGCCACCATCTATCCCATGGAATTTTTGAATTCTTTGGATGTTCCGCGCTTTTCAACACACAATTTAAAATTGAAAGTTGGCTCAGTTATAATTTTGCTTCGCAACCTCAATGCACCAAAACTTTGTAACGGTACGCGTTTGATTGTGAAGTGCATCAAATCAAATCTTATATTCAAACCACGATTTTGAGGGGTGAATTCAAAGTCGAAGATATTCTCATTCCACGGATTCCGCTTATTCCGAACGATTTGCCATTCGTTTTTAAGCGTCTTCAATTTCCAGTGCGTCTCGCTTTTGCTATATGACAATTAACAGTCAATAAGTCGTAAGTCGACAATCGCTGAATGTTTGTGGCATCAATCTTGAATTCCCATAAGTTTCTTACATGGTCAGTTGTATGTATTCCTTAGAATAAGGAATTTCAATTGACCGAATGACATGAAACATCATTGCATATCATGCTCGGAATTATTATTTTCTTTACATAAATGAATTTAGGCGGAACGAAGTTCGCCGGGTCAGCTAGTAATGTATATTTTTTAATAACTAGCTTGCGGGTACTCGTTCATGTCGCCTTAGGGTTACAATCTACATATAAATTAAATTCTTGTTGAAAACCCTAATTTTTCAAAGGGAAAAAAAAGCAATTTCTATACGCATTGGTATTTTGTAATGTCAAACATAATTTAATAATTTTGTTCAAATTGAAAAATCGGCTCAATTTTTTTTACACTCGATCCCAAAACTTGTTCGTATTTTTCATATAAGGGTCGATATTGTTTTTTTTTTTTTTTTTCTCCACAAATTCTGTTTAACAAATTTAACCAACATATTACATTATAAGGATGCTTAATCATGTGAAAAAGGAAATCATTGAGATTTCTAAGACTGGCCCCTTTCCACATCCAAGGGATCTATACATTTTTTTTTATATGAATATGATTTTTATATTTTTTTGTTTGTCGTCAGTTGTTGCTTAGAAATGACATGATATTGTGGTTTTATTTCTTTTGTATGTTTATTCAAGTTAGGTATATACATCTACATAGTACTTATGTGGTATAGGTATGTCTGTGTGTTATTTGTTGGTTTTTTGAAAAATATATCCTTATCTATATCCTAGTGCCATACCATAAGAATATTTTGATGCGTCATCGTTTTATTCGTTTACGTTATATGTTTCCTTTTCGGAAATTTAATACATTCAATTCAAAAAATAATAATAATATCCACTTTATGAGAGATTCAACAGAGCAAGTTCTTGGATGTATTGAAGACAGTTATTTTTTTTTTTTTGTTTATGATTGCGTTCGATTAAATATATAAGATGAAAATGATTTATGAAGGACGTTTTGCAAAGTGAATTGGCATTAAGTTGTTCTTATTATGATTTTAAATAGATATCAAGTGATAGAAATATTTTTGAGGTATAGAACCTCAACAACAAATGACTTCGATTTAATATTTTGATGTGCTGCATCAAATAAGTGTTTTTTTCTCGTTTTCAAGATATCGGAAATTAAAAAGATTCTTTTTTGGAATTCTAAAAAAATCACGTAGGTAATCTATTCTAAGTACTTAATGGAGGTCATTTGAAAGCTGTTGCTTAAAGTTAAGTATAAGGCCTAGTTCACATCATATTACACTGCACGTTTCTTATAGCAGTAAACATCCAAACAAATAGGCAATAGCGCGTAAATTTGAATAGAACTGATCACACGATTATTTTTCTGCAAAAAAAAAACATGTTCAGCTGTAGGCAGTAGCGGATCTAGGATTAAGCTGGGGGGGGGGCTTTGTGATCAAGTTTGAGACAAAAACGAAAATGATATCTAACAGCTCTCACTGGCAATAGCTCATATGTGTTTTGACAGTATAAGCCCTCTGGAGACCTCATTTTCGTGAAGTGGTCAAATCAACTAGTATAGAGTAGTTCTCTGTTTTGTTCGAACTGTCACTCTAGAGAGCACAGAAAAAAATATTTTGTCAATTAAAAAAAAAAAAAAATGTTAAGACTTCAAGACATTAAGTCGGACCACATAAGACAGAGCTGCTCTATAAAATATAGCATTTGGCCTAATTCTGCAAGCGTGAATGAATTTTCGTGTAAACGCTACATACACTTAATATTCCTGCTATGATATGTATGTCGATAAATTTGCACATCACTCTAGAGTCTAGAGGAATTGCAAATATTTATTTGCTTCTGCATGATTTTCTGAGTGCACAGAGATAAATCACGCTTGTGGAACTTTTTTTTTTTTTTTTTTTTTTTTATATTAAGCGCGTGCAAAAGGGGTTGTGACTACCCTTAAGATGATATACACAGCACGAGCGATTAGGTAGATTGGAGGGGATTTAAAAGGAGATACCGATGCACATTGGTTTTGAACGTCTGTAGATCACAATGGGAGGGGAAAATTGAGCTGGGTAGAGCATTCCACATTCGAGTAGTGCGACTAAAGAAAGAATCTCTGTACTTAACAGTACGTCCGAAATTGGGCTCAAGGGTAAACTGATGGGCATTCCTAGAAGCGCGAGTATTACGGTTGAATTGTTTAAGGGGAGGAATGCAACTGGCTATTTCACTAGAGCATTGTTTATGGAAATAACGGTAAAATAACGAAAGACATGAAACATTTCGACGGTGCTCAAGGGATGAGAATGTTTCCGTTATAGTTCTTTCACCTATCATTTTAAGAGCTCTCTTTTCAATTCTATCCAATAAACTCAAGTAGGTTATTGGAGCACCTGCCCAAATGTGAGAGTTATACTCAAGTTTTGGACGAATAAAGGCTTTGTAGATCACAGCCAGATCAGAAGGGGAGAAAAATTTCTTGCATCGACGGAGAAAACCTAAACACTTAGCAGCATTTTTGGCGATGTCGAATATGTGGTCGTTCCATAAAAGGTGGTCTGTGACACACATACCGAGGACTGAAAGCTTTTCGGTTTCCTCAATGCAAGTGCCACTCATGGATAGTGGCATGGGGGGTGGGTTTCGTTTTAACGACAGTAGACAGCATTGAGTTTTTGAAGCATTAAATTCTACACGGTTTTTGATTCCCCATTGGACAATGCTGTCGAGATCAGAATTTAGTGAGCTTATCATACGCTGCCGTTCAAGTTCCACATCCGAAGGACATGGATGAGAATCTGTAAACGAATATGAGAAGCTGAGGGTACTGTCATCAGCGAAACAATTTAATGGATTAGAAGTTTCAGATAAAAGATCGTTTATGAATATAAGGAAGAGAGTCGGAGACAGAACGGAGCCCTGGGGCACACCAGCATTTATTTTGTGAATTTCAGACTTGAAACCATCCAATACAACTTGTATCGAACGGTCCGAAAGGTAATTTCTAATCCAACGAAGAAGAGATTCATCGATACCAAATGCACGCATTTTCGATAAGAGAGCTTGATGCCAAACTCTATCAAATGCTTTGGAAATATCAAGCGCAATAATCTTACTTTCTCCAAAACGATGTAAAGATTTGTGCCACTGTTCGGTGAGATATACCATCAGATCACCAGTGGACCTATTGCTACGAAAGCCGTACTGCCGGTCATTAAGAAGCTTTCGTTCTTCGAGATATTTCTTGAGCTGAAAATTAATCAGCGTTTCCATGACCTTGGAAAGAAGGGACGTAAGCGCAATTGGCCGATAGTTGGAGGGGGAAGAAGACACGCCTTTTTTAGGGACAGGCTGGACAAATGCTGTTTTCCATCCACTCGGAAAGAGACCAGTAGAGTAGGACAGATGGAAAAGCTTACGCAGTGGTTTTGCCAGCGTTGAAGAACACCTCTTCAGAACAATGGGAGGAATACTATCCGGGCCAGCGGATTTGTGTATATCGAGATCTTTCAGAACTCTGGCAACTGCACGAGTGCGGAAGAAGATTTGTCCCATAGAATCATTTGCGCTCTCAAGTACAGGAGGAGTCATATCACTTTCAGGCAGCGACGAATTAACAGCAATCTGTGCTGCAAGCAAATTGGCTTTATCGATTGAGCTGACAAAAGGAGTATCGTTGAAGACGAGCGTTGGAACCGAGGACGAGGTGGTGTTTCGTATGTTTTTTACAAATGACCAAAAATTTTTACTACCTTTGGGACATTGTAGAATTTTTTGCCGTAATTTTTGATCATGTAAAAATTTGGTTCGTCGAATATGAACGTTACAGGTCTTTCTAGCTTGTTGAAACTTTTTCCGGTTTTCCTCTGTAGGGTTGGCTTTATAACTTCGGAAGCTTACTTCTCTAACCCTAATAACCTCTTTACAGCTCGAATCAAACCATGAGTTTTCTTTGGGTTTGATAGGTTTCACCCTATTCGGGATAAAATTTCTCATTCCACAAAGAATTAAGTTTGTAATCATATCTGCACTGGAATCTACGTCACTATCGAGGAAGCATAGTGACCAGTTAAAGTTCCTGAAGAAAACATTGAGACCGTCCCAGTTGGCTTTCTCATACTGCCAAACGGTTCTCTTGGGAGTTTTTTCTTTAACTGTGTTTTGGTGGTACGAGAAATTCGCAGATATGACACAATGGTCTGATGTGCCTAGAGGCGATAATACACTTATAGTGTATTTATCAGGGTCAAAGGTAAGAAACAAATCTAGAGTGTTGGCGGATTGACCTGCAACGTCAGGAATCCGAGTAGGCTCGTCGACCAGCTGAGTTAGGTTGTTTATCTCAGCAAAAATCTCGACATACCTTCCTTCGGGTGTTGTCTGACCCGAACAGCGTAGCCACGAAGAATTATGTACATTGAAATCGCCCGTAACAACGATTTCACTGCGCGGAAAATGGGAAATAATTCTCTGGATGGAGTCGGATAGTGCATCGAATTCGTTGGAAGTCGAATTACTATCCAAACTAGGACTACGATAAATAAAACAAGTATGGATGATGCGCTTATGGATGGTGAATTTAAACCACATGAAATTAAAGTTCGTATTCAAACATGAACCATATTGTGGTTGAAGCTGATAAGCTACATCACTGCGAACATACACGGCGAGACCATGATGTGGAAAAAATAGAGGCACTAAGCTATACCCATGTAGGCTGAATTCCGAGTGATCGGTATTTTCCCCTACCTGGGTTTCACTTAGTGCCAAAACAGCTGGCCTGTTTTTCACAGTATGGACATATGCAGCACAAAAATTCTGCCTCAGTCCCCGAATGTTGCTGTAGTCAACCCTAAATTCACCCACCATTACAATAAACAGACATAAAAAACCAAATCAGACAGTTATCTATGCTGATATCAAGTTTGGGCCCCAAATGACTTCACAGTACAATACTACTAGTGTTATGCCTAAAAAAGCAGTGTACTGATCCGCCCCTGGATACACAAAATTAATAACAGCAATTTATCTGATATGCTTCGGCTTAGTCCATCATAAGAATTGCATGTAATGATACATACATATACTACATATAATAACTAAGCCAAAGCACTGTGAGTGAAGTGGAAAGGAGAGATTGGGAATTACCGCTGTGCTATGCCTGTTTGTGGTTTGATCATCTTAAACGTCGCTAGACGGGTGCACTTTTGTTGTAGTTTTTATGCACTGCCACTTGCACTTTTTTTTTTTTTTTTTATTTGTAACTTGTTTAAGTATGTATGTAGTCTATTGATTCTATTTATTTGCGCGGCGCGATTTGTGTTGGTTTTGTATTTCTAATTTTTTTTATTTATTATATTTTAGAGGGAATGGATATTTTATTTTTTTATAATAAGCGGCAATAGGAGGAAAAAAAAAAAAAAACAGAATATTGCAATTGATAGGGTTATTGACTAGGAAGTTCACAACGTAATTCACACTCCTACACACGTCCACTCACGGTGGGTTGCAGATCGGAACTCTTGCCGCTTTGTCTAGAGATCTTTTATGTAATTGCTTAGTCCCAAAATTTTTTCTATGTATATTTGGCTTCGACCTTGGAAATATAATCCCCAATATTTTCTAGGCCCTGACTATGGCCGTAAGAAACAAATCTGGGTTGTATTGAACAATTACACTTAAATTGACACCTGATTTTACTTTATCAAATTCTAATCGGGTTTTAGTTCCAACTGCATTTATTTTGTTGAATAAGCTAAGTTCTGGGAGAAAATTGTTGTTGCACTTGGCATGTTAATTATTCAATCTTCAGCCCCAACATCGCTTTTTTAATTATATCTCTAAGCTTTAGCCCCAACTTCGGGCATTGACAGTCTGAATAATTGTTAAGCCTCAAACACTCTCTAGAATAAGTAAAGTATTAAGGGAATTGGTTACTTTTTTCGTCCAATTCTGGGTTTTGTTCTTAGGGAATACTCGTCCTTGCATTAAACATGTCTATTATTTGTAGCCCCGAACTTGCTTTTTCTCCAAATCCCCTTAACGTTTTAACCCCAACCAAATTATTTTGGGCCTTAGAAAAGCACTAACATAACATGTAAATTGTTCAGCACCGATCTCGTTATTTTGTTCGATTCCCATCAAATTTAAAAGTTTAACAATATTTTAACGAGTACAAAACCCTACACGTTGGAACTTTCAAAAACCGCTTAATATATTTCAATTAATTTTAGGAACCGGTTGTGGGAGGGGGGCTTTAGCCCCTATAGCCACCCCCCTGGATCCACCACTGGCTGTAGGTACACGTCCGTCAATCGAAAACTCGACGCCCTTAACAACAAATCCGTAAAAATTGATAAATATTCGTTATTCAATTGAATAGAAGTCAAATGAGTACTTAATTACCTACCATTTTGAAAAAGAATTAGAGAATTTTAAAAGCTATTTTTTTTTTTAATTTTTACTTTGAAAACTTTTTATTTTAAATTTGTATGTTAAGAATAACAACATATAAGAAATTTTGTTGTAATTAACATGGGATTTAATTTATTTCAACAACATACGTACCGAAAAGGTAAAGGAAATAAAAGAGGAATTTAAATGTGCACTAGGGCGTATGCGTAATTTTTTATTCTATTGAATATTTTAACTTTTTTTCTTAATGTTGAACATGCACCACAAAATTAGCTTCATGAAATTTTGCCTCAGTGAAAAATGGCCACAGCCAAAATATGTAAAGTGAATCCACGAATTTATATGAAAAGCAACAATAACAGAAATAAATTTATTTTTACGATTTGGGCATTTTCTATTTTTCAATTTAGGGTTGAGTCTTAATTTAAAATAAAATAAAAGAAAGCCCCAAAATAAGGGTAATTTTTCAAAGCGAACAATTGCCCCCTGTTTCAAAATAGAAATATCACTCAAATCAAATGACAAAAAAAAATCAAATAGAGGCTTCAACCAAATATTGTACATACAAACACTCGTTTAATCAAAGTAGTGACATTTTTTTGTACGATTTGTATGTGCGATTATTTAAGAAGAATTTTACAAATTTAAATACTCTCAGTGTTTGAATAATCGTTTAAAAATTCGCTGGATTTTCTTGTACGAATAGCCCCACTTTTTGAACTATTTCTTATTTTAGCTTAAGTTTGAAGCCATTTTTAAAAAGGAAATCTAACTTCAAAATTAAAAATTAAAAAGGACTCAAAATGGCAAAACCACACCATACAACCACTGAAACGATTTTCTTCAAACTTTGGACTTAAGGTTATTTGGGGATTCCCTATGGGGAAATTGAGTTTTTGTTTAGCTCAAGAAATAACGGTACCTACTCTACAACCAAATATAAAAATGTATTTATTTCAAAAACCACTCTAACGATTTTGACAAAAAAAAATATGAATTTTTATTGTAATTATGATTAATGTTTTGGTAAAAAACAATTGCCAATAAAGGTTACTAATGGTAGCTGTCATTGAACCGATTTTTCGGTTTTCAAATTTCTCGTTAACGGGCACACCGATTTGAACCAAAATTTGTATGCAAGACTCTTTTAAAATTTTAACAATTTTGCAAAAATAAAAGAGAAATTTAAATGTGCACTAGGGCGTATGCGTACTTTTTTGTTTTATTGAATTTTTGAACTTTTGTCTTATTGTTTAACGTTAATTTATTTAAATACACATATTTATATACACATATTTACATAAACATTAGCTCCATGAAATTTGATCTCAATGAAAAATGGCAACAAACAAAAAATGAAAAATGGCTCCAAAAATGTGGCTACATAAAATTTGGCGACAATGAAAAATGGCCCATTTTCCGTCGCTCTGTCTAGCAAATGCTTAGTCGCCTGGCAGGCGCAGATTTTGTCAGTCGGTCTGCTATCAAAGTTTTTGTACTTAAGTTTGGGGCCATTTTTCATAATGAAATTTCACCCCAAAATTTAAAATGAAAAAAGACCCCAAGACAATGAAAAATTTTAAACTTTATTTTGTTTTTGTTACTTCCCATATACATTTTTGGGCCATTTTTTATTTTATGTTTGGGACCATATTTCATTGGGGCCAAAAATGTACATGAAAAGGAAAAAAAAAAAACAGAAATAAATATATTCAAAGGCGTTTTCCCGTGATAACACTTGCAGTTAGGCAGCATAGCTTTTCGCTACGTCATATTTTACATTGAAGGTTTTGAATGAACAACAACCACTTGTGTTGGCTACCACCGAGTATTACATTTTTGGCTGGAATTATTGCAATTTCATGGCTGCCAAACCAATTATCAGATTCCCTTAAGTGGTGCTTAGTCTATAGTTCCAATTTTAATTTATAAATTGTTTTGTCGTCAACTGGATTCGAACCTAGACCAAGCTACCTCAGAGGCCGTTGAACTACGCATTGCACCACCGAGGTCACCTGATCGTGCCCATCCAAATGAAGGTTTTTTCCTAATTTACAATTGCATTTGGACAACTAGCATTTGTTGTTGTTGTTGTTGTTTATTCAAAACCTTCAATGTAAAATATGACGGAGCGAAAAGCTTTGCAGCCTAACTGCAAGTGTTATCACGAGAAAACACCTTTGAATGAAATTTAATTCTTGACCAGTGTCAAATCTTTCATACAATTTCCCTCCTTACACATAGGCAACGAATTGTTGCGGTGATAACGGAGAGGAGAAAAAGAAAGAACCCGAATGAATAACATCCAACTTGTGTGTGGCTTGTAAAAATGCTAGTTGTCCAAATGCAATTTTAAATTAGGAAAAAACCGTCATTTGGATGGGCACGATCAGGTGACCTCGGTGGTGCAATGCGTAGTTCAACAGCCTCTGAGGTAGCTTGGTCTATGTTCGAATCCAGTTGACGACAAAACAATTTATAAATTAAAATTGGAACTGTAGACTAAGCACCACTAAAAGGAATCTGATAATTGGTTTGGCAGCCATGAAATTGTAATAATTCCAGCCAAAAATGTAATACTGGGTGGAAGCCAACACAAGTGGTTGTTGTTCATTCAAAACCTTCAATCAGAAATAAATATATTTCTACGATTTGGGGTCTTTTATAATTTTTGAATTTGGTTTTAATTTCATTACATTAAGAATAATGGCCCCAAAGTATTATTCTTAAACTAAAATGAATAATTGCTCCAAAGAATCATTTTTTTTAATCAAAAATTGCCCCCTAATTTAAAATATAAATATAACACAAAGTCAAATGAAAAAAAAAGCCGGAAAGCTAATTTAAAATAGCTTAAACGCAGGTAAAATTTCTTGTATGAATGGCTCCATTTATCGGACAACATTTCATTTTAATTTAAGAATTCATTTCATTTTAATTCAAGAATTCAAGAATTCATTTTAATTTAAAAATTAAAAAATTTGTGGCAATTTTTCAAAATAAAATCTTACTTTAAAATTTAAATTGAAAAAAAGTCCCAAACCAATAATTTGACCCCAATTTAGAAATTTTAAACTTCATTGTTGTTTTTCATAGAAATTTGTAAAACTGGCCACGAGACGAGACGACACTGCCTTTTAAGCATCCAAGACGAAATTTACAGAGAGTCTTATAAATTAAAAAATCCAATTTCAGTTAAATATTTGTTTTCTTCTGCACATATTCAAACTATATTCGAAAATATTTCATTCCAATAATCCGGAAATCGTATTTTTCAGAAACGAGACCGGAACGTGACTTAATTATACGAGACAGACTCGAGCCGATACGAGACTGATAATTTTCCCTTTTTGCGAGACCGATTACCGAGACCAGACTTACAAAAGTCTCGTCTCGTGGCCAGCCAGAAATTTGTTAGGTTATTTTTCATTTTTTAATTCGATCGTTGAAAAGAAGTCAATCAGTAAAGGGTAAGCGAAGATTACAATTATTCCAAAAATTAAGAAAACATTTCAAAAGACCCAGGACATCACACGAAAATTGCTTAAGCAAATTCCCTATACCAATAATAAATTTAGGAAAAATATTTAATACTAGCACTAGATTTATTGAAAAATGCTTTTTAAAAGTTTATTATTTAAAGTTTAATTATCAGATGATTTTCTCAAAAAAAAACTCCAAAACTCTACTTCCGATTAGTGCACTATTTTGCTTGAACCTGAGTTCTCTATATGAACTGGAAAAAAATCCATATTTTTACTTTTTTGTATCTAAAGAACAAGTAAAGCAAAAACAAAAGAATCTTATCATTAAAAAGACAAACAAATTTACAAAAATCAAAATTGGTATAAGACTCCCCAAGAAAATGAAATGAATTGTACATCCATATAAATAAATCTAAGATAGGTAGTAAGTATATGTGTATACCTCAACTTCTGATGTCGAACAAAAATAAATTAAAACCAAAAATCAATTTCACATTAAAAGTTTTGAAATTTTGTTTCAATAATCTTCTGCAAACTTAGACAAGAACAAATTTTTCAAGGCTCATTTCATACGCAACCAACAACACATCATACCCGTTCATATACATTTTATAAAGTTTGAAATATTTTCTAATTTTTGTTTTCAATTTTTCCAAAGAAATATAATAAGGCAATGGGAGGATAGGAAAGGTATATGGCCACGGGAAGCTTTAATGATGGTGTGGGGTGGCATAATATTGTTCGCCCATTGAACATTTTGACAAAATGCTGCTGGTAACCATCATCATCTATCGATCGGATTACATGAGGAAGGCAAGACTTATAGTGGCAGAAAGTAAGAGAAGAGAAAATGCCTTCAGCACCCGAATTTTCAATTTCTGTATCACTTACCACAATTACCCCCACCATTTCTATTAACCAACCTCATATTCCTTACTGTTCAAATAATGTATCGTAAAAACACTGCCACCGCCGCCGTCGACGTTCGCCTCCCTGGCTTATTACATACATGTTTACAACATAAATGTAAACCCACTAACCTTTGGCAGCAGTTACGTGCGCTCCATTGGAAAATTAAACGACGGACGACGACGATACGAAGCGATGTAACTACCTTCGAGTCGCATATTCAATGCCTCGAAAAGGCGTTGAAAACTTACGCTTTGCTCAGCATTATATGATGGTCATAAAATCAATGTCGTGACATTTTGTAAGAGTTTTCGTGTGGGTATCGGAGCGCCATCACACTTTATTTGGGGGTTTTCTATGTGAAGTCTGTGTGTTTTGCTTTGTACTTACAAGCCAGAGATGAAAAAAAGCTAGAACTTGACGCCATTATAGGTGGGTGGTACCTGTTGCAGTAAATTCTCACCATAAATATGTTAATGGATCGAGATAAACGTGGTTGTGACATTTTGTGAGCCAAAGGCTTTTAGGCTAATGCGTTTATCGGTAAATGTGTAATTCTAAATACATAATAAAGTCATGGCAAATATCAGCGTTGTTATAGCTTTGCAAAAAAAAGAAACGAGCTTAGGATTGATTACCTATGATAAGGCACACAAAAATAAATTCAAACACAAATAAACACACGATTTAGGTGTATATTTTGTGTAACAGTTCATTTATATTACATCGTATTATAATCTATTTATTCACTTAAAACTTTTATAACAACGCTGTTTTTGGAATAATGTCCCTTTATAAGTGTTTAATTAAGGTATATTTTTATATGTTAAGTCTCCCACTACCCAAAAATGGCATAAAGTGTTTTCAGAAGTAATTTCAACGTGTAGTTACATTTCTTGGTTCTTGGTAATGCAATCACGCAACAACCGTCTATCAAATGTTTGCGTTAATATTTTCTATTTAAACATTAAAATTATACTATTCCCAGAACTCTGGCTACAAGTTCATACGAAATTGTATCCAGAGTATACACAAAACTTAAATTCCACGTACTGCTTCAGGATACGTATCTGTTTGCTTCGATTCCCCACATGGCCCCCATCCCAATCCCATCCTCTCAACCATATGAGGGAAAGCTATTGAAAATAAAGTTTCTTTTAGCTGATCTCAACTGTTTGATAGTTAAACTTTACTTACATATTTATTTTTGGAGGAAAACAATAAGTACAAAAGGAATATTTTTCCGGACCAAAAGAAAGTTGCTCCTTATTATGATTTTTGTTTTGTTTGTTTTCTTTTCCAAGTAATAAAAATACTTTCATGATGATTTTATATATGAAATTCATTTTGTTTTCTTATTTGCTTTGTTGTGTGTGAAGGATTATAATAACCTGAGGTTACATAGAAGGTTTTTTTTAGCATGTTAACTGAGAAACTGAGATTATCTCATGGATGAGGGAGTGGGAGATTCTTTAAATAACTTATCTTATACAATCCCAGAAGCTTAAACTTGTTCTTTTTTTGTTTCAATCTTAAGTATTAATAACAAGGGTGAGTGAGTATGTACGAGTAGAGATAGAAAATTCTACTAAATACTTCTTGACTTGTATACACTTTGATATTGTATGTAATGAGTGGCGATGTGAGGAGAGGGTGGAACATTTCAAAAATCAGCAATTCTAGGAAGCTTTATTAATAAATTTGAGTAATTTTAAAAGAAGAAAATGTTAAAAAATGAGAACTTCGTTCGGATTTTCATTAAAATATATACATTTTGTTGTTTTCGTATATGAAAAATTTATACATTTTGGCATTTTTGAGGCTTTCACTTTTTGAAAATGACAATTAATTTTAATTAAAACGGATTTAAACAGAAAAAAATATATATCGGTTAAATGTTATTCGGCAAATTGATGGTCATTTTTTTTAAATTTTCAAAATCTTGAAGAATATTTCAGGATAAACAAATTTAATCAGTTGAGATCATCCTAGCTTGTGAGTTAAATTTGAGTTAAGCCCTTGAATTTGGTGAGGTTTAACTCGAGTTTAACTTTAAACTCGTCACTGGAATAACTGGGTAAAGTGTTTTGGTATTTGATTTAATAAAGTGTAAGCGAATTGAAATAGTGTTTTTTTTTTTTGTGCATACGATTTCGTAAAATCATTAAATTTTAATTGATTTAAAAATAAAATTCACAACTGGATCGCACAAATGGTAAATGATTTGTTTAATTTTATATGAATTTATGATTAAAATTAATTTACCATGCAGGGTATCACCGGCAGCGCTGCCGAAAGTGGCACTTTAGGGGCCAGTTATAGCTTTCATTTAAAACCATCATTGAAAATATTAACTGTCAATTTTGACAGGATTTGAAGACAAAATAAATGATTATTTTGATGCCAAAGTAAATCTTATTGACTTAATAAATATTTCTAGGTAAAAAAAAAAATTCAATTTGGCACAACCTTTCTCATAAAATGACTTTTAAGTTTTCAATGATGAACAACCTTACCAATGATCATTGAAAAAATTAAAAGTAACGTTATGGGGAAGGTATGGGTGAAAATAAGTTTTTTTTTGGAGGAGAAATAATATTGAAATCGTAAGCTATATTTCTGCATTAAAATATTCAATGATTAAACTTTCGAACCGCCTCAAAATCAACAGCTTACATTTTCAATGATGGTTTCCAATGATAGCTATAACTGGCACCTTAGTGCCAAATTGGCACTTTCAAATGAACTTGGCACTTTGGCACCCATTGGCACTCAAAAGTGCACCCACTGGCACTCAAAGTTTAAAATTAGGCACTCTTTTTTTTAAATGAAAATATCAAAAAAAAAAAAATTCATTTAAAAACATTAAAAATTAATTTTTCTTATACATTTTACAAACAATCCTACACTTGTTGCTCTTTTTTGTAAGCCCCACAAAAATCTACTACAGTGAACATTGTGTTGGATGCCTAGGATACCTAGCGAAGGATTTTTGTATGCCGCTGTCACTGTTGGATGCCTAAGAAATTAATGAAAGACTTGTGTATGCCATTGTCACTGTCACTTCTTCTATTAAATTCCATCCATCAACTTTCAATGTTGCATGAAGCATCAAGTAGAACAGAAACTTAAAATTAAAACAGAATTGAATTGAATTTCAAAAAGAAATGAGTATAACACGAATACATAATTTTGAGGTGCTTCGATATTACCCTACTTAAAATATTTAATAATTAAAATTAACAAACTTAGAACTTGGCACACTTTAGATCTCACTACTTTTTACGGCTGACTTTATACGTAAAGGTTTTTGTATACCAACCTATAGAAGAACTTGGCTTCTTTTTTTAACATTTATGTTTTTGCTGTAATTTCACTTCTTTTTGCAACGATTTTTTTTATCAAGAAAAGTGGGGTGGATTAAAAGACCACTGAAAGCTTCATAAGAAAAATTAAGTATTTAATGTGAAGATGTCACGCCCCTGCATGAAAAATTTTATAAATTCAATCTTTTATTTGTATACCTACACCTGAAAACCGACCGCTCTATAAAATTTCATAATTCTGCGTCAAGCAGAAGTGCTCTCTATTAAATATATATTAATTCTTCGAAAATAGCTGGTTGCCACACCCACTGAATGTGAAATCTCAAATTTTTAATTTTGCCATTTCTTGCATTTCAAGTTGTATCGCTCTACCAATTTTCATCATTTTACGACGGTCGAAAGTGCTCCATATAATTGATAACAATTCTGAGAATATGGGTGGGTGCCACTCCCCTTAATGTCTAATTTTAAATTTTCCAATATCTCCTTTGTATTGATCACATGATCTACCAGTCTACCAAATTTCATCAGTGTACGACAGTTAGAGGTGCTCCATATTAATGATATCAATTCTGTGAAAATGGGCGGGCACCACGCCCCCTGAATGAACGCACCACAAGGCCTACCGTTGTTTGAATTTAAATGATTCTACGATTTTGAAAAGTGTTCCATAATTTTGATGGGCAGTCAGTGTGTCCAGTCAGTCAGTTACGGTTTTTGCGATTTTTGCAGTCTTATATATCAGGAACCATTTATGCTAGGTTGCCACAACCTGATAAGCTTAGCAAATACTGTGAGTTTTAAGTTTCTGACCGAAATCGCCTGATTTTGATCCTGCAAAAAGGGTGTAGTGCAGAACTTGCCTGGGCACTACCGTGCCCTTTGATACCTATCATATGATATCATATATCTTATATAAAATATGCAAATGAATTTAGCTTTTGTTTTTTTTTTTTTTTTATTTTATAATTTTATTTTGTTAAAAGTGAAATATGTAAACAAAGAATATTTATTGTTTTTGTTTGAATATGCGATTTTTTGTTACTTTGCCACACGGTGGAACTTTTTGGCAATTAAAAAATATAATTGGTGGCACTAAGATTATTTTTTCAGCGGCAGCGCTGATCACCGGCTTAGAAAAAAAAACATGGGTTTCTAAGATCGTTTTAAGCTGACAAACTTAAGAGGTAATTTTCTTGTTTTCGACTAATTACGGTTTTGTTTATGATTTTCTGGCTCGTTTCTTTTAACTCACTTTAACTTTACGAAACTGCAACCAATTCTTGATTTCACAAGAGCAGTAGTAGTTTTAATAACCCGCCCTACAACTTTTTTCTATGCTGTTTACGATTTTCTCGCAATTTATAATCAAACTTTGTTGTAGATTGTAGGTTTTTTTTTTGCGTTGGTATCATTTTTTTAACAAAAAAAAAGTTATTTAGTAGTATAAAAAAAGGTAAAGAAAATGTGCAACTTGAAGAATAAGATGCAGTTTGTAATAGCAGGCCAGTCGGCCGGCAGTAGGGCTGGCCACGAGACGAGACTCTGCGAGACTTTTGTTTGTAAGTCTTTTCTCGGTCTCGTTAAAATCGAAAATTTTTAGTCTCGTCTCGGTCTCGTGTCGGTCGCGTATAATTAAGTCTCGTCTCGGTCTCGTCTCGTCTCGTCTCGTCTCATGCGAAACCGAGACTATTCTCGTCTCGTGGCCAGCCCTAGCCGGCAGAGACAAAAACGATTTTGCGTAATGCAAAATTATCGTCTTTTCTTCTAAAAAATGTTACTTGTAAGATTTTTACTTTCAGAGTTGAAGCCTCGAAAAGTAACGCTTTTTCAGTTTTTGCATACGAGTTTCAACTCCTTAACGCTTGTTAATTTGGACAAAAATAACTGAACTAAACATAATAATCTTACACGCTTTTAACTCTGAAAGTATAAATCCTACAAAATAACTTTTTTTGTAAAAAAAAAAATAGTGCAGTAAGTCGTTCTCGATATATAAGGTAAGACACGTTATTCAAAATGGCAGCTGAAGCACAACATTTACAAATTTCGATCGTAAAATTTGAGCGGTAAGTTTTTGTAAGAAAAATAACCTGCCGACTGGCATAGTGAAAGCTAGTCAAAGCTAGTTAAAAGAATGAGACTTCCAGTGAGCCATTATTCATTATTCAAGCCATGGTTTTCGCCTGGAACGGTGACTATGGGACACCCTGTATGCAAAATTATTTAATAATTTCATCAAAGTTCTTTAATAACTTTAAGTAGATATTTAATACTCGTAAAATACAATTATTAACAAAATTTCAAGAACAAAACTTCAACCAATTTTCAGGATATTGAATTTTCAAAAAAAAAAATTTTAATGTAAACAAATATTTTTTTGGAAATTTTTATATCAAAACTTGTTAATATTTTGGCGAACTTCCTTTATTCACAATTTTATCGAAATCAGTTAAGTCGTTAACAAATATTTTTAACATTTAAAAATAACCGTTATTCGTATATTTCCTTAATTTGATTCATTAATTTTTTAAAAGAAATATTTTTATCACAATCGTTAGGGCCCGGTATCGTTTTTTTTTTTTGTAACCAATTTTTTCTCTAGGGTCTAAGAAATACCCTATAAGCCTTTAGTCCAAAGTTTGAAGAAAATCACTCCATTCGTTAAGGCTTCAGGTCGAGGTGCAGGCAGACAGAATAGCGTTTTTTGAATGCAAAACTTTCCTATAGACCCTATGTATATCGGAAAAATAAATTGCACGGTTGGATCGCACGAACTTGCTTTTGTAGCTAACAATAAGAAACTACACCTTGATGATGGTTGAGTAATGTTTGTATATCTTTAAAGAGTAAATATTAAAAACAAGTTAAAGAAATAACTTTTAAAATTTTTGATTTAATACAAAAAGCTAGAAAAGGTGAAAAAAAAGTTTTATTATTTTATTTGATTGTAGAAATAATTATATAGGTATACAAATTTTAAATGCAATATTCTTTGAATAACTTAGACGTACCGGAACTCAAAATAATGACAAAATCAACCAAGCCATTGACGAGATATTCGGGAATATCCTAAATAAAGGCTACTTTTTTGTCAGAAAACCTGAAGTCCTACTTTCCGTTATTTAAATTATTATTTGTCAAAAACTGCACTTAAAATTACCCGTACGAAGTTAAATAAAAATCAATGGAGCAGTTCTAGAGATAAAAAAAAACTGGTAGCCGCCAAACAGCGATTTCGCTTTGGCAGAAAATGAGCTAAGACAAAAAATGGAATTTCTCTTCTAGGGACGATGTCCATCAGGACGGGACAGATAAACAGACCGAAGGATGTCATGTCGAAAATCATTTTGCTGGACTTTTCCACTAGAATAATGTTTGTTTTTATTACAACCTCGATATTTTTGTTGACGTATACGAAACCAATATTTGCTCTATAAATCAAGTGACAAAAACGAGTCTCAAAAGAACTACTCATCTTTCTCCACACATTATATTTGTGTGTGATGCCTTTTTATAAATTAAAAAAGCATATTACATATTCAATAATTTCCAACCATTTTATATTTAAAAAGTACGTGCGTTCCATCAGACCTTCATTTTAAATTATATTCAAAATTTACTCCACCATTTTCATCAACATTCTATTATTGATACCTTTAATATTTTAACCGAACAAACATACACACATATAAATTGCATATTAAATAGGTATAATATTAAAAGATATTTTCCTTTTTCGTGACTTTTCTTCAATATTAAATGAAAATCCTAAAGTGGGCTTTAGGATTTTCATTTAATATTAAAAGATACACAAAAATGTATTGTTATATTAAAAACGAAAATAAAATTCAAGACATTTTTCCTCATAAACCTTACATATCCTTATAAAAAAGATAACAAAGTCAATTTCTCGACAAGAAGAAATGATGAATTTCCTCTAGAATAAGGGTTATTATATGACAACAACAAATATCTTATGCAATAACATAAAGACTCTTGCTTACAAATTTTTAAAGCTCCACATAAGAAATCATGAGACATTTCATTTTATATGATATAACATAATACATATAAATGATATAGTATTTTGAAGCTATGAGCAACAACATGAAGACAGGGAAAATAATGAATTTTCCTAAGAAAAAAAAAAAAAAAAATAAGAAGACATCCACATCCAAGGTTTAAGCTATATTTTAAGAGAATTGGTCTCCTCTTTTTTGCTTTTGTGGTCATTGAGGAGGGTATAAGGAACGACCAAGCTTCCGGTGTGACATTTGCGCAACGGAAACGGAAAAGAAACTCATGTTATATTGCCTTACATTTCACATACCTAAAAAAAATGTATAGGTACTATAGAATACGTTTATGTTCAATATTTTCAGAAATTTACTTTCATTTTAAAGACATAAGTACGAGTAACAGACGAACGAGGAAATGAACCTGTTGCCTTTTTTATTTTTGATGTGACAGACCACCATATCGACATGCACATGCAATGCATCACCAATGAAACTTAAATTGTTCCTCTTTCACGTTTTGTTTGTATGTAGTATGTCCAATGGAAAATAAAGGGGTCCTTTTTGTTTTCATATAGTTTTAATTGTTTGAAAATCCATTAAAAACGTGCAAAATTCCAGGAAAGAAAGAATGAAAGGTACCTAAAGGCAATTGATATGAGCTTACGTATGATGTGTTTATTTGGAATTGCGGCATTTGTTGATAACAAAGATTTTCTTTGATTCAAAAAAAAAAACAAACACTTTAATGTCATAAATACAACTTTGGTTCGGTGGATTTTAAAAATCGGTATCTTTATCAAAGGTCTCAGTGTATAACTAACTTATAACATAAATTGTTAAAATTAAATAGGAATGATAAAAACCAACCTTTAATCAGTCTTGCACGGATCCAAATTTTTCAGTAGAGTATTGTAGAGAATACAAAAAAACACTCCAACTTAATCCACCAACTAATGTTTTCCAGCAAATCAACGACAATCGCTGAAGTTGTGAATGACGTAAAAGCAACAAACCACAAACAGATTGTGAAACAAAGACAACAATAATTTGGGCTTCTCTAAGCTTCTTAACTTTTGTTGATACAGTCGACGACATAAACTAGTTTAATAAATCGCCCTGTTAAGCTTCTATAAAAACAATCGAAAGTAAGCAGTTAAATTGGAAAACAATTTATAAGATTTTCTTGTAAGTAATAAAGGAGCACCCCAAGACTCAATCCTGGGACCTGTTCTTTTTTTTGATTTCAGTTAATAATGAAGTTCTCTTCGTTGCGTGTCCCTTAAAATTCCCATATAAAAGTTGCGTAATAGTAATGATGGGAAATGGAATCGATTTAAAGTATATGAATCCATCTAGTTCTGTCTATTTCAACATCTCATGAACTAAATTAATGGTTATAAAAAGGAGAATTTTGGATATTTCTTGCTTTACTGAAAAAAGAGTTCAATATGATAATTCCATAAAACAAGCAAACAATTAAGGAACAATCTTCATAAGATTACTTAAATATTTAAGCTTAACATTATATTTTTGAGAAAACTTAAGCTATGGATGGGTATGTCTCAAGAGGTTGATTTAATTGTTAATCGATCTGAAAATTATTCTATTGAATTCTTTTTCTAAAATCAATGATTTATTAGACTTTATTAGGTCGGCTTTAATTTTGTATAAATTGTTTTTAAACCATCCATTTTAATAGAAAATCTAATTTCCAACAACCAATCATTTAAGTAAAATTAGCGAATTCGGCTTCGTTTTTCAATTACACTAAAAATATGGCGAAATGCTCAGTTTAACTATTCTTTCAGGAATGCATATGTTAATTCGGGAGAAGTTTGTATTTTAATCAAGCTTTAGTTCCAGACAAACATATTCAATAATAAAAGCCTTTGAACGCTTTTGTTCCTTACTAACAGATAAACCAATATTAGATGGAGTAATCCAAAAAAGTGATTTTTGGCATGATCTTCGTTGCCTAGTGAATGGCTTAGTTGATTTTTTCATAATTTTGCATTCTTGTACTTCTAAGCTAGCCAAAAAATATTTCTTTTAAAATGTCTATAAATAATTCTTTTTCGAACAAATAAAATCAAAGAAGACTCTACTTTTTATTTTTGACATTTTTTCTACATTTTCTTGTTTTTTTTTTTGGTATTAAATTAACAAATTTTGAAATTGCTGTTTTAACTTGTATTTCAATATTTCCTCGTTATCGATATACAAACAAATATTTTTCAACCATTAATATACACCGCAAATGTCTAGTTGTTAACATACAAGTTGTTAACTACATTCTAGTTTTTAACTACAAGAGCAAGTTTTTCTGATCCCGCCGAAAATTTTATTTACATGGGGTTAGGAAAAAACTTACAAGGAAAAAAAACCCCAAGTTGATTTGCTAATATCGCCCAAAAAAAACTTTGTATACATTTTTGGTGTTTCCTTAAGCGGAGTAACGGATTCACGTGAGCGGGACAGACCCAAAAAGGGCGTTTAAATCCTTTGAACCCGCGAAGCCTGGGCGAAGTGTTTTAATAAAGTCCGTTGTATTGTTTAGAAAATCGCACAAAATTTAGGAAAAAAACCCAAATTTTACAAAAACAATTTACATTCAAAATATTTGGGTGATATTTCCATCTTATTATTTGGAGAAAAAGTAATTTCGGGCCATATTTTGAATTTCTTTTTTGGGTTATAATTCCAATTAGGGCTGGCCACCAGAGAAGAGACTCGGCGAGACTTTTGTAAGTATCGTTTCGGTCTCGGTAAAATCAAAAATGTCGTCTCGGTCTCGTATAATTAAGTGTCGTTCCGATC